>OX420956.1:5000000-6250000 GCA_949091785.1 Polymixis lichenea | reverse complement strand
CGAGTCTGTTCTTACGCAGCCGTCTGCAATGCACGCATGCGCGCCGGTAGCAAAGTGCACGAGATTATCTCAAACGTTATATCCGGTGGAAGGTAGACGAGGAAGCTAATGTTTTTAATGCACTATTATTATATCATGTCGTCTTGTTTGCATTAGTTCTTCTGGAATTATACGAAACATTTTGGTATAATTCCGGAATCACGTCACTTAAATATTATACGAATTGTATGATTAGAAATTGTCATGATCTGTGCAGTTGAATCAAATTCGAATATTATTGAAAGTTTTCTGTTCCAGAATAATTTTATGTGTAAGGTGGTGGCCAATTCATATTTTTATTCAAAGGTTTCACACCTTCAGTCTAAGTTAAGTTAACCTTGGCCAATGGCCATAATTTCACATTTATTCCCCACCCATGAAATCCGTTAATCTAATAATATTGAAAATTACCTGAAAACGTGAGCGCACACGCCATCGCAGACGCTCGACTAATCGATTTGAATCCGCGATAATTGATTTAATTCTTGCATTTTTATCGTTTAAACTGTAATGTGTTTTTTATAAGGCCTTAAAGATACCTACTGTAAATTATTATTTACGGTGGCTGGGAATAATCATCTTTTCCTTGGGTCCAAATTTGAAATATCCGAAACAAAGTCAGTTGTTTCTTTAAAAAACCAACCCAGTCACTAAATAACAAAAAAAAACAATTTATTCACCCATTAATAAATTGTTTTTTTTTTGTTATTTCGTAGTATTTCAAACTAAGTATCTAATACCTGTAAAACGAACAATTCTTGTTATAATTATATAATCTGAATCTCGGAAACAGTTCCCACGATTTTCATGAAATTTATTTGGTATGCAGAATCGATCTAGCTAGGTTTCATTTTTAGAAAACGTCAAACCAAAAAAAAACCAAGAAAACCTCGGTCATCTAGATATTTTACTTAATATGCCATATGTGTATGCTTTTATTTACGATGATACCAACCCCAATTACGTTGGGGTTGGGGTAGGCTTCCAGTCTAACCGAATGCAGCTGAATACCGGTATTTTACATGGAGCTACTGCTTATCTGACCTCTACAACCTCTTTGGTAAGACGGATTGTCAGAGTTTTACGCTTCTGATAACCCGTAATGGCTGTCATAGATCTGCGGATGATATCCGGGACCAACGGTGTAACGTGCTTTCCGAGGCACGGAGGGGTCTCGATAGCCCCTTCTCTTTATAAGCTGAATAAACTGTTAAAGTTAACTTGTGAAATTGTAGACCGTATTAAGTACCTCTATAGCTTGTAATGTCGCGTAACTATATTGCGGTTACGCTCAGCACAGTTATGTTTTAAAACGCAATGTTTACCGTTTCGTGTGATTTCCAAGTTTGCTATGGTTGACGAAAGTAGATTTTGTAATTTTAATGTGCGTAGGTTGGACTAAGGCTCTTGAACTGATATAGAATAATATTGTGAGGAAATCGGTATGCTTTAGTTAGAGCCAATAATTCAAATATGGGTTAACCGTCGCTTATACAATGTGGACTGGCGTTTAAAAAGAGACTTTCACACGTGAGTTTGTTTTGTCATTTCTACTCAGGGGTCGTCAGCTAGGATGTCGACTCCATCTAGCTTATTTTGTTTTGTCCTATGTCGTGTTTATGTGATTTTGACAGCCTACTTACAAAAAGAACAATTTCATTTTATTTCAATGTGCCAGAAACGTGGATCACAGCTTCACAGCACACTAGAGAGAGAGAGGGAGAGGGAGTAGGTTATAATCCACCTAGTGAGGACAGAGACTTAATAACAGCAACATTATTAGCTGATCATTTGTTTGTGTTTAGTAAGATAGCCTTTAAAACTATTGCTGAGAAAGAACAATGAAAAAATATCAAACGTGAACAGAATTTTTAATCACTGAATTACCCATAGTACACCCAAATTTCGCCAGCTATGTGTAAGTCCTATGCCTATGCACCTAATGGGTCATCCATAAATTACGTCACACGTTTAGGGGGGACGGGGTCAACGAAATGTGACATTGTGTGACAAGGGACAGGGGTGGTCAAAAGCTTTGTGACGTCACAAGACATGTTAAAATTTTAAATACTAAAACTCACTGCTGTTTTAATTTAATTACTTCTAAATATAAAATTGAAAAATATGTGACGTCACATAAGGGGGGAGGAATTTCACAAGTGTGACCACCTGTGACAAGGACGGGGGGGGAGGGGGCGTTGATCAAAAATCATAAAATTTGTGTGGGGCCATAATGGGGCGATCCTGTTGCCATGAACCGGACAGAAATCCAGACCGCGGACTACTACTTAGAAATTCTGGATATGGAAACCCAATAACACTTTGCCCGGTCAGGGAATTGAACGCCAGGCCTCCTGCTCAGCAGTAGCGCTTGCTACCACTAGACCAACGAGTCAGGAAATTTAGCAATTTTACCACTAGTTGAAACTATCGTGATTTTATTCTAGAAACTTCCACCGAAACTGAATTTGAGCTGCAGTCACGTTCCATAGGTCAATCAGAAACAAATAAGCTGTAAATTAAAACCTGCAACAGCGTACAAATTGCACAACCAACATTACACGGGCATATCTAATCGATGTCTCGCCTCTTTCTTTGATACGTTGTACTTCAAATATTAATATCGGCCCTTAAATTGAAAGACTGGCATTCATTTTTGTTGTGAAAGCTATTGTCGCAATGGGCAACGAACCGCGGACTTGCGACATGGCTGCGACAGATTTTCGTTCTTTTATTTCTTGAGTTTATTTCGAGAATTAGGCGCGGTTTACTTGATGTTTTACTTAGATGATTGATGTGACCCGATTTCTTTTAGCGAAAAACTTGTTTGTTGGATGTTTTGAAAAGTAAGTTCTTGCGATGTTTGAACTTTGCTCTAGTCTCTAGAAATTCGTTTCTTGAAACTTATTTAACATAAAGACGGAAACGAATTACCCGCAAACAAATGCGACGCAACTATTGTAGAACAGTTTCTATGAAAATTTAATGGAAATTGTTCTACCAGAATCGCGTAGCAACGTCGCGTCGCGCCTTTCTGCGGAAGCGTTTACTTAAGTAAGTAGTCAAAAACATTAATGTAGAACATATTAACAGAATTTCGCAGGATCGCGGGATACCCAGTAAAAAGATAACTTCAAACTTTCATACACAAAGTAATTAAAACGAACACACGGAGTAATTAATCAAAGCTGTTAACATTTTTTGGTCTTTTCAAGACGCATATCTAAATAAATGATTGATAGAACTACAGAATAATATGTACAGAAGGTTGATTTCCAAAGAATCTGAGAATGCATTATTTTTCAAAGCTGTTTGTCATAATTTCTATATTGACCCAATTTGAATCTTGTTCCAATTTCAATACTGTTTCCTTATAGTCCCAGTTTCAAAACTGTCCCAACGTTTGTAACTATTTCAAACTGCCTCTGTATACAGGAATGAACCGGCAAGAAACTCCCTCTAGCGGTAGGCTTAAGTTCGCCATATCAACAAACACCATGCATTGTTATTTTTTTATCACGCGTTGTAATCAATTGACATTCTGTATCATAATTATCATTGAACTGACAAACAATACTTAATGGCTGACACGATGGGAAGTGCTCTTTCCTTTTTATGGCACTTCCTTATGTTTCTCAATGCGGAACCTCCAGTATGTAAAGTGGGGCTTCTGCTTGTCAGAATTGGAGTTCCGTTAATTGTGATATTGAATATTGATTATTGGTTCTGTAATGGGAAATGAACTTGCTTTTTTTCAAAGCATCCTCTCCGTACATTGAAATTTTTGAACAATTAGCTTTTGCCAGCGGCTTCGCCCGCGTGGAGGTCGAAAATTACCGTACCAGAACGTACTACCGGTATAAAAAGTATCCTATATGTTAATATAGGTTATAAACTATCTGTGTGCCAAATTTCATCCAAATCCGTTCGGCCATTTTTACGTGATTGAGTCACAAACATCCAAACACCTAAACATACAAACTATAATATTAGTAGGATAAGAAACGTTTAAATTTCCACGGTTTTAGATTTCTTGACCTTGACCTTGACCTTGACGGGTTTCATCATCATCATCATCATCATTCTCTTGCCCTCCTATCCCATATTATTTGGGGTCTGTACAGCATGTCATCTTCCATACTTCTCCATGTCGTCATCTCGATAGTCACCTTGACCTCAACAGGTTTAAAGGCTTTTATTATAATAGGCCAAGATGTCTACTGCGCCAATACTTAGGAGGCAAAAAAAAACTTTCGGGATGTGGTTATATTTAAGTTGTCTCTAAATTTTAGCGTAAATAAAACCTCGTTTCAGACGTTTTAATTTCGTTGTTTTATAAAAAAATACCGACCAACCGGATGGAAGGCAAACAATCTATTAATAATACTTAATTATATAAACTGTTTTCCTTGCTCGAACAAAAAGTATACTATTATAAACGTTTGAACTAAAAATAAAACAACCACCGTTCTTTATAAATCGTATACAGAACCTTCAATGCAAAACAAATTACATTATTATTACCGGTTGTTTCGGTCATTGGCCGATTCAATACCGGTACCGATGCCTAAAATGGTTAGAGTAATAAAAACAAAACAAATAAATTCGTCACCGGTGAATTTGCAATGCAACTAGACAAACGTTGAAATAATTATACAATGAATTGGGTAAACAATTTCTTGAAGAATCAACAACATCGAGTCTGCATTTCCAGGGATATGCAGAGGTGTATTTGAAACCCTCATTTTGACAGCTATGCTTAAGTCAGTAAGTAATTGTAAGGAACTTACTGCCACTAAACAATCACAAAACAAAATTAAGGCTGCAAATGAAAAATTAGTGAAAAAATAACTAAATAACACAGGAAATCGAGCCCAGCACCCTAATTGCGTAACTCACTCACTTACTTTACTCAATTAATCGTAATCGGTTACATTTTGACAGTTCAACAATATCCATTGCGTTATTCACGTTGTTGAGCAGACATATTTTACTAACATATGAAGCAATGGAATAGCCATCTGTTTAAAAACGAAACACGTTACGCAATTAGGGTGCTGGATCGCTCAGCAGACGTGCTTGCAAGAGTCCAACGGGATAGTCGAGAATAATGTAATAATATCAGTATATTATGGTTTCACTGACGCAAACGAGTCCTGGAGTCAAGCGCAGTGTGGGACGCCCCGCAGCTAGATGGAACGACGACCTCAAAAAGGTGTCTGGGATAGACTGGATGCGGAAGGCGGGGGGATAGGGTATTGTGGTGCAGCATGAGAGAGGCCTATGTCCAGCATTGGAGTTGATAGATCGACTGAATACCAGTATTTTTCATGTAGCGACAGCCTATCAGATCTTCACAACGCGGTTCCTAGGTAATACAATACCCCTTGGTAAGACTGGTTGTCAGACTTTAGGGCTTCTGACGACCCCGTAACGACCGTCAAAGATCCACGAATATTTTAATATAATTCAGTCGCCTCAATAATTACATTCAATATTGTACTAATAAATACACGGTTTATGTAATTTAAAACATAATATTGACTGCACAGTGATTTATGTAGTGTTAGATTTCTTAACTTCATATGAACTGTTAAAAAAATATCGTGTTATACTTTTGTGCATTAGGTAACACGTGATGGTTTGATTGTATGCACAGTGTGCTGTGTGTTATTTGATTTTATGCACTAATGTTTGCCTCTCTTACATAATGATACTATATGCTGTGAACAATCTTTCGAAACATATCACGGGGTCTGAAAACTACATTTTGATGTCCAACCAACATGAGTTCCCCCCAGTGGGTCCCCGCATTGTCGTTGCGGGGGGCTCAGTAGCCGTGGTCACCCTCCCACGGTGAAGCGAAGAGGAACCCCAAGGTGGGGCCGCTCGTCAGGGCTTTTGCCTCCAAGCCGACGACGTAGCGGCCAAAAAGTAGGTTGCGGTGAGGTGCATCGCAACTGAGGCGTGCGATGTCGAATGGGAGGCATCGCGGCTGCGGATTATAGGCTGCGGCGCAGGAGGAGTGCCGGTACTTCTAGGTAGCGCTCTTCCCTTCCGTGGCCTGTACGGGGCCACCACCGTTTGATGGCGGGCGCGGTGGGGCCGCAGGGGAGGAGTGTCGGTATAGTGCTGGCCGCTCTCCCTATCCCCGGCCGAAAAGTGGTAGGCGGCGGGGCCACTGTGTTGACCCGTCGCAGGGGGACCGAGGGTTCCAGACACGAAGTCCTCTGGGGCCCTTATGCTATTTGGTTCCTGGAGTGGTCACAGCGTGCCATGTGTCCGGTAGTGCGCCGGTGATAGGGGTTATTCCCCTCCGAGGAGGATCCGGTGTAAAGTTTACGATTTGTCAGACCGATAATTTGTCAATCGGAATGATTTTGTAATATTATTACATATAGGCAATGACATTTTATTGATATCGAGCGTTTATCGATGTGTAATTGATAGTCAAATCTGATAATGATTGATTGAATATTAATTTTGTTGTAATTACCTTTGAAGAAAGATTAATCGTAATTAAGTAATTTGTTTTTCGAGTTTTTGAAAGATGTAATCAACCAGTCTGATATACATTAGACTGGGTAGTTAAATTACGTAACCTCACGCCTGTTTATGTATAGACAGTCAGCACCAACTGGTGGGGTCCGCAAGAGCCGATGCCTGCCAGGGTGCGGGTGGTTCGAAAGAGATACAGTGGTCCCTGGCACACAGGCAACTGAAGGAACACGGGTGGGTTTTAGTCAGTAAAAGTCTGATACGCCTTCCCGCTCCACCCAGAGCGAGAGAAGTTATTTTATGATTTCCCACCCAAAAAAAAAAAAAAACGGAAAGGAACATACCAAGGGCACGGCTACTTTGGATGATATCAAACGATATTGGAAGGGTTTTTTAATCCTATTTCTACATGGTCGCAAGTTATGAGAATTTTTAATACGTTGATACCAGAAACCGAACTTTTCAAATTGAAATAAAAACATCACTCGGAAGAGATTTATCGTGATATTGGCATACTTGCCAATATCACGATAAATCTCTTCCGATCTTCACGTTACTACGTGGAAAGTTATTTACTTACGTAGTGCGGTGACACGTATGATTTGAATTTAAGAAACATATGAAACCGAAAATTTGGTATCAATTCTTAGAGTATTTTATTTTGAGCTGAAACTATATATAGTGATTCTGTACCAGCTGTTATCTTTAGTGCTTAAGGATAGCAATACGGTTTCCGTTACACCCTGTATAGACAGAGGTACAACTATATTACACACACATTTCGCAAGTTATGTTGTAATAGGTTCGAGTTTATTTCCATCAACTAGGCACAGATCCAGACTCCGAACTGCTAATGAGAAAATCCAGATGGAAAAACTTAAGAAAACTTTGCCGGACACGGGATCGAAGCTCGAAGATAGGACTTCATGCTCGGGTCATATTCTGTTGGCACCGACTAAGTACCATACAATTTAAAAAAAACGGCAGTTGTTTTTTTGCGGGCTACCTTGTCACTTCAGCCTTCATCATCATCATCATTTCAGCCGAAAGACGTCCACTGCTGGACATAGGCCTCCCCCAATTTGGGGGGGTTTGCCATAATCGCGACGCTTGACAGGCGGGTTGGCGATCGCAGTATGGTGGTAAAATGCATAGAGAACGCTGCTGCCCATTCTCTAGTAAGTCCCTTAATCGCCTCCTACGAGACCCACGGGAAGAGATAGGATGGTGCTATTCTTTACGTCTACACGGAAGTACAGCCTTAATACTTAAAAAAAGGGAGAACCAATTTGTGCACTAGGAGGTACAAAAATCCTTCATATCAACTGTGGGGTATTAATTTAGTATGTTTTTATCATTCTCATTAATACCACTGTGTCAAAATAAGTACATAAAGTTGAAATCGGGTATAGATAACACACGATTAATCAATGATATGGTTTTATATTTAAATCAGATAAGGAAATAATCAAAATTGATTGCCAAAATGTCGCAAAATCAATGTTATTTTCATTTATGTAATAAAACATGAGTTTGTTTTGTATTTTCATTGGCAACGTCGCAGTTACTTTGCCCCGCTAAATCTAACCACTCATCATTTCAGCCAAAGACGTCGACTGCTGGAGATAGGCCTCCCCCAAGCATTGGGGGGGTGCTATAATTGCCACGCTTGGCAGGCGGATTGGCGATCGCAGTATGGTGGTAAAACGCGTAGAGAACGCTGCTGCCCATTCTCTAGTAAGTCCCTTAGTCGCCTTATACGACACCCACGGGAAGAAATGGGATGGTGCTATTCTATACGTTCGGCACGACACGGAACCATCAGAATCGGAATCTAACCACTAATAATAATCATTTGTCTATCAATTTGCCTAGACTTTTCCCAACTGTTGAGGTCGGCTTCCAGTCTAACCGAATGCAGCTGAATAGCAGTATTTTACATGGAACGACCGCCTATCTGACTACACAACCCAGTTAGTGGTTAACACGATACCCCTTGGTAAGACTGGTGTTCAGACTTTTGGGCTTTTGACTACCTACCCTTAAAGACTGTGAAAGATCTACGAATGCTTTTCGCGGCACGGAGGGTCTCGATATGTATAGGTAATGAACGGCCAAGACATGTAGCGCCGACCTCAAATAAATTGGGATAAAAGCAGGAGGATGATGATGTTAGCCATCCACGAACCGACCGCGGGAAGCGTAGCTTTCTACCTCCGAGCGACTCATGTGGCCGTTATCAATTAGCCATGACCTCTTTACCAATAATCAGTTGACATTGTCCTAATATTCTGGGGTAATTCACCAACTCGACCTCTCGTGTCGAGTTTGTGAATAACCCATATTGCGAATCCAACGTGACTTACAGAAATACTTGTGTCCATTCTCAAAACACGTTCACAATCATGTAAGTTACGTTATTTTACCATGAACGTGATGTTTCCTTCTTCGCTCACTGCCAATGCCAATAATAAACATCACGCATAAATACATAATTATCTGTTAATTATGAATGTAAGTGTTCTATAATTAGTTACTGCTTGTGTAGTAACTAATTATAGACCCCCCTCCATCCCTTGTCACACAATGTCACATTTCGTTGACCCCCTCGCCCCCCTTAACGTGTGAAGTAATTTATGGATGGCCACATACGACCAGAGGGATAATGGCGGCACACACTAACGGTAGGAACAGCTTTCATTTTGACAGTTCCAATCTGACAAGTCTGTACAATCTGACAGTTCTAAACATTCATTGCGTTATTTGCGTTGTTGAACAGATCATTATTTTCATGATACGCAGCAATGAATTAGCAATATCCTTCAAAATTTATTCAGATTTTGAGTGATAATGTGTTACACAATTAAGATACAGATTCATGAAAGTAGACGAACCTAAAGGAGAGTCAGTAAAAGTCTGACCACACGGAGTGTGTGTGATAGGTGGACATAAAAAGATGAATAATCAGCCTAAAATGAATACTGCTAGAGGCACGAGTTGTTCGAAGGAGATACCGTGGCCCCTGGCACACAGGCAGCTGAAGGAACACGGGTGGGTTTTAGTCAGTAAAAGTCTGACACGCCCTCCTGCTCCACCCAGAGCGGGAGAAGTTATTTGATGATTTCCCAACCAAAACAAAAACCAAAAGGAATTGATATAGAAACTTGGAATCTTATTAATCAAAACATGTTATAGATTGCACACAGAATTACAGCCGATCTACTCTTTAAAAATCATACTGTGAAAACTGAGGTGAAGTAAGCTGTCAATAGTGTCAATCTCTAACGTGAAATGACAGCTCACTTCAAGGTCACTTAACCTAAGATTCCACGGTAGGATTTATACAGAATAGACCTGCAGGTGTATAAATAAATCAAGCTTTCATATAAAAAACTGAAGTTCATTGCCAAATTCTAGATACTCGGAGTCCGTTAAAACCGGATCGATAATGTATGTTTTCGTGGAATTTTATATTTTACGATGGCAATAAAATAAATCTCAAAAAATACTTTTTATCACTTCTAGAAACAGTTCTTGATGATGATCAATTGGTATTATCCTTAAACATGTTTTGAAATAGGTCAATTTAATTGTAAGTGAAATAGGTATTTCAGTGATCAAAAAGAGAAAGTTATAGAATTTTGTTTTTGTTTTTATTACTCTCGTTGTATGAATTATTTGCGAAGAAAAACTTTTATCAAAAATATCTTTTACGAGCGATATTTTAGGAGGTCCGCACGAGCGATTTTTTCCCGCAGCGATTTTATTATTATTTAACGTCCGTGCAAACGTGGGGCTAATAATAATAATACCAGCCTATCACTGTGTGTGTAATGTATTTCTTGCAAATAAACATTTCATTTTATTTTGATTTGATTTGCCACTGCAGGGAAAAGGGCTCTTTTTAATCTGAGAAGGCACCAGCATAGACCACGACACGTGGTCAAGACGGGTTGGCCACTTCATGTATGTCAGCAATGTCCAAAGACCAAAATAAATTCAGAAACTAGTCAAACTCGAATACAATGAATAAGATACCTAAATGCATTATCTTGATACTTTACTACACCAACCGTTTCGAATTCTTTTATCAGCTTAGATTATGGCACTGTTATTGCGAAATTAAGTAGATAGATTAAAACTGCTATCGATGTTCCAAATTTGATGTATGGTAAACTTGGCCCATTTGGGTTAGATAATGTGTTGTAGACCTAAATATAAAGTAATAAATATTTAAAAAACATTACTGACGTCATTGAAATCAATTGAATGGGTTCCATCCATGGGTTGTGTCTTTTGCATCGTAATAGATAGATACTTGAAATGTTTACAGAGTGTGGCCATAGTAGTAACTATGGCCGCTATAACTATAAGTTTAAAAAAATAAATACATAAGTAATTATGATTGAATTCGTTAAATATCATGTGCAAGTCCGCCACATCACACACTTGACCGCTTTATTAGCGATAACAATCTGAAACATTTTCTCTGATCCTGAATATAGAAATATCATAATCACGGGAATCCCGGAAATTTCGGAACGATAAGTTTATCATAATTTGATTGTTTTTTTTTTTTTTTTTAAACGTTGCCAAACGTTTAAACTCACATACACAAATAGCCAGATCCGGAACAACTACTTTGTAGGTCATACCAATATTTGTTCCGTGCGGGAATCGAACCCGCGACACGCAGCGCAGCAGACAATCGCTTAACCGCTGCGCCAACCGTGCAGTCGTTTTATCTTGTGAATTCAATAAATTGTATGATTCGGACGTGGTTTCACTGATTTAATCTAACAGGTTGCTAACGTAAATGCTGATGTTCAAAAATGACTCATGCAAAAAGACTGCGAGACTCAAAAATAATAGTTGCATGTTTTATACACGGTGGAAGTTTTACGTAGAGTATTTAGAAAATGATATCTTTTGTTACCTACATAAAAAAGCAATACCTACCTACGCGCGCATTAAGAGCGTTCATCACTATAAACCAACGATCTAGAGTATGCTTAAAAAAAAATTGTACAGACGCCAGCACATCAACCTACTACAATCTGTCAAATTTCTTTAATAGGTTTTCAACTTTATCGCTGAAGAATAAGGTTCAAATTTGATTGAGAAAATTTGACAGTTTCGGGTAGGTTGACCTGCTGGCGTCTGTACTTTGATTTAAACTTAAAAGAAAATCACGCTAAACCACTTGAAACGCGACGTTGCTAGCCTGCGTCGGATGAACGCTCTGATTTACCGTAAACAAAGGTGTATCGTATATTATGTGAATTTAAAACAAAACAATGAACGGAAAAACAACAGGTATGGGCGTCGATCAGTGATAAACTGTGACACCGTGTTATTTATTGCATGTATCGTGTAGCCGCAGGGTAATAGCGTAGATATCATCTATACTAATATTATAAAGAGGTAAAGAAGTTTGTGAGTTTGTAGGGGGTAATCTCTGGATCTACTGAACCGATTTTGAAAATTCTTTTAGCAATATAAATCCACGTTATTCGTGAGTGTCATAGGCTATACAAGGTGTAATTTTAATCACCTAATAAGGGGTCATTGTACTCATTATTATGAACAACTTTTACTATCGGGCCAAACCTGAAATCGCGAAAATAAAATCAGCTGTTCCTTACATTTTGTAAATCAGGCGATCTCTAACGCACATAAGTTTGGACGCACTGCTCAATGCTAAGAATTAAAAATCGAACAGTGTGTTTTTTCGACGCGCTGTGATGCACTAAGTATTGGATTCTTAATGCTCGGCTTAACACCGAGAGTTGAATTTCCAGTGCGCGATTTAATCCCACTGCGATATTTTTACGTCCGTAGGAATAGGAACGTGTTTTTAAACTTATAATGACAAACGATCGCAATGCCTTCGTTTTGACATTTCAACCATGTTCATTGCGATAGTTACGTTGTTGAGCAAACGAATTTTTCGAACCTATAAAGCAATGGAAATTTCCTTGAAAACCCTTGGATTGTGATTGAAATTACTATGTTACGCAATTAGCAAGCCCAAAAGTCTGATTAATAATCTTACCAATGGCTATAGTATTACTCAGTAGCTGGCTTGTGGAGGTCAGATAGATAGTCGCTCCATGTAAAATACTGGTATTCAGCAGCATCTGGTTAAGCTGGAAGCCGATCCCAGCATAGTTGAAAACAGGATAGGCAGATGATGCGAATTTAATGTACCGGTAAACTTTATTCAATATTAAACTTTCAAGGTTCATACCTCTTAAATTTGTGGTTATAAAAATTTACAAAAATGTCCAATAATCGGTTTTTTTATTAACTCTCGATTCCTGTAATAATACGTGAAAGATATTGCTTAATTTTGAGAAAAATGATAAAAACCGACTGATCAAAGTTATACGTAGGATGTAGGGTTACTTTGATACACCCCTATTTTATTCCGTATTTTATAATTTTATATTTGTCAAAACAATTTAAAAAAATCAAAATCTGCCAACAGGAAAAATTACTAAAATCGTTAGTGAATTCCCAGCGTGTCCTCAGGCAAGGATTTGACAGTTCTTCAGTATTGCTAACCTAGAAAAAAACTACCATGTTGCGTTTCGTTTTACGCAATATTAGCGATTTTATATGAAATGGAAGTTTTGATCAAAGTCATCCCGCGACTCAATATAACCCCGGTTTACGGTAACTGAACGTAAATATGCCAGTTACGGTCGTATCCCCTAACTTATTCTGCAAGCCAGAAAGTTGAAAGTATAGAAGTTCTGAATTTTCGACTTAGGGGCACTTAGAGGAAATTCACGCTTCCTTGGGTTCATTCTAATTTAATACTAACTCTGCCTGCGCATAGAATATCGATTTTTCAATTAAAAGATTGTTCAAAACACCTGCAAAAAGTGGCTACTTAAATGAAAAGTGAATAATTAGGCAAGTCAATTAGAAGAGTAAAAAGAAAACAATAATTTAAAATAATAGTCAAGTTTAAGATAACTAGGGACTTACTTTAATAAGCGCGAAGAAAAGTCATAAAACAAATACTTTGCATACAAATAAATCGTTAGGTGGCACAATTTATGTTTCCGTCGTCACATAACTTACGTCATTTATTATGCGAAACAGTCTCGCCTTTTGCGGAATCATTGTCTTCCCAATTTATTGGCAGGTTGACGTCATACTGTATTCTTTTTTTGAATATTTTGATTTATGAGAATAGCGGTTATTGTGTTTTGCTTTGTTGGCATTAGAGAGATTGATAGAATGACATTAGATTAGTGATGGGAAAATTAAATGTGGCTTAAATAATAAAATTTGCCTGCAACAATAATTTCGATCCATAATACCTATTATAGAAATCAAAATTCGTACTTATACTTTATAGTGTACCTACTAGTTTTGAGCTACTAGTCCCCGTGTAATTTCCATTTTTAACATAATCCTATGACACTACGGAATACTGTATCTTCCCATTAGTGAAACAATTTTCGGTATCGGATCAGTAGTTCCGAATATTACCCCCTACACACAAATTCCACTTTTTTCCTGAATAGCAATATCATCTTGAAATTATTACTCTATCGGGTAACAACACGGTGGTGGAACCTAAAGATTTTGTAAACCTTCCCTTCCACATAACCCGTCTGCCTTCAAAGCAAGAGTGAACAGGCATCTTTTGGGCACGCTCGTTCCCTCATAGACCTCAGCAATTGCTTTCCAGCAGGCGTGATGGAGGTCATGCTACCAGGCGCCTAAAGACTTAATCATTCCAACACGACCCCATTGTCATTTTGCTTAAAGTTCGTAATCTGCTAAATTCATAATGGTTGATCATTGGTCGGTCAATGGTCTCGTAATAGAATTGTGTTATAATGGCATTGCCGTATTGCCATTATTATAAAACCCGTTAGTAGAAATGATTTTCCAAAAACTACTACTAAATTTGAACATCATGCCCGATTTCATTTATATATACTTTTACATATTATTTATTAGTTTATTAGTGTTAAATTTTTGCAGATTACCGCAATCAGTCATTCATTTGTCATTATGTACGAGATTACCAATAAATGCCGTTTCTTGCAATGGAGTGCCAGTGGCTGACCATTGGAAAGTCATAATGACGCCATTATATTAGTAGATTACCAAACTTGTCAAAATCAACAATTATGAAATCAATGATAGACCATTTTGAAACTATTGTAATAGCAGACTTGAGGCCCAGGCCCCAAGCCCTTTCAGCAATAAAAAATAAAACATAACAAGCACCAATGCAAAAAAAAAATGTAAAACCACCCTCACGGTAATTTCGACGAAACCAAACAAAAAGTTTGATAACTAATGGGGGGATATAAAAAAAAAATTAAAAAAGTAACTTTCTTCCTTCAAGTATACCTAATTATCCTTTTAATGTTTCCTCAGTAAACTATAAAAAGGCTGGCCATTTAAAAGATAAGAAGTTTTTCCGAATAGGTACAAATGAAACGATGTATGTGGACTGTGTTAATGATAATATGGCTAAAAATGGAAGAAAAAGATGCAACATCCGACCCCAAATAAATTGAGATAAGGACGGAGAATGATGAGGACAAATCTAAGTCTGCCACGATCTAGTGGTCGCAAGCGCAACCAGTGAGCGTGAACTCTTGAGAAGCATCCCGAGGAACTTCTCTTTAGCAGCTATTCAGGATTTCTGCACTTTTTATGACATTATAGGCTCGACTCCCATTGGAAATACATACATACAAAAAAAAAATTGAAGTCAATTTCTAATGTCAAAATAACAGCTTTTTACTAAACGCATATGGAAGTATATACGGTACATGAGTAACAAAAAAAAAACATTTTTTTAATTTTCTTCTGTCTGTTCTGTTTGTTCCGGCTAATCTCCAAAATGGCTGGACCGATTATGACGGAACTTTCGCTGGCAGATACCTGATGTTATAAAGAGTAATATAGGCTACTTTATGTCCTGGTAGCACGTTCCCGTGGGATAATTTCCGACAACCGCACGGGAGTAGCCGCGGGCACAGCTAGGTGCCCACTGCGTCTCTATACGTCTGCCCTCTAGGGCAAAGCAAACAAGACGTTATATAAAATCAGCAACCCTCAATATTTACGTAACATAAAAAAAAATCCTGTTCATATTTCAGTATAACTTTGAAAGTTTCTCTGTAATTTATAACAACGGAACTAAGAAAGTTTTTAAAGTTACTACCGCAAAACCCGCCGCATAGAGTTAACGAGAAACACGATACTTTATACAAATTATGTAAGAAATAATTTACCTTGGTTTCTAGAAAAATAGAGGATTTATGTGTTGCCTACTGTAACGAATAAGACCCGTGTCTCGGAACCGTTGATCCCGGCTGTCATTCGTAGATCTTTGACAGTCATTACGGGTCGTCAGAAGGCCGAAATTCTGACAACCAGTCTTACCAGTTATAGGCAGTCGATTCAAGTAAAATGCTGGTATTTAGCTGCATCTACCGACCCCAACATAGTAGGAAGAATAAGATGGTGGTAATGAATAAGATGATCCATCTTATTGCAACGAAGGTTTCCGAGAACACAGTGGATAAAATAACAGAATAAATTGGTCAAAATTGGGCTCAATCTGAATGGTTTTGAAATCTGAATCTGATAACACTAAGTTGTGGTATAAAAACTATCAGTACTAGGCCCTGCTCCTTGTCCTGTCGATGTCATTAAAGATTCTCCATCTTGCATTCTGAAAATACATTTATACTAGGGATGCAGCCGATACGATCGGCGATATTTTTATGGCCGATTCAACGATACTTTTCAAATTTCGCGCTTTAAAAATGTAATGTAATCGCGGGTGTTGTCTCGTCTATTTCGTTGCAAACGAGGCACGAACTAACTATGCTAAATATACTATTAACTAATCTCAACCTGTCTAGTGTGTAGTTATAAACGGTTTTATTTAGTTTGTCCTGTTATATGTTCTTTTTATATTAATTAAAAAAATAACCTGACTTGTGTTTTATTTATTTTACCTTCATTTTTATAATCAATAAGCGTATCGGTATCGTCGATATTTTTATAAGATCATCAGTATCGGTATCGTATCGGGAAAAAGGCGTATCGAGGCATCCCTAATTTATACCTTTTCCCCCTATCGGTGATTGCACCGTTTGTTATTTCCCTACCTGTATAAATCCCATCATGCCAATAAGATTACAACAAAAAATAAAACTGCACAATAATTGAACTCTGCAACCCATGCACTTAACGCACGTTTAACAGTTAATGTTTTCAAAGCAAATCGCAACGCAATCGTAACATATACCGATCCGATAACCGTTATTTACCAATTACTAACAGAATCTAAAGAAACCAGCAGCCATTACCGTTTCGTAACCGTTTTCACAATATTGACGACTTCGTTTTAACATTTGATCAAACAACTCAGCATATCGCAGTCCACTGAGTGCTGGAATCAGACCCAGTTACTGGGGTAACACTATACCCCTTGGTAAGACTGGTGGTAAAAAAACTCTGACTACCCGTATCGACTGCCAAAGATCTACGAATTACAGCCGGTACCAAGGCGTGAACGTGTTACGGTACAGAGGGGCCTTTGTGTGCAAAGATGGTCACTCATCCACAGACCAACCGCGGCAAGCGTAGCTTAACCTGGTTGATCAACCCGTGCGGCTGTTAATAGTTACCCACGAGCCCCTCAACAATCTCCCTCACATTCATTGTACTTAAAAGAAAAATTACAAAATCAAAAACCCGACTGCCTAAAACGTGAACTGGCATCTTCTTAAATTGAACATAAAGACCTTTATTGCCTCCGACTGCATGAAATTGCTTATAGTATTCAGTCTAATAGTCATCCTTCTTGTTTCCATCTTTTTAAATTAAAGTTCACTTTTTAGGCAGTCGGGTTTTGAGTTTGTATTTTTTTTTTATTTCACAATTTTTTGTTAATATAATTATTTTTGACGTTAATGAGATCTATTTATGAAACCCTTTATGTTGATACTCGACTCAATAGGTTTTGAAAAAAAAAATTTTTTTTGAAGAGACAATATGAGGCCAAAAATCAGCCATTTTTTTTTCAATTTTGATATACCCAGTGTCACTCTCACAATTAAGACGAATCTAACGGCACCTATCAAGCTGAAATCGATCAAGCCGTTTAGGCTACAGAGCGTGCCAAAGAAATATACATACCTACATACATACATACATATACTTAAAAAACATAACCCTCCTTCTGGCGCAGTCGGGTAAAAACACTTGATCTTGCTTGATTACAAGGTGACGTTTCTGAATGGTTTGTTTTCAATTCGTCATGGAGAGATTGACGTTTGAATCGTGTGGTACTAATGGCATTGGCTTTGCTTGGATTAATGTTATCAGTGCACGTTGGTGCTGCTGTTTATATTCGTGATATGTTTATGGTATTCTCTTTGGGTGCATTAAAAATTAAGTTTAAAATCTGAGAAATTACGTTCTAAAAAGTCGGAAACAAGAAAATATTCTCATCTGAAACCGCGGTCGTATGCCACATTGCTCTAAAGCTTATGATCGCTTACTACTGTTTGAATGTATTGTTTATGTGGCATACGATCAGCCTATAACCAGCTGACGATGAAGACGCTTCTAACGTTACCTTATTTGTCAAATTATTATAAGTCGTTTGGAAGTTATGAGGGGTTATATGTTTTCTTCGCCTTAGGTTAATTTGGATTTTTCAATAGTCAGATAACTTTTATCGAAATAATTAATCTGACAGTTCGACATATTTTCTATACAAAATCTATAAAACCGACATTTTTATTCCTCAGATAAAAGTCATCTGACTATTGAAAAACCGGTCAAGTGCGAGTCGGACTCGCGCAGGAAGGGTTCCGTACCATTATCTATAAAAACAGCAAAAAATCATATTTGTTGTATGGGAGCCCCACTTAAAAAAATATTTTATTCTGTTTTAGTATTTGTTGTTATAGCGGCAACAGAAATAATACATCATCTGTCAAAATTTCAACTGTCTAACTATCACGGTTCATGAGATACAGCCTGGTGACAGACGGACAGACAGGCAGTCGGATGGACAGCGGAGTCTTAGTAATATGGTTCCGTTTTACCCTTTGGGTACGCAACCCTAAAAATCAGCTCTTCGTCGGATAGAAACTGAAGGATATGATTTCGTTTTTTTATTTGAAAATTGTTTTTTTTTTCTCGTCTGAATCGCAGGTATATTTTAAAATTTTGTCAAAAAAATTACGTTTCAGAAGTGATTATGTTTAAGTGAAAACAATATATTTTGAATTGAATTGAAAAATCAATGATCACGACAAACAAATTGAGTTGAGATGATAACTAAATGATGAAAATAATATAATAATATAATAATATGGTCATCAGGTGTTATGTTTAAGAGTTATCTAGGAATGTGGTCACAATGGAAATTCTCACATTTACTAGGTAATTTAAAACTAAACGGTACGATTTAAAAACTCGTTAAAAACACGTCGACTTATAAAACTTGATTACTGTTACCGAAATACAATGATTTAACTGCGACTCACACGTTTAACTATAGTTTAACAATTTTTTTTTGAAAATAATAATAATAATAATACCTAAATAATATTCCGAGTTTGAATGTATTTAGAAATAAACTTAAGATATTATTGATTCAGAAGAGTTATTATAGAATGGACGAATTTTGTAAGGATAAAAAAGTAATTATTGGTAAATGATTAATTTTAGAATGTATTGCAATGATTTCATATAAGTAGGTATAATATTTTGACACGTAATAATTCAGAAAATTTGATAATTATGTATTCTCGCTGTAGTGTTTCTTTTTTTTTGGTGGAGTGTAATCACGATAGTAATATTAAGTTCATGGTGTATGCCTATATTTCGACACAAATGTATTTTTGTTATGAAATAAATAATGTTTACCTCTCCTACAATCTACAGGCGTAATATTTAGCTTTATGTTTATAACAAGAAGTACCTAAAGACTGGACAAGACAAGTATGAATTTTAAATTGTTAACCCTATCAGCTGAGCATCTGGGTATTGAAATGTTTGTTGCGTGGGGCACATTTTCTCATACAAAATAAATGACAATTAGTGACGTTGTATTTTTCATACAAACAAAGATATATGAAATGTTACACAATTGTTACTACACGTCGACGTTTCTGGCACAGATGAGCTGATTTGCGAATGTATGCGTAATTAGAATGTATGTGTGTGAATAGCCTTATAAAATGTACAAAAAAACTAACGTGGAGTGGCGCTAGCAGTCCGAAAATTTAAAGTGACAAGGCGCGATGATGTAGCTTGAAGAACTTGGAATAGGCCACAGCCGTTTATACAAGTAGGGGAGACCGGGGATGGTTGACTAACTTTTGACTTAAGCTCGTATATCTGTGGTGTTTAACTTAATATAACAAAAACAAAAATTGATACAGGTAGAAGAACTATTCAGGTACCTAAAATACTAATCTATAACCTATATATTTATCATTATATTACTTATTTAGTCGATTTTCTAAACCTCTGCCGATTGGTCAACCTACCCCAAATCCGGGGTAAGTTGGCCATAAGCATGGGGTAGGTTGCCCTAGGCAGTAATTAGTGTAAATAAAGAGGATTAGTATAAAATAAACCATTAAAATTTACTAAATTATTGAAACATTTTATTTAATTATAAACAAACTTAAATTTGAGATCCACTCTCGGTTAATAAAGAACTTTAATAAAGGCAACAGTCTCTTTTTAAACTATTAAAAAAAAAAACTTAAATTAACAATAAGTAAGACAAATTTTTGTACTTTCTGTTTCAACCTTAATTGTAACTTGAATTATTCTAATAAATCACTAATCAAAGATCAAATTGCTTTTATTAAAATATTATTCAAAGTACATAAACTTGTGAGTATCTAGTATTATAAACTATTAAAACAGAAAACTTATTTTCTACTTTATTCTTTTTTACGCATTCGAATGCAAGCTTGCGTGTCTCATACGATGTTAATCCATAGTAAATGTCAGCAGCCATAATTATGCTGCCGTTTATTTTCTTTGTCATCGCTAAATATCTGCCTATTTTTTATGAACCCCGCCGTGTCCAGAATCAAATCAGCTCTCCTGAGGTTCGGTTACTTTCTAGCTTTCGTTTAAGTTTAGTTACATAACGATGCAACGTTTTATATTGAATTTGGTATTTCTTTGATGTGGCGTTTATGCTATTATTATCGAAGATTACTGCGTGGCAAGCTCTTTCTAGGCTATCTTTTGATACATCACCCCTTTCAGATTTTCTTTTGTACGTCCTCAATTTCTGTAAAAATACAACTGTAATATATTATGTGAGAGAAGACCCATAATAGTGTTTACATTGATGATGCACATTAACCATTAGCCCACATAATTCTTTAAAACAAGCATAAAATGTTATACTTATTTTAAAGGGGTTGGTTGACTAATTAGTCTACCTACCCCGAACAAAATTTGTCAACCAACCCCTGACGCCATTTTGAATTTTACGTGCGTATCATATGCAAACTCTGGCACTAACATGGAAGCAATACTGTGTAATATAGAATAAAACTATCATATTTACATTTGGCATAACAACAACATTGTTCCTAACAGATACATAGGCACAATAACAAAAATAGTACGAACGAAAAAAATTACTTACCGAGACCAAAAATACATCATATGATGCCACTCACGAATGCCGCGCGACTGCGGCAGCTCACTTCGCACAAGTTAGCGGGTCCCGGGGAGGCATCGTCGCTCGTGATCGGTTGATGAATAACACGTGATGGTGGAGAGTTATTGTTGCTTAGTCTACCTGCCCCTATAGCCAACTATCCCCGGTCTCCCCTACTTTAAAGAAAAACATATTTTTTGCTGACGTGATTAAACGTTGTGTCAATTGGCGTTTATAAAATTTACGTATTATAACGTTGCTCCGCTCAAAGTGTTAAACATTTCATTAGGTCCTTCTTCTAAGTGTGTCGAAAATAACCCAAAAAAAATAAAAGAATCTATAGTTCAAAAATTCGGTACTTAATGCGAATAGTGTTCGCTGACGCAGCCATTAGGTCCTCACGTGTGCAAGTGACAGGTGACAGGGGGATGCGGTGCCAGATGAGAGGTGAGCCATTGTTTGTGGAGAGATACACACCGGACGTCTGTGCTGTCCATGAACCCCTAAATGTGGAGGTTGTCTTTGCTGGGACCTACTTGGGTAAGAAGTCTAGTAGGCCCTTATATCGACGCTTAAAAATTACGAGGACTATTTCCAGCAGTGAAAAGCTGTGCGGTAATGATGATGACCAAAATCACGCAAGTTTTAAATTATTCCTATATTTAGTTAACCTAAGGATACCTAATTTATGGCAAAAACACTGAAATACCCAAAGAAATTTACAATCATTCGATACACTTCTGTACCGAATCGAACATCAATCAATGTTATCGAACGAACGCTATTCAAAAACCGATACTCAAAAATGTTGACAGTTTAAAACCAAATAGACGACCTCTATTCTTCCGACAGCTATTTACTGTCGGGGTAGGAAAATCAGTTAACCGAAAATGTGTCATTCTCGACTCGGAAGCCTGTGGAATGATTTTGTATAGCTATGCTGATCCCAATATTGGGGTATTAACTGAAGTGTACTCCACTTCAGTACTGCCTTTATATACAATAACGTTTGGCGACTGCATTGTTCCAAGTATCCAATAACATCGCGACCGTCGACCGTAAAACAATTAAAAATGTACGGCATTCTTATTACTTGCATTCTTTAAGTTGTTTTGATGGCCAATGACCGACAGCTGGGACTTTGTTTATCAACAACACGTCAGCTGCATAAAGCTGAAATAAAGATGGCAATGATTCGCTTTACCTACTTTAACGCAAATGTATTTATAATAAAATTTTGTAAATGTTATAATAATACAGTTTTGAAAAATGTATTTTGCTAAACGCATATTTGTTTTTTTTTTCACAATATAAAAAAGCAATTTTGAATAATAATAACAATAAAACGAAAGGATTTTCGAAGAATTTTGTTTTGCTTTTATTTAATTAATTCAACTTCGATTTATAATAATGTATAATTTCTTATCCATTCAAAGTCAAACTCAAAGCATTTGTTTCAAAAACTCATTTCTAGGCACTATTGGATTGTCAAAAAGTCGATCAGTTGGAAAGTTGAAGCAAGCATTTCGGTATGGAACGTTTCTCCTGTTTGTATCCAGTATTGTATTTTTGTTTTCCTAGGTTAAATTCACATGGAATCTACTTATGACATTATTTTCTACTTAAGATAAACCTAAGACAAAAACTACATAATTACTGTGTTTAAAAACACGCAAATGTTTTTTTTTACTAAGAACGATGTTTTGGAACGGTGCACGGTGTTTCTGTCTTGCTTTATAAAAATCGAATTAGGTATCGAGAACGTTCTAATTTTCTTTTGCTGTGTTAAAGCAGAGAGCACCTTTTTCGCGCTAGTATTTATTCATAAGTTTTATAACAGAGCGTCTGGTTCAAAAAAAATGTTTCCTACAAAGAGGTACAGCAGATTTTTTTAATTCATATGTCACAGTTGGACCGAAAATAAGAGTTGATTTTTCATGTACACTACATTCTACACTACTTCATTATTTTCACTACACTCGCTTAGAGTATGCCGCTCGTTTAACTTTACACCCTGTGTATAGATAGGATGTCCTATTAAAATATGAAATGAATGCATTATTGTGTGTCGCTTTTATTATTTAAGGGTTGAAAATATGAGAGGAATGCACTAGACCTTATTATAGAGAAATCAAAATCAAATCAAAAGTCATTTATTCAAACTAGGCTGAGAGTCCGCACATTTTGAAAGTCAAAATTACATAAGACAGTCCCCCAAAACGCCCGCCCTTCACCGCTTCCTAGTGCTTTAGCTGGGAAGAAGAAGTGGCGCAACAAACTCCCCAGCAGCACAGCTGTCTGTTAAGTTGGAAGAACTTGATTCTATACAATAATAGCATATAATTAACATTCAATAATAAATGAAAATTTAATTAATAAAAATTAAAAAAAATTAAATGGTATATGCAGTCAAGTTAAATAAACAATGATATGAAGTAATTCATATGACCTGTCAGTAGTTAAGCTAATTCTGGTGAAATAACACAGACGTTGTCTTGAGTTAATCACAGCGACCAACAATTCTTATCGTTTAAGTAGTCGTTGATAGAATAGTATATGAAGTTTGGATTTTACTTTCGCTTTAAACGCATTAAAAAGTAAATCTAGCAAAGAAGAGGGAAGCTTGTTATAAAAGGTTATAGGTTATATAAGAAGAGTACCGGTACAGATTTTTTTTTACTGATTCTAGCTAATCGGTCAAAACAACAGCAGTTTTAGAATGTTTTACAAATTAACGAATAATACCTAATTTTGGATCCAAAATTGTTACTTCACCACTTTTTATACCTACTGTGTTATTATTATCAGTGACATTTTCATTTAGGAATTTATGACTGGATTGTTAAATAAAAAATTCTGCTTGAATTATTTATTATAATAAGGTATGTTATAGTAGTTATTTCATAAGAGAGCGATATGAAATAAAAATGATATTATTGTTTCTTTCTATGAATTGTGTTTGTAACTAATCCGATTACTTAATCATAGTTTATTCTTTTATTAACGATAAAAAATGACATAATTTCGTGCTACTGAGCTAGCTAAGTTACTTCAACGTCTTGATAACTTGTCTGAAAAATAGGATAACTTGTTTTCCTTGACATAATTTGATGTGCATATTTTCACCACAGACTTGTTTTATTTCTGATATATATACTCGTAAATAAATAAGTAAAAACCTACTTATCTATTCTGTAGCGACACAACGCCCTAAATAAGTTAATTTGTTTTACTATACGTTTAATGCTAAAATACTCTACGAGTCAGTTACAAACTATTTGTCCTTTGTTGTTTTTATTAATAAAGACGAGACGAGCGTAGAAATAATTAATTTGCAATAAGTATATTTAGCCATTTAAAATTAATTCAGGTAGGTATATTATCTATATAAACACATTGGCACAGGTAGCTTTACGTCAAAGTTTGTATTATACAATGGGATCACAAAAAGTGGAGAATATTTTAAGAAAAAAAAAATGTATTCACCTGTAAATACAATGTGCCCATTTTTTTCTTGTATCCATAAATTAACATCAATCATGCATTCCACAATATACACTAACAAATATAAATAAAATACTTACTGACTCTTTTCTTCTACGGGACTCCTTAATACTAATATCACAGGATTTTATAAAATACAAAAAATATTTTTAACTAAAATATTTTTTTATATTTACACACACATATAAACACTTTTAAAATATTTACATTCAATTAATTATTTACACCAAGGTGTTTTTTTTAAATTTACATGTGTATAGTTCGATTACATTCGATATTTAAATTAATTACATTTTTGTTCACGTGCGGCAGGTGCGTTCGGAAGCGCGTCCGACGGCAAACTGTTCATTCAGGTAAGAAACCTCTGGCTTTAATATGAAGTGGACAACTCAATCAGTGATAATGATAAGAATACAAAGGCTAGTCTCGTCAGCAACAGACGGCGTCGTACATTGCCGGTATTGGACCGGTTCTACACGGTCAATGCTCGGTACAATTAATTTGTAAATTTTTTGGGGCGCTAATCCAAACGCGTATTTTTTTAACGTTTCGAGTATTTCGTCTGTGGTATCAAGTTTGAGAAAAACCGGTTAGAGGGAGATGTCAAACCGTTTTATTTTTAGGAAGATCTAACTTATGTGGGTATGGTTTATATAATTTTAATTAATGTTTTCTTTTAGTTTGTTTAAGTAGGTAGCTACTGAGGCTATTTTGTTTTCAGTAAGAACTTAGTCATTTTACAATATGTTTTATTTTTAGGGATACTTAACGTATGTGTGGGAATGGTTCAAGTGATGAATTTGATGATTTTTTTTTTCATTTTGATGATTTTTTTTTTGAGTTTATTTTCTTAAGGTATTTCATTCATTTAGTATTTTTCAGTATGTACTTAGTTCTTTTACAATATTTAACATAACCTACTATTTATCATGAGCATAACTTAGATACCATTTGACATAGCCTACTATTTACACTAGGTACTGAATTAAATGAGTAACTCAACTAAATAACTGTACCTACTTACAAATAAATACAAAAAACATTTACTTTTTCAGTTTAAAATTGATTAATTTTTATTTAAAAAAATCGAATTGAGCGGGAGTAACTTTTATTGAAGATTATTATTTAAATGATTATTTGGATTATAATAGCAATCATCAAATGACATCAAAATGTTTGTAATTAACATGCTTTCGTTTTGTTACTTAATTAGCTACCTATAAAACTTTTAGGTATTAAATAGACTGTATAGGTTGTCAGCAAAAAGAAACCTTATCATGCTGGCTTGTAAGATAATTACTCTGGTTCAAGCAAAATAAAGAAAAGAAAGAACGGAAAAACAAAACAAAGAAAGAAAGAAAAGAAAAGAAAGCAAAACACCTACGTTTAATTGCGGTAAACATGACGCAAAAAGAACACAAACACAAAATAAGAAGAAGGGGGTACTTAAAATTAGTTCCAGAATTGAATTTGTTGTCGATTGTTTCTCTAGGAAGAAAATTAAGGGAAAGGCGCGTAAAAGTGTTAACATCCATTTGAAATAAATAGCGAAAATTCAGAACTTATTGCTTTTTATTTTTAGCCACCGACACAAACAGAAGTGTGTTATACTTATAAGTTAGAACTTTATAAGTTTAACGTGTGACTGTCTGTGTGGTCGTAGCTTTTTTTTTTTTTTTTTCTGGGTGGGAAATCATCAAATAACTTCTCCGAGGGCGTGTCAGACTTTTACTGACTAAAACCCACCCGTGTTCCCTCAGTTGCCTGTGTGCCAGGGGCGGCGGTATCTCTTTCGAACAACCCGCACCCCCGGCAGGCATCGGCCCTTACGGGCCCCTCTGTTGCTGCTGACATCTCTTTGAGGCGCGCGTGGAACACAACGCGCCGTCGACCCGGGCTTGGTCCTTACCGGACAGCGAGCTACCCATTACTCGCCGTCCGCAAGCCCGTGCCTACGGTGGCCGGGAATCAGCCTGGGATTCCCGACGCCCAGGGCGTCTCCTGCGAAGGCCACGGCTGTGAGGGCGCATGTACTGCATCTCCCTCACGTGCGCCGCCTCCCTCTTTGCGAGCATAACTGCTTCGCTGAAGGAGGCGACTGCCAGCCATGCCCTCTCGCTCCGTACCATGGCCTGGACCAGGGTCGGACGCGAGAGATCGCCGCCGCCGATCACCTCCACGAGGACACGGCGTTGCTCCGCCCAAGCTGGGCAGACCTCCACCGTATGCTCCACCGTGTCCTCTGGGCGATCTTCGCAATGGAAACACCCGGGCGTTTCCTCCCGCCCTATCCGAAACAGGAACCTCCCGAAACAGCCATGTCCGGTGAGGACCTGTGTCAGGCGGAAGGTGAGGACGCCATGTCGCCTCTCAAGCCACTCCTCAAAGAGGGGACTTACCGCCGCAATCGCGGCGTGCCCAGCACTTGGTTGCGACAATCGCACTTTCCACGTCGCCATGAGATCCTGCCGGAGCTCTGTCCGCCGTGCCGCGACTTCCCGCGGCAGCGGAGTTACGCCCCGGCGTTTGGCCACCTCGCGCCACTCCCAAGTGAGCGCGAGGACGTTTGCCTCCAGATCCCATGGCGGTAATCCGGCAAGGAGGCCCGCCGCCTCACCGGAGATCGTGCGGTATCCCCGGATCATCCGGATGGCCAGTGTGGTCGTAGCTCTGAACAGTTTTTTTTGTTTGTTTGATCTTATGTAGCGGCTAACCCGTGTACATTCCGGTATATATTCCTGACCAATTTCATAACTAAAACCACCTTTGATATTTATATGTTGAACCTATTTTTAGGTACAATTAAGGTCATTGGACTTCTAAACTGCCAAAAATACGAGTAAATTGATATTTGTTTTGATAATGCGACCCCAAAAAATTAATTAGGTCTTATTATATTTTACTGTTGTAAATTAAAATGGGATGGTCAAATACTAAAAATAGTCTGTTCACACATCATGCTTTCAATATAAGGGAAACTGGATTGAAAAGTACTTTCTATGTCAACTTCAATCAGTATTAGTCGGAACAAATGGATATAACACGGCTAATTGACGTTGTGATAATCAGCTGAACAATAAAGTGCCCCGATTATCATCACTACATTTTATAAAACAAAGTCCCCCCCGCGTCTGTCTGTCTGTCTGTTCGCGATAAACTCGAAAAGAACTGAACGGATTTCCATGCGGTTTTTGCCAATAAACAGAGTGATTCATGAGGAAGGTTTAAGTGTAAAAGTTTTTTTTTTAATTGGTTAACGCTGGCGAAGCCGCTGGAAAAGCTAGTACATTCTAAATTTTAGAGATGGCCTTAAATGTAAAGCACAGCACTTATACCTACCCGATTTATGGAACGAACACTATTTTTAGACGCGGACACATTAATCGTAAGTCTAGTGATGCGATTGACTGTTGATATTTCATCCAACCAATCAAAGGAGGATACAAGCTCTTGACAATGAGGGATGCGCTATGGTGGCCTAAAAATAAAGTAGATAAAATTTGAATTACGTAGGCAGGACCCTGGCGATTCCCCCTTAAGTGATTTGCATTAATTAAAAACCACATAGACAAGAAAAAAAGCCATACTTAAGTAACTTTAAATAGCAATACCACCTTGAAAATAAGAGCTGAAATAAACTTGTACCAAAACACGTTTAACATTAGGTATATTGGAACTCAGTTTAGATTTAATTAGCCTCAAAAAAAAAAGAATATTTCTATATTATGTCAAATCAATCAAATCAAAAGTCATTTATTCAAACTAGGCTAAGAGTCAGCACTTTTTGAACGTCAAAATTACATAAGACAGTCCCCCCAAAAAGCCCTATGTATGTAGGGTATGTCCCCTACCTACTATCCATTAATATCAGTGTTCTTTTAAAAATTTGTTAAAAATCAACTCATTTAAAAAGAGTAACCGTGACTTTGACCTGGTAGTCTTGTGACGGGTCGTTGAGCTCCCTAAACCTCTAGAGTTTGTTTCGGAATTTCTTCTCAGGGATTTCAGCTAGGAAATGCGGGCGCCATCAAGTTTTAAAATATTCACCAAAATATCTAATAAAGTACATAAATAATAATTTATTTAATTTCTTTCTATCTGGCTCTTTTCCATAGGAACCGACCAGCCCAATCGGAACCGTGAGCCTATCTTCTGACTTTCATAAGTGCCCATACGAGTATGTGAATTAAAATATTCAGAATTTGAATTTCCGTCGTTCTTTTATTAGAGAATTAATGAATCACACGTGATTTTAATTTAATTTATGGACATATTTAACACTCGTTCCAATTTAGAATATTCTGGTCACTTATTAACATTTTTATATGTAAACTATTACGTCACTATTTTTATATTTAGAAGTAGTATTCTTGTGTTATTTACATTATCGTTAGAATAATGATTGTTTGCTTTATAACGGGGAGAAAGTTAGTTTACAAGCGGAAGGTCAGGGGTTCGATGCCATGTTGAAATGTGAGCGCGGAATTGTAATAGCAAAAGAGATTCCTACGGTGAAAAATCTGTCTGTAATTCTGTATATAATATTCTCTTGTTTCTGTATAGTATTCTACTGGTAAGATACATACACACACATGCTTATTACTCACACTTGTTAATAATCTTAGAAAATCGTTTAAGTATATAATTTTACAATGTTTGTAAATATGTGAGCTATCATTTAATTAATGTGTCTGTCATTGCTTCATTTTTAATTATTTTTACCTATTGTGGTATGGTAATTTTATTGCACGTTAAATGATGCCTTTTCACATAAAATTATATAATTAATGTATGGAAAATATTGTAAGACATTTTAAAAAGAGTAACGGTGGAGTTTTTTACCCATTATCTCCGTACGAAACTACATTTTGGAAGGGGCGACTAGAATCAATTCTACTTCAATGTTGACGTTATGTTGACGTTCAAAACTGCCTTATAAGTGCCTATTTTAAATTAATGCATTGACTTTGACTTTGCTGTACTCTTCATTGAAGGGAAATTATTTTTTAAATCAAAATTACAGCTCTATTTTCTCTCAACTATCAAAATGACAGCTATCAGAATTAAGAATGTTCAATTACAGCCTCAGAGTACAGACTTAAACAAGAATTGAGTAGGTACCCGTCTCTCTATTACAAATGTTTTACAAAATGAGAGATCGATTTATTGAAGGCATCTGAGTGAATATTCTAAATAATACGATTACGCAGAGTCTAATAAAGTGGAAACCGGTTTCTCGAGTCGTGGGGTCAAGGAAAGTTGACATAATTAGCAAATTAGGTGTCTATTAATTAAGAAGATTATGAGTGTAACCTTGAGGCAGGGCTGCTGCCATCTTAAAAAATGGATAAGTAGCTGAATAAATAAATAACTTTCATAGCTAATGTCGTTTTTCGTCAAAAGCTTCTTATGTAATAAGGTTTGTTGAGGTTTGACTGCTTCGTTGATCTAGTGGTCGCAAACGGTACTATTGAGTATAAGGTTCTGGGTTCGATTCTCAGGTCGGGTAAAATGTTATTGGGTTTATTATCAGTAATTTCTCAGTAGTAGCCCGGAGGCTGGATTTGTACCCAATTGATGGCATTAGAGGCTCGCCCTCCATTACATGGGACTGAAACAGAACCGGTGGAATATAGGTGTACTATAGATTTACCTCTGCCTGTGTTATTTAATGCTAATTATCATTATAATTTTTAGACGTCCACTGTTGGACACAGGCCTCTTCCAGGCTCCTCTACTTCTACCGGTCTTGTGCTTCCCACATCCAGCGGATTCCCGCGGCCTTCTCAAGGTCATCGGTTCACCTAGTGGGAGGCCTTCCCACTCTCCGTCTTCCGGTAGGCGGTTGCCACTCCAGAACCTTTCGGCCCCATCGGCCATCTGTTCTGCGAGCAGTGTGCCCTGCCCACTGCCACTTAAATTTGGCAATTCTTCGGGCTATATAATATACTTACTTTATGCTAATTATACTTTATTTTAATTATTATGGATGATAAATTTCAGGACGAAAATGTATAAGAAAAGAGAAAGCAGGGAAGCGTACGAGTTTTTGACGCGTGGATACCCGAGAATTCGTTTTCGTTTGCTTCGATTCGCTTCAACGAATGTTCGAAGGAAAACCCAGACCCCAGAACGTTTCATCAAGAAAAATGAATTGGTTAGAACTTTGGAGCATTTTTTCCAAATTTGTCTGCTCTGTTGTTGAACTATCAAAATGAACAGCCACTACTGGTAGCGTGTACCGTAATTACCCCTGCGTCAGAGAAGTCTATATTGTTCACCCCTCACTGAACAGGCATGGTGTATATAAATATAACCGTCCCAGTTTGATCAGCCCATTTTGATTTGCATTAGGCAAAATTGTTTGCATTAGGTGAACTTTGCATGAGGCAAGAAAGAAGAGAGAGATCAAGTAATAGAAAGATTAGATGGTTGATAAAATTACTATGAGTGGAAATCCCACGTGGTAAAGAATTTTTGCTGAACAAACAGGGTGACAAGGGCATCATCGAAGTGCGAGCTGTTATCAAAATCAAAATCAAAAGTCATTTATTCAAATTAGGCTGAGAATCAGCACTTTTCGAACGTCAAAGTACATGAGACAGTCCCCCAAAACGCCCACCCTTCACCACTTCCTAGTGCTTTAGCTGGGAAGAAGAAGAATATATATATATCATAGATTTAGATACCCCCAGCGCTGAAATTTTCGCAAGTTATTTAAAAAAATTGCTTTTCCATACATTTTGACCACATACACGTAGTTCCGTGTGGTGCAGGACGTAAAAGAATAGCACCATCCCATTTCTTCCCGTGGGTGTCGTACAAGGCGACTAAGGGTCTTATTAGAGAATGGGCAGCAGCGCTCTCTATGCATTTGAACACCATACTGCGATCGCCAACCCGCCTGCCAAGCGTGGCGATTATGGAAATCCTCCCTTTTGGGGGAGGCTTATATGATGACACGTAGTTAATGCACTTTTGTAGAAAACAGTTGATTTTATTTTGTTATAACCAATGCAAAATTTCAGGGGCGTCCAGTTTTTTGTACTGAATCTGTCACCTACCACCCTGTAGATAACTCATAAAAAAGTTGCAATCGCCTTTCATTCATCCCTTTTTTGGCCCAATATTCTGACTCATACAAGACAGCAGCCGGCTTATCACGAGCACCGATTTGTCGTCGGAAGAATAGACATGACTATTAACTGAATGATGTACAATAGGAGAAGATAGCTATGTTCTTTTATTAATTATCACAGTTATGCGTTCTAAACGAACCATGATTTTGTAGATAATCGTATATACTTTGTGGCCGTCGAGTAGAAAGTTTGTTGTCAGTGTGATTTTAACAGTTTGGGGAGAAATATTCTTCTGAAATAGTCTACATTTTTATGGACCTAGCAAAGATTGTTAGAAACGAAAGATAAAATGACAGATTGTAGTTGGATATCTAAGGTGCGATGTCAAAAATGGAGAAACGAAATGTCACTTTGTATTGAAAAAGCACTGTCTATTCTTAGTAGAAATAGAAAGCGTCATGCTAAGCCTGCAGGTCTAACCATGGTTTTATATATCTTCCCCTTCAGTCCCTGCCACCGAGTATAGTACAAAGAGAGAATACAACGAATTAAGAAAATGCTCCATTTTTAAGTTGTTGTTATCGAAGTTGCCAGAGTAGAATGGAGGGCGACAACATACACTGACCCCAAGCACCTAAAGGAACAAGAGTAGACAGAAGAAGTAGTTAACACAAAATCCAATTAAGTTAAAACACCATAAGTTACTAATAACCAGAGGTCGGAGTAGGTAGATTGATTTAAGGTCGTTGACGTCAAACGTAGAGGATAATATGGATATGCCTCTAAAATACCGGAACTTCATATTTATTGTGATATTTGTTCCGGAATTTTGAAATTAGCACGAATTTGTGTTTAAGGTGAAAAACGTATTAATAATATCAATCTACGCTACCAGTGTTAGCTAATGGTGAAAGAAATCAGTATTTTATTTTATACAAAAATACCTTGGAATAGTTACACCGTACTTATTTTGTCCCTTACTGTTGAATTAGAAATGACGCTTGACAGTATGAGACGAAACTTGAATTCAATCAATCATTCATATAATAAACGATTTTGTTAGCCTATCTGTATGTTTTTTATTTTATTTTATTAAATAATTCCAATTCCTGAACTTTTTCCGGTACTTCCCGCACATTATGGATAAAATGGCATGTCCATATTATAATATCTTGATGCAAGTATATAAAATCAATCTACCTACTCCGACCTCTGATAATAACACTAGATAAGTTGGACTTTACACTTTTTATGGCCAAAGTCTATAAAATGTGAAGACGGAAAATAGATAATTTGATTGTCAAATCCAACGTTGATGATTGTTACTTTGGATGTAAACAATGGAATCCCCAGTAATCAGGAAATATGCAGATTATTCAAATGTTAGCTAGCAACCTTTGGACCAACAACTATTTGGACTTTAAGCTCTTGGGAAACCCAAACCGTAATTATTTCCGTACGTTTCTTTTTTTCAGACACTTTAACTTTCAACCCCTTATTACAAAACAAGATTTTTCTTAAGGTATGGTTTAAAAAATAAATAATGGTTCAAAAAAACTAAAAAAACACGCTTTAAAAACTAAACTAAAAAGTAGAAAATAATTTAATTCTATTAAAAAGCGTGAGGTGCTTGATATAAATTGATTATAAAAATACCTCAAAAAGAACCCCACGCTTTTTAATAGAATTAAATTATTTTCTACTTTCTAGTTTGGTTTTTAAAGCGTGTTTTTTTAGTTTTTTTAAACCATTATTTATTTTATCTGTAAGGTGACTTAACCGAGAGTGTTCTTAGCTATGTTTCAAGAAAATCTGTTCAGCCGTTTGAAGATTATCAGCGCTTTCCTGGTTGATGAAGGGCTGTGAATATGTTCCGCAAGTCTGATCTGGGCGAGATTTGGTATTCTATTACCCTAGAATGAATATCTCTCTATTACCTGTGTTGAACTTTGAATCAGTTAAAAATGGAAACCGCAATAATCAAGAAAAAGAAAAAATACACACGTAATTGTTCAATTTTTACTTCACTCTAGATGAGTGAAGTAAAAATTGAACAATTACGTGTGTATTTTTTTAATGCTCAATACAGGATTTCACATTATTCATATTCATAATTTTGGTCATATCTTCTAAACGGGTTATACGATTTTCATAATTCCAAATGGAATATTAGTTCTGGACCTAAATCTATCTATTGAGACTTAAATTATTGAAATACCTCTACTAAAAAACTGATGTCCCCCCCCAAAGCCACTATTACATAATGATATTACCACACTTGGACTTTGAATTCGTAAGCATAGAGAATCCCATATTTAAGCGGAAAAAAATGCCAAGATTAATAAAAAAATTGCTCCAATATCTACCTATTTTTTTAAATGAACGTAGACCTTAGACTTTTGAAAACCCCAAGCTACAACAATTTGATTTTTTGTCTAGTAGGACTTTGAATTCATAATTGTGAAAAACCCATAAACACAAAATTGAAAAAAAAAAGTCGTTTCTACAACGAAAGAAACCTTTGAACTGAATTTTGGTCAATTGGGAATCCCATGGGACGATGTTGATGGTACGGTATCACATCTTAAAAAAACTTTAACGGACTTTTGATGGTGGCATAACAGCTAAAAAAGTTAATAGTTGTAGCAATTATTCCTGTGAAGACAATGTTTTTAATTTAATCCAACCTCAAATAATTCATTAACATTTGTATCAAAGCCACCATTTGGCTTTGATAAAAATATTATTGGAGAGATACCATTATAAGGAATGCGACATTTTTGTGTACCTCTCCTAATTCCTAATTGAGAGCAGTGGTGACCTAGTGGTATCGGGTCCGACCAGCTCCGACCAAAGAGTTGTACATCGCGGCGTCGGGGGTTCTAACACAGTTCTAACGGAATAATTTACACAAAGTCTTTACTTCGTTGGGGGTTCTAACACAGTTCTAACGAAATAATTTACACAAAATCTTTACTTCGTCGGGGGTTGTAACACAGTTCTAACGAAATAATTTACACAAAGTAAAGACTTTGTGTAAATTATTTCATCACCACTGCTCAAAAGGGTGACAAAAAACATCGTGAGGAAACTGGCATGTCCTAGAACCAAAAAATCAAAGACGCGTGGTGTATTACCACTCGCTCCCTACAGCAGTGAGATGACTGATGGGATAAGAACTCATGTGATGAGGATAGCTTCATCAAGGTGGAGAGAAAGAAGAGGAAGCCTAGTTATCGTAACCAGTGTGGGACGGCGCTGGCAGGTTCTAACATGCTGCTACGTCCTGCAATACCGACGACGCTGCTATACGTGTCCCGATTGCACCACTCTACGAAGACTGAAGCCATCGTAGAGTACATACGGGTGAAGACCAACTAGACCTTGAGGGTGGAGAAGTTGGAAGCGCGTCATAACACCAACTTCAAGTCGTTCGTGGTGCGCGTTCTGACTCACCATTTGATGACCTTCCTCAAGGAAGAGTTTTGGCCGAAAGATGTGCTGTATCGGCGTTTCCGCGGCCAGCTACGCGACACCTCGCAGCGTAACACGACGCCGTCACTTCGTGTACTAAATTTGTGTTTTAAATTTTTTTTTAAACATATGTATTCGTTTATAGTTATTGTTTTTATACTTATAACATATCTATTGTGTTTTATGGGCCTTAGTTGGCTGAAATAAAGGACAAAAAATAAATAATAATAATTAGGCTGATTATGCATTATACAATCATTCATATTTTGTGGACCTGAAAATGCTATACAGCCAAGTAACTGGATGTAGACTAACTCTGTTCAGATCTAACCATATGTATGTATTAGGTCAGGGTCCCCTAGCGTAGTTACTGCGACCATTAAAAGTAACAAACTGTTGCCTTAGACTTCTGCGACCCAGAATGAAAAGTAGCCTATATCCTTTACCCAGGTTACGGTCTATCTGTGTACCAAATTTCATCCTAATCCGTTCAACCGTAGCTCGCTGTCCGGTAAGGACCGAGCCCGGGTCGACGACGCGTTATGTTCCACGCGTGCCTAAAAGGCATGTCAGCATCAACTGATGAGGCCCGCAAGGGCCGATGCCTGCCAGGGGTGCGGGTTGTTCGATAAAGATACCGCGGCCCTTGGCACACAGGCAACTGAAGGAACACGGGTGGGTTTTAGTCAGTAAAAGTCTGACACGCCCTCCTGCTCCACCCAGAGCGAGAGAAGTTATATCATGATTTCCCAACCAAAACAAAATCCGTTCAACCGTTTTAACCTGAAAGCCTAACAAAAAACCTTACATTCGCGATTAAATTAATGAACGAATGAAATGCATCGATCCCAGTGTGGTATAAACAGACTCGATTAATCGAATGAACCCCAAGATGTTCACTAACCCCTGAAGCCTCATGTTTCATGGTGCTACAGAGACCATTGCATATCAAGGAGTAGACCGGGGCGCGCTGTAATGGTAGGTAGACGTACCCTTAGGATAGGAAAGGATTGTGAGCCGTACTGGATATGCATCCTAGAGTACCTAGGCATTTTGAAGATCTGCATTCACAACTATTCGACAGGCTATCGAAGAATAGCGGCCATGTATCGAAATTTTCGGGTTTTGGATTTGTGAATAGCGGTCATTTTAATCAGACGCGCCGTAATCGTGCGGGACCACCCAGAAGTACCACCACAGATTCGCGCTATCGCGCAGTATAGCCGCCACACATGAAGAGAGGACTCCTACGATAAAAATGGTCCACGTTCGATTCGGTACGTGGGGAATCCAAATCCACTATTCCACTGTTTGACGGTAGCTCTAGTGCGGCGCGATTGAAACTGTGACTTCTCAAACACCTCCCTCCAGCTGATTATGTTGAGCCTGCAGAAAGTCTTCCAGCGGACCACCAACTGGCTAACACAAACCCTAATAATAAACCACTCCACATCGCTACCCGCATAGACTACGATGCAGTTAAGTTAGATTTAGACAACTCGGATTTTACCCCATTATACGGAGTTGATACGACAGAGGGGCTTTCCTTTAAACTGCCTATACTAGGTACCATTTTCAAGCTCTGTACCAAAAATCAATTAAATAGGTGCAGTAGTTTAGTCGCAAATGATTTTTTAAGTTTTTGCCCAGTTTGAACACGATGTATCTTTCCTAACAGCTGATTATGTCTAAACGCATAGGTCATGCACCTTAAAACGATAAATCTGAGTATAAACTACGATGCGTTGTTGCCGCTGTGACACAAGGTCAAGGCAAGTCACAAGTACAACCAAATATTTTCGCCAAAAGATGGCAATACAAACAAGGAAGCAATAAATACACACACTTGCAATTTCTTTACGAGAGTGACAATCATAGCAAAACATCCTGCGCGTAAAAGAAATAGAAATAGGTCACTGCGTTGCTACTGCATCTTAGATCCTTGCGATCGGTAAGTGGGGCATCAAAAACTTTTTCAGTTGATCTGGTTGACGAGCCGTCACTACCCTTTGAGAACGTACTTATGTGACGTAACACGGAAGGTCCTGCGCCGCTTTGTTTTGTCGAACTCGCGCGCTGACAATTGCGATTTTGTTTCGTTAGTGTAATAGGACACTAAATAAGTTTAAGACAGACAGTATTTCTTTTGTTTTATTGTGACAGGACACGTAACTTGGGATTGTTATTATTTAGTGTTACCTAGTGTTTTTTTTTTGTGTTTGACTGCTTTTATTGTGATACGACACGTAATTATACTTTGGTTGTGTGTGTGTGTGTGTAATTAAAGTATTCAACAATGCCTCGTGTAACTTACACGGCGTCAGAATACACAGACATGATTTTAATTTACGGCAATTGCCGTGGAAACTCAGCTTTAGCTCTGCGAACATACCGAGAGAGGTATGGTGATAGCCGCAATTTCCCTAAAAACGCCCGAACCATACAATTGGCAGTACAAAGAATACGGAACAATAAAAGTATAGTGCCGCAACATCAAGGGTGAAGTGTATGCCTTAGAGGTAAATACAATTGTTGAACTTAAAAATAGGATTATTAAGCATTTCACAAATAAAAGTGCTTAGCGACATACAGTGATTTAATTAGAAAAATAAATAGCAATATTCTCCGTCGGTATAATTTGTGCATTAATGTGAATGGAGGACACATCGAGAATTTAAAAATGTAGTGTTCTTGTTGTGATTGTTGTTGAGCGCGTATTTCAAAACCTTACCTAACATAAAAGCCGCCGCCCGCGCCACCGCCGCCGGCCGCCGGCTTTGACACGAGAGAACACACGCGCCGCCGGCCGCGGTCCGCCGTCCGGCGCGCGTGCGACGTTGCCGCTTTGTTACCTAAGTATCTAAGGTCAGCTAAATTTATTTACAAAGGGTGGTTGCGTTTTACTCTGATTTGTGAGCTATTTAGTTTGTTTGAAAACAAAAAAATCTCATTTTTGGTGCTTTTTGTTTTTGTACCGTATCGAATTAATACTAAACACGTATAGTATACGTAGTGTAATTTAATGCCCCTCTGTCATATCAACTCTGTATAAAATTATTGACCCTAATATATCCATGAACATGTTCATAACCATTATTTCTTCAGTAATTGACAAACACACTAAACAAATCAAAATCCCAAGGAAAAAAAGAATAATAAAACCATGGATAACTACCGGCCTATTAAAGTGTATACAAAACCGTGATCGGTTGCACCACAGATCAAGAAAAGATCCCAATAACCTTATCCTGAAAATTACCTATACGCAGTACCGGAATTTCTGTAACGACTTGCTCCGGAAACTGAAAATAGCCCATGAAAAAAGTGAACTTGAAAAATCTCGTAACAACCCTAAAGCCCTTTGGGAAACGATAAAACAAATCACCAATACCACCAAAAAGAAAACAAGCCCGGTTGAACTGTTGGATATCAGTGATAACGCTATATCTTCCGTAAACGAAGTGTGTAGATTTTTCAGTAATATAGGCACCAACTTGGCAGAAAAAATCTTATCCCAATCCCACCAAACTACAAACCCACCTAAGAGATCATGTCATAATATTTCATCAAGCCCCGCCAACTCTCTTGTTTTACTTGAGGTTAATGAATCAGAGGTGGAGTCTCTCATTCTCCAACTGCGAAGTGATTGTGCAATAGGTTGGGATGGTATATCCCCCCGAGTGCTAAAGAGTTGCCGTCAGACCTTGACGCCACCTTTGACGTATATCCTAAACTGTTGCCTTCAAAAAGGCATCTTTCCTAATGCGCTAAAAAAAGCTATCATCCATCCGATTCATAAGGGAGGGAACAGAAACTGTGTCAATAATTACAGACCCATATCGGTCCTATCAGCAATCTCTAAGATATTAGAAAGGATCCTGAATAACGGTTTAAAAAAATTCCTCAGCAAACATCAGCTCATAGCTGATAATCAGTATGGTTTTCGCACAGGAATCTCAACTGAAGATGCTGTTCTTGAGCTGACGCAATCAGTTGCTAGGAACCTTGACAGTAGAGTTAAAAGTCTTGGAATCTTCCTCGACCTTTCTAAAGCATTTGACACAGTATCTGTTCCCAAACTTATCTCTAAATTGGAACTCCTAGGGGTACGAGGAAACACCCTCGAACTTTTCAAAGATTACCTTCACAACAGGACCCAACTAGTAAAAATTGAGAGTATATAAGTGAAGAATTACCTACCACTTATGGTGTTCCTCAGGGAAGCATTCTAGGCCCCACCCTCTTCCTAATATACGTCAATGAGTTGTGCAGAATGACCATCCCCAATTCCAGGATCATTGCGTATGCAGACGACACCGCAGTCATAGTTTACGGACCAACTTGGGATAGCGTTAAGCACCACGCAGAAGCGGCAATAACTAGTATAATGAAATGGCTCAACCTAAACTTACTTACCCTAAACTGCGATAAAACATCGTACATTCCATTCGCTATCCGGCGTAACAACTTACCCGACAATTCTTTCTCCATAACAGCGCACACCTGCTCCAAACAATCTTTACAATGTTTATGTCCGACACTTACAAGAACTGATAATGTGAAATATTTGGGTGTCCAAATAGACGGAGGATTACGATGGGACAAACAGGTTGACGCCATTACCACTAGATCTTTGAAACTCTTGCATGTCTTCAAATCCCTTAGAGACTCGGCTGCGCCTGAAACCCTGAAGATGGTGTACTATGCTTTAGGTCAATCCGTCATTGGATATTGCATCACAGTATGGGGTGGTGCAAATAAAACCAGTCTTCTGAGGATAGAAAGAGCGCAGAGAGCCGTTCTGAAGGTGATGTCGCGCAAACCTTATCGCTTCCCCACTACGCAGCTATATGTAGATTCCAAAGTACTTTCAGTGCGCCAGCTTTTTGTACTGCAGTCTACTCTTAGGAAACACGCTAGCGTTCCACCGACTGACCCAAAAAAAAGGAAGAAATTACCCATAAGTACCCCTCACAAAACCGCCTTCGCTCAACAACAATTCTACACATTAAGTACATACGTCTACAAAAAAATTCACAAAAACCTAAACATTGTCGATCTTAATAAATATGAAATAAAATCAAAATTAATGGAGTGGCTACTGGAATCGGACTATCACCAAACAGAATCTTTACTCAAGTACGTCGCCTAATTACCTTCATACTTCCAACTCCATATACAGCACACACGCACACATACACACACACACACACACACACACCCTCACACACATCACGTAAATACATACTTAAATTAACTTTAACTTTTACTTTGTTACTTTTAATCTCTCAGGTAGATCGACACAGTCTACTTTTATACTCATAGCATCACATTCTAAGCTGAATCACTGTCTCTCAAGATACAGGTTACCTAGTTTGAGAGGCAGGGTTTTCCATATTGTGTACAGATTTCAGTTCCTCAATTTGTATTGCATTGTGTTACTACCCAAGCTCATTTAAATTGTTTTTATATAAAACATGTAAAATCTGTATTTGTTATTGAAATAAAGTTATTATTATCATCTTTATTTCGTTAATTAAAAAAAAAAAAAAAAAAAACTACCATGGCTCACCTGGAAATCTCTTAATCGCCTAAGAAGGCAGGTGGGCCGCTGCCGGTACAACTTGGTCAGGTGGGGGTACTTCGATGATATGTAAGCGACCGTGGAGCCACATCCCAAACTACGTCTCACTTCTTGTCGTGCTGTGCTCTCTCTGTAATAACACCTGCACTATGGAAGACCTTTGCGATGCCAACGGTAACGCGGTCGAAGTGGCAGAATTCTGGTCGAAGCTTGTTTGAAACCAACAATTGGAATAATCGACACGACGAGGAAGACGAAGATTCGGTACGGAAGCGTATCGAATGGTTGTGAAGTTATGCAGTCAAATATTTCCCAAAAAAAAACCTAACAAGAAAAGCCTTAACCCTGTGCGTTTCTACATAGATTAGAATTATGCTATGGATGTCATGGTCATGGGAAAACTGTCTGTAGCGTATAATGGTAGAATCGTTAAATCCTTGGCGCAATGCCGAATGACCTTCGTCGATAGCCTATAATGCGCCTAGACGGACTACTGGGAAAGATAGGATATACCTAAATGACCTAGGTCTTATATCATGCAAGAGGGGCTTGTGGCTAAGTACTACCAGCCGCACGAGTCGATCGATCTGGTAAAGCTACGCTTGTTGCGGTTCCATGAAAAGTACTGGTATTCAGCTGTATTTGGTTTGACTGGTCATCATGTCAGCCGAAAGACGTCCATTACTGGACATAAGCCTCCCCCAAAAGGGGGGATTTGCCATAATCGCCAGGCTTGGCAGGCGGGTTGGCGATCGCAGTATGGTGGTCAATTGCATAGAGAACGCTGCTGCCCATTCTCTAGTAAGTCCCTTAGTCGCCTTCTAAGACACCCACGGGAAGAAATGGGATGGTGCTTTTCTTTTACGTCTGGCACCACACGGAACGGTTTGACTGGTAGTCGACCTCAATACACTTGGGAAACGGGTAGGCAAAAGGAAATGTCTTACTATCCCGTGACTTCCACCTAAGCGTAATAGTAGGTAGGTTTTCATCTACAAATACCATTTTTAATCAAAATTCATCAATCATGTAAAGCTTATAAGTATGACTCATTATTAAGCGAGTGACGCAAACGCTAGGTGCTTGCACTTTTATCATATTGTGTGATAGATAACAGTTAAGATGTGAGATTAATTTGGATTTTGTACCTAAAGACGTGGGAGTGCATTACATTATTGTTTGCAATCAATCAAGCAACTCAGCATATATCAGTCAATTGCTGGCCATAAGCTTCTCCCAAGGTTCACCACTACAGCACTTAGGGTGCAAATAAAATAAATATAATAATAAATGCTTGTGAAATATATTGGAAAATATGTCCGCTCAACTACGTAAAAAAACGGCATCAGTGTTGTTGAACTGTTAAAATGAAAGCTATTCGGTTAGTCCTACTATTAGTGTGTACACTATGACCCCGCCATTTCAACAGAGTCCCACGCTACGCTTGCCGATACGCGGTCTCGGTTATCTGTGCTTCAGACATGCCCGGCTTCTGTCACTTTAGCTTGCTACGCGTATTGTTGCCGACAGGTCTCCGCTGCTTGGTGAAGCCATCAGTTGCTTTCCAAGTACTTAGTTTCATTTCGGACCTTAGTCCGTAAAGTTCGTAGTTCCGGTCGAAGTTACGGGCGTTTCCAACTGCGGACATACAATAACATCGGTTTCAGAACTAACAATGATTGTCAACCCGATTTGACCGTTGTTCCTATGCCGATGTGTTTTTGCTCGTCCGAAAAATTTCGGACTGGCTCTTATCTTCGTTGACGGACTTAGAAAGAAGGCCCCTTATTCTTCAGGGGATAACGATGGTGTGCCCCAAATACACATGCTTATTTACAACTTCGAGTACAGACCCTTCGATGTGGATTGAACTCGGAATGACATGTGAATTGTTCACGGGGTAAATTTTTAACCAGTGCGCAAACTGTAACCATGAATTCAGCATATCATTCTAGACCCCCAAGCGCAGAAATTTTTCGTCGGTTATACAAAAGAAATCAGCTGTTCCATACATTTTGATCGCGTATGTATTGCACTTTTCTATGAAATAACCGACGAAAAATTTCAGCGCTGGAGGTCTAGGATGATATGCTGAATTCATGGTTACAGTTTGCGCACTAAAAAAAAAAATTAGGCTAGGTTAAAATTTTATCCTGTGTGTACGTACGTACAAAATAACCAAATTAGTGTTGAGACCAACCCGGGCTTTATTTAGACTCTGCAGTGCAGCATTTGGACTAAATGTTCCCGCTACTTTGCTGTTATGACGACGTTATTGACAAAGGGAAGATGTGAGATCTACTAGCCGTTCACGTTGATGCCTGGTCCTATTTTCCCCTATTTGTACGGAACCCTAAAAGGCCCAAACCTTTGTCAGTTATTTCATCATCACCAGCATCATTCCCCTGCCCTTAATATTATCCCAATTTTTTTGGGGACGGCGCAACGTGTTTTTTTCTGCCACACTTCTCTATAAGTCGTTTTCTCCGTAGTCACACCCTTTCTAACCATAATATCATCATTCACACAGTCTATCCATCGTTTCTTGGGTCTTCCCCTACTCCTATAGCCACATTCATTCTCAAAAAAATTCACACGACATTTTCCTCATTCCTCCGTATCACGTGCCCACACTATGACAACCGATTTACACAACACTTTTCAGTTAACCGGTGACACTTTCAGACTTCTCCCTTCTTCCTTGTCTAGTCATTTTAATTATAAAATTTTAAAGCCCGGAATTCGCTTAGAAACATTAATTATATCATCTATAATTGATCATAATTTGATTTGATCCGCTATTTGCTAAACAAACCTTAGCATCAATTGCTGTAGGCGGAGCGTAAGCAATAAGTGACCAATCAGCGCTCGTATTGAGCTGTGCCAGCGCATACATATTTATAATGTTAATAAATTATATTAATAAAAAGTCCCACGACTTTATTTAAAACTTTTAACGTCTTCTTTACTAAAGAACCATTTACAGCGTTGAGATGCACTCTGTTGGATTCTTAATACTCAACACCGAGTGTCTAAAATCCAGTGCGCGATATTATCTAGTGGAAAAAGAGGCCAGTAAGTTTAAACAGGTCCTCATTGGATTTTTCTGTATCAATGATTGCATGACAATGACAAAAAAATATCGATGACGGGAACAATGACAAAAAAAATCGATAAGTTTTTGTTGAGCGGTTACGTCATTTAGTGAAATTATCATTAGATAATTAATTAGTAGGCTTGGGTAGTACCTACTTGTCCACCTTGATAAAATATGATAAATGATTTCATTTCTTCACATGGGTGTCGTAGAAGGCGACTAAGGGAGTTACTAGAGAATGGGCAGCAGCGTTCTCTATGCATTTGACCACCTTACTGCGATCGCCAACCCGCCTGCTAAGCGTGGCGATTATGGCAAATACCCCTCTTTTGGGGGAGGCTTATGTCCAGCAGTGGACGTCTTTCGGCTGATATGATGAAGTAGGTTTGTATAAACACTTTTAGACGTCAATTATATTTTTTAAACTAGATGAGGTTGGCGTTTCCTATCTGACTACTGTGAGAAGAAAGGCCGAAACAATCTCAGAGGTCACAGTCTTTTTAAAGTCCAGACATAATCTTGGTCACATCGTGTGAAGACCATGTGGATTGGTGTCTGAAATGGTATTTTGAGGAAAGAACCACACAGATTGAGTGGACCTGTCCAATCAGTCCTTAAGGGTTATCCTCTAATAAGTTACACCGAAGTTCACGCTCATTGAAGTAATGGCTTTGGCACTCATGACTTTGTCGTTGTGTTGACATGATGTATCGGACTCACCTCTACTTCACATGCCTGAGTTGTGACGTAACTTTGTTATAGGTAGGTACTTAGGTATTTCCTATAATTAATCTTAGCGGCTATATCAAAAGTAGCAACGTTAACGAGCTGATAAAACAAACATTTCTTTATTATTCGTTCTTATCCTTTGATTAGCTATTCTCGATTAGATTTAGTTTAATCGCCCATATATATTGCTTATCGAACTAAATATCTAATGCAAATAATCTAGGAACAACTTTGTTAGCGTAATAATGGTTAATTAAGGTTGATTTTTTTAGATTATTTTTATCTTGGAATGTTGGATGCAAACTGAAATAATTTTGGGAAAATGTCGAATAAACCATAATTTTGAAAAAAAAAACAAGAACCATAAAATAGGGTTATTTGCCTCGGGAACACGTGCATATAAAAAAAAACGTAAGTTAAATAAATTAACAAAAAAACGGAAGATTGCTCTCTCATTCTATTTATTACTGTTCGTGTATTGTATTCTTCTTGTCAAAGTCACGGCGTACATCTACGCCGTGACATTGACAAGAAGTCTCTCGCTCAGCATAATGCTGTGTTATGGGGGACCAATAGCACAGTACTGATTATCAGTAGTCATCTGAAAATTACTTATGGAAACCGAGTCAAGTTTAAAAATTCGTAATGATTTAATAAAATTCTTCGATTGATACAGTTCAACTAGGGATTGCAATCCAGCAAAACGGGATCACGCATTCCCGCGGGATCCCGCTGCTTTTATTAATCTACTGGATCCCGCACCTTCAAAGCGCCGATCCGCGGATCCCGCATCTTTGAAATGATGTTATAAAATCAATTTGAAACTACAGATTTTTATGTAAAATCAACTTTTATTAAACATTTCTTACACTAAGCAACTAATAGAAAATAAATAATTTATGTAAGAAATGTTTAATTAAAGATGATTTTCACTCAAAAATGTGTAGGTGCAATTTGATTTTATAACATAATTTCAAAGATGCGGGATCCCGCATGATCCCACGCGGGATTGAGTAATGCCGCATATCAATCCCGCGGGATTGAATGAGCTGCGGGATTGCAATCCCTAAGTTCAACACAATGTAGATCATCAAGATCTAGAATAATCATTACTTCACATCGCCGTCATGTTGCTAGCATAAGGTGTCATAGCATAATCAACCTATATCGTTCCCACTTCTGGGACATAGGCCTTCTCTCGGTGAGAGGGAGTGGGCCGTAATCCGACACGCGGGCCCAGCGCGGGTTGGTAGATGTCACGTGTCTACGAAGTTTTAAGACATGCCGGTTTCCTGACGATGTTTTCCTTCACCGTTTTAAGAGCAGTACTACTATTTACTTTTTAATTGACCAATTATATTATCTAACAACCCATTAAACTAATTTGATTTAAAGGGTTTTCACATTAAGATTGTAGAGTTCCGTTAAATTAAAAGTATAAAACCAATCAAGTTAAACTATTGATTCATTACTTGGAAATACACATTATCAGGGTTAATTCAAATATTATTACTGTTTATGTAAAGAATGGTGAGGTGCTAGTACTAGAAACCGGCGGGCGTAAACGTGGATCGCGGGATTTTGGGCGTAAATTGCGGTGGTAAGGCCCCTCTTTGACAAGTGGATTGCGAGGCGCCACCTCGTCCTCACCTTCCGCCTGACGCAGGTCCTCACCAGACACGGTAGTTTCGGGATCCTGTTTCAGATAAGGCGTGAGGAAACGCCCGGGTGTTACTACTGCGTAGATCTGCCGGAGGACACGGTGGAGCATACGTTGGAGGTCAGCCCGGCTTGGGCGGAGAACCGCCGTGTCCTCGTGGAGGCGATTGGCGGCGGCGATCTCTTGCGTCCGGCCCTGGTACGGAGCGAGAGTGCCGGGAAGCCGTCACCTCCTTCTACGAAGCCGTTATGTTTGCGAAGAGGGAGGCGGCGCACGTGAGGGCGAGGCAATCTACGCGGCCTCACGGCCCTAGTCGCCGCAGGAGACGCCCTGGGCGTCGGGAATCCCAGGCCGATTCCCGACCACCGTAGGCGCGGGCTTGCGGACGGCGAGTTAGAGACTACTCACACTTATCCAGCTCTGTTCAGCTTTTGTCCATAGAAAACAACGATTTTGTATGAGATGCGTACGCATCCGTTCAGCCGCGGAAAGCTGAACGGGCTCTATACAAAATAGTTATTTCTCGGAAAATTTATCCGAAACATTTTTTACCTCGTCCTCTAAGGCGTCTTATACTTTATTTTTCTAGTTACTTTTTTGTTGTTCTCTTTCTATGTCGACGTTCGGACGTAGCAGAATATTTTTCGCGCACTGGACCTTCAGTCAACGCACTGCTCATCACCGGAATTGAAAATCGAACAGTGTGTTTATAAGCGCTAAGATGCACTCTGTTGGATTGTCAATGCTCGGTTGAACACCAAGAGTTAAAAATCCAATGTGCTATAAAATGTACCCTCCAGGAATTCATATGAAAGTGTAATTTTAAATATTTCCTGCGACATCCGGTGGCGATAGCCAGAATTTACGCAAATCATGTAGTAGGACCCAGCATGATTACCGTAATTTCTGGCTATTTTTGCAAACGCGTTGTTTGTTTTATCTAAATCTTTATTGTGCCTTAACTAGCTACGTGACCGCTAATCAACCAAAACCATAAAATAATAACAATCAATTATATGATTATTATTATTGTAGTTGTACTTACATCAATCAATTATTAATATTGGTATTATCAGTACAATTTGGTTTTTACGTATGACGTTGGAATTTTGACAAAATATTTTATTTTTAGACCCTTTTGGTGGGTTTTTGAGAAGTTAATCTTTACAGCAATGGCCTTCGTGTAATCCGTAGATAGGCTCAATGCCAATTCCACCATTAAAACGAACGCGATTAGCAAATCGTATGAAAATCGCCTTAATTTTGAGAGTTCAATCAAATCCATCCGATTGAGTTGGTTGTATTAATGACGGCTTAAAAAAATCCGTTGTGTGTTAAGTTGTGAACGTATGTCGATAAATCCTGAGCAGTCATCTCCACTTATGATAAGACAATATAATCATTTATTTGCAATAACATCAGTACAATACGTAAATACGAAACAAATGGATTTTAAAAACAAAAGACTGTATAATGTCATTCAGAGTCAAAATATTTAAAAATATCATGATAACATACAGGGAAGCAGGTTACCATGAATTTACAGCACAAGATTCAAGACCCCGTACCGTAGTCATTTTTGGTAGGTTATCAAAAAAATTATAGATTAAAAAATCTAAAATAAAAAACACGCTTTAAAAACGCAACTAAAAAAGCAGAAAATAATTTCAAAAATACCTCAAAAAATACCCCACGCTTTTTTTTAATTATTTTCTGCTTTTTTATACGTTTTTAAAGCGTGTTTTTATTTATTTGCTATTGTTTAGTTCTGCTAACTACAAAAGCGTAATTTTTCAGTTTTTTTTTTAATTATTGAATTGTCATCGGTTTTCGATAAGTTTACAAAGTTTAAATGAAATCTGACCGTTTGAAGTGGGTCAAAATCAAGTTCAAAGGAATCGGTTACAGACAAACATACAAACATACAGGTGAAGCCAATAAAAAGTATGTAAAAAAACAGTGGCACTCCGGGAGTACCACGGAAGTGAAAACTTGAACATTTACGTGTGTATTTTTTGAATCGTCAGGAAATATTTTTTGAATCGTAAGATTAAACAACGTTCAAACGTTCAACGTTGTTCGTTCATACGTTCGTGTTGTCAGTGGTGTCGGTAACAGTGTCGCGAGTTCAATTGCTTTTTCCCATCTCAAAAAATGCACAACGCGCCTAAAGAAGTTTTCACTTCAAAAAAAAAATGGCACCTACCTGGCCAAATGTATGGAACAGCTATTTTTTGTAATTAACCACGAACAGTAAAATTAAAACCCCACTTAGGTAAAAAAACATTAAGTTGTAGGTTTCCAGTGGAATCTTATTGACCACAAACCTGTCAAACTCAACTGACAGAACCATAAACCGTCACAACGTGTCAAGCGTATTAAAATCATATTTTTCTAAGCTTAAGAAAACTCAAGGTTTGACCACACATCGTCAACACAGGTAAATCCCTTTCCCGAGAGCAGTTTTCCTCATCCCATCACATGAATAGAATGATAATTAGAAAGGAAATAATCGAATTGTAAGACAATGGAAAACCGCCGGCTTCTGGGTCAGCCCCGGCATGACGAGGCAAAAGATTATTTCAATCACACGCTGTAGGAATCCCTGAGACGTGACTGCAAATCAAAATCAGCTGCGCATACATAGAATTTGGAACAAATAAATTATCTTTATTGTTATTAACGGTTCTTACCCGTTTCTGTATAGGTAGGGTCTTGTGAGGCTGAGAATGATATATGGATTCTCAGTACACACAAACTTAGGCAGATTAAAAAAAAGTTTCTAATGAATTTTAGTTGGGACTGTAACCAACATCCCTAATTCTAGATCATAATTAATAAACAGCAGATATGATAGGAATTCCGCATTTACGTCGAAAGCAAGTATCACCGTTTGTACACACGGATGCAGAGACATCGACACAAACTATTTTACCGAGCCGTGTGTTAATTTTTTAATTTAATTAAAACTGCAAAATTTCTTGTATGTGGTCATTCAATTCAACTAACATAAAACGCATCGCTATTTAGAACCGCTTATTTGTTGCCGCGATGAGCTATTGTCAAATGCTAAAAATACTTCTTACGGTCGTACCGCGCCTTAAATGGGAAAGTATAAATCACCACTAGGCTCCTAAGCATGATAAAAGTATTCCCACAACCGGATTTTAATTATAATTGTGCAATTGACCAGGCTAAGCTGTGCTAGCCACGGTTGGTCCGTGGATGGGTGACCATTTTTATACCAAGTTCAACGGAAAGCACATTAAGCGCGGCTGTCATTCGCAGATCTTTGACAGTCGTCACGGGTCATCAGAAACCCAGAAATTTGACAACCATACCCCTTGGTGAGACCCGGTTAGACCGGGAGCTGACGCCAGCATAGTTTGAAAAAGCTGACGATGATGATAGTCCTGCACATCCTCTGAATTGTGAAATATAGTTGAAATCATAATCCCTAAAGGTGCGCTTACACGAGCAACTAAAATTGCTCCATCTGGGGCAATTCTCGTTAACTATGACGTCACGACTACATCCAGCAATTTAGGGCAATGGCAACATGTAGCCACCTGCTGCAGAGATACGGCCACACAATATGGAGCAATATGGAGCAACGTAAAAAACTAAGCAATGCGCCTGCCCCGCCGCCGGCCGATTCCTCTCGCAAAAACGAAATGTAGCTATACGTACAAACGATATAGAAATACGCAGAGTGATCCATTAGTGTTGCCGAGCAATAATTGCTCATAAAATTGCCTGTGTAAGAGCTCCTTATGAAGCTTACATGTTCTCAAATCATGAGGCCCAACCGCATTACGTCATGATGACGTAGATAGAATGCGTAATGATGACGTAGAAATAGTGTGGTAATAGGTACGTATAGGATTTCTTTTGTCTTTCATCCCTTCGGTAGTTCAACATCAAAAGCCTGTGGGAAAATCTTACCGAATCGGGAAATTCTATCTACGTATGTTTTGATGAGCAAACTCAATTTCTTCGTCTTCTCTATGTAGTTAATCGAATCTATAATATTTACGAATTCTGCGGGATTATTGTGTAACACACTAGCCGTAGGAATGACTTTGATTTTAACAGTTCAACAATATACATTGCGTTAATTACGTTCTTTAACAGACAAATTTTTCGAACATATGAAGCGATGGATTAGCAATATCCTTCAAAATTATTCACATTGTGATTGTGTTACGCAAATAAGATGCAGTTTTCTAGACTCTTCTTTATGTTGTCTCTTCCAATTTATCTAGATCAAAGATACACCACCAGTACATTCCAAGTTGCGTCTATAGTTTCTAAGTGCCAATTAGTGTAATTAATTCTAAAACATGCAGTGTTTTTTAATGTTAAAATTTACAAGAAAATGTACACAATTTTAGTTATACAATAGGCAACTCATTCGTTTAATTGAAATACGTGTAAATGTTCGTTTTTAATTTTTGACTAACGCGCGTGGTTGTCCTTCCAAAAGAAGCACTTTTTATGGAGAAGAATGGGCAAGAAGCATCATAGTTACTCTTTTAAAATTTATAACAATATTTTGTATGAATAGCGTGTCGTACCTTAATAGTTCGTCGTATAAACTCAAACTCAAAGCATTTATTTCAATTCAACCATTTACAGGCACTTTTGAATTGTCAAAAAGTCGATAGATCTCTATGGAGAAGAACGGGCAAGAAACTCCACGGACACTCTTTTAAAATCAAGTTGAATATTACAAAATCTTGGGAACATTATTCTTGTTGCTTCTTATTGTGAGAACAATGTAAAAAAAATAATTATAAACAATTCTAAACACAAGATAAATAAATAATAAATAGTAGTATAGTTAAAGACTAAGTAAACTATTTTGTGCCTAAGTAAGTAAAAGATTAATTAATAATTTTTTTTTTTTCTGTATCTGTCCGTGACATTCACAGTGGGCCCGCCCTATCAGTGGGCCCCATACCAGCGCTGCGACACTTTTTTTTTTATGTCGCAGCATCACGCTGAGATAGGGGTCTTTTGGCCTCGTAGGGGACTTTGTTTTTTATTTTTATTTTATATTTTATTAAGAATAGCACCATCCCATTTGTTCCCATGGGTGTCGTAGAAGGCGACTAAGGAACTTAGTCTAAAGAATGGGCAGCAGCGTTCTCTATGCATTTGACCACCATACTGCGATCGCCAACCCGCCTGCTAAGCGTGGCGATTATGGCAAATGCCCCCTTTTGGGGAGGCGTATGTCCAGCAGTGGAAGTCTTTTGGCTGATATGATAATTTTATTAAGCATACTGTAGTTACGTTTGTGATATTTCTGTACGAGTCTAATTAATATTTTTCTTTCTTATCGGGAATCTTAGATGTTTTTGTACATCGGTGAGTTATGGTATGTTGGTAATCTTACCAAGAGATATCGTGTTACCCAGCAACTTTTGATGCGGAAGTCAGATAGGCAGTCGCTCCATGTAAAATACTGGTATTCAACTGCGTTCGGTTAGATTGGAAGCTGACCCTAACATAGTTGTGAAGATGCTATGCAAACTAATACCTCGATAAATAAAATATTACTGTTAAATATTTGAAGATGGGATCACTCTATTTTCACTCGCGAAGTTGAAATCCCTATCAAAACCTAGTATACGAAAACGCTAAAAGCATTTGTTCCCCGCAGGCTTATTGATCCAGCCGAAAACAGCCTGGGCCTGCGTAAGGCCCTTGGGCTTTCAAAGTTTATGTTAATAGTATCTATGTAGCTATAAACTTGGGGAGTTCTCAAGTCTCGAGTGAAGTTACTTGTAGGTTAGTATATTCTGTTCCAAAAGTGTTTAAAGATAGTGTAAACAAACCTTGATCAACGTCCTAATTGCGAAACATACAATAACTCAGAATCGGAACTATTTTAGAGCCATTGCTGGCCGTGCCTGCTGCCAAAACCAACCTGCTGTCAAAAACCCCACACCCGCATAGACTAATATACCGTATGATTTTTTTTACCGTCTGGAAAAAAATAGGGCATAATAGCTGAACGGAGTAGAAGCCTATGGCATAGAAATTTCACTTCTTTTTTTTTAAATCCTAACATGAAATGAACCTATCAATAAATACTATTACTTATTTGTAGTAAACTTTTCATACAAAAATTTAAAAAATAATAAAAATAGAAAAGAGTAAAAATATCGGCAAATAATATCAAAACCCAACTTATAGGCACCCTACTCTACGCGCAGAAATTATCAATGAATTCGTAGCGACATTCAATCCTTTGATTGAAGCCGGCCGGGGATAGGTAACTACTATCGCAAAATATCTTTCCTTAGGCGTACCGCTCACGTGTCACCGCATGCGCATCCCCTCCCGCCCGCGCGCCCTTCGAACCGAGTACCGCGTCTCGTGCTCTCTCTCTCTAGTCACCTGCGATTAGCCATAGCGTGACGTCGATCGCTGTTTTTTTACGTTTGAACCGTGTGTGCTTCGACTGCCCAGTTATTGTTTTCATAATGACGTACGCATACTCCAACTCCACCCGCAGGCGAACATTCTATGGAGCGACGAGTCCATATTTACCCGCACTGGTATCTACAACGTACCTACACAACGAGCAATGGTGGAGTTTCAAAACTCACTTAAAATAAACGAACACGCTCATCAAGTTCTATTCAGTGTCAATGTTTGGGCCGGGATAGTACACGTTGGCATAATGGGTCCAGTTTGTATCGAAGGTCGATTGACAGGGATAATGTATCGTGAAATTATACAGTCCGTTATCGACACAATGTTGGATGACGTTCCTCTGGACTATCTGCCAGACATGTACTTTCAGCACGACGGGTGTCCAGCTCACTACGAGCGATCTGTGCTCGCGTATTTAGATAGTGAATTCCGTGATAAGTGGATAGGTCGCGGTGGACCTGTGAACTGGCCGACGAGATCACCAGACCTAACGCCATTAGACTTTTATTTGTGGGTTGAACTAAAACGCTTAGTGTACACCGAAGAAGCTCGTAGTGTAAATGAGTTAAAACAGCGAATAATAGACGTTTTTAATATTCTGAAAAGTGACAGAGACACGCTTAGGAGTCTAACAACCAATTTGAAAAAACGTGGGAGTTTGGGTTTAGAAAGAAACGGTGGACATTTAGAACAAATATTGCAATATCGTTGAAAAGGTACTTTTTCTTGTAAATAATAACTCATTTTCTGTAATTTTGTAAAAATTAATCAGTATAATTATTTGTAAATAAGTTGATTACGATCTTTAAATACGCCTAGTAAGTTGTAGTTGAACCTTGTTGGAATCCTTTTTTATTACACATCACGTTAAAACCTTCGAAATACATATGAATGTGAGTGATTGTTATAAGTATTTAACATCAGCGGTTTGTTTACATTTCTATCAAAGCTTTACCGATCTTACGAGACGTAATTTATTTGGTTTACGGTTTCAAGACACGCGTCACTCAGTGTATCAAATTATTTGCCTACTACAACTACATACAGCACGGTGACGTATGTAGGTACACGCGCAAATGTGTGCGTGAGTGTGTAGGGATCAGGCGGTATCGTCCTGTGCGCAGGAGAGCGAAGTTAATGCTAGCGTCTCGCTCACACTTCCATCATGCTTCATTCATGTGCAATCGCAGCTGACGCCGTTTACTATTACCTATTTTGGATAATATTAGTTTTACGCGAGTGCCGTAGGATGTATTCTTTTTCATGTATTTTAAGGATATTCGGAACTTTTATTAAATAAATGGTACCAGGTAAATATTAGGGTATATGAGTTCTATTCTACTGACACAAAACGTCATATTGTTGTCCAGACGCTAAAAAATTTCAGCCGGTATATACCGTATGATTTTTTTTACCGTCTGGAAAAAAATAGGGCATAATAGGTGAACGGAGTAGAAGCCTATGGCATAGAAATTTCACTTCTTTTTTTTTAAATCCTAACATGAAATGAACCTATCAATAAATACTATTACTTATTTGTAGTAAACTTTTCATACTAAAATTTAAAAAATAATAAAAATAGAAAAGAGTAAAAATATCGGCAAATAATATCAAAACCCAACTTATAGGCACCCTACTCTACGCGCAGAAATTATCAATGAATTCGTAGCGACATTCAATCCTTTGATTGAAGCCGGCCGGGGATAGGTAACTACTATCGCAAAATATCTTTCCTTAGGCGTACCGCTCACGTGTCACCGCATGCGCATCCCCTCCCGCCCGCGCGCCCTTCAAACCGAGTACCGCGTCTCGTGCTCTCTCTCTCTAGTCACCTGCGATTAGCCATAGCGTGACGTCGATCGCTGTTTTTTTACGTTTGAACCGTGTGTGCTTCGACCGGCCAGTGATTGTTTTCATAATGACGTACGCATACTCCAACTCCACCCGCAGGCGAACATTCTATGGACCGACGAGTCCATATTTACCCGCACTGGTATCTACAACGTACCTACACAACGAGCAATGGTGGAGTTTCAAAACTCACTTAAAATAAACGAACACGCTCATCAAGTTCTATTCAGTGTCAATGTTTGGGCCGGGATAATACACGTTGGCATAATGGGTCCAGTTTGTATCGAAGGTCGATTGACAGGGATAATGTATCGTGAAATTATACAGTCCGTTATCGACACAATGTTGGAAGACGTTCCTCTGGACTATCTGCCGGACATGTACTTTCAGCACGACGGGTGTCCAGCTCACTACGAGCGATCTGTGCTCGCGTATTTAGATAGTGAATTCCGTGATAAGTGGATAGGTCCCGGTGGACCTGTGAACTGGCCGGCGAGATCACCAGACCTAACGCCATTAGAGTTTTATTTGTGGGTTGAACTAAAACGCTTAGTGTACACCGAAGAAGCTCGTAGTGTAAATGAGTTAAAACAGCGAATAATAGACGTTTTTAATATTCTGAAAAGTGACAGAGACACGCTTAGGAGTCTAACAACCAATTTGCAAAAACGTGGGAGTTTGTGTTTAGAAAGAAACGGTGGACATTTAGAACAAATATTGCAATATCGTTGAAAAGGTACTTTTTCTTGTAAATAATAACTCATTTTCTGTAATTTTGTAAAAATTAATCAGTATTATTATTTGTAAATAAGTTGATTACGATCTTTAAATACGCCTAGTAAGTTGTAGTATCCGATTTGGATTAAACAACCTTGTTGGAATCCTTTTTTATTACACATCACGTTAAAACCTTCGAAATACATAAGAATGTGAGTGATTGTTATAAGTATTTAACATCAGCGGTTTGTTTACATTTCTATCAAAGCTTTACCGATCTTACGAGACGTAATTTATTTGGTTTACGGTTTCAAGACACGCGTCACTCAGTGTATCAAATTATAAGCCTACTAAAACTACATACAGCACGGTGACGTATGTAGGTACACGCGCAAATGTGTGCGTGAGTGTGTAGGGATCAGGCGGTATCGTCCTGTGCGCAGGAGAGCGAAGTTAATGCTAGCGTCTCGCTCACACTTCCATCATGCTTCATTCATGTGCAATCGCAGCTGACGCCGTTTACTATTACCTATTTTGGATAATATTAGTTTTACGCGAGTGCCGTAGGATGTATTCTTTTTCATGTATTTTAAGGATATTCGGAACTTTTATTAAATAAATGGTACCAGGTAAATATTAGGGTATATGAGTTCTATTCTACTTACACAAAACGTCATATTGTTGTCCAGACGCTAAAAAATGTCAGCCGGTATATTGAGATAGACTGGCAACTGACGTTATCGGCTTTAGTTAGCGACCAACGCCCTCTGAACGCCAGGCAATGAACTAAATATCTATCTATATAGGTAGGTGTTTATGTCGATGTGTGTGTGTTGTGTGTGTGTGTGTACTTACAAATGAATTGCTGTTTTATTTAAATTTCTTTTGTTCGAAACTTATATTGTGTGTCTAAAAACATAGATATAAATATGCTTAACGTCATTAAGCATATTTTTATCGACGTTTTTAGATATACTTTGGGTGATGGGGTAAAAAAAATAAGATTAATAATACAAAAATATATTATTGAATGAATTTATTAATTAAACATTTATTTCGACTCCTGTTTGCCTCTGTCGTTTCGCACCCTTTGTTTTGTTATAATGTTCTCGAGCCCGTAGGAAGATGGGGTCAGTTTCGTCACTTTCATTGCAAAAATTATAATAGCTCTTGCCAGTGAGGACATTGCTGACTTCTTTGCACCAGTTCATAGTGAAGAACACAACACTTTTATGGAGCCACAGCCTATGCTGGAATTTCAGTATTTCTGAAATATACGGAGGAACTGAAGCTCAACTCAACGTAATAATACAAAAACACCAAAAAATTACAAGAAAAATGCGCACGAGCATGTAAACACACCGGTGGAAAAATTCTTGTGACGTTAAGACTTAGTGTTGCTAACGTTTGGTATCAGTAAACTACCTACTCCGATTCTATCATCATAAAAGTATCACAGAACATACAATTTTTTAATCAATTATTTTGAAAATAGATTACACTTGGTTGTCAAATAATTGTTATTTGTGCACCTGGACTAATTAATGAAAAATATAAAAAATAATAATCCGAGTACAATACCAAATCTTTTAAGAGGAAAAAAGTGGTAACACTGCAATAAAAAGTCCCCGGTATACAGGATAGATGGCACTGTTCGCCATTTTAAAATAATGTTCTAAGTTACCAGGGCATGCACACCCGTACAATATGTGTACTAAACGAAGTGCATGAGAGAACTGACATATTTTCGTGCAATCTGAGTGAATTCGCAGGAGTTTTGTTGAATCTTGTTAGTTATATTTAAATACTAGCAGCACTCCGCGGTTTCACCCGCGTAGTTCCCGTTCCCGTAGGAATACAGGGATAAAATATAGCCTATGTTACTCGGTAAAGATGTAGCTTTCTAACGGTGAAAGAATTTTTAAAATCTGTCCAGTAGTTTTTAAGTTTATTCGTTACATACAAAAATACAAATCTTTCCTCTTTATAATATTAGTGTAGATGTAGATTAACATTCTGTGCTAAGTCTGATTTTGTATTTTGGGTTTAGTTTGATAATTATTACATAGGTAGTGCAGTCTGACTTTAGATTGTGTTTTTCAATAGAGTTTAGTGTTGCCTGGTATTTTTAAAGTTTAGAGTTTTATCATTAGTCGTAAGTTGATTTTGCAATTTATTTGGTGTATGTTTGGAAACCACTATTGTATTGGGTTATCCTGTAAAGATAGTGTAAGTTTAAAAATAAATAAATAAATAATATTTTCAAAAATGTGTGTTCAGCATCGTATACTTATCGGGTATAAAAAAGCAAGAAAAAGAAGCCAAGAGTCACTTGTTTTCCCCGTCAATTTTTTTTTGTTGTACTGGACCATACCTGGGAAACTTCTGGCTACGGAGATATTGAACGTCAAAATTCCAATTTTTACTGACATTTCTTTAATGAAAATAGGTTTTTGATGATAACAAAACAAATTTAAGTAAGTACCCCTTTGACCCCTGTACCGTTACATGGGCTTATTCCACTTTTCCCCCCTGAGAGAATCCCCCTCAAGGGGGAAAACTGGACTCTAATATAAAAGATGTCCAGAAAGTCCCCTTTTCATTTTAAGTGAGTCCACTTTTCCCCCCTGACAGAATCTCTCTCAAGGGGGAAAACTGGACCTTAATATAAAAGAAATCCAGAAAGTCCCCTTTTCATTTTGGATCAATCCACTTTTCCCCCTCATTTTTAGTTTTCGATTTCTACACTCTTAAAGTTAAAAAAATTGTGATTAGATACAATGAGACAAATAAAAAAGCAACTGTATAATATATAATCATTAATCAGTTTTTGGTTACACAGAATTTTGTTTTGATTTCTACGCTCTTAAAGTAAATAAAAAAATCGGAAACAATGTAATTAGCAAAAAAACGACAGTATAATATACATGCATTAATCAGTCTTTTTTTTCACAGAATTTTGTTATAATAAAATGAGATTAAGAGTAAAAACAATCACAAACCAACAGGGATGAGGGAAATCGGTTGATTTTTGCAAAAATAATAATTAAAAGAGTTTAAACAAAGTACACACCTAGAAAAACTAAGTTATTTTGCAAATCCCCCTTGAAAGTTTCCTTTAAACACATCACTTACTTAGATATAAAACAATTTTATCATGTTTTTCGGAAATTTGCAGAAAGTAAAAATGGAGTAGAAAGATAAAGAGAAAAAATAATATAATACAATCACTTGTAGACAACAAAACGGTAGTCAACCGTGTTGTCGTCTAATTAGACAGTTTACGAATTCTTAACAAAATTCATTATTTATACGTACAAAAATTTAAAAAACGATCTAAGTAATACTAATAACATCAAAAATACTAACAATTCAAAGTAGAAATAAATCTTATAGGTAATGCACAGAGAGTAAAACAATCACAAACGTACAAAAATAATAAAAACTATTTAAGTAATGCTAATAACAATCAAAAGTACTATCAATTCAAAGTAAAAATAAATCATAGGGTAGGTAATGCACCGAGAGCTGGAGTTCGTGGTTGGTCACACTAGGTTGAGGTTTTGTGAGTGCATTGTGTTTTATGATCTTGTTTACGCAAAGTTGCTGTTTCGTTTCCAGGAAGAGGTCCGTGAGAAATAATACCAATGGTACCTACGTACCTATTAAACTATTGGTATTATTTTAAAAGAATTTGTTTGTAATTTAAAATAATATGGTTGAACATACCATTAGTGATTTTCTTAAAGTCATTTATGTTGTTGCTTGTGACTTCGGTTATATTGCGTTCCCTAGGGAATTTTAAAGTATTTATGTACTTTAAAATTTCGCAACAAAAGTATCCTATGTGTTTTCTCAATCTCCAAACCAAGTTTCATAACAATCGATCAAGCCATTGTTGCGGCAGCGTGAAGAGCTATCAAATCAAATAAACAAACAAACGCACTTTCACCGTTATAATATTATAGTTGGAATCCTTGTTAGTATTATAAACGCGAAAGTGAGTTTTTTTGTTAAGCTTTCACGCTAAAACGACTGAACGGAGTTGAATGAAATTTGGCACATGGGTAGACCATGACCTGGATAAGGACATAGGATTATTTATCCCGATTTTCTTACGGGATCGAGCTAGACTGCGGGTGTAACCGCGGGGCGCAGCTAGGTATGAATAAATAAGGAACAATAACATGTCTGCCTATTTATAGTATTTAAACTTGAATTACATAAAATAATTCAGTATACATTTTACATTAGCTTAACTGAATATGTCGACGAAGGGCTGCTTGGCTGTGCTCCTATTAGTGTGTGAATGGTTAAAAATTATTCCCAAGCTCGCTTCGCTCGCTCCTGCATTCTAGGTTTTCTAAGTAAAATATCTGCCAGCGCCCGCGGTAAATATTTTAGCAACCAGCACCGGCGAACAAATTGGTGCCCAGCACCGGTAGCAGAAGCAGTCCTTAAATTTTAATGACCTCAGGGGGGATTTCTGGACGTTGGTTTTTCTGATTCCAGTTTTCCCCCCTAAGGGGGATTATCAGGGGGGAATTCCAGACTTACATTTTTTTAGATTCCAGTTTTCCCCCTCAGATGCATTTTCAGGGGGGATTTGTGGAATAAGTATTTTTTCAATTCCAGTTTTCCCCCCTAAGGGGGATTTTCAGGGGGGAATTCCACACTTTTTATTTATAGATTCCACTTTTCCCCCTAAGGGGGATTTTCAGGGGGGATTTGTGGAATAAGCCGTTACATGCACCCATAAGCAAAATGGTTACAGTGTTTACCGGAAACAGCATATTTTGATGTAAAAAAAGTCGTTTCCCAAAAAATATTTTCATGCCATGTTACTTAGTTTATTGCACAGAAAGCGTAGTTGACGACTATTTGATGTGTCTTTCTAGACCCTGTAGGTATATTAAATTTATTAAATTTTAATGACCTCAGGGGGGATTTCTGGACGTTGGTTTTTCAGATTCCAGTTTTCCCCCCTAAGGGGGATTATCAGGGGGGAATTCCAGACTGATAGTTTTTTTAGATTCCAGTTTTCCCCCTCAGAGGCATTTTCAGGGGGGATTTGTGGAATAAGTATTTTTTCAATTCCAGTTTTCCCCCCTAAGGGGGATTATCAGGGGGGAAATCCACACTTTTTATTTATAGATTCCACTTTTCCCCCTAAGGGGGATTTTCAGGGGGGATTTGTGGAATAAGCCAATCTCTCGTATCCGGGCCTAGTCCAGGCCATGGTACAGAGCGAGAGTGCATGGGTAGCCGTCACCTCCTTCTGCGAAGCAGTAATGCTCGCGAAGAGGGAGGCGGCGCACGTGAGGGAGAGGCAGTATATGCGCCTTCACGGCCCTAGTCGCCGTAGGAGACGCTCCGAGCCACGGGAATCCCAGGCTGATTCCCGGCCATCGTAGGCGCGGGCTTGCGGACGTCGAGTAATGGGTAACTAGCTGTCCGGTAAGGACCAAGCCCGGGTCGACAGCGCGTTGTGTTCCACGCGCGCCTCAAAGAGATGTCAGCACCAACTGGTGGGGTTTGCAAGGGCCGATGCCTGCCAGGAGTGCGGGTTGTTCGAAAGAAATACCGTGGCCCCTGGCACACAGGCAACTAAAGGAAAACGGGTGGGTTTTAGTCAGTAAAAGTCTGACACGCTCACCTGCTCCATCCAGAGCGGGAGAAATTATTTGATGATTTCCCACCCTCAAAAAAAAAAAACCGTAAAACGTATGTATTTACAGTGACACGTATGCTTGTAAAACAATATTCGTTACGATCGCGAATAATATTTTGTTCACGAGCTAGGAAAAAGCTAGGCAGTTTGATTCTTTTTTGTTTATGTCCATAAACATTCAAAAATATTTAAAAAAAAAATTGCATTGCCATACAACGTGGTAGGTAAAACGCTGCCAGCCTTTTGGGCACTTTTCCCGTTGAAAACAATGCCAACGATTTTTTTAATGCCCATAAGATTCTTTTATTTTTATATGCTTGTACCTATATATATAGTTTTTAAGATCGTAAATAAGTATAATAAAGAAATCACGATGTATTATCAAGTCGTAAAAATCATACATTATAAGCCCAGTTGACTGTTACCTATAGATCAATAAATAGGTATAGGTAATTTGTGACCTACAGACGATGAAGCATAAGAAAAATCTTACCTTAGATGAACAGTATCTATTTGCAGGGACATTCCCAGCATTCACACACTATACTTGGCAATCGGTCAAATAGTTCAACAGTCATCTAGTCGCACAATGAATAAGTATTCAGCTCAATAAAAAGATAAGAATTTAAATAACTTCATGAAGTAATCACGAGGAAAATGTATGATTGAAAATGCTTTTATATATGGGCCTGATACTTCCTGAGTATATTACTGGCATCAGTGGCGAAAACACCATATAACACGATTCCTACGGCTTCCCTTCGGTGATTCGCTTTTGAAAAATGGCACGCCAATAGTGTCTATTATTGCTAAACAATATAGTAACACTACGGGTAATTGCTGAACTGCCAGAACTCTATGACTTCTAATTATAACTTTAAGATTTTGACATTTAACATACGTAGCTTACAGCACAATTTCAATACATTTTGCATTGCATTAAAACGGCTTAACATTGAGTACGATGTTATTATTCTCACTGAATGCTGGCTGAGAGGTTGTCCAGTGGTTGGTCAGATACAGGGTTACACGTCATACTCTACTGTAAATAATCTCAACCAATGCGGAGGGGTGGTAACTTACGTTAGAAACTGCTGGAACGCTTCGGTTTCGGAGCCTGATCTTGAAGACGCTGAATCTCTCTTACTTCAGCTCTCTAAGGATATTTGTTTGATTGCCATATACCGATCTCCTTCACATCGCCAGGTTGACAATTTTATTTCCTCTCTTGACAAAATCCTCAATTCAATTAAAAATTTCCAAACAATTATAGTGACCGGTGATATCAACATAAATCTCATGTCTATGTCTGACAAATCTTCGTCAGAATTTGCTTGCCTTATGTCTGAACATGGTTTGAAGCAAGTAATACATAAACCAACTAGATTGGATGCGTGCCTTGACCACATATTTTTAAAATCACGACACCAGAGTGCTTTAGGTGTCATCTGTGAAGCTGATATCACTGATCACAAATTGGTAATGATGGGATACAACACGGCCTCTCCAACTGCCACTAAATTTCAACAACGAATCTTTAATAAAATTAACTTTCTTGAGCTAACAGAGGAGGTCCGTAACATTGACTGGAATGAAGTAGTAACTGATTTAGACGTTAATACAGCAACCAATAAATTTCACGAACTTTTAGCAGTTGCAATAAAGAAACACACGACTGAAAAGACAATTAGCCGTTCTAAAATCATATGGAAGCCCTGGATCACACCTGGCCTTATAAAATGTATGAATCACAGGGATAAACTACACAGAGAGTCAAATAAACACCCACAAGACAAAACAAAAAAACTCGTTTATACCCGCTACAGAAACTTTTTTACCAATCTGGTGCACAAGTTAAGACATGAATATGAAAGTAAAAAGTTAGAAGAAAATAAATCAAATAGCAAAGGATTATGGAATACTATTAAAACAATCACCGAGCAACACATTAACAGAAGCAGTCCTAGCGACTTACTACATTGTAAATCCACGGCAAAAGACTCAGTTGACTACTGCAACGAATATTTCGCCTCTGTTGGCACACATTTGGCAAGCAAAATTCTAAATGATATAAACGAAACTCAGGAGTCAGTGGTTTCCAAACAAAAATTAGGAGAATCACTAGGGATTACTTTCTTTATGCAGCCTACTGATGTCTATGAGATTAACAAACTGATTGTAAACCTTAACAGTGACAGTGCTGCCGGAGTTGATGGTCTTACACCAAAAATTATAAAAGAAATAAAAAATGAAATTTTGACCCCACTAACGTACATAATCAACCTTAGTCTAAGTACAGGTATATTCCCAGATAAATGGAAAGAAGCTAGAGTCACCCCTATTTTCAAGACTGGATCAAAAGAAAACCCTGCGAACTACAGGCCTATATCGCTTTTAGGAATCTTCTCGAAAATTCTGGAAAAGGTAGCAAACAAACGCTTGGTTTCTTTCTTGGAGTCGAACAAGCTGATCTCCAATAAACAATTTGGTTTCAGGAGTGGAAAATCCACTGAAGATGCAGTGAGCCGCCTGACCAAACTTGTAACATCTTATCTAGATAACAACAAAAAGTGCTTGGGAGTGTTTTTGGATCTAGCCAAAGCCTTTGACACCGTTGCAATACCCATACTTCTGAAGAAACTGGAGGTCATTGGAATCAGAGGACTGACATTAGACTGGTTTAAAACCTACCTAACTAACAGACGCCAGTGCGTGAAAGTGGGTGAGAACACTAGCTGTCAAAAAGATACGATCTTTGGAGTTCCACAGGGTAGTGTTCTCGGCCCGACCTTATTCATCATCTACATAAATGATATACATTCCACATTAAATGAAAATGCCGATATCATATGCTATGCTGACGATACGGTCATTCTCTTTCATGCCAAATCCTGGGAATTAGTGCATAGGGAAGCTCAAAATAGTTTGACTTGTATCAAACGCTGGCTTGACTACAATCTTCTTTCGTTAAATATTGACAAAACCAAATACTTGTGTTTCCATAAAACTCAGGCCTCAGCGCCTAAACTACCACTTGACATTAAAATCCACAGTGGAACCTGTAACCCTCTCCTGTGCAGCTGCCATGAAATAAAAAGGGTAGAATGGATAAAGTATCTGGGAGTTTTAATAGACCAGCGACTCTCTTTCAAACCACATATTGACCTGGTGGCCAGACGCACCAGAAAGTTGATTCACATAATGAAACTCCTGCGTAACTCTGCCAATAAAAAAACTCTAAACATGGTATATGTGGCACTATGTGAATCAATTCTATGTTACTGTATAACAGTATGGGGTGGAGTTGGAATCACCACCATGATGCAAAGTGAACGAGCCCAACGATCAGTTTTGAAAGTCATGCTCAAAAAACCTTTCAGATACCCGACAGCCCTTTTATACAAAGAAGCCGCAGTACTCACTGTCCGACAGTTGTACATCTTTAAAATCATACTGAAACAGCATAAAATCGTAACCCAGACCCCGGAATACTCACAGCTCCTCAAACGTCGAGTTTTTAAATGTGTCTCTATAAGGACGCGTACAACTTTCGCACAGCACATGCAAGAATTCTTGCTCAGTCACATATATAACAAAGCGGTGAGAATGTGTGACATCGGCAACTCTAGGATAAACCAAGTCAAAAAGATTGTTCGCAAATGGCTGCTAGCCCAATCATACACTGAATCCGAATCTCTTTTAAAGGTAATTTCGTAACATAACAACACATACACACACACACACACGCCCACACACTTTCACACACACATACCTACACACTTACACATAGTGCACAATGGCGCTCAAAATATTCCTTCATCCTACTTTATTGTTTTAAGCCTAGATATTGTTTAATTAATTACCTAATTTTTATTACTTACTGTAAAATAATAATGCATTTTTATGTGCCTCTCGACAATAGCAATCCATGAGTATTAATGTAATACGCTTTTCACCATCTTGTAATACCACCCATGAACTCCACGAGACAGGCTTGACCTAGTGTGGAGTTCATAAGCAAAATGTTTCCTTTGCGTCTTATTCTTGTTTTTTTTTTTTCCTTGCTAACGTAGGTACTAATGTAGACTATAAGGAATTGTAAAGCACTGTTTTTTGGTAAATAAACATTATCATTATCATTATCAATTAAATCACCATAACATTCACACAATAAAAACGCTTATTTTTAGCTTTATATTGCAACAAAAAAAAAATGTTCTAAATTAACCCGGAGGCAAAACGTCATAATCGGTAACTAAAAATTCATACAACAGCGATCCCGTATATGTCACTTTAGGTCACGTGGCACCGCTTGATATGGATGAGAGCAAGCTGTACTCTGTACAGCGGGTTATGATAGCGACAGATATAGAAAAAATGCGTCAGCGAGAATGAGATGAGTTCAACTTAATGTATTCAATTCTCTAAATTCCTATGTTATTTTAGAAAGATAGTATTTTTATTATACTTACTGACTTATCAAAGTCAGTAACTTAAAACTGGCTGCGCTTCGGCTTCTTTCTTGGAAAAATTTACACCTCGCCACTGAAAGAAAAACATCGTGATGAAGCCTCGACTTATAAGACTGAAATGGCCTTGAGTAAGCCTGGTGTCCAATGCTTATATTGCTTATGTAAGGCCTGTTTTTTTTTGTATATGGTATCTCGCAGGTCAACCTCAAAGGTTGTCGCCTGCTTAATCGTGGCTTTACCAGGCTTGTCTGTGGGTGCCTCAATTAAATGAAGACTCCAACCAGGGCTTAGGGCTTAGTTGTTAACAACTAGTTGACTACCCAGTGGGGTACGGACCTCGCCTTCTTTTATCAATCTTTTTATAACCTTGTCGAGTGCCACAGATACGTGCAAAACGAACATGGCATCAGAACAATATAGCGGGCTGAGCCTTGAGGTGTGGCTAGTTTCCGAACAGATCGGCGAAATCACGCGGGAATGTGATAAAATTTGCTTTTAAAATCTGGGCGTTAGAACAGGCAGATTCGCTTCTGTTTCTATTATTATACATCGGACAAGTCATAGCGTAATTACTGTGGTTTTGCTGCTATGGTTTCGCGGTGAAGATGTGAAACCCTGGGAAAAGTTGATATTTTCTATAGTAGTTACTTTACGATTCTTGCGAGTGCGTAGGATTATAAGTCTAGCAACACGAATTTTTTTTAAGTTTTGAAGTCATGAAGTGCGGAAAAATGTTTTACATCACACGCATAATCCGATGACCCGAACATTGATTACTTAACCAAGAATAGTACTTGTGACCCTGAGGATGGAAAGTAGGCACCTAGAAGCTCCACCACAGTGCCAATTGGGTCATACACTCAGGTTGATTACGTCATAGCACCAAAAAAAGGCATTGAAATCCTACGGAAGAGAACTGAGGAAGTTCTCTCAATAAGGAAGTGAATTATGTTTCCGAAAATGATAATTTTTGTAGTGATACTTAAAGAAATAATGCATGTAATTGCAACACTGAAGGACACCGAATCTGATGGCAGCAGAAATAATAGAATAATAGTTACCTATGGAGAAACCTTTTGGCTACAAACAGAACTGCCGATCTATTCTGTAAATATCTCACCGTGATAACTTAGGTGAAGTGGCAATCCCTAGCATCAGGTAAAATGATAACTCACTTCACCTCAGTTTTCACTGTGAGATTTTATGGAATCGCCCGGCTGCACGCTATTTGCACTTTCAATCATCTTGAAGGCGAAGCTAAACTATTGCTTCATATGTTCGAAAAAAAAAAATCCTGCAATGTAAGTAACGCAATGAATGATGTTGAACTGTGAAAATGAAACTACTACCACTACGTTAATTAGTGGTACGGAAGGTTCCCCAAAATAATTATGAAAATGCTCTTCAACCTACTATAGCAACATGAAGAACTAAATTCAAACATACTACATATAGCAACAAGAATGGCAGTCCAATCAAAACTAGTAGTACCGAGATTCAAGAACTGTTATGGAAAACGAACGAACGCATATTTAATACCTACTTTAATTAATGATGTTCCAACAAAAATTCAATCGGAAATAACAAACATTAATTATAAAATTAAATACACAAAATACTTTGATTCTCTTTGAAAAAGAAACATTATGTTAAAATTTCATTCAATGTAATTAGCATCGACGGAATGCCTGACCCGCGCTGTTTTCGTTTTCGAACTATTTTAGTTATTACTTACAAACTACCTTACAATGTTTTATTTTATTTTTTATAAATTATGTGTTAACTATTAATTAATAAGATAATGATTATTCTGCAAGTATTAGTTTTAAGATTGCTGACAAGTGTTTCAACATCCGGACAAACCTATTGAGGTTTTTGTGATGTTTCTGTTTATATTTTGATTTTCCTTTATTAATAAACATAAAAAAAACCTCGTAGATATCATCATCTTCCTAGCGTGTTCCAGCTAGGCGGATAGGCCAGCTGAATACCAGTATTTTACATGGTATGACTGCTTATCCGACCCGTACAACCCAGTTACTGGATAATAAGCAATTAGCATTAGGATGTGTAAAATAAAAATAACATACAAAAATGGTGATGGGTATAAGTATAAGAAGGCATTGAAGAAAAAAAAGTTGGAATGAGCACATTACTAAGTGGAAAACTTGACAAGAGCTAAGCAGCCATGAAATTCAGACAAGGGAAGAAAGAAATATGTTTACAGGGTGTAAGGGAAACGCTTCCAAAAACGAAGACAGGTGATCGGGTTAGTGGTTCTCGATACAGTACCATCAAAAAATCTATTTTTTTTTATATACAATTTTTACCGAATTTTTTTAACTTTTTTTTTGTACACTAAGCAGTCAGAACAGTTAAATGAACCATTATTTGAGATTAAACACATTTAAAAACGACCCCAAGTACAGACGGTGACTTTAGGTTTAGGCATCCTTTGTAAAGCGCCGCCAAAATAAAATAAGTAGAAACATTACGGAAGCGTCAAACGTTTAAATTGATGCTAAATAACCAATTTAAGACGAAAGGTTATTGGTATCCGTTTGCATTTAGGTTGTACATAACCTTCGTTCTGGCTTCGGAAGCGTTCCCCTTACATCCTGTATGAAAGATGGAAAATAAAACTGGCAACTTTGGTTAGACCGTAAATGGCAATTGATTGGAAATCCTCAGCAGCTCAGGCCTGCTAACAATCCACAGAAAGATTAAATAACATAACGGTGTATTCCTTGACCGAGCTATGGAACGATTATGCTTGGAGACTCTCTGAGAGACAGAATCCGGAATGACGTGATCTGGCTGAGAACCGAAATTGTCGTACGTAGCTCACAGAATAAGCAAGCTGAAGTGGCAATGGGCCGGTCTTACTAACAAACCATTGCCCGTTGGGGTAGAAGTATTCTTGAGTGGTAACCGCGAATCGGCAAACGTACGGCAGAACGCCCTCAGGCTAGGTGGAGCGACGCTCTTCGCAGGGTAGCTGGTAGCGGCTGGATGAGAGTTGCCGAGAATCGAGCTGAATGGCGTGCGATTGGAGCGGCCTATGTCCAGCAGTGGACTGCTGTAAGCCCATGATGAAGAATATGTGTTTCTTGAAGACAAAAACTAAGCATTTGTGCTTCTGTGCGTGTCTTATAACAAAACATTTTGCAAATCAATCATCTTCTATTACCCAGATCCATTTCTTCCAAGGCACGTAATCGTCTTTCCGATCTATTAGTCTTTTAATCTTTTAACATACCACCTGGCATGACAGTTATACTTTTCTCTTATAAAAAAGATTAAACAGTTTTTTTTTGGCAATATAATTATCATCAATCATGATTTCCTGTCTTGATAGCATTGTGCGTGATGACAAATTGTCATTTTGCACTGACGTATCAAGAGATTTCAACCAGATAAACGCGGCCTACAATGCCTATCTAAAGTTCATCATTTCAGCCGTAAGACGTCCACTGCTGGACATAAGTCTCCCCCAAAAGGGGGATTTTGCCATAATCGCCACGCTTGGCAGGAGGGTTGGCAATCGCAGTATGGTGGTCAAATGCATAGAAAACGCTGCTGCCCATTCTCTAGTAAGTCCCTTAGTCGCCTTCTACGACACCCACGGGAAGAAATGGGATGGCGCTATTCTTTTCCGTCCGGCACCACACGGAACCCCTATCTAAAGTTACACGTGTTGTATATCCTAGTTTTGTTTTTTACGCGGGTCTTTCTACTTACTTGGATGCCTCTACTAAAAGAGTCGTCATCATCTGCCTTGCCTTTTCCTAACTACGTTTGGGTCCACTTCCAGTCTAACCGAATGCAGCTGAATACTAGTATTTTACATGGAGTGACTGCCTACCTGACCTCCACAACCCAGTAATTGGGTAATACGATACCCCTTGGTAAGTCTGGTTGCCAGACTTTCGGGCTACTGAAGCCCCGTAAAGACTGTCAAAGATCCACAAATTACAGCGGAGACCAACGGCTCGAGAGAACGACGGAGGGGGTCTTGGTATGTAAAGATGGTCACCCATCCACGGACCAACCGTGGCCATATGACTTACCATACTATTTAAAGAGTATCTGTGACGTTGTGCTGTTTGCTGATGATACCTCTCTTATCTTTAAAGTAGACAGGAATAGACAAGATTTTGACGACGTAAACAGTGCACTTTCAATGGTTACGGATTGGTTTACCACAAACAACCTAGTTCTCAATGCCAAGAAAACGAAATGTATCAAGTTCGCTTTACCGAATGTTAAGAATCTAGGACCTAACATCGTCTTAGATAATGAGGTGCTTGAAACTGTAGACTCGGTAGTTTTTCTGGGCTTAACAGTAGATGCCAAACTTCAGTGGGGATTACATATATCAAGCCTAGCTGGAAGGCTCAGTTCGGCTGCCTACGCCGTCAGAAAAGTACGACAATTCACTGAAATTGATACAGCTCGGTTAGTTTATTTTAGTTCTTTTCATAGCGTTATGTCCTATGGCATTCTGCTGTGGGGCAAAGCCGCTGACATTCAAAATATTTTTGTTCTTCAAAAACGAGCTGTTCGAGCAATTTACCAACTAGGTGCTAGAGTTTCTCTGAGAGATTTTTTTAAGGATATTGGGATTCTCACGGTCGCATTGCAATTCATCTTGGCCAACATCTTATAAATTAGGCAAAATGTATATTTTGCCTAATTTATAAGATGTTGGCCAAGAGATGTATAAGATGTTGGTGACTTGTGTACTAAAAACAGTGATATTCATAATATTAATACTAGAAATAAGGACAAACTACGTGTATTTCACCGGCTTCATAAGGTTCATAACTCTTTTGTTGGTCTTGGTATAACTTTTTATAACAAGCTTCCCTCTTTTTTGCTAGATTTGCATTTTAATGAGTTTAAAGCTAAAGTTAAATCCACCCTAAAGGCTTACTATTCTGTCAACGACTACTTAAACGGTAATAATTGTTGGTCGCTGTGATTAACTCAAGACAATGTTCATGTTCCTTCACCAGTATTAGCTTGACTACTGACAGGTTATATAATTATATTAGTTCATGTATTGGTTTATTTTATTTGTCTATACTATGTTTTCAATGTTTTGTTGGTATATAAGCCTATGCTAGCTGACATATAGCAAATTTAATGTTTTTGTGTTTCGTAATGTTAATTACCTACTACTGTATAGAATCAAGTTCTTCTAACTTAACAGACAGCTGTGCTGTGGAGTTTGTTGCGCCACTTCATCCCAGCTAAAGCACTAGGAAGTGGTGAGCGGGCGTTTTGGGGGGACTGTCTTATGTAATTTTGACATTCAAAAAGAGCTGACTCTCAGCCTAGTTTGAATAAATGACTTTTGATTTTGATTGATTTAGATTTTAAAAATGGTCACCCATCCACGGACCAACCGTGACAAGTGTAGCTAAACCTAATCGCTCGAACCATGCGGCTAATATTACGTTAGCCACGAGCCCCTCGTAGGTTTCCAAACCCAATATCTAAACAATTTAGTCGCTCTGTAGATAATATAATTACTGTTTTCCACGGATATAGGTACTCGTCTAGACGTGATGTCATAAGCCATATTGAAAGGTTTAAAAAAATATTTTGTTAATTATGTAAGTAAGTACTTACATAGATACAGTAAACTATTTTCTTAATGTCCCTCGACAAACTTCGTGTTTCGTCAGTCATCGGATTACTATCAGTTGTCATTTGCACTTGATGCAGACCGGACGCTCTCAATCGACTTGGAAGTATATAGAGTTGTTAAGACTCTTGTAATCGATTTAAAAAATGGGATGAAAGCTAGTTTGTTTTCGGAAATGCGATGATTCCCGAGGGTCATTAAGAAAATCGTTGTACTGTAGGTACATGGGTACCTAATGGATGGAATATTGCGTCTTCTTATTTTGGCAATGTGACATGATTCTTCTTTCGCGTGGATAGGCTCAATCCGATCTTCTTTAGACTTAATCCGGGCTCAAAAACATACTAGAATATTATAAGTGTGAAAGTTTGGATATTTAGATGTTTGGATGTTTGTTACTCAATCACGCTACAACGGCTGAACAGATTTGGAAGAAATTTGGCACACAGATACATTATCACCTAGATTATACTGTGACTATACAATATGTAACAAAAACCCTGTCGTTCCTTCTACCCACGTTTTCAGAATCGGTATACATACGTAATAAAGCATGTCATTTATAAAAACTGTTTAACAAAAATAATTAAAATAAATATTTAATTATGAATATTTGTAATGTTTAACTGATTTTGATTAGATCAAAGAAAGCCGCCAAGCTCGTAGTCTATTGTGCGAAATAAGGATACTTGTAAAATCAGATACTGTTAACATTTTTTTTGAATATGTCGAATTTAATAGTTATTTGATGTTGAACTCTCGACTAGCCAATGCTTATTTTTTAAATTATAACTTCGTAAATGTTGTGCTTGTGGGTAAGTGTATACGTCCCTAAAAGGAACAACAGGGTTTTTGTTACATATTGTACATGTGACTCACTTAGGTAGGGTACTTACTGATAGATGTTTACGGCTATCGTAGTTTCGCGTGGTTTGTTTTTTTTTTTTGAGGGTGGGAAATCATCAAATGACTTCTCCCGCTCTGGTTGGAGCAGGAGGGCGTGTCAGACTTTTACTGACTAAAACCCACCCATGTTCCTTCAGCTGCCCGTATGCCAGGGGCCGCGGTATCTCTTTCGAACAACCCGCACCCCTAGCAGGCATCGGCCCTTGCGGGCCCCACCAGCTGCTGCTGACGTCCTCCTGCGACGGGTCAGTACAGTGGCCCCGCCGCCAACCACTTTTCGGCCGCAGGGGATAGGGAGAGCGGCCAACGCTATACCGACACTCCTCTTCCCCTGCGGCCCCACCGCGTCCGCCATCAAACGGTGGCGGCCCCGTCCAGGCTACGGAAGGGAAGAGCGCTACTCAGAAGTACCGGCACTCCTCCTCCGCCGCAGCCTGTAACCCTCAGCCGCGATGCCTCCCATTCGTCATCGCGGCCCGCCTCAGTTGCGATGCACCTCACCGCAACCTACTTTTTGGCTGCTACGTCGTCGGCTTGGAGGCACAAGCCCTGACGAGCGGCCCCACCTTGGGGTTCCTCTTCGCTTCACCGTGGGAGGGTGACCACGGTTACTGAGCCCCCCCGCAACGACAATGCGGGAACCCCACTGGGGGGGTAGTTTCGCGTGGTTACGTGCAAATTATTTTGGATGTAAGTACCTACATTATTTAATTATTAGTGATTTAACCCATTAGTGATTATGCGGTGTTATCGATTTAGTGAATGTGAGTATCAATACAAACCATCTCTGGTTTAATGATACAAATAAACGAAATTGTATTAAGACAATACCTACGAATAAAAAAATACATAGGTAGGATACTTTTATCCCGGTAATACGTACCCGTGGGATCATTTTCGACCTCCACACGGGTGAAGCCGTTTGCGAAAGCTAGTAATTTATGTAATTAATTAAATCTACTTTAATAAGGGACCAACTCAAATTAAAAATATAAGGAGTTCATGATTCATTCCGCCCCCTAAGGTTTTCTATGAATTCAGAAAGCCTTTATAAACAATGTCATAATTAATGTCAATCGTTGTTACGATTTACTTAAGTACTGTTTTTAATTACATTCGATTATTATTCATTTAACGTCACTGATAACTGAAAACGAAAAAACAATAATGATTTTGATAACTTTATCTAAATTCCTTTAACCCTTTCAGACCCTGTGTGAACAATTGAGGACATAACGTTATTTTTTAAATAAAACTACCAAATTACTATTTAAAAAGTTGAAAACGGTAGGTCACACAACGATTTAACTAAATCGATACTAGTAACGCCATCTTTTGGCAAATTTGAGCATTAATCGCTCAAGGTTTGATCAGTACTAGTAGTTATGTAGTACACGAGAAAGATTTGAAGTGTTCAAGTAAGCTGTTCATTAAATTACTAAATTATATGTTTTAGCGAATGCTACGTGTTGAAGTAAATATTTATCGATTCATCATTTATCTGAGATGATGCTATCAATAATTGTTTTACTGTTTTTCGTTGTTTTGTACTATATTACTTGATTATTTGTATTGTCCTCAAAAGCGGACGCGCGGTTTCAACAGGAATTTTTACGTAACATTAAAAAATGGTTACGATCTTTTGAAAATGCACTATTTTGGCTGTATCTTGGCTGTATATACCTACGCCGTTTACAGTATATTTTGAATATAAATCTTTCTTTAATATTTTTAAAGAAACCTCACTTTGCAACAAAAATGTTCGCGCCAGATGCTTTGAATGCTCTCTTCGAGGGGAACCTGTCGGACATGGAGTTATCTTCAGATGATGAATGCGGAAATGATGGTAGCCTTACTCAAGAATCGAGACCAGTCCGATTAGGCGCCGATACAGTGAACCGAAACCAATGGGAGTTCTTTCCACCTGACTCTGACGACGAATTAATATCAGGTAATGAAGATGATCAAATGTTACGTAACTTGAAAATGTGTTTTTTTTATGTATCAACACATTTAGATTATTATCATTTCAAAGGGTAGAATGATGTATAAACCGGATATTTCATGAGAAATCATGTAAATCGGACCACTGGTTTCAAAGCAACAAGAGATTTGTGTAAGAGTAAATGTACCCAACTGCAGTTTTTAGAGTTTATGTTCTACAAACTTTTATTTCGCGATGATATCTTGATTAAGGATCAAGCATAAAATTATATTATAATAAAGGCTCAGAAGATTTGGGATGAGTGAAAATTACGCATAAAAGGCTTGCCATTTGCCGGTGCTTGGTGGACTCTGCTACAAAGCTCAATTATCCGATCTGATCTGAATACGAAAGCGACAGCCGCCAGCTAGGTACAGTCCCTCCCGCATTAGTAGATAGGATTCTAAAACCGACGCATACCGGATCCATTACCGATAACGCTACAACCCTTCTTTAGGAGTGTAGCAAGTCCACCAGCATGCTAAATACATAAACACCGACCGCCGTTCTTCTGCCCTTGCCGTCAAGGCCCGCTGCGAAATCCCAATCCATGTGCGCCCCGACCCTTGCACGAGCCAGCCCGCGCCACACATTTAACAACCCGCACTAGGCCCGCGTGGTGAATAACGGCTCACTCCCTGTCACAGAGGGGAGGCCTGTGTCCCAACAGTGGGAACATTCTAGGCTGATTATACCATCAGCAAAATTTAAATGACGGTAGCGTCTTCCAGAATGTCATATTGCTTCTTAAAACAGCGCACGCCATGTTTAAGACTCCTATTTTTTTCAAAATCGTTTATGTCAGGCAAAACCCAAATTACAATTAAAATAAAATTTCACAATGCTGCCACAGAAAAGAATAAAATGTCATTAAGAGATGTCTTTTTAAATAAAGTCACAGAATTTGAATTTCAATAAAATGTCAAATGGAACGGTCACAGAGTTAAAATAAAAGTAAAAAAAAAAACACAGTAAAATTGCACAATAAACAAAACAATCAAGTCACAAAGTCATTATCAATGTAGATCAGTTAATCAATATGCATGCAGTGTAAAAAAAAAGTGAGGGGCAGTCAAATCGCCCAGCGATTATTGTCAGGACGGTGTTGGAGCTGGCCCGCACCCTGCGCACTAAGGACGCGCACCGGTTGCGCATGGTGGCGTGAAAACAGTCGGTGCGCGCTTCCACAAACATGCCCGAGGCGCTGCAGAAGCGGGCCAGCCCCAACACTGCCCTGAACGCGTTGTTGTATTGGACACGAAGGGCACTGTAAACAGCTTGTGAGTAAGATGCCCATGCACGAGGTGAAAAAGCTTTGAAAAGTATGATTTTCACCTGATTTGAACAACGTGCAAACCTGCGGTCTATCATATTTGCTCTCTTAGACTGTGCCCACCGCTTCCGCTCAATATCGACATGGTCTTTCAGATCGGCTGTTACCCAGTGCCCCAAGTATTTAAATTCGTTTACCCCTCTCTAACGGTACACCAGTCAAGCACATACTAGGGGGATACTTGTTGTGGGCAGTTGGCGCCTCCCATAATATTGATTTAAAGAGTAATTAAACACTTGGTACTGCGGTGTCACGCAACAGTGGCAAGAGGCGCGTGCTAAGGAATTGCGTTTTTATCCTATAAGTTGAATGCACTATGGCAAATAGGAAAGCAGTGGAAGCTATAAACAAAACTTAGCAGGACATCCGCAGTAACCAAGACATGATTGGTGGTGTTACAATTCTCTTTAGTGGCGATTTTCGGCAAACACTTCCTGTTGTGACGCGAGGAACGGACTGACGAGGTGAATGCTTCGTTAAAAAGGTCGACTCTATGGTTGCAAGTTTATAGACTGCGCTTGACCATCAACATTCGTGTTCAGCTTGGCGGGTATATACGTGCTCAAGAATTCTCCGATGTTCTTATAAAAAGTGGTGAAGGTACTCTATCACAGGAGAGTGGCCAGGTGGACCTCCCTGAGGCTCTTGGTTGAGTAGTTCCTACTTTAGAAGATCTGATGTATCTGGTTAACGGGGACATCAGTAGAATACCGTATCAAAATAATTCTTGGGTGTGTGAACGGGCCACATTAACGCTCAAAAATGATCAAGCTGCAGCAATTATCCACAGTATTCTAGCAAATTGAAGGCAACTGGGAAATTAAAGTCGTGTCTTTGCAGTGACACCTCATCGACGCGGAAATTCTAACAGGTTGTGGAGTTGGGGAGACAGCGTTTATACCGTGTAGGTATACCACTAATTCCCCACAGTTACCCCTTCCAGTTTAAGCGCATGCAGCTGCCGGTGAGCGTATGCTTCGCGATGGCTATCAACCAATCATAGGGGCAGACCCTGAAGGCTGCGAGTGTCGACCTCAGGACAACCTGCTTCTCACACGGCGAACTGTACTGTTACCAAAACTACAGAAGTAGTAGCTATACAGCAAAGTTTTATGAAATGTGGCATTATGGTGTCTTACGACTTCTACGCGGACGAAGTCGCGGGCAGAAGCTAGTAATTAATAAATAGGGACGAAATTAGGGTTTCAGGCTCAGCGGCGCAGGTGGGTTCAAGCAAGCGCCGATCCTAGCTAGCCTCGAGGCTTAGGACGTCGTGGCGGGCCTCGGCGGGGTAGATAGAAGGATGGCATTCTGTGTTTATGTAATTTGAGCGTACTGGTGGACTTGCTACTCTCCTGGAGGTTGTAGCGTCGTCGGGAATGGTTAGGGTATGTCATGGCCAGCAAATTCTACTAATGCAGGGCCCTCCCGCATTAGTAGGATTCGCTGTCCGTATGGCGGTCGGCTGCCGCAATCAGGGGGGATTGGAGAGCTTTATAGCAGTGTCGACTAAGTGCCGGGACGGCTTTCATACGGGCCTACTATACAATTTTTTGTAAATAATAACCTACCTTAATCATATAAAATACCAACATTGAACATATCTACGTTACAAAAAATCGTAAAAAATAAACTCCAAAAACTGTAGTTTGTACATTTACGCTTAAACCTGGCTGGCCTGGCTAAAAAGCACGCTGTCTCACCAGGCATCGTGTCCGACAGAGATAACATGAGTGATGAGCAATTAGACGCTAGTCTACACGCACAACGTTATTGTGTGAGATGCAGGATCATTAGTACAACAGGCGCGTAATAAATTAAGAACAGTCCTTCGGAAGATCGGGTTTTATGAAAAAAAACACTGCATAAATCAATGCCCAAAAAAGTTTATTGAACTTTGTTCCGACTTGGTTTTTCAAATTTTACACTTCTTTTATTACTTAAACACGCCCAAAGTTAGGTTAAATTTGCAAGAAAAACGAATCTTTGTTAGCTCCTAACTATTTAACGGCTTTTTATTTTAGTATTCTGTTTCCGTACAGACAATATTAATAATGAGACAAAACCATATCATTGCTAATTTTTGATGTAAGTACATTGTCCAACAGTGGAGTGATACCCTCCCGAAGTTTGTATGGGAAAAATGTGGACTAGGTTCACCTTAAACAAATCTTTTAATAACTTCGAAACCAGTGGTCTGATTTACATCATGATTCTAACTGGAATATCCGTGTTATATACAACGTGTCACGGAAAGGGTATATACATACCAAGGGCACGGCTTCTTTGGATGATATCAAACGATATTGGAAGGGTTTTTTAATCATATCTCTACGTGTTCGGAAGTTATGAGGATTTTTAATACATTGATACCAGTAACGGAACTTTACAAATTGAAATACACACATCACTCGGGAGAGATTTATCGTGATATTGGAAAGGAACGTGGAAAGTTATTGACCTACGTAGTGCGGTGACACGTTTGTTATGATTTTAATTTAAGAAACATAATGAAACCGAAAATTTGGTATCAATTCTTAGAGTATTTTATTTTGCGCTGAAACTATGTATAGTGATTCTATACCATCAGTTATCTTCAGTGCTTAAGGATAGCAATAGGGTTTCTGTTAAACCCTGTATAACTACATAGTTTAGTTAGTTTAGTTATTTTACTTTGTCGAAAGTTTTACTTTACACTTTCATGATTGACTGCTTAGCTTTTGAAAGGGATGCTAATCATATCTGTAACTATCTGCTTTATTCCATATTAGCCCAATGAAGTAATGGAATAATTCGACAGTTGTCATACACTGGTATCTGTGTTCGCTCTCGTCGAGTCGCATTTCCTACTTGTATGTAAGTATGGCAAGATTCTTGGCGATTTCCGACTTTTGTAACACTCAAACCTCTGTGGTCCCTTAGAGTTTTTCGATCTCTTTATGAAACAGAATCGATTGGCATCACATTATTTTTGTAAAAAATGCCAATTTTCTTGCTGACTGTATACATTTTTTTTAAATTTGTGAATACGAATAGAAACAGTCTCCTAAGGCCTTTTTTATGTAGCGACAACGGTGGAGTTACCTAGGCACCATTATTGCCCCATCCAACACCTGTACCTTTATGTTGTGATGCCCATCAGTGCAGCTTAGGTACATAATGGAAAATCGTGATGATAATCATTGAAAAGGTAAAATTTGTAACTCTCTGCAATTTTCTAACCTTTTGACCTGTCGTTTTACAATTTGCAGTAAACTATAGAAGATTACGAGTAACTTGCAATACTGCTCATCCCCCATGGAAAAAAGCAAAATTTGAATAAAATCTATTCAATAGTTTTGGCTTGATGCTGGAACATACATTCAGAAAAACAGCCAAAGATATTTAAAAAAATATTTTCGGCATTAGAATCATTCCCAGACCTCACAAAAAATACATATTCACTGTACAGTTTTGACTTCGCTACGATTATTATATGTATAGATATGGCCACACTGTTAAACACGCGACAAAAACAAAAATAGATCGCATTTACAATCATCCAATTATAGAATCAGGGTCATAGTGTTGGGACAAAACGCAATCAGAAAGTGTCCCGTAATTTCGTCAGCACAGATATGTGGTAGCGTGGCCGAGCGGTCTAAGGCGCTGGTTTAAGGCACCAGTCTCTTCGGAGGCGTGGGTTCGAATCCCACCGCTGCCAAAAACTTTTTGCACTTTTATTATTTTTCCTGTTTATTTTTTTTTACTTATTGAAAAAAATTGCATATTAACTACTAAATTCTTTGTTGTCAAAGCAAATAAATTTATTTAACTGTGAATAATAAATAGGTATTCATAAAAACTGTTTGCCAAGCTTAGAAGCGTAAAAATATAATTCGTAACTAATTAAATTAGTGTTTTTTACTACATAGCAATTAACAAATCGTTACACACATAATAAATATGAAATAACACCGTCACAAGTATGTTCCTTGATAATAATTAACATTTAAACACAAAAAAGTATTTACAACAATGTCATGAGAACCAAAAACAATTGTACCTACTTGATAATCTTAATTAAAACATTGCTGTCATTCTATTTCTTATCATAATAAAATTAATTTAATCATAAAAATTGCGCCTAAGTCCGGCAAATGGTTTACTACCTATTATCGTACTTTGGGGGCAATTTTAGCATCGACGTGCATGAGACGTAGGTACTTAGTTTTATATGTATTATGCAAAAGCACTTTTATAAAAAAGATAAATACCATGATTATATAAAAAAGGTAACACGTTCCTGCTTTTCGGAAAATATTTTTCATACTTGAAACTTGCATAACCTTTTCATACCCTGACTGTACGCATGTCAGTCGGTGTTAATTACTTTATAATTTGACTAGCGACCCGCCCCGGCTTCGCACGGGTGTAATTTAGAAAAAAAAAGAAGTGAACGCTATGTCCCTGCATTTTAAACCTGTAATAACTTCGAAAATATTCATTTAAATTACATGCTGTTAAAAACCATATTGATCTATATTAAATGCACAATGTCTTAAAGGTACTTAATTGGATAAGGATTAATGCTGTATTGCTTAAAATCACTCCGTAAATAAGCCATTATTTCTCATACAAAGTAAAGGATAAAAATGGGTATTGTGGGTTATCCCTAAGAGATAGACATTACCATCGCGGACTTTTCTGTAGACCTTTTTAAGGTGTACAATACTGTAGTACATTATTTTGATCTATCTTGTAGGGTTCAGTCAGCGTTTGCAATGTAAGCGCAAAAAAATTGTTTATTTACGACATCACATTAGAACCCTCTAAAATGATCAGTGTTTCTCTACTATATTATGCATATTATATACATATAAATCTTCTTCTTGAATCACTCTATCTATTAAAAAAACCCGCATCAAAATCCGTTGCGTAGCTTTAAAGCTCTCAGGCAACTGAGGGAACACGGGTGGGTTTTAGTCAGTAAAAGTCTGAGACGCCCTCCACCCAGAGCGGGAGAAATTATTTGATGATTTCCCACCCAAAAAAAAAGTATACATAGGGACGGACAGACAGTGGGAAGCGACTTTGTTTTATACTATGTAGTGATATGTAGTGATAGTGATAGTGATGTGTCAGTGTTTACTTGTGTTCTAGAAGTGAATGAAGCTCGTTACCCAGTGGTGGAGTTCCTATACCTACAGAAATATTGGGTAGGCAGGCTGATAAAGTGATAATTTTACTGAAATATCTGAGTAGTGAGTACTACGTAAATAATAATTAACATAACCGTATGTGCGCGTGTGTTGTGACCGTTAAAATTCTAATTCTGTGACCTTTTGACATGTTATTTTATTCCAATTTTATGACTTCTTATTTTAAATTTTTATGCTGATAATTTATTTTTCTCCGTGGCAGCATTATGAAATTTTATTTTATTTTTATTTGTAATATGGGTCTTGCATTTTATTTTACTTTTATAACATCACACCAGTTTTCCCCGAAGGGTTAGGCAGGGGTGTACCTACCTATAGTAAACCTACATTGCGCCAATGTAATATGGGGCAAGGCAACCCAAGAAACTGTTACTTAAGTATTTTGTAGCAATTAGGTAGGTTCGTAAGTAATCGTATAAGTAGTCGAATAGGTGATCCATAAAAATGAAACTAGGGCCGCTATAATTACAATGTGGGACATATTCCTGTATGTATGGAAAAACAATAGGAATAGCCAGAATATGAAACTTTGTAGCATCTTGCCAACTATGTTTGAGTTGGCTTCCAGACTAACAGGATGCAGCTGAATACCAATGTTTCACATGGAGCGACTGCCTATCTGACTTCCAGAACCCAGTAACTGGGTAACCTCTTGGCAAGACTGGTTGATAGACTTGAGCTTCCGAGTAACAACTGTCAAAGTTCTATGAATGGCAGCCGGGACCAACGTGCTTTCCGAGGCAGGGAGGGGTGGCCTATATGTAATGGACACATTGGGCACCCATCTACGAATCGAAAGCAGCATGTTTGGCTTAACCTTCGATCGAACCATGTAGCTGTTTTCATTGAGCCACAAGTCCCTCAAGCCAGCCAGCCAGAATAGCCAGACAATAAAACAGTCATTTATAAATAGTATAAACTGCAAATTTATTGCTGCTTGTTGACATAATTTATAAATAAGGCGGCTTATTCGTCGATTTGCACGAATTCACTCGCCTTAAATGGGCAAATCGACAACTCCAGAAATACATGTTAGGAAAATTGGAACGTTTTGAATTTTATGCAATAGAGTTACTGTACATTTGTATTTTCTTACTACTATTAGGAGAAAATCGAAATAATGTTATTACTTTATTGCATAAAACTCAAAATGTGTCACATTCGGACGAAGTTAATTTATCTTCGTCTGAATCGCCTACCGATTATAAAACTACCTATATCATTTAAAAGTAGGTATCGATTCGCCAATTCGGGCGAGCAAATTTGTGCTAATCGAGTAATAAACTGATTAGTCGCATCTCCGGCATTAAAACATTGACAATACGTAAAATTAGCTGGTAAAGGAAAATAGCGAATTGCAAAGATGTTATTTTTAAAGGAGATTAAAAATATTTGTGTTACTTACGTGTTATTGTGTGCATATTATGTAAATCTGCTGTTCTTAATGTTTTAAAAATATAGAAAATAATTTATAATTTTCGTGTGTGTTTTAAGTTGTAGGTATTATTTAATTTTAATGTTAACTGCAGTTTTGTATTTTTTTGTTATTTACTGTGGACCTATTCTAAAGAAATTTAACAGTTTTTTTATTCGTAGGTAAATGAAGCCATGCTTGTTATATTTATAATTGAATCACTTTAAGTCACATATTCGCAAGAAGTAGCTTTTGATTTCACAACGAGAAAATCTAAAACACATCATTTAGTAAATCGCACGTTTTATGAAACGTCAATTCAATACCGTCAAACTAATTTGAGTTGTCCACTTAATATTATAAGGTGCTATTTCATGCAACATCACTAGGAAAATGTGAGACACCACGTGGCCGGATAGACGTACTATCGATTTTATATATAGGTACGACAATCAGATGAAAACATTCAAAATAATATTCTAGTAATAATTCAAAATCTACACACAACATTCACTAACACTGTTTTTTCTAGGAAAAAGCACGGTTTTACGCATTCCAATAAAAAATATGGAAAATAATACATTAAACGCTACATAAGTCACTATTTCGTAAATTCACCGGCTAATGCCACTCACCATTACATGGTCGGTACAAACATCCACCCGCACTCAACGAAAACTGACGTCAAACTGGCGAAATTTCACGATTTTTTAGGTCTGTAGCATTCGATTTTTGAAAACAGCTGTTTCCAGACTTATTAGACCTTCACACACAACCGATCGTTACTCTGACGCGTCTCAGATTAAAGTGGCCAGTATCGGTGTCAGAGGTCACTGCCGCGGCGAAATTCCTTGTAAAAAACTTGCTAGTAAGCGACTTACGATCTGTCCTATATACAGAACATTGCGCAAGCTGTAATTATTAATAAAAACTGTCTCCCGATGCAATTTTGCCAAGTTTAGTTGTTATTATTAGAAAATAGACGCCATTTTGCGTCGTGGGGCGAACAGCGCATGCGTGGCGTTAAGGGCAAGGGTAGAATAGACATTATTTATTCCATGTTACGCGTATAACTCGCTAGACGTCATGGTTTCATTACCTACTTTATTGTTTGTAATGTATGTGTACAGCTGTTTTACGAGCTAAGGACTACAAACTAATATTAAAATCCATAGCGAATAACAATTAAGATTGAAAATACGAATGACAGATGTAATGTATTAGCTATTGTGTTTTGTATTTTTGCATTTTTTCGCTCAAACTAGGCTTTGTGCAAACCATCAAAATCGTGTGTGGAAAACTTTGTACGATGCAATAAACGTCTAGGTATATTTATATTTAGACGTTTTTTGACAGTACCTAAGTAATTAACTACATCTTACATAGGTACAAGTTTTGCTTCGTAAATGAGGATCTAGAAGGACGGAATTATGCTTGAAGATAGTTGGAATGTAAGAATTATTTTATGGGTCTCAACTGAGCTTCAAAAATGTTATCAAAACGATTTACCTACCTGTAATTATATATAGTCTGGATCTGCTGTCGACTTCTCATTTCTTGAACGCTGTCCCTGTTGTTTTCGTCCCAAATAGTCCCAATTAACATTTTTGTCTGAAATAATATCACAAAGCTGTCAATTCTTAATTCAATTGATTGATTTCTTTGTTGGGGGAAAGCTTTTACTAACATTCTTTAAAATCTCGCGTTTAAACTGGTTGGTTGACGCAAAAAACGCGCGAAATAGCAATAGCCAAAAAAATCAATTGACATAAGATTTAAAAACAGATTAAATTCTGGTAATCAGGTAGGTATCAACTAGGGGGTAATCTTTAAAAACCAATCTCAAAAGATGAAAAAAGCTTTATTTTTCCTTATTTCCAATTGACATAAACCATTATCGGCTCGTGCGCATAGTAGACACGTGTCTCGTTCGTGTAAACATACCCTAATTTTATCGTGTAGTGTTGCTCAATATTGTGCACTTTAATTCATCATTAGATAATAATTATTATTACGTACAAAAAAAAAATGCTAGATTGAATGTAAATCTTAGGATTAATTCAGATTATAGATAGAAATATCATGATTTGTGAGTTTGTGAGCAATGGAGCTTAACGGTTAATCCATTTCATTAGTACGAAAAAACGTGTCTTTGAAAAATACCAATTTTGGTACGTTTACAATTGACCAAATACAACGGTTCCACTACCACCTGAAAAAAATATCACGTTAAACGGGCAATTAATATAAAAAAAAATTATCACTTAGCAAATTGACTTAATTTGCCTGCAGTTGCTTGAAAATGGCTATAAGACGGCTATTGCTTTACAATTAACTCCCCTGACAATACATGAGTACATAAAAGGTCAGCGCTTTAAGAAAATAAAAAACAAGATGGCCTCATGAATTTCCACAAACGTTAGCACTTGTCTATTCTCTCAGAGGAAGCTGTATTTACACACATCACGCCTATATTTCTTTAAAGGTTAGGCAGAACTGTAGGTACCTTAGTACACCCAAATTTTGCCAGTATGTTTCAAGTACGATAGGGGCGAGCCTTTTGGCATAAATCCATCGCTCGTCTAATTAGCAGACCCAATAGAAATCCTGATGGAAAAAATAATAACATCATTTTTCCGTTTTCAGTATTTAGTAGTTAGTTTCCTTGCCCGACCTGGGAATCAAACCCAGGACCTTTTGCTCAGCAGCAGCGTTTGCGACCACTAGACCAACGAGACTGTCAAGCTGTATTTAGTTTACTAATACACTAATTGCATATTTGCAAAATGTTGATAGATGGTGACCAACCCGCACTGGGCCCGCGTGGTGGATTACGGCCCACTCCCTCTCACCGAGAGTGGGCCTGTGTCCCAGCAGTGGGATCGTTATATGCTGATTATGATATGTTACAGTGGCGAAAGCACCAAATAACACGATTCCTACCGGCTTCCCTTCGGGGATTCGCCTCGGCAACTCTATCGCTATTCAAAAATTGCACGTCAATAGTGGCTACCATTGTCAAAAAATTAAATTACACTACGGGTATTTAATTCACCATAACAATATAACAACAGAAACGGTTATTTTTAGCTTCGTATTACAAAAAAAAAATTGAATTAACCCGGCGCCAAAACTTCATAATCGGGAACTAAAAATTCATACAACAGCGATCCCGCAATGATGTCACTTTAGGTCACGTGGCACCGCTTCATATATGGACGAGAGCAAGCCGCTGTGCAACGGATTATGACAGAGACAGTTAGAGAAAAATGCGTCAGCGAGAACGAGATGGAGGAATGTTGCACATTTTATTTGGTTTTCAGCTGATCAATTTTAATGTATTTAATTCTTTAGATTCCTATATTAATTTTAAAATGATAATAAGTATTATTTATTGATAAGTCAGTAAGATAAAGCCGACTTCACTTCGGCTTCTCTCTTAGAAAAAAATTGACACCTCGCCGCTGCTATGTTATGCTATGATAGATGGTGAAGGAGACGAAGGCCAAAGAAAAGACGGATTGTGGGAAGAATTAATTAAAGAGGGGAGTGAATGATAGCGTGACTGTTGATAGGGTAAAATGGAAGAAGAAAACGTTTTGCGCCGATACCAAGTTACATGGGATGCTTGCCAGGGGTGCGGGTTGTTCGAATGAGATACCGCGGCCCCTGGCACACAGGCAACTGAGGGAACACGGGTTGGTTATAGTCAGTAAAAGTCTGACACACCCTCCTGCTCCACCCAGAGCGGGAGAAGTCATTTGATGATTTCCCACCCAAAAAAAAAGAAAAAACAAACCAAGTAACATAGGGACAAGGGAAGATGATAACTAATTACACATTTGCAATAAAGTGTCGACAACATAATGTGTTCTGTACCTTAATACGTAACACACTATCAATCACAATCTGAATCAATTTTGAAGGATATTTCTAATCCATCACTTCACGGGTCCGGTACCGTGTGGTGCCGGACGTAAAAGAATAGCACCATCCCAGTTCTTCCCATGGGTGTCGTAGAAGGCGACTAAGTGACTTAGAGAATGGGCAGCAGCGTTCTAATATGCATTTGACCACCATACTGCGATCGCCAACCCGCCTGCCAAGCGTGGCGATTATGGCAAATCCCCCCCTTTTGGGGGAGGCTTATGTCCAGCAGTGGACGTCTTTCGGCTGATATGATGATGATGATGACTTCATAGGTTCAAAAAAAATCGTCTGCTTGACAACGTAAATAATGCAATACATATTTTTGAATTGTCAAAATGAAAGACATTCCTACACTTAGAGATGATATTTCAATAGTAGTTATCTTAAATCTGATGAATAAACATGTCGGTTTGACATCTTTTGTATAGAAAATTTGCCAAACTGTCAGATTTATTCTCCAGATAAAAGTTATCTGACTATTGAAAAATCAGCCTTTAGTGTGTTACGCAGTCTCCCAGCAGTTTATTCAATCTGAAGATCGAAATTTCTACTCAGATACGTAATAGAGAACTATGAAAGAAAAACGTATGTTACGCCGACCCCAAATAAAGACGCGACTCACGTAGAACAAGAAATTGTTCTACGTGAGTCGGATGGGTCGGATGGAAACTTCATGGAAATTTTCTACAAGTGTCGCGTCGCGCCTGCTTGTAGGAGCCTTAAATTGGGATAAGTGTAAGAGAACGAAGATGATCCCTACCTGTATAAAGGTGCTCTTTAGGGAACAATTTTAGTTGCTCATGTAAGCGCACATTAATAAATAAACATTTAAAAACTGCTTACAAAATCTAAAATTGCGCTTACACGAGCAACTAAAATTGCTCCATCTTGGGCAATTCACGTCAACTATGACGTCACGACTACATCCAGCAATTTAGGTCAATGGCAACATGTTTCCAAAAATACGGCCACACAATATGGAGCAATATAGAGCAACTAAAAAATAGGCAATACGCCCCCCGCCCCCCGCCGCCTCCGTCGCCAGCCGGTAACTCTCGCAAAAACGAGACGTAGTTAAGTACCGTACAAACGAGATAGAAAGTAAATTGACAAAAAAATATATGGAGCAATCACAAGCAATATTCCCGAATCATCCGCAATTTATTGTTGTTGCTCCAGATTGCTCCACTTAATTGCTCCAGATTTATCCATTAGTGTTGCCGAGCAATAATTGCTCAAAAAATTGTCCGTGTAAGAGCTCGTTTAAACGTTTACTATATAATTTGAATAACTTCCGTATTTACGATTTGAATGTTTTGCAACCGCACAAAAGTAAGGTTATGAAAGTTACCTACATCAGCTGATCGAAAATAGATCGCGTCTTTTCCACTATCATGCATTTCTGAACACTTCCGCCGTTTAGCATTTTAGAGAGGTTCAATATCTAGCAAACCCATGTTTTGGTACCTTTTTAACCAACAAAGGGCTAATTTTTCAATAGTCAGAAAGATAACTGTTAACTGATGAATATATGTGACAGTTTGACATATTATTTTCTTAGATACAAAAGTTGTCAAACCGCAATATTTATTCCTCAGACAAAAGTTATCTGACTATTGAATAATCAGCCCTTAGGTGTTTTACCATAATTATTATTAATTTTAATCGAAATGAATTTTAACCTAGTGGACTATAATTGTAAATGTGCTGTAACTTTAATTTATTATTTTCATTAACTTTAATTTATTCATATTATTATTATTTTTAAATATTTTATTCACTTTAATTTATTATTTATTTGTAATGTAATGAATTTAACGTCTAATGTAATTTCTAGTGCTTTATATGGGAATAATTTCCTGAAATAAACATTTATTTAATTTAATTTAATTAGGTACTTAGACAGTACAAATAAAAAACAAAACACTGCAGGCACGCGACCGAGTGGATAATACAAATAATAGGTAGGTAGCCATTGGAAGAAAACAACACAATGTGATAGGTACAGCGCAACGAAACGCTGTCATCATCATTCCTACCCTTGAGCACAATGAAACGATTTCATCAAAATTAAAACAAACTCTTTCGTCTTACCATTTCTTCATTGTCGTCATTTCAATTCACTTATCTATCAACAGGTACTTAAAACCTAAGTAAATTATTAACAAAACACCAACAAATAAAAATCAGAACACACACCCGTTTCAATTATTTTGACTTACTAAATATACCTACCTACCCTCATTTTGGTAATGAAATTGCGTTATTTCGTGGGTAAATACTTAAGTTACTCAGCAAAATCTAGCAAAAAATAATAATCATAATTTCGTCTCCTTCGAAATAACTGGTACCAAGTTATGACAACCTGGTACTTCGAAGGCTTAAAGCGTTTTCTAGCTGACACACCTACCTATGTGACGTGAGCGAGTTATGACCACCTAGTACTTCGAAGGCATAAAGCGTTTTCTAGCTATCACACAAAATGTATGACAAAATGAATTATCCGCTTTTTTCCCGTGAACTAAGTTGTTTAGTTTTTTTTTGTTTTCTTGAGTTATAAATGGTGTAACTAACCCGCCTTTTTTTAGTTACTTCTTCAGATCTTTAAAAATCATATTTTCGAATCAAAGAGTTATTTTCTTTAATTATTACTAAGTATACTTTAAATAGCAATCTCTCAACAGCAGGTTTTGATTCACCAGACCCCAATACAAAATATGATGGCACATTTTTTTCTACAGTATGCCAAGAATTCAATAAAGCATGTCCTGTAAAAAAGTTCCAATCACTGCTAAACCAAAATTTAGCGAATAGGTGGCAGCTGGCATTCGAAAAAGCAGAGATATTTATATCATTTGTATCGAAAAATCATTGACTTCTTCATAATTATGTAAGAAACTATTCTAAGATATTCAAAAGAGTCTGCGCTCAAGCTAAATCTAAATTAATAAGTAACAAAATTAGTAAGTATTTGTAAAAATAAAATAAAAGCTGTGTGGCAGGTAAATAACAAAGAAACTGGAAACACAACAGCGAGATCAGATTGAGTTAGCTCTAAAAATTGATAATGAAACCATTTCAGAAAAGTTAAAAGTTGCTGAGACTTTAGAACATTTTTTTACCAACATCCCAGTAGAGGTTACGAAATCTCTGCCGTCATCATCTGTATTAGCTAAATCTCTTCTTAAAGAAAACTTCAGTAAGGGCATTCCAAGTTTTGAATTCAAACCCATTTCTATTGCCACAATTAAAACAGCATTTGCAAGTCTTAACATAAAAAACACTGAAGACTTATGGGGCCTTTCCGTTAAGGTTCTTGAAGATATAAATGACACAATTGCCCCTGTCCTAACAGGCATATTCAATCAATGTTTAGACACCGGTACGTTTCCTGACATAATGAAACATAGTAAAGTAGTACTAATTTTCAAATCGGGTAGTAAGAGTGATCCCTCTAATTATAGACCTATATCTGTGCTTCCAGCATTGAGCAAAATTTCTGAAAAAATCATGCTAGACCTGATGTTGTCACATTTTAACTCAAATGGGATTTTACATAATCGATAGTTCGGTTTCACGAAAGGTAGGTCAACGACTGACACGGGAGTAAAATTCATCAGTCACATTTTGGAATCCTGGGAGATGTCCCAGGATGCAATTGGCATTTTCTGTGACCTCTCAAAAGCGTTTGATTGCGTTGACCACAATACACTCATCTGTAAATTTCACCACTACGGAATTCGTGGACGAGCTGCTGGTCTCGTACTTTCCTATTTATCAAACAGGCAGCAAAAAGTAAATGTTAACGGGGCAACGTCCTCAGGGTCTCTAGTTAAGATGGGCGTGCCACAAGGCCCTCAAAGCACGAGGCGCACAAGGATTCTTGGCCCTTTTTTATTTCTAGTTTATATTAATGACCTTCCTTACCTGATGGCTAACTTCTCGGATATAATTTTATTCGCTGATGACATTTCTCTTATTTTTAGAATGGATTGAAAAGATACGGATGACTTACATGTCAACGATATTCTAGGTGTTCTCTCGAAATAGTTTGCGGCTAATAATCTTTTACTCAATGCGAACAACAAGTAGGTCTAAATTTAAAACTTGATGGCAAGAAACTAGATGCTACTCGTATTACGGAAACTGTATTTCTAGGAATTACTTTAGATTCAAAATTGCAATGGGGTGCCCACATTAGAGCTCTTTCAAGTAAATGAAGCTCGGCTGCTTACGCAGTAAGAAAAATAAGGCAGTTGACTGATGTAGCCACAGCTAGTTAGTATACTTTGCTTATTTTCACAGTATTATGTCTTATGGCGTTCTACAGTGGGGATCGGCAGCTTACGTAGATTCAGTTTTCATTCTACAAAAGTGGGCAATCCCCGCAATCTATAAAATGGGGCCTCGCGAGTCCCTTAGAAACAAATTCAACGAAATTGACATACTAACTCTGCCTTCTCTTTATATCCTAGAAAATATCTTGTATGTTCGCAAACACTTCGGTTTTTTCAAAAAAAGATGCGACTTCCATAATCTAAATACACATAGTAAAGATGAGATTGTGATTCCAAAATTTAGATTAACTAAAGAAGCAAGTCATTTCTAATAAACAGTATCCGCTTCTATAACAAGTTGCCAAAGTCGGTTACAGAACTTAGCGATAGAAAGTTTAAAACTCACATCAAACGTGCCCTTATCATGGGGACGCCACGATTGCGGCGGTAAGTCCCCTCTTTGAGGAGTGACTTGAGAGGCTAAATGGCGTCCTCACCTTCCGCCTGACACAGGTCCTCACCGGACACGGTTGTTTCAGGAGGTTCCTGTTTCGAATAAGGCAGGAGGAAACGCCCAGGTGTTTCCATTGCGAAGATCACCCTGAGGACACGGTGGAGCATACGGTGGAAGTCTGCCCATGGTACGGAGCGAGAGTGCATGGTTAGCCGTCACCTCCTTCAGCGAAGCAGTGATGCTCGCAAAGAGGGAGGCGGCGCACGTGAGGGAGAGGCAGTACATGCGCCCTGACGGCCGCAGACTTCACAGGAGACGCCCTGGGCGTCGCGTATCCCAGGCTGATTCCCGGCCACCGTAGGCGCAGGCATGCGGATGGCGAGTAATGGGTAGCTCGCTGTCCGGTAAGGACCAAGCCCGGGTCGACGGCGCGTTGTGTTCCACGCGCGCCTCAAAAAGATGTCAGCACCAACTGATGGGGTCCGCAAGGGCCAATGCCTGCCAGAGGTGCGGGTTCGAAAGAGATACCGCGGCCCCTGGCACACAGGCAATTGAGGGAACATGGGTGGATTTTAGTCAGTAAAAGTCTGACACGCCCTCCCGCTCCATCCAGAGCGGAAGAAATTATTTGATGATTTCCCACCTAAAAAAAAAACCGTGTCCTTATCAAAAAAGCATATTATAAGATTAAAGACTACGTTGAAGACAAGGAAGTTTGGCATTAATTCCTTCTGCACATGTGGCTTCCCTGGTACCTCATTAGCAGCATAAATAAGTGAGAGTCTAAGAACTGCTCCCAAGATTACAATGTTAATTTTATTCTTTTTATTTTTTACACTTTTTGACATATTCTCGTCATTATTTGACAGTATACATCACTTGTAATATTGAGTATTTATTAGTGATTCTCATGGAAATCATGTCAATTCGTTTAAATAGGTTGATTTTACTTATGTAGATTCTTTTACATATTGTGAATGAGGGAACGTTGTAGGCCCAGGCGTCGTCTATAAATCTACAGATTTAAAGATTTTACATTCTTTATTTTCATTCCTCTAAGTACCTGGTATTTATTGACAGGCCTGCACTGTCCTCCCATACCTAATATCACTGTAATTTGAAAACATTATATAAGCCAATTATTTAAAGAGTAACCGTGGAGTTTCTTGCCGGCTCTTCTCCATAGGAAGCGACAAATTGGAACCGTGCACCTAGCTTCTGACGTTTCATAAGTGCCCTTGCAGGTTTATGTGAAATAAAATATTTTGATTTTGATTTTGATTTTGAATACTTTTTCGTTTGAAAAAATTAAAAGAATCTGGCGACTGGGACCGCGGTTCTAGTTAATTGCGGCCCCTGTCGCCGGATCCTCAAACAAATAATCAAACAAAATCATTAGCTTAAAATACCTACTTAAACAGGGTGGCAGGGTGTCATCGAGGCGCAAACTGCAACCATGAATCTAGCTCATGATTCTAGAATCCTTAGCGTAGGTACCTAGAAATGTTTCATACTTACCTAGGTTATCGAAAAAAAAAATCCGGCCAGAAAAAAAATGTGTGATGCTAAAACATTCTTTATTGCAGTCACCAATCTGTTGTTCTTGAAGCAAACAAGTGGATGGCACTGCCATTGTTTTGAGGTAAACCTTCAACCATCTTTTACCTACAACATGTATACTTAGGCAGGCACAGGGGTTCAGGACCCTAGGGAACGGCAGACTTCTTTCTTTAGGCACTTATTCTTCAGTTTCCATCCCAAATGTGTCCCTCAATTACTAAGAACTAAAATTGTCTGTGTGGCCTTCCCCTAATCTCGCAGTTATGTTAGGAATTTTTATATCCGTCTGTAAAAATAACACATTAATAAAGATGACCTAACAATTACAATAATTTCCAAATTAGAACGGAAACAGACCATACAGCTTTGTTCGTAATGACCCGATAAAAATCTAAAGTGTTTCTATAATTCTAAGTTTCTAACGTGAAGAACAATTATGTTAATGGTTTATAGTAAATCTGCCCAAATCTGTTTCATAATAAAATAATAGTACAGTGCTACTTGACCCAGTTGTCGGTGCAACTGGCGCTGTTTGCGTAAATACAAATGAAAGGCATGCAAATCTTGCTGTGAAGGTTTAAGAACTCTTAACAACAAATAAAAGCTGAGCAAGCGGTTTTTTCTGTTTGAGAGAATATTTTACAGTGTCAAACAGTATTTTAGTTAGTCCGCTTAATATTATAAAGTAAAAAAGAGCTGTAGATTGGATAACCCAACTAGTTAGTGTACAGTTTAAACTGTTTTTAATTGGGCAAATGTAAATATGTCTATTGGAAAATGTAAATTATTTATTTAAAAAAGGATGCGTGTAAAACGGCATCTAGCGTACAAAAAAATAACTACAGACAGCGCCATCTAGTAAACTAAAACGAAATGATTAACGCGTTACCTACTAGCGCACTCTTGCGACGAATGCCATAATTACTTGAGATTATTTTCGTGTCAAAACATTTTTTTAATCACCGCTAGATGGTGTATTGCAAAAAAATTGCATCTTCCATCTGCTATTGCTGAAATGTTAAAAAATCTCCGCTCACATAATTAGTTAGCAGCAAAAACAAAGCCTAAAATGAGCTTTTTAAAATATTAATTATTTACAAAAAATAATAAAATTTATGTTCACAAATAATCAACGTAAAATTACTGGTCACACCGACTAATCAATTGTCAATTTAGTGATACCAACTTGGGGTTTTCCCCCCAAATGTAGGGAGAATGAAGATGTCAAGGGGGTTTTTAGGGGGTACATTTATTTAGGGGGATTTTTAGGGGTAGATTTTTCAAGATATTTTTTAATTTTATATATTCGAAATACATATTCCTTCGAAGAATCTTCCATCCGCAATGACATTTCTTATAAACTTGAACGTTAATTTAAAGAATCACTTTTCTTTTTGCTCAATAATATTAGGTTGCCTTGAAAAATGCTTAAGCTAATGCCGTACTCCGTGTCTTGTACTACATGCAAGGCGGCGCTGGTGGCTGAATTTCGCACTATTACCAATAACAACTTGCTGTTCAAAAGAGAAAAAAAATTACTGTCTCACCGCTCTTTTTCATACTACTTGAATGTATTTTTAATTTATATTTGAAATTACCTCTCAAACCGAGTGTACAATAAAAAAGTTAGGGGTTTTTAGGGGAATTTGAAGTTGGTCCTAGGGGGAACATTCTTTAGGAGTTGGCAACACTGTGTCAATTTGTCATTGCTCAACGGCTGATATTTTTTTAAACATTTCAATCTCCCATGGATAATTTCATTATTTTCGTTTGTTTAATAAACTTTTGATAAAAAATGGATACTAAAACCACACAAAACAGCAGACCAAAGAACCGTAAGTACCTACTACCAACCGTGCAATTTACAGGATATTTTAAAGTTTTTCTATTTAACTTGAAATCAGAAGAACAAGAATTTTTACATGTGTTTTTGCAGGATTTTTGAAGCTATCCTTGAAGAAAACCAGACCAAAACCAACTCAGGACATTAATAAACATAACAGAAGTTCAGATGTGATAATACTTGACGAGTCTTTTGATAGACTGAGGAATGATTTTCTTAAAACTGTAAGTATACGCACTTCACTATGCAATTACTTTTCAGTAATTTTTTTTAATATTTTTAAATTACAATAATCAAAACGCAATTTAAAGTTACAATTAATAGCTACCTAATTCATGTTCTGAAGGGAATAAATAAAACGAAGAACCTTTTCTAATCTACAATCACAACGAAAACATATTTTTACTTTCTTAAAGCAATCTAGATAAAGATAGGTCAGTGTAACAATATAGATAAGTCAGTGTCGTAGTTTTTTAGTTGATAATCATAGGTCAAGAGATCTAAATATCTGAGACTAGATGTGTAATACCAGTTAAAAGGCATCAAAACATTGCAGTCACTAAGACCAGAATCTGACAAGATTATGTTGGCAGAATCCTGTCTTAGAAACAGCCCACAAAGAATATTTTATTATGATAAAGTTATTTAAAGGTACTTACTTACTTATTCTTACTTAATCAGTTTCCACTGCTCGGACAAAAGCCTCCTCTTTGTGAGAGGGACTGGTAAAGGTACTTATTTCTCACTATATAAATGAATTCTGTGCTAAAAATTTCTAAATTAGATCTGCACAAGCTCTTCAAATTCTATCAATTAATATAATTCTACCTGTAACTGGTGCAAACTGTAAATATAAGTTGATTACTAATAAATAAATAACATAAATGTTGCTTCTAACGTGTTATAATGGGTATATTTTTTTCTATTTCAGGCACAATCTAGCCAAAAAATATATTCTCCAATAACAATAAATGATTCCTGTGAACTGTCATTTAATGATGACCTGCCTAAGATTACTCTCAATGAAAAGAAACCAAGCAACAATGGCAACGTAAGTAGCTTTATTTACTCAATTAATAGACATAAGTATTTTTGTTTAGGGTTACCCAAAGAGTGCCAATGATTCTATTACTAAGCCTCTGCTGTAACATCAGTAACATCAGCAAGCTGTATTTCATGAACTGTAACAGGTAGAAAAGTTTTCACAGAGTGTATTTCTCCCTGTAACAACAAATAATATAAATAAATTTAAAAATTAAAGGAGGCCCCTGTAAGAAACTTTTTTTGTTTTTTAATAATATTATTCAATATTGTAAGGTGGTATGAAACTCCTTCGAGTGCGACTTGCACTTAGCTGGTTTAAAAAAAAAAAAACATTAATTATTTTGAAACATTGTGAGGAAACCTGCACTACAAAGTCTGAAATCACCTATGCGTCTTGCCTGATCTCCACTCTTTATGAAAAAGCTCTTGCCCTGCAGTTGGACAATAATTGGGACTGGTATTTTTCTTTTCATTATTGTAGATATGACCTTTATTTTGAGATAGATTCCTATTGGCAAATGATGAAACCATAGCACTTTATTCAACCAGAATGAGCTAAGGGGCGTCCGTTAATTATGTGAGGCGCTTTTGGTGATTTTTCGAGCCCCACCCCCGCTCTGGTGAGATGTCGTGAGTCACGACGAGGGTGGGGCTCGAAAAATCGCCAAAATGTCGTGAGATTTGGCTCCCCATCATCTCACGTGATATATTTCAAAATGCGTATTTTTTGTGTAAAAACGTTAATCTATGCTTATTAGCGTTGGATTTATGTATTGCGTTTGGCTGACTTCGCTGGCCAGTGTCGGTTTAACAATCGAGGGGCTATTGTGCTACTTTGTGGCGTTCGCATAACCGCGATAAATATTATTTTGTAGCATTTAGCCATGTTGACAAAAACATGTTTTACCTAATTGAACCCGGTTTTTTCCCAATTTTACATTGTTTCTTTACGAAAAAAAAAATTACGTGTTATTTACCGAAACCCTCTCCTCCATGCGAGATTGGGTGAGATTCGACTCGATCCCCTCCCCCCCTAAACGCCTCACGTAATTAATGGACGTAACTAAGGTAAGTCTGAACCTCTTCCAATTTAAGATTTAATTAATTGCTAATCTCTAGAAATTATTATTGATGTTGTTCATAACAGACACCTAATAGACAGAAATATAGAAAGAATCTTAGCTGCATCCGGTTAGACTGGAAACTGACCCCTAAATAGTTGGGAAAAGACAAGGTAGATGATAATTCTTTGGCTAGAAGGACCAGTAGATCTTGTCCCATGCCCCAGAATGTAAAAGAATACTCTTTATTACATTCACCATAGCAGTTACAGATACATAGATACTTTCTTACAGAATTATCCTGATTGATCCTATATGTACCGTGTTTCTGGCAAATAATGACATTCATTCAATCATTCATTCATTCATTCATTCTTTCTTTCTTTCATTCTTTCAAGAATAAAAGTTTTAATGTTTTGTTTGTGTGTTTTATTACTTTATTTATACTTGGGGTACATCCAGGTATTTGTTATCAAAACTTTTACTGATAAATTTTAATTATTCCATCATTTTTAGTAAAATTACTATGATAATAATTAATATTACTATGATATTATTTATTATAAATTTTCAGTTTTCCTTCAACTGCTCTCGAGAAGATGCATCACCAACAAAAGAATCACGACCAAGCATCGGAGGGTGGTCTCCAGCACAAAACATCATCTGTGCCACACCCAGGCACGAACCCATACCATCCTCACCAAGAGACGTAGCCAACGAATCACAAGAACAATGCTCAATAAAGAAAATACACTTTTCACAGAAGAAACTGTTAAACGACTTATACGGAGACCAATGGAAATCAATACCTAAGTTATTTAAAGCGATCAAAGCAAACTATGAAAACGACACAATCTCCAAGAAATTGCATTTTGACGACGACGACAGTGATAAAGAGAATATAAGGCATGACTTGAAAAAGAACAAAATGTTGTATTTAACCGATTCCGAGGCTAAACGTAGAGTTGACATTGCCGATGAAACAGACAAAAGATCAAAGAAGAAGTTGTATACAGAGAAGGTACCAAGTACTCCGGAAGTGCCAAAAACTAAATTAAGAAACGTGAACAGTACTACGAAGAAGAACAAAGTTAATAAGGCTATGAGTGTGACAGAGATGGTGGAGACAATGAAGGATGATGTTGATGTTGATGTGTTGACGAAGAAGGTTGGCAATGTATGTGTTACACCAATTGTTGAGAGTGTACAGAGGATTAGTTTTATTGGTTCTTTGGCAGGTAAGACATATTCGTTGTTATGTGATTCAAGTAGCTTTAACCAAATAGGTCTTGTAACCAAAAACTTGATATTGCCTCTTTCTGAAACTATTACTTCCATATTATTAATATGATGTATGGAGTTGTGTACTCTAAAACGTAGGGAAGGATTTTGAATATTTCCTACAACTATTTCTGAGGGAAGGAGAAGAATTGAATTTAAGCATATTTTTATTTAATTTTTTCTTGTCCCCAACACCACTTATCATTATTTGGCACCCAATTATGTATTTTTTCTAATGCATTAATACGTTCTTGTGGCTAAGTAGTAACAGCCGGGTCGATCGAGCAGGTTAAGCTACGCTTGTCGTGGTTGGTCCGTGGATGGGTGACCATCTTTACACACCAAGACCCACACCTCCGCGCCTCGGAAAGCACGACGGTGGTCTCGGCTGTCATTCGTAGGTCTTTGACAGTCATTACGGTTCATGTCGGGTCGGGACGAAGCCCGAAAGTCTTACCAACACAAACCAGTTATCAAGTGGTATCGTGTTACCCAGTAACTGGGTTGTTAAGGTCAGATAGTCTGTCGCTCCATGTAAAATGTTGGTATTCAGCTGCATCCAGAGAGTGAAAGCCGACCCCAACATAGTTGGCAAAAGGCTAGGTAGATCGAAAGAAAAAGAAAGAAAAGAAAGAAAAAGCGTTTATTTGCGGTAAACATGACGCAGAAACCAGGAACACACAAAAAATAAGTAAAAAAGGTTGAGGGAAGCATGCGTCACATCCACACAAAACGGCTATCGCTCAGCATTTTGCTGCAACCCTATGCAAAACAGAGCCCCAGCGCTGGTTTTCAGCGACAGCCGGCTTTGACGTATTGACTTCGCCCGGTGCATCAAACAATTAACATCGAACTATAGAAAATTAATATAATTAATGTGAATGTGATAGAAATTATACAAGAATATAAAGAAAAAATAAATATAAAAAGGAAATAGACAAAAGTGCTACGAGAATATCATCCTCTGTAAACATTGATGAGATGATGTATTGAAAGGAAGATAATACTTACATTTATTTACTACAGACTAAAAAGGCACACAATACAGGATAAGTTTTTATCCAGTGCGCAAACAGTAACCATGAATTCAGCATATCATTCTAGACCCGCCAGCGCAGAAATTTTTCGTCGGTTATGCAAAAAAAAATCAGCTGCTCAGCTATTTGACCGCGTAGATTGTACTTTTCTATGAAACAGCGGATTGTTTTTTCTGTATAACCGACGAAAAATTTCTGCGCTGGCGGGTCTAGAATGATATGCTAAATTCATGGTTACAGTTTGCGCACTGGATAAAAACTTATCCTGTGTACCGCAAAAAATTATAAAACAACAAAATGTGTAAAGTGCGATGACAGAAACTAGCATTAAAATGTGCCTCACGCCTGCGCCAAAAAGGCCCAATTCGGCAAAATACCTTGTATTAACAAGTTACTTCCGACCTTTCAGAAACCGTCCCCTCCTGGAGGTGCCACATAGAAGCTATACAATACAGAGATAGTTACAAAACTCTCAAGGATCAGCTAGCGAGGAGGTTATTCGTCGAGTTTAATAAAGGCGTGTTTGACAATGCAATGGATGATGACCTGCCTATACTGTGGGATACTAAGCTTAGGAGTACTGCGGGGTGAGTGATGAATTAATTAATTATTATTATTAATAACTAGCTTTTGCCAGCGGCTTCGCCCGCGTGGAGGTCGAAAATTATCCCACGGGAACGTAGTATCGGGATAAAAATTATCCTATGTGTTAGTCCAGGTTACAAACTATATGTGCGTGATTTAGTAACAAATATCCAAACGTCTCAACATACAAACTTTCTCATTTATAATATTAATTAGGATAGGTTGCATTCAATGAGGATCATTGAATGCAACCGTACGAGTCGATCAGACGTTGAGCTAAATGATAAATGATTTTATTTCTGTAAGTAGCTTTGTAAAAACACTTACACGTCAATTATATTTTTTTAAACTAGATGAGTTCGGCGTTTCCTATCTGACTACTCTGAGAAGAAAGGCCGAAACAAACTCAGAGGTCACAGTCTCTTTTAAAGTCCAGACATAATCTTGGGCAGATCATGTGAAGACCATGTGGATGGTGTCTGAAATGGTCTTTTGAGGAAAGAACCACACAGATTGAGTGGACCTGTTCATTCAGTGCACGTATTTATCAGTAATAATACAGCTCATCTCAGAACACGAGGAGCTCAACGATTTGACGAACAATACCAAAGACAGGACATTTGGGTAGGCCGCATAAAATACTCAAATTGCCAGATTAATATTAAAACTAACCGAGAAAGAGATGAAACACAAAACAAAAAAACACAAAAACAAACAAAATATGACCCACATAGTCCTCACATTCACAATAATTAAAACAAAAATAATATTATACTTCTCAAAGTAAATATTCATGTCAAAGTCTATACAAGGTGTAACAGAATAAACGCAAGACCTGAAATTAGTTTGTTCTTAATTGAGTACTGAATCGATTTATGTAACTTTTAACATAGGTATTTTTTTACAAAAGTAATGTATTTTGCCATGCCTACCGCCGATTGAGCCAAAGAAAATTAAATCTTAAGTCAAGGCAATAAGGGTAAATTTTAAATGCGTAAAGTATCGTTAGGGTCAATACGTTTTTCTTAATAATAACAGTAAGCTTTAAAAAAAAAAGTTTTGATCATTGTTTTATGCTTTTAACTCGATACTCTAATTGGGGTGTATGAGGACTTGCGTTAATTATGTTACATGTTGTATAACGTGTAGCTATGCTTGCCGAGGTCATCCGTGGATGGGTGACCGTCTATTACATATCGAGAGTCTGAGAAAGCACGTTAAGCTGTTGGTCGGTCCCGAAGGTCTGACAACAAGTCTTACCTTACGTAATACTCAGCATCTACAACTAGGTTGTAGAGGTCTGATGAACAGTCACTCTACGCAAAATACCGACATTCAACTGCATCCGCTTAGAGCGGAGGCGGGGGGGAGCCAACTCCAAACCAGTTAAAAAGAAATTAAATACATTTATTTACCAAAAACTGAAAGGCAGACGGCATAATACAGGGAGGCAGTGATGATGACACGCAATCTGTTACCTTAGGTACATTATACCGACCATTTTTGTTTTATAACCGACGAAAAAATTCAACGCTGGGGATGTTGAATTTTTCCGTCGGTTATAAAAAAAAAACATGTGCCATGCATTTTGACCGCGTAGGTCAAAAGGTACGGTACGTTACGGTAAAAGTAAATCTTTCTTTTTTATGAAACAACAGATTATTTTAAAAATTTCTACGCTAGCTAGATTCATGTGCTCTATTGTTAGTTACAGTTGATGTCCCAAATTTGGTATATATGAATTTCTGTGACCCTTACATGGACGTGGCACGTAAATTAATGAATTTTAAGTTTTAGGAGAAAAAACAAAGTTAAAAAAGTATAAATAGTATATTATATTTATTATTTAAAAAAATTGTATTTTTGAAGTAAAGTTGTTCTGTATACTTATAGATTATGGAAAAACCTGTGACGCCTATGGTCTTAAAATAACATGTTAAATCTCCCAATACTGTGCGTACGAACTTACATTTGCAGTTGGAATGTCCAATACACAAAGGAGTTAAGTTTGTTCTTGGGATAAATTCATTCCAACTACGGAACCCTTTAGTGTGAGTGGTCCGATACGAACTTGGCCGGTTTTTTGTGCCTTAATTAACTATGGTTTGCATTAAAATTGACCTTAGTTTCGCAGATGATGATCAGTCGACCTCGTTTTGGTTTACCACCGTCAGGTTGACTGACACTTGCTAGTTAGCTTGCTTGCGTGATACGACAATGTTTATTTATGCTGTATGACCAATGTGACAACCTAAGTCCACAATCCCAAGGACGTAAATATCGCGGTGTGAGTTATGTACAGTAATACTTTTATATTAATAATGTTAAACGGCTCGTGTTGAGTCGATGCCGATCCGGTTCGGAACTGAAATATATGCGTTGACCTTTAACCGAAAAAATACTCGTTTTGGGCATGCTTTGCAGTTGTATGAACAAGGTCAACGGCATTTTAAACTACGTTTGCACCGACGTATTAGTATCCCGGTGGGATTTTATCCCGATGAACCATTTAGAATCCAAAAGAGTGCATCCCACCGCGTCGAAAAAACACAGAGTTCGATTTTCAACTCTCAGCGCGGCGTTGAAAATCCAGTGCGCGAAAAATCCAGTGCTCGAAAAATCCAGTGCGCGAAAAATCCTGCCGGGATATTTTACTACCATGTGGGATTGGGTGTGTGATATACAATCGTTGATAAAATGTAAGATGATTGTATAAATGTATCCGAACTGATGCAATGTGGCAACACAGGAAGGAAGGGATAAAACAATTGAGGATGGTGGAACAAAAGAAAAGACGTCGCTCGTTAAAAATATAAAATTGTATTTATTGTGTAAGAAAACCAAGGTCACGTATATTCAAATTATTGTTTTATCTACGTAACGAATATGAAATGTATGTTACATTTATTTATTTACTTACCTTCTTGCTTTTTGGTGGGGTCATTTTTAATATGAGTGTTTCAGCGTGTACTTATTTATTTATTCATAGAAAAACCAACGGCTAAAATAGATGGATAACAATTGTATATGAAACATAAAGACAATTACGGGTTCTCACAGATAAAAACAGAAAAAAGTAGTAGAAATGTTATGATCACAAACAAGATAATTATGTAGATGTTTATTTGTTATGTAGATATTTATTTACTCTTGAGACTATCATTGTATTTGGTCAATCGTTTAGTCCTAAGGTTACACTGGTGCCATAACGTGAACCACTCTTCGCGTTCTCTCTCGCACACCGCTCGACGTCCCGCTGTACAACAGAGACCGCGAAGTGTAGTTCGCATTACCGCGACATTGTAGCGTTAGCATAACGAAACTGGTTACAAACACTGCTCATTTGCTTGTTTAAATTAATTTCTAAGCGGACAAACTAGTTGAGGTATTATCCACAAATATGTTGTCCGAGAATATTGTACATACTTAACATAGTCACTTCATTTCGAGAGACTTTTGTATTGATCTCTTAGCCAAAAATGCTCGCCATAATTCCCTATTACTCTTTATTATAACTAAATACACAGCCAATGCTACTGTGTTCAACATAGCTCCTAAGTCAATTATAATCGAAAGCGTCCCTGTCAATTGTACATTAAATATATTAGTTACAAGAGGTAACACTATCACATTACTGAGTACAAAAATCAACGAAGCTATATAGAAGCGACGCCATTTGTTTAAAGATGTGCTCACACCAGCTTCACTAACGCGGAATAAAGAATATAAAACTGTTACATAAATAACAAAACTAATCACCACGGGCATTATCAGCACTGAATTGGTAAAAACACACAATATTTGATATGTTAATTTTGTTCTCGAGACAAACACATAAACATATAACCCAGGAACAAAAAGTAATAAGATTGATATAAAAGGTAGACCCCAAGCAAATAGGCTACTCTTAAGGTACCTCCTACGAATGTCAAGACCGAAAACTTTAACAAAATCAACATAAAAAATGTAGCACAACACTAGTAACCAACAGTGATACGTTACTGTAAGGTACATTGTTAAAACCATATTTAAAAAAATCACTATTATATTCTGAATGTTTATTAGTTGATGTATTACGTGGAAGAATATTATAAATATAACTTTCACTATAATAGCACTGAGGAGCACATAGTTTCTGAAATGACGAAACTTCTTGATTATGCACCACGATGTCACTCCGTATATGGCCGCCGCGAGATTCAGCACGAACATAGTCCATCTAATAATGTTGATCCAAGAGTTCCCAATGAGATCGTCTAAGGGTTGTGGGCTGGTATTACCGGTACCGTTGTTGGCCATGGTGAGCGTCGCATTTGCAGCCTGTGCGCTGATGAGTAGTGACACGCGTCCACTAAGTTACTTGCCACAAAGCGCTATGTAACCGGATAGTTAAGTTAAATTATCAATATAAGACGAGTATGCAGATTAATACGAATTCCTCCTATTTTTTGTAACCATACAGACTACTTTGTGTGTAGTATTGTACATCTTATTAATGCTAAACTTTTTTTGAACGCTATTTGAAAATGAACTCAACATAATTTATGGGGGGCTACGGTATCTCTTTCAAACAACCTGCAACCCTGGCAAGCATCGGCCCTTGGTACTCCACCGGTTGGTGCTGACATCTCTTTGAGACGCGCGTGGAACACAAGGTGCCGTCGACCCGGGCTTGGTCCTTACCGGACGGCGAGCTACCCGTTAGGTACTCGCCTTCCGCTAGCCCGCGTCTACGGTGGCCAGGAATCGGCCTGGGATACCCGATGCTCCGGGCGTCTCCTGCGGAGGCTAGGGCCGTGAGGGCGCATATACTGCCTCTCCCTCACGTGCGCCGCTGCCCTCTTTTTGAGCATTACTTTTTCGCAGACGTAGGTGACAGATACCCATGCACTCTCGCTCTGTACCATGGCCTGGACCAGGGCCGGACGCGAGAGATCGCCGCCGCGGGATATAAAGGGATTGAATGAACTTAGAGTGGTACATCATTATACCCCTCTAAGTTCCTTTAATCCCTTTGAATGACTTTTTTAACGGACTTCGAAAAGGAGGAGGTTATCAATTTGGTTTTTTTTAAATGTATGTTCGGGCATAACTCCGTCATATATTGACGAATTTGCAAAATTCTTTTTTTGTTCAAAAGGTGTTTATTACGAAATGGTCCCATTAAAATTTCATGTAGATCTGATTATGAGTTTCGCAGACAGACATCGGAACTCTTCAAAAATGACAGCAAATCAACCGCGATTGCTGTTATCGCATAAATATGCACTGTTTTGATTTGATTTACTTTGAGAATGCCCCAAGGATGAAAAAATTTCGAAATGGTGTGAGGTAGGTACTATAAGTAACAAGTGAAAAATAAAAAAGTCGGTTATTATTTTTTTGGAAAAAGTTTTTTTTACGAAATAGTCATTCAACGGAATTAAATGAATTTAGAGAAACTTAAAAAAAGAAAGTTTGAATTTCGCGAGCTACTTTAGCCCATCCTCCTGAACACGATATCCGGGCATAGGTGGGCCACTGTTGGCTATTGGAACAGTAAAGAGTGGATTTATTAAATTCGTACTGCCAAACATGTGGAATTGGGTGTGTGATATCCTATTGTTGAAAAAATGTAAGCGGATTGTATGAATGTATTCTGTAACTGACGGAATGTGGCAACACAGGATGGAAAGGAGATAACAGTGGAGGGAAGAAAACACGTCGCTCGATAAAAATATAAAACTGTATTTATTGTGTTGGATAATCAAGGTCACCTTTTATTCAAACTATTGTTTTATCTACGAATATGAAATGTATGTTACATTTATTTATTTACGTACTGGGATTTTGGTGGGATCATATATTTTATTTATCTTGGAGTGGTTCAAAGTGTACTTTTGTAGATATTTATTTACTCGTGAAACTATCGTTGAATAACTAAGTTGGTTAGTTCAGCCACTTAAAGGTCAATCGTTTTATGCTACGGCTACATTGTCGCGATAACGCAAACTACACTTAGCGCTGTCTCTCGGACGCCGCTCGACGCCGACGTCTCGCTATACAACAGAACGCGCGAAGTGTATTTAGATCTGTCGCGACAATGTAGCCTTAGCATAACGAAATTGGTTACAAACACGACTCATTAGCTTTTTTTATTTATTTCTAAGCGGACAAACTAGTTACAAATGTGGTACATGAATATTGTACATACTGAACATACTCACTTCATTTCGAGAGACTTTTGTTTTGATCTCTTAGCCAAATATTCTCGCCATAATTCCCTATTACTCTTTATTATAATTAAATACACAGCCAATGCTACTGTGTTCAACATAACTCCTAAGTCAATTATAATCGAAAGCGTCCCTGTCAATTGTACATTAAATATACTAGTTACAAAAGGTAACACTATCACATTACTCAGTACAAAAATCAACGAAGCTATATAGAAGCGACGCCATTTGTTTAAAGATGTGCTAACACCAGCTTCACTAACGCGGAATAAAGAATATAAAACTGTTATATAAATAACAAAACTAATCACCACGGGCATTATCAACACTGACATGGTAAAAACACTAAATATTTCATCTGTAAATTTTGTTCTTGAGACAAACACATAAACATAAAACCCAGGAACAAAAAGTAATAAGTTCGATATAAAAGGTAGACCCCACGCAAATAGGCTACTCTTAAGGTACCTTCTACGAATGTCAAGACGAAAAACTTTAACAAAATCAACATAAAAAATGTAGCACAACACTAGTAACCAACAGTGATACGTTACTATAAGGTACATTACTAAAACCATATTTTAAAAAATCACAATTATATTCTGAATGTTCATTAGTTGATATATTACGTGAAAGAATATTATAAATATAACTTTAACTGTAATTGCACTGAGGAGCACATAGTTTCTGAAATGACGAAACTTCTTGATTATGCACCACGATGTCACTCCGTATATGGCCGCCGCGAGATTCAGCACGAACATAGTCCATCTAATAATGTTCAAGATTGTGGGCTGGTGCCGTTGTTGGCCATGGTGAGCGTCGCATTTGCAGCCTGTGCGCTGATGAGTAGTGACACGCGTCCACTAAGTTACTTGCCACAAAGCGCTATGTGACCGGATACTTAAGTTAAATTATCAATATAAGACGAGTATGCAGATTAATTTGGATTCCTTCTATTTTTTGTAACCACACATTCTACTTTGTGTGTAGTATTGCGCTTCTTATTAATACTAAACTATTTTTATCGCCGTTTGAAAATGAACTCGACATAATTTAAGTATTCCGCACCCAGCCGACTTTAAATAAAGAAACATCGGCTGGGCAGATTTTTGCTTTATTAAAAAAAAAAAAGGAAACACAAATGTGACCTCAGAGTTTGTTTCAGCCTTCTTCTCAGAGTAGTCAGATAGGAAACGCCGGCCTCATCTATTTTTAAAAATATGATGGACGTGTAAAAGTGTTTGTACAAACCTGCTTACAGAAATAAAATCATTTATCGTTGTTTGTGTTCCTCGCAAAGTGAACAATCAGTATTTATGAACCCTACCTTGGTGTCAAATTAGCCAGCTGTAATAATTTTATTTTTGTTTGCTGCTGATCTCATACGTTGTTATTGTAATTTTATTTGTTCTACATCTGCATGCTTCGTCTTTAGACGACGATTACCTATTTATGTTAAAATGTAAGTCTCATTTAAGTGAACTGTATCATGTTCTTATGAGAAATAAACATTCTTTAACTAGGCAACCGGAATGTGAAATGTATGTTGCATTTATTTATTTACTTTTTGATGGGATCAAATTTATGTTGGAGCGTAGGCAAGGCCTTTTCAACACACAATAGCTACACTTCATTTCGAGTGACTTTATTTCTCTTATCCAGATATTCTGTCCATAATTTCCGATTGCTCTTGAAAATTATTAAATACACAGCCAATGCTATTGTGTTCAACATAGCTCCTAATTCGATTAAAACATTTGTGGTCAATATATTCACATCAAATATTTGAGTTATATAACAAGGTAAGACTATTGCATTACTTAGTACAAAAATCAACGTAGCTATGTAGAAGCGACGCCATTTGTTAAAAGATGTACTCACACCAGCTTCACTAACGTGGCGTAAACAATATAAAACTTTTACATAAATAACAAAACTAATCACCACGGGCATTATCAACACTGACCTGGTGAAAACATTCAATATTTCATTTGTCAATTTTGTTCTCGAGACAAAGACAAAAACATATAGCCCAGGAACTAAAAGTAATACGTTTGAAATTAAAGGTAGACCCCAAGCAAATAGGCTACTCTTAAGGTACCTCCTGTGAATGTCAAGACGAAAAACTTTAACAAAATCAACATAAAAAATGTAGCACAACACTAGTAACCAACAGTGATACGATACTGTAAGATACATTGTTATAACTATATTAAAAAATGTCACTACGGCATTCTTGGCGTTATTCTTTCTTAGTTGATCTATAACGTGAAAGAATATTATAAATATAACTTTCACTGCAATTGCACTGAGGAGCACATAGTTTCTGAAATGACGAAACTTCTTGATTATGCACCACGATGTCACTCCGTATATGGCCGCCGCGAGATTCAGCACGAACATAGTCCATCTAATAATGTTGATCCAATAGTCACCAACAAACTCGCTTACGGATTGTGGGCTGGTAATACTGGTGGCGTTGCCGGTCATGGTGAGCGTCGCGCGACGTCGCGTGTGCAGGCCGATGCGCTCATGAGCGGTGACACGCGTCCACAAAGTTACACACCACAAAGCGCTATGAAACCAGATACTTAAGTTATATTATTAATATTAGACAAGTATGCAGATTCATTTGGATTTCTTCTTTTTTTTGCTTATTTTTGCGCGTAGTGTTTTATTTTTAACAGGTTCAACGCCTTACGGGGTAGTATACGACTAGGGTTGCCAACATTTATTCGACCAAATATAGTATTTTACGGAAAATGCAAAAATAGGTCAAAGATATATTTGTTAGTGATTTATTTAGAAAAACATTTTTTTTGCATTTCTTGGTTTGTTAATTTTTTTTTGTGTCATAAGCTTTAATAAATAAGTAAAACCGTTTTAATTCGGACAACTAAAATTAAGAAATTGTTAGTAACAGGTTTGCATAACAACACTATTGCTCGTAACTCAAACTAAAAACGAATTGATGAGAAGACCACCCAAAAACTAGACACACCGATAAATGATAACTAGGGTTATAAATCTTCTCATAAATTGCTTTATTATGGCGAAGGAAGTATCTGCCGCCACAGCCTTTAGGATGCTATTGTGACTGCCTCTTATTCTGTTCAGGAGTCAGGCGTTTTTTTGCGGATGATGGCATGAAATATCAACGGTATGGGTTACCGCAAACATTTCTGAGGCACTGCAAAAACGAGGCAGTCGCAACAGCATCCTGAAAACTGGTCTGGAAAAATAATATGCTAACGCGTAATCTTTACTTGGTCAGTACCTCGAGCAAATATTCGTTCAAAAGTATTACTCCTGACCGCCAGAGCCCTACACTCCCTCTCAATGTCCCGATGGTCATTGAGGTCGACGGTAAGACAATGCCCAAGATATTTAAACTTACTGACTCTAAGTAGTATTGGCGTACCGTTTAAAGCGAGCTCGACTGTACTATTTCGGCACTTACCATCGACCCCAAAGACCATATACTCATTGTTTGGCATTATAGACCAGTCCAGTCCAGTCAATATCTTGTATGTTCGCAAAAACTTAGGTCTTTTCAAAAAAAGATGCGATTTCCATAATCTAAATACATGTAGTAAAGATGAAATGTGATTCCAAAATTTAGATTAACTAAAACTAGCAAGTCATTTCTAATAAACAGTATCCGCTTCTATAACAAGTTGCCAACCGATGGAAAGTTTAAAACTCACATCAAACGTGTCCTTATCAAAAAAGCATATTATAAGATAAAAGACTACGTTGAAGACAGGGAAGTTTGGCATTAATTCCTTCTGCATATGTAGCTTCCCTGGTATCTCATTCACAGCATAACTATGTGAAAGTCTATTAACTGCTCCCAAATGTAATGTTATTTTTTATTTTTTTTACAATGACTGACATATTCTCGTCATTATTTTACATTATACATCAATTAGGTATTCTAATATCGACTATTTATTAGTGATTGTCATGGAAATCATGTCACTTGGTTTAAATAGGTTCAATTTATTTATGTAATTTCTTTTATATATTGTGAATGAGAGAAAGTTGTAGGCCTTACCGACTAGATTTGAAGACGATTTTCTATTCTTTATTTTCATTCCTCTAAGTACCTGGTACATTGCCAGGCCTGCACTGTCCTCCCATACCTATTATCACTGTAATTTGAAAACATTGTAAAAGCCAATTATTTTTAAAAGAGTAAACGTGGAGTTTCTTGCCGGCTCTTCTCCATAGAAAGCGACAAATTGGACAAATTGGCGGCTCCTCCCCCCGGTCATGAGACACACAGCCGATTCCCGACACTGAAGGGCCAAGTGGAATCCGTACTCTTAAATAGTTTCTAAATAAAGTGGCAATGTCCTCATGCTTAGTAACCACTCCCACATGTGCCACGAGATCATGCTTAACCTCCAACTTACATGTGAACTTCCAAAATGCACAAAAATTATTAGTAGCCTCTTTGTTCTGCTAATACGTCCGGTATAATTTGATCTTGCCTATTTTGAACTGTCAAAAGACGCATAAATATTCAAAAGCCGGCTAAAGTACTGACTCGTCTAAAGTCAGTTCTTTAGACGAGTCAATACTTTAGCGCTTTACGCATAAATATTCAAAAGCCGGCTTAAGTCAGTACTTAAGCCGGCTTTTGAATATTTATGCGTCTAGTGCATTTGGTCGTAAACAGTTCCTGCGGTTGGTCGATCAGCCAAAACCCAGGCGTGGAATCTAAGCACAGGTTCTCGGTGTGCGTCTCGAACATGTTTGTTCCACCCACAAAATGGATTACCCCGCTTACTTCTCTTGTGCACTTCATTCAATTCCCTCGCTGCCTCATAAAGGATATCTACAATATTCTCATACAGCTTATCAAGGACAAGTTTCTGTTCATCCAAGTTGACCCATGACTGCACACCACAAACTCCTGAGGGAAATCAGTCTCTCGCAGTTTATCAGAACGTATTCTCTATATCTCTGTTTTATTTCTGACGCCCGGAACAACAGCACTGTGGGGTGCAGCCCTGGTCGTCAACTTTGGCCTAACTAAATATAATATATAGGTATGTGATCAGACACAAACATCTTCATCAATACCTACACTAAAGACTGTCTGACAGGCTGACGAAGAGAACACGCAGTGGGCTAACCACCTCCCTCCTACAGCCGTGAGCCTCGCTAATGAAGATGTAGTAATTTAGATCGTATCCAACTTCATTATATTAGCACAGACCCAGGATTGACACAGTTCAACATAAAATAATTCTTGCGGATGTGCATTATAATCGCCCATTGTTTTAAATATCATTTGTGTCGTTTATTTTACACTAATTTCCGCTCATTATTACGGTATGACGTTTGATTCACTATTAATTTAGTGACAACCTTATCACGACTATCGCAGGCATACTTTCACATAGCACTGTTTGCTGGAGGTCACTGGATGTTTTCGCAGCCGTAGCGGTGGCGGCAACGGACACACTGGCGATGGTTACCCGCTTGCCAGAGGTGGGGTAAATGACGGGCGTTGTTGCGCTGTCTCGCTATAGACAGCTTTCATCAAATTTGCACGTCAAGTAGTTGGTCTCGCTTACTACGTTCGAAACTGCAGTAGCTGTTAAGCCCTCCCCATTGCCGCGGTGCTCTGTCGCCAAGTTATGTCCTTGCAAAACAGAGAAGTAATTATTACCGCCGCTGACTAGTTGATGACGCCTTTAGCCGAGAAATTATTCACATTGCGGTCAGCTGGGTGCTTTATAGGTAAATATTGTAATTTCTAGTGAAAAGCTCCTCTGCGAACATACTCCTCTTCTCGCATTTATATTACCAGTCTTAACAGTAAGAATATCGTGTATTAAATATGCCTGTTATTGGTACTTTCAAACTCAAATAGCCAGAAGGATGATTGTAAACAATCGTTGTGATATTAAAAAAAAATGTTCAAGATCGTTTCCCCTATGAACAGCATTTTCTTTCTGGCCGACTAAGTTTTGGGTACAACATGAATGATGTCCTTTGAAAATGAATTCTATAAAGGTTCCGTGCTCAACTGATTTTTAAGGTAGCACACATCACAACAGCTTGGCTAATAAGCGTGAGTTATGTACAATATATGTATATTTTTATCGAAATAATGTTGAATGGTTCGTGTTGAGGCGATGCGGATCCGTTTCCGAACTGGAATGTGTGCGTTGACCTTTAAGCGTAAAAAAAATAGTTTGAGCATCCTTCGCATTTGTCAAAGGGGCCATCCATAAATTACGTCACACAAATTTTAGGGCTTTTTGACCCCCCACGTATTTGCCACCCATGTACTTGTCAAGTGGTCACACATGTGAAAGCCCCTCCCCCTTGTGTGACGTCACATATTTTTTATTTATTTTATTTTTATTAAAATTTTAAATAATCTACCTATGCCTTATAAATATAGATTGAATAAGTAATATGTTTTTTGGTTTACAAATAAATTTCAAATTTTAGTATTTTAGACTTTAACATGTGACGTCACAAAGCTTTAGACGCCCCTGTCCCTTGTCACACAATGTCTTATTTCGTTGAACCTTTCACCCACCCTTAACGTGTGACGTAATTTATGAATGGCCCCAAATGCGTTATACATGCCTTTTTGAGCCCACGTTTACATGGGTGTAAAATATAGCGGTGCGATTTTATCACGCACTGGATTTTTAACTCTCGGTGTTGAACTGAGCATTGAGAATCCAACAGAGTACATCCCAGCGCGTCGAAAAGACTCAATCTTCAATTATTATCAACTTAAGGAGCTAAGCAGCACGAAAATCCAGTGCGCGAAAAAATCCCGTCGGGATATTTTTACTACCTAAGTACCTACCACGTGGGATTGGGTATGTGATATACAATCTTTGAAAAAAAAAACAAAACAACAACAATTGAGGATGGTGCAACAAAAGAAAACACGTTGCTCGTTAAAAATATAAAATTGTACCTATTTACTGTGTTGGATAATCAAGGTCACCTTTGTTCCAATTACTGTTTTATCTACGAATATGAAATGCATGTTACATTTATTTATTTACTTTTTTAGTTTTTGGTGGGATCATATATTTATCATGGAGTGTTTCAGCGTGTACTTATACAGATATTTATGTAGGTACTAGTCCGTTAGTGCGCCCACTAGTTTAGTAATGTGATTATAGATTGTGTTATGTAATGATAAATGATAAATTATAAATAATTTTATTTCTGTAAGTAGGTTTGTACAAACACTTTTACACGTCAATCATATTTTTTTTAAACTAGATGAGGTCGGCGTTTCCTATCTGACTACTCTGAGAAGAAAGGCCGAAACAAACTCAGAGGTCACAGTCTCTTTTAAAGTCCAGACATAATCTTGGTCAGATCATGTGAAGACCATGTGGATCGATGTCTGAAATGGTCTTTTGAGGAAAGAACCACACAGATTGAGTGCACGCATTTATCAGTAATCATACAGCTCAACTCAGAACTTGAGGAGCTCAACGATTTGACGAACAATACCAAAGACAGGACATTTGGGTAGGCCGCATAAAATACTCAAACTGCCAGATTAATATTAAAACTCACTGAGAAAGAGATGAAACACAAAATATGACCCACATAGTCCTCACATTCACAATAATTAAAACAAAATAATATAATACTTCTCAAAGTAAATATTCATGTCAAAGTGTATATAATAATTATCAAATGTCAAAGAGTATAAGTTTGCAAAAAAAAAAAAACAACATTTAGTATGCAAAAATTGGAGCAGGTCAATCCCAAGCTTCTTTGTCCTCAATATAATCTTTAACAGTATAAAAAGCTTTTAGGCACAACTTACGTTTAATGAATGATTTAAATTTATTGATACTTAGATCTTGAACATGGCTTGGAAGTTTATTATAAAAGCGTATACATCGACATCTGAATGACCCACCTATTTTCTTGAGCCTTGTTGATGGTACAACAAATTTGTGTTTGTTCCTAGTATTTATACTATGGATATCATTGTATTTTTTTAAACAATTTAATATTTTTATGGGCATATAAAAGATTTTCAAAAATATACTGTGAAGGCACAGTCATTACATTAATCTCCTTAAATTTCTCTGAGAGAATGTCGCGGACTTAATTTATAAATTGATCGAATAGCTCTTTTCTACAAGATAAAGATAGTCTGAATGTCAGCGGCATTTCCCCACAACAGAATACCATACGACATTACACTATGAAAATAGCTAAAGTACACTAAACGGGTTGTCTCTATATCAGTTCAATTACGAATTTTTCTAACAGCGTATGCTGCAGAGCTTAGCTTTTTCGACAATTTATCTATATGTGGGCCCCACTGAAGCTTGGCATCCAAAGTTAAGCCTAAGAATACAGTGCTATCTTCAGGATTCAATTCTTCGCCCTTTATCAACAGTAGTTTTCACCTGCCTAACGTGAGGTAGCGTAAACTTAATGCAGAGACCAATCGTCTAATGCTACGACTACGTTGTTAATGACGCGAACTAAACTTCGCGCACTCTCTCTCGCACACCGCTCGACGTCTCGTTTATATTTAGTTCTAAATACGTTTAAACTAATCCGTGTATTACTTTAAAATTAAGTTAAAAAACGAATAAAAATCATTCACCATTTTTATTAATTAATTGAATCACTTACCTTAAAACGACAGTGAATTGTATACCAATAAAAAATTAAACCAATATTGAACCGCTACATTTAGCGGTTTAATATTGGCTTAATTTTGTTTTTTTTTTGTTATGGTTTTTAAACAAATAAAAACCATTTAAAACCAAATGGTTTAATCTATAGTCCGAGAAGTGTAGTTCGTATTGTCGCGACAATGTAGCCTTATCATAACGAAACTGGTTACAAACACTACTCATTTACTTTTTTACATTTATTTTTAAGCGGTCAAACTAGTTGAGGTATTATCCTCAAAGATGTTGTTCAAGAATATTTTACATTATTAAGGCTCGTGCAGACTAGCGCGACGCGACGGTCGCGTCGCGACACTCGTAGAACAATTTCTATGAAATATCAATGTAAATTGTTCTACAAGTGTCGCGTCGCGCTGTCGCGTCGCGGCTGTTTGAAGAAGCCTTTAACATACTCACATCATTTCAAGAGTCTTTTGTTTTGATCTCTTAACCAAAAATTCTCGCCATAATTCCCTATTACTCTTTATTATAATTAAATACACAGCCAATGCTACTGTGTTCAACGTAGCTCCAAAGTCAATTATAATCGAAATCGTCCCTGGCAATTGTACATTAAATAGATTAGTTACAAGAGGTAACACTATCACATTACTGAGTACAAAAATCAAGGAAGCTATATAGAAGCGACGCCATTTGTTTATAGCTGTGCTCACACCAGCTTCACTAACGCGGAATAAAGAATATAAAACTGTTACATAAATAACAAAACTAATCACCACGGGCATTATCAACACCATATTGGCAACAACACTCAATATTTGATATGTTAATTTTGTTTTCGAGACAAACACATAAACATATAACCCAGGAACATAAAGTAATAAGTTCGATATAAAAGGTAGACCCCACGCGAATAGGCTACTCTTAAGGTACCTCCTGTGAATGTCAAGACGAAAAACTTTAACAAAATCAACATAAAAAATGTAGCACAACACTAGTAACCAACAGTGATACGATACTGTAAGGTACATTATTAAAACCAAATTTAGAATATTCACTAATCTGTTCTGAATGTTTATTAGTTGATAGATTACGAAGAAGAATATTGAAACTATAAATTTCACTGCAATTGCACTGAGGAGCACATAGTTTCTGAAATGACGAAACTTCTTGATGATGCACCACGATGTCACTCCGTATATGGCCGCCGCGAGATTCAGCACGAACATAATCCATCTAATACTGTTCATCCAAGAGTCACCAATGAGATCGCCCAAGGATTGTGGGCTGGTAATACTTGTGCTGTTGTTGGCCATGGTGAGCGTTGCGTGCGCAGTCTGTGCGCTGATGAGTAGTGACACACGTCCACCAACTTACTCGCCACAAAGCGCTGTGAAACCGGATACTTAAGTTAAATTATCAGACAAGTATGCAAATTAATTTGGATTCCTTCTTTTTTTTGTAACCATACCGTCTACTTTGTGCGTAGTATTGTGCTTCTTATTAATGCTGAACGCTGCTCTGAAAGTATTGTGGTGGCCCCGTATTATCGGCCCTGACTAGTTGAAGGTCGCGGGTTCGAACCCAGGCAGGCGCTTAACTTAGTCTGGGGCATTTCCATTAAGCTTTTAAGTAATATAATAGACACCGTAGCTGTCACTTTTAGTAAATGTGTTGATTCAGGGCCTTTTACGTCATAAAGAGGAGTAAAGTCATACCATTATTTAAATCGGGTAATAAAAATGACTTTCGTAATTTCAGGCCTATTTCTATCTTACTTGATACTCAAGCAGTTGCTAAGACATTTTAATTTAAGTAGCCTCCTCCATAATGAGCAATATGGTTTTACAAAAGGTCGTTCAAGTACAGATGCGGGTGTTGCCTTGCGTAGTTCGTTCAGCAGAGAAAATGCAATACGTGTGTACCTTTCTTTAAAAAGTACAGTATTTTGCCTTCACTTTATATATTTGAAGTAGCTGTTTTCGTAAAACAAAATCCTGAACTTTTCTGTTAGCATCTGAAGCTTTCAATCGTACTCAAAGAGATGAAAGTCGTCAATGTGTTCGCAAAACGAATACTGCCTTAATGTATAAGAGTATTTTTCATATGGCACCAGGCATAAACTTTATGTATTAATGAAATTCTTATGGTATAAATAATATATTTTCACTTCATGACATAAGTGTACTATAATATAATTACTGACTAAAACATAGGTACATTTTTGTGTTTGACTTCTTTTTTTTGTATGAATGATTTTTTATTTACCGTTGACCTTTTATATTTATTATTGTTTGTTGGATTCATTTGAAATAATTTATACTGTTTTGAAATTAATTGTTAACATTCAGAACTATTCCTATTTGCATGCCTTTGTTTGTGGCAAACATGTCAGAACCTGTTAGTTATTCTTTATGTTATCCTGCATGCACGTTTATATTCATTTATGTGTACACATGTCTTAGCAAATAAATATTGTCTTATCTTATCTTATCTCGGTGATACTGTTAACTAAACAACTTAAATTCAAAGAACGTAAAGATATTGTGAGCCTCTCTGTAGAGCGGACTATAGAAATAGCTTGTGTGGAGTTGGAGCAGCTTGTTGTATTGAGTGTATACCGGCCTCCATCATCGATTTATGATTGCTATGGGAGTATCATGGATGATGTGTTACAAAAACTCGGTAAATTGGGCAAAAAAATAATTGTATGTGGTGATTTTAATGTCAATTTATTAGAGGACTCGTCAATGTGCCTAAAAATTAAAAAAATATTTCAGTCATAAAACCTAAATTATATATTTTTGGAGCCTACTAGAATAATTGCCACGTCAGCTACATGTTTAGATAATATGTTTACTGACATTTCACCTATTAATAAAAAGATTAAAGTCAACTAGATTCTGACCACTGTGGACAACTGATTACAATTAATATCCAAAAACTGCAGGTCGCTTGGAGAGCTTTAATAATAAACTCAATAGTAAATTACCCTGCTTGCCTTTTAGTGATGATCTTAAGGTGAATCTAGTCCAAATTTTTCCCGTACAAACTTCGGGAGTGTATTACTCCACTGTTCGACAACGTACATCAAAAGTTAAACATGGTATGGTTTTGCCTCATTGTTAATATTGTCTGTACGGAAACAGAATACTAAAATAAAAAGCCATTAAAACGTTAGGAACCAACAAAGATTCGTTTTTCTTGCTAATTTAACCTAACTTTGGGCGTGTTCAAGTAATAAAAAAAGTGTAAAATCTGAAAAACCAAGTCGGTACCGACAAAGCTCAAATATCGAAAAATACAATAAACTTTATTGGTAATTGATTTAAGCTGTGGCTTTTTCATAAAACCCGATCTTCCGAAGTACCGTTCTTAATTTTTTACGCGCCTTTTGTACTATAAATGATCCTGCATCTCACTCAATAATGTTTTTCGTGTAGACTAGCGTCTAACTGCTCATCACTGATACTACCTCTTTCAGACACGATGCCTGGTGACACAGCGTGCTTTTTAGCCAGGCCCATCAGTGAGTTCGAGCCAGCGACTAGGTTCCCCTTAATGAACTGTACAATTCTTTTTCTGCTATGTATTGGACAGAATTTAACTCAACTTTTATACCCAAGCAGATCTCATTAATGGTTCTGCAACCTTCAGTGAATGGGCAACTAAAGGGATATTGGTGCCGATTCTGTTGTACACCGAACTAAACTAACTAAACTATCACTAAAATTCCTTACTTTTGGCTATGAGAATCTTAAAGCTATTCTGCAAAAAAAGATCTCTAAATTTAAAAATAATTTTGACACAACTAAAATCGAATTTGACAAACGCGACTCCACGTTTGCCCTACCCCGTGATCTTTTTTAGAGCCGAAATCGCGCAGGGGGGGCAGCCTCAACGTGTTTTAAATGGATTTTTTTACTTTTTGTATCGAAAATATGAAAAATTATTACCTACATGTTGAGTTTTAGTGGTGTATGGGTTTTTATAAAGGGGGTCCAAATTTTCATTATTTTTACGATAGGACACACCAATTTCGAGATATAAGCAAAAGAAAAGAAAAAAAAGATACAGGTATTTGCGCCCGAAGTCGAGGTGTCAGTGTGAATTTTAGTTCTTGACAACTAATTTTATCCCACACCTTTTTAATCGCGATTAAAAATAGTCAGATTTAGTTAGACAATCGAAATTTTGTATTGAATAGAATAATTAGTTTGGCAACAGCAGAATAGCAAAATTACCATTTTCACTAAATTAAAAACTCAGTACAATCTTAGTGCTGTCAAACTAAAATATAGATAAGTTGTGTCACTTTAGTCAATTTCAGAATGGGAAATCGTCGTTTGACAGGAATAAACTAAATTTTAGTGATTTTTAGTTTAGTTTAGAGAATTTTGTGACAAGAGAATCGGCACCATTTACTAGGAGAATAAAACTTTTGAACTGTATGAAGAAAGAAATTATAATAAGAGCAAGGAATTTTATAAATATGTTAAGAACTATTCAAAGCTATTCAAACAAGTTTGTAGTGAAGCTAAGTGTCGATATTTAAGCTCAAAAATTAAAAATAGTCACAATAAAATAAAAACGACTTGGGAAATTATAAATAAGGAGACTGGAAGAGATAGGCAGCGTAGTAGTAACTACAGCCTTAATATTAACAATACCGTTATTAAAAAAGATTTAGAAGTTGCCTCAGTTTTTGAAAATTTCTTTTCTGATATTCCAGTCTCAACCACTAAAACTTTAAATTCTTCACCCACTGTAGCCGAGTCCCTATTGAAGGAAAATGTTGATATTTGTAACCATGAATTTAATTTCGAATATGTTACTGCTAGAGATATTATAAAAATTTTCAATACGTTTAATGATAAAAAACTGCTGATCTATGGGGAAATTCCGTAGAGATTTTGACGACGTAAACAGTACACTCTCAATGGTTACGGATTGGTTTATGACAAATAACCTAGTTCTCAATGCCAAGAAAACTAAATGTGTAAAGTTTGCCTTACCGAATGATAGAAATCTAGGTCCCAACATCGTCTTAAATAAAGAGGTGCTTGAGACTGTAGACTCGACAGTTTTTCTGGGCTTAACAGTAGATGCCAAACTTTAGTGGGGACATATCAAGCCTAGCATGGGAGGCTCAGTTCAGCTGCCTACGCCGTCAGAAAAGTAAGACAATACTCTGACGTCGATACAGTACGGTTTGTCTACTTTAAAAAAAACTGTCCTACGGTATTCTGCTGTGGGGCAAAGCTGCTGATATTCAAATATTTTTGTGCTTCAAAAACGTGCTGTTCGAGCAATTTACCACTGTACACTAAAAACAGTGACATTCACACCGTAAACACTAGAAATAAGGACAAACTACGTGCTGCCTTTCACCGGCTTCATAAGGTTCATAATTCATTTGTTGGGCTTGGTATAACCTTTTATAACAAGCTACCCTCTAGACAATGTTAATGTTCTTTCTCCAGAATTAGCGTACCTAGAGACAGGTTATATGGGTTCATATAATTTTTTATATATAGATACTATATTTTTATTGACTATAAGTAATTTTTTAAATTATAATCTATTTTTTGATTAGTTATTGACATGATGTATCCATAACAATATTTGTTATGAAGAGTTGTATGGCATAATGTTTTTTTTTCTGGGTGGGAAATCATCAAATGACTTCTCCCGCTATGGATGGAGCAGGAGGACGTGTCAGACTTTTACTGACTAAAACCCACCCGTGTTCCCTCAGTTGCCTATATGCCAGGGGCCGCGGTATCTCTTTCGAACAACCCGCACCCCTGGCAGGCATCGGCCCTTGCGGACCCCACCAGTTGTTGCTGACATCTCTGACGGCGCGCGTGGAACACAACGCGCCGTCAACCCAGGCATTTTTTTTAACGTGGAGAAGTGCCTACTGCGCTATCACGGGGAGATAGCGCAGTTATGTGGGACTGTAACCCCTAAAACTCCACGGTGTCGGAGGTCAGTAACCCCTATCATCGGCGCACCAGGACACATGGCACGCCGTAACCACCCCAGGAACCAAATAGCATACGGGCTCCAGACGACCCCGTGTCTGGCACCCTTGGTCCCCCTGCGACGGGTCAGCACAGTGGCCCCGCCGCCTACCACTTTTCGGCCGCAGGGGATAGGGAGAGCGGCCAACGCTAGACCGACACTCCTCCTCCCCTGTGGCCCCACCGCGTCCGCCATCAAACGGTGGCGGCCCCGCCAGGCTGCGGAAGGGAAGAGCGCTACTCAGAAGTACCGGCACTCCTCCTCCGCCGCAGCCTGTAACCCTCAGATGGCATTATGGTTAGCTAGCGCCCTCGACAATTGATCATTCTATTCTTGCCTGAGCAACCGGCAGCAATTCGCCATGCTCCCGTAGATGTCACTGCTTGCGGTAGCGTTGGCAATCGGGTTACCTCCTTCTCTCAAATATGGCGAGGGGGGTAATGGCTGATCTTTGCGTTATGCTCGTGAACGGGTGCTGCTTGTGGTGATTGGTCGTCTTACTGACCATGATTTTGTTATTGTTGCTAATAATTACCTACCTGTTTATTTGTTTGTTTATTTATTTTACGTCGATGGTCCTAGGTTATCATTTGTGAACATAATCCAGCATTGCGTAGGTATGTATAAACACGTCATGTACATATCACGCCATTTATACTAGGAGGCTTTTATTTTGTTAGTAGGTATGCTTTGTTTACTTTTTTTTTTTGTGTGAATGTTTTCATTTTATTTGTTGGTATATTGGCATGGCTAGCTGACACGACAATTTATTTAAGTTCTGTCTCGTCATGTTGATTACTTTGCCTACCTATGTATAGAATCAATTGTATATAACTAAACAGGCAGCTGTGCTACTGGGGAGTTTGTTGCGCCACTTCTTCTTCCCAGCTAAAGCACTAGGAAGTTGTGAAGGGCGGGCGGGGGGACTGTCTTATGTAATTTTGACATTCGAAAAGTGCTGATTCTCAGCCTAATTTGAATAAATGACTTTTGATTTTCATCACCACTGCTCTCAAAACGGTGACGGACAACACCGTGAGAAAGCCGGCGTGTCCCTGAGCCAAAATTCGAAGTCATGTGATATCTACCAACCCGCACTGGGCCCGCTCGGTAGATTACAGCCCACTCCATCTCGAAGAGAGGAGCTTGTGTCCCAGCAGTGGGAACAACATAGGCTGATTCTGCAGAATCAGCCTATACTGCAGCATTGCGTGACATGCAGTCATGCAATGCTGAACGGCTCGAGTTGTGGCGATACCGGTCCGGTTCCGAAATGGAATATTATGTGCGTTGTACTTTGTCCGTCACAAAAAGTCATTGCCAGCGTTTGACGTGAGCTTTGCTTTTGTATGGTCGAGGTAAAAGGCGTTATACTTATTCGTCTCGTATTGAAAAATTGCGTAGTTCGCATGTGGCGATGTAGATGCCTCCACATTCCCCATAGGTTTGGTTTTTTTTGGGTGGGAAATCATCAAATAACTTCTCCCGCTCTAGGTGGAGCAGGAGGGCGTGTCAAACTTTTACTGACTAAAACCCACCCATGTTCCCTCAGCTGCCTGTGTGCCAGGGGCCGCGGTATCTCTTTCGAACAACCCGCACCCCTGGCAGGAATCGGCCCCATCAGTTGGTGCTGACATCTCTTTGAGGCGCTCGTGGAACACAACGCGCCGTCAATCCGGCCTTGGTCCTTACCAAACAGCGGGCTACCCATTACTCACCGTCTGCAAGCCCGCGCCTAGGGTGGCGGGGAATCAGCCTGGGATTCCCGACGCCCAGGGCGTCTCCTGCGGAGGCTACGGCCGTGAGGGCGCATGTACTGCCTCTCCCTCACGTGCGCCGCCTCCCTCTTTGCGAGCATCACTGCTTCGCTATAGGAAGTGACGGCTACCTATGCACTCTCGCTCCGTTCCATGGCCTGGACCAGGGCCGGACGCGAGAGATCGCCGCCGCCGATCGCATCCACGAGGACACGGTGGTGCTCCGTCCAAGCCGGGCCGACCTCCACCGTATGCTCCACCGTGTCGTCAGGGCGATCTTCGCAATGGAAACACCCGGGCGTTTCCTCCCGCCTTATCCGAAACAGGAACCTCCCAAAACAACCGTGTTCGGTGAGGACCTGCGTCAGGCGGAAGGTGAGGACGCCGTGCCGCCTCTCAAGCCACTCCTCAAAGAGGGGACTTACCGCCGCCATCGTGGCGTGGCCACCCATAGGTCTGATCAGTCTGCAATAAATTATTACGCTATATGCTATGGAATGTGAGTAATATTGCAATTTGTTCGTATTTTTCTATAGCTTACTTCAAATTGTATGAAGAGAACCTTTTAAAATGATTATATAATCGTAAGTAGTGAATCCTGACATATGCGCAGTGGATTTTTGTAATGCGCCACTAATCGTTTTCGCAACAAGAAAATGGTCTTAGGAGACTGCTTTTTTTGATCTGCATACACAGATTAACGAAAAAAAATATAGTCAGCACGTAGGTATATGGTTGGTTTTTTTTTGTTGTTTGGGAAATCATTAAATAACTTCTCCCGCTCTGGGTGGAGCAGGAGGCCAATAGACAAAAAAATCGGCAGTTTAAACAAAACAAACCATAAAGTTGGACTTAATGGTTTGTTTTGTTTAAACTGCCGATTTTTTGAAAAAGGTATCTTGAAAAAGGTTAAGTTTGGGGTACGATGTTTCATAGTGAAATCAGTCAGGAATGATGGAAACTACAACCTCTTAAAGAATCTAGGTCGACTATATCAGTATTCCTGTATAGGTAAGTTTAGCAATAGAAACATGGGCAATGGGTTTCGCCTAGGCTGTATGGGATGCTTAAATGTTGCACTAAATAAGTCTATAACGTGCTGGAGGACGAAATACGCCGAATTACAGTTCACCCTGGATGGATATTTTCTTCCTTTAATTATTTAGAATCCATTTTAACATACAGGGTTGTATATTAAAATGGATTCTAAATAATTAAAGGGTTCCGTACCCAACCGAATTATTAAGATGAAGCACCCATCATCAGCTCGGCTGATACAGTATGGCAGGGACATCAACGCGCAAACTGTAACCACGATTTCAGCACATTATTCTAGACCAGTGGTGGGCAAACTTTCTTAATGGGGGCCAGAAAGTTTAAGAAATTTCAGAGGAGGGCAAAAATTATAGGAAAAATGAATTTTGTGTTGAAACTTTTAAAGGTTTCAAACATTTTTTTTTACATTTGTGCAAGTGTGTAATGCTGTAATGTTTTTATATGATTAATCATACAAAAAAAATACAACATTACACATTTGCACAAATGTAAAAAAAAACAATTTAACTTTTATTCGAAGGCCCTGCCATGGCAGGCGTGTGAGACATATGAAATTGGTTTTGATTTGCCATAATATTTTCAAATGCAGGTTCGAATTGCGACGAAGTAACTTTCAATAGCGCGGAAAGGCTAGTCTACCTGGCTCCTTTACCTATGCGTCTTTTATTCTACTAAGTAGAATCTACTTTATACTTCTGGACAGTGAAAATATAATTATCGCGGGCCATATACTATTCATGTCGAAGGACCGTCGGCGGGCCGTACTTTGCCCATCACTATTCTAGACGCTCTAGTGTAGTTTTTTTTTTTTTTTTTTTTCATAGAAAAGTGCATTACCTACGCGGTCAGAATGTATAGAACTGGTAGGTATTTTGTTTTTAAATAACCGGACGCGTCCAGAATCATGTATTGAATCCATGGGTTTCGTCATCAACTAACTTCTCCCGCTCTGGGTGGAGCGGAAGGGCGTGTCAGACTTTTACTGCCTAAAACACATCCGTGTTCCTTCAGTTGCCTGTGTGCCTGGGGCCACGGTATCTCTTTCGAACAACCCGCACTCCTGGCAGGCATCGGTTCTTGCGGACCACACCAGTTACTTAGTGCTAACGTCTCGTTGAGGCGCGCGTGGAACACAACTCGCCGTCGACCCAGGCTTGGTCCTTACCGGACAGCGAGCTACCCATTACTCGCCATCCGCAAGCCCGCGCCTTCCGTGGCCGGGAATCATCCTGGGATTCCCGACGCCCAGGGCGTCTCCTGCGGCGACTAGGGCCGTAAGGGCGCATACTGCCTATTGAATCCATGGTAGAGATCCAAATTAAAATTGCACGCCCCTCCACTGCTTGTTGCATGCACATTTCAAATGCTTGTATACAAATTTTGGTGGAGGGGCGTGCAGTTTTAAATTAGATTTAGATGATCTCTTAACAAGTTTCGCGTCGTGCAATCTTTCATAGAAATAATGTTGAAACGATGCTGATCCGAACTGAAATGTGTGCGTTGACATTTCACCGTAAAAAGACACATCTTTTGACCATATAAATGGATTGTCAAGGCCAACGGCGTTATACTTGCTCATACAGGTATGTTTAGGGGGGAAGCGCCAGTGTTCGCGTTCGTGTTAGTGTTCGTGAAATTAAAATTAACTGAGGTTTTTTGCAATTTGCAGGTCAATGTCATGCTGTACGTTGTAAAAAAATATTAATAGTGACCGTAACACGCATGTATTGACAGAACTATAATCATTAAAATCATCAATAGATCAATAGTCCCTCTAAGTTCATTTACTCCATTTTTATGACTAAGCTTCAAAAAGGAGGAAGATATCAATTCAGTATCGGGTCTACAATGATATGCTGAATTCATGGTTACAGTTTGCGCACTGGATAGAAACTTATCCTGTATATAACGACGAATTTGCAAAATTCTTTTTTGTTCAAAAAAGGTTTATTCCGAAATGGTACAATAAAGTATGGCAAATAAATCATTTGGCAAATGAAAAAGTTCAAAAGAGGCCAATAGCAAAAAGTCATTTTGTAAATCGGCGAAATAAAGTTCGGTAAAATAATACCTATGACACATGATACTTCGATGATCCAAAAATGTGTCAAATCATGCTAGCAAAAAAGACGTCGGTCAATAGTTTTCGGTAAAATGAAATTCGAACAAAAAAATTATCGTAAAAGTGATCGGTTCCCTTTAAGAATTCCCCAAGGATGATGAAACTTCGAATTGGTGTGGGATACTATAAAAAGTGAAAAATAAAAAAGTCTGTTGTTATTTTATTGGAAAAAGATTTTTTTTACGAAATAGTCATTTAACGGGATCATGTGACTTTAGAGAAAATAAAAAAATAAAGTTTTAATTTCGCAAGCTACTTTAGCCCATCCTCCTGAACAAGATATCCGGGCATAGGTGGGCCACTGTTGTCTATATATTGGAACAGTAAAGAGTACATTAGTAGAGTATTTTTTGTGACTTGTCTAAGGCTTTCGATTGTGTTTCACATGAAACGTTGGTCAGGAAATTACATTACTATGGTGTGAGAAACACTGCCTTGGATCCTCTTATTTGGATAATAGGATCCAAAGAGTGGACGTTAACGGCAAGCGATCCCCGGGCTCTATTGTCACTATGGGAGTTCCGCAGGGCTTAATTCTTGGCCCTTTTTATTTCTCATATACACCGTGACATTTGACTACTAATCATTAAAAAAAAAGATATTTTGGACATATGAATAATAATTAAAAAAAAATATCGTCCACTAAGACGCATGATGTAGCTTTGAACACCCTGTTATGGAGATGGAATGAATGATGAAATGTAATGGTATTATGGTAGGTAGGTAGAAATCTTTTACCGTTTGATACGTAAACATTATTAACAGAGAGGGTGTTTCATAATTCTAAAGTATTATTTATTTTCCTCAGTAGCTACCTATTATCTTAATTAATGGTAACAATTTTTTAATCGCGCCAGTAGGTATTTTATGTCGGATACATTGTGTGGACCACCTTTGTAAGACGACTAAAATGTCACGGTGTATAAAAACGACCTACCTTGTCTTTTAAAGAACAGTCATGAAATAGTGTTATTTGCAGATGACACATCACTTTTATTTAAGCTTAAACGACAACAGACAGTTACTGACGATGTAAATAATGCTCTTGCTAAAATAGTGCATTGGTTTAGTGTTAACAATTTACTATTAAACGAGAAAAAAACGAAATGCATTCGATTTTTTGACACCGAACGTTAAGCAAGTGAAAACCAATGTATTAGTAAATGGGGCGGAATTGGATCTTGTGGACACCACTGTGTTCTTAGGTATTACTTTGGACTCGAAGCTACAGTGGGGCCCACGTGTAACTAAATTGTCGAAGCGACTAAGCTCCGCAGCTTACGCGGTCTATAAAATCTGTCATTTGACTGATGTAGAAACAGCTCGATTAGTATATTTTAGTTAGTTCCATGGTGTAATGTCGTACGGCCTTTTTGCTGTGGGGAAATGCAGCCGACATTCAGGCTATATTTGTGCTGCAGAAACGACCCATACGAGCAATTTTTAACTTAAGTTGTAGACATTCACTGAGGGATCAATTTAAGGAAATAAATATAATGACAGTCGCATCTCAATATGTATATGACAATCTAATTTATGTTAAAAATAACATTAATCTATAATCTAGACACAGTGACGGACGTTCATAGCATAAATACTAGAAATAAAGATTTACTTGTTGTGCCCACGACTAGGCTCCACCAAATTAGTAATTCACGTAAGTGCCAAAGTATTCGTTCTTACAACAAACTCCCATGCCATATTAAAGAACTAAGCTTCAATAAATTTAAATCATTTAACACTGCGGGGCAATGCCTGGAAGGGCCTTTTGAAGAAAGAGCCATTGCAGTTTTGGGCTGACCTATCCCAACAGACAGCATGTATGTATCAGTCGCCGTAAAGCTCAAGCCAATTTCGGGAGCTCAACGACCCGTCACATGACGCTACCAGATCTGCAGGACATTTGCGTAGGCCATTGGGTGTGTGATATCCGATTGTTGAAGAAATTTAAGATGATTGTATGAATGTGTCCTATAACTGACGGAATGTGGCAGCACAGGATGGAAAAAAGATAACAATGGAGGAGTAGGGACCAAAAGAAAAGACGTTGCTTGTTAAAAATATAATATTGTATTAACTGTGTTGGATAATTAAGGTCACCTATATTCAAACTATTGTTTTATCTACGAATATGAAATATACATTACATTTATTTCTTTACTTACTTGCTTTTTGGTGAACTCCTATATTATATTTATATTTGAGTGTTTCAGCGTGTAAGTACTTATATAGACATTTATTTACTCGTGTAATTGTCATTGAATAACTAAGATCGTTAGTTGGGCCACTAAAAGGTCAATTGTCTAATGCTACGGCTACACTGTCGCGATAAGGCAAACTAAACTTAGCGCTCTCTCTCGCATACCGTTTGACGTTTCGCTGTACAACAGAGACCGCGAAATGTATTTCGTTCTGTCGCGACAATGTAGCCTTAGCATAACGAAACTGGTTACAAACACTAGTTACCTATTTGCTTTTTAATTTTATTTATAGCGGACAAACTAGTTGAGGTATTATCCTCAAAGATGTTGTCAAACAACAACATACTCACTTCATTTCAAGAGTCTTTTGTTTTAATCTCTTAACCAAAAATTCTCGCCATAATTCCCTATTACTCTTTATTATAATTAAATACACAGCCAATGCTACTGTGTTCAACATAGCTCCTAAGTCAATTATAATCGAAATCGTCCTTGGCAATTGTACATTAAATATACTAGTTACAAAAGGTAACACTATCACATTACTGAGTACGAAAATTAACGAAGCTATATAGAAGCGACGCCATTTGTTGAAAGATGTGCTCACACCAGCTTCACTAACGCGGAATAAAGAACACAAAACTGTTATATAAATAACAAAACTAATCACCACGGGCATTATCAACACTGACCTGGTAAAAACATCCAATATTTGATATGTGAATTTTGTGCTCGAGACAAACACATAAACATATAACCCAGGAACTACAAGTATTAAGTTTGAAATAAAAGGTAGACCCCACGCAAATAGGCTACTCCTAAGGTACCTCCTGTGAATGTCAAGACGAAAAACTTTAACAAAATCAACATAAAAAATGTAGCACAACACTAGTAACCAACAGTGATACGTTACTGTAAGGAACATTGATAAAACTATGTAAAAAAAAGTCACTACTGCATTCTGGATGTTATTCTTTCTTACTTGCCCTATTACGTGAAAGAATATTATAAATATAACTTTCACTATAATTGCACTGAGGAGCACATAGTTTCTGAAATGACGAAACTTCTTGATTATGCACCATGATGTCACTCCGTATATGGCCGCCGCGAGATTCAGCACGAACATAGTCCATCTTATTATGTTCATCCAAGATTCACCAATGAGATCGCCTAAGGATTGTGAGCTGGTAATACTGGTGTCGTTGTCGGCCATTGTGAGCGTCGCGTGCGCAGTCTCTGCGCTGATGAGTAGACACGAGTACACGCGACCACTAAGTTACTCGCCACAAAGCGCTATGAAACCGGATACATAAGTTATATTTTCAATGTAAGACAAGTATGCAGATTAATACGGTTTCCCTCTATTTTTCGGAACTATACAGTCCACTTTGCGCGTAGTTAGCTTATTATAAATGCCTAACATTTTTTCGACTTAAGGGTTCTGTACCCAACTGAATTTAAAAAACTTTTTTCAAAAAAATAAACAACCGACTTCCAAAAAAACACTAAAAAGTGAAAAATAACTTTAATTTCGGAAGTCGGTGACTTTGGATATGTATTTTAATTTTTTGTCACCGCCTTCCGAAATTAAAGTTATTTTTCACTTTTTAGTGTTTTTTTGGAAGTCGGTTGTTTATTTTTTTGAAAAAAGTTTTTTATTTTTCACTTTTTAGTGTTTTTTTGGAAGTCGGTTGTTTATTTTTTTGAAAAAAGTTTTTTATTTTTCACTTTTTAGTGGTTCACATGTGCATACCCCTTCACAGCGTACCGGCGTGATGTTATGTTATTAACTGGTGTAAACAATTGACAGACATGAGATTTCAGCAATCCCTGTCCATTTGCTATCATTTATTGAGGAGTTCCGTTGCCTATCTCCGAAGTTCTTCATCAGATCTTCACCAAATTGAAATGGAACCACTCCGGGAAAGTACTCTTCCAAAAATACTACACAAATTGCTTCAAGTGTGCTTATAAAATTTGAAGAGTTCTCTCTATTTCTCCAGGATCCCATCATCAGATCCTGACTTGATGATCATGGGACCACCTGGGAAGTATACCCTTTCGAACAAAAAAAAATGTATCCAAATCGGTCCAGCCATCTTCGAGTAATCGGGGAAAATACATAAAAAAAAGAGGTTCCAACGAATTGAGAACCTCCTCCTTTTGGAAGTCGGTTAATTAAGAAAAATCGGTTGGGACAATTTATGCTTTATTAAAAACTAGCTTTTGCCAGCGGCTTCGCCCGCGTGGATGTCGATGTATTATACAAATAAACCTTCCTCTTGAATCACTCTATCTATTAAAAAAACCCGCATCAAAATCCGTTGCGTAGTTTTAAAGATTTAAGCATACATAGGGATATAGGGACAGAAAAAGCGACTTTGTTTTATACTATGTAGTGAAGAAAAGTCTTATAAAAAAAAACACAAATGTGCAATACCTACGTGGTTTATATTTCTTTATTAATAACCGCCGATAAATTTCGTAGTTCGGATGTGGCGATATAGATGCCGCCACATTCCCTTTAAGTCTGGCCAGTCTTGCTATGAGGTATGAGCAATATTGCTATTTGTTCATATACTGCTACAGTTTACCACCACATATTGTAAGAAGATGAGCGAAATATTGCAGATAGTTACAGATTTCACCTTTTTAATGATTATCATCACGTTAAACCCTTCTGCAGCAAAGCAGTCAATCATGACGGCACGTAGGGTACCTTAATCGTTTTTCGCTACAAGAAAACGGTCTTAGGAGCTTTGATTGAAAAAATAAAAATTACGGTCAGCAAGGAAATGTTCGATTTTGACAAAAAAAAAAGTACATATGCCAATCTATCTTGTTTCTTAAAACGATAAAAATCTACTGACTGAGGACTAAACTGAGGGTTGGGCACTAGTAAAGGCCGAAATCGAAAAAGGACGTGTCATAACACGTCCGTGTCCGTCAAATTTCTGTGTTAGCAAAAGTAAAAATTCTTTTATTATTTACGTATAAATAGTAAATAAATTTCGACTTCTGGGAGCCAATAAGCTTTTTAATAGAATTAAATTATTTTGTACTTTTTTAGTTTGGCTTTGAAGTGTGTAAGTCCAAAGGAGTCGGTTACAAACAAATATACAACTTTTATTTGATATGTGACACTGCACCGTGTGACATATCAAATAAAAGGGCTTACTGTGAGGGTCTCAAGCGTATACATACTATTTTTTAATTTAAAGATAGTTCGTTTCTATGTTATTTAAGTAAAGTAAAGAAAATTTGCCTCCTCCCCACTAACTCCTAAAGTACTGAGCCTAAATGAAAAAAAAATACAGAAAGTAGTTCAATACTTACGGATTACAGAGAAACCTATTAGAAATCGATGATCTTACATGGTACAGACGCCAGCACATTAAGCTACCCCAAAATGTGAAATTTCTTTGAAAGATTTTCAACATTATGGCATAAGAATAAGGTTCATGTTCAATTGGGAAAATTTGACAGTTTGGGGTAGCTTGATGTGCTGGCGTCTGTATATCTCCCAATATTGTGCGTAAAAACTAAGATTTGCAGTTGGAATGTATGGGTGAACATGTTTTCAACTACAATGTTAAATTGGTTCATAGGATAAATTCGTGGTTCGACACGCCTTCGGCTGGTTTTTTTTTACGATGTAACTACTCTTATCTATGGTTTGCATCGAGATTGGTCTCTCGTGTCTACTCATCAGCGCAGAGACTGCGCACGCGACGTTCAAAATGGCCGACAACGACACCAGTATTACCAGCCCACAATCCTTAGGAAATCTCATTGGTGACTCTTTTTTTTTTTTTTTTTTTTTTGGGTTTTGTCTTCGCACGGTTTGTGCATTTAGCCAGTGTCAAGTAATTTTTCTTTTCGATCAAGTAAATGGCCCGATATCGGGCACGAAGTTACAAAACAGTCATAGTCGTCTTTAGTCAGTCAAGTCAAAGTTAAAGTTATTGTAAAGCGGTAGTAACTTTACAACAACCTATTAGGAGTTTTTGGGGGGAACACAAAAAGTCCACGTTAGTCACTTATTTTCACCTTCCCTACATTTGTGCACTCACACGTAATTAAATTGCATAATTCACTACCAAAATTATACAATTTTATTCGCTGTTTCACTAAATTTCATGAAAATAAAAAGTCGTGCGACATGTTCCAACGCGATCCCGCCAAAAACCCCCATTGGTGACTCTTGACATTACTTGACTTGACACTATTGACATTACTTGACTTGACACTATTGACATTACTTGACTTGACATTATTAGATGGACTATGTTCGTGCTGAATCTCGCGGCGGCCATATACGGAGTGACATCGTGGTGCATAATCAAGAAGTTTCGTCATTTCAGAAACTATGTGCTCCTCAGTGCTATTATAGTGAAAGTTATATTTATAACATTCTTTCACGTAATAGGTCAAGTAAGAAAGAATAACATCCAGAATGCTGTAGTGACTTTTTTTACATAGTTTTATCAATGTTCCTTACAGTAACGTATCACTGTTGGTTACTAGTGTTGTGCTATATTTTTTTATGTTGATTTTGTCAAAGTTTTTCGTCTTGACATTCACAGGCGGTACCTTAAGAGTAGCCTATTTGCTTGGGGTCTACCTTTTATTTTAAACTTAATACTTCTAGTTCCTGGGTTATATGTTTATGTGGTTATATTAAAAAAATGTTCAAGGTCGTTTCCTCTATGTTCAGCAGTTTTTTTTTTGCTGGCTGACTGAGTTTTGGGTACAACATGAATGAAAATGAATTCTATAAGGGTTCCGTAATCAATTGGCTTTTTAAGGTAGCATAAATCACAACAGCTCGGCTAATAAGTGTGAGTTATGTACAGTATATACTTTTATAGAAATAATGTTGAATGGCTCGTGTTGAGGCGATGCCGATCCGGTTCCGAACTGGAATTTGTACTTACGTTGACCTTTAAACGTAAAAAAAAATCGTTTTGAGCATCCTTTGCCTTTATAAGATATAGGTTTAAGACCACGTTCACATGGGCATAAAATATCGCGGTGGGATTTTATCACGCAATGGATTTTCAACTCTCGGGGTTGAACCGAGTGTTGAGGTACCAACTTTGCTTGCTATGTTTTATCCTAGCTAAACATGCTTGTGCCTCAATTTGTATTTAACACCATTGTATACCATGCTTTAACACCATTGTATACCATGTTTTAACACCATTGTATACCATGTTTTAACACCATTGTATACCATGTTTTAACACCGTTGTATACCATGTTTTAACACCATTGTGTACCATGTTTTACGCAAATAAATGTTCTATTCTATTCTATCAGAGTGCATCTAAGCGCGTCGAATATCGAACAGTGTGTTTTACTGTTCGATTTTCAACTCTCGGCCCTAAGCAGAGGGTTGAAGATCCAATGCGTGAAAAAGCCCGTCGGAATATTTTCACTACCTACCATGTGGGATTGGGTATATGATATACAATAGGAAAAAGAATGTAGGATAATTGTGTGAATGTATCCGAACTGATGCAATGTGACAATACAGGAAGAAAGGGAGAAAACAACTGAGGATGGTGGAACAAAAGAAAACACGTTGCTCGTTAAAAATATAAAATTGTATTTCTTGTGTTGGATAATCAAGGTCACCTTTTATTCAAATTATTGTTTTATCTACGAATATGAAATGCATGTTACATTTATTTATTTACTTGTTTGGTTTTTGGTGGGATCATATATTTATCATGGAGTGTTTCAGCGTGTACTTATACAGATATTTATGTACGAGTTCGTTAGGGCGGCCACTATTTAGTAATATAAAGGCCAAAGGTCTAATGCTACGACTACATTGTCAATAACGCGAAGTAAACTTCGCGCGCTCTCTCTCGCACACCGCTCGACGTCTCGTTTATACAGGATACATTTTTATCCAGTGCGCAAACTGTAACCATGAATTCAGCTTGTCATTGTAGACCCCCTTTAGCTCAGAAATTTAACGTCAGTTTTACAAAAAAATCTGCTGTTAGCAGCATAGAAAACTGCAATACCTACGCAGTCAAAATGTATGGAACAACTGTTTTTCTTTTGTATTACCGACGAAAAATTTCTGCGTTGGGGGGTCTAGAATGATATGCTGAATTCATGGTTACAGTTTGCGCACTGGATAGAAACTTACCCTGTATTTCGTTGTAAATAAACCGTTAAAACTAATCCGTGTATTACTTTAAAATTAAGTTAAAAAGCGAATTAAAATCATTCACCACTTTTATGAATCAATTGAATCACTCATCTTAAAGCGTCAGTGCATTTCTATACCAATAAAAAACTAAGCCAATATTAAATCGCTAAATTTAGCGGTTTAATATTGGCTTAAAATGATTTTTTTGTTTGTTTTGATGGTTTTAAACAAAACAAAAAAAACATTTAAAACTAAATGGTTTAAAACGTTTAAAATCCGTTTTACATTTATAGGCCCGCTGTACAACAGAGATCGCGAGAAGTGTAGTTCGTATTGTCGCGACAATGTAGCCTTGGCATAACGAAACTGGTTACAAACACTACTCATTTACATTTCTTTAAATTTAATTTTAAGCGGTCAAACTAGTTGAGGTATTATCCTCAAAGATGTTGTCCAAGAATATTTTACATATTTAACATACTCACTTCATTTCGAGAGACTTTTGTTTTGATCTCTTAGCCAAAAATTCTCGCCATAATTCCCTATTACTCTTTATTATAATTAAATAGACAGCCAATGCTACTGTGTTCAACACAGCTCCTAAGTCAATTATAATCGAAATAGTCCCTGGCAATTGTACATTAAATATACTAGTTACAAGAGGTAACACTATCACATTACTGAGTACAAAAATCAACGAAGCTATATAGAAGCGACGCCATTTGTTTAAAGATGTGCTCACACCAGCTTCACTAACGCGGAATAAAGAATATAAAACTGTTAAGTAAATAACAAAACTAATCACCACGGGCATTGTCAACACTGACATGGTAAAAACATCCAATATTTGATATGTAAATTTTGTTTTCGAGACAAACATATAAACATATAACCCAGGAGCAAAGAGTAATAAGTCTGAAATAAAAGGTAGACCCCAAGCAAATAGGCTACTCTTAAGGTACCTCCTGTGAATGTCAAGACGAAAAACTTTAACAAAATCAACATAAAAAATGTAGCACAACACTAGTAACCAGCAGTGATACGATACTGTAAGGTACATTGCTAAAACCATCTTAAAAAAAGTCACTATTTCACTATCTATTACGTGAAAGAATATTATAAATATAACTTTCACTATAATTGCACTGAGGAGCACATAGTTTCTGAAATGACGAAACTTCTTGATTATGCACCACGATGTCACTCCGAATATGGCCGCCGCAAGATTCAGCACGAACATAATCCATCTAATAATGTTCACCCAAGATTCACCAATGAGATCGCCTAAAGATTCTGGGCTGGTGATATTGGTGCGGTTGTCGGCCATGGCGAGCGTCGCGTGCGCAGTCTGTGCGCTGATGAGTAACGAAACGCGTCCACTAAGTTACTCGCCACAAAGCGCTATAAAATCGAATGTTTAAGTTAAACTATCAATATAAGCCAAGTATGCAGATTGTATGGAAATTTTTGTGGAGGCCCCGTGCATTTTAAATTAGAATTAGATGATCTCTAACAGGTTTAGTCTCGTGCAATCTTTCATAGAAATAATGTTGAAGCGCTGCCGATCCTAACTGAAATGTGTGCGTTGCAGTGGCGAAGGGTCAATACAAACCGATTCCCATCGGCTTAGCTTTAGGAAATCCCACCTCCCACCGATCATTTCAAAGTATAAAAAATTATGTGTTTCGAAGTTTTACTGAAAAACCGCTTGGCCCGCAAAGAAAACTAACACAAAACACTATATATTTTTGACTAAACGCAGTAAGTTTTTATTTACACCTACACATCTTGGGTTGAGCCGGTTTGTTGTATTTTGCCGTAAAAGTTATGACACCGTCGTTTTGACTTTTAGCTATATTATTCAATAACGCATTCATGTTATTAAAAGCGTGAAGAGGACCGAATAGAGTTTTCAGTGAGCTTATACGTTTTCTCATTTAGGCGCTACGATATATTTTCCGATTTTCAAAAAAGCGCTATAACTTGAAAATTATTAATATTTTGTTAAATCTAATTCCGTCACAAATACGTACAAATTAAGAGCTTCTCGTTTAAGTTTATTCTACAGGTGCACATACAATGGTTTTCCAGATACACGATTCTGCAAAACGTTACTCCAGCAGGAAGTGCAACAACTCGAAAACCTGAAGACGCCACAAATAATTTTTTCGGCGCACATTTTAGCACAAATATAAGCTCTCTGCCCATGCAAAATATTTTTCTCTCCGATCATTCGTTTACAATTTTCGTGCTGGAACAACGTTACTCCAGCAGGAATCACTTTTTCCGTTTTTTTCCAAAACCACAACGCGCACAAATTTTTAATTTGGCGCACATTTACAGCAGATTACGCACTAATTATACGTTCCACACACGTCACTCTAGGAGTCACTTTCCTGCTGGAGTAACGCACACTCTATTTTTGGTACCGTCCACTTGGCGCATAGTGAGCTTAATATAATATAAGAATCATGAGCTGAATTCATGGTTATAGTTTGCGCACTGGTTAAAATTGTATCCTGTTAGATGCTGAATGTTGTGACGTGTAAGGTCAAAACGGTCATCCATCCTAAAATACATCGCTATAATAAAGCTACCTAAATTTCCATCATCGACACATTATTTTCTCAACATTTCTCGTATATTTTCAGAACAACAACAAACCGTCTAATAAAGAACTCAAAAGGCGATCGTATCCGGACCTCAAGCATCAAGTTATCAACAAAAGTGTTGGATGGACCGCAGCGGTTACGGGACACGCTCATACATGAGCTGTGTCACGCTGCCACGTGGCTGATCGACTCCGTGCTGAGAGCGGGACATGGGCCTCTGTGGAATAAATGGTAAGATATTATGAGCATCATGAAAATTTTTTCACTACCTATTTCTGTCACGCTGTGAGCATGGCTGAAAGAGCTAAGATTGAAACATCAGACACGGCTCATTATGGAACCAATGGTAAGCTTATTTAAAAGATTGCTACTTTAAGAACATTTTTATTTATTTATTTGTCTTTTATTTAAGGCAACTAAGGCCCATAAAAGACTATACATATATAAGTATAAAAATAATAACTATAAACTAATACTATTTTTTAAAACAAATTTTAAAACTACTGCACACGTAGTGACGGTGACATGTTACGGCTGCGAGGTGTCGCGTAGCTGGCCGCGGAAACGCCGATACAGCAAACCTTTCGGCCAAAACTCTTCCTTGAGGAAGGTCACCAAATTGTGAGTCGGAACGCGCACCACGAACGACTTGAAGTTGGTGTTATGACGCGCCTCCAACTTCTCCACCCTCAAGGTCTAGTTGGTCTTCACCCGTATGTACACGATGGCCTCAGTCGTAGAGTGGTGCAAACGGGACACGTATAGCAGGGTCGTCGGTATTGCAGGACGTAGCAGCATGTTAGAACCCGCCAACGCCGTCCCACACTGGTTGCGATAACTTGGCTTCTTCTTTCTCTCCACCTTGATGAAGCAATCCTCATCGCATGTGTTCTTCGGTGGAACCTGCTGTTCGTGGTCCATGACAACAGTTTTCGTCGCGATCGATGCTGACCGACTGCTTTCCCCCGTTTGGTTTTTAGTAAGTATCTACTAAAGTGTTGGAAGGACCGCAGCGGTTGCGTGACACGGTCATACATGAGCTGTGTCAAGTTGCCACATGGCTGATCGACTTTGAGCTGAGAGCGGGATATGGTCCTCTGTGCAATAAAATCGTAAGATGATAAAGATATTTTGACCATCAAGACAAATTTTCAACAGGGTGTAGAGTGTATGTGACGGAGGTCGTATAACTATTTGAAATCTCTGATATCTTCTAAGATATTCCTTTTAGTATACTTACTTATCATATTAAATTGGCAAAGATTTAATACTGTATTGTTTAAAATAGCTTCGTAAATATCCTATTAGTTTTAGTGCTATGTAGGTAAAAGATAAACATGGTTATAGATAGCGGCACGTAAATTGTAACAAAATCAGAACAAACAACAAAGGTAGGAGCGCGTGCACTCATTGCCTCGCACGGAAAAAGAACGAGGTCACCTTCTAGCGCAGTCATTGATGTAACGTGCACTGAAGTTCGGAAATAAATAACTGAACCCGGCTCGTTAGTTGAATCAAAATCCGCCATTGTGGTTCACCTTACGTGTCACGATCTGTACTATTCCACTGTATCCATTTTACTGATGAACATGATAACCTACGAAACATTTTAAAGCAGGGTGGTCTATATTCATGTACTGGCACATGGTAACAGGTTGAGCGTCGGCAGAGACGTAATTAGGGCGAGGCAGGCAGTGGCGTGCAGTCTAGAAAGACAGAAAGACACTGCCGACCCTACCTAAATCAGATAAATATTTAAAAAAATAATTAGTGAAGGAATTGTAATAAAATTTTAAAAATTGTACATATACATACACACACACATATATATATATATATACAACAACAACAATGTTACAACTTTTAGTCTTAATTTTTTGCCCCCTTTCGCAAAGCGCGATAACGAACTTCGTTTCAAAACTTCGATCCAAAAACTGAACTACTTAATGCAATGTTCTACTTAGATGTTTGATTAAATTGTTTAATACGAGCGCTAATCCTGCCGATAAACTGTCACGCAGTTTGGCAGGTTTATGGGGTTTGTACAAGTTTAGGTCCAAATAAATGTTTTTTTTTGTCTCAATTTATGAGTTCAATCAATCAATCAATCAATCAATCGAACAATCAATCAATCGATCAAGCAATCAATCAATCGATCAATCAATCGATCAATCGATCAATCAATCCATCAATCGATCGACCATTCAATCGACCATTCAATCGATCAAACAATCGAGCAATCAATCAATCGACCAATCAATCAATCAATCAATCAATCGACCAATCAATCAATCGACTAATCAATCAATCGACAAATCAATCAATCTATCAATCGACCTATCTATCGACCAGTCAATCGACCAATCAATCGACCAATCAAGCAATCGACAAATCAATCAATCGACCAATCATTCGACCAATCAATCGACCAATCAATCAATCGACAAATCAATCAATCAATCAATCGACCAATCAATCAATCAATCGACCAATCAATCAATCAATCGACCAATCAATCAATCAATCGACCAATCAATCAATCAATCAATCAATCGACCAATCAATCAATCAATCGACCAATCAATCAATCAATCGACCAATCAATCAATCAATCGACCAATCAATCAATCAATCAATCGACCAATCAATCAATCGACCAATCAATCAATCGAAATCAATCAATCGACCAATCAATCAATCAATCAATTAACAACAACAACAAAAACAATAACAACATGCACTCTGTCTGTGTCTCTGTCTGCAGAGAAACGCGCACAAGTTGTTGTTGTTGTTGTTGTCGTCGTTGTTGTGTGTTGTTGTGTTGGGGCTAGGCAGCCCCCTTTCACAACGCGCGATAAGGAACTTCGTTCCAAAAAAAACTTTATTCACAAATCAGCGCTACCGGTCGGGCGTCGCGTCGGTCGTATCATTCATGTAATCGACACAAATACCTGTTCGTCCGCGCAATTAATACAAACCAGAGGTAAAGTCAATCGTAAATTCAATACAAAACAATATGATTAATTTAATTGCCTCACAGGTTGTTTGCTGTGTAGGTACAGCAATCGGTTATTCTACAGCACACAAATACAAACCGTCCTTCCGACCTCGCCGCCGAGGTCCTCGCACCCCGCGAAGACCCCGAGTTAACGATAACCCCCCAAATGCACCTTGGTCGTAGAAGTGCCAGCCCGCGCCGAAGCTGAGCATGTACAGTTACAATCCCCGATTTATAATAATAATGAAACTGTGATCCAGCCTGTCCCCTCCCGAAAATAGTGACGCCCTGAGCCGAGGCCCGAACCCCGCAGGGGGTGCCCTCAGCGAGCAGTTGCTGTAGTATTTAAGTGTAGTTTCGTTAAGCTCCTGGCTGGAGGTTTTTAGCCTTAAAACTAAAAGTTCGATCCACAGGAAAGTCCGGTTAAGCAGTCACGGCCTCTCAAGGTCAACTGCGAGATGCCATTCCCGAAAAAAAAAAAGATACATGGAATATTTAATTTTGTGCACCCGACGTGGTAACACGTGCTAATTAGCGTTACCTTTTCGCCGAAATTTCTATTGTTTGCAAGGTGTTTTTTTTCTCGGAAATTCAAAAAGAAGGTATGTACGACATTTTAAATCATATTGTGTTTACTTTAACCCTGTCACTATCGGTAACCAGCACCGTCAAAGAGAGGCTTCCGATTTCTTTGTTTTTTTGCCGCTTTCCCATATTCAATTAAACTTTTACTTAGGAAGGAACGAATCGCCAAAGATGGAACATATATCAAAATAATCTCTAGTTTGTCTAGATTCAAACATTGTAACGTCTAGGTGCGCCAAGGTGCGCCGAGGATTGCTATAGGTAATTGAAAGGACTAGGTCGTATGCAGGTAAAGTTGATACCTTAGGTATTTTTGTAATTTTGTTTTTCTTTTATTCTGTAGGGTCAACCATCAAGTGTTCTTTTCCTCGAATGGTTCTTCTAAATACCTGGTTATCTGCGACGAATAAAGAAAATGAGGCAGATCGATCTCGTGAAGTGTTTGGAATGCTAACAGACTCTTTACCGGACGCTGATAATATCCAGACCGATTATTTATATGCCAATTAAGCTATGCTCAGAAATAATAAATTTATAAAACCAATTTTATTGTTACCTAATTACGTACCTATTTTTCGAGAGTATATCTACCTTGCATTTAAATATATATTTTTTACTTGTACTTGTGTTTTGTTGCTTGTGTGTTAGAACCTCAAAACAATAATTTCTTAGGTAAAAAAGTTATTCTTTAATTTTTAATCCGACTTGCAACCTCTATGACCGCCCTTCTTTAGGAACCAGGACCACTCTGCACTGGGCAAGGCACGAGCCCTATCAAAGGGGGGCCCCTTTGATAGGCGCCCACTCGCCCAGGCCTCGCCAATTATTATATTTAATTATTGGCGAAAACTCGCCAATCATTAAATTTAGAAATAAAAAATATGTAAATAAACCATTGCATTATAAGAAATCCGAAGACCTGCTTGAATTTATTATGCAGTATGGGGATCAGTGACTATAGTGGTTTAATTCTCTTTGATGGGGATGAAAACGTATTTCCAAATCTGCTCATTTGTATTTAAATTCTGCTTAAAATTGTAGCATTGCAAGTGTTGAATGATTTTTTAGCAAGTTGAAATTAAGAGCGTTCATCCCACGCAGGCTGGCAACGGCGCATTTATAGCGGTTTTTTTTATTATTTCATTAAATACCAACAAAAGTAAACATTTATTTCAGCCATGCACTAGTGCATGGCTGAAAGAAGTTTAGAAATGATCTAGATCATTGGTATTTTCAAGTTTGTATGCTATTTTTTTTTACAGTTATTTTGGTATTTACTTTTAAAAATCGACATACCGGCAATTATTTTCTATTTCCATTACTTAGTACGACTAAATGTTTTTATTTAAGTGTAAATGTTAAAAATAATTTAAATACAAAAGATGTAGTGCTTGGCTGAAAAGAAATTGTACTTTTGTTTGTATTTAATGAAATAATCACGAAAATAAATGCGTTGTTGCCAGCCCGCGTGGAATGAACGCTCTTAATACTTTCGTTATTGAAGACTATAATTGGTATGAAAAGGTTATGCGACCTAGCTTTGTTCAGTGTAGACCTTGAAGATAATTTATGAAGGGGCGCAAATGTGATGCGTGCCATAGGCGGCATGCTCTATTGGTACGCCTCTGAGCGTCGGTACCTCTGCCTGATCCTTTAACAATGCCAGAGGCATTGCAGAAGTCCAAATATTATGCGGCTGTGACCACTATATACTGGGCAAGTCGTCTGCTTGTTTGCGACCCAACTGAAACCATCACTTTGGAAATGTATTTATTTAAACAACAAAGAATCTTAAACACGACACAATTAGACTTTAAATGTACATAAGTTAAATGACAAAGCTATTGACTAAAATCCGTCGATGCTAAGCTGCGCAGCAAAAATGCTTTTTATATCTTGCAGACAGTATTTCAATAATAAAAACAATACTAGCTGTGAAGCATCCTATGGCATACATCCACCATGGAATAACAAATCTAGCTTCAAATCCCTTTTTATGAAAACGGTGTGAAAGTCTTCTCGCGTAATAATGATCTTTTAAACTCTTATCAACGAGGCCAGTTTCTCTTAAACGAACCGCGTTTTTTCTCATTCTGACCGAAACTGGAAAACCTTTACGGAAAAAGTAACCAAATATTAACTTAGAATATGGTATTTTAAACGAATAGACAGGGGAGCGACCGAATTCGTCAGTGTAGGACATTTTGTAATAGTTGAAAAGAGATTGTTGCACTAAAGTAAACAGATCTTCCGATTCAGCCACTAACTTGACATTTTCAATATTATCTAAACATTCAGTGTTCACTGGAGAAGATATATTCGTTTCAGAATACATATATAAAAACACTATAGGACTAATACAAGGTTTCAAGTTATGTCTAACCAAATCCATCTCAGTCAAAACCTGTCTCTCCATTATTGGGTTCGCGGTTAAACTGACTAAGCTCGACTGGTAAATACTGTTTATAATATACGCGAACCATATCCAAATTATAAAGAAGAACTTTACAGTCATTCGATCAGGCATCTTGAAGCCATGTAGTAGCAAAGAGTTCAACAGATTCAGTACGATTTCCGTTTTATCTTTAGCACGAATTAAAATGATCATTATAGTCGAGTATAACAGAAAAACTGTGATGAGTAAACACCAAACGAATGGATGGAATTCTAAATAAGCACTTTTCCAAATTGCTTTAGACGATGCTCTTTTGACTAAAAAGCGGAGCTCGTCGTAGTAATCCAAATGTCCATGTAAGTAGGTGAATGCATCAGTTCGTATTGAAACTAACAATGCACCACCAAATATGACATCGGCCTCATTATTCTGCAATTTTTCCATCGGTCCTGTCACTTGCATGTTTCTAGTTATAGTTGTATAAACTCTTTTGTTGTAATTAAAGGTGAAATTCACATTGAATTGTTCTATTTCTGCTAGTATCTCAAATATATACTGCTCTGTTCCTAGCTTTGTATTTGAAGAATTCGGCGATGGTTCGAAACTGTAGGGAGGTCGATCTCCTATAAACGCAACTATAGTACAGTTTTGTAGCCCAGTCACTAGTTTATTCGGGAATAGATTCTCTTTCGTCTTCGAACACAAACCGTAACTTATGATGTTGTCGTAATATTTTCCACAACCATAGTTTTCGTACGGATTGTATGCGTATATATCAGCGTCTTTAGTTCCGTTTACCACGATCACATTGATCACATAATGTTGCAATAGCTCGTCAAAAATCATCTTCAGTTCGTCGTCTTTAAGCGAATATATAACTATTATGAACCGAGCGTACGGATTCCATGTTGGCTCTTGTAGAAGGAATTTGAATCTTTCATTGAACTTTATTGCAGTTTTTGCAACCATAAAATATCCTGCATGTCTTAAGTATGATTGTTTTGTTGCCTGTCGATTTACCACCGCTGTGACGGTTGAAGAATAAATAGCTTTAAGAATTTCGTCTGCATCACTTTTCATGTCGACGTATGTGAGCGATTTTTCTTCAGAAAAGTATTTTTCTACTATATCGGTAATACACGTTATTAAATTTTGTTCTTGTGACTGTTTTTCTTTTGATAAAATGTTTTCACATTTGCAATTTAAATACAATAAAGACAATAAAAGGTATACAACCAACATTATTGGATGTGGATTGACCTATTTTTGGGACACTCTGTGAACTTGTTCGTATAAGTAAGATAAGGGTATTAAGTATTTTTTTAATGTAAATAATAACTAAAGCACACCTATTTAGTATAAAACAAAGTCGATTTTCGTGTCTGTTTGTGTCAACGCTTAGTTCGTAGTGTGGTGCGGTGTGATACGGTTTTCACAATAATTTGGAGTACTTATTCCGGAAGGTTTATGTCCTAATTTATTTGCCTGTCCTAATCTTTTTTACAAGCTTTTATTTAACTTGCAATGTATTTATGTAACTATCTTTGTTTGGGTGAAATCTTGCAACTCAATTTTGAAGCAGATATCTTGTTCTACCATACTTCTCTATTAGTCGTTATCTCGGCAGTCACCCCCTTTCAAACCATATCATCATTCACAGTCCATCCATCGTTTCTTTGGTGTTCCACTACTCTTATAGCCATCGACATTCATACATACTCAAAAACTTCCTCATTCCTCCGTTTCACATATATGTGGCCATACCATGACGACTGATTTCCACACAACTTTTCAGTTACCAGTGCCACTTTCAGACTTCCGCAGTACTCATTTCTTATTCTATCCATTCGTGTTACACCACACATCTCTCTGAGGATTATCAGCTCCATGCAATTTACTTTCATTCGTCCCTTTTATTACAATAATAAACTTAAATATATTAAAGAAATCTTAATGTTTTGTTAAGTCGTACAACCCGTGCAAAGCAGGGGCGGATCGCTAGTTTTTTCATAAATCATAGAGTAATTAATATGTCATTCATAATGGATCTAGTATATTGGTACAGTCAGTCGCACGTCCATATTAAGTTTCACAACTCCTTAAAGTCGTAGCAATAAACGTTATTTTTATTCATAGTTCAAGTTGACTTGCTGTTGACTGTTTATAATTACTCCGATTGTAATCTCAGTTAATAAAACGGTTGTTAATGGTCGGTTATCAACGACGCTTTGTCGTCGATAATAACAACATAACATCATGCTTGGATTTTTCGAAGGGGCTGGCAGAGGTTTATTATAGTCCACTTATATTACAGCAGATTATAAGATCTATAATGGATATGTGGTAAAATGATGGTGTGTGTGTGTGTGTGTGTGTAGGAAGAGCATAATTATTATTAGTGTCCGACGGTCCGACCGAAGGTTCGGTTTTGGGCAAAAAATCAGGTTTCTGCTGCACTTTCTATTTCGGCCAGAATGTGGTGGAATCTACGGTCCGACCGATACTCGTATGGCATTCATGAGCAGTCGGTTTTGATCGATTGCGACGACTGTCAGAAGTTTGACAGTGCCTTGTGCATTTGCGCAAGGAACGGTGGTCCTGGTTTGTTTCAGATGATAAGTTTTTAGATTTAAGATCCTTCGAGACAGTTGACCAGTATGTGGCCGGATAAAATATACTGTATATTTTATCCGGCCACATGCTGGTCAACTGTCTTAGTAAAATTAATTGTATGAATTTATAAAAAAAAAACGGATTTCAGAAAATATTTGTCATTTAATTTCTTATCGCGCGTTGCGAAAGGGGGCTAGATGGAAAAACACAAGCACGCCGCACTGCTTACAACAATGTAGCAAAAAGTGTCGTTACAACTTTTGGTCTTATTTTTTCCGTCTAGCCCCCTTTCGCAACGCGCTATAAGGAACTTTGTTCTAAAACTTAGTTCCAAAACTTCGTTCCAAAAACTGAACTACTTAATGCAATGTCCTACTTGGATGTTTGATTAAATTGTTTAATACGAGCGCTAATCCTGCCGATAAACTGTCACGCAGTTTGGAAGTTTAGGTCTTTGGTCTTTGTTTGTGTTTTGGTCCTTTGGTTTGGTTTTGGATGATCCGTCCGATCCGTCCGATCCGTCCGATCCGTCCGATCCGTCCGATCCGTCCGATCCGTCCGATCCGTCCGATCCGTCCGATCCGTCCGATCCGTCCGATCCGTCCGATCCGTCTGATCCGTCCGTTCGTCCGTCCGTCCGTCCGTCCGTCCGTCCGTCCGTCCGTCCGTCCGTCCGTCCGTCCGTCCGTCCGTCCGTCCGTCCGTCCGTCCGTCCGTCCGTCCGTCCGTCCGTCCGTGCGTCCATCCATCCTCTGGCTGTGTCTCTGTCTGCAGAGAAACACGCGCACGCCGCAGGGCTTACAACAATGTAGCAAAAAGTGTCGTTACAACTTTGGTCTTAATCTTTTCCGTTTAGCCCCCTTTCGCAAAGCGCGATAAGAAATTAAATAACAAATGTTATCTGCAATCCGTCTTTTTTTTTAAATTCATACAATTAATTTTACTAAGACAGTTCACCAGCATGTGGCCGGATAAAATATACTGATCATTGCATATCTATAATATATATATAATATATACCGTATGATTTTTTTTACCGTCTGGAAAAAAATAGGGCATAACAGGTGAACGGAGTAGAAGCCTATGGCATAGAAATTTCACTTCTTTTTTTTTTAAATCCTAACATGAAATGAACCCATCAATAAATACTATTACTTATTTGTAGTAAACTTTTCATACTAAAATTAAAAAAATAATAAAAATAGAAAAGAGTAAAAATATCGGCAAATAATATCAAAACCCAACTTATAGGCACCCTACTCTACGCGCAGAAATTATCAATGAATTCGTAGCGACATTCAATCCTTTGATTGAAGCCGGCCGGGGATAGGTAACTACTATCGCAAAATATCTTTCCGTACCGCTCACGTGTCACCGCATGCGCATCCCCTCCCGCCCGCGCGCCCTTCATACCGAGTACCGCGTCTCGTGCTCTCTCTCTAGTCACCTGCGATTAGCCATAGCGTGACGTCGATCGCTGTTTTTTTACGTTTGAACCGTGTGTGCTTCGACCGGCCAGTGATTGTTTTCATAATGACGTACGCATACTCCAACTCCACCCGCAGGCGAACATTCTATGAAGCGACGAGTCCATATTTACCCGCACTGGTATCTACAACGTACCTACACAACGAGCAATGGTGGAGTTTCAAAACTCACTTAAAATAAACGAACACGCTCATCAAGTTCTATTCAGTGTCAATGTTTGGGCCGGGATAATACACGTTGGCATCCATTATGCCAACGTGTATTATCCCGTCCAGTTTGTATCGAAGGTCGATTGACAGGGATAATGTATCGTGAAATTATACAGTCCGTTATCGACACAATGTTGGAAGACATTCCTCTGGACTATCTGCCGGACATGTACTTTCAGCACGACGGGTGTCCAGCTCACTACGAGCGATCTGTGCTCGCGTATTTAGATAGTGAATTCCGTGATAAGTGGATAGGTCCCGGTGGACCTGTGAACTGGCCGGCGAGATCACCAGACCTAACGCCATTAGACTTTTATTTGTGGGTTGAACTAAAACGCTTAGTGTACACCGAAGAAGCTCGTAGTGTAAATGAGTTAAAACAGCGAATAATAGACGTTTTTAATATTCTGAAAAGCGACAGAGACACGCTTAGGAGTCTAACAACCAATTTGCAAAAACGTGGGAGTTTGTGTTTAGAAAGAAACGGTGGACATTTAGAACAAATATTGCAATATCGTTGAAAAGGTACTTTTTCTTGTAAATAATAACTCATTTTCTGTAATTTTGTAAAAATTAATCAGTATTATTATTTGTAAATAAGTTGATTACGATCTTTAAATACGCCTAGTAAGTTGTAGTATCCGATTTGGATTAAACAACCTTGTTGGAATCCTTTTTTATTACACATCACGTTAAAACCTTCGAAATACATATGAATGTGAGTGATTGTTATAAGTATTTAACATCAGCGGTTTGTTTACATTTCTATCAAAGCTTTACCGATCTTACGAGACGTAATTTATTTGGTTTACGGTTTCAAGACACGCGTCACTCAGTGTATCAAATTATAAGCCTACTACAACTACATACAGCACGGTGACGTATGTAGGTACACGCGCAAATGTGTGCGTGAGTGTGTAGGGATCAGGCGGTATCGTCCTGTGCGCAGGAGAGCGAAATTAATGCTAGCGTCTCGCTCACACTTCCATCATGCTTCATTCATGTGCAATCGCAGCTGACGCCGTTTACTATTACCTATTTTGGATAATATTAGTTTTACGCGAGTGCCGTAGGATGTATTCTTTTTCATGTATTTTAAGGATATTCGGAACTTTTATTAAATAAATGGTACCAGGTAAATATTAGGGTTTATGAGTTCTATTCTACTTACACAAAACGTCATATTGTTGTCCAGACGCTAAAAAATGTCAGCCGGTATATTGTCTGTGTATATAAATTTAAAAAATTGTACATATATGTAGAATTTTTAAAATGTTATTACAATTCCTTCACTAAATAATCAAAAGTAACTTCGTTCCATCCGGGTGTCCCTTGACACCTCTCAAGTGTTTTTATTAATATCCAAAGATTGTCACTTAATGTACACTGGCAACCCTTTGGACCCACTGGATCTCTTCATCTTGGCGCTTGATGTTTTCACCTAAAAAAGATTCTTGAATTAAAATCTTATTATATTATTATACCTATTAGTTAGTAGAAATTTTCCTTTGTTAACAAAGTATATGTTGTGTGTTACAGGGCTAAGCGAGCACTGATGGTATACCCCGAACTGGGTGAGATATCCAGGTGCCACGACATGGAGATACACTTCAAGTACTCCTACAAATGTACCAAGTGTGGATATAGGTGAGATTTAGATGTTTCATCATCTGCCTAGCCTTTTCCCAGGTGTTAGGCCTATGTTGGGGTCGGCTTCCAGTCTGACCGAATGCAGCTGAATACCACTATTTTACATGGAGCGACTGCCTATCTGACCTCCACAACCCAGTTACTGGGCAATACGATACCCCTTGGTAAGACTGGTTGTCAGACTTTCGGGCTTCTGACGACCCGTGACGACTGTCAAAGATCCACAAATGACAACCGGGACCAACGGCTTAACGTGCTTCCCGAGGCACGGAGGGTCTTGGCATGTTAAGATCGTCACCCATCCACGGACCAACCGCGGCAAGCGTAGCTTAACGTAATCGATCGACCCGTGCAGCTAATATTACCAAGCCCCTCTGATTCAGATTTTTATTTCTTTATATTTACCATTTAGTCTGGTGACGTCCAAAAGAAATAGTTTTTGTGCAAAAATGACATGTTCGTGTCTTGACGAAAGTAGAACATTCCATCAGCTGAATATGCATAATCAGCCTATAATATTCCACAGGCCTCATCTTGGTGAGGGAGGAGTAGGCCATAATCCACCACGCGGCCTAAGCACTGATAGATGTCACGTCTTCGAAAGTTTTTGGTTCTAGGACCTACCGGTTTTCTCATGTTTTCCTTCACCGTTACAATAATTCATGTAGTTTTAATTATTTTTGAGATAAAAAAGATCTGTATAAAAAATGACAGCGAATCGATTTTTCACTATGTCCACTTAACGATTTGCTAAATTTGCTAATATCGTATTAATAATATCGACAAATTGTCTTGGAACATACAGAATATGACATTTCGTTTCCTTACCGTTACATTGGTTTCTAAAAAATACGATATTCACGTAGTTTGAACGTAGTAAGATTCCGCGGGGAATCATTATAACCATACAGAATCGTATTATGCATTTATTCAGTTACACATTGTGTAAGGACATATTTCTATGAGTCGTTTGTCCAGCGAGGGGCGCTTGGATAAATGATAACAGTCGTAAGGGTCGATGGAAGGCTGAGCTATGCTTGCCGTGCTCAGTTCGTGGATGAGCATCCATTACATATCGAGACCCCTCCCTGCCTCGGAAAGCACGTTAAGCCGTTGGTCCCGACTGTCATTCGTAGATCTTTGACAGTCGTTACGTAGTCAAAATCCCATAAGGTTGACAACTAGCCATACCAAGGGGTATCGTGTTACCCAGTAACTGGGTTGTGGAGGTCAGATAGGCAGTCGCTTCATTCAAAATACTGATATTTTGCTGTATCCGGTTAGACTGGGAGCTGACCCTTGGGAAAAGGGTAAGCACATGGATTGTTTGCCCAAGACAGAATTACTTTTTAGTTATTTCATATACCTCCAATTGCCCTAAGAACTAATCTTACTGATACATTTTGTTTTCTATTTCCAGTGTTCAACGCCATTCAAAATCAATTGACGTAACAAAGAAATGTTGCGGCTACTGCCGAGGTACCTTTGAAATAATACTAAACAAGAAAAACAAAGATGGCGTCGTGATATCAACTCCCGCGCGAAAAGGAACTACGAATGACTTCGCAATGTATGTGAAAGAGCATTATGCTACGTTGAAAGACGGCTCACGAACTCACGCGCAGGTCATGAAGATATTAGGAGAACAGTTTACTAAGAGGAAAGAGACTTGACGAATGTTTATCGTTATGGGTAATTACTGTAGATTTAAATAGCGGCACTGAATGATAGCGCCTGTGGAAAGTTCTTTAAAAAAAATAGTGGCACTCCGGAGTGCCGACAGAAGTGAAAACTTGAACAATTACGTGTAAAAGACATCAACGCGCGACTCATTCGTGTGCTCGCTCGAAAGCGTTCAGTGTCGATGACGCGAGTTCCATGATTTTTGTTCACCCAAAAAGTGCTCAACGCGCCTAAAGAAGTTTTCACTTTAAAAACAACAATTTCGGTAAATTATAGTTAAACGAATGGAAGAATACGTACCATGCAAAATAAGAGCTTGAACGTAGTTGGAGACCCCATATATACAATACGTATACCTTATGCGAATGGAAGACGATCATGTCAGTATGTCTGGACTCCAGAGTTCTGTGGGATACCGTACGTCATTTTTGTGACTTGTACAACAATGTGGCATGTGTTTCTATTTTACAGTCACTATCAACGAAAATTCATTTCAAAAAACGTGCAATTATCACAAGCCGTCATGCAGTTTTGCTATTATAGTAAATATGAGCGGTAACTAAAGCATTTAAGACAAACGGGTGTTCTAGGATTTCGTCTAAGAGTAGTTTTATATTTTTATAGTTCATCTATAACTCTAGAATCCGGTCAAGAAAAATGTCATTCTCCAATATGTCGTGTACTTTCCGACTGTCTTTTTTTTTGAAGCCTTGTTTGCGAAGGATAAAAGCCGTTGTTTTGAAAATAGCACATTTAAGGCTCGTGCAGACTAGCGCGACGCGACGGTCGCGTCGCGACACTCGTAGAACAATTTCTATGAAAACTTCATGGAAATTGTTCTACAAGTGTCGCGTCGCGCCTGTTTGAAGAAGCCTTTATAACAAACAAAAAAATGCATAATTGAGAAGACTTCAAATACTACAAGTATATTTTGTAAGTAATTGGATTTGAAATAAAAGTTAATTTTATATAATTTACACACGTTTGTTAGGTAAGTATATAGTGTTGTTATTTAGAGTTAATTATTATAATTAATACTTATATAATTTTATTTGTAGACTAATTGTACTGGTTACAATGGATTTTTGACTGAATTCTTATTTGTAGTAAATCAGAATTCTTGCCTAGTAGAGAATGAATGTAAATATAGACGAATCATTATGAAAGTTTGTTTAATATATGAGGAATTTAATAAAATTATTTAAGTGCTTGATGACTGTATATGTTGCTTTTTAATACATAATAAATAGATTACATAACATAATATAATGTGTTCCTCTATAGGAACACATTATATTACACACACACTAGCTCGCACACACACGCACACACACACCCGCACACACGCACACACATACACACACACACACATTACACTAGCTAATTGTGAGTGTACTATTACACTCACAATTAGCTAGTTATGTTTAAGTCACATAGACAGGCTTTATCGATTTATCTTAAATAAGGTGTCTGTTACTATACAGAATTCAGCTAGTCATCTTTTGGGGGAACAGCATGGACAATAAAATAGCGTTTCGGGCACAGAAAAGGTGCATTCGAAGGATATTTAGACTGCAAAAACCGGACAGCTGAGCATAAGATATTGACATCGCTCATTAAATATCCTGGAAACAGTAATGTTCATTAAATCCCATTCTCATTTATTTTGTAAGCTTGTGGCTGGTCTTGTATCTATTCGATCAAAGTATCTATTTCACCATATTATTACGTATTGGTAATAAAATTGCAAAGTAAGATTACTAAGGGCTGCTTTTTCAATTGTCAGACAGGAGATGTGCTATCTGAGGAATAAGTATGCCCGTTTGACAGCTTTTGTAGCATATTTACTGCTGAGATAAGAGTTTGAATCTCACCATTGAAAACCGACCCTAAATAGCTTTAATTAAATTGTAATATTATATTATTGATACACGCACAATAAAAATTGGTTCCACTCTGATTTTATGCCAATTGTAACATGCAAAATGTAAATGCAATAGTGCAACGAGCATTTCCAGGTAGCATACAGATTGTACAAAACTAATAAGTAAACTAATCTAGTTTTATATAAAACGAATATATAATTCATTAAAAAAATACCTATACAGCATGAATCAAAGGTGTGGTAGGTATTGAAGTTTTCATGGGACTATGATATGTTTTTTGCGAATGTTATTCTGTTTAGTGGTCTTTAGTAAATGTACATAGCGCGGCACGTAACTTGAACGAAAATGTTGAATTTTATTTCAACTTACGTGCCGCGATCTGTAATTTATTTCCAAATTTAATTACACGTTATCAATGACTATGCTAGAAGGTGAGCCAACGAGTGCACGCGCTCCTACCTTCGGTAGTGTGTTCTGGTTTTGGTTCAACTTACGTGGCGCCATCAATACCACACTTTTAAATTGGTCTACATGTTCCTGATACATCCTGTTTATGGTATTCAATGAAATTGTACTGTTGCACAAAACTGATAAAAAAGTAGTGCGTACTCCGGTCAAAAATATTGCCTATGGAGAAGCATTTAGTACTAAATTCATAACTAGCCGTTGGATGAAAAGTTGTCTAAATCCAGGTCATGGTCTATCCATGTGCCAAATTTCGTTCAGCCGTTTCAGCGTGAAAGCGTAACAAACAAACATTAAAACGTACGGAATTTTATTTTTTGGAATCGGATCCGGAATGGAAGTCGGGGACGGAGCCAGAGGTAGAAGAGAGATGTGTTTTAAGAACAACGTAATAAAATAATACTAATAAAATGGATGTCGGAACTGGTCCTGCGGTATTAAGGAGCTGGTCCTCATTGATATGGCCACTAGCCAACAGGTTCGTCGTTCCCGAAAGGATCTTTCGACTTGTTGGATAGACTACAAGAAGGCCTATGACGCGGTGCCACATACATGGCTCATGAGGGTGCTGGAGTCGTATAAAGTAGATACAACACTGCGCACCTTCCTGATGTCATGTATGTGGCAATGGAGGACGGTTCTTCTATATCCAGGATGTCGAAATATCCAGAGGAATAGCGACCCGATAAGGATCGAGCGAAGAATATTTCCGGGAGACAGTTTGAGTCCGCTTTGGTTCTGCCTAGCCCTGAATCCTCTAAGCACACTGCTGGAGAATTCAGGTATAGGCTATCGGCTGAAGAGAGGTGGTCAGGTTATATCTCACCTCCTGTACATGGATGACCTAAAACTCTTTGCCCCCAACAATTCGCAAATGATGGCGCTACTGAAAGTAACTGAAACCTACAGTAGCGCCATCAGGATGGAATTTAGTGTGGACAAATGTGCGGTCATGTCTGTAAAACGAGGGGAGATTGTGGAATCCGTGGGAACCCAACTCTCGGATTCCATAAACCTTCGAGCCCTCGCCGCAGCCGAAACCTATAAGCATTCGGGTATTTTGGAAGCGTTGGGCATCAATGTTACTGACATGAAGCAATCGTTGAGGGAGCGCTTCTTTGGCCGCCTGAAGAATTTATTTAATAGTCTTTTATCAGGCGGAAACAAGGCGCACCTTGTTTCCGCTTCAACGGTTGGATCATGTCGGTTTTGATGTACTCTTTCGGAATACTCAATTGGACTCAGACTGAACTTGACGCCCTGGATAGGAGGGTCCGTACGCTGCTGACTGCATATCGATTGCATCACCCACGGTCATCGGTAATGAGACTGTATATCCAGCGAAAATGTGGAGGTCGACGCTTTATAAATTCTAAGACTCTCCACAATCGCGAGATATGCAGTCTCAGGGATTATTTTCTAGAGACCGACGTGATGATGCATCGACATGTGGTTACGGTGGATAAGGGCCTCACCCCGCTCTCCTTGGCTAAAGAGAACTGGCGCAAGCCTGTAGTGCTTGACACTAATGATCGCATGGAAGTATGGCAAAGTAAGGAGCTTGACGGACGCTTTTTCCGGGCCCTACATGGACCCGATGTAGACCTTCTAGCGTCCGTACCCTAGCTACGTGACCTCATTGGGGAAACCAAAGGTTTTATCTGTGCAATTATGGACGAAGTTATGATGGCGAACAATTACCGGAGATTTACTGTGAACTGGCACGGTTGACATCTGTCGGGCATGGCACCGTCCGGGAGAATCAATCAGCCACATAATCTCCGGGTGTTCTCGTCTAGCTAACGAAGAGTACGTACTCTTCCCATACCTAACCCTGGCCACAAGGTTGTGCCTATGCACGTGCATAGGCACAACCTTGTGGCCAGGGTTATTCACCAGCAACTTGCTCTGAAATACAGCCTTGTGGAATCAGAAGTGCCGTACTACAGGTATGTACCCGACCCAGTTCTCGAAAATGGACATTTCACACAGTACTGGGATCGATCCATCATCACTGACAAGACTATTGTTGCCAATAAGCCTGTTATAGTGGTGGTGGATAAACAAGAGCGGCGTGCAATGATCGTTGACATAACGGTCCCGCATGACGGGAACCTCGACTTGGCTCGCGAGGTTGTCGACATGTGGGATGTGGACGCAGCGATCATTAGCTTGGACTCTGTTCCCGATACATACTGGCCGTCTACTAGAAAAAAAAAAACAATTTATTTAGTAGCATAAAGGATTTCAAACAGTAGCTTTAAATTTATGGTTTCATTTTATTTGCTTAATAAACTTTTACGTGTATGAGAATTGAAGGCCCATTTTGAATGAAGATATACAAAGTAGGATAGTGTTTTGCGATAATATCTTGTTTTCACAAATTTTGCTTGGTATTAGCTTAGGTTTTGACATAAAGACATTTTCTCTAGTGTCTATAGTGCCTGTCTGTAGTGTCTTTTCTGTAGTGTGTATATGTAGTGTCTGTTTCTGTGTTTTCTGTAGTGTGTGTGTGTGTGTGTTTCTAATAAGGTACAGATGGGCCCTCATTCCTCTATGTGAGAACTAAGGGCCCAACTTTACAGTCCTTGACCCGCTTACTTGACTTTCACAAAATCTGATTCCAACTTTCACAATTCTTTGGGAATGTTCACTAAATCCTAAGCACATTTTCAAAGAGTGTTATCAAAGTGGCCCCCACACGCATATACACCGTGACATTTTAGTCGTCTTACAAAGGTGGTCCACGCAATGTAACCGTCATAAAATACCTCTAGGCGCGATTAAAACATTGTTACCATTAATTAAGATAATAGGTACAAAGAAAAATAAATATGCTTTAGAATTATGAACCACCATTCCTGTTAATAATGTTTACGTATCAAACGGTAGAAGATATCTAGCTACCTACCATTACATTTCATCATTAATTCCGTCTCCATAACAGGGTGTTTCAAGCTACGTCATGCGTCTTAGTGAATGAAATTTTATTTTTTAAAATTTTTCAAGTGTTCAAAAATATAATATTTTTAAATAAATGATTAGCAGCCCACATGAAGTGGGCTGCCGTTGTAAGACGACTGAAAAGTCACGGTGTATAGTTGACAGTTTTGAACAGAAAAATGTAGACAAGCGATTTTTATTCTACGGTAGAGTAGAAATAGAAAGCGTCATGCTGAGATGACTTTCGGGATTCAGACTATATTTTAGTTAAGTACTATGGTTTACTGACACCACAAGACCCTCAAATTACTTTTCTTGGAAGGTTAAAAATAAAACAACGAATTCAATACCGTTTTTCGAATTTATTTTTACATATTAGATGATTAATACGTACAGTCTTGGGAATATAAAAAAAACGCTATAATTTACAACAAATTCAATGTTATTTCGATTGGAGTAGCTCAGTACATCCATCATATATACACTTACTAGTAAAAAAATAAAATTAAAAAGTGGCATGTATGGTCGCAACTATTTTACCATACTTATGTACTTAAACATTACATTTATTTACATAGGAATTAATTAAATGAGCATTTTTTCTAATGCAACATTATTCTTTTTTTTATCTCAAAATAACATTACAATATTCGAGTGAGATGGTATTTTTTTATCAATAAATATTCTTTAGTTTTTTTTTTGTCTAATTTATACAATTATTTTTATCTATCTATTGTAGTGGCAACATTAATTATTTTTAACTATGATAGTCTAGGAGATAGTGATATTGCAAAATAAGTTATTTCGTGATCTAGAAACAGCTGCCTGAGTATTTTAAACTTTGTTAAACTGGTATAATCAAGATCGAAACGTAAAATAATTTAGATCTTAAGATATTTTTTCCAATATTGCTATCCCTAGTCGTCATATTATCAACATATATTTTTATGTCGTACATTTCAACATAACTACATAGATATTTTCTTTCAGATATTATGTTAACAGATACAAAAACGGGTTATGTCTCTAATAAAGGTGGCAGATGCCTGTCACAGCAGACAAGTTAAAACAGTAATATATTTGTTCACTAACTTGAATTATGATAGAAAAATAATAATCAACCTATGTATTTCTGTTGGTAAATTTTAAATGCAAACTGCAGAGCTTTGAGAGAACTCTGCAAAACAGATCTCTGAAATATTTAACTGTTATTCTTGTCTTTCTGTGCTTTTGTCTTGACTGGGCCAAATTCGAAAGTATTTTTTTTTGCCATAATACCATATTGTTTATGAAAATTCTAATAATATGGTAACACTAAGAACAATCAAATCATGTTACTTCAACATCTGCCAAAGATTATGAATCAATCAGTTACTATAACAGTGCTTGATATAAATATATGAGAAACAATTATTTTATGAATATGACAAAGGACTCATAGAATATTTAGATCAGGAAATCTTTCAACTGATATAAATGTTTTTATTAAATTGTAATGGTCATAGAAATATGTAGGTTTTTAACTGAACAACAAAATGTTATTTTACTAAAATCACACTTCAAAAAATTATAAATTTTAAACGTCATAGATTTATAGATGGTGCAGTGTTTTGTTCAATGAGATTTAGTTTATTTATTTATTTATTTTCATTTTGTTGTGATTTTATTAAAATTACATTTAAAATAATTAAAGTACTTCCATCAACATTATTTTCAATGATGAACAGTGCACTTAATGAATACTTAGAATTATTTTGATAATATCTTAACATTAAATATGGACAGATTGTTTCAAATAAAATGTTTATTGATATCACATACATTTAAATCTTCATTTAACACTAAAAAAACGGATTAGGATACTGTAACTATATGTGTCTTAAGTGTAAGTGGGAAACAATATTAGAATTTTGAACTGCACATCAACCCAAATGCAAAATGCAGACTTTGGCTAAAACTCGACAAAGTAAGTTATGTGCGGTGTTTTCCTACAAGAAATTTTACCCAGGCTTGTCTAAACGAAATCATTTAAGATATATTTTACATAGACCGTATAAACTAAAAAATTAAGCTATTTACAAAAGGCCGTTATGTTTTATAACCTTAAAATTACCTAACATTTACAATTTTACATGATTTTGATTCGACAAAGTCAAATGGGTCATGGCTATAAAAATGATTCTCTTAATGATACGTATATTTTTACGTAATACTCTTTGCTTAGAGGCCATAATTAAGTCAAGAAATTAAAAAGAAATCAGTATGAACTGTACAGTGTTAAGTATAATTAAGTTACTTAAATAAAATAGCTTTAAAATGCTTATTTTGCCTTATTTAAGGCATACTTTCATCTCTTTCCCCTTTCTCACTGACAGTTCTGTCAAACATTGAATGAGCATTATTTATCAATGCATCAGACCTAAGAATATACTGGCTCAAGTGCATACTCATATCAATATAAACTTGATACTTAGCATAGCCAGACAGTAAATATTTTATCAAAAACTGAGTTCTGTCGTATACGACAGATTTATGGTAAATCAGGTATGCGAAGGCTGAGGGTTTGGAGATGGGTCCTTCATGGAACGGATCCGTAGGAACCCGTCTTGTGCTACAAGCATACTGTTACCCTCAGCCTCCGTGGGTATTTCATCCTGTGGTTGTGAGTACGAAGCCTCGTAACTGCAGTTCCTAGGAGCTGGTTGAGGAGTCCCTCCTAACGCACAAGGATACCCTCTCTCATTGGGGTCTTCTGAGAACCCATACAAGTCTGTAGACTTTGGTCTATCAGGAAATCCATTGCCTTTACCACGCTTCTGGCTCCCGCTGGAGTTGACCATAGAAGTCGACGGCGAATTTCGGCGTTGTGAACTTCTAATCTGTTGGCAGGGGTCGTTGTTGTAACTCCTGTTGGGGTTCAGGGTCTGGATGCCAGAAGCGTGGTAGGAGGCGTTTTCCGTATTGTAGTTGCCATATTCATCAGGCGTATGAGGCTGATGGTAGTGGTGGCCGATCGAGGCGTCATAACCCATCGTCATGCAGTTCTGGACATTCTTGTTCTTCGCTCGGTGCTTTTTCCGAGGATTGCTATTGGTCCTTGACGACACTCTATCATAAGACATGTGTTTGAAGTTGTGCGAGCTGCGGTTCGACCCTGCATTGTAGTTTTGATTTTTGATGTCCCTGATGAAATCGCTGTTGCTACCGTATTGAATGACGTTGTATTCGTGGTCTAGGGGATCGTCGCCCTGAAGGGATTGGATGGCAGGATCACAGTTGGAATAATGGTCGTCCGAGGCAGACTCTATGCCATTATACCCAGCCAAGTTCGGATGGTGTTTAATCAAGTGGTTCGTGACACCCTGACTGGATGTCGCGTTACTGGATTCTGTAGAGCTGCTGTGTCCTGCGTTCGCTATCGAACTGTGTCCAGAATAGTTCTCAGTCCCTGAATTGTTATCGCAGGGTCCAGTCAGAGTGTTAAGCTGGAATCTCTGATGGTCTATTACTGGTCCACAGCAGGGTTCAGGCATAGCTGGGTGGTGACCGGTGGTCTCATAAATAGGTTTCCCAGTCCTCATCGTGTAAGTATGAAGGTTGGTGTTTGTGTTGCAAATCGCTGGGTAGTCTGATTCGAATTGTTCGTTGCTGGAACCTGCTCCACACGCGAAAAGACCAAGGCCAGATATTTTATGACCATCAGTCTTTTCGTGCTGCAAAGCAATTCCAACTTTCAGACTTATGACCCAGGATATAAGAGCAACAATACTGACTTCTAGAAGTCTCAGAGAGAATTGGTAGCCCCATTGAAGCCAGTCAAACTTCGTCATGTTGTGCTGATTTATTCCAAAGATTCCGAAAATCTGTAACGCTGCCATCAGAATAAAAAGCAATGCTGTCGCTAATTTTATCTGAATCGCATGCTGCAGATTTTGGAAACCATTAATATAAGTATGACTCTTTTTCTGAAGAACAGTTTTGAGCATTTTATATACATATAGGTAGCAGAGACCTAAAGTAAGGCATGCTATTATAAATATTATTTGACAAGTAAGACCTAATACCCTCTTTTCGACGCCCTGCGTATTTCTATTTATTGTATTACTACTTTCAAAGATATGCAACATTAAACATGACAGTATGTGTAGACTACCGCCTATAATAATAGTTCTAGGTCGAAGAAGGAATGAACAGCAGGTATTCTTAAAATTAATACTATTAGTAAGGAGGAATAGTATGATACAAGCAAATGCTATGCTAAGGAAAATTTCCGGGACATGGAGAAGAATCTCACTTATGAATTTGGGGAGCGAATTATTGATGTTATAAGGATCGTAGCACATGTAGAAAATCCTAAGAAGACACACAAGAACCAAAATTAAATGAAGTATGATAAAATAGTACTGCGTAAACAAATGTGTGTACTTATTGTAGCAGAAGATTTTGAAAATAGAGTACACTGCTAATATTGTGAACATAACTGTCGCTAGATAGATGTGGAGATTCCATGCGAAAGGCCAGGCCGCTCCTGGTCTTTGGACTGGTCCTGAGTTTTTCGAATCCTGCTTCAGGATCTTCTTGTCCGAATTCACGTTGGCCAGATTGTGGTACCTTTCTGTGGACATTTCAGGGTCTTTCAACTCAAAGCCTATAGTCGTAGCTGGAGTATATTCGTCCTTTCTACTATCATTCCTATCTGTTTGTTTATTAGTAGCATACTGTAGATTTCTTCTCGTATTCGTTTCTCCATTTTGGTCTACAATTAAAGGTCTATCTAGATTGTTCATTTCTGGGTCTAGGACTGCTAAAACGGATCCTTCGGTTGAAGAATCTCGGCTTGAGTCGCTTAATGTGACTCCGACTTCTTTGGTGACGAAGATGTCACTCTTGGAGGTCTTTTCTTGGTTGTGTTGAGGCTTCGCGGTGACAGTTCTTAAGAGAACGTCTGGGATGTCTTCTTTTCTCCCATTGGATCCCGACAGTATCCTTGATATGGTCGGGATGTTGAGAGAATTGGGCACGAAGTCTGTGAAGTTGGCTTGGTCTGTTCCAGGCTGTTTGATGTCACTGTCTAGTTCATCCGGCTGGAAAAGAGAATATATGGTATTAGGAAACTCTTATTAGTCTTGGCAAGACTGGCTTGGAGGTTAAGGTTAAGTGTAGACTTTGTTTTTTTTTTTAACATGGCTTGTGTTACTTAAAAACGAGCACCATACACCGTTTTGTCTTTTTTTGTCGGAGGGTAATTATGATACTGTAGCTGGTCCTTACCTTATGGCTAGGCGTGTTAAGAGCCTTCTTCTTCTGGGGTTCGATTCCCGCCGGCGGCATCGGCGGTGCTGGTGGTGGCGCAGGCACCTGGGGCGAAGAAGTCTCCTGAAAAAATAAAATATTAATATTTTAATAACAATATTTTAGTAACAATATTTTCATGACAATATTTTAATAACAATATTTTAATGAAAATATTTTGATAACAATAATTATGAACATTTGAGTCTGATAGGAATTGCTGAAACTGAAAGCTTCAAGGTAAAAAATTAAATTGAATTTGAAATGCGGCTAAGATATGGTTAAAAGCAATGTATGCCAGAAATACAGGCACCAATCCTCGATCAACAAATAACTAACGCATTTCCAATTCCCACATACCTAGTCACACATAACATAGATTTGCACAAAAAATTTCAAACATAAAATCAGATCACACAAGCTATATTTAGGACCATTGTGAATCGTAACCACGGAACCTTTCCCTCATTAACCTGTGCCAAAAATAACCACGTTGCGGCACAATTCCGATAATTATTCACACAATAATAGGTCGGTTTTCAACAATGGACTAACGAGTGATCGTAGGAACGCTTACATTACACGAACGCGTGCTTCAAAGGACCTCAATTATTTTTGGAGTTCATTTGAACTTGAATCCATACCTTATCCAAGTCTTATTTGTTGTATTCATCATTTTTCGTGTAGGTGTCATTATACTACATTTTTATTTTTGACATACTAAGTACTCAACCTTTTCTCGTGTTTTCTTTTGACGAGATATACTACGAGAACCTTCTTCGTTTTTTTTGTAATCCTAAAATTGACAACAAGTTTTTTATAATATCACTTTCCCGAGATACAGTACAGGTAATTAAAGCTACAGTACCTATTTTTATCTCACGTGGTCTCCAATCATGCGTGAAGCCATCTTTCATGTTACATTTTTTTTTCATCATTTGATCTTTGTTCAAAAGTTTAAATGGCTCTGTGACATGCACATGGCGGCAATCGAACGACTTATAACTTATAGTTTTTGGAAATTCGTAAAAATATCAATAACAGCTAATCCGACATACCTACGCTTGCCCGGCCGACGCGATTCGCTGACCGATTAGACCTTCGCTCATCGAAGGAAGAAATATTTTTTTGGTTCTTTCGTCTTTGATTTCGATTACCAAAACGTGGATAAAATATTTAATTTCATCCTGTATATTATTGTCTCGCTCACTCTTATGCTGGGGCTACATTAGCGGAATACGGCGAATATTCGTGTTAGCGCGATGAGTGTGGCCGGGTAGATCGTTGCAACGCGTAGTATTCGGGCGAAGACGATGTACTACTTAACGGAGCACTGTCGGTAAACTGGCGCGCATCAAAGGGATTTGTCACGACAATATTCGCTTGGGTGGCTACACCTAAGTTACTTCTGTGTCGTCCAGACGTTTCTATGAATAGTAGTCCTCCACCATCTCCTCTTTGTGCTCTTTTTCATATTATTTTGTAACTGATACTCGTACAATTGTAATAAATAATAATTTACCGTCATAGTAATGCAACGCCACTACTTCCTCCATTTTGAATAAGGCTCAGCCGCACAACAGAAAACAACACAATCCGGCGAGATAAATTTTCACCCGTCTAATGTTGACAACCACATCACGTAGGGTTGCCATCTCTAAAATTTGGCAACCAGGACAAGACGCGTGAAAACCCCGGATTTTAGAGTACAGAACCCGGACATGTCAACAGGTTTTTTTTTTAAACATAGTCAGTGTAATAAAAAACAGTTGAAAATACGGCCCAAGACTTTAATTTTTTAAACCCAAACTACAAATGAAAACCCGCCCGGACGCTCCCCGGATGCCTTCTAAACTAGGACAAGTCTGGGGAAACCCGGACGGTGGCAACCCTAACATCACGTAATACACGATGTTTATTTAGCGCGCTAACTCGACACGAATCTTCACCCGCTAGTGTAGCCCCAGCATTATAAGCAAAGACACTTATCGTGCGAACTACGTATGGTGAGGCCAAATCTGACGAATTAAATCTTAGGTATAAAGTCATGTTCATACCTGTCCGGGAGGCCTGATCGGTATCCTGTCGTGGCCAGGTCCGAGGGATGGCGGGGGGATAGGCCGCCTGTTGAGATAGTTGTTCCCATCCGTGTTAGTGCCTGTGGATTAAAAGGGTAATTAGTTATGGGGAATATTACCTGCAGGCTTAGCATGACGCTTTCTATTTCTACGAAGAATAGACAGTGCTTTTTCAATACAAAGTGACATTTCGTTTCTCCATTTTTGACATCGCACCATAGATATCCTTTTACAATCTTTCATTTTGTGTTTCGTTTCTAACAATCTTAGTCTAGGTCCTTATATATTCAGACTATTTCAGAAGAATACTGCTTGCCAAACTATCAAAATCACACTAACAACAAACTATCTCCTCGACGGCCACAAACTATATACGATTATCTACAAAATCATGATTCGTTTAGAACGCATAACTGTGATAATTAATAGCAAAACATAGCTATCTTCTCCTATTGTACATCATTTAGTTAATAGTCATGTCTATTCTTCCGTCGACAAATCGGTGCTCGTGCCTGCTGATGGCAAATTCTCGTAATTAAAACCTTTCATAATTTAATCGCAGTCTCATCTCGGCGAGAATCAAATGTCAAAAATTTATGGAAAGTCGAGGTATTTTTTTAATATTTTTTTATTTTTATATTGAGACTGAGATCAAACTGAACGTTCTTAAAATTACGAGAATTGCCCCTTTGATCTACGAATATCTTATAAACCTCCTAATGATGTAAGTACAGATGCCAGCACATCAAGCTACCCCAAACTGTCAAATTTCTTTGATGAATTTTCAACATTAAAACATATGAATAAAGTTCATCTTCAATTGGGATTTTTTCGATTTTTAAGCTTTCTATAATTAATGAATCTCTAAGAACTGTTCTTCGCACACTTAAAAAAAATATTATTAAGCCTCTTTTTAAGGTTCTGACCTTTTTTCAAAATTGTTCGCAGTAACTAGGGTATCCCGGTTAAGGTATGGTTAGAACTGTGATAAAAATACCCACCCATATCGGTTCATCCGTTAAGAACTACGGTGCCACAGACAGACAAACACACACACAAAGCGGTTTTTGCGTCGGGGGTTAAAGACGATAGTTGTGATTTGAATGTAGGTACAGACAATTTCAGTCATCAAGTACACTTGAGAGCAATAAAATCGCACACCCCTTGTAATTTGGTTTATTACTGATTGTTTTCTAAAATCGAAAGATATTGGGTAAAAATCATTAGACAAAATTAAAGCATACAAGCTTAGCTTTACAAAAACATAAAATTAAAATCATTGACCTTCACGTAACTTACAAAAACCGACCGTACACCGAATTCCCCAAATTCACGCGTTTGCGTTGTCACTACTTGCACCCTTAGCCGCAGGTATAAAAAGGTCAGTTTATTGGAATTTTTATTCAGTTGCATACCGAAGGTCAACGTGATAACATCTCTACTGGAAGCATACGGATTTACTGGAAAAATATGGATACCACGCCCGCAGAAGCCGCTCAAGTTATTGCCTTGCTCGAAGCAGGCCATAACCAAAGTGAAGTTGCTCGACGGCTAAATTTGAGCCGCTACTCTGTTCGTCGTGTATACCAGAGGTTCCAAGAGACCGGTGGCTACATTCGGCGACCAGGATCTGGCCGGCGACGCACAACATCAGAGCGTGATGACCGCTTTCTTGTGACAAGGTCTTTGAGAAATCGGCAACTGAACGCGGTTCAACTGGGACAACAGCTTCGAGAAGTTCGCAATGTCAGTATAAGTCGGTGGACAGTTCGAAGAAGACTAGGTGAAGCAGGAATGACTTCACATCGCCCAGCAAATGGTCCCAAATTGACCACAGCTCACCGACAAGCCCGGCTACAATTTGCTAGGGAACATTTAAATTGGACGTATGACCAATGGCGGGCTGTTATGTTCTCTGATGAGTGCAGAATGACTTTACATGGTCATGATGGACGCTCTAGGGTCTACAGAAGGTCATCAGAGCGATTTTCACAATGCTGCATAAGCGAACGTGTGGCTTTTGGAGGTGGATCGTGTATGTTTTGGGGTGGCATAATGTTGGACACTAAAACTGACATTGTATTCATCACTACGGCGAATACCGGCCCGAGATCGAGAAGTTTGACGGCTGCACGATACGTCGAAGAAGTGCTCGAAGAACATGTGAGGCCGCTTGCGTGGCTTATGGGAGAAGATTTTCTCTTAATGCACGACAACGCCAGACCGCATGTCGCTAGAACAGTTTGCGACTACATGGAAGATGTTGGAATCACCGCGATGGAGTGGCCAGCTCGTAGTCCTGATCTCAATCCGATTGAGCATGTCTGGGATGAGCTAAAAAGAAGAGTTCGAGCAAGAAGCCCTGCTCCTACGCGCCTCCAAGAGCTTCAACTTGCCATTGAAGAGGAGTGGAACGCCATACCACAAGATTTCATGGTGAAATTAATACGGTCCATGAAAAACCGATTAAGAGCTGTAATCAAGGCTAGGGGAGGGAATACACCTTATTAAAAAACAATTTGATCAAGCATTTTGAGTTTTATTTTTATTCTTTGTTAAGCTAAATTGGGTAATTTTATCCGTATGTTGGGTTTTGTGCCCTAAAACTCCCTATGGGTACTTTTTTTACACTGTATTTGATATCATTAGAAAGGTACTGAAGTAAACATTCAAATAGTGTAAGTTTTATTTTAATATGTATTCACATTTATGAAAAAAACTGCTTTAACAACAAAAAGTCAACGTGTGCGATTTTATTGCTCTCAAGTGTAGTTTTTATGTGTCAATTTGGATTATCAATTAATTTCCCTGAATTTACAATGTTTACTCACCTCTAAGTGTAGGCTTGTCAGCAAAGGGGTTTCTGTACTCGGGCGGCAGAGGGGGGGTGAAGAAGGCTCTGCCGGGGGGAGCGTACGAGGGGACAGCCCCTGCTCCCCCCACCCCGGCCAGCAGAGCGGCGCCGTGGTGTTGTGGTGGCCTGCAAGAGAAAGAAGACGGTGGTTAGATTTGCTGATGATTTTCTTAAGGTATATTTTTTTTTAAGAACTACCTGTGCCAACTGCTTCGCCCAGGGGGATGTGCTAGTGGGACAAGTCTAAGTTACTTCTTGTAACATCAGCTATCGGTCAGTATAAATCCCGTCAAAATCGGTCCAGCCGTTTCGGAGATGAGCCGGAACAAACAACAAAAGACAGACATTTTTATTGTTGTGAGTAGGTACCGACCATAAGTACCCTCCATTTAGTAAAAAGCTGTTATTTTGACATTACAAAAAGACACTTCAATTTTATTTATGTAATTTGTACCTATGGATAAATGATATCCTTGTCACCGAACTTCGGACACGGCGGCTAATCTCAAGGGAGATTAGCCAAGTACGTAGGATAATTATAGTGTACAAGCGTGCCCTAATTAATATACTCGTAGGTGCATTCTCTCATAAAACAATTTTTTTGTCATACACGTTTGGTAACTAATCCTGTAACGCAATATCATGATCATCCATAGCGTCTTCACCCACTTAGGGCACCTCTGTTTTCTTGTGCCAATCCTCACGCTCCTGTGCCAGCCTCATTCATGTTTTACCGGCGGTGACAACAATGTCGTCCGCCCATCTCGCCGCCGGACGACCGATATCTCGTCTTCCAGTCCTTGGACGCCAATCTTTTAAAGCCTTACTCAATGAACTCAATGTACAGCCAGTTTATTAAAACCGCCAACATACCCACAACCTTTGCTATTCCGTCAAACTATAAAAGCGTAATAATACGATTTGTAGGACCTGGAAAGTGCATTCACAATGCGATTTGTATTATGCTTGCGTCAGATATGTTAGGAACTTCGTTTTATATGCATCGCATTGAATTCTAAAGAAATTGGCAAGCTCTTATATGAGTTTCTATGAACGGGACATAGGATGTTTCTGTGAAGTTATGTTATGAGTACCATTAGCTTTTTGAACTATTTTATATAACTTAAGAATCCTTCCATGTACCTCACCATATACAGTGTGTTTGGAGAACAGTTACCGATATTTGAAGGGCATCTTATATTGTGTTTTTGATCGACGAAGGCACTTATATCCCTAAACCTAACCTAACAACCCGCGAATAGCAGCCATATTTTTTTTCAATCGGCTGACATAGGTTTTGTTTGATAAAATTCTGATATCTTTGAATTTGATGATTATTGCAAAGGTAAACGTCGAGCCTATTGAATAACTCAATACATATTTCCCGATTAAAGCAAAGAGAACCAAAAAACAAAAATGAAATTACGATATTTTACACAAAGATTTTAAGTTTCAACCTTAGTGGGGTTTTAAATTGGCAGTGACTTCACTAATTGCAAAAAAAAGAAGAAATTAAAATCATATTACCTACCAAACAACCTATAAGTATAAAAGATAGTTGTTTTTATTCATTCTTAAGCGCAATACATTTGGCAAGAAAAACAGTCTTGCAGAATTTCGATTTGCAGTATTTGCACGCCAAGAAATAGGAACACAATTTCGTTTGGTTTTTTTAAGCGATTCTTGCCTAACTTTTATGTCTGACTTACTTAAATATACTTTGCCTTAAGCCAAAGTAAATATTATAAAAGAAAGCCAAAAGAAAGAACATAAAAGATTGGTGTTTACATTGTCATAATTAAAATTTGTAGAGCAAACTGGATGATAATTAAAAATTTAATTAGTTATTTTGCAAGGTCGTTTTCCATTAACACTGCCTTTCATTATTAAAATGATTAAAACATTTCCAATTTTTACTATCTCAAAATAATGGTTGTAACTATAAGTAAAGATATCAGAAAAGTAGCTTAAAGTTTTAGTAATAAGTCGACGTTCACATAGACGTGTTGGATTTTCAACTTTCGGCGGTAAGCAACTCAGTATCAGTCAAACTGGGGCATTATCTTCTGAAGAAAGTTTGAATCAAGCGGTGAGTGTTTTTTTTTTGGAATGGCCATAATTTCACCCCTCGCCACTGCTGTTAATATTATGAGTCTACCAATGACTGTCACAATGAACGGATATTGACAGTGTCACCTTACTTGACAGACATATTGATGTTTGTCATATAATGTTGCCAATAGCAAACAGGAAGAAGCTACTGTGTTTGTAATTAAGTTCAGGATACTTATCGATGTTAATAACGATGGTTTCCTGCCCCGTAAGCCAATTGCGGTTTCAACTGAGACACCTACTTATCTTTTGGACAGTACTATTGCTATTGGTTTAGAGTAAATGCTTTTTATTTTATTTACTAGCTGCTATCGACTTTATCTGTGGACCTCAAAAACATAAATGACATAAAATCCACATTGGTACAAAAACAGCTACAAAAGTTGATTAACATTTTGGTTTTGTATTAAATAGTGAGCAAAATACTTCATTAAAATCGTAACACAAGTAAATTTTCATGAATATTAACTCTTAGGTATAAGACAACATAAAAAGTCTCAAATTAAATCTATTTAGATGAAAATGAATCGCCGAAATGTATGTACGCGCAAACTTCCGAACGACTGCACCAAATTGGATGATTCGTTTTTTTTGTGTTCCTTATTTTGTCAGGACAAGGTTTGTTTATATAAGAAAATAAAAAAAAATATAGATTTGATCAGAATTCATTTTTACAATCTAATACAAAAAGCGATTGACGGTATGTGACAGAAGACTTTGACAGATCTTTGACGAAACAATCGACCATCTGATTTGATTTTACCAGTCGCGACTGGAGAAATAAAATATGGCGATACGAAGTTCGCCGGGTCAGCTAGTAATTAATAAATATTGGTGTACAATAAAGCATAATATAACTAAATAACTTTTGAGTCAATTTATACTATGCCTTAATTAATGAACTTTTGTAGCTTGTTTCCCAGGTATTGAAACAAGAAACTGGTGATTAATTAGCAGCCATACTTCCGGGCCACCATGATCAGCCATCTTACCATAGACTTACCGACGTATTCCCATAAGTATCATATGTCTGTAATTCCGTATCAAAGGACCACACTTAGAAACATTCTATTGTCTTCATTTCTTGCATTTCAATAGAAATTCTACGCCTAGTGTAGCTTTTGATTTCATAGAAATATGTTAACGTCGGATTTCTTAGTAAGAACGGCCGGGTTACGTAAATATGAATGCAGGTCCTATTATACAAATAAGCATTGGTGTTTTGAGAATATGGAATTATTGCTTACTCATACAATGTCTGCCAGGGGTGCGGGTTGTTCGAAAGAGATACCGTGGCCCCTGGCATAAAGGCAACTGAAGGAACACGGGTGGGTTTTAGGCAGTAAAAGTATGACACGCCCGGCCCTCCCGCTCCACCCAGAGCGGGAGAAATTATTTGATGACTTCCCATCCTTAAAAAAAAACATACAATGTGAGCAGTGGTGGCCCAGTAGTATAGGCCCCGACCTACGAGGGTCGTGAGTTTACACAGGCAGACAATTTACATAATGTATTTAATTTCATCACCACTGCCATTAAAACGGTGAAGGAAAACAAAGTGAGCTAATCGGCATGTCCTAGAACCAAAAATTCGAAGACATGTGATACCCGCACTGGGCCCGCGTAGTGGATTATGGCCCACTCAGTGGCCCACAGTGGGAACATTTTAGGCTGATTATGCCTGCTTACATATATTTGCCAAAAATTGAATGGCAAAAATCAGAATGGTAAATATTCACTGTAAACTACATATTAATGTGGCTTTTAAAACATTACTGGAGAAATTTAAGTGTAGGTAGTTATTATAAGGAGGTACACCTCTGCCTAAATAACTGTTTGCCCGCCCCTTCGCTTGATAAATTTTCTTTTTTTCCTTTTTACAATTGAACCGATGTCGACTATTCTGCCAGCGTCATGTAGAGTTCGCTTGATATTATTTAACGAGCGTGATAATAATTACAGAAAACTGTCATTGTCCCTGCAAAAAATAGTCTATATTCCGACACTTCATTAATACAAAGGGTTAAAAAAAAAACTCAATGAGAATTGTAAAAAAATATTGTTTACAAACATCCCTATTTGTTGTGTTTTTAAAAGCAATTTAATACACCGAAATTGTAGCGTGTATTTTATCATGGCAATACCGTATAAGCGAATATTTTTCTGAATGTCGTTGACCTTAGTATTTGTGGTGTGACCAGTGTAAAAAGACCTGTATTTTTGGTTCAATTTGTATTTGTACAGAGATCTGTATTTGAATCGCAGTCTTCCATGGAAATGACAAAAACTGGCAATGTGCCATAGCTACGCCATTCATTCCGCTTTATTTTCAGTACGCAAACCGCATTTTAATGAGGAACGTATAAAAATGTCTAGATTTTAGCTTAAAAATAGGTACCTGTTGATGGGACTATGCAAGTAGGTGCAGTACCTACCTGCTTCAAAAATGTTAATAGAAAAACTACCTTTGTAAGAACACGCCTAATTATTTTAAATCATTAAAAACAATCCATAATTTACACACAGAATTTACATAACAACTCAACTCAATGCTCCACAGATTAAACAGAATTACAAAAATAAGCAAAACTTATAATTCGCAATCTCCTTTTCTTACTGTATGCCATTAGCTAATAGATGGCGTTACTAGAACAATGCAGATTGTTATCAATTTAAAACTCAACCACAATTAAATGTCCATTGTTTTAACTAAGTACATTATTGAAATAAAATAGTTTCCAGCTTAATAAAAATCGTTAAAGTCAAACACAATTAGATTGTAAAAAGATAACACTTGGTCTGCCATTGAATGAAATAACTAAATTAGTTTTGCTACTCGCCGCTAGATGGCGCCCTAAGTACATGACACGATTTCGCAATCTTGAAGTAGTCGTCCGTTTAGTTTTAGATTTTTAAGCAAATGTGATAATACTGTGACATTTAAATGCGAAAAAGTAGGCGTTTTATCTTTGACAAGATGGCTATTTAGATAAATATTCTAATTCTAGAGCTAGTTTATGGATAGATCTTTAATGTTAATGCATAGATCGAGTTTTTTTTTTCCACAAATCGAAGTGGCTCAATAAATAATTGATTAAATACGATAGGTGTTCAAATTATAGATTATCACGATTATCGTTAACTTTAGAGCTTGCCTTGGAACCGAGATGATGGCCGATAAATATAACTACCTACTTATGGAAGAAGAAGACATAAGAATTGCACCAAACAAATTGGAATAAGGGCAAAGGATATTGATGGACAATCTTTCTCTTTCTAAAACAGTAATAGTTTTTTTTTTTTGCAAATTGCAAAACAAACTCTCGATACGAATGTTCGCGGTGAGTACAGTCCTAAGTATCGTACTAAGTGTTCCTTCTTTTACATAGAAACCAATTTACACAAACCACATTCTCACATAAAAGTAGCCACAAAAATAATATTGTTTTGGCAATAAAACATACAACGGCCGAGCACAATCCAAATGTGAATGCGAACAATACTGTTAGATTGATCGCAGACTCAGCCTCAGTTCTAGGTTGAGATAATGGACTGAAGTGATTCGTTTTTTTTTTCTTAGTGTTGGCAGTTATAATTTTGTGGCAACACCTTTGATAATTGATGAATCCCAAAATATTAAGAAAACAGCTACTGAGGATAAAATAATCAACATAATGCCTAGCCTATAACGTTCCTGCTTCTGCGACACAGGCCTCCTCTCGGTGGAAGTGAGTGGGCCGTAATCCACCAAGAGGGCCCAGTGCGAGTTGGTCACATGTTTTCGATTTTTTTTGGTTCCTGGACATGCCGGTTGCCTCATGATGTTTCCTTCGCTGTTTTGAGAGCTGTGGTGATGAAATAATTTACGTAACGCGCTTGTCTGTCTACAGCATCATACGTTTAATAATCAAAATAGAAAAAATATTGTTGCACCAATTGAAAATATCAATACGCTGACATACGTTTTGTCAAAGACGTAGGCACGTCTATCGAGGAAACTAACACCTGACTAATTTGAAAACAAAATCCCGTGCACACAATGACCACATCTGTTAGCAAGCGTTACTAAAGCGGCTGAGTGCTGCAAGCAATAATAGTCCTTACGGTGTATAGATGTTAGTTTCCTCGATAGTACCTACCATGTTGGACATGTCACTTTGTAAACTTGCATTTAGCAAATCAGTGTCAGGTTTTATGTTGAGTAAAAGATGATTGGAGACCGTAACATGTATGTCCATTAATTACGTGAGGCGTTTGGGAGGTCGAGTCGAATCTCACCCAATCTCACGTGGGGAACAGGGGTCTCGGTAAATATCACGTAATTTAAATATTTTTCCACATAGAAACAATGCATTGTAACATTGCGGGAAAGCGGGTTAAATTATGTAGAACATGTTTTTCGTCAATATGGCTAAATCTTACAAAATAATATTTATAGCGGTTATGCGAACGCCACATAGTAGCACAGTAGCTCCTCGATGATTAAAACGCCACAGGCCAGCCAAGCCAGCCAAATGCAACGCATAAATCCAACGCAAATAATCACAGATTAACGTTTTTACATTAAAAACACGTATTTTGAAATATCTCACGTGAGATTATGGGGAGGGGGGAGGGTCGAACCAAATCTCACGACATCTCACCAGAGCGGGGGTGGGGTTCGAAAAATCACCACAATTACCTCACGTAATAAATGGACGCCCCCCATGTATTTGCAGATCTATATTAATTAAACTCATCATTACATTAATTAATCCCATTGAAAAATTTTTAATGAAATAGTATTGCAATGAGATTAAATTATATTCGCGTGCTACCCTGGCGTATCCACCTCAAAGTACATTTCTTTAAACGAACACAACTACACTCTACAATCACCAATTGCTTTGCTTAGCATGGTGATTAGAAGCAACATCCTACTATCACTATTTAGTATAAAACAATGTCGCTTTCTCTGTCCCTATATCCCTATGTATGCTTAAATCTTTAAAACTACGCAACGGATTTTGATGCGGGTTTTTTTAATAGATAGAGTGATTCAAGAGGAAGATTTATATGTATAATACACCGACCTCCACGCGGGCGAAGCCGCTGGCAAAAGCTAGTAATATTATAAATGTGAAAGTTTGTGAGTACGGATGTTTGTTACTCTTTCACGCGAAAACGGCTGAACGGATTCGAATGAAATTTGGTACACAGGTAGTTTAAAACCTGGATTAACACATAGGATACTTTTTATCCCGGTGCTACGTTACCGTGGGATAATTTGCGAACTCCACGCGGGCGAAGCCGCTGGCGGAAGTTAGTGTTCCATAAATGACATTTATAATTTAACATAAAGACATGAAACCATAGAGCATAATTTATGTTTATCAGAACTCGATTGATCATAGACTAGCGTGGTATGGTGTCACCCGTCGCGCCGGCATGGGGTGAATGACCATAATTAACCATAATGATATAGTGCTAGCCTGAGGGCATCATAAGTTTTCGGTTTTTACTACTATTTATGACGAGTTGATTAGTTTTATGAGTTTTTTGCACATAATTTGTATTTTATTTTGGCTGAAACGTGGGCCAAATATGTACATTCGCCAGTTAGAAGTTTAGAATTGGCCTCAACTGTCATCTTGCACAAAAAGTCATTCAATAGGATTTACAGAGTTATTTGAACTTACAGCGTCTTATTACTAAAAACGGTGTATCGCCATAGACCCATTATTTAATTTCGAACTTTATTCCGATAACAGTAAAGTTCTTAATACAGAACTGACAACTTAGCGGTCAGGTTTGTAAAAGGAACTGTCTTTTAATCATGGTAACGGTCGAATTTCAAAAACTATATCGACCATGTCAAAATAATAATAAGGCCTGCAGAGTTATACTGATGCCTAATGCCTAGAATTCGATAAGAGGGAGGCGGCGCACGTGAAGGAGAGGCAATATATGCGCCCTCACGGCCCTAGCCTCGGCAGGAGACGCCCTGGGCGTCGAGAATCTCAGGCTGTTTCCCGGCCACCGTAGGCGCGGGCTTGCGGACGGCGAGTATTGGGTAGCTCGCTGTCCGGTAAGGACCAAGCCCGGGTCGACGGCTCGTTGTGTTCCATGCGCGCCTCAAAGAGATGTCAGCACCAACTGGTGTGGGTTGTTTGAAAGAGATACCGTCGCCCCTGGTACACAGGTAAATGGAGGAACACGGGTGGGGTTTAGTCAGTAAAAGACTGACACGCTCTCCTGCTCCACCCAGAGCGGGAGAAGTTATTTGATGATTCCCCACCCTAAAAAAAAAACCGCATGTCGGTGGTAATAGTTTGACCTACCATAGAATTTGTTATAACGTTTGACAAGACTAAATTAAATTAAATTTGGACCCTCACTGGAGGCCTATGTGCCAACAGTGGGGTCGGTCATTCTAAGGGACAAGAGATTACTCATTTAAATAGATCCTGCAGCCATGAGCCCCCTAAATAAAGGATCAAAATCGCTCCTTACTTAGACCACACTTAGAGGATTTATTTATTTTGACAGGGTGGTATTAATCCTTCAATCAAGCTTAAAACCAAGCATTAAAACAAAAATAAGTCACACAAATCTCCGTTCAAATCCTATGCAAAAATATTTATTTCTTGTTTTATGGTGTGGTTTAATTTTGAAAGGCGATGGATTTATTAGATGATTATGTCAATATATTTTTGGATATAAATAACAGTTTGCTGTTAGAAAGGGAAGAGAGGGATTAAAGATGGATAGGAAGCTTCCTCTTGCTACTGTGACTGCTAAGCTTGGTTATAATGATATCCATTGTTCATGTGGAGGCTTCTCTTGACTCCTCCGTGCCTTTGAAAACAAGTTAAGCCCTTGGTCCCGGCTGTCATTCGTAGATCTTTGACAGTCGTTTCGGGTATAGCCAGAAGCCCGAAAGTCTGACAACCTAGTCCCAATCTATCAAGGGATATCGTTATACACAGTCACTCAGTTGAGGAGGTCACATAGGCAGTCGCTTCATGTAAAATACAGGTATTAATTTCAGCTAAATTTGGTGAGAGTGGAAACTGACCCCAATATAGTTGTGAAAGCTGAGGAGGCTAGGCAGTTGATGAGGCGTATCTTTAAGAGGCTAGGCAGTTGATGAGGCGTATCTTTAAGAGGCTAGGCAGTTCATGAGGCGTATCTTTAAGAGGCTAGGCAGTTGATGAGGCGTATCTTTAACAGTGGCGATTCACGGGTTGTTAAAGAAGCATGTAAGACATTATCATAAAGAAACGATGGATGGACTGTGTCAATGATGATATGGTTACAAAGGGTGTGAATACGGGGATGTCGACTAATAGAACAAATAGACATGTTGTGCCGACCACAAGAAAATTGAGATAAATCATCAAATGACTTCTCCCACTCTGGGTGGAGCAGGAGGGCGTGTCAGACTTTTACTAACTAAAACCCACCCGTGTTCCCTCAATTGCCTGTGTGCCAGGGGCCGCAATATCTCTTTCGAACAACCCGCACCCCTGGCAGGCATCGGCCCTTGCAGGCCCTACCAGTTAGTGCTGACATCTCTTTGATGCGCGCGTGGAACACAACGCGCCGTCGACCCGGGCTTGGTCCTTACCAGACAGCGAGCTACCCATTACACGCCGTTCGCAAGCCCACGCCTACGGTGGCCGGGAATCAGCCTGGGATTCCCGACGCCCAGGGCGTCTCCTGCGGAGGCTATGGCCGTGAGGGCGCATGTACTGCCTCTCCCTCACGTGCGCCGCCTCCTTCATTGGGATAAGGGTAAGGAAATGAAGATAAGACAATATGATACAATATACCCAAACACGAGAAATAAAACTGCTTTAAGACCCTGCCTATAATAACTAATCAAATATTCACAAAAATCACATCAACATTGTTAAGCCTTGTTCTTCAGTTGAGCCTCTGCCTACTTTGCGATTAATCGCAAGTTGCAACTTGGAATCACTAAACTGATTATGAACACGATTAGTCGTGAGTCGTGTCCTTTGTAACTCTCGAAGATTTGCATAATCACACTAACGAGACTTTACGAACGACTTATAAGTCGTAACTTTGGGCTCTGAAAACAGCGGGGAAGCGGCGAGAGCGACATCTTTCTGTACTATTAATTTACTTACTAAAATAAACTATCCACGTACGGTCACCAAAAGGATGGTCTGCTGGGGAGTTTACTACGCCACTTCTTCTTCCCAGCTAAAGCAATAGGAAGTGGTGAAGGGCGGGCGTTTTGGGGGACTGTCTTATGTAATTTTGACGTTCAAAAAATGCTGACTCGCAGCCTAGTTTGAATAAATGACTTTTTGATTTTGATTTAGATTTTGAGATGAGTAACCGGAGTCGTCGTATATAGTAAAAGTTTAGTAAGAAACCGATCGATGTTATGGAATAAAATTTAATTTTATTCTTGAAAAACAAATAGTTAATTTATGAAATACATACTAATACATTTTAATCTAATACACAACCATTGAAAAAAAATCCCATAACCCGTAAGATGATCCATTTATGATGAGTACTGTAATAGTGTCGGGAATCGAGCTGAATGGCGTGCAATTGGCTCCCCAATTGGAGGGTTCAGAGTCGATTAATGGAATGAACCCCAAGATATGCACTAGCCCATGGACCCTCATGTTTCATGGTGCTACAGAGACCATTGCATATTAAGGAATAGGCTGGCGGTTGCCGAAATGGAAGGGACAGTAAATGTAAAATTTCAGGCGTTTATTCTTTAATGTCCCTTTTTATTCTACTAATATAATAAATGTTTGTACGTGTAGATGTTTGTCAATCACGCAAAAACGGCTGAACGGTTTTGGATGAGGCAAACAGATAGTTTGTAACCTGGAATAACACATAGGATACTTTTTATGCCGATAATACGTTCCCGTGGGATAATTTCCGACCTCCACGCGGGCGAAGCTACTAGCAAAAGCTGGTATAGAAATAAAAATGACATTTCACAGTCAGTCTTAATGAATTAGAATTATTATTTTTCAGTGTCCAACTATCCGCTACAGTACTTATATTTCTCATTTGAAACAAACATTCAGGAATCCTCAGGTGACAAATAACAAGTATAAAATAACGCTTGTTACACTTTTAACTCCTAAAACATTGGTACAACCTACATGAATAAAATATCTGAAATTGCTCGATTAGCCCCCATCTTTTAGATACGCCTATAAACTTGTTTTAGTATCGAAATATATAGCTTGATCGAGTGCCAAACGCGTAGTTTATGACTGACGGGAAATATGATGACTTCTTGTGTTTTTTGAAAGAATTTTGTATGTAGCTGAATATAAGATTTTGAAACATATCTGTCAGCTTGTAGATTTCTTAAATCCGGCCACATTTTGGCTGGATCCAGTAGGATTAGTAGGTTAGGATATAATAGTATTGTGAGTCAAAGTCATATTTCATAATCAGCCTATATCGTTCCCAATGCTGGGACACAGGCCTTCTCTGTGAGAGGCCTTTAGTCCACTAGGCCACCACTGCTCACTAACAAATCATATCAATCTCCAAATCATATTGTGAGTGGCTAATAGACAAAGTTTGTCTGAAAACGTTTTTCAGATACGTGATGTGAAAAATCTCAATCTGGATTTAGAAGAGGACAATGTTCATAAAGAAAGACGTTAATTTAAAGGCTTCTTCAAACAGCCGCGACGCGACACTTGTAGAACAATTTCCATTAAGTTTTCATAGAAATTGTCCTACGACTGTCGCGACGCGACCGTCGCGTCGCGCTAGTCTGCACGAGCATTAATGGAGCTATTAATCAAATATTTAGATAATTACCGTCATAACTTAAACGGAAAGAAATGTGAACGCTAATCTCGTGGCTTCTCCAATTCTTGTATAACTTTTATTGTCACGTATTTTATGAAAACTTAAAGAATGCCAAATGATGTCAAAACCGGAGGTCATAGTTTACTTAATATGCTAGTAGGTACTTTATTGCTTTAATTACTGTAGAATAAATCCCCACTAATTCCATTTATATTATAAATGCGAAAGTAACTCTGTCTGTCTGTCTGTTACGCTTTCGCGCCTAAACCGCTACACCGATCGTCATGAAATTTGGCAGAAATATAGCTTGGGATATGGAGAAGGACATAGGACTCTTTTTTACGCGATATCCGACATCCACACGGGCGGAACCGCGGTAAAAACTAGTAAATTATAAAGCTGTCTTTAATTGAGGGTAGGTAGTTATTAATCCGTTCATTGAACATGTTAATAAATACTAGTATCATCTTTGAACTTTGACCTTTTGTGGTCTTTGAAGATACTTTACTAGTTTATGATAAATATAGGGAGGAGGTTTTAAACGTATAATTTTGTGAAAACACGTCATTCTAAACAATTTTCGCTAGGTAACCTAGTTTTTTTTTGGATGGGAATCATCAAGTGTCAGACTTTTACTGACTAAAACCCACCCGTGTCCCCTCAGTTGCCTGTGTGTCAGGGGCCGCGGTATCTCTTTCGAACAACCCGCACCCCTGGCAGGCATCGGCCCTTGCAGGCCCCATCAGTTGTTGCTGACATCTCTGAGGCGCGCGTGGAACACAACGCGCCGTCGACCCGGGCTTGGTCCTTACCGGACAGCGAGCTACCCATTACTCGTCGTCCGCAAGCCCGTGCCTACGGTGGCTGGGAATCAGCCTCGGATTCCTGACGCCGAGGGCGTCACCTGCGAAAGCCACGGCCGTGAGGGCGCATGTACTGTATCACTGTTCACTGCTTCGCTGAAGGAAGCGACTGCTAGCCATGGACTCTCGCTCCGTACCATGGCCTGGACCAGGGCTAGACGCGAAAGATCGCCGCCGCCGATCGCCTCCATGAGGACACGGTGGTGCTCCGCCCAAGCCGGGCAGACCTCCACCGTATGCTCCATCGTGTCCTCAGGGCGATCTTCGCAATGGAAACACCCGGGCGTTTCCTCCCGCCTTATGCGAAACAGGAACCTCCCGAAACAGCCCTGTCCGGTGAGGACCTGTGTCAGGCGGAAGGTGAGGACGTCATGCCGCCTCGCAAACCACTCCTCAAAGAGGAGACTTACCGCCGCAATCGTGACGTGCCCAGCACTGGGTTGCGACAATCGCACTCTCCACGTCGCCATGAGATCCCGCCGGAGTTTTGTCCGCCATGCCGCGATTTCCCGCGGCAGCGGAGTTACGCCCCGGCGTTTGGCCTCCTCGCGCCACTCCCAAGTGTGCGCGAGGACCTTTGCCTCCCAATCCCATGTCGGCAATCCAGCAAGGAGGCCCGCCGCCTCATCGGAAATCGTGCGGTATCCCCATACCATCCGGATGGCCATGACGGATGGACATGAAGGCGGCCCATAGGGGGCCGCCTTCAACCGGCGTGCTGGTTGGCGCCTCAATGTAGGCGCCTACACCGGTGCCCCGTATAGGGCCATGGCCAGCACGACACCCGCGTAGAGCCTCCGACAGGTGGCGTTTGGCCCCCCCAGATTGGGCAGGAGCCGCTTCAAGGCAGCCCCGGCCCGCTCCAGACTGGGAGCCAAACGTCGGAAATGCTCCGCGATGGACGAGTCCTAGGTACTTCATCGTCGACTCGACGCCGATGTGAACCCCTCCCACCGTTATCTGGGGACCCGTCAGTGGCGCATTCCGAGGACCATGAAACCACATGGCCTCGGACTTGTGCAAGGCCTCCTCGAGTCCCTGTTGCCGGATCCTATCCACGATTGTCGCAACCCCGTGTGTCGCTAAGTCGGCCGCCGCCTGGTACGACCTCTTTTTTTGTAATGTGCGTTTTGTTTGTGCAAAATAAACAACTTTTTCTTTCTTTCTTTGAATTGTACAAAAAAAGATACATGCATCGGCATAGTCTACAGTTGTATAGGAATTTGTTTTTTTTTGTTTCACGAATCGAATAAGAAGAGAAGAGAAGAAGAGTTACGTAGCTAAAGTTGTTTAAAATCACAGGTTGAATACCCCCCTTGAAGATGCGAAATTAAATAATTCTGTGTCTATCTGTCAGCTACATCCACGCCATAGCGAATGAGTGGATTTCAATGAAATTTGGTACACAGGTAGACGCTGACCTGGGTTAAGACATAAGATACTCTTTAGCCCAGTTGTACATTTCCGTGGGATAATTACCGACCTCCACGTGGGAGAGGGTACCTAGTTCCTATATAATTCCTGCTAATATGAGAGCAGAACTGCGTCCTTGAGTGTACATGGATTAATCAAAATGCTATCAAATCAATACAATACAAAACTTTTAAGTAAGAAGAACATTAAATACTTGAAGTTTCTTTAAAACTTTGTTTCTATTCAAATGAATCCCCACTTCACAATAATGAAGTCCAATGATGCTTTTAGTATTGATTCAGTTGTTCTCAATCTTTTATATTTGTTATTTTTCGTGCATGAAAACTAAGACACAAAAGATGGCGCGTTAAATAGGATGCATATTTACTTAAGGTTCTTGTAACAAAACATCTTTTATTTTATCATTTTCTCTTTGACTATTGATTGGAAAAGATACCACAAACCTACCTCCTTTCTTACAACAAATAAACCACGAAACCACAAGCGACTTCAATAAACTACACTTCAAAAGCAACTCCTTTTAAAGCAAGCAAAGCAACATTAAAGCTCCCACTAGGGAAAAACTATAACCGATGCATCACCCGCACAATCTAGACATGATTCCTACAAGGGGGTCGAGTGTCGAGTGAACTTTGAGAAACGCTGTTCAAACTTCGTTCAAGAACTTTCGATCGATGGCAAGTTGATTGATCTGTGTACAGTGTAAGAAAATTCTGCGGGGAATACTTTTTGGTTAGCACTCATGGTTTTAGTTGTTTTTTAAATGCTTTGCTGTTTTGTTTGCACTACCCCACTGCAAACAAAACAGCAAAGCACTTTCGGTGTCGCCGTTTTTAATTTAGTTGTGACAGTTTTGAGGTACGAAATTGTAACGCAGAAATTATTTTCGCGAAAGATCAATTTTCAATTCAAATCTTTATTGTATTCCATAATGTTGATAAAACAGTGGGTAGGCTAAAAACACAAAAAATTCAAATACATATCCAAAGTCACCGACTTCCGAAATTAAAGTTATTTTTCACTTTGTAGTGTTTTTTCGGAAGTCGGTTGTTTTTTTTGGTAAAAGTTTTTATCTAATATTATAACTATATAATTTTAGCTAGTGAGTTATTATTATCAGAAGACAAGACTATTTACTTATTATTTTTTAGACCAGATTTATTTGAATAAAAAATTCTGGAGTCAATGTTCCGTGTGGTGCCGGACCTAAAAGAATAGCACCATCCCATTTCTTCCGATGGGTGTCGTAGAAGGCGACTAAGGGACTTACTAGAGAATGGGCAGCAGCGTTCTCTATGCATTTGACCATCATACTGCGATCACGTGTCGATTATGACAAATCCCCCCTTTTGGGGGAGACTTATGTCCAGCAGTGGACGTCTTTCGGCTGATATGATGATTATGACGATGTCAAAAGGACAAAGGTCTGTAACCGCCAACTCGTAAGATCTACAAGCTACAAGGATCTGCCAAAAAAGCAAGATGGCGGTTTAGTTCCAATTTTGACCACGCGCCAATATATTGTGCAGCGCTATTCTATTATTATTGCCAGATTCTTCTCAAAAAGAAAATACGTCTTTCTCCTAAAGTGGATAGTAGACTGGTATTATTTTAATCATTTAGCTCCTCCCAATCTCAGTCCACTGCTAAATCTCTTCTAATTAGGAAGTCCCAAAGGAACGCAATTCGTCTGTGTCTGTGTACCTACTAATTACATCCTTCGGAGGTCATCAGGTCACTAATAAGGGTTCCTGTAATGCCGTAATTAGGATTACTTAAGGCCAGGTAGGGAAGTCTGCGAAATTATTTTTTTCTTAAGTTTAAAAAAAATTATAGACCAGTGTCAGATTGTTTGTTGATAAAAAAGAAAAGTATTTTTACCAGTGGCCATTATATGAATATGACAGATTTGAGAAGCATACTTTGGTAGCTTTTTACGATTTCTCGCAAAAATTGTTGGGTTAGTGTACTCCATTACTTAAATAAATATTTGGAAGTACTGCATTAAATATATATAAAATAATATATATTTCTGAAATTGTCGATTCGCTCACAAATAAATTAACTTCATGCGAATCGCCTGCCGACAAACGTATATTATTTAAAAGAGGAGAGTACATTCGTGCGAATCGCATAAGCCTAATTCATCGTGCTATTTTCAGTACATTTTCTCGAAAAAAGCTTTCTTGAAACCGCAGATCACTCTCCCAGCTATATTACTAGATTTAAAAGCCTACAGAAATAAGATCATCCCCAAAATCAGATGGACCAATTTCTTTGGTATTTCGTGAGATTAAAAAATGTTTGAATTGGGGTTCATTTCCAAAGTTACGCCGTAAAAAGGTACATTAAGAGACATAATGTCCTCTAAGTTAAATTATTTCTTTCCTGAAATTATTCTAAGGTTAGCCAAATGGTTTTGTAAAAGATAGTTTAAAGGAGGATTCTTTTTTATTGCGGTTAAATTATTCTGTGGGACGTTAATTTTGAAGATATGATCTGGTTTATAGGCTGTGTCTGTCAGCACTGCGAAAATTAAATATTGGTTCTATAACATCACGCCTTGATCTCGAAAGGGTTAGGCAGCTCCCGAATTTCGCCAATTACGTTTTAGCCCCATGTTATGAGTCCCAGGGTAAGCCTATTGCCAACAACCGGTCACGAATCCAGCCTCCGGGCTGCTACGGTGAAATCACTGATGGATAAACGTAATGAATAATACTTTGCCCGACCTGGACGCCATGCTCAGTGCTAGTGTTTACGACCACTAGAAAGCGTCTGACAACCAGTCTTACCAATGGGTATCGTATTACCCAGTATCTGGGTTGTGGAGTTAGTTAAGCAGTCGGGCCACGTAAAATACTGGTACTGAGCTGAATCCTGTTAGATTAGAAGCCGACGTTAACATATTTGGAAAAAGGCTAGGCAAATGATGTTGACAGAAAAAAAATACAAAACAAAATCGAGTTTTTAATAGAAAATTAAAAACTTCACATACGAATGACTACTGTTAATCAAATAATTAATAGTCAGCTACCTCATTGCATATTAATAGTGACCAATTTCTGTCTGAATCACCCGTTAATTCAATGTTTTCTTTTATTATCAGATAAGTCCGAAAATAAAGCTATAAAGTAAGATTATAAAACCTCGCCTTAATGTTGTCAAATCAATAAAATCACGGGAAATGAGTATTAGAGATATCAATAAAGTTTAGGAACTGGTTTTTCGAGAAAATTACCAATTAATTTAATATTATTTGTGAGAGATAATGGCGGTAAAATTAGGGTTGTCAGTAGATTCAAGTATACCTGTTCTACCCATGTCCAAAAAGGCTCCACTGGCTATTGGTCAAAATGGGGTGCTGGTGCATGTATGGGGAGCAAAATAGAGTAAAAGCCGGATAGTTGCCACACTTTTTAACATCACTCTATATCTCTCCGTACAAAAAGTACAATACTTTATTTGTAAAACTGTCCGACACTTTGGTTTTTTGTCTACAAATTTGTGAAAAATAAAAAAACATTATCTTTAATATTTCCAAAGTATTCGCGATTTTTGCAGACCTCTATATATTGGGACATGTTGGGATACATGTCACAATAGGGGATAGTTGCCTAATACATACAATTTACGTTTAGGATAGTTGCCCCGCCGAGAAACAGGACATCTATCCTGCAAAAACTTTGATCGTATTTTGCCTTCCCATGCAATCGCACAGAGACATGCAACTCGGTCAACTTAGTGGTAGTTGGAGAGTCTTTCGATAGATTAATAAAATAGCATGCGATTCATCCGCGAAACTAGAGTAATTACAATCGGGGCAACTATACCCCTGGGGCAACTATCCTGGTTTTACCCTACTGGGTGTGGCAAAACAAGCATGTGTGGTGTGACAGTGAGGCTGTGAAGCTGAGGAATGATGTGATAAGGCAACAGTGCGGTTTAAAAGGGGTAGTGCCAAAAAATTAAGAGTATGCGTAGGTGGTTTGGGCATGTTGAGAGGATAAATGAAAGGCGACTAACATTAGGTATTTACAAGGAAGATGGGAGTGGGAACACCAGCAGGCTTAGCACGAGCACCGATTTGTCGACGGAAGAATAGACATGACTATTAACTAAATGATGTACAATAGAACACGATAGATATGTTTTTCTATTAATTATCACAGTTATACGTTCTAAATGAATCATGATTTTGTAGATAATCGTATATACTTTTTGGCCGTCGAGTAGAAAATTTGTTGTCAAAGTGATTTTGACAGTTTGGGAAGAAAAATTCTTTGGAAATAGTCTACATTTATAAGGACCTAGACAAAGATCGTTAGAAAAGAAAGACAAAATTACAGATGGTAGAAGGATATCTGCGGTGCGATGTCAAAAATTGAGAAACGAAATGTCACTTTGTTTTGAAAAAGCACTGTCTATTCTTCGTAGAAATAGAAAGCGTCATGCTAAGCCTGCTGGAGGGGACGTCCTATGAGGACAAGATGACCGGAGGACATATAGTGACCTTATTGGAAATTCTTTAGAAAAGTCAGATGCGTAGTACTCGCAGCCGGGTGCGCGTATAACCAGTGTGAAAAGTTTGTTCTAACCATCTCGAACTAACATCAGCATCGACCACGTTCGGCGTTACGATTGGTCCTTCACCAATCCAGGGCCAAACGGAGCGCCGAACGCACTCGACGCGTTCGATCGAAATGGTTAAAAGAAACTCACACTAGGGCCATTGCTGTATGAGCGTAAACGAGGCAAAATGAGTACGTAAGGATGAATAATTTGATACATAAGGATTGTTTTATCCCCGTAGCTTCATTAAATTCATTGTATTTCTATTATTTTTGCATGTTTTTCATTAGATTAATTAGGATTACTACGATAGTCTTTGATCTTTTTTATCCTGCCAGACACAAGAGGGATTTCCTATCCCTGCAAAACAGAAAAGCTGTGAGAATAAACTAACTTTGCTTTATTATTTTTCTAAGTATCTCTGTTTAAACAGAAATGCGGAGTTAAACCAATATTATTTTAGCTCTGTTTAATTCATTTATTTAACGCCCTCTTCCTTCCGCGAATTTAATCTCTGTACTGTATTTTTTTCTTTGAGGCAAATATCCTTAGAATTTCCTGCTTTAGAGTTTTTTCAGCGAGGTTTTCTCTTTTTTTTAATGTACTTTTTCCGTGGTAAAACCTTTTTAATTTCGTTGCCAACCCTAAAGAAAACTAATCGTTTGAAAATTATACTGCTAGGTTATGCCAATTTTACGATTTGAACAAACTAAACGGTCCGTGAGAAATCTACCTTTTTACGGGGCGCGTAAAGAATCGTCCGTTTTACGCATCGCGTAAAATCACGATTAGCGGCCATCCCGTTTTGAGTTTAACGATAATGTTGTTTTTTTTTATTTCTGTCTACCTGTTTGTGTGTGTAAAGTATTTTAATTACAGTAATTAGAAGCGTATAGCTGAGGTTTTACGATTACAGACCTAGTTTAAATAAAAGTAAGTACCTAAAGTGTAATAAAAAATAAATAATCTGTGATCTGTTTTTCATTAACAGTTCGTTAGGCACAGTGGTTCATGGAAGGCTTCTGTGTTAATTTTTGCGGGTTCGAGTCCCAAATGCATCAATAATTGTATGACCTGCAGGCTATTCTGGGCACAAGACTTTGTGCTTGTGACATTTCACCCTAAAAACGCACAACACAAAAAATTACCAGAGCCATAAAATTAAAAAAAAAAACAACAACATCAAAGCTTACCTCGGCTTATGATACGTCGGGTTGCTGTTAGTCTTGAGTATGTCAGCGTTGGGGACGGACGTCGGCAATGCGTGTTCCCTCTCCAGTTCGCTCTCATAGCTTTCTAGCGGTACGTGCTTGCCTGGCAACGGATCAGCTGGAAACAAAAGAAAAAATTTGTTAAGTTTTTTGTACGTAACACCAAATAAATCTGTATTTTTTTTTTAGTTTTAGGATTTCAAATGAGATTCATCAAAGAATTGAGGCTAACACCCGGTTTCTGGATTAAAAATGTTGTTTACTTAAGGCGATTCCTTCGATATTTTTGCATTGAATCATTGGAATTCGCGATACTAAAGTTGAGTTAGACAAGTTCTCAACTTCAGAAAACTCGGGGTTTTATCTGGCATAGACTTATTTATTTCCTTACTAGCTTTTTCCAGCGGCTTCGCCCGCGTTGACCAATTTAAACAAAACCTTAACAAATCTCAAACCTAAACCTTCCTCATGAATCACTCTGTCTATTAGTGAAAACCGCATGCAAATTCCTTCAGTACTTTTTGAGTTTAACGCGAACAGACAGACAGACGTGGCGGGGGACTTTGTTTCATAATATGTAGTGATGCTATTGCTTGGGCTATCGTTGCTCTTTACACCCAAACCATAGTTTTTACTATTCTACGTGAAGTGTCTCGTACTACTATCGCGTCTGTCTCTTAAACTTACTTTTATAGTAGTATTTGTGCCCTAAAATAGTCACTCAAGGTTTTGCTAAAATTGGGAGCTAACGGCAATGTCACCCCTTGTCAACATTGTACCTACGTCGGTCAACGCGGCGGGGGTGAGTTTGAGAAGTCGGTGGGTTGAGTTGGTCCTGTCAGGGGGTCGAGTTTGTTGATGAGTCGAGGGTTGAATTATATTCTCTAGGTGCAAATGTATGTTTTTACGTGTATTGTAGGTATGATTAATTTGTTGTTGTAACAGTTTCATTTTAAGTTTCAAGTGAGAAAACATCGAGATTTCTTTATTTTATGTTAGATTAATATAATGTATTAAACTTTTACTTTCCGGAAAGAAACGTCTCTAAATGATGGTGTAAACATCAAAATCGTTACGTAGTTTTAAAGAACAACGCGGACAGACAGACAGACAGACACGAAAACCGACTTTAATTTATAATAATATGATGATGAATAGATGTTCGTAGAAAATGGCGAATTATGAATATGTATGGGAAATATTATGCGAATATTCGAATAAAGAAATACAGTGAAATTTCTTTAAAAGGATATTTTTATGAATTTGTATACGCAGCTACAGTTGATTAAGTCGAATTTCTTCACTGTAATGAAATAAAACCGTATATTAAATAATAAACATCTGTAAAAGGTAAATATAAATTTATTAAAAGCCCGAACTCCACAATACTTTATTAACGTTTCAATATAAAAAGTAACTGAGGAAAAAATGAGCAATACAGCCGAACAGTTATCATTAATTAATCGTTGGAATATTAATTTAATTAATTGAAGCAATATTCAAAAAAACATTCGCATCGAAAAAAATATTAGTTAAAAATGGAACGTAATTATTAGAACATGGCGGATATTATCAATCAAACGTCACATTTGAATTAAGAATATTTTGGTATTCGGAATTGGAATATGTTCAATCGCGTTCCTTGTATTTGATAACGCAATACCTTTTATTTAAAATGAATGTACCGAGTACAGAGAAATTGAAGTGTTAAGTGTATGCTTTGACGTCATTCCCTTTTTATCAAGATACATAATTTATTTCCTTCTGGAGTAATCAGGAAAAGTGACTCGTCGCTCAATTTATTAATAAAATTGAGGTATACGTAGCGTCTGCGATTTAATCTATTTATAATTAATTTATAAATGGAGACTGCAGACATTTAAAAACATGTTTCGATTAATAAACTTCAGATAGGCAAACTTTTTGCATAATCAAATTATAAACATAAACATAACACAAAGCCATTTATGCGCCATTAAAAAATCCGTTGCTCAATCAAACTTCGAACACTTCATTTTGAAATCGCGATTACCAGAGACAAAAGAATAAAATATAAACAGCCAGTATCGCATAACATATCAAATTAGAAATATTTGCTGTTCTCACAGGTTATCGAATTTGGAGTTCAGTGGAATGAGATAAAAAGCCATTGTTTAACCGTCAGGTCAATAGTGTTCTATTACAATGTTTACAGTTTATGAAGTGAACTCTTTGTTCTTTGACCTACTTTATTAATTTAACGTCTTGTGGACCCACTTTTAAATAACGAGACTGTTCACTTATACTTTCATAGATTACTCAGAGATTTTAAAACATTTTTAAAGTGTCCAATTTCTGTCCTACAAATAGAAACATTTTCATAGCTTATTCCGTGTCTTGCAGATAGATAGGCCTGTAAGGCGAGCCAAAGATGACAGATATTGTAAATATTGACATAATGATTTCAGTGGAATAGATTATGAAGAAGGCCCGTGATCGGCAGGGAACTACTCGTAAAAGCTGATAATATGAAGATGATGTCATGATGTGTGTCATGAATAGGTTCGTTGACAGGGTGGTCAAATACCTATCCTTTATTGATTTATCGAATGAGTATGTACAAGCAAACATAATAAACATTACTGTGAAGTAGGTACTTGAATGTAGTCCGTTAATTCTAGGATACCTATGTCTTTGTCCTTTACAGTATCCACCTACGCAATGGACTAAGTTTTACTTTTAAACGTCAATCAAAGTTATTTAGTAGGTAATTTATTTTTACAATATGTTGAAAAATTATGCCCACCATCAACCATTTTGTAAAGAACCCATTATTCCCTGCGCGATTTGACAAGCAGTTGACACAGTATGTTTTTCTTCCATTCTAAATTTAAAATCGAAAATATTTTACCGTTACTCCATGTTTATGAAGTACGAACTCTTTATTCGTGGCCTCAATAATGCTTTTAACGTTAAGCGCAACTTTTTAAATAGAATGGAGAAAGTAGTTCTTTCTTCAATAGTTCAAACGCAGCACATTTCATTTTTAACTTTGAAAAATACATTGTTAACGTTTTGTTTATGGTTGGGCTAATGAGGTTCCGTCGAAATGCCACTGGTTGGCAATGGCGCTAGTGTGCTTTTAAAACAGTGACTTAGTTTTTTGTTTCGTAACGATTGAGTATCGATTTTGTAGGAGTGAAGAAACTTGCTAAGATGTGAGTCATTGCTTCTTATATTCGTTGGCCTAGTAACCGAACATTAATTATTCACTATGCGATCTTTGACCTGGCAATCACTGTAGATATGTAAGTAATCGGATACTCCATGTAAGACCTATTTATGTTCAGAAAAACACAATGACCTAAATAATTTGTTAAGCTAACCAGATTCGATTCAAACTAACATGTGAAAATAGCCTAATTTCTAAATACACTCATGAAAAAGTAATTGAACTAAAATTAGGGTATAAATTCTACTATATTGTTCACATAATGCTAAGTACAGGATATTTAAACCCCATCTCACGCGATGGCCACGCAAAAATTACAGTAGGCAGCATCAAACAGGAAATAACCATTCAAAGAGCCCAAATTAACGTTTTTTTGGACAAATGAAAAATAATAAAAAAAGCCAATGCCATTTTATTCACGACCACCTATTATTATTTGGTAAGGCATTATTATAAAATGTGTGAATACAGATAAAAAATTGCGGCCAAGCGCGAATCATTTCATAATGGGACCATTTTTTTCGTTCACTTTTTGTTATGAATGAGTCAAAGTTTTTGATGATTTCTGTGAATTCGTTTGGTCGTGCAAAAATGCAGTATTGTTTAGATATTAAAGAAAAATAGTTTAGCTTAGGTTTCATTAACCATGAAAAGTAGAAAAAGCTAGTTTTTAAATAAAAGTAAGGCGAGTAATTGGTAACTGAGTACTTTTTTACTTAATGTAGCTCGATTAAACTTTCGTGCAAAACGATTAGATAAAACAGTGGTCTATCTTTTGAACTATAATGGAACTTTGAACAAAAAGAAAAAGGATAGATAATATGGGCTCTTTATTATTTATTTATTTGGATATAGTTTGTTTAGGAAACGCTGGTGTGATGAATTAGAGGGTCTACAGGAAGAGTGAAGAGCTGTAGGGTCAGGACACCTTTACTCAGCATCAGGCAGCGGCACAAAGCAAGTAAAAATAAAATAATGCTTTTTCCAACAAAAAAAAAACCGACCTCAGAAAAAACACTACGAAGTGAAAAATAACTTTAATTTCGGAAGGAGGTGACTTTGGATATATATTTCAATTTTTTGTCACCGCCTTCCGAAATTAAAGTTATTTTTCACTTTGTAGTGTTTTTACGGAAGTCGGTTGTTTTTTTTGGAAAAAGTTTTTTTTGTCTTTTGTAAGGGTATGTATTTTAGTTTTTTTTGTTGTGGTTTTATTTTTCACTTTTTAGTATGGTACTTACCCCACACCAATTCGTATACCACTACTTGCGATGTAAACAACAGTGGTAGGAAGCAGCAGAATGTCACCAAGACACATAAAGTGGGTTAAAAACGTATTATCGAGGCTGACGCAAAAGCTGCCGAAGCAAAGTTAATAAAATTTATACGGGACCAGCACCCCTGAAGCATATCCCTAACTGTTAAAAGAAGAATTTTCGAAATCCACATTTGACGGAGATTAAAAAATACATGGGCAAAGAGAATGTTACTGTACCTCAACCAGAACCCAAACAAATGGCTTCCAAAGGAACCTCAATGCAGTCAAATTACCGATACCAAATCAGTTAGGATGGCAATAAAAATGTTGGTAATTATAGATGATTCACACCGCGTGCGGTTTCCCGTGCTGAGTCACACCAAAAGGTGGTAACCGTGATGATTGAATTATCGATGCACTTTTTTCCTTATAGGCTCAAATATTTTTCAGAAGAATCGATGGAGGTACTTATGTTATTTTACAAAGCAAATACATTTATATGAAGCACTCTTTTATGATAGAGGACAAGGCTTTACATAATTACTCCGATACTAATTTTCTTATTATTGTACCCCTGGAGGTACATTGGTTTGTTGTAGTCTACTTTTCTGAATTTGAACTCAGTTCACGCGTAAACCGCTGAACTGAGCGTCATAAAATTTGGCAGCGATATAGCTTGGGATATGGAGAAGAACATAGGTTACTTTTTTAAGCGATTACCGACATCCACGCGGGCGGATCCACGGGCAAAAGCTAGTACATAATATTCTATTCTATTAGTCTAGCGAGGACGGGCGGGCTCGCGAAAGATGGAAGGAGGGGAGGGAGGTCTTTTAGGACTACAATTGACAAAAACATTCAATTGAAACGAAAATCCAAAACATCAATACAAAAACGTACAAAACTTTCATTAGCATAAAAAAAAACCTTTAACCATAAAATTAAACAGCACAGCCGAAAAACATTACGAACCTAATTTTTGTAACACAAATAACGTAACGAAAATAACGTTACAAAAAATAACGCTTTCTAAACACGTAGACATAATTCCCTTTAGCATAATAGCCGAAACGGTAGCCGTTCCAAATTAAAAGTTTTACACGATTACAAATTGGAATTACAAAATGGAATTAGTAAATTCAAGTGAATTCCATTGCCAAGTTTTCTGTTTATCGGAAGGGATGCCAAAGCTTCGAGGGTAATCTAATGTACTTGGATTTTAATTGGATAAAATACTTAAAGTACTAGGAATTCAGACTTTGTTAAGACGGTTACGTTTTACCGAAGACCACATCTGCACATTTATATACACCGTGACATTTTAGTCGTCTTACAACGGCAGCCGACTTCATGTATCCAATGACTGCTATACATTTAAATATTTATTTTCTTGAAAATATCAATGATTAAAAAAAAAAATATCATTCACTAAGACGCACGTAGTTTGAAACACCCTGATATGGAGATGGAATGAAATATGGAACGTAATGGTATAAGTATCTTCTACCCTTTGATACGTAAACATATTAACAGGGTGTTTCATAATTCTAAAGCATTATTTATTATTCTTTGTAGGTACCTATTATCTTAATTAACGAAACAATGTTTTAATCGCGCCTATGGGTATTTTATGTCGGATACATTGAGTGGACCACCTTTGTAAGACGACTAAAATGTCACGGTGTATACATAGGTCTTATAAATTATATCATTTCAGCCGAAAGACGTCCACTGCTGGACTTAGGCTTCCCCCAAGGACCGCCATTTCAACCGGTTGTGGTTCTCGCATCCAGCGAATTCCTGCGGCCTTCACCAGGTCATCGGTCCATGTTGTTTTATTAATGTAATAATGTTTTTCGAATGCATTATTATATAAAAATATATGCTTTCTGCACCCCTTCTACATATAAACTTAAACTCTGCCAAATTTCAAACTCCTCCGTACGCGTAATTTTCGTAAAAAGGGGTACAAAGTTTTAAATAATTTATGGATAAATTAGTGTGTGTCGCCTATAGTGTCTGCCTGTGACCGTCTTGTTCTTCTAATCTACGCAATTGATTTTAATGCGAATTTCACCATAATTTAGAGAATTTATTTCGAAAGGACAATAAATTTATAATAAACTTTCATATAATATAGTATATTTTGTCAACTCGCAAAAACCGCGCGAAGCAGGGGCAAGTCTCTAGTACATACTATTATATTACGAGATCTAGTTTAACGACAGTCGACAAAGTTTAATTTGGACATGACCTAAAGTCTGAAACTAAGTTTTAAGTTCTAGGATTATTAAAATTTAATACCCGATAAACTAATTTTCGTAATCAAAAACTTCCTAAGTTCGTTCATTCAGTCTTGGACTATTATTTACTTATGTACTTTATGTGCCACCTGTGAGAGAGATTACCTATATTATGTACAGCCAGGGAAGTTTATTGTTTTTCACAATGCAATCATCATTCTGCCGATATCCCAAATTATGGCCTATGGCCCAGCCGTGGACTGCTCTAAGCTGATGATGAATCAATTTAATAAACAATTGATTTCTCTTAATTTGTTAACGCAAAGGAAAACGAAAGCATTAGGTACGTACGTCCATTATTAATTAATAATCACGACTTGATCCAGCCCTGGAAAAACAATGAAAACTCCAACAAAAGTTAATATTATTAAGGCACCTATTGTACGTTTCCGCTGATGATTTTATTATTAAAGCTCCTTTGTTTCTACGTTTTAAATATAATTGAACGACAGTTGAGCATTTTCTTGAAGATGAAAAAGTTAAAGAAGAGCCAGAAGATAGCTAAGAAGTGGTAGTGTATTTAGTAAAAATTTATATCATCATCTGCCTAGCCTTTTCCTAATTATGTTAGGGTCAGCTGTAAGTCTAACCGGATACAGTTGAATACCAGTAAGTATTTTAACTGGAGCGACTGTCTATCTGACCTCCACAACCCAGTTACTGGGTAATACGATAGTGACAGCGACTGCCTATATCCTCGACTTCCACTAGATATATTTTGCATTGTTTTCCTAACTTTTTTTTCCTAACCTTGTAAATTATGAACAAGGGATGATTTTAGTAGCATTTTCGTCATACAATATTTATTGTTTAGTAAATCACAACTATCATTCTTTGGCAGTATAAAAGGTTATAATCACGGCAAATTGGCGTAGTGTGTAAATTTGGTAAACAATTAATTTTCCCGATTTCGATTCAAAACTGACGCTTCTGTTACTTCATAGTGTTTTTCCATTTCCTTGATTTTTTATAAAGTCTATTTCTTGCCTTTCTTGTATTCTTTTTTAACACGAGTAATCTAGCTTTGTTATTCTTGAACGTAGGAGCTGATTATTCTAATTAAATAAAAGCCGGCTTTATATACGAAGAAATCAAGTTCTTAATTAAGACTTTCTTGATTATATTAACAATAGGATTATGGGTTCAGAGAAAGGCTCTTCAATACAATTTATTTCTAAGATATATTTAATTAAATATTTGTTTTAAAATCAGCAGGATATATTCACCATCTTCCTGAAAGCTTAATACCCCTAAAGATTATCTAGTGCCAGTCTTTTCATTCAATAACAAGGCTTAAATATTTAAGCAGATACTAACATGAGACTTAAAAAAATCTACATTGTACAATGGCGGCTGCATTCATCATCGAAACAATTCAATCGAAGACCGACGAACTTAAAGATTAAAAAGAATAAACAAAAACCAATTCGAGAGACCATTTATCAATTGCTGCAAGCATACAGCGGTTACACGAAAAATAAACGAAAAAACCGCAACACTAGTGCGGGCATAAAAACCGGAACACTCCAATTAATACTGCCCCGTCTCACAATTGTTCCAGCATTAATCGAAAACAAATGGTTACGATTCACTGGCTCATGAAACAGATACAGTTGTCCCTAGCAATGAATCATGCGTAGGGGTGGGAAAACCGTCTATTTGCTACATATATGTGACATCAGATAAGTTATGGTACAACCTTAGTTTAGGTTGAGATATTACTGTCGACGTAATGCTATTATTTTCCTGTACGGTATTAGCGGAATTCTTAAGACAAAATAATTAGTTACATTTATTTTATATGAGACTGGCTATTCCCTGTGGCGGTGCCCGTGTGGAGGTCGGAAATGAACCCACGGGAACATACTATCAGGATAAAAAGTATCCTATGTGTTATTCCAGGTTACAAACTATCTGTGTGCCAAATCAGCGTGATTTATTAGCAAACACCCAAACATCTAAATATAAAGATGAAGAGTTCTGTTTGGTTGAACGCGCTAATCTCAGGAACTACTGGTTCGACTTGGAATATTCTTTTACTGTTGGCTAGCCCATTTATCAAGGAAGGCTATAGGCTATATAACATCACGCTAAGACCCTTAGGAGCCGAGCAAAGAGAAAAAGTCACGAATACGAAGTACTCGCACGGGCAGGCAGTTCGAAGCGACGAGGTGGGTCGGGGAGCAAGAAATTTGACGCGAGCAGAAGCTAGTTTATAATATTAGCAGGATTAGCTTTTTCCTGCGGCTTTGCCTGGATTGAGGTTGGAAATACCGGGATAAAAGTATTCTATGTCCTAACCCAGGTCAAAGTGTACCACATCGATATCCGTAAGAATGTAACAGACAGATTTACCTTCGCCTTAATAACATTTAAGTAAGGATGGTGTACCTAACCTTTTTGCAAAATTAGTCTATAATGTGCCCCCATCTGTAGGCTTAGCATGGCTCTTTCTATTTATACGAAGAAAAGACAGTGCTTTTTCAGTACAAAGTGACATTTCGTTTCTCCATTTTTGACATTGCACCGTAGATATCCTTCTACAATCTGTCATTTTGTCTTTCGTTTCTAACGATCTTTGTCTAGGTCCTTATAAATGTAGACTGTTTCAGAAGAATATATCTTCCCAAACTGTCAAAACAACAAACTTTCTACTCGACGGCCTCAAAGTATATACGATTATCTACAAAATCATGATTCGTTTAGAACGCATAACTGTGATAATTAATCGGAAAACATACCTGCCTATCTTCTCCTATTGTACATAATTTAGTTAATAGTCATGTCTGTTCTTCCGACGACAAGTCGGTGCTCGTGCTAAGCCTGCTAGGAGACAGACTTCCTCTCAATGAGAGAGTGGGCCGAAATCCACCACGCATCCAGTGCGGGTTGGTAAATGTCACATGTCTTCGAATTTACAGTTCTAGGACACGCCGGTTTCCTCACGATGTTTTCCTTCACCGTTTTGAGAGCAGCGGTGATGAAACAGTTTAAGAGCATTCTCGCCACGCGGGCTGGCAACGGCGCATTTATGGCGGGTTTTCGTGATTATTTCATTAAATACAAACAAAAGTAAACATTTTTTTCAGCCATGCACTAGACCGTTGGTATTTTCAAGTTTGTATGCTATTTTTTTTACAGTTATTTTGGTATTTGGTTATAAAAATCGACATACCGTCAGTTATTTTCTATTTGCATTGAACGATGCAATGTTTTATGAAAGAGTAAATATTTAAAATCATTATAAATACGAACGAGCACTGGAGTGCTTGGCTGAAAAAAAATTGTACTTTTGCTTGTATTTAATGAAATAATCACGAAATACTACTATAAATGCGTTGTTGCCAGCCCGCGTGGAATGAATGCTCTTAAACAAAGTGACGTGCCTGCCTGGGTTCAAACTTACGACCTACAACTCGTTGGTAAGTCGAGGCCGTTTCTACTGGGCCACCACTGCTCGGTTTTTTAATAGAATAAAATACGAATAATACAAACAAATCAAGAAATACCTAACCAACAAATTGTAAGAAAAAAGTAGCTTGAAATTATTCAACGTTTTCCCTTTTCTCACAAATTGTTACCTGCGTAATATTTAATGCTGCGTTTGGCCTTCGGAAGACCTTGACAGACATTTTTAGGCCCCCCAGGTCTGTTTACTTATTAATACAATGAGTTATATCTTGACTATTTCGTTCTATGACTAGTAGATTTAAGATTTTGCGGGTAATATCGTTTTTTTTTTTGAGTGGGAAATCATCAAATAACTTCTCCCGCTCTGGGTGGAGCAGGAGGGCGTGTCAGACTTTTTCTGACTAAAACCCATCCGTGTTCCCTCAGTTGTCTGTGTGCCAGGGGCCGCAGTATCTCTTTCGAACAACCCGCACCCCTGGCAGGCATCGGCACTTCCGGGCCCCATCAGTTGGTGCTGACATCTCTGAGGCGCGCGTGGAACACAACGCGCCGTCGACCCGGGCTTGGTCCTTACCGGACAGCGACCTTACCCATTACTGCCTGGGTAATATGGGTCACGCGATTACATAATTTTGATTATTATATTATACTAGCTTCTGCCAGCAGCTTCGCCCGCGTGGAGGTCTGTGTATTATACATATAAACCTTCCTTTTATATCACTCTGTTTATTGATGAAAATCGCATTAAAATCTGTTGCGTAGTTTAAAAGATCTAAGCGTTCAAACACGAAAAGCGACTTTGTCTTATACTATGTAAGGATTATACCAACAAGCTTAGCACGAGCACCGATTTGTCGACGGAAGAATAGACATGACTGTTAACTAAATGATGTACAATAGGAGAAGATAGCTATGTTCTTCTATTAATTATCACAGTTATGCGAATCATGATTTTGTAGATAATCGTAGGGGCATAAGTTATACCCCTATTGGTAATTATTAGAGATGGGCCGACTATGACTTCGGCCGACTAGCCGACTAGTCGGTTGTAAAATGGACGACTAGTCGGCCAAGTTCAAAATGGCAAACCTACTCATTACCAATTGTTGCTATAGTGGCTACAGTTTCTTTTTTTTAGAAGTATTAAATAATTTTACTTTAGGTGTTTAATTTCTGAATATAAGTTCAATTAATTAATGGACCAAACGAAGGGATCCTATTCTAGATTGCACTGAAAGTAAACTGTAAAACTGATTCTAATAATAAAAAATAATAACGGTAAAGATTTTAATTTCATTTCAATCACGGTCTTTCAAATTTTTAAGCATAACATATGCCCATTTGTTAGTCGTATATACATAAACGAGTAACAATGGGCCGACTAGTCGGCTTTCCCGACTAGTCGGTACATCACTAGTAATTTTATTTGCGAGCCGTTTGGGGTGTAGGTACAACCCACGGGGGTCCTTATGGTCTCTTTAAGGCTCGTGCAGACTAGCGCGACGCGACGGTCGCGTCGCGACACTCGTAGAACAATTTCTATGAAAACTTAATGGAAATTGTCCTACAAGTGTCGCGTCGCGTTGTCGCGTCGCGGCTGTTTGAAGAAGCCTTTAAGGAAATGAATAAACAGTTGGTATCTAGTCATAATACTTGGTATTATAAGGCAATCCTTAAGATTAGTACAGCTTAGAAATGTTAGTAAAAAACATTCCAATTATAATCATGAAACAAAAGACTAAGGACCAATTCTTCTTTTCATCCTTATTAAATAAGGTGCTCGCCATATAAATAAATATCTGTCTGAGGGGTATCCAGACTGATTTATGAACGTCTGCATTTCAGCCTAGTTTTTTGCTTGAAGAAACTTTATACGAGATTCCAGTTAACATTGAAAGCTGTGCTTTGTGTGGGATTAATTTTGGTCTAGATTGAGTGTTAGACATAATATAAAGGGTTTAATTACTTTAGGTAAGTCGCAAGATTTATTATTGTTAGGTTAAGATCAAAGTATTGCGTGGGTGGGGATCGTTACAAGGTGGACCAATGACCTGAAGGACAATCCTCGTAATTAAAAACGCTAAAAATCAAAAAGTATAATTACAGAGAAATACAATTTGTTAATAACAAAAATTTTACAAAGTTCTATCTATACAATTTTGAACAGGGCTTTGCACTGTGGGCTATACAAAATGTAATAATTATGGTTAAGGTGACACTTCAGACGGCTTAATTCCCGTAATTAAAAACTTATCTTACTCATCGACAAGCAATGTCTCAAAGACTTGTCAAAGATGTAGGTAAACTAGAGGTTACATTTTTGACAGACGGAGATTAGAATGTGACCCGTCATAAAAGTACGGGAGCTGCGCTTCCGCTATACATGAGAACCGGTGGATGTTATACTTGGGAAACTTGGGCTTGATACTTGGGCCAGACCTATATCCAGCAGTGGAAGCCTTACAAGTAATGTTGATGAAATCGCTATGATATTATTGCCCAACGATTCGAAACGGTTTCCAATTTTATCGGGAAAAAAATGTAACAGATTGAGAAACTGTTGGTATTCGATTTCTCGGCGTTACAAGTTTACTTTGACATTGTAATATCAATCACAAAGACAGCATTACAAAATAAACTAATAAGTTCAAATAATATCAAGGATTCATACTTGCACAAAGAGATCCTGGACTGATGAGCTAAGTTCCCTAGGCAAACCACAGAGCAATTCCTATATTTTTATGACCGGTCGCATTCTAATTTCAAGTTCTATCCGTCGAAAATGTAACCTTTAATTTATCTATTGTTTTGACAGGTTTTTGACGACATTGCTTGTCGCTGAGATAAGATAGCGACTATTTTGGAACGATTTTAACTGCGGGAATTCGGCTTTCTGAAGTGTCACTTTAATTATATTATTCTTTGTATAGTCCACAGCACAGACATAGGCCTGTCCCAAATTCTATAGTTTTAACTTTATTAAATTTTCGTCACTTATAAATTATAATTACAGAATACCAGTGGCGAAAGCACCATATAACACGATTCCTACCGGCTTCCCTTCGGGGATTCGCATCGGCAACTCTATCGCTATTAAAAAATGGCACGTCAATAGTGGCTACTATTGTCAAGAAATATAGTTACACTACGGGTATTTAATTCACCATAACATTAAAATAACAAAGACAGTTATTTTTAGGTTTCTATTACAACAAAAAAAATCTACATGAACCCAGAGCCAAAACGTCATAATCGGAAACTAAACATTCATACAACAACAGCGATCCCGTAATGATGTCACTTTAGGTCACGTGGCACCACTTGATATGGACGAGAGCAAGCCGCTGTATAACGACAGAGGCAGATATTGAAAAATGCGTCAGCGAGACCGAGATGGAGGAATAGTCCACATTTTATTTGATTTTCAGCTGTTCAATTTTATTGTATTTAATTCATTCCTATATTATTAGAATAATAGTAAACATTCTTTATTGAAAGTCAGAAAGTTTAAGGCGATTTCGCTTCGGCTTCCCTCTTAGAAAAATTGACACCTCGCCGCTGGAGAATACCGAGTCTGACAACCAGTCTTACCAAGGGGTATCGTATTACCCAGTAACTGGGTTGTGAAGGTCAGATAGGCAGTCGCTGCATGTAAATTACTGGTATTCAGCTGCAACCTATCTCCTTATAAACCAGTGAATCTACTTTATAAACCAGTAGACGGGTCAAAAAAAAAATAATCAGCTGCAACAATTACATGTATACACTGAAACATTTATTAACTTGAAATGTCGACTGAACATTACCAACAAAGCAATTATTGCCCTACACGTCAATTGCCTGAAACAATCGCTCCAATTAAAACTGAAATATTGCAAAAATTCATATATTTTAACAATGCGATTGAAGAAAAGCTTTCAGCCGTGTCCTTATTTCAATCAATATTTTAACAGGCTTTGTGTTTACTCGATGAGCCACACATACTATCAGGGACATACATATCCATACACCTTAAGGACAATTTTTTCTTGCAGCGCTCGGCCGCTACAGAAATCTCATCAACCAATAGTGGTCATCGTGTTCACGGGATTTTGTTTTCAAACTGTATAGATATGGATTTCTTCCATATTACAATAACTCATGCCTTTTTCCTTTGAGGGTAGGCAGAAACTACATATCGCCCAACTGTTACGATCCTTACAGACTCTTTTGATTCGTGTACGTTTATACAGCTGGTCATAGGGATAGTTGCCACACTTTTCGAAATATCTCTCAGAACAAAAACTAAAATACTTCACTTGAAAAACTGACCTACAAATTTATGAAAAGTAAAAACAAAAATCTTTAATATTTCTAGAGTATTAGCGATTTTTGCGGACCACTATATTTTGGGACATCTATCCCACATAGGGGATAGTTGCCTAATCCATATAAATTACGTTACGGATAGATACCCCGCCGAGAAACAGGACATCTATCCCGCAAAAACTTTGATTGCATTTTGCCTTCCCATGCAATCACATAGAGACATGCGACACGGTCAACTTAGTGGTAGTTGGAGAGTCTTTCGATAGATTACCAAATAGCATGCAATTCATCCGCGAAACTAGAGTAATTAAAATCGGAGCAACTATACCCCTGGGGCAACTATCCTGGTTTTACCCTACACGCACGCTGCATGCCAGTACTGAGGCCCTAGTGTGTTTCATTTAACCATCTACACCAAATGCAATGAGCGCGTTTGGCGCTCCGATTGGTCTGTTACCAATTGGCTACACCAATTGGTAACAGACCAATCGGTTAAATGAAACTCACACTAGCCTCTGTAGTACTTGTAGTACCTGACCATTCTCCGTTTCACGAGTGCCAATCGCAGGTCAGAAATTATCTTCTGACTCTGAACTACGAGGAAACCGAAAAAATACTTCAATAGGTAAAGGATTTGATTTAAACTCACACAATTAAACATAATTAAATATATTTGAACACACCATCACACTCACACACACACCCCCACAGTACAATACATTACATTACACAACAACAATCGCACATCCTACACACACCAAACTCACTTTCACCCTACCTTAGCTAAATGTTCACATGAAAATGGGAGAAGGCGCTGACTCCTGACATACAGGTTTTTACCTAGTTTGGGTTTCAGAGGCTTCAAAAGATTCTGTAACCTCATATTATGTCAATAAAGATTATGTTTATGTTTATTCTGAAGAACATCATCAATAATGTCACATATGTCCTAGGGCGTCCGTCCCAGCATTTCCACTCCATCCATAATAAGCCTTCAATTTCCCACACAGGCCTCCTCTGAGTTAGAGGGAGTGGGTCATAATCTACCACGCGGTCCCAGTACGGGTTGGTAGATGCCACATGTCTTCGAATTTTTGGTTCTAGGACATGTCGGTTTCCTCACGATGTTTTCCTTCACCGTTTTGAGAGCATTGGTGATGGAATAATTTACTCAAAGTCAATCGCCTGTCTGAGTTTGAACCTACGACCTACAACTCGTAATTCGCGGCCGTTACCACTGGGCCCTCCACTCAGACCTGCCTTTTAATATAGCTTTTGTTAGTGGCCTTCGACATCATCAATTGACTCAGCCATCTAAGCATAACAACTGATGGGAACCGCTAGGGCCGATGCCTGCCGGGGGTGCGGGTTGTTCGACAGAGCTACCGCGGCCCCTGGCACACAGGCAACTGAGGGAACACGGGTGGGTTTTAGTCAGTAAAAGTCTGACACGCCCTCCTGCTCCACCCAGAGCGGGAGAAGTTATTTGATGAGTTGCCACCCAGAAAAAAAACCATCTAAGCATACACTTTTAAATTTACACGACAGACACATTTCAATGGCTGATTTTAAGATGACCGTTATTTAATAACCTGTGAATTACTACCGGACTTAAGATTACCGTTCGAAATTTTATAAGTCCTGACTGAAAGCCGGACATTTGCAAAAAAAGTTATTAAGTGAACTTTTATTTTTAAGGAAATCGCAATAAACTTTCGAACAAATGATATAGTCGGACATGTCCGAAAAATTCTGGAAGGATGTTTACCCTAGCCGGACTGCTTATTAAAGTCTTAGTTCACATCATAATTTTACCCTGAAGTGTTTCTAACATCTGTCAAAGTATTCTCCACTACAAAATAATTATAAAACGCGAACAATACAACCCCACATTGAAACTGTTTCTCATAAAATTTAACCCCTTCAATTCTCCCCCAACAGTAACTCGGAAACTGATAAGTCGGAAATACGGGTTTCGGGACTTACGAGTGTAAAATTTCCGAGTCTTCTTGGCCCTCTAAATTTTGTGTGTGGATCCCAAAATAAAGTAATTAACATTTAAGCAAAATAATGAGTGGATCTTGCATTGTTTGGGGTTTAATGTCGACTGTTGTGTTTTTGATAGAACTGTATAACGGTAATGTTTATTACAAAATATTTTAAAATTCGAGTTTTGAGTAAGCAGAAACGCCATTGTGTCTTAATTAGGTTCTTCAAATTCATTATGTCTGTAGGTACGGACATAACGAATTTGAAAATCAAATCGTTTAAATAGGACCTAACTGAAATACAAACAAGTCGTCAAAGCTCTTACGTAGACAAGGTAAAGCTTTAATAAGCATTACATAACATTTTCATATTCACACAAAACACGTTTTAACAATAAAGACCTATTAATATTCTATAAACGAAACCAAACAACGTAGTATCCTTTACACCCACAGAATAAAAAAGCTTCTCATTACCGCTACTCGATAACAGATGGCGCTACGCTCGCACTTAAGGTCCGCCCACACAATAGCACAGAAATAACAGCAATTTCGACCAAAAGAAAGAAACGACACGCCAAACCAACATTATAAGTATTTATAAGATCTTCAATACGTAATAAAACAAATTCTTTGCTTTATTTCCTCGTTGATGTAGGAGTTTATTAATGGTAGCCGATATTTTGCCAAATAATAGGTTATAACGAGGTCTTATCAATCACGTAAAGTATTATCTACATTGACATCGCATTATATCTTATTCAGGAGTTAATAACAATTTGTTGCCTCCGTGTGATAGAAGGGTGGATAAGGAAAGACGTTTTTTTGACGTCCTTGGGGGGATGAATATGATTTCTCGTAACAAGAAGGTTGGTTATGTAATAGTGCGTGTAACTTCTGTGAAATAAAAAGAAAAATAGACAGCTCTTCGCGTGCAAAGGAAATATTTTACGAGCAAATTATGTTATGACGTTGTATTTTTTTTTTATTCCGGTCGACTTGGAGTATACTCCGATGCAGCAGAATATCAGTATATTTAAATAGTGGTTATTGTATGCAAGAGCGAGCAATTTCATAAAACGAAATTGTTATTACAAGTGCAGTTTTTTTTTAAGTTTAGAAAATGGTTAGTGCTTTTGGTATTGTTTATAGTAAAAACTAGATATTTTCTTAGAGACTGAAAATAATGAATCTCCGTTTGTGTAAAGTAAAGAGATCGTCACGTAAAATTAATTAAAATAAACATTAGCCTGTATAAATTGTAGTCCCATTTTAGTTCCACTTTTAATTTAATTTGAAAAGCAGGGAGATAATAACAAGCTTTGTAATTTTATTACGTTTATGTTTTTATTCAATTTGTGTTCGCTTCGAAGTAATTCAAATTACACAGCCTTTTATGAATCATATATTGATAAAACAATTTTAGTTTTAATAAAAGTTGATCAAAGTTTGAAACGAAACCTAATATTTATTAAAAGTTCACGTAAAGTTTCTTTGAACTAAATAATATAATGCTTTTAAGTTAGTTGTTGTTCGGAAGAGATCAACAGAAAATTCGCTGTTTTACTAAAAAATACTCAGAAAATAAATTGTTAGTTTGTTTATAAGTTTTCTAGTTGTTTTCGATATTCTTTAGTGTTTATGTTATGTCTTCTTCTTTGAGATTACGTTTTATATTTCAGTCGTTGGGACTACATAATAAATACTAAGTATAATATCAAAAATGTTTCGGGCGTAAATTATTTGTAATGGAAACGCGTTGAATGATTTTTGGTGGAGAAAAATCTTAAAGGCTCGTGCAGACTAGCGCGACGCGACGGTCGCGTCGCGATCGCGACACTCGTAGAACAATTTCTATGAAAACTTAATGGAAATTGTTCTACAAGTGTCGCGTCGAGCTGTCGCGTCGCGGCTGTTTGAAGGAGCCTTAAGGGTTCGCGTCATCGATTTGCTAATGTTAACATTATATCTGTAGCTACGAGTATGACGTGTTTACTAAGTTTTCACTTCTGCTGGGGTGCCCATGTTTTGGCATCATAAAAATGTAAGATTCAAAAAACCCTCACCTATTTTTTCTTGGGCTCTAAATCACTGCTATTTTACATCTTGCTACAACCCATTTTTTATGCATATAAAAATAAATCCTAACTATTCTTTTCTACAAAACAGATTAATCTACTTCCCTAGAACTTTTTTAATAACGAAACGTTTCGTTAATAAGTCGACCTGATTAATCCACTCTATCATCTCAGTCTTAATTCTTGTTTTAAAATTTTATACAAACTTCGTTTCTGGAATAACAAAGACCGTGTTTTGTTTTGATTTTAAAACATCTGTGGAAGACGTTTATACCACTATTTCTTCATAAAGGGATCAACTTTAAGTTTTATAAGGGGATCAACTTTTACTTTGCAGGGTTCAAACTATATTTAGTAAAGGAAGTCGGTTTTTTGGGACGTTTTTTTGTAAGTTAGTTTGAAGTAGTGTTGTGATTTATCGGTTCAGATAAATGTGAAGTGCGTAATTTATTTGGGTAGGAGAGAGGATGATTTTTGAGTTGAATAATAAAATTTGTGATAAATGGTTAATAAACAAAAGTGGGTAATAAAGATTGTATGGCACTATACCTTCACTTTTCTTTCTAAGTATTGTGAGAAAGTTCAAAGGTTAGTCCAAATTATAACCTAGAAGTTACGGAACAAAATATCAAGAAGCGAAAGCAACAAATTTTATTGCTATGCTTTAAAAGCCATGAAGATCCGAACGACTTGCCCTTTCAATTGGTAATACCGACAAAACTGTAGTTCTAACAGTTTTGTTTATTTTGCACAACTTTCGACTAGTTCAAAAAAAAAATTACGATTATTTACATAAAATACTCGTGATAACGCCTTTAAATAAATCACGCTACACTGTGCGTCAGCTTCATAAAAAAACAATTTCTACCCGAAAACTTTCGATACTAAACAGAAAAAAAAAGTTTTTGATCTGTTCAAAAGTCGTAAAAAAGTAAACAGGAAAAAATCACTATCACGCTATAAACTAGGTTTTTATGACTGCAAAGAATAACTAATACAGTTAACTATACAGTTTAACTATCTCGTTGATGCTAAGCCGACAGAAAAATTTAACCGCGCAGAAACTATAAATTAGGTTTAACAAGAAATTAATATAGACATGAAGGATTTATGGAGAATGTAATTTTTATAATGCTTTTGAATAGGGATTAGGTAGCCAATCTACAAAGTCGTTTTTTATTAGGAAAATTATGAAAACTATGAAGCATAAAACTATTTTTATGGGAATTTACACTTATAGCACTTTCACTGCCCGGGAAGTGGCCACAAATGGTTATATCGCCGTGAATCATAAGTGGCACAGAACTGGGGAAAGTTTATTCAAGACCCTACAATGTACTTTAAACTACCTTTTCCGCCGGCTTTGCCTACGGGAACGTACGAATTCGTTCGAACGGACGATCTTTATTGCTAAATTTACTTTAATAATAAAGACCTACATTGCCCTATTGTGGCAACTTTTGCGTTGGAAAAACAAACAAGCTATTACATATTATTATAAACAGCAAAAAGAAAGGTGAAGGAAAACATCGTAACGAAACTGGCATGTCCTACAACCGAAAAATTCAAGACATGTGACATCCAGTGGCGTGCCTAGGGGTCAAAATCAAGGCAAGCCGACATATCAGCTAACTGAGGGATTGGCTCATTTTCTCATGTTTGTTGGTATTACTAACACCATTATCATAATTTTGGTTAGAAAACCTATAAACACGATGATCACCAAATGTAATAATTACGTACTGATACTAATTGAGTTCAATGAGTGCGTATATCTGACAACGCGGGAAAAGCGGGGATTTCGAATTCCTATTATACCTATGACATTAATGTTTTAGTTAGAAGTCATTGAGTGATGTGTTTTTGTATTTTCTTGTTGCTGGCGTTATTTTCATTGTTATGAATTACAATTTTACTAGGGCAAGCTGGGCTTTTTGGCTTCTATGAAGGTACCGCCACTGGTGACATCTACCAACCCGCACTAGGTCAGCGTGGTGGATTACGGCCCACTCCATCTCGAAGAGAGGAGGCGTGTGTAGCAGCAGTTCTTATAAGCTGCTTAAGTTATTATAAACAGGAAAAGTTAGTTGATTTAGGATGACAAAACTACTCATCCGATTTTTTTTATCTTTCAAGGATAAAATGCTGCGCCATTGCCGTGTGCCATTGGACATTTTTTTTCTAAATAGTAATATGTACCAATACGTGTTACTGTGCGACAAAAAACATAGCTTTACAGTGTCCTACGGTTTGGCAGCGAACTTAGAACACACAAACGAAGTCGCTGGTAGAAGCTAGTCAAAGAAAAACAATCAACTCACTAACGTAACTCAAAAACTACCATTAAGCAAGTAACTAACACAAGTTACATAACATTTCACGTGGTTTTCTTACGAAAACTGTTTATTTTATCTTGTTTACGTTAACGTAACGGGTGCGTCTGTTACCACATGGCATATGTTATGTTACGGCCAGTTGTAACACTGATTTTTATTGTTTCTTGTAAACGTTACGTACGTTACGTTTTGTTGGCGTAACTCGGAATTTCGAGATTTATTGACGCGTGAATGGGTTTTTGGGGTTTGAATAAGTAGGAAGTCACATTATTTTTACTGATGTCTGTTGTTTTTATTTATGTTTGTTTGATACTATTTATGCCGTATGCCCAAAGACTGGGTTTTAGTTGACTTAAATCGAGAGAAGTGGAAAGAGAGTATAGTATCCTGGGCCATACAGTAGGACAATATTCTGTTTTGTTCTCTCAAAATTACAAACAGTACAAAGTCAAGGTAACACTTAATAGAGACTGTTGTCGATTGTCGGTGAAACCTGTATTTTAGATCACCAGGGTTACCCTCCATTGGACAACTCACTTATGATAACGACCTATGAAGGTTTTATATGAACATCCGGGTTGTATATAATAAAACACTATTGCAAATTAATACTACTTAACAAAAATGAAGAGAACTTTATACAACGTGTGACGGAAAGGGTACATACATACTAAGGGCACGGCTTCTTTGGATGGTATCAAACTATATTGGAAGGGTTTTTTAATCATATCTCTACGTGTTCGGAAGTTATGAAATTTTTTAATACATTGCTACGAGAACAAATTGAAACAAACACATCACTCGGAAGAGATTTATCGGGATATTGGCAAGTAACGTGGAAAGCTAATGACCTACGTAGTACAGTGACACGTCTGTTATGATTTGAATTTAAGAAACATATGAAACCAAAAATTTGGTATCAATTCGTAGACTATTTTATTTTGAGCTGAAACTATGTATAGTGATTCTATACCAGCTGTTATCTTTAGTGCTTAAGGATAGCAATAGGGTTTCTGTTACAACCTGTATATAATAATAATAATAATGCCTAAAAAGCTATAGGCGTAAAAAAATATGTGTCGCGACATACAACGTAGAAGATGGCGGGTCGAGCTGGACAAAACCAACAAATAATTGTCAACATTACTTGATCGAAATTATTGATAGAAAGTTCTATGTCCAGCAGTGGACGTCTTTCGACTGAAATTATGACGATTAGAATACAATTTTATAGCATAAGTTTGTTTTTTAGTGCAAACAACAACAGAAAAGTGTTGGTCCTTTCGACCTAAATATCAACACATTCCAGGAAACTGACTTTAGACTCAACAAATGTATGTACACAATTAACTTCGCAGGATCCATTACCTCAAGGTAAACCTAAAAAATCTCCTCAAAAACAAGAAAAATAACTTCCCACGACTAATCTGTGTACTCATGATACCTACAAACACTAAAACCCGACATTACATAAGGATAAACACAAGTAAACGAAAATAAATCCTAGCGAAGCTTCCCGCAGCAAAGTCCCTTTAAATCCTCTCCAGACTTAATTAAAGACTAGACTAAATTCTAAGGTATTTAGGCTAGCAGACGTGACACCAAAAGACTAAATAGGACACGATAATATTATGCCAGATGTGCTGACTACTGACGGAAAGCATGGTGTAGAATGAGGTGAGCCGATGTTTGGTAGTTACTAATATACTGCCAATAACGACGAACGTGTATATTTAGGCAACAATTATTTTGAATGAAATATTAGTCACCTGCGTTGGTTAACAATCAAAGGTCTAAAGTTTTACAAAATTATAATTTATAATAATTTGAAACGTCAATATCATTTTAATTATATTTGTTGCAAATACGTGAAAATGTGACGATTTGCAGTGAATATAATTTCTAGAGCTAGATAGATTATTGATGGTCTAGGTGATTATAATCTGTTACGTCAGTGTCATTTTATATGGTATCGTAATTGTGTCAAAATGAAAATTGAACGAGTAACGTCTTTAATAGTTTGACAAAAACAATTGATGGTCGTAAGTGTGCTGTTAGCCAGGTAATAACGCATAGGTAATTATGAATAGCAAAAGTATTGATGATACTGATTTATTTTTAGTAGAAATTTATACTTATAATACTATTGCATCCAACTTCAAAACACAGGCCACAAAAATATTGCCATAAGTGAAATTCTGCAATACATTGTGGCTTTCGGTAAACATTTACCATTAAACCATAACCTCTATTATTAGTTTTTTTTTTCATCGACACAAACAAAAGGCAACGGAAGAGGCATAACTCTATTCTTTGTGACGTGTCTTTGATGTATGGGCTCAGAAGAGAAATTGTTTCGTGTGGGTAAATATTGTTTATTTTTCCATTTTTCTCTCTCTGTTACATTTTGTCGCTAATATTTGATATATGGCGTGTGGTTCGTTTTTATTTGAATAGTATTTTTGTTTAGTTACAGATGATTTTGAAATGCTTTATAATATTTTAATACACGCACGAGAATTTCAGAGGGACTTCCGGCTGTTTAATAACAGCTGCACGGGTCGATCGATCAGGTTAAGCTACGCTTGGATGGGTGGATGGGTGACCATCTTTACATACCCCTCCGTGCCTCGGAAAGCACGTTAAGCCGTTCATCCCGGCTGTCATTCGTGGATCTTTGACAGTCGTTACGGGTCGTCAGAAGCCCGAAAGTCTGACAACCAGTCTTACCAAGGGGTATTGTATTACCCAGTTACTGGGTAATGGAGGTCAGATAGGCAGTCGCTCCATGTAAAATACTGGTAATCAGCTGCATCCGGTGATGATGCTGAAGAACGAGAATTTCAGTCTAAATTTTTTCTGTTAGTAGTTTTGTCTACATTTCATGTTCATGTATTTTCAACATCGAATTATCAAATATCCCAATTATTTATGTAGCCTATTTTCAGATGTTTAGCTATGACAATGATTAACGTCACAATTTTTTTTTTCAAATGGCATCTCGTAGTTGACCTTGAGAGGCCGTAACTACTTAACCGGAGTTTCCTGTGGTTGCCTTAAGAAAACTTAAAGCCTCCAGCCAGGGACGTAATACTATTTAAACTAAGCGACTGCACGCTGAGGGTACCCCCTGTGGGGTACGGGCCTCGGCTCAGGGCGTCACTGGTAGGGGGACAGCAAGTGGGAACAGGCTGGATGAGATTTTCATTATTATTAGCAATCGGGGAATTTAACATTACAGGCTCAGCTGCGGCGCGGGCTGGCAGTTCAACGAGCAAGGGACGGTAGGGGTCACAAATAAATGAGGAGACTTTCCTATTTATACCAAAGTATTAGAAGCGTAGACTATTTTCTTAGAAAAAAAAAATGCCTCTGCACATCGCAAGGCCATTCTCAAAATCCCTTTAAAATTACGAAACAAAGAAATGTGAACAATACATTAATAATGATTTCTCCGAATAAGAAACAATGTAAAAAGGTTAAAACTTATGTAAAGAATGGAAGCCAATTACTTATCAAAGAATACCAGGTAAAGAGCCAGATAGTTAAATTCCCGTGGGTGTTGTGAAAAACGACGTTAGGGAATGGTACCCAACACCGAATGACGTATGTTTAGATACGATAGAAGTTGAACATAAACCTATTTCAAAACTTGAAATTTCCCCCGAATAACAGACAATCTTGAAATACCTAACGATAACCGTCCTTAATATAATATATGAAGAATTCCTCCAAGCTAATAGGCTCATGAAATTACGAGTAAAGACACTCAAATTAAGAAAATAGAAGCACGCTCTCAAATATTATTGTTACATTTGCATACGGAAGGCCGTAACTGTACTTTACCAATGTTATTCATGATATTACACTTAATGAATACTCTAGCATTTCCTCGAATACAAAGCTCTACGAAGTCACTCATAATTTATGTTCCTATTGTATCACTACAGCGCAAAATAAACAATGAAAAGACTATTAAACTAACTTGCTGTTTGCGCTAAGCAAATTTAGTTTCGCTACTCGACGCTAGATGGCGCTGCGCGGCGACGAACGGCAGTCAACGCGAATTAAAATATGTTTGGTATACAATGTCGAATTTATATTTATTCAAATAACGTTTAATAAGCGATGTCAAATTAAATTTTAATAACAATAAGTTTCTGTTTAATCATTTCTTTGTTCAAGTAAATATGCTTGGTAATATTGGAGGGATTCGTGTCTATACGAAAATGTAATTTCGATAGTACAATAGAGAATTAATTTTCGCTCGACTGACTTTTTGTTAATATTTAAAGTATTATTACGAATTTGAATTACAACGTTCTTATATTATGTGACTTTCGATTAGTGACGTGGACACGATATTTTTAAGTTCGAGAATTCTTGATTACGGTTTGGTACAGTAACAAGCATTTATTATCCCACTTATCACTTCAATGAATTACTAAGTAACATAAGGCTAACGGAAGCTAAAATATAACTATACCATTCATAGCATCAAAGAAAGACTTGAACGAAATGAATGAAGTACAAGATTCAGAAACATTGAGGCAATAAGATAAAAAGAATAAACATCAAGAGAACACAGTCGAACTAAAATATAGCGCTTACATAACATAAAAAGATACATTGTGAAATAAAAAAGAAAAGCCTAAGGAACTGAAATCGTGCTCCGTAGTCACGTCTTCTTAATTCAGTTTGCTACGGTTTACCGAAGGCACTTTCTAAAAAAATATCGTTTTAAATTTTTATCCTTGATTCCATTGAAAATGTCGTAAAAGATCGAATGGACGTTTTGAATCTTTAATGTTATTTATTTGTTGAATGTCAGCGTAAATTTTTATGGAGGAACGGACGAAATGTTCATGATTGAAAATTAGCAACGACAGCGACAAAAGTAACTTATGGATGATCGTAAAGACTGCGACAGTAAATTTGAGTTATATGGATAGGATCATATTGATACAGAAATGAACAGTAACGAAGCTCCCGTCCAAAACAAATTAGATCTTTATACGGATGTCTTAAATAACTTCATTGGGAGACTAGATACAAATATTGTTCCCACAACAGTATTGGCTTCATATATGACAATTTATTATACTAATTTAGGGCGTAACAGGATAACATGTAGAATAACTTTAGTATAACAAAAAACTAGCTAAACATTCCGTTTTCGGCGAACATAAACAAAATTGAGAGGCGACTCCTATTTTTATGATGAATGGTTATAATAACATCAACGAAATTGCGGAGGCGTGGTTTCAATTTTGGAGCAAGCTTTAATATTAAACTCTTTTATGAAATATCACAATTTTTAAGATCGTTTGAATTGCTTACAATAGGAATCCGTATAATATTTTAATAGAATTGAATACTTCAAATTCTCGATGAATTTCACAAACTGATTGAAGTTAACAACACAACCTTTTGAACCCTTATATGTTTCTTAAGTTTCATCATACATAATGTTAAACTGTAGTAAGCTCTTGATATAAAGAAAATCATTATTATGACTTCGAGAATATAGATAATGTTCGGTTTATTTCGACTAAAAGAATTCAACGAAAACAATTTCATCGAAACATTAATTAGTTGGGATTTGCAGTCGAGTTCAGTGATTAGAACATCCCTAGGGCTCGGGCCGTTTCCCTTCCAAATTCTATTGGATTATCTGTTTTCATCGATAATAATTGGATATGAAATATTAATGTATTGGACATTTTGTTTACCTCTCTGGAAAGGTTTTCGTCTATTTTTGTTAACACAACTTGGCAAGTCTCGTTACGATCTCTTTTATTTTCAAGATGCTTATCGTCAGTATGCTCAGGTTTCTAAATTGAAACGGCTTAAGATACAGTCTGTGATCCTTTGTTTTTCTACTTTCTTTACAAACAACTTTTTATTTAGGAGTTTTAAGAGATTTGAATTGTCGGATTTTGTTACGTGCTCAAGTTTTACGTAAGTGCTCTATTTTTCAAGGACTATATAAATCTGTGTTTTATTTATTCCTTGTGTGGTCTGAGTAATAGGATAGTTTTAATGAACTACGTGCTAATTGACACGGACGAGCAAGCACAGGCAATAATGTCAAGTTAACTGAATTTGTGGACGCCTACGTTCATTCCCGTTACGATTGGGAATTTATAACTATTTAATTTATCACTACTAAGTGTTAGTGTATGCGGGCGTTTTCGTTCCGTTTTGTAACTTAGTCGATTTTATATTTAGAATTTGAGTGATTTTGTTGGGCGTCACTATTTCTTAACTTTTTTTTAGTTTAAATATGGAACTGACATTGATTAATGTCAACGACTTCTATGTCAAGTTCAGTCGCCTAATCAAAATATTATTGCAGCGGCAGTTCACAGTTATCCGTTATGACTACAAATAGTTTGTGTGAGTTAGATTTATTTATTACGGCACAATTTATCGTAGCACTGTCATAATTACTCAGGATGCAAATTAATGGTAGTAATGCTAATAAATATACAAGATAACGTAACGACCACAATAAACCAACTGTTGAGATAACTGTACTTACCTAAAACTACCAATATGAAACACAAACTAATGTACAAGATCATCAGGAATCTTTGGTAACTAATAAACTAATAATATCACACTCAAGAACGGCAATCATCTACGCGACTGCCGAAATTTTATATCACAGTACACATCACTAACTACACTGTATTGGCCACACTGCGATCCCATCAGGCCATCACTTTACAAGCACACATTTTTTGTATACGGGAGTGCATTCGGCACCACAACTTTTTTCCGTTCTCCCCAACTTAAAGTTTCGGTCATCGTACGTTATCGATGTTCGCGGTCTGTTTAACACTTCCCATCACTAATAAAGTACGTTATACAAAATTCGAATCGATTTGGAACACTTGTGAATTGTTTAAATGTTTATTGTACGATAGTTTTCGAGGCGCGAGCGACAAGGGTCCGTCCTCGTCGGCGGTCTGGACGCAACTGCGTGAAGTTGGCCCTCATTGGTGAAGAATGCGCCGCGCATGGTTGCCACACCGTCCACGCTTCACTTGAACGCCGGCCGAAATGGAGAGGCGCACTCGAACACCCAATTTACAATAATCCCGTGTATTTTGAAAGCGGTCGCTTAATATAACCAGACACAGAATCGTGCATTGTCAGTGGCGTCGGCCCCGATCTTGGCCGCTTGTTGCCTCAAATTCTTCATACGCTTTTGGAATATGTATTCTGTCTCTCTCGCACAAGCTTTCGAATGAAAAACAGGTAAACGCTTGGGGCCTACAACCGTGTGCAATGGAGATTACGAAACGTCCAATTTTATATATCGTGGTGTTACAAAATTTAACGCATTTTAATATGCATGCAAATTGAACGACAGCTGTATCTTTTTTCTGTATCAAATTCTATATTTTTTCTTCTCTCGAATGACAGTAATCAATTTGGAATATGGCAGTTTCAATCGAATTAATTGGTTGATATAATTGACCTGTTAACATTTTGCGATCAGATTTTTTGTTGACAATATTACTGGTCCGGTTTTTCTGCGAAGCAATCAGAGTATGGGTACACTTGAGAGAACTTCCTGGAGCAATTTTAATGTAATAAACTTGGTAATAGGAATACCAGGAAAAATATTCGTGACATTGAATGAACCTCGTGAGGACACGGAAGTTATTAATTAACATGATTTTATTTAAATATCGCGGAGCTTTATCGTCTATATACTGCTATATATTTGTAACAATATTTATTTTAGTCCTTCAATATGAATGTGTCTATAAGGATTTTGGTATGATTCTGCTGCATAGTGACGAAAATTTAGATATTAATCTTACTACAGGTCTAGATCAAATACGTGCATAAATCTAATTTTATTTCGGAGCTTCGATGTAAAGCCGGTTTTGCTCGATTACTTATAGTAACAAGTTCTGTTAACTTTGACCCAGAATTAGATAGTGTTGTAATAACATGCTCCAAAAGAGCTTTTGATACACGACCAATTTTGATATCAAAGCTCTCAAGTATTCAAATTCTTGGTAAAGCATTATACCGGTTACATTCAATATCATTAATTTTTTCTTCATTTCTCTTACATTCTTGATACTTTTACAATCTACCTTTTGTACAGACGCCAGCACATCAAGCTACCTCAATCTGTCAATTTTTTTCGATAAATTTTTAACTTTATTACAAAAAGTTAAGATTCATGTTCAATTGGGAAAATTTTACAGTTTGGGATAGATTGATGTGCTGGCTGACGTCTGTACTCTTAACAATATTGTATATTAAATTCATCATCCATTATTTAAAATACACAAAAGAAACATTAAAATATACCGGTTTCATCCAATACCATTTTCATTCTCACATCCATGAATCCTGCATATATGATGTCTACCTGTGTATAGGTACCTAAAGATAGGGACAGGTCAAAAACTTACGCAGTAACAACCCTTTCTCATGATCTTTTGTATTTACCCCTTTCTGTACGAGACTCAGTGACGCACGATCTTTTACGCTTAACTTATACCTAGGTACTCTTTCGGGTTTTAAAGGGCAAGCAGTATTGAAAGTTGTCTTAACGTTTTATGGTACAAGTCTATTAGAAACAAGTTGTATACCAGTGTTTATCTGTATCAGCATAATCAGCTGATTATGTTCCCACTGCTGGGACTCAGGCCCCGTGCGGGTTGGTTGATGCCACATGTCTTCAATTTTTAGTTCTGGGACATGCTGGTTACCTCACGATGTGTTCTTTCACCGTTTTTGAACGCAGTGGTGATGAAATTAAATGCACTTAGCCTGCCTGGGTTAAAACTCACGTCCTATAATTCGTAAGTCAGGACCAGTGCCACTTTGCTACCATTGCTCTTGAAGGGTTTGATAGATATTGAATAAATGAATACCCATGTTTTACCGGTGTCAATATTATTACAAACCATACTGGGTAACCATATCAATATCTAGGGTAGAGAGTAGATATTGAAAGATTCCCAGAAAAACTAATTACTACCGCTCGTTCCGTAAAGGTGCTCTTACACAGGCAATTTTTGAGCAATTATTGCTCGGCATCACTAATGGATCAATCTGGATCATTTAAGTGGAGCAATCTGGAGCAGCAACAATAAATCGCGGATATGTTTCAGGAATATTGCTACTGATTATTCCGAGTTGCTGAATATCCAATTGGTTTCCGTCTCGTTTTAGCGAGAGGAACCGGCCGGCGGCGGAGGTGGCGAGACCGGTGCATTGCCTAGTTTTTTAAGTTGCTCCATATTGCATGATATTGTGTGGCCGTATCTCTGGCAATAGGTTGCTACATGTTGCCATAGCCATAAATTGCTGGATGTAGTCGTGACGTCATAGTTGACGAGAATTGACCAGGATGGAGTAATTTTATTTGCTCGTGTAAGCACACCTTTAAAGACTAGGGCAACAAACCGACAAGTCTAAACAAATGAGACGGCACTATAATAGCTATCCTTCTTTCTCTTTACGATCCTCTGCTTGCAAAGGTTCGTTTTGCTTTACAAATTAGTCGTGCAGCCATCATTAGCAATCAGTTCATTCATCCCTAATGTGGCGGGTTTTGTGTCTTTATCCAAAACTAGTTACCGTCAAAACTATGTAATTCAGTATTTTGCAGTTACTTTGGCTTTGTATGTAATTTTCTGAAATATGCTTAACCTTTTCCCAAATATGTTGAGGTTAACTTAAAATCTTAATAGTTTGACTTTGAATATGCTCTTGGAAGTTACAATGACAAATTTGACAAAGATAACATTCATATTCCCTCTAAAACTGAAAAGGATTCCTCGGTTCCTTACCTTACTAATAAACTCATATCAAACCAAGTAACGACAGAGAAAAGAAACTGAAAACAAGTAAACTAGAGCAGGACGGAGATATTTCCCAAAGTATAATTCCGTAACATGACAATCGGTAAAGTTCACGTCGTCAAAGATATCTCCAGAATAATTGTTTTGTACTAAATCACGGCGGAAAGATTAGAGTTTGGTAACTCCATAGCTGGAACTTCGACGGCTTATATAGGGTTGCCAAATGGGTGGATATATGTCACATTATAAACATTTTGTAGAAGTTGACAGTTGAATTTGGGGCTCCCAAGTCCTAATATTGAGATATAATTACCGTTGGCGGTATTCTTAATTTTTTCAAAGTTCTAAGCTTTAGTGATACATAATATATATCTATGATAAATACGGGCAAAATTATCTCTGGAGACAATGAGAAAACTAGACGCAAAACGCACATTCAAGTTGTCGTCTAGTTAGAGATCCTCTAGTCAATATACCAACCAATTATTATTATTATTATTTGGTGAGACACACTTGCAGCTAATTAGCTGATGCGTACTTATGTATCAAAAAGCATGGAGATATTTTAATTTGTCAATTCCATTCTTGAAGCAGTTCAGTGTGGGAGCTATTACAATATTTTTCGGGAGTCTATTCCATGCTGTTACAACTCGGTTAGACCAGAAGTGCTTCAAAGGCTTTTTCTTTGATAAATTAGAATTCAAAGAAAGTTCCCAGTTGAAGACTAGAATAGGGTAAATAGATAGAGTGGTCCACAATATGACCTACATCAAGCAGTATATCTAGGAATAGCGGAGTATCAACCCTAAGGCCTGTCCGATTGTCGGTCGGACACAAACTATTTACCGGACTAACTCCTTTGAACTATTCAATTTGATGGTAGACGGTTGGAAGTTTCACGTTTTTTGAGTTTGTTCGCTTTTCTCCCATGCAGAGAATCCGCTGCAGCAGGCTTTGGACAGCTCAAAATTAATTTCAGTAAGGTTGGGAACAGTTTTTCCATATATAGCTAGATAAATATAGGATATTCTGTCACTGTTTCCAGAAATTGTTTCCAGTTTTAATTAGTGATCTGATGGTGATGAGTTGATGACACATAACATGTTCCTGAATAATTTAGTGTTTTTCTCATCGGTTTTTATATCTATCCCACAATATTCTAGCAGGTTTGTTAAGCTTCTAATTATGACGATTATAAGATTAAAATGATTTCAATCCTCTTGTTTTGCGCAGCAATTCTTCGTCTTCCATACATGTCTCTTTTCTAGCTATAATATCATCTTTCACACAATGCATTCATCGTTTCATTCATCCGTCTTAAGCTACGATATAGTTATTATTTCAATAGGGGTTGCATATTTCTCTTTTACCGCATTCACTAAATCAATCCATCGTTTCTATGATTTTGGCTACTCTGTCATTATTATTTCAATATATAAATGTGTCTCTTTAACCGCAACTCTATCAATCTGTAACTAACAAATGATACAAGAGCAGTTAGTTTCGGTTTAATTACAATGGCTAAGTACTAACGAAATCCGTTCCCGTCGTTGAAAGGAGAATCTATTGTTCAAGGATTTGTTAGAAAAAAAGCCGTAGTTAAACCTCCCATGGGAATAAAGTGAAACTAGAGAGTGCCACGTGCGATCTAATCAGTGACTGCATTTTTATAGAAGCAAGCAAACCTAGCCGTTATGGTCATCTGACTGAGTAAGTGGTAAGTGGTCAGTTTGTCTAAATTATCAATAACACCGATCACACTTTTTACTGATTTAAGAGCATTTTCCACACGCGGGTTGGCAACGGCGCATTTATGGCGGTTTTTCGTATTTATTTCATGAAATCCAATCAAAAGTAAACATTTTTTTTTAGCCATGCACTAGATCGTTGGTATTTTCAAGTTAGTATGCTATTTTTTTTACATTTATTTTGGTATTTACTTAAAATAATCGACATACCGTCAATTATTTTCTATTTGCATTACTAAGTACGATTAAATGTTTTTATTAAAAGGTAAATGTTAAAAATAATTATAAATACCAACAATCTAGTGCTTGGCTGAAAAAAAATTGTACTTTTGTTTGTATTTAATTAAATAATCACAAAAAACTACTATATATGCGTTATTTCCAGCTCGCGTGGAATGAATGCTCTTAATAATCTCTCAAAGAGAAGTATAGTTTTCTCTTTATCAATCATCTTTTAAAGCTCAAAATTTGCAAGAACCCAGTCTATATATTCTGCTGACAGCTACCATTTGCATTTATATCGTAGTCAGTAAGTACTCACTACTGAATGCACTTAATTCTTGGAGGTTCAAAATCATTTCCGTTCTCCACAATTCAGCATCTTTTAACGCTCACCAATTGCGAGTACTACCGCATTCTTTCATCCCCCGTCATTCCCAGCATGACAATTTTCAAAAGCATCTCCAAACTGCCACAAACAACAGAACTAACCACCACGATGTCAACATGTAGGGTAGAGATAATTTCTTTCCAACAGAAGTTTCTAAAACTATTATCTGTAACATCTCTAAAAACTACCCCCAAGAGCGAAAAAAAGGACAATAATGAGCCCACAGGAACCTTCGTTAACCATTATCATTTCGACCAAATTTTGGAAACAAAAAATTCGAAGCCCCATTAACTGCTGTTTCACTAATTATACATCTTTATTCTAAGGCGTTACAGCGCAATTTCCCTTGGCTTAGTTCTAAACGAAATGTGATACGATAGTGTGAAACTTAAAAATCGTCGGTGACTGGTAACCGATAGTTTTGACAAACATTTTGGAAGATATCGGAGGTCTAATGTAATATGTCTATCTGATTTGGGATTGGGTGAAACAGGGCTTATCGTTTTAAAGCAAGATAACATAACTGTCAGTAAGAAGTTATTGAGTAGATATTCAAAATCGACTGAATTTAAATTAGCGCCCACTAGTTCTTAACTAGAAATAGCTGCCGATGTAGTTGACAAATTAACCTTATCCCCGTCTTATTTTTAATTATCGGTACCACTATGGTCTTCATGAAATCTGGTAGGCAGTTAGTCTAGAGTTATTTCTAGAGAATTAAAACGTTATGACTCGAAACCAAGAAACATGACATAAATGTAATACTAACTGAATCTTAATGTATTGCATGATTATTTGATGAATTGTATTTTAACCATGCACCGAACTAATAATACCTATGAATTTGGTATGCCGCAATGGCGGGACATAGTAGACTTACCTGTAACTAAAACAACATCATTATAAATAATTTGAATTTCAAATATTACTTAATCAAGATCATCGTTCCCACTTAGCAATACAACTCCATGTTTTATCAAATTATTTTCACCAACCGCTTCCCAAGTTATAACATGCGTAACCAACTCATCTGTTACCACGACTCCTGCCCACCCCACCAACATAACCGTAACATATTAAAGCGATAAATCAGGATTGGGGTACCATCGTACCCCAAATTAATGTTTTGACCTTATATCGAATCGGAGTCTCGAATCTGAAAATACCTTTAAAGAAAGTTTTATTTTAACGTGATCGACATTATCAGAAGCATATCTGGAACCGAAAGATGAATTCGCAATTGATATACTGGCAGCTAACATACGGGACACATTTAGGAGTCGAATAAACTGGGATTTTGGGATTTTAAATACGTGATATATATTTCGCAGTGACATTTTGACAGTGATAAATTTATCAGCTAAGGTTACATCAAGATTATGAGTCAGATTTAAGCGGTGCGCGCACTGCAGATTTTATATTGGCAGAGATTTGAATGACTAATAAAATTGGAATGATAGAACTTGAATTTGAAATGTGCAGTTATGTTTCTATTTTCGAAACCGTCTGTGCGTAGTTCGGAACAGCAGACTATGTCACCGATCGTCTTTCTAACAATTTATTATCATAGGCATTGAATTGTTCCGAAAGACAGATATAAATTTATATTAGTCGCATTACCAAGGCTGAAAGCCAACCCACCGACTTTTGAAAGACACCCAAGTTATCTCCAAAATTGGAGTTTTCTAGGCGTCCTCTCTGTAACTTTGACAACCAAGAAGCCTTGTTATACAATAAACGCTTTTAGAGTATTATCCTAATATTATTTGTAGTTTAATCACTAACTTTATTTATTTGTAAATTACTTATCTTCTAATTCATCAAAGAATAATAGAAAAACATAGCTATCTTCTCCTATTGAACATTAATTTAGTTAATAGTCACGTCTATTCTTCCGTCGAAAAATCGGTGCTCGTGCTAAGCCTGCTTGGAGTCTACTTTCTAAGCACGTAATCTATAGTTTCAGCCGAAGTTACGGACGTTTCTACTCTGTATCACCTACTGACATAAGATGAGTTTGGGACCCAAACTGTGAGTGATTGACAACACGATTTGACAGCTGCTGTCCCAATTCTGTATGTGTTTTTAATTTAATTTATCAGATGTCAAAGATCCATTGAGTTAATAACAATAGTCTTAACCTATGTTAGTACTTAATTAATAACACAGACAGTGTACAGATGACAAGTGACCTCACCGACGGGCTGTCAAGTCTCCCGGCTATAGCGCGTAGAATGCTATTGGGGCTGCCACGAAGTCTTTTTAGCAGCGAGGCCGCTCTCTTACGCCGTACAGCATTGAAGCCGTTGGTACGTGCCTCAGCGAACATAGATGACGCGCTACAGAACCGAGGCAGACGCAACAGCACCTTAAATACGTCGTTATACTGGATCCGCAGAGCATTGTAGGCCTTTTGGGTGAAGTTGAACCACAGGCTCCCTAAGTACAGTGACATGCAATATGCTTTGAACAACGTTACTTTGACCTCAGCTGTACATCGGAAGAACCGCCGGGCCAGCATCTGCGTCATCTTTCAAATCGTCCGTCACCAAGTGGCCCAGGCATTTAAAAGAGTACACTCTGTGCAACCCCACACCATTCAGTAATACAGGAGGGACGGTGGAGGGACACTTGGTATCGGACTTGAAGACCATATATTTTGACTTGCCTTCGTTGTATACAAGGCCATGAGAAGCAGCATATGTTTTTAGCATCATATGTTTTTGCTCGGCCGAGAAAATTAATTATTCGGGAGTAGGATTAATTTCGAAGTATCTATTTTCGGACGAGCCCGTATCTTTGTTGACGGACTTAGAGAGTCGGCTCACTGGTTTAAAGATGTATTCTGTTTGTTGGCAGTATGTTTGCTTACACGAGCTCAAGCCCAAACTGCATGCAAAGGGCATTGTAACAATATCAACACAGTACCATCAAGAAACTCTTCATAAAATTTCACGGACCTTCGAACGATTCCAAACGAATACAACATACAATGCAATGCGTCCCATTTTTTTTTGTTTCTTTTTTGCTCCCCAAAGGTTCGTCGAACGTTAGAGCGGGACAAAAAATAACAATGGCAGGTAACAGGAGACTTGGACCATCACAGACTAATTGAATATTAAGACTGAAATAGTTTTGGTGCATAAAATTGTGATTGGTCGCGGTATATATTGCGGAGTGAATCCATTTTGATTCGTCATTGACTTAATAATTCTGGGTTTACGCTCTAGTTTACGCGGTTTTTATTGGATGGCATTGCAAGGTGTTTATACGATTTTTTGTTTAGCCTCTACAATGAATGAAATTAATCTTTTGATATCGGATTTCTCAGAGATAGAAAATTGTTTGACCTAAATTGTATTTTGTAAATTGACATGACGAATAATCGGGTACGTAATTTCGCGACGTAAAAATATTACGGCGGGATTATTCGACGCACTGGATTTTCAAGGCTCTGCTTAGCGCCAAGAGTTGAAAATCGAATAGTGTATTTTCTCAACGTGCTGTAATGCACTTTATTGGATTCTTAATGCTCAGTGTCCCACAACCAGACTTAAAAATCCAGTGCTCATTAAAAACTAGTCGCGATATTTAAAACAGCTTAAAACTGTTTTGCATTCGATTCAAGATGGCGGATTCTTAGTCTTTCTTTCTTTTTAAATTTCAAATCAAATGACTAAATTATCAGTTCTTCATTGACAGTTACTATTATTGTTGATACTTTTAAACATTAATTGACAATCGGATATTTCATTTTAGTGGACAGTAGATTGTTCAATATTTATAATTAGACAGTGTTTTCAGTTGTCAACAATGGCATCACGTTACAGCAGTAAATTTTGCCTTAGGGTGTACATCAACGGGTTCCGTTTTACACTGCATTGGCTGTAGGCCTGAATGCAGTCAGTCTGTATATGCCTTTAGGATGTAGACATTATTGTTCGGTTTCATATTTTTGATAGGCGGACATGACCCTAATGATTGGTACACTGCGAACTCATGATTGGTGGTCCACACAGACAGAGACGAATTGTAGATTAAATTCGTAGGCATTGTAGACTCATAGATGTTCCAAATTGTTGGCCTTCTCCTATTTTGTTAAGTTATTGACAGGCCTACACTGTCCTCCCATAGCTTTTAACATTGTGTTTAAAAAAAACACCGTTACAGCCATTTTTTTGTAAAAGAGTAACCGTCGAGTTTCTTGCCGACTTCTCTATACGAAACGACCAATTGGAACCAAGCAACTAGCTTGTGAGGTTCCTTAAGTACATGATAGGAAATATTATTTATTTATAGAAATACTTTTATACCATTTTAAGTTCAGAAGATAACGTTAAGTCACCGATTAAAGTTGCCATTGGTTTTTGTATTGAAATAGTCGGTATACTATTGCGGCATCTAGTCGGTTATCGCGTAAAAAAGTAGCCAATGTCCTTCTCCAGATCCCAGGCTATATCTCTGGCAAATCTCATAACGATTGGTTCAGCGGTTTAAGCGTGAAAGCGTGACAGACAGAGTTTTATTCAAATTTATAACATTAGTAGGGACTATAGTAAAAGCATACCTTCCCAGAAAACCAAGAAAATATAACCTCTTCTCTTAGATATTTTGTAAGAATACCTACATATTTTGTCAGATTATATCCCATATACATTTTTACATTTCTATGATATATACTGACGATTTACCTCAACCGACAACGCGAAAACTCACAAATACCCCGTTTTAAATATAAAATAACCGTAATAATCTATCTTTTTTCGCGTAAACCGTAAATCATAATAGAACACCAGGTTTATTTATGTAAACGAAGATTAATGAAACCGTAGTTAATAACGTTGTTTTTAACTAATAGTTTTACCTGTCAAATGCGGTTATGTTAACAGTATTGAATAGGGACGGAAATGGGGTTATGCATATCTAGGGTGTGGTTTATTTTAGTTGCTCTAAAAATACGCTTGAATTATTGATGTTTTATCATACAAGAGCAGACTTACATCTTGTAGTTCGTAGATTCGAACTGTAGCTGGCAGTTTTTTTTGTTTAGCCTATACTGTCCCAACAGCTGGGCAAAAGTCCTTCCAAGACCTCCTTTCCCGCGCAGGCAGTTTACTCTGTGTAAATAATTTCCTCACCACTGATCTCTAAACGGTGAAGGAAACCATCGTGAGGAAACCGGCATGTCCTAGAACCAAAACTCAAAGACATGTGACGACATCCCTCAATGGAGCCGCCTGGTGGATTACGGTTATGCCCCCCCTCTCACAAAGGTGAGCTCTGAGTCCCAGCGGTGCGAACATTTTAGGTTGATTATATATTTTGATTATTTGTTCCGTATGGTGCCGGACGTAAAAGAATAGCACCATCCCATTTCTTCCCGTGGGTGTCGTAGAAGGCGACTATGCCCGTTTTCACCAACGACCCCTAAATTTTAAGTAACCCTTAAGCCAATTTAAGTATCACTTAACGCAAGTTTTATTTTCACCAACGTTTAAGGGACACCTAAACTCTTAAGGGATCCCTTATATTTGGGGGCCCGAATATTCGGCCCCTAACCGACCCCTAACCTAAGGGTTAGTTTTAAGTTGTTTGACAAGTCGCGTGTTCTTTAATAATTTTTGAAATGGAAGATCTATTAAGTGAGTTTTTTGATAGTATTGAAGCTGTCGAGACAGTGGAATTATTGGCAAACCCAAGGTTATTTACTCGGCCACGTGTTTATCGTGAAAGACCTGACTTTTTCACACAATATGATGATAAAGACTTTTTTACAAGATATAGGTTATCCAAGGATAGCGTGATATTCCTACTACAAAAACTAGAACATGTTTTAGAATATCCAGACGACAGGTAAGCTACATAACCATTTATATTGAAAGAGAGTAGATAGGTAATAGTTATGGGTAGGTACCTACGGTACTTATTTGTACAACGCTTAAAACTGTTGGCTTTAACGTGTTAGTTAGTCTTCAAGTGTCGAAACTTAATTCTATCCTAGTAGGTTATCATTAACTCGAAATTATTTTTACAGAAATAAATCTATGCCCCCGATCAAACAACTACTATGCGCCCTTAGATTTTATGCCACCGGTAGTCAGTTGCTGACGATGGCAGACATGGGTGGGATCAGTATAGCTACATGTAGTCGAATTGTCAAAAGAGTTTCAGAAGCTATCGTAACTCTACGACAGGAGTTTATAATATTACACCAATTATTCCTGAACAACCTCGGCCCATAATTTTGCACACTTGCTCCAGGACTGGATCCGTTTTTATTGCTGAGGGTCCACCACCAGTTTGTGTGGCACTCCTTCGTGTAGAGCCATAGTACAATTTGCTTTCACTCTTCAGTTTCTCCCATACCTTCATTAATGACTCTTTACTTCTAGAAAACAAAATATTTTACTTTAGGAATGTGTACATGGTGTGTATTACGTATGTACTCATTTAAGAATGGTGAAAACCACAAAAAAAACACTAAAAAGTGAAAAATAACTTTAATTTCGGAAGTCGGTGACTTTGGATATGTATTTTAATTTTTTGTCACCGCCTTCCGAAATTAAAGTTATTTTTCACTTTTTAGTGTTTTTTTGGAAGTCGGTTGTTTATTTTTTTGAAAAAAGAGTTTTATTTTTCACTTTTTAGTGGTTCACATGTGCTTACCCCTTCACAGCGTACCGGCGTGATGTTATGTTATTAACTGGTGTAAACAATTGACAGACATGAGATTTCAGCAATCCCTGTCCATTTGCTATCATTTATTGAAGAGTTCCGTTGCCTATCTCCGAAGTTCGACATCAGATCTTCACCAAATTGAAATGGAACCACTCCGAAAAAGTACTCTTCCAAAAACTACACAAATTGTTTCAAGTGTGCCTATAAAATTTGAAGAGTTCTCTCTATTTCTCCAGGATCCCATCATCAGATCCTGACTTGATGATCATGGGACCACCTGGGAAGTATACCCTTTCAAACAAAAAAAAATATCCAAATCGGTCCAGCCATCTTCGAGTAATCGGGGAACATACATAAAAAAAAATTAAAAAAAATGTTCCGACGAATTGAGAACCTCCTCCTTTTGGAAGTCGGTTAAAAAAGGCACTGGACCCTCGTTAAACTGCTAAAAAACCCGAAACTATGTTAGTTATTCATCGTTGAGATAAAGTTTTGCAACGTAATTGTTATTAAAACATTTTCCTTGTATAAAATATTGGTATTTACTTCTAAATAAATGTAAAAACATAACTTAAAACTTTTATCGATAAAAGTGCGGTTTTTGGAATGACTATGACATAAAAAATCTGTCACTTATCTAAGTAACCCCTCTAAAGGTGTCCCTTAGCTGGGTGAAAATGAATTTAGTTAAGGGATGCATTTAAGGGGTACCTTAGCCTAAGGGATTCATAGCTAGGGAACAGTTTAGGGGTCGTTGGTGAAAACGGGCATAAGGGACTTACTAGAGAATGGGCAGCAGCGTTCTCTATTCATTTGACCACCATACTGCGATCGCCAACCCGCCTGCCAAACGTGGCGATTATGGCAATTCCCCCCTTTTGGGGGAGGCTTATGTCCAGCAGTGGACGTCTTTCGAATGATATGATGATGATGATATATTTCGTATATAACATGCACATACATTAAGGTGAAATTAGTCCACATTTTTCCCATATAAACTTCGGGAGTGTTTTGTGATTACTCCACTGTTCGACAATGTACATCAAAAACTAAACATGGCATGATTTTGTCTCATTATTAATATTGTCTCTACGGAAACAGAATACTAAAATAAAAAGCCATTAAAAAGTTAGGAGCCAACAAAGATTCGTTTTTCTTGCTAAATTAACTTAACTTTGGGCGTGTTTAAGTAATAAAATAAGTGTTAAATCTCGAAAACCAAGTCGGTACCGACAAAGCTCAAATATCGAAAAGTTCAATAAACTTTATTGGTTATTGACTTATGCAGTGGTTTTTTCGTAAAACCCGATCTTCCGAAGGACTTTTCTTAATTTTTTTACCCGCCTGTGTTACTATAAATGATCCTGCATCTCACTCAGTAACGTTGTGCGTGTAGACTAGCTTCTAATAGCTCATCACTGATACCACCTCTGTCAGACACGATGCCTGGTGTGACAGTGTGCTTTTTAGCCAGGCATAAGTTCGAGCCCGCGACTACATTCCCCTTAAGGCGTAGAATCAGGTGTTGTGTCTCAACTTGGGAAACGCCTATTTCCAGCTAAGTACAGGCTGTGATAGGCTGAATTGATTGATTGATATACGTAAATCGTTTTCTCTCTCTCTCTTTCTCTTCTTCACCCCTTGGCCACCCAATGCTGAGTGTAGGTCTCTTCCAAATCTGTCTACTTTTGGCGGTTTTGTATCATGGCTATCCAGTTTCTTCCGGCCACTTCAATGAGGTCGTCTGTCCACCTAGTCGGTTGTCTTCCCACATTCCTCCGTCCCGTCCATGGACTCGTTCGGATGTATATATATACGTAAATCGTTTTAACTAGGAACAATTATAGAGCGTGGAGTTTCTTGCCGGCTCTTCTCCATAGGAAGCGACAAATTGGAACCGTGCACCTAGCTTCTGACGTTTCATAAGTGCCCTTGCAGGTTTATGTGAAATAAAATATTTTGATTTTGATTTTGACCCAAAGAGCTAGATATCCTGGAGATTATTTAAGCATAGACATTAATCTTTCTTGAAAAAGGCTCTTCCCGTGCGTAGGAATTATTGTAGACACTATGTAGGTATTATTTCAATTCAAATTCACAGACCGGATGCCATTCGGGATACCTATAAGATTTATAACATTAGTGGTTTAAACCACGACCTGTGGTCCATCATCAACTCAGTCTATCGCAGTCCACTGCTGGACATAGCCCTCCTCAAGGCTTCCCCACAAGAGCAGTAAAAAAAAGACCACCGAAAAATATCAACACAGGGGATTTAGAATCCAGAATGTAGCGAGCCGGGGCTGCCTCCAGCGAGCCGCAATCCAGTGCTGGGCACGCCACAATTGGGGAAGTTTAGTTAGTTTAGTTTGTTCTGAATCCATAGTACCTAACAGGTATCGCATCGATGTTCCTGCCACCCTGTACAGTCTTGCAATCACTAAACCGTCAGCCAACTTATTAGGGTAATTTAAATCCTGATAAAAACCAACTTTACTCTTTACAGCGTACTAAGTTATAAATAATTACATTCAGATACTATACTCCACAAAAATCTAGCCATTTTTAAAATCCATATCAGCTCCACCAATCACCGTCGAGCACAGATTACGCAAATTTACGCTTCACGCATAGCGTTTACACTCTTGCTATGCAAATTTTTTATCATTTGATTTGAATATTTTTTTCATACTAATGAATTTAGTCTTAGTGCCTATGTATATGGGGGAGTGGTTGTTGTCGACCCTACTTTGCAATCTGATTTAGTCCTTGGTAAATAAAAAATGGATTAAATTTTATAATTTTATGCGGCCTACCCAAATATCCTTTCTTTGGTAGGTATTGTTCGTCGAATCGTTGGTTCTGAGTTAAAATGCACCATTACTGCCAAATGCGTGCGCTGACTGAACGGGTCCATTCAATCTGTGTGATTCTTTCTGCAAAACACAATTTTAGACACCAATCTACATGGTCTTCAAATGATCCTACCATGATTATGTCTGGACTTTAAAAGAGACTGTTACCTCTGAGTTTGTTTCGGCCTTTCTTCTCAGAGTAGTCAGATAGGAAACCCCAACCTCATCTAGTTTTAAAAATATGATTGACGTGTAGATGTCTGTACAATCCAGCTTAGAGAAGTAATATTCATCATTTATTATTTAATCGTTTCAGGATTTTTGGTGTTACCGACCCAAAAGGCGTTAATCAAACTTGCTTGAACAATTTCCGTGACTACAGTATTGCCAAGTGTCAAAGGATATATTAAAACTAGCTTTTTCCAGCAGCTTCGAACGCGTGGAGGTCGAAAATATATACCGGGATAAAAGTATCCTTTGTGTTCTGTCCTTTCCTTCCTTTTTGTTGTGTCTAGGCTATAATCTATCTGTGTGCCGAATTACATCCAAATCCGTTCAGCCGTTTCTGCGTGAAATCCGTTCAGCCGTTTCTGCGTGAAATCCGTTCAGCCGTTTCTGCGTGAAATCCGTTTAGCCGTTTCTGCGTGAAATCCGTTCAGCCGTTTCTGCGTGTTTGAGTAACAAACATCCAAACAAAGTTTCACATCACTACATAGTATAAAACAAAGTCGCTTTTCGTGTCTTTACGCTTAGATCGTATAAACTCCGCAACGGATTGTAATGCGGTTTTCATCAATAGACAGAGTGATTCAAGAGGAAGGTCATTATGTATAATACACCGACCTCCACGCGGGCGAAGCCACTGGAAAAAGCTAGTCTATACATACATACAGATAAATAAAATTGAAGTGTCTGTTTGTAATATTAAAATAACCTCTTTTTACTAAATGCTTATGGATGTATACACGGTACAAATACCAAAATAACATTTTTTAAATATTTGACTATCTGTCTGTTTGTTCCGGTTAATCTCTGAAACAACGGGACCGATTTTGACGGGACTTTCACTGGTAGATAGCTAATGTAATAAGGAGTAACTTAGGCTACTTTTATTTTAGTTTATTTTTTATTTTTATTAATATATTTAATATAAATAAATGATAAAAAAATAACTATACCGCACGGACGAAGTCGCGAGCACAGTTAGTTTCTAATATTAGTAGCATAAGACGCGGACGAAGTTGCCATAAGCTAGTAGGCTAATACAACCGTTACGGCAGATGACCAAATTTTTTGACCATCTAGGTTTTATTTTTATTCCCTCGTATGTTGCCGATAAAGGGATTAAGTCCCATTTGATAGGGTGGCGCTTATCGCTTCTAGGGTCCAATATTAATCCGGTTTAAACCGCGGGAATTTTGACATCAAAAGCTATTGTATTTTTTCTCGGCTTGGGAATCGATTTGGTTTTAAGGTCGGTAAAATAACATTTTATTAATAGATTCCTGAAAAGAAATTAGGTAAATTAGCTGTTATTTGCATACTTATTTTATGTTTAAATTTAACTTAATTAATTTAATTTTAATAACTAATTAATAATATTTTCACGAATCAAAACTTTAATTACAATCTTAATAAATAAAAGCAGTTAATTTAAGTTTGAAAATCTTATTAGGAATAAACCTATTTTATTTAATAACATCTGTATTAATATTTGAAAGAGTTAAAATTAAAAACTAAACTACACCGTACATACAAACTCTCACTTTGTATGTACGGGGTAGTTTTCGGAATTACTGATCCGATTTCGAAAATTCCACATGTTTTATTCACTTATGTGAAACTACAGTATTACCGAGTGTTATATTTTTATGTTAAAACAAGAAATTTCACGCGGACAAAATCTTGGGCGTAGTAGTTTAAAAAAAAAAATTAACCATGCACCAAACAAAAAAAAAAAGAAATAGTCAACCCAAAAAAAACGACGCAAAAACATTTTTACGACGAACACAAATTGTATTAAAGTTATCGAATAATTATTTTATTTCAGCCAATAAAAAACTACAACAATGTCATCGGAACCGATAAAAACTGTAGCATTTTGTTAAGCAAAGTGGGTCAGTTAATCTAGGTTTATGTCATAGTAAAAAATCTCTTAATTATATTACAGATCGTTTGGTTTGAAGCAGTAATAATAGAGAAAAGAACAAAATGGCCGCTTTTAACAATGAACTACTTAATGTGAACTACTTATCATTCTCCTGCCCTTATTCCAATTTATTTGGGGTCAGTGCAAGATGTCTTTTCGACGTGAAAACGTATTTTCGCTCGTAGTACAGGGCCCTGATTCACTATGATCGCTTAACGATTCCTTTCTTCGAAACCACGTCAATTCCTTAGATCACACATGACATCTGCTAATAAATGTCGACAAATTGTCTTGGAACATACAGAATATGACATTTCGATTCCTGATCGTTATTGATATTGACGTAGTTTAAACGTAGTAAGATTCCGCGGGGAATCATTATAACCATAATGAATTGGGGTCCAATATTTCTGACCGACAAACACAAAGATTTCAACCGCTAATACCTACGAAATTTTTAGTACTACAGTTATGGTTAAGTATTCAAAGGATAGATCATCTTTACAATTTTTTTTTAAGCGGGGCATTATTTGCCTATACCGTCACACTGCGTGTGCATGCGCATGCGCACGACCCTCTATTTTTCACTATGAGTCGAAATTACAAATCATATAGAGCAAAAACGTGTTTAGTTAGTATACTGGTTCTGGAATCGTTGTCAAGAGTTGTCAACAAAGCACTACAAGGGCACAGAGAGATACAACAAAAATATTGACCAAAATAGGGTTAAAAATTAAATGAATTTGACGATAGCAAAATAACTCCATAAGTATATCGTATCATATCAGCCGTAAATATGCTCAGAAATGGTAAAATCCCAATCAAAGAAAGCTTGCATCAAAAAGAATGCAATGCGCCTAAAAAATCTAGTACCTACCGAGCGAAAACAATACCTGCGGCAGTGCCTGAAACCTTAAGAAAATCTGTTGCAAATAACAAAATAGTTTAAGTTGTCGTCTAATATTGGTTGTATAACTGCTCAGAACTGGAAAAAAATCATAATCGGTGAAAGCCTACTTCATAAGGATTGCAATGAGCCTAATAAATCTAGTATCAGGCTAATATAACGGCTACTGCTGTATCGGGAATCATAGGAACATTTGTTACCAAAACCGTATTTAAAAACATCTTGTATAACGTTTTCACGAAAACAAACGGCGCGGACTCGAATTGCGCCTTCACAATATTTTTTTTCATACTTCTCTATAGTCGTCATCTCATCTCGGTAGTCACTCCTTCCTGTCATCCTGTCCTAACTAAGTAAGTCCTAACAATATCATATTTGACAGTACATCCATAGTTTCAGTTGTCTTCCCAAAACTTTCCTCACGACATTTTATGTGACCAGTGGCCCCAGTATGAGTTTCTTTTAACCATCTCGACTTAGCGCATCGACTGCGTTCGGCGCTCCGATTGGCCCTGGATTATTAAAGGACCTCACAGAAACTCTAACTATGGGTGTTTTTATTTTCAGTGAGAAATCATCAAATAACTTCTCCCGCTCTGGGTGGAGCAGGAGGGCGTGTCAGATTTTTACTGACTAAAACCCACCCGTGTTCCCTCAGTTGCCTGTGTGCCAGGGGCGACGGTATCGCTTTCGAACAACCCGCACCCCTGGTAGGCATCGGCCGTTGCGTACCCCACCAGTTGGTGCTGACATCACTTTGAGGCGCGCGTGGAACACAACGCGCCGTCGACCCGGGCTTGGTCGACGAGCTACCCATTACTCGCCGTCCACAAGCCCGCGCCTACGTTGGCCGGGAATCAGCCTGAAATTCCCGATGCCCGGGGCGTGTCCTGCGGCGACTAAGGCCGTGAGGGTGCATAAACTGCCGCTCCCTCACGTGCGCCGCCTCCCTTTTAGCGAGCATTACTGCTTCGTAGAAGGAGGTGACGGCTACCCATGCACTCTAGCTCCGTACTATGGCCTGGACCAGGGCTGGACGTGAGAGTTCATCGCCGCCGATCGCCTCCACAAGGACACGGCGGTGCTCCACCCAAGCCGGGCAAACCTCCACCGTATGCTCCACCGTGTCCTTAGGGCGATCTTCGCAGTGGAAACAACCGGGCGTTTCTTCCCGCCTTATGCGAAACAGGAACCTCCCGAAACACCCGTGTCCGGTGAGGACCTGCGTCAGGCGGAAGGTGAGAACGCCGTGCTGGCTCTCAAGCCACTCCGCAAAGAAGGGACTTACCGCCGCAATCGTAGCGTGCCCAACACTCTGTAAGGCCTCTGGTGACCGTTGTAGTTTTTAGTGTTCCCGTTGTTATTACTTACTTCCTTCGGTGGTTGGAAACGTTTCTGCTGAGCATGAGGCCCTGGGTTCAATTCTCGTATCGGGCAGAGTGTTATTGGGTTTTGCCTTCTGGAATTTCTCAGTAGCAACCCGGAGTCGGGACTGTGCGCCCGGTTGATGGCTAAAGGCTCACTCCCTATTACATGGGGCCTGACGAAATGAGGGTGTACTATAAGTACACCTCTGCCTAACCCTTCGAATTCCAAGCGTGATGTTACGTTTAATTTCATAGAAAAAACGAGCAAATTGAAGTGAAAAAATATTGTGACTAGCCCAGCCAATTTGAAGATAAAATTCAGTGTTTTTATTATATCGAGTGAATGTTAAACCGTAAGTGGATTTCTTTTGCTGTCACTGCAGTAATATAATTATATGAACGACGAACGTAGTGTCTTATAAAGAAATAAAATATAAAATACTGCGTAAGTTGGATGGGCATTCGTAGGGTTTGCAATACATATACTTACGCATTATGATCTTGAACCGAACAAAAACGGGTGAATCATAATTTAATTCTGATTGAACGACTGTATACAATGACGATGCGTATTTTCGTATCTATACTTGGCCTGTGATGGTATTTATTTAAATAAATAAATAAAATCGTCCTTTTCTTCTTTCTTTCTTTTATTTTATTCTTCTTTTTCTTTCTGTTTTCTCTTTTATCTTATGACAGAATTAAGCCAGCATACTATCCGCTCTAAGTCTTAAAAATTGCACTACAATTTCGCAACAAAAGATTTAATAAGTTGCTTCTGCTGTTACATCGCAAAAACCAAAATCACAAAAAAATATGAACAAAGACAACCACAAATAACTTGACCATAGAATGTTTAAAAAAAACTATATGTTAACCCTAAAATCGCAGCCGCAATTTGCGTCCAACATGGCGTGTTCGATTATACACGCGACGCGGCATCTGGCGGGTTGAGTTGCGTTGCACCTGCGCCCACGCCATCATTGAGATTAAAAAAACATTAGCGCAGCGCTGGGAGCAATGACGTCAGGTTTAGAGAAATTATTTAGCTATACTTGCATGTTTGGTTCAGTTGTAGAAAGTGAAATCTGGGCTGGAGCTTTTTCTTCTTCCAAGGACTACCTACTCTAGATCATGATCATCTGCCTAGCCTTTTTCCAACTATGTTGGGGTCAGCTTCCAATCTAACCTGATGCAGCTGTGTACCAGTATTTTACATGAAGCGACTGCCTAAATGACCTCCACAAACCGGTTACTGGGTAATACGAAATTGGCCATCAGTCTTTAGGGCTTCTGAAGACCTGTAACGACTGTCAAAGATCCACGAATGACAACCGTAGCCAAAGACTTAACGTGCGACACGCCCCTCCGAGGCACGTAGTGTCTACCTCTTCTAGATATGTTCTGTAATAAGTTAAAGTAGTTATAATAAGACCAAACCAACTAAAATACAAAAAAATCTCGAAACAAAACAAAACCAAGACACGTACAACCTCAAAATCTTCCACAACCAATTTTTTTTTAAAAACCTCAAACAAAAAATCTCTACAAGGTAATTCTCATAAACCAAGCAATATGAAAATACTTAGCGTAACGTAACAAAATGCTTGCGTAAAATCTATAATTACGGACGCAATCCGGCGCAAAAAGGTGCGACTCCGTGCCCATAAGAGAATTTGCGACGCTATTTATTTCCAAAGGAGACTTGCAAAGCGGAAAAGTGAGTCTGACAGCGGAATGCGGAAACGATGCTCAGAATCTTAGATACGACGTTTTTCTCTGATTTTCTCTAAAACAATTTTTTCTCTTGGGGAAAATTATATTGTGCACACAGGACTTCTTTGTTATGGTGGCCCTTTGTCTCATGATAATGCCAAGGATATGTATCTGATTATGAAAAGTCTGTCCTTGATCTCCAGAAATATAGGGCAGGGTATTTCTTAGAGAATTGTAGGCTGATTGCGTCGACAAGTTATGGCAAACGATACGAAATCTGCAAGATGGGCGAAGCATGGGACCAATCGATGTAGCGATGCTTGGGGGAGGCGTATGTCCAGCAGTGGACGCGTTTTGGCTGAAATGATGATGCCCACCCACTTTACCATCAGGTGGTGCCATGTGGTGTATATGGTAGGCTGTATACGGTGGTTATGTGGTGTATACCTCTACCGTTTCTAGGAATACAGAAGTAATTTGATATTATCTACAAACAGACTTGTTCTGAAATCTACCGCGTAGTCAAGTGTGTTTACGATTAAACATTAATTTGTCGAGGACGATATTGGATTCCTAGAATATCAGTACCTGTCTGGGACAATTCTTAATTTGGACTACCGAGAAGAGATGATAACTGAAGAAGTTTTGTTAGAAGAAAATCTAATTAAACTTTTTAGACCTTTTTTGCGTTGATATGAATGTCAGGAAACTTGAAAATCTAGTACATAAAATAGCGAAAAACCACAAGAAAAAACAAGTTAACAACAGCAGAGAGAACACCACTTTTTATTCAAAGATATATTTCAGACGCGAGATTATTGTAATTTAAACATAACCACACGTAAAATGATGTATTACGTACATATGTAACGTTTTTACATTGTTAATAATACAAAACAATGAATAAAACCTGACATATGGAGCCTAGTCCTGTCTTCAAGACATTGTAATGGTAATATATATTTTTGTAATTTTATTTTTGAGGTAATGAGAGTTAATTTTGTGGGAAACATCGTCCCGTGCGTGTTTTTAATACAGTCTGTCAAGTATCCAAGCAATAAAGGGTTAAGTGTATTTTGGTTGTACATATTTTTTTTTAAGTTTAACGGTTTTGTTGCGAATTATTAAATAGAACATTTTATGATTGTAGTGTGATTCATCGGTCATCGGTACCGGCGCGTATTTTGTAAAAAGTTTGTGTTAAAAATTACCATAAAAAGAGACAAATAGAAATAGACTAATAAAATGTATACATTTCAGTATTTTTCAGATTCAGCGCATTATTTACTTAATCTCATTGATGGCTGAAAAAAAATCAAAGGGGGGAAAAAAGTGGTAGCCAACTCATCTTAAAATCTGCCAGTTTTAGTAGAGGTCGGTTAAAAATCGCCAGTTGGAACAGGTGCAGATGTAAATCCAGGCCATTATGCTAGTCTGGAAACTAGCCATGATTAATAGTCAAGTCCAATCCGGCTGAAACCTAGGATAAGTGGCTAGTAACACTTTGAATAATCTTCTATAAATCTTTGAAAATTGTGATAACTTTAATTTTATTACGACTGAAAAGTTTTAATAGTTCGATGAGTTACCTTTTTTTGCTAGACGTGCGAATTGTAGTTCTATTTCTGTCAAACTATAACTATGAATGCAGCACATGATTCTATTTAAACAATCTGCTGTTTGACTGTTACATAGAACGGTGCAATTAAAAAACTTTTGCAGTTACCACTGCTCTCAAAACGGTGAAGGAATACGTGAGGATACGCCGCATTGGGTCCGCGTTGTGGATTACGATCTACTTTCTCTCACCGATAGGAGGTCTATGTCCCAGCATGGGGAACGCAATAGGGTGAGAAGACTAAATAAAAGAAGGTAATTGCGATTTTTGACATCAAAATTGGCATGGCCTAGGGTATGTTATACCACAGATCCGTCACAAACTATAATGATAAACATCAGTACGTACAAACGTAATTAGGTAGTCCGTATCTCCCAAAAACCACTTCTTGAAGCCCACTTAAAATTCACCTCAGCCCTGCCATAACTTAAAGGTACTACCTAAAGTTCAAAGAACCTTTATTTATGTACTCCCTTTTACCACCAGCCTCCACTTTTCATTAACTAGGAGCATCGGTTATCGTGTTTATACAGGCGACCAGATTTAAAGCTAAGCCACAAAAGAGCTTTGTCATGCGACAAAAAAATCGCATCCCTATCTTACAGTATTGAAAGTAGATGTATTGTCTGTGGTAGCTATATAAATTTTGTTGAAAGATGCATAAAATTGGTCGTTTTATTGGTGTCTGTAAATTTTGTGATATCGCGCGATTTGTCAAAGGGAAATGGGTGTGTTTTTTATTTTGCTGCGACGCGTCGATAGTCTGTCTTTCTTTCTGTTGATACATAAACTTTACCGTAACTTTCCTTTTCACCATTTTAACTGTTGTAGATAGAATTATTATCGCAATAACCAAGTCAGTGATGTGTTATAAATCTCGTCTTTTTGGAAACAGATGGGTGATCACAGCATTTGACGATTAGCACAAAGGGATGTATAAACAAACATCTTAATTGAGATAAAGCTGAAAAGTCGGAACAACTTTTTAAATTCTGTTCTCCGATTTACTGGCGAACGGTCTAAGGAAAGGCTAAAGCTGTGGCAATGTTATGCTTCTCTAACAAACCCATTCGTTGCACCTTCTGAAAATCTCGCACCTGGACTTGAGTTGCCTTGGCTTAATTCGAAGTCTTTAAATAGACTCCGGACTCTGGTAAGAAGCACAGAAAATCTGCTCAGGTTGAGATTCATAGATGCCTCCGCCCTGAAGTGTAAATGTGCTGCTGTCCCACAAACAATGGGGCACTTAACATCGTGTCCAGCGTATGTTGTTGTCTGCACGCTACTGGAGTTGATGGACGGTTATGAAGGTGCCAGTAGTCAAATTTTGGGCTGACTGTATACCAGTGGCGAGGAGTCAATTTTTCTAAGAGAGAAGCCTAAGCGAAGTCAGCTTTAACTTACTGACTTATCAAAAATTAATACTTACTATCTTTCTAAAATGAATATAGGAATGTAACGAATAAATACAATAAAATTGAATAGCTGAAAACTAACCTAAAGTGACATCATTACGGGATCGCTGTTGTATGAATTTTTAGTTCCCGATTATGACGTTTTGGCGTAGGGTTAATTTAGAACATTTTACTTTGTTATGACAAAGTAAAGAATACGCGTTTTTGTTGTTTGAATATCATGGGAATTAAATACCTGTTTTGGCAATAATAGACACTATTGACGTTATTTTTTCAAAAGCGGTCGAGTTGCGAATCACCGAAGGGAAGCCGGTAAGAATCGTTTTATATGGTGCTTTCGCCACTGCTGTATACAGTACCTATCGATAAGCTCAGAAGACTAATAGAGAAAAAGTTACTTAGTATTTGCCATATTAGAAGGTGAAGCCGAAAGAATCATATTAAAGCCTTTAGGCCCTTGGCAGTCAAGTCTTAAAACTGTATGCCTAAGATTGAGTCTTAAATGAAAACCATACTTTGCTAAGATTCAGATTGTTCAAAAACGTATCAGTATAAATATTAAAAGTTCCCCTAACACAGTGTTCTGTGAGGATTCTGTTAAAAAGTTAAGAACAAGCACTGATAGCTTTAACTTAGAATGTTTAGATTACTTTACAACTTTGTTCCTGTGCGACATTTAAGGCAGAAAAGTAAAAATTAAGTAAGTCTACATTAAAAATGTAGACTTACTTAATATGTTTTTGACATCTTGACTAACTGTTGTAAAAAAGTTGATATGCATTAAGGCAAAGTATGGTATATTGGACCTTTCGCTAAATTAGACCATCCTCATATCTCGAAAAGCAGTTTCCTGATTTCGAAATTGGCAACACCATACGATAAGCAATTCACTTCATTGTAATCTTGTAATACCTTGATTTAAAGAGTGTTCTTGGAGTTTCGTGCCCATTCTTCTCCATAAATATCTATGTTTTGGAATGGGCAACTAGCTTCAACTTTCTGCCTAACTGATCGACTTTTTGACTGTTCAAAAGTGCCTGTAAATGGTTTAATTGAAATAAATGCTTGGAGTTTGACCGGCCATATTTTTTCTCTTGACAAGCCCGGTGACAGTGTTTTGAAAACCAAAATTTTAATTATAAATAACTTATGTGCATATCAAAAATCTACAAAGGCAAAAAAGCCAGAGTAAGTAATTTATTTGGTAGAAGCTCGGTATACAAGTAGGTAATTACGAGTACATAACTTAATTCCCGAAATTAAACCTGTTTCGGTCCTTTGGGTCCGTCGGATGAGTTTTTACCATAATTACCATGCTTGACAGACATATTGGAGATCGCTGTAGAATTCTGTGCCGTGCTCGTTTGCAGTGGCGTAACTAGTGTGCAGGAGCCCTGGGCGTCTATCGAAAGGGGGAGCAAAAAGTCGCCATTTATAAAAAAAAAGCATAAATTAACCATTTCATGCTGTATACCCCTTGGTAAGACTGGTCATCAGACTTTCGGGCTTTCTGACGACCCGTAACAAAGATCCACGAATGGCAGCCTGGACGTTGGGCTTATCATGCTTTTCGAGGCACGACATACAAACATACTGACACTTTTGGTATGTAAAGACGGCCGCAAAAATGTAAACTAAAATGCTATTTTAAAGGATCAATTTTCGATTTAAAAATCGTTCAAATTCATGTTACGTTTAGTTCGCTCGTTTGTGCTAAGACTCAGTGCCTAGCAACAAATACCTGCAGGTCATTTGATTGTTAATCGTGGGATAGGCAGTCGAAGTATGATGTCATTATTACTCAGGTGGATACTCAATGTCCATTATTAGCATATTACCTACATTGGAGCTATGACGGGAATGGTCGAACCGTGTGATTGATTCTGTGCGGTTAAGCAGCGTTTGGTAAGGTTAGAATGAGGATGGGTGAGCAATTTTGTCAAATATTTGGGCCATCAGAGAGTTGGTAGTGGCTAGTAATTGAGTTCTCTATTGGGTTCAAATGGCAGACCATGTAAAATAAAGCATTTTTATTACAAGCAAGCATATTCACCTACGTGTTTTATTCAATATATTCTCTTGGGGTTTGTGGATATATAACAATAATAAGAGCCACACGGATTGATCGTTCGTGGTCCTGGATCCTTCATTACATACTATAGTATCTGTTAATTACTGATACTATACTTACACTTCTTTTTCATTCATCCACATCATCATTGTTTTATTATCCTTTTACGACTTTCTTACATTATTATATTTCTCTCTTTGTTTTCTGTGCTAACACTCTGCGAATCGGTTAGAATTACCTGATTTTACATTAGAATTTTCCATCTTTTTACACGATAATATTCTTGTTATGACATTTAAGTCAAACGTGTCAAACTGATGTCTACTTATTCTTTTAATTATCTATGCAGTATATTTAAGGAAGGTTGCATTAGGATTGTACTTACTAAAAATAATTTTATATCGTTTTGGATAGCCTAAATTTGGTTTTTCTATGTAACTACGTTGTCTACTAAATAAGAAAATTCTAAATGATTAATTATAAGATTCTTAAACGCACTCTCGGTTTGTATGGAGGAGGTTTTATATGTCTTGGCCGACTAGACTGGCATATGAGAGAATCTATGGCTGAAAAAGAAAAAGAGGAAGAAATTTGGAATGCCGTCAGAGCCGTCAGAGCTGGTCAAGTCATGAAGAAGGGGCGGACAGAGCTGAAAAGCCATTAAATTAAGAAAAGGGGCAGACAGAGCTGAAGGGTGATGAATTATGGTTTACTACCCTTTTATTTGTTAGGGATAGGTAGACACGACAATACTGAGACCCGAGACCCCTCCGTTCCTCAGAAAGCAGTTCGTCCCGGCTGTCGTTCGTTTGACGGTCGTTACGGGTAGTTCAAAACCCTAAAGTCCGATAACCAGTCTTGTCAAGAGATATTGTGTCACCTAGTAACTGGGCTATGGCGGTCGGATCAGGGTCGGACCCCAACATAATTGGGAAAAGGCTAGCCAAGCTAGATTGATCGCCAATAAAAAGGATAGGCTAGCTAGATTAATCGCCAACAAAAAGGATAGGCTAGCTAGATTGATCGAAAACTAAAAGGATAGCCTAGCTAGATTGATCGCCAATAAAAAGGATAGCCTAGCTAGATTGATCGCCAACAAAAAGGATAGCCTAGCTAGATTGATCGAAAACTAAAAGGATAGCCTAGCTAGATTGATCGCCAATAAAAAGGATAGCCTAGCTAGATTGATCGCCAATAAAAAGGATAGCCTAGCTAGATTGATCGCCAATAAAAAGGCTAGCCTAGCTAGATAGATCGCCAGTAAAAAGTCTAGTCTAGATAGATTGACCGCCAACAAAAAGGATAGCCTAGCTAGATTGATCGAAAACTAAAAGGATAGCCTAGCTAGATTGATCGCCAGTAAAAAGGATAGCCTAGCTAGATTGATCGCCAGTAAAAAGGATAGCCTAGCTAGATTGATCGCCAATAAAAAGGCTAGCCTAGCTAGATAGATCGCCAATAAAAAGTCTAGTCTAGATAGATTGACCGCCAACAAAAAGGATAGCCTAGCTAGATTGATCGCCAGTAAAAAGGATAGCCTAGCTAGATTGATCGCCAGTAAAAAGGATAGCTTAGCTAGATTGATCGCCAATAAAAAGGCTAGCCTAGCTAGATTGATCGCCAGTAAAAAGGATAGCCTAGCTAGATTGATCGCCAATAAAAAGGCTAGCCTAGCTAGATAGATCGCCAATAAAAAGTCTAGTCTAGATAGATTGACCGCCAACAAAAAGGATAGCCTAGCTAGATTGATCACCAGTAAAAAGGATAGCCTAGCTAGATTGATCGCCAATAAAAAGGCTAGCCTAGCTAGATAGATCGCCAATAAAAAGTGTAGTCTAGATAGATTGACCGCCAACAAAAAGGATAGCCTAGCTAGATTGATCGCCAGTAAAAAGTCTAGTCTAGATAGATTGACCGCCAACAAAAAGGATAGCCTAGCTAGATTGATCGAAAACTAAAAGGATAGCCTAGCTAGATTGATCGCCAGTAAAAAGGATAGCCTAGCTAGATTGATCGCCAATAAAAAGGCTAGCCTAGCTAGATTGATCGCCAGTAAAAAGAATAGCCTAGCTAGATTGATCGCCAATAAAAAGGCTAGCCTAGCTAGATTGATCGCCAGTAAAAAGAATAGCCTAGCTAGATTGATCGCCAATAAAAAGGCTAGCCTAGCTAGATTGATCGCCAGTAAAAAGGATAGCCTAGCTAGATTGATCGCCAATAAAAAGGCTAGCCTAGCTAGATAGATCGCCAATAAAAAGTCTAGTCTAGATAGATTGACCGCCAACAAAAAGGATAGCCTAGCTAGATTGATCGCCAATAAAACGGCTAGCCTAGCTAGATTGATCGCCAGTAAAAAGGATAGCCTAGCTAGATTGATCGCCAATAAAAAGGCTAGCCTAGCTAGATTGATCGCCAGTAAAAAGGATAGCCTAGCTAGATTGATCGCCAATAAAAAGGCTAGCCTAGCTAGATAGATCGCCAATAAAAAGTCTAGTCTAGATAGATTGACCGCCAACAAAAAGGATAGCCTGATCACCAGTAAAAAGGATAGCCTAGCTAGATTGATCGCCAGTAAAAAGGATAGCCTAGCTAGATTGATCGAAAACTAAAAGGATAGCCTAGCTAGATTGATCGCCAATAAAAAGGATAGCCTAGCTAGATTGATCGCCAATAAAAAGGATAGCCTAGCTAGATTGATCGCCAATAAAAAGGCTAGCCTAGCTAGATAGATCGCCAGTAAAAAGTCTAGTCTAGATAGATTGACCGCCAACAAAAAGGATAGCCTAGCTAGATTGATCGAAAACTAAAAGGATAGCCTAGCTAGATTGATCGCCAGTAAAAAGGATAGCCTAGCTAGATTGATCGCCAATAAAAAGGCTAGCCTAGCTAGATAGATCGCCAATAAAAAGTCTAGTCTAGATAGATTGACCGCCAACAAAAAGGATAGCCTAGCTAGATTGATCGCCAGTAAAAAGGCTAGCCTAGCTAGATTGATCGCCAGTAAAAAGGATAGCCTAGCTAGATTGATCGCCAGTAAAAAGGATAGCCTAGCTAGATTGATCGCCAATAAAACGGCTAGCCTAGCTAGATTGATCGCCAGTAAAAAGGATAGCCTAGCTAGATTGATCGCCAATAAAAAGGCTAGCCTAGCTAGATTGATCGCCAGTAAAAAGGATAGCCTAGCTAGATTGATCGCCAATAAAAAGGCTAGCCTAGCTAGATAGATCGCCAATAAAAAGTCTAGTCTAGATAGATTGACCGCCAACAAAAAGGATAGCCTAGCTAGATTGATCACCAGTAAAAAGGATAGCCTAGCTAGATTGATCGCCAATAAAAAGGCTAGCCTAGCTAGATAGATCGCCAATAAAAAGTCTAGTCTAGATAGATTGACCGCCAACAAAAAGGATAGCCTAGCTAGATTGATCGCCAACAAAAAGGCTAGCCTAGCTAGATAGATCGCCAATAAAAAGGTTAGTCTAGATAGATTGACTGCCAACAAAAAGGATAGCCTAGCTAGATTAATCGCCAACAAAAAGGATAGCCTAGCTAGATTAATCGCCAACAAAAAGGAAAGCCTAGCTAGATTAATCGCCAACAAAAAGGCTAGCCTAGCTAGATTGATCGCCAATAAAAAGGATAGCCTAGCTAGATTGATCGCCAATAAAAAGGATAGCCTAGCTAGATTGATCGCCAATAAAAAGGATAGCCTAGCTAGATAGATCGCCAATAAAAAGTCTAGTCTAGATAGATTGACCGCCAACAAAAAGGATAGCCTAGCTAGATTGATCGCCAGTAAAAAGGCTAGCCTAGCTAGATTGATCGCCAGTAAAAAGGATAGCCTAGCTAGATTGATCGCCAGTAAAAAGGATAGCCTAGCTAGATTGATCGCCAATAAAACGGCTAGCCTAGCTAGATTGATCGCCAGTAAAAAGGATAGCCTAGCTAGATTGATCGCCAATAAAAAGGCTAGCCTAGCTAGATTGATCGCCAGTAAAAAGGATAGCCTAGCTAGATTGATCGCCAATAAAAAGGCTAGCCTAGCTAGATAGATCGCCAATAAAAAGTCTAGTCTAGATAGATTGACCGCCAACAAAAAGGATAGCCTAGCTAGATTGATCACCAGTAAAAAGGATAGCCTAGCTAGATTGATCGCCAATAAAAAGGCTAGCCTAGCTAGATAGATCGCCAATAAAAAGTCTAGTCTAGATAGATTGACCGCCAACAAAAAGGATAGCCTAGCTAGATTGATCGCCAACAAAAAGGCTAGCCTAGCTAGATAGATCGCCAATAAAAAGGTTAGTCTAGATAGATTGACTGCCAACAAAAAGGATAGCCTAGCTAGATTAATCGCCAACAAAAAGGATAGCCTAGCTAGATTAATCGCCAACAAAAAGGAAAGCCTAGCTAGATTAATCGCCAACAAAAAGGCTAGCCTAGCTAGATTGATCGCCAACAAAAACGTTGCTCATATAGCTTTTGTTTGCAGCGTACTAAAACAAACAAACATCACCATATGTACTTGCATTCAAAAACAAAGATATCTCTGTGTACACAAATCTTAACACATTCGTCACTGCTCAAAATTGGGGCAAGCTATAAAAACAGGAAGTTAAAATTCCGAGCAATTAATCCATCAGAATTGGTAATGGGTTAACAACCGGGCAATAGATGTTGGTACTATACTATTACACAAGGGTAAATTGCGAAGGAGTACAGAGTCTTCAACCGGTTGATGGAAGCATTAGTTTTCTTATGAAGAATCGTCTGCGGTTCGCAATATTTGTAAATATGTGAGCACCATGTATCTTTCAACAAAATTTATTGACTCATTCTCAAATTGTTCGTAGGATTTAAATGTTTATGAAATGTTAACGCAATGTTGATGAAACGTTTGGCTACAGGGTGGGAAACGCGGTCAAAATTGCACGTAATCTGTGAATTATAAATTTACTAGCATTCGCCAGCGGCTTCGCCCGCGTGGAGGTCGGTGTATTATACATATAAACCTTCCTCTTGAATCACTCTATCAATTAAAAAAACCCGCATCAAAATCCGTTGCGTAGTTTTAAAGATTTAAGCATACATAGGGATATAGGGACAGAGAAAGCGACTTTGTTGTATACTATGTAGTGACTAGCTTTCGCCAGTGGCTTCACCCGTGTGGGGATTATTTTACATATAAACGTTCCTCTTGAATCCCTCTGTCTATTGATGAAAACTGCATTATAATCCGTTGCGTAGTTTAAAAGATCTACGCGTACAGACACGAAAAGCGACTTTGTTATTTACTATGGTAGACAAAGATTTATCTATGATTTATGAATGATTAATTTATCTATAATGATAAAATCAACATGATAAATTTATCTGTCAAATATCATTGCTTATTTTTAAAACGTTGCACTAAAGTTAATATATTATAGGTAGATCGTCATCACATATAATGAATGTACCTACTTACACAAAATCTTGTAGAACATTTAGAAAAAGTAACCATGGAGGTTCTTGCCCATTCGAATTCTCCTCCATACGAACCTACCTTTTAGAATTGTGTACGGATTTGTGAAGAAGTCGGGTGGCAAAGCAATATTTGCTGCTGTAATTATCCCTACGGCATAATGGATCATTGTAGGATAAGGAAATTGGTGGGTGATCTCCGATGGGCTGTTTTTGTTTTGCTAGACGGGTAAGACAGCCACGATATGGTTATCATGGATATGATTTTTAGGACACATCTGATCTGACCTTCTGCTATCGTTTAGTTTTCAGACGACATTCGTACTGATCATCATCTGTTTATTTATATATACAGTAACTGCCTGTGACATCACATCGCTCAGGTCCTATCAGAATACCAGCGCTACGACACTTTTTAAATGTCGCAGCATCATGTTGAGGTAGGAGCCTTTTGGCCTCGTGCAGGACTTTATTTTTATTTTTTAATTACTTGCAAGAAAATTGTTTTTTTAAAATAATTGTACGATTGTGTGTTTATCTTAGTATACGATATTCCTGTGCGAGTCACAATAAATACTTTTTCTTTCTTTCTTTCTTTACTGATCAAGTCGCCAAGCCTTTAAAGAGGTTTGAGGAACGTATAGTTCACACATCCTCCATTGAAAAGGACCTCCGACCAGACGAGTGTTGTTTCTGTGGTGGGTGTTGTATCGGTGGGCTACTGCTTCAATTGATGTCCCGGCGTTGTAAATAGTCGCCCGGTAAACTCTGCTTGCGCGCTGCAGGATTTTGCGTGACGTCTTTCGATTAAGTGAATTGCGTTGTTAGCATGTGGCGATGAAGATGCCACCACAACTTAAATACACGTGCCATCCTTTTCAATTCCTAGGAATGCTAAAACCTCTTCTAGACCCATTCAAGTCCCTCCTTCAATATCCGTAATAAAACTATCAAAGTCACTCACACAAGCAACACGTTAAACTGAACCAAAAAATTGGGGCAAAGCAATAAAAGCAAGGTTTAAAACGAGCAATTATTGTATGGAATAGTGCTGGACCAACACGAACGGGATGTCGGATAGTTTTCATTCGGATACCAACACAAAGCAATGGATCCACCTTAATATCCGATTGAAAGCAAACAATCCTTGCATTTCATTTCATTTCATTCATGCCTATTCGGTGCAGCCAGGGTTCTCGCGACAGAGATTTTATTTAATTTAACTATGTCTCTTTGGCTTTGGAAAAATAAGTGACCCGCTGGTCTGTTCTCTAAAAATGTCACCGTGAAAACTTAAATGAGAAGTAACCTGTTATCAAGTCACTTTTAAAGTCTAGGCAATATCTTGGTCACATTATGTGAAAACTATAATTTATATTGTTATCTGAAATGGTCTTTTGGGGAAAAAACCATACAGATTTAGTGGTAACAACCAGTTTTACCAAGGAGTATCTTATTAACTTACCAGAAACTGAGTTGTGGAGGTCAGATAGGCAGTCGCTCCATATAAAATACTGGTATTCCACTGCATTCGGTCAGAATGGATGCCGACCCCAACATAGTTGTGAAAAGGCTAGGCGAGATGATGATGGTAGTAAGAGCGTACGGTGTGTATAGACTAACAAAACATAATCATAATTATATTTTTTGTTATTCAAACGTTTAGTTACACATTATGTACAACAACGAAGCAGAAAAAAACGAAAGAATCTTGGTTCATTTTGCTAAAATTCCATTTACATTTTTTCGCTGATTTCGTCGTGTATTCTTATAATTTCGTCAAGACGTCTGAGTATTCCAATTACATTTCTGTTATTAAATTCACGTTTAGTGCCTAAATGTATTTATGTCAGAATATCATTGCCTTATATTCCCGGTAAACATTAATTTCGTATGGATACTACTAGATAATATGCCGTGCAAGCCTGTTAATGATATTAGCGTTGATTTTGAATCTAAATTATAAATGTCAATGGATTAATGGATTTAATTAGTAGTAAGTACTTTTATAATAAAATTATCTCACTATTATTTTGCTCCTAATTAAGCAACGCGTAATTAAGGTTTAACATCTTTTGAGCGAAATGGATTCCTGATGCAACAAATTGGAATTAGTTACATGTTTTTTTTAAATATTTTGACAATGCCTAGATTCCATGTAAACGTGCAATACCCTCCACTCATTTTAAAAGGTTTAATAAATAAATAATACTTATAAAAATGTATTGAAATATGCCTAGTTTTCAAATTCGTGCCAGCCCTAAGGTCGATACATAGCAACGAATGAACGAAACGAACGAATGACCGGCTTTATGCCAAGTATTTTAAAATTCCCGCGCATTCGGGAAGTTTGTCGATTCCCAGTATACTCTGCAACGATTTCAATAGATCAATTTAACATGATATTGAATATTTTTTTGTTTAAATGATATTTTCTGGGAAAAATGAAAGCTTCAATAGGATAAGCGTTCGTTCAGTTTCATTCATCATTCTTTGTGGAATAAAACGTTTTTTCCACAAAGTACATGTTTAAATTCGATAAGTTTTTGTTTGCTTTTGTTTAAAAAAATAAACTATGGATTTACCGTGCATTTAATTATTGTGTCAATAGTACCTAACTATGTGAAAAACGTATCTGTTACTTTTAATTAGTAAAGCGTTTTACGAAATTTTATTTTAGTTCATTCAATGGCTGATCTCATCAACATCTTCATTTCAGCCGAAGAACTTCCACTGCTGGACAAAGGCCTCCACAAGCACCGCCACTTCGACCGGTTCTGTGCTTCTCGCATCCAGCGGATTCCTGCTGCCTTCACCAGGTCATCGGTCCACCTTGTGGGAGGCCTTCCAACGCTACGTCTTCCAGTACGCGGTCGCCACACCAGAACCTTTCGGCCCCATCGGCCATCTGTTTTGCTAGCAATGTGCCCTGCCAACTGAAGTTTCGCAATTCTTTAGGCTTTAGCGGTTACCCTGGTTATCCTCCGGATCTCATCATTTCTGATTTCATTGCATGGGGAAACTCCAAGCTTAGCCTTCTCCATTGCCGTTTGGGTGTCTTTCAGCCTTCTTATGACAGAGGCCCATAATAGCTGACCTACTCCTTGACAATTTTCAATTCTCTGAGAAAATGGTTGAAAATACTCGTCGTTGCTCAAAATTCCACTATTAGTAAATCAAATTACTGAAATTTAATCAACAAACCTATTCAATTAGCGCTAGCGTGACGGCACCAAATTAAAACTCACGTAATCACGTACAATAAATTCACATCGCGTTTTGGAAACCAGATTAAATACATTGTTTAAACATTTAAAATACCGACATATGGCCAAACTAAACATTGCGGGGTGAAACCAAATGTTATTCCAACTTTCAACCCCTCGATATCCGAGGGTTGAAAACCATTAATGATTTGCTGATTTTATTGTTTTGCGAATCTAGTCATCGTTCGTCAATCAATCAAATGCTTAATGATGAAAGCCACAAGTCGGTATCAATATATACCAGTAATAGAGACGTAGAATTTCGGGGGTTTTTCTAAAGGGGGTTGTTTTGTACCCTTTGTCAAATGTGGAGAGGTTGAGTGGGCTGTTGATTGTAAACGTGGGTGACTGGTTGTGTGTACAATGGTACCTATTGTTGTTTGGTGGGTACTTGAACGTCAATCGGTATTTTTCCTCAACGATAGGAAGGTTAAAAATAAAATTGAACTAATCAGCTACCCTATGCTGTAACTGATCGTTTACAACCTACACGATGTTCGATATGAGTGTACGACTACACGCCGACAGACACTACGCCGACAGACTGAACACCGACAAGACTTTACTTCGACGAGATTCTTCGCCGAAAGGACACTTCGCCGACAGGACTCTTCGCCCACAAGGCTCATCCTTGCGGTATTACTAAATAGTCAAGTAACTGCCACTAACATTGGGCACGCCGCGATTGCGGCGGTAAGTCCCCTCTTTGAGGAGTGGCTTGAGAGGCGGCATGGCGTCCTCATCTTCCGCCTGACACAGGTCCTCACCGGACATGGCTGTTTCGGGAGGTTCCTGTTTCGGATAGGGCGGGAGGAAACGCCCGGGTGTTTCCATTGCGAAGATCGCCCAGAGGACACGGTGGAGCATACGGTGGAGGTCTGCCCAGCTTGGGCGGAGCAACGCCGTGTCCTCGTGGAGGTGATCGGCGGCGGCGATCTCTCGCGTCCGACCCTGGTCCAGGCCATGGTACGGAGCGAGAGGGCATGGCTGGCAGTCGCCTCCTTCAGCGAAGCAGTTATGCTTGCAAAGAGGGAGGCGGCGCACGTGAGGGAGATGCAGTACATGTGCCCTCACAGCCGTGGCCTTCGCAGGAGACGCCCTGGGCGTCGGGAATCCCAGGCTGATTCCCAGCCACCGTAGGCACGGGCTTGCGGACGGCGAGTAATGGGTACCTCGCTGTCCGGTAAGGACCAAGCCCGGGTCGACGGCGCGTTGTGTTCCACGCGCGCCTCAAAGAGATGTCAGCAGCAACAGAGGGGCCCGCAAGGGCCGATGCCTGCCGCGGGTGCGGGTTGTTCGAAAGAGATACCGCCGCCCCTGGCACACAGGCAACTGAGGGAACACGGGTGGGTTTTAGTCAGTAAAAGTCTGACACGCCCTCCCGCTCCACCCAGAGCGGGAGAAGTTATTTGATGATTTCCCACCCAGAAAAAAAAAAAAAAAAACTGCCACTAACATGAAAGTACTGCTCACCGGCCGCTCCCGCGGCACCGCTCCTTCACTCGCTCGGCTCGCGCGCTTTTGGTCGCAATTCTAACCTAACCTATTACCTACCTGATGAGCCCTGTCGGCGAAGAGTCCTGTTGGCGAAGAGTCCAAAGTCATGTCGGTGTTCAGTCTGTCGGCGTAGTGTCTGTCGGCGTTTAGTCGTACACTGGTTCGATATTTAACAGGGAAGAAGCTATAAAAGTCGTGGATATGGTGTGGGTTTATTCCAGTAGTAGGACGACGTAAAATAATTTCCAAAAACAACGCGGGCGAAGCTGCGGGCAAAAGCTTGTACCTACATATTCATTATTAAATTTTCCTCTTACAGCTACTTATAATGAAAGTAAAACATCTTAAGTAAGTACCCAAGTAATTTGCAAATGTCAACTGACGTACACGGATGTCGTGTATGTAGAAGAGAAACAAAGTTGACGTTGTTTGGATAGACTTCTCCATCTTGCCACTTTTAGATAGCACACTCATTAGCTAAAAGAAGGTCAGAATCTGTATAATATTACCTGTTTACCTGTATAATTTTGTGGGGGTGAAATGTCACCCCCCTAAAATCTAAACTGGGACAGCGCTGTTATTGTTATTTGACTCTGCTCGCACACAAACAATTAATGGGAGCGAGAGGTGAATATACCGCTATTTACCAAAACCGTAATTCCACGTGGAGTTAGCCATTTAAACACACAATTGAAATTTAAGTACTTATTTACTAGGTATCAATCTATAAGCTTACAATCGGCTATTCCAGATAATAATATTTATCTATTGAGGTGTGCCAGATTTATTTTGTCTCGATACCTAAATCTCAACCCACACAAGAGTCAATTACGGATTTTTCGTAACAACCCGTTTACATTTCAGTGAAAACACTTCTAGTGGGGGTGAAAGTCAAGAATCCCAGATTTTTCTTTTGATGAAGGGTTCAGTAAATATTTGGATAGGGTTAAGTGGATCCCTGTAATACGTTTGAGACGTTATCTAGGATTTCTTAACTAAAGGTGGATTTCTTAGTAAAAGAGGGGTTGGATCTACTCTTGAGGCCTTAGGGCTTTGTTAGATGTTTTATTCAAAAAATGTGTTATATCTTTTAATGTTTTTTTTTTTTCATAATAAGGTACCTCGGTATGTACCTACTTATTATTGTAATGAATTGTTTCACTATATGAATTAAAATTAATTTAAATAATAAGTATGTAAAGATATGTCGATTTGTAATCGAAAGCTCGGTGATCAATGCTCGTGCCTTCTCTGGCCTGTGTTCTGCTGTGGGACAGTAATCATCAAAATCATCATCATTCCAGCCGAAAGACGTCCACCGCTGGACAAAGGCCTCTCCCAAAGGTGGCGTTTTGCCATAGCGGTAAAATGCATAGAGAACGCTGCTACCCATTCGACCTAAGACCCTTAAGGCCTGCGTCCACTAACGGCACGGCACGGCAAGGCATTTTTATGCGACGAATAGGAATATAACTTATATGTAAGACAATTAAATTCAAATTTCAATGATGATGCTTAAGGACGTTGCGGCATGTCTAAGGATACCGCGGCATCGTTGCCGTTGAAATTTTAATTTTACTGGCATACTATTAAGTTAATTTCTACTCGTGGCTTAAAAATCCCTTGCCATGCCGTGCTGATGCCGCCAGTGGGCGCTGGCCCTTAGTCGCCTTCTACGACACCCACGGGAAAAATGGGATGGTGCTATGCTATTACGTCCGGCACCACACGGATAAATCGGGACAATACTTAACAGGGCGGTTTAAAATAATAAATATTTCCATTTCTTAGTCCTCCAAACTTTCCCTACTTCTGTTATAAATAAATAATCAACGGGAAGAGTAAAGCCATAAATAGAATAATAAATGGAATTTATTCAAGGACAAACTAATTCAATGTGATCCTCCATTTAATAAATACCTTCACGGAACAATACTTACCTTTCATTCCTTTTGAAAGACATGAAAATTTATTAGAAAATTTGAAACATTGGAAACAGGTTTACAAACAAAAATGTCATTGTTAATTATTAGGACTCTAAACTTAGATTACACGAAATTGTTTGCAAATTATATTTAAAAAAAAACTGTCGACAATCCCAATATCCAAATCTATTATCTATTACTAATATATAAAGCTGAAGAGTTTGTTTGTTTGCTTGAACGCGCTAACCTCAGGAACTACTGGTCCAATTTCAAAAATTCTTTCAGTGTTAGATAGCTCATTTATCGAGGAAGGCTATAGGCTATATAACATCACGCTACAGCCCTCAGGAGCCGAGCAAAGAGAAAAACGACGTGGTGGGTCGGAGAGCAAGAAATTTGACGCGAGCGAAGTCGCGGGCAGAAGTTAATCACTACATAGTATAAAACAAAGTCGCTTTCTCTGTCCCTATATCCCTAAGTATGCTTAAATCTTTAAAACTACGCAACGGATTTTGATGCGGGTTTTTTTAATAGATAGAGTGATTCAAGAGGAAGGTTTATATGTATAATACACCGACCTCCACGCGGGCGAAGCCGCTGGCAAAAGCTAGTAATATTATAAATGTGAAAGTTTGTGAAGATGTTTGGATGTTCGTTTCACAATCACGCAAATAAAGCAGAACGGATTTGAATGAAATTTGGGAGACAGAGAGTTTATAACCTGGATTAACACATAGGATACTTTTTATCCCGGTACTACGTTCCCGTGGAATATTTTCCGAACTGCACGCATATATTTTTTTTATGTATGTTCGGGCATGACTCCGTCGTATATAGACGGATTTGCAAAATTATTTTTTTGTTCGAAATGTGTTTATTTCGAAATGATCCCATTTAAATTTCATATAGATCTGATGAGGCGTTTCGGAGACAGACAACGGAACTCCTCAAAAAATGACAGCAAATCAACCGCGATTGCTGCTATTGCATAAATAAGCATTGTTTTGACACCAAGGATGATGAAATTTCGAACTGTGTGGGGTAGGTACTATAACTAACAGTGAAAAAAAAAACTTAAAAGAAACAACCGACTTCCAAAAAAACACTATAAACTGAAAAATAACTTCCGAAATTAAAGTTATTTTTTACTTTAAGGCTTCTTCAAACAGCCGCGACGCGACAGCGCGACGCGACACTTGTAGAACAATTTCCATTAAGTTTTCATAGAAATTGTTCTACGAGTGTCGCGACGCGACCGTCGCGTCGCGCTAGTCTGCACGAGCCTTTATAGTGATTTTTGGGAGTCAGTTGTTTTTTTTTTTTGGATAAAGTTCGAACGAGACAAACTGATATTTTGACATCAACACCGGCCGACCAGTTTTAAAAATATGACTGACGTGTAAAATATTTTTACAACATAGCATAATATCACGCTATGTTTCCCCGAAGGGTTGCCTGTAAGTACACCCTCATTTCGCCAGTTATGTAATGTGTGTAAAAATAAGGCAGTTTTTGTTGTGTATTCTATCATATTTACATTAAATTACATTATATTTACATTAAATTACATTATATTTCTGTAAGTTCGCGGTACCAGTACAGTGTCCTAATATTTGTTTGATGCACCGAGCGACGTCATTACGTCAAAGCCGGCTGGCGCAGAAAACCAGCGCTGGGGCTCTGTCTTGCATAGGGTCGCAGCATAATGCTGAGCGATAGCCATTTTGCGTGGATGTGACGAATTTTTTGCTGATTATTAGTTGATAACTTTTCCACGATTACGTTAGTCCCATGGAGAAAGTTGTTCAGTTTCAAGATCTGTACCACACTCTCAAATATTAGCACACATTTCTAAAGGTGCGCTTACACGAGCAACTAAAAACAGTTCATCCTGGGCAATTCTCATTAACTATGACGTCACGACTACATCCGGCAATTTAGGACAATGGTAACATGTAGCCACCAGTTGCCAGAGATACGGCCACACAATATGGAGCAACTTAAAAAACTAGGCAATGCGCCTCCCCCGCCGCCTCCGCCGCCGGCCGGTAGGTACCTCTCGCAAAAACGCGACGTAGATATACGTACAAACGAGATAGAATGAAAATTTACTAAAAATTTCCAAACCGATTGAATATTCGGCAACTCATGAAAAATATGGTGCAATCAGAAGCAATATTGCCGAAACACATCGGAATTTTATTGTTCTTGCTCCAGATTGCTCCACTTAATTGATCCAGATTGATCCATTAATGTTGCCGGTGTAAGAGCACCTTCATACATGCCGTAGAAGGCAAACCATTAAAAAGCAAACTTGGTTTTGCCAAGTCAAAATAATCCTTTGCCCAAAAACGACACCCCGATCCCTCGCCATAATTACTAAGCCAAAGTTAAATTCAGTCGAAAGTAATTATAAGACTTCGCCTTAAACAAAATAAGTGCGCATATTTCTTAAAACATCCGCGCCACTGGTGACGAAATGGCCGACGACTACCCCTTAACAATTTTCATCAGGCCACCCCTCGGAAACTCCTTAAGAGGAAATAGCTAAAGATAGTCCACAGCTATTACCGGGCAAAGTTCAAATTTGCCCGAACTACCCTCTATCACGGGACACTTGGTTATTTAACCTGGATGCTGCGTTTAGACTTAAGACAGTACATTTACTCGCTCGCTCTGATTTTCCTATTATCCTACTAAAAAACATAAAAATATAAATATGAAAGTTTGTATGTTTGTTTCTCAATCACGTAAAAACGGCTGAACGGATTTAGATGATGGCAAACAAGTAGTTTATAAAAGAAAAATTGCCGACATGGTATTCTTGTTCAATTTGGCAAATGGTTCAACTGGACTGTTCTGAATTGATGAGCAAAATTGTTCTGCGTGTTCCATCCTTCACCTTAAGGAATCATCAACCTCTGTATGTTCTGTGCGGTGCATATATCGACAAAACTCTTTTATTTATGATAAGAGCCAGCAGGGCATACAATTCGATGTGTCAGGGGGTTGATGATCTAGATTTATACTGTGTAAAAACTCTTTGAAAATCACTAAAACCTGTTCAGTCTTTTCTTAATTCTCTCCCATTGCTACTCATTCTTACTTTCGATTGCCTGTTTGCTCTTTTTTGGCCTACCTTAATATTGTCAGTGAAAACTTTTAATTGGCCTTCTTTGATTAACTGTCAGTTTCGTACCAGCAAGTTTTCTTAAGAAATAAAAATAAAATAAAATAAATAACCTGGATTAAACATATGATACTTTCTATCCCGGTACTAAGTTCCCGTAGGATAACTTACGACCTCCACGCGGGCGGAGCCTCTGGAAAAAGCTAGTACTAAATATTTGTTGCACTTAACCAGATGTTCTTTGAAAAGGTTAGGTGTGTGGTATTCGCAACCGGCGCACGAGTGTGAGCAGATGTATGAGCATGTAAGTGTAGCATGTGGCGTTCTGTAGCTTCTGGTTATTTCTATGGGAAAAAAGCACGATCTATGAATTTATGTCAACAGATTGGCGATGTGAGACTTCAGTTATTAGTAGACAGGAGGACCTTGCTGCTGTACCATTTGTCATGCCATACATTTTTAAGGCTTGTTATTTATTTCCCTTCCTCTTATAGTCTACAGGATACATTTTTAACCAGTGCGTAAACTGTAACCATGAATTCAGCATATCATCCTAGACTCCCCAGCCAGCGCAGAAATTTTTCGGCGGTTATACAAAAAAATCAGCTGTTTCATAGAAATGTGCAATACCTACGCGGTCAAAATGTATGGAACAGCTGATTTATTTTTGTAAAACCAACGAAAAATTTCTGCACTGGGGTGTCTAGAACGATATGCTTCATTCGTGGTTACAATTTGCGCACTGGTTAAAAATTTATCCTGTATACAAACGAGTCGTAAAATCACAATGTAATACATCCATCCATATTAATTTTTATAAATTCTAAAGTAACTGTCACTTACCTTATAAAATGTCAACAAACTTGGATAAAATTTGGCACACAGATAGTTTATTAGGTACCTGGATTACTACACGGGGTACTTTTTATCCCGGTAGTACTTTCCCGTGGGTTTATGCCAACTCAATATAAGTTTTTATATTTCTATGGCCAAATGTTAGTTATGTAGGTACAGGTTGGTTCATAAAACACCTTACATCTAACTGGACGGCCTTCTATCTAACCTTTCTCATATCCACATACAGACACACAGACGAGACCTAGTTCTTCTGTTTTAAATGTTAACAACATTAAATAATTAAGTAATTATAAGGATTACGACACGAGTTGAGGTGAAAGTGTAGATTCAACTATTTGGTAAGTTATGCTAATTGGATTAGTGGTTGATCTTTTAAATGTTGTGATTGTATAATGTGTTGATGATTTTATCGTGTGTTTATTAAAGCTAACTAGCTTTGGACGCGCCTTCGGAAATTATCTCACGGGAGCGTACTACCGGGATTAAAAGTATCTTATACACTGTGACATTTTAGTCGTCTTAAAACTGCAGCCCACTTCATGTATCCAATGACTACTAATCATTTGGCATAATTTCCAAAAAAAATATCATTCACTTAAACGCATGACGTAGTCTGAAACACCCTGTTATGGAGATGGAATTAATGATGGAATGTAAAGACAGGTAGGTAGATATCTTCTACCGTTTGATACGTAAACATTATTAACAGGGAGGGTGTTTCATTATCCTAAAGCATTACTTATTTTTCTTTATATCTATTATCTTAATTAATGGCAACAATGTTTTAATCGTGCCTAGCGGTATTTTATGACGGATACATTGAGTGGACCACCTTTGTAAGACGACTAAAATGTCACGGTGTATATTAATCCAGGTAAAGAACTATTTGTGTGTAAATCCGTTCAACCGTTTTTACGAGATTGAGAAAGAAACATCGAAACTTTCACATTCATAAAATTAGTAGGACATACATTGTGACCCATTTGCGGACCTGACAACAGAACGGCAAAACTCGCAAAACCAAAAGTCGGCCCAGTACCCATATTTACCCGACTGCGCCCGAAGGAGAGTTATGTTTTTCGAGTATGTTTATATGTTTTATTTTGTTTTTTAGTGGTTGGTAAAATACTTTTACGTATCATCAGGACTAGTTCAGCCTGGTATGTCGGACTCAGATGTCAATACCGACTAAAAACTTTCTCCGGTCTATGTTTCCCCGCGGAAGCCGCCTAAAATTCCAGATTGTAAATAAAAAAAAAAAACAAAAAAAACTAAAGTCATTTATTCAAACTAGGCTGAGAGTCAGCTTTTTAACGTCAAAATTACATAAGACAGTCCCCCAAAACGCCCGCCCTTCACCACTTTCTAGTGCTTTAGCTGGGAAGAAGAAGTGACGCAACAAACTCCCCAGCAGCACAGCTGTACAATATCAATAACAATATCACTGTAACAATATCACTAAATCAAAAGCGAATCAAACAGGAGATACGCAATCAAACCCTTACTCAGTCACATGCTCCCAAAATAACACTATTCCTACCTACACAAAGCCATAATACATACATACAGTGCTAATTAACGTCCTAATTAGCGAATGGGCAGTAACTGAAGCTTAAATCGAAGTGTAATCCGGATTTAGGTACGTTTCTCAGGAGCTAGCAGAATTCACGAAACGCCTCGTTTGATAAGGAAGTTATTCCAGTTCAGGCGAATAGATTTCGAAAGAGATTCGAAGCGATGTAATGATTTCTTGGTAAATGTCATCATCGACACCTGCCTAGACCTCTCCCACCTATGTTGGGGTCGGCTTCCAGTCTAACCGAATGCAGCCGAATACTAGTATTTTAACATGGAGCGATCAGACCTCCACAACCAAGTTATTGGATAAACGATACCCCTCGGCAAGTCTGGTGGTCAGACTTTCGGGCTTCTGACGACCCGTAACGACTGTCAAAGATCCACGAATGAGCCAGCAACGGTTTTGCGTGCTTCCCGAGGCACGGAGGGTGGTCTTGGTATGTGAAGTGGTCACCCATCTACAGACTAACCGCGCTAAGCGACGCTTAACCTGATCGATCGAATCGTGTGTTATTGATCGTGACTCCTTAACGTATGAGTTTTATTAGCAGGGTTGTAAGCTCCAGGGAAAGCTGTTTTAAATATCGTTGGTAGAGAAGTGCTTGTGAAAATTGAAAAAAAAGTAGTTCATTAGGTATGGCAGTAGTTTGCCTAACTTTATTTAAGTATGCCAAATAGTTTGGCAATATTTCTGAAACCATTTGGTTACCTTCTCCTTCTTCTTTTCGTGTCAGTGGAATACCACTGAAACGAATAGAACAAACAAACATTGCGGAATAATAATTCCGCAATGTTTAAAAAAAAATCGCTCCCACTGGAACACATTTAATTCCATAAATATTAATTTCAGTAACATTGCCATACCTATTTCTTTAGATGAAAACGATTATAAGTGATTTTAAAATCACGCAGTATTTACTAATTTAGTAATATAATAAACTTAACGAAAAATAATTATTAATAAATTAAACGTTTTAGAAGATTTTATAAATTATTTAATTAGAATTTCACATGGTTGTTAATTATGTGTGAGATAGATTAAAGACGTGAATGGTTTTCCAATAAAGTTCTTCAAAGTATTTAAATAATTAATTAATTAATAGAGCAACTTACTCTATAATGAATAGGATACCCTTTCATTAATCTGAAGTTGTTTCAATAATTAATCAGATTTTAGTCGATTTGTGTAATCGACAAAGCCTTTCAAGAATCGTCTAAAGTAAGTTAATATGATGACTGCTTTGTTGATTCATGTAATCCACTGGATAGCATAATATCATAATCAGCTTATAATGGTTGGGCACGCCACGATTGCGGAGCTAAGCCCCCTCTTTGAGGAGTGGATTTAGAGACACCGCGGCGTCCTCACCTTCCGCCTGACGCAGGTCCTCACCGGACACGGTTGTTTCGGTAGGTTCCTGTTTCAGATAAGGTGTGAGGAATCGAGTCGGTGGAGCATACGGTGTAAGTCTGCCCGGCTTAGGCAGAGCACCGCCATATCCTTGTGGAGGCGATCGGGAGCGGCGTCCAAGCCATGGTACGGAGCGAGAGTGCATGGGTCGAATGCAGAGGGAGGCGGCTTTAGTGAGGGAGAGGCAGTTTATGCGATCTCACGGCCCAAGTCGCCACAGGAGACGCTCTGGGCGTCGGGAATCCCAGGCTGATTCCCGGCCACCGTAGGCGGGGGCTTGCGGATGGCGAGTAATGGGTAGGTCTCTGTACGGTAAGGACCAAGCCCGGGTCGGCGGCGCGTTGTGTTCCATGTGCGCCTCCAAGAGATGTCAGCACCAACTGATGGGGCCCGCAAGCGCCGATAACTGCCAGGGGTGCGGGTTGTTCGAAAGAGATACCGTGGCCCCTGGCACACAGGCAACTGAAGAAACACGGGTGGGTTTTAGTCAGTAAAACCCCCTAAAAAAAGCCTATAATGTTTCCAGTGCTGGGACGCATGGCTTCTCACTACGAAAGGGAGTAAATAAGTACCTACGTAATCATTATTACACGCTTTATATTAGCTTCACTTGTATGTTTGTTTGTTTGTATGTTTGTATGTAACCGACTCCTTTGGACGCTATTTTGACCCACTTCAAACGGTCAGATTTCATTGAGACTTTGTAGACTTATCGAGGACCGATGACAATTCAAAAATTAAAAAAAAATACAGAAAAAAAATCAAAAAAAAAACTTAAAAATCACGCTTTTCAAGCAAGCAGAACTAAAAAATAGTAAATAAATAATAGTTTAAAAAAACCAAAAAACACGCTTTAAAAACCAAACTAAAAATTTGAAAATAATTTAATTCTATTAAAAAGCGTCGGGTGCTTGATATTAATTGATTATAAAAATACCTCAAAAAGCACCCCACGCTTTTTAATACAATTAAATTATTTTCTAATTTTTTAGTTTGGTTTTTAAAGCGTGTTTTTTAGTTTTTTAAACTATTATTTTTAACAGAAGACTTGGCGAAGGTAACATCAGCGTTGTTTCAGTAAGAGATAGCTGCTATTACATATGAGTGAGACCCCTGACCTTCAAAATATGAGAATCCTGTATCTTGAAGGCTGTAATCTACCATGCGGGCCCAGTGTGATGTCACATGTGTTCGATGTTTTCCTCCACCGTTTAGAGAGCAGTGGTTATAAAATTATTAGGGGACGTTGTAGGCTATTTATGCAGACTGATAAAAAAATAATAAAAATAAACACCACTGTAAAAAAAAACGATAATATTTATGTTAGTTTAGCTGTTTAGGATAATTATTAAACCCAACTTACGTTCATTCCTTTCTGTTTTTATGGACGAAATTCTGTTTTACTAATATTTTGGCAAATGTTAAGCTTCAGGGTGTTATAAAGTTTTTATATAATAGCTTTTATGTAAACATTTGCATTCGCTCGCTTTTCGTGTAGAAATAATTAGTGATGTTTGTGAATTACTGAGGATTCGTTTAAAAGTGTAAAATATTTAACTTATTAAGTAAAGAAGTAAGCTTGGACGTAATTTAATGGGAAATAATTGGATGGGTCTCCAAAAAATTTTTTGAACTGCCAATGATGGACACATTTTGATATTAATGGACCTCTAAAGATATTTTGCGCTTTAGGTTAGAACTATGACTAATCGGCACATCCAAGTTGAGTGTTAAGTGTTGAGTGTTGTGTGTGTTGTGTGTTGGGTGTGGCTATTTAAGATTTTTAGGACCCCAAATAGGTAATTATTTAAGCTTCAGAAAAAGAAGCGCAATCGTTATCCTATTAATATTATTAGTATATTATAAACTAGCTGTGCCCGCGACTTCGTCCTCGCGGAATAGATTTTTTACTATTATTTATATATCAATAAAAACAAATAAAAATTCAAAAAATAAAAGTAGCCTAAGTTACTCCTTATTACATCAGCTACCTGCCAATGAAAGTCCCGTCAAAAACGGTCCTGCCATTTCGGAGATTAGCGGGAACAAACAGACAGACAGACAGACAAAAATTGTAATTTTTTTATCTATACATCTATACATATAAATAAAATTGGAGTGTCTGTTTTTAATATTAAAATAACCGCTTTTTGCTACATGCATATGAATATAATAACAACAATATATATTTACGGTACTTATACCAAAATAACATTTTTTACAATATTTGTCTGTATGTCTGTCTGTTTGTTCCCGCTAATCTCTGAAATGGCTGGACCGTTTTTGACGGGAATTTCACTAGCAGGTAGCTGATGTAATAAGGAGTAACTTAGGCTACTTTTATATTACAATTTTTATTTGTTTTTATTGATATATAAATAATTGTAAAAAAACTATTCCGCGCGGACGAAGTCGCGGGCACAGCTAGTTTTGGTATATGTACCGTATATATATTCATATGCATGTAGCAAAAAGCGGTTATTTTAATATTACAAACAGACACTCCTATTTTATATATATGTATAGATGTGAAATGCGTATGTTTGGATGTTTGTAACTTTATCACACAAAAAGGTCCGAACCGATATGGATGAAATTCCGTACACAGATAGTAAATTAGCTCGATTAACACATATAATACTTTTGATCCCGGAACTACGTTGCCGTGGGATAATTTCCACTACCACGCGGGCGAAAGCGCTGGCATAAGCTAGTTAATAATATTTTCTGAAGCGCAAAATGAGTACTTATTATTAAAGATTCAATTAAATTGAGTGCCTAATTTAATTAACTAAAATTGATTTATGGTTTGTTATCATTTTTATATACACCATGACCTCTTTACTAACTTGTCTTATTATATGTTAGACTAACTAACTACCTACTAACCAGTTTTATCAAACAGATCAACAATATCCACCTACGCTTAGTAATTGGTAAGCACCGAACCTCTTACGAAAGCATTGTCTATACCTACCATTAAAAATCATTGTAGATTTTTAAGAAGCTTAAAATGATTACAGACCTATTCTTCTATGCATTATACAGCGTGTATCAGAAGAGTGTGGTCTTATTTTAGAGTGTCGTACAAAGAGCCATCAAACTGAACAACGTTCTCCATGGTATCAACATCGTAATCGCGAAAAAATAATCAGTTGTCCTGTCCCATACAAAACTGCAATACCTGAACCATTTGCCTCGCCATTTCCCAAATATGTTGGGTTTTTTATTTTTTTGGGTGGGAAATCATTAAATAACTTCTCCCGCACTGGGCGGAGCAGGAGGGCGTGTCAGACTTTTACTGACTAAAACCCACCCGTTTTCCCTCAGTTGCCAGTGTGCCAGGGGCGGCAGTATCTCTTTCGAACAACCCGCAGCCCTGGCAGGCATCGGCCCTTGCGGGCCCCATCAGTTGCTGCTGACATCTCTTTGAGGCGCGCGTGGAACACAACATGCCGTCGACCCGGGCAGGGTCCTTACCGGACAGCGAGCTACCCATTACTCGCCGTCCGCAAGCCCGTGCCTACGGTGGCCGGGAATCAGCCTGGGATTCCCGACGCTCAGGGCGTCTCCTGCGAAGGCCTCGGCTGTGAGGGCGCATGTACTGCATCTCCCTCACGTGCGCCGCCTCCCTCTTTGCGAGCATGACTGCTTCGCTGAAGGAGGCGACTGCTAGCCATGCACTCTCGCTCCGTACCATGGCCTGGACCAGGGTCGGACGCGAGAGATCGCCGCCGCCGATCACCTCCACGAGGACACGGCGGTGCTCCGCCCAAGCCGGGCAGACCTCCACCGTATGCTCCACCGTGTCCTCTGGGAAATATGTTGGGGTCGGCTTCCGGTTTAACCGGATGCAGCTGTACTAATTTTACATGGAGCGACTGCCTATGTAACTACTCGGTAATACGATACACCTTGGTAAGACTGGTTGTCAGACTTTCGGGCTTCTAACGACTCGTAATCACTGTCAAAGATCTACGACGGACTACAGGGTCCAACAGCTTAACGTGCTTTCCAAAGCAAAGAGGAGGCTCGGTTCTCGGTATGTAGGTAATGGATGGTCACCCATCCATGGACCAACTGCGACAAGCGTAGCTTAGCCTGATCGATAGACCAGTGCGGTTATTACCTACTCGACCCAAATGTATGGGACAGCTGATGGTTATGACGATGATGGTCTGCAACACACTTTTTTATATGACGACACATTTGTAATACACGCTGTATACACAGTGAATAGGCATTATTCGCTCAACTCGCTCAAGCAACTTGCTTAGCTTACTAAACGGGGCATAAGAACATAAACTTCAAGGGGACCTCTTGACTTTGTTCAAATATTTGACTTGAAATGCTTAAAACGGACCACATTGACTAAAGAATGAGATTCGGAGTTTGGCTGTTATTCAATTTAAATTATTTCGACGCGAATTTCAAGCCCTTCATGGTTTAATGACTGAAATAATGTGAGGAATTTCGCGAAATTTTGGTAAATTTTCGGCGTAGGTAATATTTTTAATTTCGGTGTGTATTCTGAATTGTTCATTTGGACTATTTGTTAAGTTAATGTTGAGGTTGATGTTTTAATAGGAACTTCTGAGAATTGTTTTGTGCGTTGTTGAAAGCATGTCTCATTGAAAACTGTGAGGTTTAATGATTTTTTTTAAATTTTATGGGAATTGGAATATTTTGTAAATCGAAATGTAAATTGGATTGTTATTGAAAAAAGATAAAACAAACTCCAGTTTCATAACAACTGTTAAAATATTTTTTCCAATTAGAAAACACGATTCACAATACGACTTCTGATTTCAGGAAAAGTCTAAAATTGTTCAGCGTAAACATTTTAACAATACAAAACAACATTTTTAAAGTAGTAACATTGTTTTTTCCGAAAAATTCTGTACTAGATGATTGATTGTTTACATGCTGTATATTTAAAAAAAAAAATATATTGTCTTTATATTAAAATATATATTATTTATACAGGAGATAAACAAAAAACTATCCTATTTCATATATTCCAGTAGGTATTTCATTTAGTGAAGTAACCACTACTATCGAAGATCACTATCGGCCGACCGTACTTTACCCAAATAAAATACTCTATTATTTGTTACTGATATCAGAACGCATATTTACGTGTTTTATTCATTGAATCCGCTTGGTGCTCGTGGTTAAATAATAGCCGCATGGGTCGATATCTAAGGTTTAGCTAGAGTGCCGCAGCTGGTCCGTGGATGGGTGACCATCTATTACATACCAAGAGCCGAGACCCACCTTGGCCCCAATTCTGGTCCTCAATTCTGTATCGTCATAATGATTCCCCGGAAATAATCGAAATGTTATATTCTGTATGTTCCAAGACAATTTGTCGATTTTATTAATACGATATTAGCAGAATTCGTGTGTGATTGACGTGGTTACGAGTAGGGAATCGTTATGTGGTCATAGTGAATTCAGGCCCTGCTGTCTTGGAAAGCATGTGTAAATCATAACAATAACTGGGTTGTGGAGGTCGGATAGGAAGTTACTCCATGTAAAATACTAATATTTTGCTGCATCCGGTTAGACTGGAGGCTGAACCCAAAATGGTCGGAGAAGGGTAGGCAGATGATGATTCCATGTTATTTTTCCTTTTTTAATAAGCTTTAATAAAAAAAACGAATCATAAACCTGGAAACATTAAAATACTCAGTACATTTTATGAAATTACAAAAAGTTTCAAAGACATTTTTAGCCTTTTGACAATCTGTGACAGTGACAACTCAATTATACAGGGTGACACGAATGTAGAAAAATGAGATGCGGAAAATTGTGTCTTTCGTCAGATTTAAACACGGTATATTCACTTACTCAGGTTTCTGAATGGATACAATTATCTTTGAGTAAGTTACAGAAAAAAAAAACATTTCTGCCAAACAAACCTGTATATTTTTTTCCAAGTTTAACAATGTTTTTCTCAAAGTAATTTAACAAACCGTTCTCTTGAGAAAAGTAATTATGACAACAAACTGTTACTTGTAAACTGTCAATTAAGACAAACTGTGAACTGTCGACTTTTGATGAAACGAAATACTATCGCGATACAACTTAATTGTAGGACTTATTTTATGATTCGATTGTATTGTGAGAAATTGTTGACCAATAAGTAATAGGGTGAAATATTGTTTGTATCTGAAGTTATCTTTGAGAGAATAAGACAGCTGTGTACAAAACAGGTACAGACGCCTGCACATCAAGCTAGCCTGAACTGTAAAATTTTCCCAATTGAACATGAACCTTATGCTTTTGTTATAAAGTTGAAAAAATATCAAAGAAATTTGATAGATTTGGTTTAGCTTGATGTGATCAAGGTTGTAACAAAAAACGCAAGACCTGAAAGTAGTGTGTACCTAATTGACTACTGAATCGATTTCAATAACTCTTTAAGATTTTTGTATAAAAATTTATGTAGTTTTCCATACCTACCGCCGATTGAGCCAAAGAAAATTCAATCTTATTTCAAGGCTGTTGCGAGTTTTTTGAGTGTCATTAGACTCAAATTTAAATGCATAAAGTAATGCAGGGTCAACACGTTTTTTTTAATAATAACAGCTGGCAATAAAAGAAAAAGTTTTCCTCATTGTATTGTGCTTTTAACTCGATACTCTAATTGGGAGGAAAATATGACGTCTTGCGTCATGTTAAATGATGTAGATATTGGCAATTTGGTATTATCCAAGTAATAAGTTAAAATAGCTGCCAAAATGCTTAAATGAAACATAATTGAATGTTGGAATAATTCCTCTATGTACTTTATTACGTATAAAAATACGGTAAACGTTGGAAACCAAGATTTAGCAGTGAACTTTGTCGGACTAAGAATTTTTTTCAGAAAGTCAAAGCACAAAGTTCTAGTGGTAGATCTATACGGAAATCTAATGCGCGAGAACGACTTACACTTGGTCGGTTATTTTTAACAACTTAAAATTCTGACCACTGGGATTACAGCTCACCCCAAAATCATAACAAGCTTAAAATCACTCCCGTAAATAATATTTTAATGACCTTTAACATTAGGATTAAAGCGTGAACACATGGTAGTAGCTGAGTTTCGACCAATCGTCTCTAATATGCTAAGCCGATTTAGAACAGTTTTTGTTCCCGTCATGCGACACATTACCCCTCTTTTTATCGGTTACCTATCCAATATTGGCCTCGGATTTGTTCGTGTGCCTTTAGCGTTTTATTCGGCTCTTGGGTTTTTTTTAGGTTGTGAAGTTTCTTTGCTATAATTAGTTGACTACTGCGCATAAATGGGTAATTTCAGTTATAGACGGAACTTATCTGAAATATTTTTTTAGCAAATTGACTACCTACTTAAATTGTTCGTATATTGATCTCTTCAAAAACTTAGACAAGGCTGACACAGGAGCGTGAGGATTCGCACAAGAAAAGAGAGATGAAATGAAATGAAATGTTTATTTATGTAAGTAGATCTTAAAAGATAATTTTACACGTCAATATTTTGTTGGTCAAAATTTTAAAAACTGGATGGCGCCGGCATTTCCTAGCTGACTGTTCCCTGAGAAGAAAAGCCGAAACAAACTCAGAGGTCATGGTCTCTTTTAAAGTCCAAACATTATACACTATTTGAATTTTATGTGAGTCTAACAATGCAGGGCAATGTCTGGAAGGGCCTTTTGAAGAAAGAGCCATTGCAGCTTTGAGCTGACCTGTCCCAACGGACGGCATGTATGCGTCAGTCACCGTGTAGCTCAGAGGCCTATCAAAGCAGTGCATGAAGTCGTGCAGTGGATGATGACGGTGATGATATTCAAATCTAACTTTACTGTCAAAATTCAGTCGTATAAAGTGGCTATAAAGCCTCCCTCCCAGACAGGTGCGACGCGACTGTGCGACATGATTCTGGTAGAACAATTTCCATGACGTTTTCAAAGTAATTGTTCTACAAGAGCAGCGTCGCGTCTGCTGGAGCCTTAACACGGTAAAATTAGGAAGTTAAACTTTATTTGCTTGACTTTTTTATTGTTGAGCCACCGTAGATTGGAATCGAGTCACATGTCTTGTTATGATTTTGCGTGATCACTGAGACATGTGTTCACACTTGCAGCTGTACCTAGCCACCCATATGCACATAGACCTTACGTAGATCTAACTAAAGTTTGTGCCAAAAAAAAACATTGTAAAAGCCAATTAATAAAAAAAAAGTTACCGTGGATAAGCTTCTGACGTTTTATAAGACCCCATCTTGGTTTACGTGGATTAAAAAAAATCAATTTGATGGCAATACGGGTCATTACTCCGGATGGCCAATTAACCACCCTTATGCAGGTAGGCTTTACGTAGATCTAACTAAAGTTTGTGCCACAAGAAAACATTATAAAAGCCAATTAATTTTAAAAAAAGTTACCGTGGAGTATCTTCGCGGATCTTCTCCATAGGAAACGGGCAATTGGAACTGTGCATAAGCTTCTGACGTTTTAGAAGACCCCATATATGTAGGTTTATATTGATTTCTTTTTTCTTTAATCTCATGTTGATGGCAGTACGGGTCATTGCTCCGGAAGGCCAATTCCTGTAGTCACTATCTCATGTCAGCGACAATCAATGTCAAAAATCTGATACAATCTTTGACCGATTGAGACTTATAAGTCCCTATAAAAGAAGTGTTTTTTGTATTAAAAAAAAAAAGATATAATTATTTAAACTTCTCGCACAAAAAAAGGCACAAAGGCGGACTTAATGCCTTAGGCATTCTTTACGAGTCAACCAAGGGTGGTGAAGAGATTATATGGCAGGTGCTTAGGTTGAGTAAGTATAAATATGTAAGTACCTTGTGTTAAATATTGTGCAGAGGAACGGAACCCTTCGTGCCGGAGTACCTACGACTCGCACATGGCCGGTTTTTTAATACATGATAAATGCTGCTTACATCAGACCAAGAGATTATTGAAATGAAGAATGCTGAATTTTGTAAGAAAATGTAGGTGAATCAATGTCCTCTATTGCTTATTTCGAACCAATTATAAACTGCTTCATTGGTCTAGTGGTCCCTGAGCATGAGATAGTGGATTCGATTATTGAGTCGGACAAATTGTTTTTGAGTTTATCAATAGGTATGGAACTTTTCAGTACCAGCCCGGTTTTTGGATTTGGGCTCGGTGGATGGCAAAAGGCTCGCACCCTATTAGATACATAGGACTTAAACATAACTGGTGAAATGTTGTAGGTACTATAGGATACCTCTGCTTAAGCTTTCGGGGAATAGAAGCGTAATGTTATGTTATAATAGATAATGCAAAGATAGTGATGTGACTTAATAATCATAAATATAGTGATTTGACTTAATAATCACAAATATAGTGGTGTGACTTAATAATCATAAAGATAGTGATGTGACTTAATAATAATAAAGATAGTGATGTGACTTAATAATCACATCACTATCTTTGCATTGTTAAATTGTTTTTGTAATAATTAACACAATGACCAAGTTACCCCACACAAAAATATAATCGACCATCAATGGAACGATAGTTCAGGCTTAGCCTAAGGCCTTATTCACACCGAATGTTTACAAACGACACAGGTAAGAAGGGTCTCAAGTTTCAAGTAATAATAAGCTTGAATGTCATTGGATACTTCAGGTCGGGGAAAACATTGGTTTCTATCATAATGTATTGGAAGTTTATTGATATGATATTGAAATTGAGAAGTATTTAGTAATAGGTTGTTGGTTTATTGTCTTTTCTTGGAAGGTTTCGAGCTTTTATTACTTTTATTTTTGGTACTAGCTTTTGCTTTTGGTTTCGGTCTCGTGGTCGTCGGAAATTATACCACGGGAACGTATTACCGGGATAAAAAGTGTCCTACGACCTAACCGAGGTCATCGTGTATCCTTGTTTAAAATTTCATCCGAATCTATTCAGCAGTTTTGTGTGATTGGGTTACAAACATCCAAACATATTACTTGCATATTTATAATATAATGATAGTAGCTCCGGCCTGCTGTTTTACCAGCATAAGTCCCGAATCCGTGGAAATTTCGGAATAAAAAGTATTCTATGTCCTAATCGACGTCATGGTCAGTCTATGTGCCAATTTCATTCAAATCCGTTCAGCCGTTTTTGTGCGAAAGCGTTAGCAAATGAACATGGAAAAATCAAATATTTTCTATATTATTAGTTTAGATTATAATATACATACATAAACTCTCACGATTTTTTCAGATGGTGGTAGCCAGAAACTACAGAAGCCACCTAATACGATCCTTACATACTCCATTTGCGAGATTGTAATATTATAGGTATTATAGTTAAATTATTATCTTCTATAAAAGGAATTGCCTATATGTATGTATACTTATATACTTCGCTAACAGTGAAATAGATATTTGAAACTGTAAGCTTATGTTCAAAGGTCAGTTCTATTATTAATTTCGATATCATTAATATTACAACATTTCGACTAAGAACCCAACTGGGTTCGCGACGTGGATTACGACCCACTCCCTCTCACAGAGAAACCTCTTATAATTTCTACTGATACCTAATTTTAAGTCACATAGACTCTGGACTCAAATGCCGAAGCAAAAAAAAACATGGTCAGGTGGAGATTCACATTCAGATGACTCCCTCCTGGAGAGTAAATGTGGTGCTGTCTCACTAACAATGGGGCACTTAATATCTTGTCCAGCGTGTCCTGTTGTCTGCACGCTGCAGGAGCTGGTGGACGCTACTGAATGTGCCAAGCTCGTAGCCAAATTCTGGGCTAATTCTACAGGATATATTTTTATCCAGTGCGCAAAACTGTAACCATGAATTCAGCATATCGAGGGGTGAAAGGCTATTTGTTTGAAGCGACATTTTGCACGATATTGAGTTATAAACAGTATTGAGTTAGTAATTGGGTATATAACTCAATATCGTCCAAATGTCGCTTCAAACAAATAGCCTTTCACCCCTCGATATCATTCTAGACCCCCCCCAGCGCAGAAATGTTTCGTCGGTAATACAAAAAAAAATCAGTTTGCGCGCATCAGTTACAGTTTGCGCACTAAATAAAAACTAACCCTGTATGTATATCGATTACCATCGATACGCTAAGAAGAATAGCAACAAACAGTAGATACGTCTTTTCTAAAAAGATTAAATGAAGACGTAATAAGTGCTTCTGGGGCATATTTCATAAAAAATATTGTTGCTAAGAAGCTGACGATGGCTAGTTTTTTACTAAGAGGCAGCAGACAAAGATGAATGGAAATGTATTGGAGAGACCAACAGAAGGACGGTACAAGTAAACAAAAACCATTCACCACCTCCGTGGACGTCACCAACAAGGCTTTGCAGTTAATTTGCAAAGATAAACGCTTACCCGCAAGGTCATTCACTTCAAATGAAAAAGGTAGAAATAGCCAGACCCTCTTTAATCCTTTACCCTCAAAATTCATATAAGCATTGTGCCCTAAGGCAGACAAATCCGGTTAAACATAACTATAACACATATATATTAACATACAATAGGAAAAACGCTAAAAGCTTAAAAGGTTTTATAAGGAAAGTCCACCCCGATGCTACAACCCTTGACCAAATTGTTTTGACATTCCACGGTGGCGCTGCTCGTCAAGGAAAAAGTCAAGGCCCACGTCAAAATCAGTACATTTTGTATTCGTTCCGAATTTTGCCACGGGTCTAGTTATGATGGGTACTCTGTGAGGTTTGAAAGGGGACAGTGAAATGCGTTTGTACTCAAACCGGTCGAGTGGAGAATATAAGTAATTGTTCCCGGAATATCTAAGTGTATTTTAAGGTTATGTTATTAAGGCCGCACGGGTTGATAGATAAGGTTAAGCTACGCTTGCCGCGGTTAGTCCATGGATGGGTGATCATCTTGACATACCAAAATCAAAAAGGCAAGGGCACTTATGAAACGTCAGAAGCTAGGTGCACGGTTCCAATTTGTCGCTTCCTATGGAGAAGAGCCGGCAAGAAACTCCACACCAAAACCCTTCCGTGCTTCGGAAAACACTTTGAGCCGTTAGTCTTGGCTAACCTTCGTGGATCTTTGACAGTCTTTACGGTTCGTCAGAAGCCCGAAACTCTGATAACCAGTCTTACCCAAAGGTTATCGAATTAGGTAATAGGCAGAACTATGTTGGGGTCTTGAGGTCAGCCTAGGGAAAGGCCTATGCCTATATGCTAAGAATTTCAATGTCATGTTTATATTTATTTATATTCGCATATTTCAACAAATATTTCACCTTTTGAGGAGCGGTGTTATTTGAATTTGTAATTAGTTGTAACTAATTACAAATTCAAATAACACCGCTCCTCAAAAGTACAAAACTCACAAAACTTACATATTACGTATGCCTGTTTGTTTTTGTTGCAAAACCATATCATATTCAGCAAAGTCTAAAGAAAACCACACGAGAACCTCACTCACATCAAGAGATACGTTAATAACCAACAGTACTGCCTACCCTACTAATTATAAAGCGTAAATTAACACTAAGAACAGTATATCAAAAGTTCAAAGTCGTATGATTAAAATTCTACGTTTAAAAGAGAATTTTAAGTGAACAGGATATGAAGCCTCGGGGCCCGGGGGCCAGGGCCCCGAATATTTGTGGGGCCCGCCCGACCTCAGAATTTGTGGAATTCCGACATTTCCCGGAGATTCATTCGGATTAATATGGCGCCTAAATATAAGGGACATTTTTGGAATACGATTCGTCTTAAATAGAAAAGGAATTGGCCTTTTGACGGCGTGTGATACGTAATGATCAGAGATTGGATATTCGAATGCATACTCACCTAAAATTAAGAGTTTGGCTAAGTTACCAGTTTTGTATCGAATAAATTTTACACCCTACATACACATATTCGGATCGGGGGTTAAACGTTAATTTTAAATAAATATGCATCTGAATAGTTATGCAGTTCAAGAATCTTGGGGTTGGTTTGAATTAAAAAAAAAATTAAGTCTCTTCCATACTTGCCACCCGACTTGTTATGAAGTCCCGGTGTTACTGGCATCTTGGGTTTTTTTTTACAAAAAATATATTTTATGAAGCCGCTTCCATACTTTCATATCTTTATTAGATATGAAAGTATGGAAGTTGATTGCTCGGTTGTGAGGCACTGGAACACGGTTCACGGCTCGGGTTGTGCCCTATATAATGTTATTTAATATAAATAATAACAATATTTTTATTTTATTTTTAATAATATTAATAGCTCAATTTTTACAATAATTAATAATTTTACTAACATAGTTTTAAGTATTTTTACTAACAAGTTATGGAATGTAATAATGTATTCTGAATTAAAATTATTAATTATAATAGTATCAAGAAAATCAAGTATCTTGACTTAGCTCACGAGGTTGTCGACATGTGGGACGTGGACTCAGCAATCATTGTACCTTATCGGTACAATGAGTTACAGTAAATGGTCTAATAGCGAAGAGCCTCAACCAACACCTTAGGAGGCTCTCATTGCACGGCTGGATCAAGGGCTTGATTCAGAAAGCAGTACTCCTGGACACGGCAAGCATAGTCAGGAGGTTCCTTTCTCTGGAGCCCTGACCACCGGCATCTTGGACCCTGCTCCTGATGCCGATGGGCCACTATTTTTTTATATTTTTAAATGTTTTTGTAAAAATATTTAAAAATATCCTTAATATGTATGAAAATAAATAAATTATAAAAATGTAAATAGTATCAATCGCATCAAGCATTCTACTTTCTCATTTTTAAATTCAGAGTTTGACATTTTCAAAACTTATGACCTATGGGGAAGGGTTCCGTGGCTTAATAATAAGAGACGCAAGGATTACAACTCGAACCCTCCGTGCTTTGAAAAGCACGTTAAGCCCGGTCCCGGCTGTCAATCGATATAGCTTTGACAGTCGTTACGGGTAGTCTGAAGCCGAAAAATCTTACAACCAGTTTCACAAAGGGTTATCGTGTTACCCAGTAACTGGGTAATGGAAGATAGATAGGCAGTCGCCTAATGTAAAATACTGGTATTCAGCTGCCGTAGCTAAAACATGGACAGCCTGCCTATCTGACCTCCACCAACCAGGATAACACAATAATGCTGCATCCGCTTAGACTGGAAGCCAACCCAAATATAGTTGGAAAAAGGATTCGCAGATTGATTGAGTTACAACCCTATGATGTCACATAGCCTTTCTATATCAGTCGGTAGAACAGCATCTGTATAGCACTGATGACATTATCCGTCTTCAGGCATCAATTATGGCACTCTCGTCTATTCCCTAAGGCGCTAGACTAGATCAATTGTCAAGACATGTACCTATACGATATGGGTCATGGACTAATTAAAAAACATGTCACTTCTGATCAAATCATGCAGAAGTTCCTACCTAATTATCTTATTTTGAGAATAGACCGGCCTCCACCAGTTATGCTTCAAAGTACGGCGGATACATTGTGAAGTGTAAGTCCCTAACTGGCTGACTAATATTTTGGACTTAGTAATACTGACTAACAAATATTTGGGAGTAAGTCCAATACTGACTGGCTGCAATTTGTGACTTAGCCCCTTACTGACTGGCTTATATTTTGAACTTAGTCCTTTACTGACTGACTTATATTTTGAACTTAGTCCTTTACTGACTGGCTTATATTTTGAACTTAGTCCTTAACTGACTGGCTTATATTTTGAACTTAGTCCTTAACTGACTGGCTTATATTTTGAACTTAGTCCTTAACTGACTGGCTTATATTTTGTACTTAGTCCTTAACTGACTGGCTAATATTTCGGACTTAGTCCCTTACTTACTGGCTGTTATTTTGGACTTGGTCCCTTACTATCTAATATTTTCGACTAAATGCCTAACACATTGGCTAATATTTTGGACATAGTCCATTACTGACGGGCTATTATTTTGGTATTACTCCTTTACTGACTGGCTTATATTTTCCACTTAGTCTTTTACTGACTGCCTAATACTTGGGAATTAGTCCCTTACTGACTGGCTAATATTTTGAACTTAGTCCTTTACTGACCGGGTAATATTTTTACAATTACTTACATAAAAATAAACAAAAAAAATGAGTTCATGCTGATGTGAAAAAAGATCTCAAAATACACGTTTTTCAATCGTTTAGTCCTTCAATAAAATTCCCACACTCCGAAACCGTACTGGCACATACATACAAACCATAAATCTATAGACCAAACTCAAAACAATTGAAGACAAACAATACTGAGCAGTAAATGCCATCGGTCTGCAATTAACCCCGCGCCACATCAGCGGCAGGCACGCCAAATTACCTGAAACAAATAAATATCTGTTAGTAAATCATACTTCTATTCTATTTGCTTTTAATGTTGTATACTACGCCTTATTGTACGGGAGTTAGATTAATATTACTTTTAGGGTCGGTGGATAGGTTATTTAGGGTAAAAGTTCATGACTTATTAGGTCTTAGGGCAATGATTTATGAATTAAATCATAAGGTTTTTAGACAACTTTGAAGTTAATCCAAGGGTTAGGTTTAGTACCTACTATAGGAGCCTTAGGGGCTCTCTGTACCGGATTGAGTAATAAAACATAATTGTTGTGCAACTTTGATAATTATTTCTAGAAAATTATTCTCCAAGTCCATTTTAATCTTCTCCCCTCGCTTGTCAGCCTAATCTCACGCCTACTGTTTTCTCTGCTTTTCCATTTTTATATTAGCTTGAGTGTTCAAATGTGATTAAAGTTATTTAAAAGCCCGTACAACATAAGGTCGTCTTTTGTAGGCAACCTTAAGGCGCGATGCGTTGCTGGTAGAACAATTTCTACGAAACTTCGTGAATTTTTTTACCAGAATCTTACGCAACGTCGCACCGCGTCTTTCTTCGGGAGTCATTACATTCCCTACCTTGTATTGATTTTTTTTAATTTTTGGTGCTTTTCGCAACTAAAGCCAGCACCCTAATTGCGTAATACACATATCAATCAGAATCTAAATCATTTTGACGGATATTGCAATTCCATTGTTGCATGTGTTCGAAAAAATTGTCTGCTCAACTACGTAAAGAACGCAATGAATGTTGTTGATCTGTCAAAATGAAAGCCATTCCTACTGTGAGTGTGTTACGAAATGACCCCCTGATTTACTTGCATGCGGCATAGCATAAGTTGGAGAAACAATAAAGCAAGCAAACCACAAATAATTATTGTTTCAATTTTTCTGCATGTCATAGACAAGAATTTGTATCGTGTACATGAAGAGGAATCCACAAAAAAAAAATGCTGTTCCATACATTTTATCCGCGTAGCGGAAGAGCGTGTCAGACTTTTACTGACTAAAACCCACCCGTGTTCCTTCAGTTGCCTGTGTGCCAGGGGCCACGGTATCTCATTCGAACAACCCGCACCCCTGGCAGGCATCGGCCCTTGCGGACCCCACCAGTTGGTGCTGACATCTCGTCTACGTATTGTGGCTAATCGTCAAGCGATTGTGCAAATACAAATAAATGATCGTCATTTGTTAGTTTCAGTACCGAAGCAAACATTTATAGTAGAAACTAATTTTTATTGAAAAATACTTTCTCTAGTTCAATTTGTACTTAAGTATGTAGAATGTTTTACTTGTAGATTGAGTTTATATAAAGAACGAGGCTAAGTCATTTGTTTTTAGCAAAGTTATATTAAATTACTTAGGGTATAGAATTTTAATGTAAACTAATTATGCTAACAAAAATTAACTGGTGAGTTCGGAGATTTTAATGTTCACTAAATACAATTAGCGCTAAACATAATTATCAGTAACTAAGTTAGCGTGTTCTGTCAACCGTTGGAATATCACAGAAATGGGACAACGTTTTAAATACAGCTGTCTAAGAAGACCCTGATTTTAGTTTTAATTGCGGGACACAAACAATTACAGTGCAATGCATTACAACAATTCGACAATATTTATTGCGTGTTTTACGTCGCTGAGCAGACGAATTTCTCAAACATATGGATTAGGAATTTCTATAGCAAAAATAAAGTGTTTAACTGAATTGAGGTGCTGGTTTCTAATAAAGGAAATCTTGAGAAATCCTACAGTATTTATATCTGAAGTGACGCGTTCTTTACTTATGGTTACTAAGTATACAAACACTTTGTGAATGGATGTGTAAGCGCAGGAGCTCTCGGTACCGTCCGACAGAATGGCGAAGTCGTAAGTGTGTTTGTGTGCGTGTGTGTGTCATGTGATTACGCTACTCGCCTTCACTCACACATTCACAGCGCGTTGGTACACTTCATAACCAATGATTTATTTGCACATTTTAATAGTAGTCTTTTAAACGACTTGTGAATTAATTGTAGACGACGCACACTAAATAGTGCCCGTCGTCTTTTATAGCACATGTAAACACATTTAAGCTACAGAATCAGGGGCGGATCTATATAGGGCTTTTCGGCTACAGCTCAGGGCCCCGTGGGTAAAAAGGCCCCAGCACCCATTAAGACAATCCTACTATCCCACCCTAACTAGTAATTATATAATAATTGTGAACGTATGGATGTTTAGATTTTTGGATGTTTGTTTCTTAATCCCGCAAAACGGCTGAACAGATTTGGATGAAATATGGCACACAGATAGTTTATAACCTGGATTACCACATAGTATAATTTTTATCCCGGTAATACGTTCCCGTGGGATAAGTTTGGACCTAAACGCGGGCGAAGCCACCGGCAAAAGCTAGTGGACAATATTGTGAATAAAAAGAAAACTACAATTAAAAAAAACCCATCATCATCTAGCTTGTTTCAGTGTTTTCTTGCAAACACAGCCAAACAGGCTTCATGATCTTTGACAAAGTGGCAATTACTTGATTAATTAACAAGCAGGCCTCCAATAGTATTAGCAGCTCAAGGGCCCCCACAAACTCAAAGTCCGCCCCTGATAACAGACTAAATTATTTCTATCATAAAACAAAGCACGACTATAAAAATGTAAACTATTTTTATGCCTTTGCTTTTAATAAGCGAAAACAATCTCTGTGTTACTGACCACCGAAGGTTTTAGTCTAAGCTTAAGTCGCAGCTCAATACTTGACTCTGACAATATTAACATAAACTTAGGCTGTGGCCACACTGTTTGTTGAGGATTTTGATTGTGATGCAATTAAAATAAAGGCTTTTAAAATTAAGTTCAATGTATTTTTCGGAACATAATTGTTCAGGAAGTTTGGAAGTACTTTGTGTGTAGGTTTTATGGCCTCTTTTCAGATGTAAAAATATATGGACATCACATCTATGTTTGTTTAGCAAAGGAAATAGGACTTCCAGTATTCATTTCTCTATGAAAAAAAAGCTAAATATATTATACCGCATTAAACATTTTTACCCACGGAAAGAAATAGGATGGTGCTATTCTTTTACGTCCAACACGACACGGATCTCCGACACTGCACTGGCCACTGCACGGATCAATTGTACAGAATCAAGTTCTTCTATCTTAACAGACAGCTGTGCTGCTGGGGAGTTTGATGCGCCACTTCTTCTTCCCAGCTAAAGCACTAGGAAGCGGTGAAAGACGGGCAATTTGGGGGCCTGTCTTATGTTATTTTGACGTTCAAAAAGTGCTGACTCTCAGCCTAGTTTGAATAAATGACTTTTGATTTTTATTTTTCTAAAGTACGTACCTACGCAACATGACCGGAGAAACCTGTAATATTCTAGAAGGGTGTCAGAAAGGGTATTTACAGAAGATTCACTATTGGAATAGTTGCTTTAGCGTAATCAGTCTATAATGTTCGCATCGCTGGGATACAGAAACAAGCCTCCTTTCTGTGAGAGGAATTGAGCTAGAATCCACCAGCCCAGCCCAGCCCAGTGCGGGTTGGTAGATGTTTTTGGTTCCAGGACATGCTGGTTTCCTCACGATGTTTTCCTTTACCGTTTTGAGAGCGCAGTGTTACATTAACAGTTAATGCAATAAAATGAAGAAAATAAAATTGAATAGAATTTGGTACATGAATGCTCATATTTGAATGGTATGGTGTGTGCGTGTGTGTGCGTTAGTTCTTTATGAGTATGTGTGTGTGGTTATACACCGTGACATTTTAGTCGTCTTACAAAGGTGGTCCACTTAATGTATCCGTCATAAAATACCTCTAGGCGCGATTAAAACATTGTTACCATTAATTAAGATAATAGGTACAAAGAAAAATAAATAATGCTTTAGAATTATGAAACACCCTCCCTGTTAATAATGTTTACGTATCAAACGGTACAAGATATCTACCTACCTACCATTACAGTCCACCATTAATTCCATCTCCATAACAGGGTGTTTCAAACTACGGCATGCGACTTAGTGAATGATATTTTCATTTTTTTAAATTAAAGCAAATGTTCAAAAACATCACATTTTTTTAAATAAATGATTAGTAGTCATTGGATACATGAAGTGGGCTGCCGTTGTAAGACGACTAAAATGTCACGGTGTATATCAGAGACTTTGTTTGCCTACGTACCTATTTAATATAACGAGTATTGTTCTTTAGATATACACATATTCCGTCCGAATATGAAGTCTGAATTTTTGTTGCATTCGTGAGCCTTCTGAATTTTACTCTATGCGGTTATACGTATTACAATTTCAAAGCTGTGCCACACAACGAGCCTTTACAAAGCACTTTATTGGCTTATAATATATTGTTATATTACCAGTACTAACAGTGATTATTGGGTGTGTTGAGAGGAATATTGTTCGGAACGAATTCAAATTCAGACTGGAATGGTATGGAAATCGTAAGTGCTTTAAAATAAGATTAGATACACGTTTCTAAAGAGCGTTATTGGTGGAACTAAAATTATGACAATACATAGTTTTGGAGAAAGTGAAGTCGATGATACTACAATACATACAGGTGTTGGTCATACCGATGATTAAGCCATTTCCACAAATGGTAATTGTAGAAAGCTACTTTAGAATTTTATCAAGACTCAGCATCAAAAAGATGTTGGATTGGCATAAAACAGGGAAAAATGGCGTGAAACAGAAAAAGCTTATTTAAAAGTATATGGATAATACTTTTTATGAAAACCTAGCCACATTGCCTTCCTCGCCAATTACGTTTAATTTCCACGTAATAAGGGACGGGCATGTTACCCGGGTTGCTACTTGGAAATTCCTGCTGAAAAAACCCAGTAACACTTTGCCCGACCTGGGAATCCAACCCAGGACCTCATGCTCAGTAGCAAGTACTAGACCAACGAGGCAGACTTCCATGAATCATCATCATCTGCCTAGCCTTACCAACTATGTTAGGTTTGGCTTCCAGTCTAACCGGATGCAGCTGAATACCAGTATTTTACATGGAGCGACTGCCTTTCTGACCTCCACAACCTAGTTACTGGGAAATACGATACCCTTGGTAAGCCTGGTTGACAGACTTTCGGGCTTCTGACAACCCGTAAAGCCTGTCAAAGATCCACAAATGACAGCCGGGACCAACGGCTTAACGTGCAGACTTCCAAGAATGTTGGTTAAAAAAATCCCTATCACTATTCTGTAGCGTTCATTGACAAGCCACACTAGGGGTCAAAAGAAGATGATAAGATGATTTTATTTCTGTAAGTAGGTTTGCACAAACACTTTTACACGTCAATCACATTTTAAAAACTAGATGAGGTCGGCATTTCCTATCTGATTATTCTGAGAAGAAAGGCCGAAACAAACTCAGAGGTCACCGTCTCTTTTAGAGTCCAGACATAATCTTGGTCAGGTCATATGACGACCATGTGATTGATGTCTGGAATGGTCTTTTGAGGAAAGCACCTAACAGATCCGTGTGGTGCCGGACTTAAAGATTAGCACCATACCATTTCTTCCCGTGGGTGTCGTAAAAGGTGCCTAAGGAACTTACTAGAGAATGGGCAGCAACGTTTTCTATGCATTTTACCACCGTACTGCGATCGCCAACCCGACTGCCAAGCGTGACGATTATGGCAACCCTCAACCTTGGGGGAGGCGTATGTTAAGTAGTGGACCTCTTTCGGCTGAAATTACGATGATGATGACCACATAGATTTAGTAGACCTGTTCAGTCTGTGCCAGCAGTTGTCAGTAATCGTGCAGTTCACCTCAAAACTTAAGAACAAATTAACTCCGAAACAAAAGACGGTAATCTCCTTAGAACACCCCTAAAAATTATGAAGAAAGCTATCCACTAGCCAGTAATAAAGTGTATTTAGCTGGAGTTAATAAATTGGGGCGGTTCCAGCATCGTTTCTCACTTGCAACCCTTATTGCTAAGTTAGAATGAAGTGAATTGATTGAATCAATTTTGTATTTGACTCGGGTAGAGGTTGGCTGGCGTTGCGATGCAGTAAGATTAGAACTGTTTGGATTAAATTAAAGAAGGCGTGTTTGATTCTTTGCTTGTTTATGAGTTTTGTTTAAAGATCAATGGGAGGGATATTTCTTCAGTAGTTCATTAGGTTCTAATTAGTTCTAACTAATTCGGAAACATCGTGAGGAAACGGGCTTGACCAAGAACTATAGATTCGAAGACATGTGACATCTACCAACCCGCACTGGGCACGCGTGGTGGATTACGGCCCACTTTGTCCCACCGAGAGGAGGCCTGTGTCCCAGCAGTGGGAGCAATTTAGTCTGAATATATTACTTTTACTTAAGTCTCAAAATCTTAATGTTTTATTCCACATAAACCTGCACGATTCCAATTGATCGTTTTCTATGGAGAAGAGCCGGTAGGAAACTCCATGGTTATTATTTTTAAAATAATTGGCTTTTAGAACGTTTTGAAGTTACAGTGTTGATACGTATGGGAGGACAGTGGAAAGTCAGATGGTGAGAGGTAAAACAAATAGTAGGTACAGTATTAGGCGGGAATTTGGGGACGTGAGCGCCCAGAATGGTGACTCGAGACTGCCCACTGAGTGACCTCAGGGAAGAGAACGCACAGTGGTTTCGTGCTGCCTCCTCACACAGATCTAGATTTTGGGGAGACCCCTTTGCAGTCTCCCCAGAGATGTGCCCTCACAGGCGTTGCATAGAGGGGGTTTCGCTTTGGTCTTCTGAGAGGTAACGATGCGGTGGTAGATGATTACCACCAGGGTTTTTAGTGAGGTAAAAATCCTACACTCCCCGGTTTTATCCCCAAAGATCGAGCGCATTTTGAAGGTTTCCCCGCAAAAGAAAAAAAACAAAGTATTATCCATTCTGGATGAATGACATGAAAGGGTGTCTTTTAAACAGAAATCCCTGTGACAGCAATAAAACATGACATTATAAGAAAAAAAAAAATGATTAAACCTTTGTGAAACTCCATCGTTTCTTTGGTTTTTCTCTACTCTTATAGCCATCTATACATCTATACATCTTCTATACATCTATACATATAAATAAAATTGGTCTGTCTGTTTGTAATATTAAAATAACCGCTTTTTGCTACATGCATATGAATATACCGGCTGAAATTTTTTAGCGTCTGGACAACAATATGACGTTTTGTGTAAGTAGAATAGAACTCATATACCCTAATATTTACCTGGTACCATTTATTTAATAAAAGTTCCGAATATCCTTAAAATACATGAAAAAGAATACATCCTACGGCACTCGCGTAAAACTAATATTATCCAAAATAGGTAATAGTAAACGGCGTCAGCTGCGATTGCACATGAATGAAGCATGATGGAAGTGTGAGCGAGACGCTAGCACTAACTTCGCTCTCCTGCGCACAGGACGATACCGCCTGATCCCTACACACTCACGCACACATTTGCACGTGTACCTACATACGTCACCGTGCTGTATGTAGTTGTAGTAGGCAAATAATTTGATACACTGAGTGACGCGTGTCTTGAAACCGTAAACCAAATAAATTACGTCTCGTAAGATCGGTAAAGCTTTGATAGAAATGTAAACAAACCGCTGATGTTAAATACTTATAACAATCACTCACATTCATATGTATTTCGAAGGTTTTAACGTGATGTGTAATAAAAAAGGATTCCAACAAGGTTGTTTAATCCAAATCGGATACTACAACTTACTAGGCGTATTTAAAGATCGTAATCAACTTATTTAAAAATAATTACACTGATTAATTTTTACAAAATTACAGAAAATGAGTTATTATTTACAAGAAAAAGTACCTTTTCAACGCTACTGCAATATTTGTTCTAAATGTCCACCGTTTCTTTCTAAACACAAACTCCCACGTTTTTGCAAATTGGTTGTTAGACTCCTAAGCGTGTCTCTGTCACTTTTCAGAATATTAAAAACGTCTATTATTCGCTGTTTTAACTCATTTACACTACGAGCTTCTTCGGTGTACACTAAGCGTTTTAGTTCAACCCACAAATAAAAGTCTAATGGCGTTAGGTCTGGTGATCTCACCGGCCAGTTCACAGGTCCACCGCGACCTATCCACTTATCACGGAATTCACTATCTAAATACGCGAGCACAGATCGCTCGTAGTGAGCTGGACACCCGTCGTGCTGAAAGTACATGTCCGGCAGATAGTCCAGAGGAACGTCTTCCAACATTGTGTCGATAACGGACTGTATAATTTCACGATACATTATCCCTGTCAATCGACTTACGATACAAACTGGACCCATTATGCCAACGTGTATTATCCCGGCCCAAACATTGACACTGAATAGAACTTGATGAGCGTGTTCGTTTATTTTAAGTGAGTTTTGAAACTCCACCATTGCTCGTTGTGTAGGTACGTTGTAGATACCAGTGCGGGTAAATATGGACTCGTCACTCCATAGAATGTTCGCCTGCGGGTGGAGTTGGAGTATGCGTACGTCATTATGAAAACAATCACTGGGCGGTCGAAGCACACACGGTTCAAACGTAAAAAAACAGCGATCGACGTCACGCTATGGCTAATCGCAGGTGACTAGAGAGAGAGAGCACGAGACGCGGTACTCGGTTCGAAGGGCGCGCGGGCGGGAGGGGATGCGCATGCGGTGACACGTGAGCGGTACGCCTAAGGAAAGATATTTTGCGATAGTAGTTACCTATCCCCGGCCGGCTTCAATCAAAGGATTGAATGTCGCTACGAATTCATTGATAATTTCTGCGCGTAGAGTAGGGTGCCTATAAGTTGGGTTTTGATATTATTTGCCGATATTTTTACTCTTTTCTATTTTTATTATTTTTTAAATTTTAGTATGAAAAGTTTACTACAAATAAGTAATAGTATTTATTGATAGGTTCATTTCATGTTAGGATTTAAAAAAAAATGAAGTGAAATTTCTATGCCATAGGCTTCTACTCCGTTCACCTATTATGCCCTATTTTTTTCCAGACGGTAAAAAAAGTCATACGGTATATACGGTACATATACCAAAATAACATATTTTTCAATTTTTGTCTGTCTGTATGTCGGTCTGTCTGTCTGTTTGTTTGTTTCCGCTAATCTCTGAAATGGCTGGACCGTTTTTGACGCGACTTTCACTGGCAGGTAGCTGATGTAATAAGGAGTAACTTAGGCTACTTAGCTACTGCTTTTATTTTAGAAATTTTATTTATTTTTATAAACATATTTAATATAAATTTAATAAATAGTGAAAATAACTATTCCGCGCAGACGAAGTCGCGGGCACAGCTAGTCCACAATACAAAACTTTCCTCACGACATTTTTCTCATTCCTCACATCACATCACATGTCCATATTATGACAACCGATTAATACGTCTGTATTTAACATAGATAGCTTAAACCGAAATAACTTAATGCAGCCTGATTAAACGTGATTAATGTAGCCTGTAGTTAGAAATCAAATACTAATTATGAAATCTGCGGCCTAAATTAATATTTGGAAATAAGCTGTACAGGATACATCGGAATAGAATTAGAATTTAGTTTCAGTTTCAGTGGTGAATTAATTTATGACGTTCATTGTAGTAAATTATAATTATCTACAGACTGATGACACATTTTCCCAATTGAACATGAACCGTATGCTTTTGAGATAAGGTTGAAAAACTATCAAAGAAATTTGACAGATTGGGGTAGCTTGATATGCTGGCGTCTACACATAGCTGTCACGATAGCAGTTTTTAAGTGGATTATTTATTTGTTTAAGGATTACCAACGAGATACATTACGAATAGGAAAGGGTCAAAGAAGCGCCCAGGTTAAACCGCAAAATTCATTTTGCACGTTGTATGTTGAACAAAATATGTTTCAGGACCGTAACAAGTTTATATTCTCAGAATTATAATAATTAAAATCATCATTACAATTTTCTATGTTCGTATAATCCCATTGAAACTAAATATGAATATCAAATTCAAATTCAAAATTATTTATTTGTGACACATGGGTCGACATTTTCGCGCCATCCCACCTTCTGAGCACGGCGGGCTGTGCTGGTGCGGCTGGTGCAGGTACAGAAAACCTCAAACAGCGCAAATATAACATCATTATTGGGAGCTATATGTTTGAGACGTTTGGAGTTGAAACACTGGGCCGGGGGGTCCAAGTGCTCATCGAGTATTTCCGGGCATCGCCAAGCGGTTGGTCGACTCTACACGCGACCTATTCTTAGGTCAAAGAATCAGCATTGCCATCCAACGTGGCAACGCTGCCAGCCTTATGGGCACTTTTCCCACTGACAGCGATGCGGACGAATTCTTTGATGCCCAGTGAGCTCTTCCCTTTTTTTATTTTACATAATGTCTAATTTATTTATGTTAAGACCGAAATTGTAATAGGTAGGTGGTTCGACAGAGATACCGGCGCCCCTGGCACACAGGCAACTGAGGGAACACGGGTGGGTTTTAGTCAGTAAAAGTCTGATACGCTCACCTACTCCATCCGGAGCGGGAGAAGTTATTTGATGATTTCCCACCCAAAAAAAGGGGTACATGTTAAGGGCGGCCTAATTTTCGTCTAGAACCACATGATCTCAATTAAATTATCACACTTTAACATAGACAGTAAACAAAGAAATCGAATAGTAAACAATACAGTGGGAACCATGTTATCTGCTGACCTCGTTTCGTAGTGAGTCATGCAAATACAGGCTTATCGGCTTCGTACCCAGGTATGTAAGTATGAATCATGGATTCTATACTTATTAACACATTACCTGACCAAAAGGTGGGCTTTATTTTCTAAGAAATCTATTGCTCAATCAATTGTTTATGTAAATTGGTGTCATTTATTTTTCCGTCGTATTAAAGAGGGGGGAACGGTGAAGGAAAACATCTTGAGGAAACCGGCGTGTTTTAGAACTAAAAATTCGAAGAATTGGGATTTGGGCGTGGTGGATTACGGCCCATTCCCTTTCAAAGAGAGGACGCCTGTGACGTTAAGCCGTTGGTCCCCCGCTCTTTCGTGGATCTTTGACAGTCATTGAGGGTCGTCAGAAGCCTAATAGTTTGACCACTAGTCTTACCAAGGGTATCGTAATACCCAGCAACAGGGTTGTAAAGGTCAGGTAGGCAGTCGCTCCATGTAAAATACTGGTATTCAGCTGCATCTGGTAAGACTAGAATCTGACCCAAACTTAGTTGGGAGATGGCTAGGCAGATGATGAGTTTCTCGTATGCAGAATTTTAAGTGGTGTGTGTTGTAGAAGTTACCTAATTGAATGACTTTCATCGTGATTCATTTGTCATCATGTCTAGGATCTTAGAAATGCAAGCAAAAGTAAACTGTACATCGTGCAATCCTTGGTGGAAAATCCTGTTGACCCCCAGCGCAGAAATTTTTCGTCGGTCATATAAAAAAAATAGTAGCGCAGGTATAAGACTTTTCTATGAAACGGCTGATTTTGTTATGTAAAACCGACGTAAAGTTTCTGCGCTAGAGGGTCTAGAATGATATGCTGAATTCATGGTTACAGTTTGCGCACTGGATAAAAACTTTTCCTGTATACATTTATATCACTTCACTGGCTCACTATCACATCAAGCGCTACCGTGCAGACTTGCATCATTCTATCTGTTCCCCGTCATTCCTCGTGACTGATAGGTGACAATAGTGACAGCAGCAGTGTTTATAGATCGTGACACGTAAGTTGAACTAAAATCAGAACAAACAACGGAAGGTAGGAGCGCATGCACTCGTTGCCTCGCACGGAAAAAAAATAATGGTCACCTTGTAGCGCAGTCATTGATGTAACGTGCACTGAAGTTTGGAAATAAATTACAGATTGCGGCAGGTAAGTTGAAACAAAATCCGACATTTTAGTTCAATTTACGTGCCGCGATATGTACATACGGCTATACATCAAGCTATTTCCAGTATAAGCAGATCTCGCATTGTATAGGATTTCCGTACAGTGCGAGTTCAGCGTAAACTGGAAATATATAGCTTGATGTGTAGCCGTACGTACATATCTTTAAATAGATACATGGCACTTGGTCTAACAAACATCAAAACTAAAACTTTTAGTTTTGATCTGATCCAGCCAGTCTCTTGCTGCCCTCCCCAGCGACGCCCAAAGCCAAGGTCCGTACCCAAGGGGGTGCCCCTAGTGTGTAGTCGCTTAGTTTATAAGACGTATGCCCTGGCTGGAGGCCTTTGTTTATTACGGCATCCCAAGGATAGTCCGGTTATGTAGCGGAAAACCTCCTAGATTGACATGCGACACGCCATAAACAAAAAAAGACGAATGTTTACGTTCTACTAGTTTCGAATTCGAAAAACAAAAAACAACCGCCATTTGGGATCTAAAGTAGCCGTAGCTTAAAATATGTTAGCTTTCTATACTGCCCGGTGGTCGCCACATACAGGTACAGTACTTCGGTAACCCAGGTACCCTCCGTGAGATTGTCAGCAACACCAAGGCGTTGCTGGCCTTCCTTAAGGAACTGGGATGGATCGAAGAATTTTCTAGGTAGGTAAACTATGTACAGTACAACTATTTTCTTAACGTCCCTCGGGAATCATCGCATTTCCGAATACTCAGCAGCTTTCCTAAAGCCTATGGTATCCCACTGCAAGGCAAAGGCCATTCTACCCTCCTTCCACTACTCTCTTTTTAATGCTGCTAAGGACCAGTTCTTGTTAACAGAGTCTAGCTCATCCCGCCATCTCCGTCTGGCCCTACCGCGATGTCGCTTCCCATTAAGAGGGACCCTATTGTATTGACCCTAGTGACCCTATATATATTGGGTCGTAAGTTTGGCCCATTGGTCGTTTGACATGCGGCAGATGTGTCCAGCCCAACTTCATTTTATGTGGCAGCTAAAATAAAACACATTAAGTTAAAAGAGTAATAACAACTCTATTACTTCCAAGTTCATTGAGAGCGTCCGGTCTGCACCAAGTGCAAAGGGCAACGATAGAAATCTGACGACTGACAAAACACGAAGTTTGCCGAGGGACACACAGTGGAACGAATGTATGGGAGCGGTTGGACGTAGACATGTCCGAAAAATAAGAGTAAAATTATGACAAACTAATGATGCCATCTTATTCGATTACTTAATGCCTTCATAAATTGTGGTGATGAATTTCTTCATAACTCCCATATTTCGGGAGTAATTTGAGAAAATGTGAAATTTTACTATGAAAATGAGTGTATCGAGCTCTCTCCCTCCTGATTCCGGGCTTGTTTCAAGTAGCGGTGTCTAATATCGTAATGCTATTACTAAGAGCTATATTTAATACTAAGACACATAGTGCGCAAAATGTGCACTTTCTGGGATAAAAGGAAATGAAAATTTAAAAAAAAAAACGTTTTTTCCCCATTTGTATTTACTTTAAACCGCAGACAGACTTATTAAGAGGTCTATAAATATATTATATATATATACAGAAATATATATTAACAAAAATATTCACAAGAACTGATGAGAGTATGACTTTTAAGTAAGTTGATAATAAATTACCTAGTTTCATTAAAAGTACAATAAATAATTAAGATGTAAGCTCTAATTTACTAAGTTACACATTTTAAAACAATAACATCATTTAATTATCTTCGTCATCATCATCATCATCAATTAATTCAAATTCAGAATCGATGTCCGCTAAATCATTTATGTTAACAAATTCGATATCACTTTTCTCAGAATCCGTAAGCTCATAAAATTCCTTAAAAGAAGATTTTTTTACAAACTTATTTCCTTTTGGACGGATACTTGTAACAAGTGGATCAGAAGACAGTAAAAGATTGTGCATAATATCTTCATTGCATGAGATACTGCTATGCTTTCGAGAATGCCCCTCTCTATATTTTCTAAAATCTTTATTTCTAGCCTCAGATGCCTCTTCGGATAGAAAACCAATGGGCACAATTGACATGTTCTGAACTATGTCTGGCCCATGCATTAAAATTTTATGAAGTGAAGAAGGCATATAATACCATGGGTATAACTCCACGTAAAGCTTAGCAGTATCAAAGCAGAACTCTCGGAATTTAGTTACGTTGATCTTCTCTCCTGATGAAATACACTGCAAGATCACACAGATTTTTCTTAAAAGCATAGCATCTATTCCGGTCAGTTCAGCAGATTTAGTGTAGTTTTCAAAAAATCTCCTTGCCGAGTTGCCATTGTTGGTGGATCCACTGCCTTGTTTCACAACATCGAGAAGTAAGCCCGTTTCTCTTCTTACAGCCTCTTGAACTCTTTTCTTCCTGTCATCAACTTGCCTTTTTGCTATATCACCCCTTACTTGCCATGATTTTATGTCTAATTTGTAGGAAATGTGTAATAAGCATTCCATTGAGCGAATCCAAGCGTGAAGGGTGCTTAAGCTATATTTATACATGTCCTCGTTTGCGTGTTTATCTTTGATTAACTCTAAATTATTCATTTCTTTAGGACAAGCCTTGCATATGTCACACACTGAAGCTGCTGTATTGGATATAATGGAATGAATTTTACCATCAATCATTGTCAACAGCAGTTGGTGTTTGACACTAATTCCATCAGTGATGGTGGATGGAGTTAAGGCTTCAATCTCTGCTTCGATTTCAGCCATCTCTCTCTGCACATTTTCTTTGGTTTCCTTTATAAACTTAAACAATATTGGCCGGCAAAATGAAGTGGAAGATGGTCGCTCGTTTTCCCAAATTGTTACACCTTTTGAGACGAGCCGCAGTGGTACAAGACTAATCATAAAATTACTAGCAAGATCGATTTGCTCATCTTCACTCGTCCTTTGATGATAAATGCTTTGGCTAGATGATCCGTCAAAACCCCATTTGCTGGTCAATACGAGCTGTTGATTGGGATCAACAGGGGTTTCTAACGACCTAATAAGTCTTCTTGAGGTTAAATCCATCAAGGCTTGTAATTTGATTTTTGCAGAGCTCTCTGTAACTGTGAGATCTTCTTTGGCCGGATAGCACTTAATTTTTTCTTTAACCAACATGTAGTAACTCGGGTATTGAAGAGCTCCTTCTTGAGTGTTGAAATCCCGAAGAGTGTTATAGCGCCATTTCGATAAGTTCATCGATACATAAAGAGCCAATGCCTTCAAAGGGGATATTTCCCGTACCTGAATTGATTTACCTTCAATGAAGGCTTTGATTTTTGAGGCCTCTTCTGGATTCTCCGTCAAGTATTTCATAACATAAGCTGTATCGCTTTGTCCTGCCTTTTGAAGCGCCCTTTCGGCCGAAAACATAATTTCAGCGCTGCTACTGCTGCATGAAAGACTATCTTCAGTGCGTCTTCTTTTTTGCCGGTTACTAAGGTCCTCAAAAGATTTACGAGGACTAGGATGTGTACAAGTTGAAGCATCAGATTTAGCAGGAGAAATTATGGGCTCGATGACGTCACTTATATTTTCTGTAGAAGGTTCCATATTTTCATTCTGTAATTCCGGCCATTGAATTGCAGCCTGTAGCCAAATCTCATGTTTCTTCCGAAACTTATCTGTGCTTCTTCCAGACTGTGTCCATTTTGCATAAATGCGGTAGCAAAATCGACGACACCAGTCTTTTAAACTTGTTTCAGCACTTTCACATAACTGAACACAACTGTTATCTTTTAAAACACTGAACAAATAGTTAAAGTCGCGTAAATCTTTATGTGCGCGTGCGCATAAAGCAACGTGAATATCAAGATTTGTATTAAAATTTGGAAAATACATTGCGAGATTAGCTTGGATACAACGAGGTGTAAATCAACACTGATTTTAAAGTTACTAATAGTGACCTATTTATATAAAATCCAGGTATCCCAGGTATCCTTTGTTAAATATTGCAAGGTAATTAGTTATTGTGATAATTAGTAAATGATGCATGCTAAATTAGTGTATTAAGAGCCATTTAGTAATTAAATAATAGCAATGTTCTTATCAGTAATCATTAGTGCATCAGTTTTATATGTAAACCTTAAGTCCCTAATTATATATCCTAATTAGCTTATATCTTCTCTAATTGGCTGCTCAGAAATGTTATTGTAATAAGGTAAACCTTTAGAAAAACGGTTTTAATCAACAAAATAAACAAAAAATAAAAAAATTGTGTTATAAAATAAACATCACTCTTTATCCCAGAAAGTGCACATTTGGCGCACTATGTGTCTTAGTATTAAATATAGCTCTTAGTATTAGCATTATGATATTAGAGACCGCTACTTGAAACAAGCCCGGAATCAGGAGGGAGAGAGCTCGATACACTCATTTTCATAGTAAAATTTCACATTTTCTCAAATTACTCCCGAAATATGGGAGTTATGAAGAAATTCATCACCACAAGTTATGAAGGCATTAAGTAATCGAATAAGATGGCATCATTAGTTTGGCATAGTTTTACTCTTTTTTTTCGGACATGTCTACGTCCAACCGCTCCCATACATTCGTTCCACTGTGGGACATTAAGAAAATAGTTGTACTGTGCCTATGTTAGCTGTCGATCTTCCTAGTTATGATGACAAATACATCACGATGACTGTATGCATGTAGGTTACATCCACTTAAAATTCTGACAGCGAAAAAGTAATTGCGGTTCTAAAATGACACTAATATACCACAGTTCACAATAGATTTCTTATTCCGCAGTATGAATCATTTGGGTTTTTTTTTAATTATTCACACCTTACTTTGCCGAAAGTGCCTTTTTTCTACGCGGAATCCTATTGTTGTGGTTTCTAGTAAATTATCGACTTATTGCTGCAATTTGGCGTGAGTAATAGATACGTTTGTTTCGGCGTTGACTAGCAATTAGATTGTAATTACCTAATGTCGACGAGTACGAGTCGTATGAGTGCGGAGGAGCAGTGGTGGCCCAGCGGTGACGGCCCTGACTGGTAGGTCGTAGGTTCAAACCCAGGCAGGAGCTTTAGTTTGTGTAAATTATTTCATCACCGCTGCTCTGAAAACGGTGAAGCAAAACAGTGATGAAACCGCCATGCCCTAGACATTTTGAATACTTGTGACATCTACCAACCCGCACTGGGCCCGCATGGTGGATTACGGCCCACTCCCTCTCACTAAGAGGAGGCCAATGTCCTAGCAGTGGAAACATTACTTATAGACTGAATTTATGCATAGTCAGCCATCGACAAATAACTTCTCCCGCTCTGGGTGGAGCGGGAGGGCGTGTCAGACTTTTACTGACTAAAACCCACCCGTGTTCCCTCAGTTGCCTGTATGCCAGGGGCCGCGGTATCTCTTTCGAACAACCCGCACCCCTGGATAGTCAGCCATTAGGTAGCATTGCTGCATGCATCGTTAGAAGCCCGGTAGTCTGACAACTAGTCTTACCAAGGCGTATCGTATTACCCAGTAACTGAGTTGTGGAGGTCAGATAGGCAGTCAATCCATGTAAAATACTGGTATTCAGCTGCAGCCGGTTAGACTGGAAGCTGACCCCAACATAGTTGGAAAACGGCTAGGCAGATGATGATGATCGTGTCAGAGTGCCTGAACACTGTGCATATTACAAAGGTAGGTTACAAATGGTACATGGTATACTCGTTATATGATCGCAAAAATAAATAGGAATAAACCTTTTTGAACGTAGCCAAGTACTCTTTATACACGTGACTCGACCTCTTGAGGTGGATCTTGTCGAAATTTTTTTCCATCCAAATTTCGGGAGTGTATTACTCCACTGTTCGACAATGTACATCAAAAATTAAACATGGTATGGTTTTGTCACATTATTAATATTGTCTGTACGGACACAGAATACTAAAATAAAAAGCCATTAAAAAGTTATGAGCCAACAAAGATTAGTTTTTCTTGCTAATTTAACCTAACTTTGGGGGTATTTAAGTAATAAAAGAAGTGTGATCTCCAAAACCAAGTCGGTACCAACAAAGTTCAATCATCGAAAAGTTCAATAAACTTTATTGATCATTGATTTATGCAGTGAGTTTTTCATACAATCTTCCGAAGGAATTTTCTTAATTTTTTACGCGCCTGTTTTACTATAAATTATCCTGCATCTCATTCAATAACGTTGTGCGTCTAGACTAATGTCTAACTGCACATCACTAATACTACCTAGACTAGACTCCTTTTAACGCTCTAGCTTCAATAGACACAGAAACGGTTCACCGATATAAAATATCTCTCACAACTAAGTTGTAGATGTCTAAACCAAGAGCCATGCTAACCACTGGACAGTGAACGGACTCAACAAACAGTTACACAATCAGTTAACCTAAGTTCAATAATAATCGGTTCTCGTATCGTTAAACCGCGGTTAGCAATTACTGTTCAACTTCTAAAGTGGCAATCTACTTAGTCGGATTATAATTAAACGGATAACCCTAAGGTGGCTGTTACTGCGGAGGAAGCCGTAGTTGCAGCGAGCTTAAATCAATATAGTTTCGCTTCACATTAGGAGCTTAAGACTTTAAGGGGTTAAGATATCGATGCTTTTATATTTATTAAGCCCTGTAAAGGGTTTGTTCGGTGAAACTAATAATATTTTTTTGTGTTGTGGTTCTTTACTTGTACATTGGAGATGAAAAAGAGTAACAAGTGGGAAGCACGAGTAAGTTTGGTTTGTCGACATATTTTAGCAGTACCTACACTAGTAGAATTTCTCAACCAACCCGGAATGCGCCCATATGGTGAAATATCACCCACTCCCTCTCACAGAGAGGCGGACTGTGTCTCAACAGTGGGAACTTATTATGAATCTTATGAAGTAGCCTTTATGGGCTGAAGTAATAATACTATTAAGACTCATGGATTAAGTTTAGACTTAATGATCAACATGCACTAGTGTTTATATTTTAGAATATAAACACTAGTGCATGTTGATTATTAAATCCATTTGCTTAACTTAATTGCTCATTGCAGCAATATTGATCATTTTGCCACCCATGTTCAACAATAACAATGACAATTTAATCAGCCGATTAAAGTTCATCGACCGGTTTACCGTCGGATTAATCTCGACTCCATAATACCTGTTGTGCAATCGCCTAATTGCAAACATAATCCACAATATCCGACAAGCTAGGACATGTCGATAAAATAAATAATTCAAAAGCATTGCCGCGAAAATGCCAGATTAAATCGAACAAATCCGACAATGATATTAATGTTAACATATTCTGGCGCGAGCTGGTATTGTCCCCATGAAGTATTATTTTGATAGAGGACAACAATGTTTATTGTTTTAGATATGGTGTGTCGAATTGTACGATATCAATCTAAATGTATCATCATTTTCCTGCCCTTATCCCAATTTATTTGGGGTCGACGCAACATGTTTTTTTCATCCACACTTCTCTATCAGTCGTCATCTCCGTAGTCAGACCCTTGCTAACCATATCATCATTCACACAGTCCATCCATCGTTTCTTTGGTCTCCCTCTACTCCTATAGCTATCGATCTAAATGTATACTAACATTGTAAATTTGAAAATGCACGGATTTCGATTAAATTTGGCAAGGAGATAGATAGCATCTTGGGGAAGGACATAGGGCGTGCGTTCTGTCCCGGTAGTATGTTCGGGTAAGAAAATTCCCGACATCCACTCGGGCTAAGCCGCTGGCAAAAGCTATTTAGTTATAATGTATGCACTCCTTCAAGACTTGTCCAGCAATAGCAAAACCTATGCAGATATTCCCTTTAGCCTATGTTTTCCAGTTTATTAAAAAACACTCGGATTATTGATCCAGAACAGTACGTACAAACATTTTTTTAAAGTATATTTTCAATATAAAATACAAGGTAACCTCCAGAATGGATATCAGGACAATCCGCTTCATGGCCACCATAACACCATGTCCAATCCAATCGTATTACCATGTGAGCTTACGATATAAAAATACAGATTTATACTGGTATTCATACCATTATTATACCTTACTAGCTTCTGCTCGCGACTTCACCCGCGTGAAGGTCGGAAATTTATCCCACGAAGCGAGCTACCGGGATAAAAAATATCCTATGTGTTAACCCAGGGTACAAACTATCTGTGTGCCAAATTTCATCGATATCGTACTAGTGCGATAATACTAATGATTGAAACACTATCGGGAATTCATGCCATCCTAGTACTTTTTGTTAGGGTGCACAACGTGTCGGGAACAGAATACCGCCTTATTTATACATGCAACATATTACCGGGATAAAAAGTATCGTGTGCAGTAATTCAGGTTACAAACTATCTGTCTACCAAATTTCATTCAAATCCGTTCAGCCGTTTTTGCGTGTTTGAGTAACAAACATCGAAACATGCAAACTTAAACTTCCACCTTTATAATTTTGTACTATAGTAGGATTTATACAGGTATTCATACGATTATTATACAGCTGGGTGGGTAGACATGAAAATACATTAGATGTTGTTGAAAACAGAATCTCGTTTCGTAAGAGGGGTTGGTGACGTCAGCGGTAAACGGATTTAGATTGTTTTGTTTTGAATATGAAGTTATTAGGTAATCTATTATTATTGGGGAGTTATACCAGGAGTGCATGAGTAAGTAAGTGGTACTAAGATGTTCTAGGAGGATAGATAACAGCTAGTTCTCCTTTCAACTTTTCTTACTGCTTTAAATAAGCAAATATGCTCGTGATTCGATGCGTTATTTACGTTGTGAGCAGGCAATTTTTTTCGAATACCTATATGAAGCACTGGATAAGCAATATCTTTCAAAATGATTCAGATTCTAATTGATGCTGTGGTACGCAATTAGGGTGCCGTATTAGGCTGTGTGTTTTACGTCATTGAGTGTAATTATACAAGATTTTTATTACGTAGTTCTGTAGTCAGTTCTGTAGTAGCCTTCTAATAGTTATGACTAGAGATCGGATATTCGGATGCATATTTACCTAAAGTTAATTTTTAGTTAGGAAAGTATGGAAGGGGCTGCTTAAAAAATATTTTTTGATAAAAAAATCCCGGGATGTCAGGAACACCGGGAATGCATAACTAGTCAGGTGTATAGTATGGAAGCGACTTCTAAATTATTAGGATCGCATAGCTATTCAGACACATATTTATTTAAAATTAATTGCGATGCAAATATGTGTAAGTAGGGTGTATAAAGTCTTTTTTTACATTAGATGAAGATTTTTTCATTACAAAAGCGCGTTCCATATTAACCGACATCTCAACTTTAGGAATGAATATGCATCCGAATAACCGATCTCTGGTTATGACACACATACAGGGTAAATTTTTAACCAGTGCGCAAACTGTAACCATGAATTCAGCATATCATTCAAGAGATCCCTCCCTAGAGTAGAAATTTACGCACTGGTTAAAATTTTATCCTGTATATGTGGGCGTCATACACACTATACAATAGAACAACAAACCTATTTGTTATACTTTCGCCTGCAAGCCTTGTTGCTTTACTTCGTCAAAGGAACGCTAAAGAGAATTTCACACGGTATAGTCTAAAATGCGGGGCTATTTTTCCACTTATTGTCAGGACATCTGCGTCCGTTCCATTTATTAATTCTAGAAAGTCTCTATTTTCTCTGTTTCTCGAGTGTCAGTTGGATAATTCGTTATGAAACACGTGTATTCTATGATAGATATTGTTGTTTGGGTTTAGTAGCGACCAAGGACTTATTTTGATAAGGATAAGTAAGTAATACCTACGTCTTCTTCCCAGCTTAAATACTAGTTAAAGAATGGAAGTATTTCAGTTAGCATAATTAACCTAAAATGTTCCCTGTTGGGAGACAGGCCTCTTCTGTGTGACATCGGGCCCAATGCGGTTTGGTAAGTATTCACTTCATCGTAATATTTTTTTATTTTTTTTAAACTCAACAACGAGATACAGGAACTGAATCACCTATCACCTCTGTGAATTTAATTTGATCTTTTAGAACTCCTTCAGTTTACCTTTGGCTTAGAAAAACCTGCTCAAGTGGAGATTGGCAAATGACTCAGCCCTGGAGTGTAAATGTGGTGCTGTTCCACAAACAACGACACACTTAATCCTACTTCAGGAGAATCATCTCCTGAAGTAGGATTAAGTGTGCGCGTGTGTAGCGTCCATCAGGACGCTACTGAAAGTGCCAAAGATGCTCTCAAATTCTGGATCGACTGTATTAAGATTGCCATCGACACCCTAAGAAGAATACCCTAGATGAAAGATCCTACAATTTATTCCTAATCTCGATTAAGGATTCATCCCAAAATAATAATAGTGACTTCTCAATAATGACCTCATATAAAAAAAAAAACTGTCCAGAATTTTACGGTCTTTGACCAGACCATTGAGACAGATACTCCGAGATAGACGTAAAATTATTTATGTCCCATCGTATCTATACAGTGCCACTTAGTTAAATGACGTTTTCAAACATAATGGATATAACTATTTTATAGGATACACAAGTTTGTTGAACCGTGGACTACAAAATGTTGGGTTATCTAAAACTCTTCGGCATTTATGGGGTTAATGTGAAGGAAATATAGCCTTAAAGGCCCATTATTGAACACTAGCTTTTACACACGATTTCGCCTGCATGAAATTTCTTGTTCCCCGACTGACCCCGTCGCATCGCATTGCCTACTCGTCGCATCGCATTGCCTACTCGTGCATCACATTGACTACTCGTCGCATCGCATTGCCTACTCGCGCTATTATATCGTTTTCGCTTGGCGTTCCTTCTTTTACTCGGCTCCTTAGGGTCCCAGAATGGTGTTAAATAGCCTATAGCCTTCCTCAAAAACTGGGCTATCAAATACAAAAATAATTAATCAAATTCGACTAACAGTTCCAGCGGTGAGCACATTCAAACAAAATCTACTGCTTGATAGAATATAGTTATGCTTTAGAACGGTTATAAAGGATAATGTTGTAATCACTACGTTTGGCTAGCGGATTCGTGATCAAAACAATGTGGACATGATTAGACAGAAGATCTTCAATTGATTACAAAATTCACTGACCAAGTACCTTAAGGGCTTGTCTTGACGTGTCACGAGAACATGGAACCCGAGTTGCGCTCAATTCCTACAGCCATTGATTTATAGGCATTTTCCTTAATGTATGACATTGGATGAGGCACGTTTATGTTGCATTATCACAAATCCAGTGTCAAAAACACACAAAAGTTAAGTTAGTTTTGCTTATAATCTTACCTCAACCGAACAACGAATAAGTTTCATTTACAAGACGTATTTTACCTACCAGACACAATTCCATCATCCACCCTTTAAACAATAAAACCGATGGAAAAATTGAGTACGAAATTTCACGCTTAACAATCTCACAGTCAGACTTTAAATATGACGATTATCAATATTAACTCCAGAACTTAAAAAAAAAACAGTGGCACTCCGGGATTGCCGATAAAAGTGAAAACTTTTGATCAGCAAAAATATTAACTGATTTTAATTTTTTTGTAAAAATAAAACAAAAATTTGAAGTTCGAGTCAATTTTGGCAGCTATTTTACCGAACAGGTAAAATCTTTTATTACATGTAATTTATACTGGTCAAGCTCAATTAAAACTAACTTATTTAAAGAGGTGTCGGTAACGGTGTCGCGAGTTCAATTGTTTTTTACCATCACAAAAAATGTCCAACGCGCCTAAAGAAGTTTTCACTTTAAAAATAATAGTTAAAAAAAAACTAAAAAAACACGCTTTAAAAACCAAACTAAAAAGTAGAAAATAATTTGGGGGTGCTTTTTGAGGTATTTTTATAATCAATTAATATCAAGCACCCCACGCTTTTTAATAGAATTAAATTATTTTCTACTTTTTAGTTTGGTTTTTAAAGCGTGTTTTTTTTAACTATTATTTATTATCTTGCTAACTACAAAAGCGTGTTTTTTTCTATTTTTTTAAATTATTGAATTGTCATAGGTAAGTCCTCGATAAGTCTACAAAGTTTAAATGAAATCTGACCGTTTAAAGTGGGTCAAAATAGCGTCCAAAGGAGTCGGTTACATACAAACATACAAACAAACAAACATACAAGTGAAGCTAATATAAAGCGTGTAAAAAAAAACAGGCAACAAATAAATTCTTCCTAGAGTATAGGTTTCTCTTCATTCAAATCCCATGCCAGTAGTTTCTATCTGGCTACTTTCAGGATACCATTAACTGATTGTTAGCTCATCTGTCTGTTTACTTAGCTGTCAGGCTAAGACTACCGGGTACGATACGATGGGATGAGGATTGAAGAAAAGTAGGCTATGTTTGTGCATTTTGTTGTGGTGTTGTTGTTTTATTGTTCAATTGGGATGTCAAAATATTTATTGCTTGCTTTTGCAAGAGGATTCGCTCTCGTTGAGGTCGAAAATTATGTCAAGGAAACGTACTAACTGAAGGAAAGTATTCTGAAACTATCAGTGTGCCAAATTGCATCCCAAGTCGTAATGCAGAATTGCATATGTAAGCGGGCACGCCGTTTGTGCCTGGAGGCTTTTATTTAAATTGTAAGTTCTGTTTACGTTTATTTTTAATTTTTGTTAATTATTATTTATTTCTACTTGAGTACCTATAGTTTTCAATGTTTTGTTGGTATATAGGCGTGTGCTAGCTGAAATATGGCAAATTTAATGGTTTTTGTGTTTCCTAATGTTAATTACCTACTATTGTATAGAATCAAGTTCTTCTAACTTAACAGACAGCTGTGCTGCTGGGGAGTTTGTTGCGCCACTTCTTCTTCCCAGTTAAAGCACTAGGAAGTGGTGTAGGGCAGGCGTTTTGGGGGTCTGTCTTATGTAATTTTGACGTTCAAAAAGAGCTGACTCTCAGCCTAGTTTGAATAAATTACTTTTGATTTTGATTTTATTTGGCTGTTTTTGCGTGATTGAGTGAACAAACAAACTTTCACATTTATAATATTCGTAGGATATGAACTTTATATAAATCTACAATACGATATACAAGCTAACAGTAAAATGTATGTGTACAAGTATGATAAAAAAAGGATGAGCTCATTGGGCATCAGAAAATTCATCCACATCGCTTGCAATCAGAAAAGTGCCCTAAAAGGCTGGCAGCATGGCCACGTTGGAGGGAAATGCTGATTCCTTGGCCTCAAAAAAAGGCTAGCCCTCTGCTCATGACAAAATTTGATTTGTCATTGGGATTTGTTCTGCCAAAACAATCCAACGTAATTATGATTTCGCTGTTTGTGATTAATTTTAAATCTATTCTAACCATTTTGAACGTTAGCTTAGGTCAATGTAATTAACTGAATTATTCACGAATTAATATTTGGGTTGGCTTATTTTAGTAGGAAGAAGTCCAAATTTACTATTAAATAAAATAATACATAAATGTATTGTAACATTCAATTCAATAAGACTGAGTTTATGATTTGTATGCCCATGTGTCGGTAGAACATGCTGTAGGTAGTCATCGAATAAAACGCTTATGTACTAATTACTCATGTTTGCAAACCAGTAAATTATTTGATTTAATTTAGTGCGCAGCACTGACGCGGTCAGAAACGAAATGTAAATTATAAATAATGAAGAAAATAAAACAAAAACTATCGAAAATAAATATCATTAAATTAAGATGCCAAAACGCCGAAATTTAAATCTGAATACACTCAATAAGCCATTGATTCCGCATCATCAACGGGCAAATATTGAAGGAACCAATTTGTAACTAGCGCCGATTCCTGGCGTCGCCTGCGGTCTCACTCAGACGTTAATGTCTGGGTAGTAGATATCATAACTAGGGATGGGAAGAACTTGTTTGTTTTTGCGGGACTTTCTGATCCCGGGATTGGGTCTGAAACTATTTTTTTGAGGGAAAGTTTTTGAGAACCGCTGCATGTTTGAAAGAAATATATAATTAGCAAACACAGAAAAAAATGAGATCTGATCTGAGACCTACATTTTTTGATTACTTAACACTAAAATAATCAGTTTTAAAATTCAAGTAAATGTAATTTACTCTCAACAATCTATTAAGAATAAAATCACAGGTTATTCTCAGAATCCTGAACAAAACTGCCAGACGAGATTTATTCAACCTGCTTTTTACGATTCAGAATTTTTCAAGTCCGTAATCCCGGGATTTCCCGGGAACTATCACGTAACGACACTATTTGTGACCCACCGCAAATGATCTAACGGCACGCTGTGTGGAGGCATATTGAATGTGGGTTCTGTTTCGAAAGACGTGAATATATCTGTGTGTCTTAGTGGTGGAAACTGTTAGAATGGAAACTTCGATAATTGATTTTTTTTTTGTCTTGGTTTTTTTTTGTTTGTAACATGACTGGACGCTTGGAAACAGGGGTTTAGGGATTTTGGTGTTAGATAATCAGCCTATAACATTCCCACTGTTAAGTCACAGGCCTCTTCTATGCTGATGCAATTAATTACGCGGACGGAGGAGTTTAAAATTTGGCACAGTTAGCGTCAGCGCACACCAATTTTCTGAGACTACTGAAAAATTAATCTTATGACAATTCTATACATTGAATAATCACGTCGAGTGGCGAGCATGCCGCCTGCATGATTGAGCAGTCAAAATTTTGCTCGACCATACGCGACCATTTTGCAGTTCGGTGTGCGCTAACCCTTAAAGTGTACGTGGAGAAGGAGTACAAAAAGCTAATATTTCTGTATATCAATGCGTTAAAAATAAATTAAATTAATAAAAAATAAAAAACATGCCTACCTGCTGTACAACAAATTGAACGAATGAGAGCGAATACACACATCAACTTCCATTTTCCATTACACCCATTGGATCTTTCAAAAGGCAAAACTTTCCGATATAAAACCCTCTAAAGAAACCGCCAATTCCCGCGTCCACTAGAAATCTTTCAACATTCACGAAAATGTAACGTTCACATATCCGTTCCCAATGACTTCCAGCAGGAATTCAATTTTGACGTAATATCGTCGCATAAAATATGGTATCTCAATATCAAATATGACTCCCAATAACTACATTTGTAATTCCCGGCGCGATCTAGTGCTGGGATCCCGGGAATAGGGAGCATTTCGCGGGATTGTGTCGATATTACATGTATTATCGGATTTAATCATATTCAAATGTGAATCGTGTGGGTAGTTTCGTTTTGTTGCATTTTGGCGGTAGTTATTTATGATTATTACCTCGCAATTGTACTAATCGTCATCGGAATGCTTTGAATGATTTCACTGGGAAATTATAATTAATAGATACGGTCTAAAAGTTTCTAAAGGTAGTACGTAATGATTGGTTTGTGGTTAAAATTTGACTAAGGTCATTCGTTCTTGGCTACCATTAAACATTAACAAATGTTAAAAAATACATTTTAACTTGTTTACTTAAAATGCCTTATCATGTTTCATAACGGCTTGCTTATTAAAAAAAATGAGCTAACTAACTAATAATTATATTCCGATGAAATTCATACCCGTCAAAATCTTGCCTAATACTTTATTTATCATAGGAAAAACAGCCGAAAGTAATACACCATCCATTATTAATCTCAAGTATAAACAAAGTCGGGTTCAAAAGAACATTTTTATAATTCATCATCTCCAAGAAATTCTATGTTGAAGGTATTTTAAATTTATTAACCCCTGGATCCACTTCAAAGGCGCCATGATTGGCTGCGCGGGAAGTGGTGGGGGAAACACAAAAGGCGCTGTAATGCATGTTTCATTATCACTATTGTGTCGACCGAGACGCCGTGCAGACGTCTGGGCGGCGTTTTATTGAGAACGGGGGCCGATTTAAAATGAGAATATGCAGTGAGGGCCGACAATGTTCGATTGAGAAATTCTTGAACGGAATCGGAAGCGATAGTGAGAACAATTGATGTCGATAATTGAGTATCGATTATTAAAGTCTGTTTATGTGGGGCCAGAATTTCTAGTTTCCAATCATTGTTGTTGAAACAATGTCATCGAGATTCGTACGCACAACCGAATAATTAAACACGAATTAATATAACTATACAATATTTCAGTGTTGTCATTTCATCAGCGAATTTGCATATCGATTAACTTAAACCGTTGTAACCGAATGATAAATGATCCAATCTGAAATCGATTAAGAATCGAGTCTGGGAACTTCGGGTCTCCATCGTACGCAATCGATTAATGGAAGCTGCTCCTATTTGAATAATTTGCTTGAAGACAGAGGCAGGGTAATCATTTATGTAGACCTGGGTCTCGAGCCGAATATTAGGATTGTCTACGGATACTAATGCATTCTATTTTAGGAACGCAACAGTGAATACATTTCAATCGACAAAGTCCTTTGACTACAAAGTGAAGCGGATCTAGACTTAATATCGTCAAAGCATACAAATAGTTTGTGGCTATGCTACTTAACATTCTAGGAATGCGAGAGAAGCCGCGTTCGGAACCTATTGCTTATAATTCACTACCTATACTCATCCGTATGTCTTTCTCTGAATGATTTAAGAAAATCACCGTTTTTTTGCAGGTTTCGCCTCTTGCCCTAATTTGGTTTGTTTGGTGTTCTTCTCTCCAGTTTCTTTTAGTTGGCAGTATAATACCTCAGTATGTGGAGCTGCTTTTAGTCAGGGTACCAGGGAAATCGACGCGTTACCATGAATTCAGTTTAAAAATAAAACAGCTGTTTCATAGAAAAGTGTATGGAAAACTGTAACCATGAATTCAGCATAATATCATTCTAGACCCCCCAGCGCAGAAATTTTTCGTCGGTTATACAAAAAAAATCAGCTGCTCCTTACATTTTGACAGCATAGGTATTTTTGACACTTTTCTTTGAAACAGTAAATTTATTTTTTGTAAAACCGACGTAAAATTTCTGCGCTAGGGGGTCTAGAATGATATGCTGAATTCATGGTTACAGTTTGCGCACTGGATAAAAACTTATCTTGTATTGCTGGATAATGGTCCTGATAACTCCAAAAAGTTATGTCCATCAACGAAGTTACGTTTTACAAACAAATAATTATCTTCCTAGAGATAATTTTACAGACACCTATCAAAATGAATTTTCCAACTATTTTATATTAGCTACAATATTAAGCTGACTTTCATTTATCCAAAAAGCGCGTTCGTTTCAAATACCATCGGATTAATATTAGTCTTGTCAAAAACAGACGAGATTTAGAACAAAATTAATGTTCAAATTGTCTGCTTGGTACTTGAAATTTAATTTTAAATGGTATGATTGATCATGTTATATTTCATTATTTAGTAATTTTTTTTTTGGTTTAAAGGTTGATTTGTGCGCCGCTCACTGATGTTAGATAATTTATCTAACTATAAAATCATAAAAAAATCAAATGGAAAAAATTGAGATAAATTGGAAAATGAAGTTGCCACCGTCAATGGATTATTAATACAGGCCAATAAAAGGAATAATATTTAATAATCCTAAAAAGGAATTAATGTTCAAATAAACTTAATAGAATCCTTCAACAATTTAGCGTACACATTATGAATTTTGTACGCAATGACGGATTCTAGAACTAACTAGAACAAACTTTGCAACCAAGTTTATTAATATTTTAATACCTTGCTCACAATATCGTATATAAGGAAACTTTTACCGAACTTCGCTTCCTCCCCTTTCGTGATCGCGGTCTCCATTTTTTATTCATGTCACACACCAATATTTGATCACGTTGACGATTAGGACCAAAAAACAAACGCGCCCGACCAATACCCAGAAAAAAAAATGATAGAATTATAAATATATTATTCATAATGTCTGTGCCGGCCAAACGATAAAAGTTTAAAATTCGTCCTCCATTTTTTTTATGGCAGCCATTAAAATTTCCTACTTATGCCAAATAAAGCAAAGGGTGGGCTTCAAACAAAGGGCCATGGGATCTTGATGGGAATTCTCTGAGGATTTCATTTGAGACGGAAAAAACTGTGTTAGATATAATATTTTTTAAGGTCGACTTCCAGTGGTGGCGAATTTGAAGCTATATTTAAGTAATGACAGCCACGCGGGTCGATCGATCAGGTAAAGCTACGCTTGCCGCGGTTAGTCCATGGATGGGTGACCACTTTTACATATCAAGATGGCACCAGCTGTCAATCTGTAAATATTGGGCAGTCGTTATGGGTCGTCAGAAGTCCGAAAGTCTGACAACCAGTCTGACCAAGGGGTATACCTATTACCCAGTCACTGGGTTGTGGAGGTCAGACTGGTCAGACAGGCAGTCGCTCCATGTTAAATATTGGTACTCAGTTACATCCGCTAAGACTGGAAGCCAATTCCAGCATAGTTAAAAAGGAAAAGGCTAGATGATTTGGAAGATATACCTGTATTGTGTATTTATCTGTGTATTCATTAATGTCATCATTCGTCATGTCATGTTGAAAATAAACGGAGGTATTTTTTATATAATTTAAAAAGACACTTTCAAATAAACAATACATCATGAATCTAATACAATACATATTTTTTTTACAAACTTAGTGAAACCTCATCAATCAGTTTTATGAAAAACAAAACTACAATATCATTTTTTAACTTTGAATCGACTACAAAAGTCACCGACAGATTAATTAAGTGAAAAGTTTGAGTAAATTTTTCTTTTGCAATTTATTATTCAAATGAGTAAAGAAACTTCTAATTAGGACTGAATATTTAGCATCAAAAGGATGCAGGGTAGTTTAACTTTTATTTTTATTTTGCTAGAACGTAATTAAAATTAAAAATTGTGAATATTTTTTATTTAAACTGCTGAAAAATTAAAATGTCCTAGATGGTAAATAATTTGATAGAAATAATACGTACTGCTATAGTCATTTTATATCTATACTAATATTATAAAGAGGTAAAGTTTGTGTGTTTGCGAGGTTGTAGGGGTAATCTCTGGATCTACTGAATCGATTTTGAAAATTCTTTTACCAATAGAAAGCCACGTTATTTGTGATTGTCGCAAGCTATATATGAACCCGAAAAATTAAAAGACTTTTTCGTGGTAGTCGGATTTGCAAAGTAATTCGGAAAAAAAAGCCACACTCATAATTTCATCACAAGTAAGAATGTTTACTGCCCAACGAAGTGGGCACGGGTCAGCTATACAAAAAAAAGCACCAATTACGCAAGCCCTTAACTTGCACATAATGTGCAAGTTGCTTGCATGTCAAGGAGTCGTGGCTAAATAACAGTCACACGGGTCGATCGAAGTTAAAGCTATGCTTCTCGCGGTAGGCTCGTCCATCCTGACCATCTATTCCAAAAACCATTGGCCGTTGGCTGTCATTCATAGATCTTTGACAGTCGTTACGGGTAAGCCCAAAAGTCTGGGAACCAGTCTTACCAAGGGGTATCATGTTACCCAGTAACTGGGTTGCGGAGGTCAGGCAGGTAGACACTCCATGTAAAATACTGGTATACTGGTTTCATGCCATTATGACATTCACCAATCCGGAGTTGTTATGACATACAAGTTACTGGCGATGCTTCTTTGTGCATTGTGCACCCAGAAAACTTAATTTATGCTACTGCTATCTTTTTCCTTGTAATAAAACAAGAAAGAGACGAAAATAAATGAGAGCTGTCAAATTTAACTATGTTTTTTCTTCGAACTAAATTCATAATGCTTTAGAATCACGCCAAATTCAAGGCAATCGAAACGTAATTTAGTTTGACAGTTCTAAAATGTCACTTGTCTTTTTCTTTCGCCGTCTGTCAGTTAGAGATAGCAATACTTTTATGGTGGTGAACAAACTTGCATACTTTCGTGAAAGTTACAGACACGTGTATAATTTGCGGCTTTAATTATAGCTAGCTAAGCGGATTATAGTATTGCTTGGAGTGGAAGGCCGAAATTAAGACGAGATGTCCTTTTACCGTAGCAGGCAAGGGGAAGACTCAGGTATAATGTATACCTCATAAAATATGGTAGAATTAATTAATGAATACGGAGACGCCGACATTTTTGATCCTGATAACATTTCTAAATATTGTTCTTATGATTTTTTGGAATGTGCCATTGTTTAATTATGTGACATAAAAATTATATCAGATCTACGAGTATATTTGTATTAGTAGGAATGTCCAAGGATGGACATTAGCGTCCCCTATAAAATAATCACGATGTATTTTGGAGGGGACAATTAGAATAAATCATCAAGCATGATGGGTTTGTGGTAATTATCTAAAATAGGTACTGCCCATACTCCTTTATAAAAAAAATAATCGACTTCAAAAACAGAGCTGATTCTCGGTTCGACGCTACCTACCTTTTTTGCGTTTACTACCAGTACGTCTTGTGATACAGGTTTGCTCAACTTCATACACGAGAACTTTTAGATTTATTGTTTCAAGAAGAAGATTGTAAAACAAATATTTATTTTAAATGAGCATCTTCGGAGTTCCTTTCCCGTTTCTCCAACAAGTTTTTGGAACCGTATTATAACTACGAATAAATTCATGAAATTTCACGATACACCAAGTTTCCAGACATTTTTTCGGGTACCACAAAAGCAGATGCAGCTAATGTCAGAATCATCTTCATCATCACATCGTCATATCAGCAGAAAGACGTTCACAGCCATACATAGCACCGAAGCATCACAACACAGCCGACCGGTTCTGTGCTTTTCAAATCCAGCGGATTCCTGCGGTCTTCACAAGATCATCGGTCCATCTTGTAGGAGCCCTTCCAACGCTACGTCTTCGGTACGCGGTCGCCACTACAGAACGTCTGAATAGTTTTTAATTAATAACTAAGTACATTACGCATTCACTCAAAGAGCTCCAATTTCACAGCATCCCTTTAATGCCTACGTCACGGCTGTGAAATCAAAATCCTGCTCGTACATAATTAGGCGACGGGCTCCGGGTTACCGCTTTGTCGAGCGCACACTGTGCGAATTTTAGTCGCAGTTGTAGGTAATATATTTTTGGGTAGTTATAAAGATACTGTAGTTACTATAGGTTTGAAATTTAAGCACTCTTGAGCGATATGAAATACAAGCATTTATTTTTTATTTTTACTATTCATTGGGTATTTTAAGGTAAAATAAGCAAAGGACATTGGGAAAATATGTACGGCTTGGTTTAAATGTCCAACACTAAAGAGAACTATGTAATTGAATTAAATAAAAAGCAACTTTTACCAGCCACACAAATACGTGAAAATTCTGACAGTGAAAGTTAAATAAAATGTTTATTTTTGCCTAAACGGCCTGATAATTAAAAAAAAGAGTCATCACTCGTATCTTGACAGCACGGGTGACACGAGCTACATAGATTTTGAAAAGACAAACGCGACGGATTTTTGTTACCAGACATTGCGACTAAAAAGTCAAACAGTGTACCCTACCTGCGGTTCCACAGCCATTGCCACTGAAGGGGAGGTAATTGGCCACGTAGAGAGTCACTCGCAATGACTATAGAAACCAAATTGACCCTCCAGGAGTGTCGTTTTTTTAAAAAGTAAGACCCTTCACAAAAGATAATTTGGCTATTATCCTGTGACGTTTTTGAAGAGTTTCTGTTGGTAATGAGTACTTGTTATTGTAAAAGAAGTAGTTACTTTGATATTTGAGAGGGAGGGGAAATGTCGGTTTGTCAATCTGACCCTAAGTTACTTTGAATTCGTCTACTTTCGTAAACTGTGCTTTGTTTAACCAGATTTTTTTTTGTGGGTCAAAGAAACATCAGTTAAAAAAATGGCATTGAAAGTGTGAAATTATAAAAGTTATACCTAATTGTTTTTTCTTGTGTCTGCCAAAGTCGAAGCTTTTCTTTTTAGTTATAATTAAATCTGTGTTGCCACAGTTGTACAAGAAATGTAGCTAATCATTGTTTATTTAAAATAGGCATAATTATCTGGTTACTTCCCCTTGGCATATTCACACCCCACACCACTGTCGAAAGCACATATGACATTGTCTTTCATTATTTATTCAAAAAGCAGGGTGGTGTGGTGCATAAATTATAACTAATTAGAATTTAGATGCTCATATCTATGTTACTTTGAGACTTGAGTGTTACATAAAATATCGGTGTAATATGATGTCAATACTTTGGCAACGACTGTTTGACAATGTCGGACCGCGCTATAATAGCTTTCAGTTGACCCGTACCAAGTGACAGCACGCATGTATCTGTCATCGTATAGCTCAACCCTTTAGAGGGCTCAACGACCCGTAACTGACACTTCCAGATCTGTAAGACATTAGCATACGCCATGAAACAAAACAAAAATTTGCCAGAAACATTTTATAAAAATTCAAAAATCGATTGTTCCAAAACTAAAATTCAAATATTTCAGCCACTATTCATAGCTACAAATGTTAATCAGCCAATCAGCGTCTGTGACACTCCTTAATCCGGTTACAAGCGGAATATTTGATGTATGATCAGTGAGTATGTGCAGCCGGTATTATGCACCCCTCCGGTATTAGGTATGCTGATTCGCATAGGGATGGTTTGTCAGGCATACTTATCCGTCAGTTTCATGGTGTTTTGTTATTGAATTGTTTGTCTTTTTGCGTGTTTCTGTGTTGTGGTAGATATTTTATTAAGATTTTACTGGGTTATTTGGGTTATTTTATCTGGTAAATTGGTAAATCTGGTAAATTACTGGGTTATTTTATCTGGTAAAGGGATTTGAATTTACGCATAATATTTTCCGTAAGTATGTATTTTTGTCTAATACAACCGACTTCCGAAAAAACACTGCAAAGTGAAAAATAACTTTAATTTCGGAAGGCGGTGACAGAAATTAAAATACATATACAAAGTCACCGACTTCCCAAATTAAAGTTATTTTTCACTTTATAGTGTTTTTTCGGAAGTTGGTTGTTTTTTGTGGTAAAAGTTTTAAATGAAGCGACTGCTTATCTGACCTCAACAAATCAGTGACTGTGTTACACGCTAACCCTTGGTAAGACTGGTTGTCAGACTTTCTTGCTACTGACGACCCGTAACATCTGCCTAAGATCCGCGAATGACAGCCGGGACTAACGGCGTAACGTGATTTCCGAGGTCCAGAATTGTCATTTTATGTGAAGATGATCCACATGTACCTAAAATATAAAAATTTATCTAGTGATATATACTACACTACTATATTATACGTTTTTTGCTGACTATCTTAACTAACTATGGTTAATGTAGTCAGCAAAAAACGTATAATTTAAACCTAATCATAGATTTTATCATACGTTCCGGTCCAAAAGACTTCCTCTGCAAAGGTACAGTTAATCACAAAACAACAATAGCTGACTAAGTCCCAATTAATAAGATCTAAATTCTGAAGGGACAGCGGGTCCGGTTTTAATAAACGTATTTGCATAGGCACAAAGGATCCTCAAGCCGAATCACTTTTCATCGCGATTGTACCAAATTCAGAGAGAATATTCACGATTTTAAGTAACGCCGAATTGTTTATTTCCACTTTTGAAAATGGAAGAATTTATTTTTTCTAAAAACGGTGCTATATTTTTCTGATTAACAATCTTGTGACGGGCAATGGAAAGTGCAAATAGCTCTCTCGACTCCAGAAAATTGCGCAAGAGAAAAACTGTGAGTGGTCCCAGTAAAATACTTAATTTAAAATGGAAGTCGATAAAGGAAAAGTGGACTGCAAATATTTTTACTGAAATTCGAAACGTCAACGGGCAGCAAAAAGTCAAATATAAAACATTTACGTGAAAGTGCGCTCTATTGAGATTCTTTTCGACAAAAATACTATTTTAATTACGGTATTAAAAACCCGACAAGGTGAATTCGACTCTAGAGTCTCAGTCTTTGGGCTCATTTTTAATTGACTCTATTACTCATTCATGAGAAATGGCTATGTTATTACCAAAACAGTAAGACCACAAGAACAAAACACTATTGTCGTTCACTAAACATTATTTTCTTAGAAGGTACAGTCGCAAACAAAAGATAATCTTTTGTCTAACAATTATTAGCTTTTAAAATGTGCGCTGTTCTGTCGTCACTGACAAAAGAACGTAGATTTATTGCTTTATTTTGAAAATCGAACGTCTTTTATGGATCCGTTCCTGATTTATGATTATTATTTTTTTGCTTTTTAATCGGCGGAACGCAATATTGTCGTTGATGCTTGTGAAGTCATTTTATTTTATTTATGTGATGTCATTCATTTAAAACTAAGGAGTTTTTGTCAAAACGTGTCAAAGGAAACATAATTATGTCATCGCCAAGAATGGCACAATTTATGTAGGTAATTAATTTTATGCTATTGCGTAACATGATATTAGATGATAACATGAAATTAATTATAATAAATTAGGATTTGAGTGACTGCTTCGATGATTTCTTAGAATTACGTCCTTCTATTTTTAAATAATGTTTCAAATAACCTTTGCTGTAGAATAACGTAAATATTTTCGGCAAATGGCATTTGAATCTTCCATTTGACACCCAAGTGGAAGGAAGCAAAAAAGCATATCCGTTAGTCGTGAACTCGTGCCTGGTCGTGTGAATATCTCTGCGTGCGATGGAATATGATTGCACTTAACACCTTAAAATTTTTATGACATATTTCACGATTTATGCTGGTAGTGTTAAAAGATTTTATACCCGAATAAGTTTTCCATTTTCATATTTACCTTTTTCTGGGATATTGGAATTACTTTTATAGTTCATAATTATAATGAAAAAGACGTCCACATTTCCTGTCTGATAACACCCCTGAGAAGAATCTGACTCAGGGGCAGTCTATTTAATACAAATCAAACGATTAATACAAATGCAATGGAATTGTGAGTAAGATTAGCTGAAAAGTCAATATTGAAATATGTTATGTTAAAAACCTTTAAAAATTGCTACCAAGGTAAGTACATTTTTTCTAATGGCTTTAATTTCTCAAAATTGTGCATCTTCAAAATTTCAGTTGAACGATGACAACTTGTAAAAAAAATATTAATTATGGAACTCAATCTTAAATGCTGCGCACGTGATAACAAAAATATTAGAATTAATAAAATTTCTAAAACTTAGCCAGATGTTAACAAACAATTTAAGAACTGCTATTTAACATTTACTAAATACATTTACTAATGGATTATATTAACACATTTTACTTCTTGACTACCTAATAAGATATAAAAAAAAACCTTACTTATCCCTTATAAATAATGTAAATCACATTTCTCTAGCGATATCCAAAAAAACGTTATGAGATTTTTATCAAAGTATTAATTAATTATTAAAAAAATATACAAGTGGATTTCGTAATTTGATATTTTAATAATGTAACATAAACAATCTTTTATTTCACTTTAAAGACTTTTCTTCGCGATTATATTAGAAACATAGGATAGTCTAATGAGAATCGTTTATGTATTTTTAATAAACATTATGCAAATAAGATGTTGGTGTGTCGGCAGGGCTGGCAGAAATCGCATATTGTCATATTTTATTTGGAGATAATATCGCAGATTAGATTTTATTAGTTAACAGTCGCGAGGTATAATGCCATTGACCCTATTTAACCGACCTCAAAAAAAGGAGGAGGTTCTCAATTCGACTGTATTTTTTTTATGTTTGTTACCTCATAACTTTCGACTGGGTGAACCGATTTTGATGATTGTTTTTTATTTGAAAGCTGGTGCTTCCCATGTGATCCCATTCCAATTTTATATAGATCTGATGATGCGTTTCGGAGACAGATAACGGAACTCTTCAAAAAGTAACAGTAAATAAACCGCGTTTGCTATTAGCACATAAATATGGCAACAAATTACAAACAACTAGCTAGCGGTGACAAAAAATTAAAATGCATATCCAAAGTCACCGACTTCCGATATTAAAGTTGTTTTTCACTTTGTAGTGTTTTTTCGGAAGTTTTTTTTGGAAAAAGTTTAGACTAAAACTGTTTAGGTAATGTTTTATTTTAAAGGACATGATTCGTTCCAAAAATTCAAGTGGCAGCCAGAAAAAAAAGCTGAGCTTTTCTTATGAGAAATTACATTTTGATTGTTTTCTAATATTACGACGACACTAAAATGAACCGTACTGTTTGAGTTTGAAAGTACCGGAGAAATCATACTTTTGCCAACAATATTCTGGACATCTGACCTGAGAATCGAACCCAGGACTTCTTAGCAGTAGCGCTTGCGACCACTAGACCATCGATACAGTAATGTCATGTCAGTCAGTCATTCTAATTTTAAAAAAATCCAGAATATTTCTTGCCAACCCTACGTATCGACTTAGCTGTCTTCAAAGCATAATGCACTTGCATAGTGTTGCGCATCTGATCCAAGTGATGATAATATAGCTTTGTGCTCAAATATTAAAAGGAGAAACCTTGTTTCTTTTTATATTAAAAGATAAAAATAGTTGCCATGTGAAAAAAAAAGTCAACCATGAATTCAGTATATCATTCTAGACCCCCAGCGCAGAAATTTTTCGTAAGTAATACAAAAGAAAATCAGCTGTTTCACAGAAAAGTACAATACCTACGCGGTCAAAATGTATGGAACAGCTGATTTTTTTTTGTATTACCAACGAAAAATTTCAGCGCTGGGGGTTCTAGAATGATATGCTGAATTCACGGTAACAGTCTGCGCACTGGATAACAACTTATCCTGTATAATACTTTGAAACCATATTGATCAGTTAGTTCTGCTAGAAATCTTGCTTCAGAACTAACCTGTTCACCACGACTTGAATTATGTTTATAAGCGAAGCCAAAGAAAAGTGAACGCTATACTAAACAAAAAAAAAACATTCCGTTACTAATTACAACCAAAATACACACACGCTGTCACAACTCACAAAACTACCCAACATAACACATACACACTTTGATATCTCCACCATAACCCTCAAATGCTAACTACCACTCACACACACACAGCCATCCGTCATACACTGACCCAATTTTGACAAAAAGGGTTGCGTTCCACTAGATCTAATTAGAGCGAGATTTTTTCGCGTCAACTGTAAAGCCGTGTCGCTTCCGTTGTGGACGACACTACGTATTTACAGCCAACACTTTTATTAAACTCTAGAAACTTGTGTACATGTTTCAAAGAAAATGAATATGTCGTGGTAGGGGCGGGGTGCGATTGTCAGCGACAAGCGATAAAAACAAACCAACCATTTAGATATATAATTAGTCTATAACGTTCTCACTGCTGGGAAACAGGCCTGCTCGCTGTGGGAGGGAGTTGGCTGTAATCCAACACACGGGCGCAGTACGGGTTGGCAAGCTCTCATGGAAATAGCAATCTTCTATAGACTGTACTTCGGAGAGTGTGCGCATGACCTCCACGACTTGATCCCACCATCGCCCTTTTACTGCCGGACTATCAGACATATTGCACCATACGCACTTGGGTTATATCCCCAACCAGACGTACTCAGTGCTTCTCCTCCTCATTCATTATGCGCACAGCCAGTGTGGAACTCTCTGCCAGCGTCTGTGTTCCCTTCCGCGTTTAAACCATCCGTCAGTTATCTTCTGGGCAAGCTCATCCAATCATAGACCTCGTCAAACGTTTTCCATCAGCCGTCATAGAGGTTAAGAGCAGGATCATTCAGCATTTTTGTCAATTCTGTCAATATTATGTGATTGAAACAATAAAATTGTACTTTAGTCCAATTGTTTTACAAAATACATATCAATAAGAACAGCAGCGTTACTAACCACAATGTCCACAATATTATCATTGATATTGATTTTAATCAACTGATCTAATCCACTCTAGGACGTGACATCTTCCATATAACAATTACTATATGGGTACGTAGGTAGGTTTGTTTGTGTAGATAACATCCAACCTTTTACGACGCCAACAGGAAACAACGGGGTGGCCATATTCATAATCGGAAACCACAATGTTTTATGGGATTAGGGACATAAAATTCTGATGATAATGTTGCTATTAAAATGATTACTAAAATAAACTACAGCTACGCACGACGTGGGTTATAAACGCTAGATAGAATATTTAAAGCGTTATTATTTCTTTTATATAACTTTTCGGTTGGCATTGTTCTCTTATTAGCATTTATAAGGAGTTCATGATGGAAACTATAATAGTGGCAAGTTAAACATTAGGAAAAGCTTTTATCAGTAAAGACCGACCCGCTCCTGGTTCGCACGGTTTTTTTATTTAGAAAGAAAAGAAAGAAAAATGGATTATTTTACACACAAAAAAAGCCCATTACGAAAAAAAAAAACAAAAAATGCACACATGAATAGCCAAAAGCCTCGTATTCAAGCAATTAAAGTTTGTCAATTTTGTCCATTACTTGATGATGTCCGGACCAGGGACCATAATTATAAAAAAGAGCAAAAGCGAAATTTTATTTAAGTTAAAACTTTTCGTACACAAATAGATACATAGGCTGACTTAATGCTAATCTCTACCAGGTGAAGATATTAAGATTGGCAGGCATTGGTTTTTTTTTTGCGAATGGCATCTCGCAGTAGTCCAAGAGTGGCCGTGACTGCTTAGCCGGACTATCCTGTAGTTGCCTTATGAAAACTCAAAGCCTCCAACTAAGGGCTTTAAACTACTTAAATTATTAAGCGACTGCGCTGAGGGTACCGCCTGTGGGGTACGGGCCACGGCTTAGGGCGTCACTGTTATGGGACAGCATATTGAGACAGGCTGGATCATATCATTATTAAACGGGGAGTTTAAATCTACAGGGTTAGCTGCGGCGCGGGCTGGCTTCCTCGAGGGGAGCAGGCATTGGCAGCATTGACAGCTTTATATACCTAAGACTAAATATTTAGTTGAGCTTACTTACTTGCATTTTTTTTGTTTTTTTATTATATTTTTTATTTGTACATGTTGTCAGTCTCAAAGATCCCGAAATATTGCATCTGTGGTCTTGTCATAATGACGAATGTTCCCTCAAATCGCTTCAAGTCCGCAATGCGACCCCACCCCACAACGTTACGTGCACATGTCGCGTACAAGTTTGCTGTCATCCTTATTATTTTACTGTTTGCAAGTAACAACTAGATGTTACTTCATTCGTGTGCAGTCGCGCGTGAAAATAAATTAAACTGATATTCTGCGAAGGAGTTTCTAGCTACGTTATGTGGTGCAGTCTGTGAGTAGCCTTACTTTAGGTTGTATGGTTGATGCATTCGGAATCAATGCGTCAATATATGGAGAAAGACTGGGAAAATTATTTTATGCATTTTTTTAGGAGACCAGAGATAGAAATGAGCATACTATCCGGGAATTTTTGATAGACAATACTCAAGATACTTACCTGATAATCTATACAAATAAATAAGATTTTAAGTGTCTGTTTGTAATGTCAAAATAACAACTTTATACTAAATACATTTGAAAGTACAAAAAAACAACTTTTAAATTTTTTGTTTGTCTGTTTGTTCCTTATCTCCGGACCAGCTGGATCGATTTTGACGGGACTCTCACTAGCAGATAACTGATACACGCGGGCGAAACCGTAGGCAGCAACTACACACACCGGCAAAATTAGAGGAACATAAAAAGGTGATTTTTTAAAAACTTGACGGTTTTTCGACAAATAGTTCTGTTATTTGAATGATTACACTTTTTTTATAAAAAAAAATGGGAATTTTTGACAGTTTTTAACCCTCTAACATAAATTAAGCGTTTGTTCACAATTTACGCTTCTGAGTGTTTTTGATAAGAACATTGGTGGAAGCAGTCAATGGTGGATTGGTGGCCTTAGCTCATTTTGTTTGTTTTGTTTGGAGAGTTAACATTGTATTGCATACAGAAAGAGTGATTTGCCAGCAACTGGAGTCGTCAAGGCTGTAACAATGCTTGAGGAAGGTCACACCTACCGTTCAATTAGTCTAACGTTGGGTGTATCAGTATCTGTGATCCACCGGAATGTGCAACAATACAGACAGATAGGATCTTACGTGCGTAGGCGCGGGCAGAAATCGTGCAACCAGTGCCGTAGACGACCGTTACATAAGGGTGCAAACTTTGAGAAATCGTCGTCAAACAGCTGTTCAGACCCGAAATCTTTTGGAAGAAGTGCGTAACGTGCGTGTTGGTGAACGAACAGTGAGAAGGTTACATGAACTTGGATTGCAGTCATACGTGCCAGCAAAAGCGCATTAACTTGAGGTGAGCCATCGAGTAGCAAGATTAGCAGCGTTCGCTCGTCAGCATCAAAATTGGTCCAACGAGGGAGTCGAGTTTTATTCTCTGATGTAACCCGTTTTTGCGTAAATTTCATCGACGGAAGGGAGAAGATGTGGACATATCGAGAAGAACGTTCAATCAAGCAAAATTTTCCGAAAAAACGTCTTACGGTGGAGTGGTATAAGTTTGACGGAAAACACTCTCTTCTCTGACTGCACACAGGTAGATAAATGAGATCCTAGAGCCCCATGTTATGCCTTTTGCCCCATTTATAGGATCAGAATTTGTGTTTATGCACGATAACGCACGGCCCCACACTGCGCACTAGTGTATGATTATCTTAATGAGCTCGGTATAACCCGGATGGACTGGCCAGCATGATCACCAGACATTAATATAATAGAACATGTCTGGGACATAATTGGACGAAGGGTCCGGGCAAGAAATCCAGGGCCTGGAAATGTTGAAGAACTGAAATTGGCGCTGGTTGAAGAATGGGATACTTTGCTTCAGGAAATGATTGAAGGTGCCGTAAGGAGCATGGTAAGACGTACCCAAGCCCTTATAAGGGCACGAAGAGGCAAAACGCACTATTTATTTAACTTTTTCTTTTAATTTTGCTCTGTCCTTACGCATTAGGAAACACCGAAAAATTCACATTAGACCACTTTCATTGTTTCTTTTTAAAATAAATCCTAATAAACCCTAAATTCTGTTTTTTTTTTCTCACATAAAATAAATAACCGAAGTCATATGAACCGAAAACAATAAATCATCATCCTCATTATCATTTCAGCCGAAAGACGTCCACTGCTGGATATAGGCCTCCTACAAAACTTTGGTGATTGCCATTTTTTGGGGGGATTTGCCATAATCGCTACGCTCGGCAGGCGGGTTGACGATCGCAGTATGGTGGTAAAATGCATAGAGAACGCTGCTGCCCATTCTCTAGTAAGTCCCTTAGTCGCCTCCTACGACACCCACGGGAAGAAATGGGATGGTGCTATTCTTTATGTCCGGCACCACACGGAACAAACAATGAATAAAAGACATTAAATCTCAAAAACGAATGCATTTTTTTTGTATTCCTCTAATTTTGCCGGTGTGTAGTAGAGAAATAAAATGACTGGTAGTGAAAATTACGTTTCTATTAATTATCGCTCTAGAAATGTTTAAAAGTCTTCCTTACTTCTAATAGACTGCTTGAAGATGTCTCCCCACGGGAAATGAACCTTAGACCTTATAGAAGCCATCATTAACATTGCATTAACTCCTAAAAACAAACACATCAAAAAACCATAATCATACAACCAAAATTAGACCCTATTGCAGAACAATAGCTACACAACATTTAAAACATCAGCCTGTACGTGTCAGGAACACATTTTTGATGTCAGGACTTGAATTTATGAGGCCGACGACAGATTTTTTGCCGTCAGAAAAAAGGTTTGTTACTAAAACTGGATTTCCGATTTTTTCCCCAAGACTTTGGCAAGGTTGTCGAAGTTTTAAAAATATTTGTCTATTTAAAACTTAGTAAGTCCTTAGGGGTTAGGGAGAAAGAACTTATTTACATTTCAAATATTATGACGTTGAATATTTTAGGGATAAAATAAGGTGTGCACATTTCTGGAGGTTATGTAAGGAAGGTCTTAAATAGATCAGTATTATGAAGGGTTAAGATCTCACAAGTCTTGTTTTTAACAGAAACTTTCAATTAAATTAGCATTTTCTTCTCACAATCTATAAGTGCTGCTTTTATCCATGTTAAAAAATAAATGTTACATGTGCAAGGTAATACGTTGGATATTTATAAATAAATAAATAAATGTTGACGCTATAGGAACTGATTCGACTGATGATCTATGCTCTCCATGGAAAAAATGTAGAATGCCATTTTTTGCGAAAAAGTCGTACCACAATAACAGTTGAAAAAGCTTTCATTTTGACAGTTCAACAACATCCATTGCATTAGTTACATTTTGGGAACATAGGATGCAATGGAACAGAAATATCCTTCAAAATGATTTACATTCAAATTGATAGTATATTACGCATTTGGGGTGTTGAAAAATAAATCATCATTGAGACAACAATTTTTCCTTAAAATATGTTGAACTACAAAATAGCACATTTCAGGCGTTCCACCTCTCCTAGCCTGGTGCGGGTTGTTCGAAAGAGATACTGCAGCCCCTGGCACACAGACAACTGGGGGAACACGGGTGAGTTTTAGTCAGTAAAAGTCTGACACGCTCCACCCAGAGCGGGAGATGTTACTTGATGATTTCCCACCCAAAAAAGAAAACAAGAACCTCTCTTAACCAACCAAAATATTCTAGACTCGACCCCACAAACAATATAAACGCCACACCGAAAATTGAAACTAGAATTTCACCTAATTAAGTACCTAATTATAATTACACGAACAAAACAAAGGCAAAACCGACAGTCAAAAGCGACGTGCTGAATTATATTCGTTTATAGGTGTTCGATGCCCAACTCTAGTTTAAATTAATTAAACCAAACCAGGCTTTGACCGTAATAACGTAATTCTGGGCGCTGTCGGTTTAGGTCTCAGGGGGTTGAAATAACCAGCTTAGCATTTAGAGGGTTATGCCTTAGTCTTGGTTGTGTCGCGTTTAATTTTGTTATTGTAGTGCTAACTAACTGAAACCTGAACACATGTACTGCTGTGTGTACATGCTGTGAATTTTAGTGCATGCATATGAAATTGTTTTACATGGCAGTAGATGGCAGTTGAAAGGTTAAAAGTTTACGGTTTATTAGTCGATTCGCACGAATTGACTGGCCCGAATTGGGCGAATCGTCCCTATAAAATAATATATTAATTTCTATAGGCGATTCGCACGAAGTTTATTTACTTTTGAGCGAAGCGACGTTTAAAAATAAAATAAAATATTATGTGTTCCTAAATTAAATGTATGAGATAGTATTTAAGTTATCTGGAAGACCGAGCTTTGCTCGGTATTTTTTTTGGTTTGACGTTTTCTAAAAATGAAACCTAGCTAGATCGATTTATCGCCCCCGAAACCCTCTGCATACTAAATTTCATGAAAATCGTTGAAGCCGTTTCCGAGATTCAGATAATATACAAGAATTGCTCGTTTAAAGGTATTAGATTGTACTTACCTATTTAATTAATAATGTAGACTAGTAATCTGTGGAAAAGTTGCGGATTATACATTCACCAATATGTCATACCATATTTTATTATAACACACATTGTACATTTTTTTCTTTTACTCAAATAAAGAAATGAAAAAAAAAAATTGACCACTACAGGAATACGTTGGCATTTTTGTATTTTATGTAATAATTAAGTTAGTGTACATTTTCCTTAACTTTTCGTTGTTTCCTTAACGTTTAATGCAAGACCTATTCTCACAAAATTCCTACACATACGAAGAAAAAAAAACAGAAGTCTACAAGAATAACTCACAAACAAAACACACAGGCACTTAATAAACCGTTCTTACCCATGAACTACCATAATCCGGGCTTACACCGACACTTTTTGTAACCCAACACGGCCTTACCCACAAACGTGTTGATTTAGGCCACAGAACCGTGAAATAAGCAAGTTTTTGTGATACACTTTGATTTTCGGATTAAACGTAGTAATGGAAGTCCTTTTTTGTATCGAACTTGACACATCGTTTCACGTATTGGAATTGGTTTAGGTGATTTCGAAATGGTATAGATTGGAAGAGTGGAAGTTTTTATTTAGGAGTTGCTTTTGTATCACTGTACTTATCTGGTCATGTTTAAATGTTCTGGGTGGGTACATTATTTATGAAATTAAATGTTGAAATGAAATGTTTATTTATATAAGTAGATCTTTTAAGGTGAACCTAGTCCACATTTTTCCCATACAAACTTCGGGAGGGTATTACTCCACTGTTGGACAATGTACATCGAAAATTAAACGTGGTATGGTTTTGTCTCATTATTAATATTGTCTGTACGGAAACAGAATACAAAAATAAAAAGCCGTTAAAAAGTTAGGAGCCAACAAAGATTCGTTTTTCTTGCTAATTTTACCTAACTTTGGGCGTGTCTAAGTAATAAAAGAAGTATAAAATTTGAAAAACCAAGTCGGTACCGACAAAGCTCAAATATCGAAAAGTTCAATAAACTTTTTTGGTCATTGATTTATGCAGTGGTTTTTTTCATAAAACCCGATCGTCCGAAGGACTGTTCTTAATTTATCATGCGCCTGTTGTACTATAAATGATCCTGCATCTCACACAATAATGTTGTGCGTGTAGACTAGCGTCTAACTGCTCATCACTGATGTTACCTCTGTCGGACACGATGCCTGGTGAGACAGCGTGCTTTTTAGCCAGGCCCATCAGTGAGTTCGAGCCCGCGACTAGGTTCCCCTTAAGACACTTTTACACGTCAATATTTTGCTGGTCAATATTTTAAAAACTAGATGGCGCCGACATTTCTTAGCTGACTGTTCCCTGAGAAGAAAAGCCGAAACAGACTCAGAGGTCATGGTCTCTTTTAAAGACCAAACATTATATTATTTGAATTCTATGTGAGTCGTGCAAGGCAATGTCTGGAAGGGCGTTTTGAAGAAAGACCCATTGCAACTTTGAGCTGACCTGTCTCAACAGACGGCATGTATGTATCAGTCACCGTGTAGCTCAGCTATTTTAGAGAGCTCAACGACCCGTCACAAGACGCCTGCACTATGCCCAAATTTTATCATCATCTGACTAGTATTTCTCAACTATGCTGGAGTCGCGTTCCAATCTAACCCGACGCAGTCTAATAACAGTATTTTACATGGAGCGTCTGCCTATCTAACCTCCACAACCCAGTTACTGGGTAACACTATACCCCTTGGTAGTGGCAGACTTTTGGGCTTCTGACGACTCGTAACGACTGTCAAATATCTACAAATGACAGCCGGGACCAGCGGCTTAACGTGCTTTCTGAGGCATGAAGGAGTCTCGGTACGTAAAGGTCACCCATCCACGGACCAACCGCTGCAAGCGTTACTTATTCCGATTGATCGCCCGTCAAATTAATCAATATCCAATTAAAATGCAACCAAACAAGAAATATCTACACCACCCAAATTAATAAAACACCTCCCTATACACACAAACTCAACCCTACCATGTGCAAAATGACATGTCGTTGCCGCGAAAGGGTTAACGGACCTGTCAGCCGTGAGTTGGGCTAGCACCTGTCCCCTACGGCTTCGGGATAGGGTTACGGGATCGCACTTGACAGTCTTCGCGGCCGTCTGTGGCGGCAGACTGACGTTTAAGTTCTATGTAACTACCTAGGTAGTGTTGGAGGGTTAAAGTGATTATAACCTCGTTGTGTATGTGTATCGTTTCGTTGCTGATTAAAAGAATAGATGAGACTAGCTTTTGACAGCGGCTTCGCCCACGTAGAGGGCCGGAATTATCCCCCGGGAACGTACTACCGGGATAAAATGTATGGGTTAGTATAGCTTAGTCTAGGTTATACCTAGATTGGGTCCAGGGGCGAATGGTCTGGAGAAATCCGTCGCCCCCTACTTCTTAGGACCCGAGATGGCGGCGCATAGTGTTCCGGGGATCGCAGAAGTCACACTAGTTCCCGTGATCCCCGGTACAAGTGTGAGACGGAACACCGGGGTGATTTTAGTCAGTAAGAGTCTGACAGAACCCTCCGACCTCCCCGGGGCGAAGGATTCATGACATCCATGAGGATTTCCCCCGTAATAAAAAAAAGGTTATACCTAGATTAGCATATAGGAACTGTCTTTGTGTCACATTTCATCCAAATCCGTTCGGCCGTTTTCGCGTGATTGAATAAGAAACTTACAAACTATCACATTTATTATATTTGTAGGATACTTAAGTTAATTTAGAAAGAGCATGAATCTACTGTTTCTATCTTGGAATACGTTGAAATTGGCAAAATAGAACAATTCGGTTTTATATGAAATAATACGACACGATTTCACGGCTCATTAGTCGATTCGCACGAATTTGCTCACACGAATCGGGCGAGTAGTCACTTATAAATTACAATTCAATAGACTATTACAGAAATGTGTATTAGGCAATTAGCACGTTTTGAACAAAACGTTCAGGAAAAAACGAAAAGATAAGAAAAACTTACACTAACTGTATTACATAAAATACATAACGTCCCAATTGCCTAGTACGTGTTTCTGAAATTATCGATTCGCCCACAAGTAAATTAACTTCGTGCGAGTCATCATATCAGCCGAAAGATGTCCACTGCTGGACATAAGCCTCCCTAAAGGGGGTGATTTACCATAATCGCTTGCCACGCTTGGCAGGCGGGTTGGCGATCGCAGTAAGGTGGTCAAAGGCATAGAAAACGTTGCTGCCCATTCTCTAGTAAGTCTCTTAGTCGCCTTCTATGACACCCACGGGAAGAAGTGGAATGGTGCTATTCTTTTACGTCCGCCACCACACAGAACACGTGCGAGTCGCTTATAGTTTTTTTTTTATTATCTCGAAGTGACGATTCGCCCAATTCGGGCGAGTGAATTCGTGTGAGTCGACTAATAAGCCATTTTGACGCTTTGTATTAGTCAGATCTGCCTAATTACCTCATTAAGCACGTACTTATACTAGAACTAAGTAACTGCATAGTTTCTGCGTACGCTTTTAAATTTAAAAAAAGAATGTTGAATTTAATCTTGTCTTTCTCTATTTTAAACCTACGTACGCCAGACTAGCTCAAAGTCAGTGTTAACACCGACCTGCAGTTAATTGTACAAAAACAAAAAGTATAGGTACGGAAAACAAGAATTAAAATAACAACGCAGAAACACATCTCCTAGAAGTGACATGAGCTACAACAACATCGCAAGCATAGTGCCACTTCCAAACCGCGACTGACAATCCCAACCACGCGCAACTAATATTATAATCCAGTTCGCTAATCACGCATGTTATCTTAAGATGACGTCATGTGACATATCTAGGCAAGTGCATGCGTGCAGTGAACGCATGTGTCACAACATATCAGACCTAGTTGTGCACCCGTGTGTACCTATGCGGTGCGCGTGCGATGTCAACATCGCACCAATTTGTATAGAAAATTGGCTACTGTAGTACCTACCGTTTTCTTTTTAGAGATCCGTGGTAAAAGTAAAGCGGTACATTGTAGAACTGATTCGGTGAATGTACGTATGTCACGGGTGATTTTTAACCGACTTTAAAAGGAGGAGGATATCTTCGACAATTGTGGATCGATTTCGAAAATTCTTTCTTTCATGGATAGGGTATGCCTAAGGGGTGGTCCCATATAAATTTTATTAACTTTGGTAAGGTAGTTTTTGCGTTACTTTCGATAGTACGTATTTAATCCACTTTGTGTATCCTAAATTCCTGATGATATTCTAATACTTCATGTCACTATTGTTTACATATTAAGTAGTGTTATACGAATTGATGTGGAAGAAAAACAAGTTTTTAGTTTACACTTTATAGTTATGGTAGGTACACACGGCTACACATCAAGCTATACGGTGACTGCTACATACATGCCGTCTGCTGAGACAGGTCAGCTCAAAGCTGCAATGGCTCTTTCTTCAAAAGGCCTTTCCAGACATTGCCCTGCATTGTTAGACTCACATAAAATTTAAATAATATAATGTTTGGACTTTAAAAGAGACCATGACCTCTAGTTTGTTTCGGCTTTTTAAAAATATTGACCAACAAAATATTGACGTGTAAAAGTGTCTTTTAAGATCTACTTACATAAATAAACATTTCATTTCATTTCATATACATATCCAGTTTACACGGATCTCGAACTGTACGGAAATCCTATACAATGCGAGATCAGGTTATACTGGAAATTTATAGCTTGATGTGTTGCCGTGTGTACCTACATACGCCGTAACTATAAAGTGTAAAATAAGAACTTTTTTTACAAAAAAAATAAACAACACAACAAAGTAAAAAATCACTTTAATTCAGAAGTCAATGGCAAAAAAACTAAAATACAGATCCAAAAACAGACTTCCGAAATTAAAGTTATTTTTCGCTTCGTAGTGTTTTTTTTTTGGAAGACTGTTCTAGTATTCATCTATATTTTTTTTTTGACACATCGGAAACAAAGGAAGTTCTTTACGACGTTATAGAAAAAAAACAGAATGATTTTATGCAAAAATGATCACATTAATTAGTCTCCTCTGAGCCTTGAATTTTAAAAACATTTTCAGTGCAAAAAGCGTCGCCAGTTTACCAATAAGACCAAATATTTCAAAGCAAAACTGAAACCAGCAATAGTCCAAAATAAAAATGGCAAAAAGATTGCAGCAATAAAAAAACAAAAGCATACCAAACATAATTGAAAAGATAGCTTTTCATAACTAAAAATGGACGAATCGCTACAGTTGAAAAATACCGTTTCATTACAACAAACCATTTCGCTCTTCACTGCTCTAGCATGGCATTCGTAAGTGAATGCAATTCGTTTCGTCATTCGGTCACTGGCGATCTCTTGACTAGAACTTTGTTAATTGGGACAGTTTGTGAGAAAATGTGATTGAAATAATTCAAGGTTTTTGATGGAAAATCGTGGCGATGTCTTGAATTAAGACATCGTTGAAGGTTACTTTTTTTAGGACATTAATAAATGTTGCAATAGTTTCTCTATTGTGAGTTTCTGACTAATAAAGCATACACGACACCCCGCTTGTATTATCCGAGGGAAGGGGTAAGGTTCCCGCAGACAGGCGCAACAAAGCGGCGAGACGTGAGTGGAGTCCAGGCTCGATGTTGCATCGCGAATGTCTGCGGCAGACTTAAGGCATGTGTAACTATAGTCCATCCACATTTCTCCAGTTAAGTCCCATGTAACAGGGGGCGAGCCTATTCCCATCATTTGTGAACAATTGTGATTCAACATTTGTGATCCAGATGCTGATTGTCTGACTTGCCATACAAAATCTATCAAAAACGGTGAGACCCAACATAATTTTTTTTTTTTGACAACGATGCCCCACACTAAAAATTACTCCTGTATTGTGGGTGCGTTTACAAACATTTAAATACACATATACAAACAGCCAGACTCGGTACAACTACTTGTAGGTCATACAAATATTTGTTCCGTGCGGGAATCGAACCCGCTACACGCAGCACAGCAGTCAATCGCTTAAGACGGCGCCGACCAAACTAGGCGAGCGGCGAATAGGTTTTTACCGCGGCTCGCTTGTTGTGTGCATCGCCACTCACACAATGACAAGTTTTCTCGAGGCCGTTTGCAGCTGCACGAAAAAGTAGATAACTCGGGATTTGAAAAATTCTAGTTGTTGTGTTGAGTGGGTAGGTAGATAGGTATGGTTAGTAAGCAGGGTAGGTAGATGGATATGGTAAGTAAATTGGGTAGGTAGATAGGTATAGTAAGTAGGTTAGGTAAGTAAGTGGGTTGGTAAAGCTAGTATCATCTACTTAATAAAAATACACCAATTTACTTATTAACTTGTTTATTTAAGAAATTTTGTAGGTTAGTACATACAGTAAAAAGTAAAACTTTTTCCAAAAAAAAAAGGAACGCAGAAGGCGGTGACCTTGGATATGTATTTAATTTTTTTGGCACCGCCTTCCGAAATTAAAGTTATTTTTCACTTCATAGTGTTTTTTTCGGAAGTCGGATGTTTTTTTGGAAAAAGTTTTCATTTTTCACTTTTTAGTTATAGTACCTACCTCACTAATTCGAAATTTCATAATCCTTGGGGTCAAAACAACGCATATTTATGCGATAGCAGCAATCGCGGTTGATTTGCTGTTATTTTTTGAAGAGTTCCGTTGTCTGTCTCCGAAACGCATCATCAGATCTATATATAGAAATTGGACCACACGGGAAGCACGAGCTTTCAAATAAAAAAGAATCATCAAAATCGGTTCACCCAGTCGAAAGTTACGAGGTAACAAACATAAAAAAAAACAAAAAGACATACAGTCGAATTGAGAACCTCCTCCTTTTTTTGAAATCGGTTAAAAAGCTTGTTGAATCTGCACGTGTTTTATTGCAGTTTTCTTTTGCGTTTTGCAGTTTCAATTTCAACAATTTTCCGTTTTGATTGTTTTTTTATATCCTTTTGAGTTAGGGCTTCAAGAATATATGTAGGTTCCTTAATTTACATTTTCCTTTCTAATCGAGAGTCAATAATTTCCGGCAGTAAACAATCAAAATAAAACATTTTAAATTTTTCTTCCATTTTAATACAAAATTCTTTATCTTCCTCTATTAATTCAATCGTCATGTCCACTTCAGTCCAAACTGCAAATATGCATGTTTGTCTCTGTGTGACGTGAAGTTGTCCCTGTGCCTGGAAATACCAATCATGTTTTTTATTTACATTGAGATTACCATCCTTGTCTCTTTTCCGAAAAAAAAATGTTTTTCTCTTTTATGCCATCGTCTACACTCATGCCCCTGGCTGAGTAAGGACATTTTATTTCTATAATTTTGTCATCTTCTACAATTCCATCTGGACTTGCTCCTAAAAATGGAAAATTTCGGTCGATGAATCCACATGTTCTTATGGGAGTTTTGAGAAGAACTTTGAGTTGAGTACGCGCAAGGTGTTTATGATTTTGACCATATTTAATGGACATGGATCGATTTTTTTTTCAGTCACGATAGTTTTGACTATAGGTCCGCATTTAATTAGCCCTCGTTTGCACACTTTTCCAAAAACAGATGCCGTGAGTCGCAGTTTCCGCTCCTGGCGCCATTCGATTGAATCAGCTTGCAGAATAACAAAAAAATATACTCAATTAACAACTAAACCAACTTACACCGTTAATTGATCCAGTTTCATTTAGGACATTTGCAGAAGTGAATCTATAATTAAATAAAAAAATGCTAATAAAGAGCAAAATTTTGAAAACTATGAAGCATGGCTGTTAGATTTGTTTACTTTTTAGTTATACTTAATAGTAAACAAATATAACAACACCACATTAATTCGAATATTTGAGAAAAAGTTACATCGACCATCTTGGATTTTAAAACTAATGTCAAATTTGCAATCGACACCCCAAAACCCTATTAAACATTACCCATATAGAATACTTGGGAAAAATTTGCATCCGTCATCTTGGATTTTAAAATAATGTCATATAGAGAAAAAGAAAACACAAAATTGAAATACATACATATTACACAAAATTTAAATACATACATATTATGACTATGGGGAACGGTTTTCTTCTGGAAAAGAGCGCCACTTTTCTTCTTATAATACCTTTCCTTACGCTTACCCATTTTTACTAAAACAAATATAAAAAGTTAAAAGTTAATGTTAGATCCGTTATAAGTAAAACTCAAAAAACTAAAAAAAATACTTACCTCATTTTAGCTGTTTGCAGCAGTATACGTACACAATAGATCGCGAATTCGTGTTCCCGGCGCGTCGCTCCGCAATGAGACGTGACCTCTCTCTGAGCTCCCGTGGTCGACTGAATTCCCGAGCGGTGTACGTCGTATTATATTCAACACCGCGCGTCCATAGAAATAATGTATGGCAGATTTAAGATGCTTTAAAAAACAATTATATTAAAATAGCCAGGCAACATTTTGAAAATGTAAAACCTACAAATTGTAGTTTAGACATTTGAGATTAATATAATTTAAAGTTCGTTTCAAAATTCAACAGTTTATTATCAAAATTTTACGAAACGCGAGTATGCGATTTTTAGGTTTTTGTCCAACTTTACGTAATTTTGTTTATTAAACTATACAATATTTTTTATTTTTTTCTCGGAACAATCGTAAACATATTCTTGGTAGTATTCTTTACAAAAATTTTATGCTAACTCTTGTAATAGTATTGATTATATCGACTGAACCGTGACTACTGTTTTTGATTTTTTTGCACGATACAGTCTTAACCACTGCGCCAACCGTGCTGTCTGTTATTTATAATATGTTGCAATGGTCTCACCGTTTTTGACACTTACATATTATTTATAAAATGCCAATAAGTAGACTTAGGCCCCTATTCGATGTAATTAGTCTTATCTAGACGTGGTAATTCGGCCTATGTAAGTATAAACATATTACCGAATCTCGGATAAAGTGTCACCAAGTAACGAGCGAATAGGTTGCTTCTAGGCAATCATGAACTAGCTTCGACCACATTAATCGCTTAACAGCCGGTGAAATAGAAATTATACGTGAGCCAAAGCAAAATAATAAACAGGTGCCTAAAAAGGACACTATATTGCGCTGTCAATATGGTCCTGATTTGCTTAAAATGGCAAATTATAACAAGTTAATGATATCCGATTTTGTGTGCCTTACAGCAGAATTCATAAACACAAGACCGCAACGGCACTTTAAGGTGCTTTTTTTAAGCGCTATAAAGAGTTTTGAGAACGTTTTCAACTTCGTTGAGGATTCACAGCCTTGACCCCAAAATTACTTGCTCAAAAATACTACATATATAATCTTTGCTTATATTTTCGCTCAAATAGGATCAAACTCCTCCATAGCAACTAAGTTTATTCCTGCGCAAACAATCCGTAGGTCCAGGTGATCGATCCAGCGACCTCGTTCCTCATTGTCAGCCACTCAGACATCGACCGGCTTTTTGTAACGGATGCCACGCACTTACAAGATTAATTCACACTCAGCTGAAGATTGATATGTTGTGACAATTGGGATCCTTTGTGAGCATATCTAGGTGTTGTAGGTACGTAGGTGGAAGTAGCGCGGTGAGTGAGATGATGTTTACATCATTGACTATTAAGAAATGGCTGGCTCAATTCATTCAATGGGTTCGTGCAGCGCCGATGACGGCCCAACTTGTTCGCAATGCCGCGAGGCCGAACTAAACTGTTAGACAACGTCCCCCTGACGCGAACAATGCGCACACTAAATTTGGTTGCCGACAGAATTGATCTTTTCTCATGTTCACTGAGCGAGTTCGCAAAGGTAACGTTACACCTGCTATGTTTTTAATTTGTAAGTTGCATGCGACATGGATATTTATGGTGTAAATTATTGCATGAATTGTTAACTACACTACCGAATTGGCGACACTGTAATGGTAGCGCATGTATGTAAATAAATAAATAAAAAAAATACGGTTCAATTATTATTAGAATACTAACTTTTGACAGCAGCTTCGTATTGAAACCTATTTATCTTTCACAGCAATTAGATCTATTAGTAGATAAGAGTTTAGGTCGTAATATCCATTACCTTTTGGCCAAAGATGCTAACAGAAAACCGGCCGAAAAGCGTGAGTCAGACTCGCACAAGTAAGGTTCCGTATCACCGTACAATATTTAACACTACATTCAAAAAAATACTTTAGTAAAAAATTTTACCTCTTTAATTTTTACTTTATTTTATTTTTATTATGGGTGCATAACCTTTCGACTGTAAGGTAGACTCTGATAACAACAGAAAAGTAATTGTGTTAATTACTTGACACTTGAAGGTTTACAGCGGCCATAGTAAGGGTGGGTGCTGTCACTGCTCTAAGAAGTTAAATAACGGAACGGACCTGTACCAATTTAAATTGCCAAACCACTGTCATTCCTTTACAGTTACATAAAACTACAAATCCACGTCGGGTGTCAATAACTTTAACAGTAAATTTTCTTCGTACCTCACAATCTGTGAAAATTTCAAGTGTCCGTGTGTAGTGATCGGACATATGGACAGAGGAGCCATAGTAACGGGTCTCGTTGGCACCCTTTTGGTACGGAACCCTAAAAAACCTGCTACCGTCCATTGAAAAGTAAATTATCAGCGACATTTATCGTCTTGTTTTGGCAAAAGCCTTGAAAACAAAGATTCCTAATACACGAACTTAATTTTTATGTTGATAGGGGTCATAAAGAAAACGCTCATCTGCTTATATTGGCAACTAGCTGTTACCCGCGACTTCGCCTGGTAATACCAGAATACCAGGATGTAAAGTAGCCGTTTTCCTTCTCCAGGTTACCCAGGCTACCTATCTGTCAAATTTCATGACGATCCGTTCAGTGGTTAATGCGTGAAAAGGTTGGGATCATTCATTCATTAATTTCATGATTTCAGCCGTAAGATGTTCACTGCTGGACATTAGCCTCCCCCAAAAGGGGGGGATTTGCCATAATCGCCACGCTTGGCAGCCGGGTTGGCGATCGCAGTATGGTGGTCAAATGCATAGAGAACGCTGCTACCCATTCTCTAGTAAGTCCCTTAGTCGCCTCCTACGACACCCACGGGAAGAAATGCGATGGTGCTATTCTTTTACGTCCGGCACCACACGGAAAGCCAACAACTGGGCACAAATCCAGACTCCGGGCTGCTATTGACAAATTCCAGATGGAAACACCTACTAACACTTTGCCCAACCTGGGAATCGAACAAAGGACCACAATCTCAGCAGTAGCGCTTGCCACCACTAGACAAGCGAGGCAGTCAATGTTACGTCAATTTCAAAACTCCGATACAAACAATGTCATCCACATATTTTAACAGAAGTTTAACAACGCCGAGCTAATCGAGACTTAACAGAAACCACCAGAATGCTGCGTACCAGCATACCAGCATAGACCGAACGCGGCGAAGCGTGAACTATTGAACCCCTCGGAACGACAGACATGCGACGAATCGACAGACTAGCGGAGATAGACGCAGTAGTACCAGTTTGATAGACTAAATTAAATGTAGCTGTGGTAAGTCTGCGGTGTGGCCGGTAGGACAGCGGTATTTTTTTATCCCGTCAGAGCGCCATCTATTGAACATCTTGGAATGAGCAAGAATCAACAGAGTTGTAAAGAAACCGGCAATAGTTCACGAGATATACAGGTTGAAATTGAAAACATGCGACACACCGAAATGGGAGATTGTACTCATCATTATGAACAACTCTTACTAAGGAACCAAACCTGAAATCGCGTAAAAAAAACAGCTGTTCCCTACATTTATGTTCGCATATCTCCAAAGTCACCGACTTCCGAAATTAAAGTTATTTTTAACTTTGTAGATTTTTTTTTGGGAGTCGGTTGGTTTTTTTTAACTTCTGTTGAAGATCTGCCTATTGGCTTTGGCACCTTGGGGAACTATAAATACCAGTTTTTCATACACATTACACTAATTTTCCGTAAAATTCTTAAGATTTTATTTAATTTGAAGATTTAAATGCGTCTAGCGTGTATCAATTTGTAATTTAATCTCACAAAGAAGGTGCGAACAGCGATGTTTAATTTGCATATAATTTCGCTTGTTTCTTTATAGATATCGGCATAATATTTTAGAGTCTAAAAAGTAATTTATTATGATGTATTCGGAATCTTAATGGAGAATAACGTAGTTTATGTGTCATTACTAAAGTAAAGGCGAATATCAGCGTCACTATAAAAAATTGCAAAAATGTCATATAAATAATATAACAAAATACCATAATTATAATGTTCTCACTGCTGGTACCAAGGTCTCCTCTCTGTGAGAGAGAGTGGCCCCAGTGCGGGTTGGCATATATCACATGTCTTCCGGGGATCGCGGAAGTCACGCTAGTTCCCGTGATCCCCGGTGCAAGTGAGAGACGGAACACCGGGGTGGTTTTAGTCAGGAAGAGTCTGACAGACCCCTCCGCCCTCCCCGGGGCGGAGGACATCCATGAGGATTTCCCCCCGTAATAAAAAATAAAATAAAAAATGTCACATGTCTTCGAATTATTGGTTCTAGGAAAAGCCGGTTTCCTCACGATGTTTTCCTTCACCGTTTTGAGAGCACTGGTGAAGAAATAATTTACACAAAGCAAAGCGCCTACCTGGGTATGAACCTACGACCTACAACATGTAAGTCGGCTCGGATCTACAACACGCAAACCGCGGTTGTTACCACTGGACTACCACTGCTAGCAACATCTGAAACAGCTGAATTCCCGATGTATTTATGGTAGGTACAGACGCCAGCACATTTTTTTGTGTGGGAAATCATAACTTCTCCCGCTCTGGGTGGAGTGGGAGGGCGTGTCAGACTTTTACTGACTAAAACCCACCCGTGTTCCCTCAGTTGCCTGTGTGCCAGTAGCCGCGGTATCTCTTTCGAACAACCCGCACCCCTGGCAGGCATCGGCCCTTGCTTTACTCGCCGTCCGCAAGCCCGCGCCTACGGTGGTTGGAAATCAGCCTGGGATTCCCGACGCCCAGGGCGTCTCATGCGAAGGACGCCAGCACATCAAGCTACCCCAAACTGTCAAATTTTTCCAATGAGGGTTTTCATGAATATTCAAGCCACCAGTTGGCGCCACTTTGACAAGAGGTCTTCCATTTCGACAGTGAACTTAAAATATTTGATGTCATTCGTTTCATTCTTTCGTTTACCATTCAGTCCGTAGGGGCTTTGACACTTCTGACAGGTGCCCGGACCTGACGTCTCAGTGCTGCCACCTAGTGAACGCCATTTCAGGAAACCCTCACTTCAGTGAGGGTTTCCTGAAATGAACCTTAAGCTTATGTGATAAAAATGAAAATCTATCAAAGAAATTTGACAGATTGGGGTAGCTTGATGTGCTGGGGTCTGTACACCCAAGTTTTGGCCTGTTATGTTTAAGTTCTATGGAATGAGGAGCTGATTGCCATTAAGCGGGCACATATCTAGATTCCGGGCTGCTACTGAGAAATTCCTGATAGAAAAACCCAATAACATTTCACTCGACCTGCGGACCTCATGCTCAACCGTGGCGCTTGCGACCACTGGACCAACGGGGCAGTCATATCGAATGTCATTTGTTTAACAATAAAATTAATGTCAAGATACCTGCATGGCCGGCCATACACGGACAGCTTAAAGCAGCCAGTATCGGCTGCTTCAAACTGCGACTGCATAGCAACCGTACCCTTTTACGTACACACATACACGGAACCGCTCGAGCAGTCGCGACTGCTTCGGGCTTCGGCAGCGCGGTAAAATTTCATCGTGCGGCTAAGCAGTCGCCAGGCACACACTGACTGCTCGAGCCGTCGACTGCTCTCGCGCAGTCTCTCCACCCGCGCTCTTCATTCCACGTCACGCGCGCCTCTCGCCCGCACGCTTTTTGTTTTATTTGTTGAGCAAAATGAACGACGTAGATAGTAACGCGCTAATCCTAGAGTGATGATCGTTGAGCAGTATCAATGGCAGCTTCAAGCTGTTGATTCTGACTGCAAGAGCGGTCCGTGTATGTTGATTTGGCTAACAGCTCGATCAGTCCGTGTATGGCCGGCCTAAAAGTCATTTTATTATTTGTATCTACCTCGGATTTTTTACTACATATTAATGCTTAAATTCTTTATATTCAATGTAAATCCACACTAGCAATAAAACCAGTAATTACCGGTTTAATTTCGTTCATAAAACTTACATTAAAATTGCCCCTTGAGTAGCGTATGATTCCATAAAACTGAATTGCTTACCTGTAAACAAAGAAAATAAAGCTTTAGTACATTATATTTAACGCACACAGATATACATAACGATATAGAACTGATTATTGCTTTATGATACATAATTTTTATTTCTGTGAGTAGGTTTGTACAAACAGTTTACACGTCAATCATATTTTTAAAACTAGATGAGGTCGGCGTTTCCTATCTGACTACTCTGAGAAGAAAGGCCGAAACAAACTCAGAGGTCACAGTTTCTTTTAAAGTCCAGACATAATCTTGGTCAGATCTTTATTGTCAATCCAGTGTACGACTAAACGCCGACAGACACTACGGCGACAGACTGAAAACCGACAAGACTTTACTTCGACGGGACTGTTTGAAAGGAAACTTTGCCAACAGGGCTCATCAGGTAGCTTATTGGTTAGGTTAGGTTAGAATTGCGACCGACCGCGCGCGAGCCGAGCGAGCGAATCGAGCGTTACTTCCATGTTAGTGGCAGTTACTTGACTATTTAGTAATAGCGCAAGGATGAGCCTTGTCGGCGAAGAGTCCCGTCGAAGTAAAGTCTTGTCGGTGTTCAGACTGTCGACGTAGTGTCTGTCGGCGTTTAATCGTAAACTCTTGTTAATCAGTTACAACAGTATTATAATTAGAGAATTAGCAGTAATTAACTATGGTAAGTTAAAGAGTAATTAATTATCGAAAGGATCCCAGGTAACCTAAGAACAGAGGCTTTTGTTTTTCCAACTAAGTGCCTACCCACTCAACGTTAAGTTGATCCAACATCAATTCTTAGATTGGCAGTGACGGGCCAATGAGAGCGGTGCTGACCCAGTGATAGCGGTCCTGACTTATAAGTGTTCGAACCCAGGCAGGCGTTACGTAAATAATCTCATCACCTCTGCTCTTAAAACGGTGAAGGAAAACATCGAGAGGAAACCGGCACGTTCAAGAACCAAAAATTCAAAGACATCTGACATCTACCAACCCGCACTGGGGCCGCGCGGTCCCACTAGCTCTCGAAGAGAGGAAGCCTGTGTCCCAGCAATGCGAACATGCTATGCTTTAGCAATTCTTTGAACAATTTTAACGTTTTACCAATTTATCTGATACTAACACTTATATTCTAAGTCGTAACCTCGAAAGCTCCTCGACTCACAACTCGGTCGAGGAGACCTGCAGGCGTGCCTCGAAAGATCCTCAAAATCGGTATTCATAGATGTAAGACTGAGGAAATTAAGAGGTGCCTCGAATGAGTGTGAGTCGAGGTGATACGTCACAAAAACGTCATTGTTTGGAGAAATATTCCGTTTATAACATTGGCTAACCTTATTTTTAAGTTTAGCCAATGTTATAAACGGACTGATTTTGTGCAAATCTCCGCAAACAATCTGAAAATACATTACCAATTTAAGTATGTAAGTAGGATAGGTAACTACTACTAAAATACTAAATTTGATGATGAATGTTAACTTGTTTGCGCAAAAAATTTTAACAGCAACTTACTTGAAAGTTTCCTGTTGCATAAAATCGTAAAGCGGCTAATACTTGGATTATGGGTGGAATTGGCAATCCACGTCTGTTACCACCAATATCTTGAAACAAAAGTGGTAACAAAAAGCTCACCACAACATCTTTATTTATTTATATATACTTTATTGTACACCACAATAATACACAACAAAGAAAACAAAGTACACTACAAAATATACAATGGGCGGCCTTATCGCTTTCCGCGATCTCTTCCAGGCAACCATGGCATGGACAGTGATTGGTCTGGACATAAAATGGGGATGTTGTTGGCGCAAATAGTAAAGCGAAATCTAATTTTAAATTCATTTTCATCATAAAACTCAATTGGATTTCCTGCATCTCGTAAATAGCGTCGCGATACGTAATTATATGGATTATCGTACACTATAGTCAATAAACTCTTCAAAAGACATTACGAAAATGTGATAAAATACACTTTGTTTTGGTTAAAAGCTTCCTCAAGGTAGATGCCGCCGTACCTTATATTTGACAGTTGGTTCCTCAACTCAAACTCACCTCGACTGAGGAAATTGTCTAAGATGAGGAGTAAAATTGCAACTATGAATATCAAACTACCTAAGTGATTGAGTCGAGTCGAGGAAATCATGAGGTTTTGACTTAGAATATGGGTGTTAAAGCAATTTATTTTTTGACATTAGTTGCCAAAAAAACAAAACTATACATTTCTTTATTTCCACAAAAGCACCAGGGAGTAGGAGAAAACCCTACCGTTACCTCAATTTCGGTTAAACGTTAGCATTATGGAAACTAACCTTAACTAACCCTCAAGCGCCGTGTCCGGTCGTTAAGACCAGCCATGCATGTTTTCTGTCTAACCCGCCGTTGCGAGCAAAATTCCATCTTCCCGACTTCGGGTAGGCTAGACCTCGTAATTCGAAATCGCTTTCTCACTATGAAATTCCGTATTTGGCTGCATACCGTACTTGAAATATTGAATACGGAATTTTCTTCAAACATCATCTTGTTAAAGACGTAGAAAATATACCCGTTTTGGTTATTATAACAGCATAACTTTGTTACGAAAAAGTCGGTCGTAGCAATATAAGTTATCACTATTTTGGTGCTGCAGAAGAAATCGATACTCGATCGACGATCGTGTTCAAGACCCAATTCCCTCCAAAAAAATAAGCAGCTGATGCATCCGACACTTCTTTTACAGATCAGCATAAATCCGACATCTATACGGTTCCCAAACAAATCTACAATATATTAAAACTTTAATAAATCTCACATCCCGTTAGTAACTACCAGTTTAGGCAATAGTTTACTATAAACATTAAGGGAATTATTCATAAACAAATACTTTATCACGCTGAGATACACACGGAGTTGATGGGTTGTGCTATTAACCCGTAGCGAGCGGTGGGGGGCCGAATCGGCCCACTATCTATCCCATTACCATCCGTTACCATTTTATTACCATCTTTTACCATTTGTCGGGTCACAAAAGTTTTATACAGAGATCTTTTTTTTTCCCGGGAAATTTACAAAATTCATTTGTTTTGAAATCGGTACATTTTTTTTTGGTTCGTCATCGGAGTGTTATTGCCTTATAGTCGTTGACGTTATTATAGAATTTCATTTTTATGGCCCAAATGGTCGTGTGTATTTTGTATACGTTATGTCAACGTCATAAATGTTTATTTCTTCTGTTCTATCGGAATTCGATGTGTTTTACATAGTTGTGATTCGAGTTTCAAGAATATGGTAATGTTAAAATCGAAATTAACTGTCGATGTTACTAATCGTTCGATTTTATGTTAACTTATAACAGTCTCAGTGAAAGGTTTTACTTTTTATTACCATTTTGCTTCTAGTTTAATTATTAATTTGATAAATCTTTAATTGATTTCTGAAAGAATCTTAATAACGTTTAGTCATTTGGATAATATAGTTAGATAACGCTTAATTTTGTGGTTAATAAGAAAAAAAAAATCTTTTTAAATACGTCTTTGATTTTTCTGGCTGCATGAGGTTCTACGTTCTAAGTTACTGGAATTGGTTTCCGTACTTAGACCTTCAAGTGGACCATTGTACGAGGGCCAGTGCGGTCATCCATAATCAGCCTTTGAAGTTCCCACTGCTGGGACAGAAAACTTTTTTTTAGTGTGGGATATCATCAAATAACTTCTCCCGTTCTGGGTGGAGCAGGAGGGCGTGTCAGACTACTACCCACTACTGACTAAAACCCACCCGTGTTCCCTCAGTTGCCTGTGTGCCAGGGGCCATAGTATCTCTTTCGAATAACCCGCACCCCTGGCAGGCATCGGCCCTTGCGGACCCCACCAGTTGGTGCTGCCATCTCTTTGAGGCGCGCGTGGAACACACCGCGCCGTCGACCCGGGCTTGGTGCTTACCGGACAGCGAGCTACCCATTACTCGCCGTCCGCAAGCCCGCGCCTACGGTGACCGGGAATCAGCCTGGGATTCCCGACGCCCAGGGCGTCTCCTGCGGCGACTAGCTCTTCAAGACGGCTGTAATCTATCAGTCTCTGTTAAATTTTTTCTTGAAAAACAAACAACAGCCTACAGTAACGAGATTAACGTTCTTATTATCATCGTCTGCCTAGCCTTTTCCCATTTTTACAAGGAGAGACTGCCTATCTGACCTCCATATACCAGTTACTGTGTAACACGTTACCCTTTGTTAAGACTGGTTGTCAGAGTTTCGGGCTTCTGACGACCCGTAACGACTGTCAAAGATTCACGAATGACAGCCGGGATTAGCTTAACGTGCTTTCCAAGACACGGAGGGGTCTTGGTATGTGAAGATGGTCAAACAAACACGAAAAAACTGTGGCAGAGTTAGCTTACCCGACCGACCGACCCGTGCGGGTGATAATATTCAGCCACAACTCCTATTGACTTTCTTATCATAATAAATATTATATCAAAGAAATAATAGAACGGAGCTCAAAGGTTATTATAGATTCTTCAAACAATGATAATGGTAGACAAAGAAAACACCTTACGTCGTATCAAAAATGAAATAAATGTTTGTGAAATACAATACTATAGATAGTGAAATATGTATTGCTGTATTGTTGTTTTTGTATCGTATAAAATATGTTGGATGAACAATGAACTATATAGGAGAAGGTATGTACTATGGAGGAAACTTACATCTGACCAATTTGAAAACAAAATCCCGTGCACACAGTGACCACAATTGTTAGCAAGCGTTACTATAGCGGCTGAACGCTGCAAGCAATAATAGTCCTTACGGTGTATAGACCGTCAGGATGAAGTGAAATGAAATGAAGTGTTTTTTAAATTCGTTATTAAAAACTACTACTACAAAAATTATATTACAATTTTCTCAACTAAAACTAACATAAAAACTAACTTATATACAGAAGTGTCCGGTAACGGTGTCGCGAGTTCAATTGTTTTTTTCCCATCTCAAAAAATGCCCAACGCGCCGTAAGAAATTTTCACTTAACAATTTCGTGGGTCAAAAAACTCTGCTGCATTGCACAGAAGTGCAATAACAATGCGGTCAAAATGTATGGGGTTCACAATCATTTACTGAATAACAGGTAACGGGTAACAGGTTCAGGTACAGGTTCTCTATGTAACTGGTACTGTTCCATTTGATTATGATGTTCATCTTGAAAAGACTACGCTGATGTTTTTAAAGTCCAAAGAAAATTGGCTGAATTACCTTATTTTAAACGGAGTTATTTTAACTATTTAACCAAATTCATGAGTCATTTCGATATCCTGAAGTTACCAGCACCGTAACTCCATTTTAAGGCTCCCGAAGACTGGCGCGACGCGACTCTATTAGATTAATCGTCATAAATTTTTCATAGAAATGGTTCTATTAAAGTCACGTCACGCCTGCCTGTAGCAGCCTTTATGATTATTTTGAAGGCTTGAAGGCCAAAAAGGTATTTGACAGACACACATATACTCACATCTTTTTATCATAGGGGAAGGCAGAAATAGCAGTTTTTATTTATAAAATTACCAAAGCAAAGCCAGGACGCATCGTTGTATACGAAAACCGTTGATCAAATTCAAATATAATTCAAAATGTCATCGCTCGAGGCTCAGCAAAGTTCATTGTCTACTCGTTCATAAAGTTATAGGTGTTCTATTTGATCCTTTTGTGGTAATTTGTAAGCGAATATAATATTTACATACAATCGTAATAAATTTTAAACAAACAGACGCCAGAACTATGGCTTCGAATCTTTACAATTGCAAATTCGTATCTTTATGACACTTCTAGATTCTCCTAATGGGCTATAACTTTTTTATTTGAAAAGTATCAAGTTGCATTTATGTGGGAACTTTGACATCTCATATAATTTAACATACTATACAGTGTGACTTTGCAAAACAATCGTCAAATTTATAATTTGACGATTGTTTTGCAAAGTAGAACACCCCCTCATATTGAGGGGGTGTTCTACCGATCAACATGAACATTAAAATTTTGTCGATTGTTTTCAAAGTAAACTTGGAAAGTACTGTAAATCAATGAAGATTTTAAACAACTTTTACTCAAAATCAAAATCAAAATATTTTATTTCACATAAACCTGCAAGGGCACTTATGAAACGTCAGAAGCTAGGTGCACGGTTCCAATTTGTCGCTTCCTATGGAGAAGAGCCGGCAAGAAACTCCACGGTTACTCTTTTAAAAATAATTGGATTTTATAATGTTTTCAAATTACAGTGATATTAGGAATGGGAGGACAGTGCAGGCCTGTCAATAAGTACCAGGTACTTAGAGGAATGAAAATAAAGAATAGAAACTGTAGGCCTACAACGTTCTCTACTATGGCACCACTTTCAAATTCGCAAAAAAAAAAACGACCATCCCTTGTAAAAGTACCCATATTAGATAATTTTGTATTATAAATTAGTTTTTTTTTAAACGGAAAGACGTCACAATACATATACAGCATATAACAGAAATGTGTGGTCACATTAAAGGGTACGGTACACACCATCAAACTGAACAACTTCGTCTTTGGGACCAACATCGTAATCGCGAGAAAATTATCAGCCCGTACAAAATGTCATGACCGACCGACTTGAACCAAATGTATTACGGCTGAATATTTGTTCGCGGCAGCGACTTTGGTCCCATGGAGAACATAATTGGATTTGGTGGTGGTAAGCTTGCAGTCTAACTGCATGTAGCTAAATACCAGTATTTTACATACAGCGACTGGCATTTGACCTCCACAACCCAGTTACTGGGTAATACGAACGAGCCCTTGGTAAGACCCATAAATATAACTATACATCTCTGATACATGCTGTATACTGACCTTACTTCAAAAGAACATGTAAACATAATAATTTTATTTTCTACGCAGTCTTTTAACCCCTTTCGCCTTTGATTTAGGATAGACAACATGCATCTAAATTGTAACAAGATGGCGGATCAAAGAATGTATTAATAACCCAGTGTTTTGGGCTGTGTATCACAAATTATGTGATATTAGGAGAAAACCGATGAGTGGTATACAAAGGGGCTATTTAGATGAAAAAGATGTTAAGTTAATCACTTAAGTACATACTTTTGGCTGTCAAATGAAAGGGAGCGTTAATTGATCAGTCATCGTCACAACAAACATAACATCGTGCCAGTAATCCGCGAATGGTTAGACAAATGAAGTGCGGTCACCAAAATATACACCATGTCATTTTAGTCGTCTTACAACGGCAGCCCACTTCATGTATCCAATGACTACTGATCATTTATAAAAAAACAAATGATATTTTTGGACATATGAACAACAATTAAAAAAAATATTATTCACTAAGACGATGTAGTTTTGAACACCCTGTGATGGAGAAGGAATGAATGAAGAAATGTAATGGTATTATGGTAGGTAGGTAGAAATCTTATACCGTTTGATACGTAAACATTATTAACAGGGAGGGTGTTTCATAATTGTAAAACATTATTTATTTTTCTTAGTACCTATTATCTTAATTAATGGTAACAATTTTTTTAATCGCAGCTGTAGGTATTTTATGTCGGATACATTGAGTGGACCACCTTTGTAAGACGACTAAAATGTCACGGTGTATAAGTAACCCGGTTCGTCGGATACAGTTGAAGTTTTTATGAAATCGATGGATGTTATCTCATGAAATTTCGTTTTATAAGTGAACTATTTGCTTTCTGTGTATTTTATTTTATACTATTCGAAAACTTACATCGGCTTCTTACTAAACTTCAGTTGAAGTTCAGTAAGAAAACTATATATCTGAATAATCTGGTTACGTATCAATTTTGGTGGCCGTACGTGTACCTGGGAACACAGTTTTGTTTTAAGTCGTAATTGTCCGCTTTTAAACATGGGACTGTCCACAAAAGACTAGAGACTGCAGTAGGTGCTATAAATTTCGTGTCGCGGAAAATGCTTTGAGCGCAACAATGTTTGTCACAAAGAAGTACTTTTACATTATTTGTTCGCGAGCCACAGAGTACTGTATATCAGTATACTAAAGCAAGCTGACGAAGTAAAAAGTATAGAAAAAAAAAAAAAAATCGCATGCTACATATTTGTCAATGGGTAGGTAATTCGGACATACTCGCTTTATGGATGAAAAGGTTTTTTTCGTTTGAATGTCGTTTCTTGACCAGTCGGTATCGTAGCGTTAATGTGTCGGGTTCGTCTGTACATTATGTCGAATGTGACAGATGTTTATATTCTTCATTGAACCATTAGGACGGTTTAGGGTCACCTTTAAGATTTATAGGTATGACGCTTTATTTAATACTTAAACGAAATACCGGCATTTTTTTACTAGCTTGCACTGACCCAATTCTGGATACAGGCCTCTCCCCAATTTTTCCATCTTTCGCGTGCCCGCGCGCTCCATTCAATTTCGACGGAACCATTCTCCTGCCCTTATCCCAATTTATTTGTGGTCGGCGCAACAAGTCTTTTTCTTCCTCACTTCTCTATCAGTCGTCATCTCCGTAGTCACACCCTCCAGTCTTTCTAACCATATCATCATTCACACAGTCCATCCATTGTTTCTTTGATCTCCCCCTACTCTTAAAGCCATCGACATTCATACTCAAAACTTTCTTGATGACATTTTCCTCAATCCTCCGTATCACATGCGCATACCATGACAACCGATTTCCACACAACTTTTTAGTTATCGGTGCCACTTTCAGGCTTCCTCTTATGTACTCATGTCTTATTCTATCCATCTGCAACACCATACATCCCTCTTAACATTCTCATCTCAGCTACATGCAATTGCCTTTCATTCATTCCTTTTTTGACGGAACCTATCCAATATAATATCTAAATACAAAAAAAAAATGTAAAGAGGTTCAATCGAAAAAAAAATGGGTATTCTAAAATAAACTCAAACTCTATTGGGTATTCTAAAATAAACTCAAACTCTATTTGGTATTCTAAAATAAACTCAAACTCTATTGGGTATTCTAAAATAAACTCAAACTCTATTGGGTATTCTAAAATAAACTCAAACTCTATTAGGTATTCTAAAATAAACTCAAACTCTATTGGGTATTCTAAAATAAACTCAAACTCTATTGGGTATTCTAAAATAAACTCAAACTCTATTGGAATATGGGCAAGAGAATGATATGATGACATATTGTACCAACTTAGCTAAAGTTCATTTATAATTATAAGGTTTATTGATATGAATGTTTTAGGTCAAATCACTATCATTACTTCGCATTATGCTACTGAACCGCGTGTTTAGAATGATAAATCATAGGAATATCCTCCCTATTATCTCGAGTTTTTGGAATTAAAAGATAACTTACTTCCTGCAGAGGACATGACTAACACATGTTGGCTGACGACTAGAACAATTGTATGACAAAACGACACATTTTCATTAGACAAAACGCTCTTCAAACCTCTAATTGTCAGCTAGCTCAACACTTTACTTAAATTTTCATCTTTCAACATGATAACAATTATGCTATTACATGTTACCATAAACAATGTTATCTGCAAGTTTGATTACAGCCTATTACGTTCCCACTGCTGGAACACAGGCCTCCTCTCTGTAAAAGGGAAACGGCCCATATCCACCACGCGGGCCCAGTGCGGGAAGACATGTGACATCTACCAGATGTCACATGTCTTCGAATTTTTGGTTCTAGGACATGCTGGTTTCCTCACGATGTTTTCCTTCACCGTTTTGCGAGCATTGGTGATGAAAATATTTACACAAAGCAAAACGCCTGCCTGGGTTCAAACTAGGGATGCCTCGATACTTTTTTCCGATACGATACCGATACCGATGCTCTTGTAAAAATATCGGCGATACCGATACCGATACCGATACGCTTATTAATGTCAAAAATGAAGGTAAAATAAATAAAACACAAGTCTGGTATTTTTTTTAAATTCATATAGAAATAAACAACAGAACAAACGAAATAAAACCGTTTATAACTATAGACAGGTTGAGATTAGTTAATAGTATATTTAGCATAGTTAGTTCGTGCCTCGTTTGCAGCGAAATAGACGAAGCAACACCCGCGTTTACATTACATTTTTAAAGCGCGAAATTTGAAAAGTATCGTTGAATCGGCCATCAAAATATCGCCGTCACCGACATATTGGCAAACTTCGAGTATCGCCGATATATCGGCATCGGTATCGGTATCGGACCGGAACCCACAACCTACAACTCGTAAGTTGGAGCCATTACCACTGGGCTGCTCTCCCAACGTGATACAAACATGACTAGTCACATTTTTGCCATAATTTTCAACTCAAGTACAATGTAGGCCATACTTTTTATTCCGTAAATAGTTTAATGATACTAAATTGTTGGGCGTGACGCTAACACGCTTAGTTTGTTGCCTCGCCTTCTTGTAAGGATTGGCAGAACTTATTTAGTTAATCATTCTTAATTAAATCCAGCAGCAAATGTCGTTCCTTAAGGCGAATAAGGAACAAAATGCGGGGCGAACAAGGAATATCAAATGTGGGACGAATGCGGAACAAATCATTTTTTTAATCCCGTGTTGAAACTAGTAATTTTATTTTAAAGGTATTATTATATTGTATAACAATTTGCATGAAGTTTTCATTGAAATTGTTCAACTAGAATCCCGTCACGCCTGTTTGTAAGAGCTTTAACAATATTTGTTTGTGTTTTACTTAAGGTAAATATGTATTGTTGGATATGGGATTATTGTATTCATGGGGCCTGTAGATTTCATCATTGTAGGCTGATAAAATGATGAAGACGCTAGCTGTTACTACTTTCAGATCATCCGATCTTGTTCTTATACCTACTAGGCTTAAAAGCTCGACATCAAATTACAAATTTGTAAGTTAAAACTCATTCCTTCCTGGGCTATTTATGAAAGATCAAACAGTCCTACAAAAAATAGGCGGCAAAACTCGTTACAGAACACACAAACTTGTCACCTTTCTCCCAGTCAACCTTGACCTTCTGACGGATCAGCACGAAATTAATAATATATCATACTTATACTGTTGGCAAAAGGTCAAATCATAACTCACGTACTCGTCAAAAGAAAGTTATATTTCTCTAACAATTCGCGTAACGAGCGTGTCGGCACAGCCCTACATTTAGGCGCGTTTACCTAGCAATTTTCACAAAATCGCTAATTATACGCTACACCTAATTCCTACAAAGGGTGATTTATTTATTTATTTATTGACACACCAACGACTTATTCACTAAATCATTACATTAAATTCTATATCAACAGCTTTGCGGTGAATTTGTCACTTATAGGTGTGCACAGCACTTGTATAATCAATAATAAAAATTTAATGGAAATATATGATCATAAGAAAATTAAAATTTACACAGTTTACATTGAATTTAAAATGACAAGTTAAATTGAAATACAGTATAGTTCATAATAATAATTCATAATTCATTTATTGGTTTGCAAACATGGGTAATATAGTGCATAGATGTGTTATTTTATGAGTCCTCCATGTTCTACCGTCACATGGGCATGCAAATCATGTAATATTAGATATTGAATTTATACAAATTTAGGATGTTTTATCTTTACATTAACAGTAAGAAAAATGTAATAATACAAGATACAAATTCATGTCAAATCGTTAGTTATAGTTCAAAAATTAATATAAAAAAACATCAATAAAATTGTAATAATAAAATGATTATAAATTGAAACTTTAAGAATACAAATAAATTAGATAAATTGGAATATTACAACAATTATAAATTGAAACTATAAAAATGACAAATAAATTAAGACATTATCATTATTACATTAATTATAAATAAGAATAGGATAAATTAAATTAAATGAAATTGTACAATACATTACTATTATATTAGATTGGATGGAGACACTCCATCCAATTTAATACAATAATTGTGTAAAAAATTGTGCAAATCCACAATTAACATTTTGTAACAGAAATAGACAAACAGATCGATCAAGAACTGAGAACGTATCGCCTCAATTCATTCAGACTGTTCGAAAATATGTCCAAGTCATTAGTACGCGTGCTCAGCTTATTGTATCTAGACAAAAACCGGTATAAAGGAGCTGAACGACCAAGATTAGTTCTATTTTTAGGGATTTGAAATGTTTCGGTTTTAAAGTTGGATCTGTATGAGGTACGGCGGGACACATTTAGACCGATCTCTGAAACCAACTCCGGTACATTCACCAAATTGTGGAGGGACTTATAAAGGAAAACTAAGTCTGAGCAACTTCTTCGTTGCTCCAAGGAGCTCATCCTGAAATGACAGAGCCTTTGAGGATAATCCGCTTCGCGATCACATGTCTGTGATCTGTAGCGGAGGTATCTCGTAAACTTTTTTTGGATGCACTCTATTCTGTCGATGTGGACACGATACGCGGGATTCCATACAGGAGATGCATATTCCAGTATACTCCTCACCAAAGAGTTATAAAGAACCTTAAGGGTGCTGATTGACCGGAATTCCTTGCAAGTTCTTTTTACAAATCCCGACATTTTATTTGCTTTGGCGACAATAGTGTCAAGGTGATTGATAAAGGATAGTCGACGATCAAGTTGGACTCCCAAATCACGAATGGTATCGACTTTCTGAAGAGTTATGCCGCTTAAGTGATATGCTGAAGGCTGAATCAGCTTTTTCCTTGTAAATGTTATATGATAACACTTAACGGCATTGAGAGTCATCATGTTACTATGACACCACTCATGAATTGCGTCCAAGTCCTTCTGAAGCAAAGCAATGTCGGTACTTGATTGAATTTCCTTGTATAGTTTTAGATCATCCGCAAACATAGAGCATTTTGAGTTTTTAATGGAGTGTATGATATCGTTCACAAATACCAGGAAAAGAATAGGACCAAGATGCGATCCCTGTGGCACCCCAGATGTTGAGTAATAAAGTGGCGACTTATAACCCTTTACAACAACTCTCTGTTTTCGTTCTGAAAGATATGATTCAAACCAGCGTAGCAAATGACCATGCATACCATAGTTCTCAAGTTTTTGAAGCAGAAGCACATGATTTACTTTGTCGAACGCGCTACTGAAGTCAGTGTAAATTGAGTCCACTTGTGCACCGGAGTCTACGGCTCTGCTGATATCATTAATGTAGTGAACTAAGTTGGTGGTAGTGGATTTATTGGTACAGAAACCGTGCTGTTGCGTAGCCAATTGTGTTTTAATGAGTGAAGTTAGTACAGGACAGACTAATGATTCGAACAGTTTCGAGAAAATTGAAAGAAGAGATATGGGCCGATAATTTTTAACATCATTAGGCTCCCCTTTTTTAAATATTGGAACTACGTGCGCGATTTTCCACTGCGTGGGAAACTTAGAAGACATAAGGGACTTATTAAAAATAAGTTTGAGAGGTAATGATAAGTATTTGGCACATTGCCTTATGAAGTGCGGCGGTAGGCCGTCAGGCCCTGGACCTTTGCAGGTATTTAGTTTTTTTAATTCTTTGAGTACGTCTCGCTCTGTGAAATAATGGCTTCCTAGCGCAAGCTGAGGGTACTCTTCTGACTTTGTTTGTACCGCGACTGTACCAGCTGGAGATGCAAAAGTGGCAGAAAAGTGAGAGGCAAACAGTTTACTCACTTCTTCTCCAGAAGTTGCCACTTTCCCGCTCCAATACATCTCAGATGGAATGTCATTAGACTTGGCTTTTTTGGCCTTAACGAATGACCAAAATGCCTTCGGATTCAGTCTGATGTTATCTTCAGTGTTGTTGACGTATGTGCTGTAGCACTTTTTGATCATGATTTTAGAACGTTCCTCCAATATACGGTATTCATATTTGTCCCTGGGATTTTTGTATTTCTTAAAGCGAAGTCGTAATTTTTCCTTTTCGTTGAGGATTCTAATCAAACATTTTGAAAACCATATAGGAAATTTGTTATTGCGTCCATTATGTCTAGGAACACATTCATCCACTATTCGATTCAGTTGTGCGTAAAACGTGTCTACCATTAAGTCAACATCCGCCAGATCCGAAAACAAACGCGCCCAATCGATGCTCATCAACCTCTCATTTACGAGTGCGTAGTTGGCTTTCCAGAAGTTATATTTGAGAGAACTCTTACTTTTTAAAATTGCGGGTGAAATATTCGTGATGGTGATGTCAAGAGGAGGATGATGAACATCGACCAACGACATTGGATTTTTACATTCACTGACAGATCCACCGTGGAAGTTACACAAAATAAGGTCTAAAGTTCTGTTGGAAAAGTTCCTAACAGTGTTAATTTGCATAATGCTATTTGACGACATAAAATCAACTAGTGAGTAGCCTAACCTGTTCGCAAAGTTCCCAGCAGTTGTACAGGGTGAGCTGGAGAGACTATTGTCCGTGCTCCAGTCGATGAACCCGAGATTGAAGTCTCCAGCAATTATTACATCTCCACCCGTTGATTCAATCACTGCATCCACGTTGTCCAGGATCAAGTTAAGTGGGGCCAGTTGCACAGGTGGTGGTAAATAGGCCGCACAGATGTATAGGTTGCCTTTTCTGCTATCGGTTTTGAGCTTGACCCACAGATCTTCAGCATCTGATTCCCATTTTGTTACGCGTGTTGAGTCCATCGCCCTAGAAACAGCGATCAGTACACCTCCGCCTTTTTTGCTGCCAAGAGGAGTGGAAGCTCTATCTCTACGATAAATGATATATCGGGAATCGAATAATTCGCCATCATTTACGCTGTCATCGAGCCATGTCTCTGTTCCAATGATCACATCATAGTTATTAAGTTGGGCGGCTAGCCTAAGATTATGCAATTTAGTCTTAAGACCTCTAAAGTTCTGATAATAGATGGTGAATTCTGACAGCAAGATCACGGTCTTTGTGCGTCTTTGATCCCTTTATAGTAAAGAGACAGCCTCCAGGCTTTTTATATGCTTGGCTTGTTGTCCATCCTCCTTCCTTATCAAGATTTTGCCGTCACGAACCCAAACATATTTGTATCCTTTTTCTTTCGCGGCTTTTCTGGCAGCCGCATGAATTTTTTTGTTTAAGGGTGACAGGTGCTCCGATACGAAGACAGGCTTAACTAAGTTGCCGTACCCAAGGTGTTGCGAGTTGAGTTTTTTGTCGGGGTGCGCTTTGTTGTAATTCATCACTGAGGTTAGAATGGTATCCCTCAGCAGCATGCTGCGCAGCTTGACAACTACGGCTCTGGGATTATTGCTTTCTGGGTCCAGTTTCCTTACCCGTACTACAGACAGGATGTCGTCTTCTTTGACGGAACAAGAGACTACATTTCCGATTTGCTGAACAGTCTTAACCAGATTTTCTGCTTTGCTTTCCGGTATGCCGTTGATTTCTAGATTCTGTTGACGTGCATGCTGTTCGATCAAGTTTACTCTTGATGAAAGTTCAGAGACTGTGTGCCTGAGAGAATCATTCTCCTTGTGAAGGATTTTATTGCCGCTCCTACAGGTCTCAAGTTCGGTTTTCATCCGATCAAACTCTTCACTTATGAAATCGACTGACTGCTTAAGTTCTTGGAACAAAGATTTTATATCTCCCAGTTCATTAGTGAAACTTTTTTTGATGTTGGCTGATATTTCCAATGACAGGACACTCCGTATTTCTTGACGAATACAGTCGATCAGTTCACTTTTTGAGCATTGAAATTCTGGATCAGGTGAGCCATCAATGCGTGGACGTTTCTGTCTAACACATACATTTGATAATTCAGGTGTACTGGCAGCAGGTATGTTAGGTTCAGAGGATGCCTGAGTTATGTTACTCCCACCGGATTCTTTAGGTGGGGTACGCGCTTGACGTGGCATTTTATTTAAATTAAGTTGTGCACTTTTCTCAGCCACAGAGCTCGTTAGCTAGATCAGTTTCCCGGTATACAAACACACGGTTCAAATCGATTATTGGTTTAGTCGATTTTTTTTTCTCAAAAGCCCAGTGTCCAAAACTATGGTAAAAAACACCGCTGCGTTTCCGAACGAGAAAATATGTGTCAGAAGTTGTATGCGTGTTTTGATTGGTGGAATAACTTGGCGTGACTCAGCTGCTGTTTGTTTACATTAATTGTTTGAAATATTTGAAATATTAACTGGCTTTGATAGTAAAAGCGTGTATTTCTCACAGTATTTGCACTTTTACGCGCACAACTAGGTAGTGACAATTCCTGTGTGCATGATTTATTCTTGTGATGACTTATTCTTTGATTCAACACAAACAAAATCCAACTCTAACACTACAGAAATAAACCATGAAATCGAATAACAAACAAACTTCGATTTACTGTGCGAAAAATCAAAACGAATGTGTTCTAAGGGATGTTCAGATGCAACTCCCTATGACATGCCAAATAGACTTAAGTGCCACTGTTCAGCGAGCAATTATCGACTTAATCCCCCTATTAATAGAGTAGCTTGTCTCTTATTTCCGGAGATGGATTTAACGAAGATGTTGGATAAAATTCCGAGCCTTTGGGACTCTATTGAGTCCCTGTTTCGTATATCCGCCCTTTTTTCAACGCCAGATGTCTAAAAGCACCGAGCATTGTGCGCAAAACTCGACTCGCTGCCCAATTATATTGTTAATTTTGAAAATATTAAGCATTGAAATATAAAACTGGCTGTAGGTACTATAATAAGCCATTATGGCGTATGAAAAGTTTCGCGAACTCTCTTCGGGTGTCAAGTTTCTCATAATGCGAGGTGTTAAATTAGCACAAAAGATATGCGATTTTGCTCTTTGAATGTTCACGGTTTTGTAAAAAGGGGGTCCTTTAATAGCTGGTTAATGAGCGGAGATGTTTGTGTGATTTCGTTTTTAATATTGGAGTTGAGTATTTAGATTTTTTAATTTTGACATAAAATTGTATACGTGCCTTGATTTGAGATCTTTCGAGAGCCATCTCGAAAGATCTATTGTAGCGAATGGTGTTGGGGTGGTGGGTAGTGTAAATACGTCTTACCGTAGAAATTATAAATACAATAAAATGCGTTATTTGACTTTGGCTAATTAACAAATGCTCACGCTTTTTTTTTTTTTTTTTTTTTTTTTAAATACGTTGCCCCACACTAAGAATTACTCCTGTATTGTGGGGGCGTTTACAAACATTTAAACTCACATACACAAACAGCCAGACCCAGAACAACTATTTGTAGGTCATACCAATATTTGTTCCGTGCGGGAATCGAACCCGCGACACGCAGCGCAGCAGTCAATCGGTTAGCCGCTGCGCCAACCGTGCCGTCAGCTTTGGCATTAGCATTATTTTAACACTGATTCAACTGCAATCTGTAGTCATTTTACTTTGAGATGGTATACTCTGTCAATCCTATCATACATTTAACGGTTTTGAATACGTCCATGGAACTCTTCGACCTATTGCTGTGCACCCACACAGATACACCCTCGAGCTAAGGAAGAATAATTACCATATGTGTAATACCTACCAGAGATTAATGGAAGTGTTAGTCAGGAAGGCAAGTCTTGCTTTTTCTTGGGGGAAACAAATCTGCCTAGAAAGTCTAGGCGGGCTGATCGTTGACGCCATATAACTCTTCGAGTAGATAGATAGATAAATCGATTATTTGATGCGTACAAAAGACACAACACAACATACAAAGCACGATGAGATAAAAACTAATTACATTAAAAGGACAAGGTGCCAATATACAAAAAAAAAAGAAGAAAGGATGACATAAGTGTAGTTTTTTTTTTATTATTCTGGGTGGGAAATCATCAAATAACTTCTCCCGCTCTGGGTGGAGCGGGAGGGCGTGTCAGACTTTTACTGACTAAAACCCACCCGTGTTCCCTCAGTTGCCTGTGTGCCAGGGGCGGCGGTATCTCTTTCGAACAACCCGCACCCCCGGCAGGCATCGGCCCTTGCGGGCCCCATCTGTTGCTGCTGACATCTCTTTGAGGCGCGCGTGGAACACAACGCGCCGTCGACCCGGGCTTGGTCCTTACCGGACAGCGAGCTACCCATTACTCGCCGTCCGCAAGCCCGTGCCTACGGTGGCCGGGAATCAGCCTGGGATTCCCGACGCCCAGGGCGTCTCCTGCGAAGGCCACGGCTGTGAGGGCGCATGTACTGCATCTCCCTCACGTGCGCCGCCTCCCTCTTTGCGAGCATAACTGCTTCGCTGAAGGAGGCGACTGCCAGCCATGCCCTCTCGCTCCGTACCATGGCCTGGACCAGGGTCGGACGCGAGAGATCGCCGCCGCCGATCACCTCCACGAGGACACGGCGTTGCTCCGCCCAAGCTGGGCAGACCTCCAACGTATGCTCCACCGTGTCCTCTGGGCGATCTTCGCAATGGAAACACCCGGGCGTTTCCTCCCGCCCTATTCGAAACAGGAACCTCCCGAAACAGCCATGTCCGGTGAGGACCTGTGTCAGGCGGAAGGTGAGGACGCCATGCTGCCTCTCAAGCCACGCCTCAAAGAGGGGACTTACCGCCGCAATCGTGGCGTGCCCAGACATAAGTGTAGTGATGACACTTTAGGCTATGACACATTTTGACATTCAAATAAAATAACGTGCGGTTGAGTATAAAAGTGCGGTGTGTGTCTCAAAGTTGCACCAAATGGGAGACCAGCTCAGCATGTGTCAGGCAAATATGCCTGACGCTAATATTCTGCAAGATCCCTACAGTGACCTACGGACGTCGAGCAGATAATACGCGAATAATAATCATTATTGTTGTGAAAAGTGGAATGTGCGTACTGTGTTGAACGATGACAGGATGACCAACTCCATGTTAAGACATGGCAAAAGTGAAGTCAATCTATCTGCCTAGCCTTTTGCCAACAATGTTGGGGTCGGCTTGCAGTCTAACCGGATGCAGATGAGCATCAGTATTTTGTATGGAGCGACTGTCTATCTAACCCCCACAACTCAATTATTGGGCTACATGATACCTCTTTATTAAACTAATTGTCATATTTTTTGGGCTTGAAAAAGAGCACAAGCGACATTTATGGAAGTGATAATTCTTCTTGGTCCAGAGTTAGAAAGAGACAGACTTATACAGGACGTATAACAACATCTCTTTTTCTCAAAGGAACAATGATTCCTTATTATTTCCCTATAATATGGCCCCAAGACGGAGTTAGCCCCTGCATTATTAAGTTTCAAAACAAATATGATTTGAAAAGAAAGGAAATCAATGAAAACCACTTCAGTATATTCTAGGAGTTGTAATTTGATAGCTTTTAGATTAAAGGGCCCTCAGAGGAGGCCTCTTCTCGGTAACTAAGTTTACAACAACCGATACGCGAATTTCGGGTACACTATTGTACAATTTGCAACTGCTACCGATAGTTGTAGGGGTTGTAAATTACTGTAGTGATGAACATAGCGTCTGTGTTTGGTATACCTAGTCTGTGGATAGTTGACCCATTGCGTGGGTTGATATGATTGATTGACCAGAAATCTATTGCATCGGATATTATAATTTGAGCTTCGATTTGCAGTAAATACCACTTGTACTAACGATATTTATGCCAGGTGAATTTAAACTATTCCCAAATCAGGAAATGTTAAGGTCATCATCATTTTAGCCGAAAGACTTGCTTCTCGCATTCAGCGTTTCCCTGCGGCCTTCACCAGGTCATCGGTACATCTTGTGGGAGGCCTTCCTTCTGATACGTCTTCCAGTACGCAGTCGCCACGCCAGAACCTTCCCACCCAATCTACCATATTTTGTACTGTGAGCAATACCCTGCCCACTGCTAGTTAAGTTTGGCAATTTTTCGGGCTATGTCGGTTACCTTGGTTCTCCTACGGCTCTCTTCATTTCTGACAAATTTCATCATTTTTGCTTATGTTAAAGTATCGAGTCAGAATATTATAGTAGATATCGTATTCCAAGCTAATAAGAATGTCTAACAAGACGTCATATAGAAACAAACATTCTTACAAGCAATCGATAACTCAAGTCCAAAATTCTGGCAATCAGAACTGGGTTGTGGAGATCAGATAGGCAGGCACTCCATGTAAAATATAGGTATTCAGTTGCATCCGGTTAGACTGGAAGCTGACCCCAAAACAGTTGGGAAATGACTAGGCAGATGATAAATCAATAACTCAAGCGACTACAACCAGTTGCAGTTATACTATAACCCCGTCACCGCAACCAATCCGAATGTCTCCGTACATTAACGGAAGCCGCTATTTATCCATATTTTGATTCAATTATACTTGATCTACATTTACTTGAAAGGTTCCGCAATTGGGTCGATAGATACTTCAATGGAGTTTCAGTTAAAACAAACAAATTAATTGAAATAAATGGAATATTAAGTTACCTGTGGTTGCGGGTTATTGATTGTAGAATTTGTACAGTGGTTGGTAATTTGGATGCTCGTTATAGAGATGTGTTTTCGTAGCGGATTTATCTGATTGGATTTTAATCTTTTGAACTTTATATTTTATCTGTGTGGATTTTAACTTTCTTTCTTTGTAATTAAACGGTTAAGCTAAAACATGAATGTACGCACGAAGGCATTTAGGTTGCTAAGCAAAATAATATAGATTTTAGAGCCATTGAAAAAATCCAAAATGGCCATAAAAAAATGGCGCCTAAGCCACAGAACAAAAAATAGCACAGACGAAGCATAAAACAATAAAAAAGCCAATGTACTGAAATATTTCGTTGCCTGTTATATTCACGCCCACACTCTAACGGCCCTGACAGTGAAACGGGTAGCTTTGGAATGAATTACACAATTTTCTTTATATTCCCGCGCTTCTGAAACGCTTTTTGGGCATTTTCTCGATGCGATACGGGAAAACGGAGAATTCTGATGTGAATTGGCGATATTGAAGAGGTATTGTTATTTTTATCACTTTTTTCAAATAAATTGCTGTATGAAAAAGTTTTAAGTTTGTCTAATAACTTGACATAAATCGACTATAATTATAATTAATCTAGTCCTCAAACTTAACAAAAACGACATAGCATTATTAAAAACCACAACGACAAAATAATTTAAATAATCTAATAATACTGAAGTATAACAATCAAAAAGTATAATTACACTTATGATATTCTAAGTGGAAAAAAAAGGTATCGAAAGAATTCAAAAGTACGAGATATCATTGAAAAGTATTGAAGTAAGTAATAATTCTATTTGTTGTGCAAATGTGTGTGAGTCACTTCAACTTATAATGTTATTACAGTCGTTCAAAGACTGACATTCACCATTTTGACATTGACCAACTGTTTGGTGGTTTCTGTGATTAGTCTGTGACATGACGACGTATTACTATTTTATTTAGATTTATGAGATGGTGGTACTTTACTTATTATCTAGTCCAGTAGCATTCAGTTTCTCCCAGCCAGACCGTCTCCACTCCAAGACTCGTCTGGACCGGCCATCGGTCCTTCGACAGACATGGCCAGCCCACTGCCACTTCAGCTAGCTTACTCTGCAAGTAATGTCTGTAGCTCCGGCTCTTTTCCGAATAACTTAATTTCTAATATTATCTTTCAAAGAAACTCCGACATAGCCCGCTGAGCGATCTTAAGTCTGTGGATCAGCTCATCTGTAAGTGTCGAAGTTTAGGCATTGTATGATATAACGGCCTCGACGCATCTTACTACATTAGTGTTCGAATATTGCGGAATTGGCGACGAGAAGACTGATGAAGTTTTCCAAACGTGCCCCAATTAGATCCCAAATACTGTATTTTCTAATAAGAAAGGCTCTATAAATTGTCGAAAAATATCTTTATCCCGTTTGAAGCACAAACATGGTTGAAGAAAGAAACCCAAAGAATAGAATAAAAACCGAGTCCAACAATAAAAATTCTATCAAACATTAATTCTCAGAATAACACTTTATCTAGCAAAGTGCTTTATCCGATGATACCGCAGTTTTTAAACTAAAATTACTGAAGTTTCTTTATTTACTACGGGACATATATTTTATGGGGTACACTTACACTTCTACTTGCTCCTTTTTGCTGCTCGGCGTGATAATATAAGGTCCGTTGCAAGTTCTATGAGGAAAATGGAGGAGTAAAAATAACAGTAATTTTAGTAGCAATTTCTCTTTGTATTTTTCTATGATAACAGCTATATTTTTCCTTGTAGTAGACACAATTTTGTTGTATATGGTTTGTACTTTTCTTGGAAAGAATAAGCCTTTTTTACGCCATCCGTTGTTATGTATTAAGAGCCTTGAGGTTAACTTAAAGATGACGGGCAGCAGCATCTTTCCATTACTTCTTTCAAATACTTCTTTTTCGCCTGGTTGGTCTAGTGGCGGTAAGCTCTAACTGGCATTTTTAGGTCTCTCTATGATTGTCTTGGTCCATCTTTCATTTTCCATTCTATATAATTATGTGATCAAGGTAACTGACATAGCCCGAAGAATTGCCAAACTTAAGCGGCAGTCGGCAGAGCACATTACTCGCAGAACAGATGGCCGATGGGGCCGAAAGGTTCTGGAGTGGCGACCGCGTACCGGAATACGTAGAGTGGGAAGGCCTCTCACAAGGTGGACCGATGACCTTGTGAAGGCCGCGGGAATCCGCTGGATGTGGGAAGCACAAGACCGGTCGAAGTGGAGGAGCATGGGGGAGGCCTATGTCCAGCAGTGGACGTCTTTTGGCTGAAAGATGATGAATGAATGATAATTATGTGCCCCGGCTATTTCAATTTCAGACGTCTTATTACCTGGGTCACTGATGGTTATTGGCCTCTTTTACTGTGCCAATCCTAACGCTCCTGTGCCAGCCTCATCCAGGTCTGGCCCCTTTTTTTCTAGGTACTATATCTACTACCTGTCTATGATACCTATCCGTAAAAAAATTGATCGAGTGAAAGTATCAAGTTTGTTCCACATTACGTTTGTTTAGTGTCGTGAATGATGAGCCTTCGTCGTCGAGACGAGATGCCCTAAAAGGATACCCAGACCATATTAGTAATAAGTCCTTGTGCAAGGACGGGACCGTAGTACTCAGGAGAGACGCAGACAGGTAAAATTGTATTAAAATATGGATGGAAGTAGTCGGTCAACTAAGTGAATAAAACTACAGACAAAAGGGACTAAAAGGTTAAAAAAAAGCGTTCGTGAAAGTGAGTTTTCCATAACTTAAGATAGAAAATCCTATGGACATTTAGAATTAGACCTTAGGACATTCTAAGACACATAAGATCATAGAGCTTTTGCTTTGCAGTGAGACAAAAACTATAAGATCATAGCTTCCTCGTTATAGTGATCACCAGTCTGTGATTCTAGAAGTTTATGGTCAAGTTTGTAAGAACTTAAGAAGGTTAATTTCAGGGTAATAAAGAGATCATTTAACTCATAGTTATCAAAGCCAGTGCTTCCCTGCAATCCTTTAACACCACAATCGGCTGACAATTTGATACATCTTCGACACTTAACTATAACCAATCGAAACACCATCAAGATTACAGCCAAATTATTATAAAATAAGTAGTAAATCCTCCATACCTATTGAAATATCTCCAATTTCGATTACAGAAACCATACGCTACGCTGGGATCAATAAAAGTGCAAATTGCTCGCCTCATTACGTTTATTTCGTATCGATTACTGCCTACGTCGAAACCGCATCAGCGATGACTGTAGGTCATGGCTGTCTCTTTACAGAAATACCTGTTTTGGTAAAAAAAAAAACTGTTCCATCAACTGTTATTGAAGAATATTAGCCAAGTGAACCCATCTCAGACACAACTGCCAATACTGGTCTAGATATTGTAGCATTTGTAGCTAAGCCAGAACTCCAGTAACTGCGGTCAACCAATTTGCTTCCCAGAATGCTAGCCTGTCAGGAGATGCTAAAGCTGTGTAACCGAACCCGACTCAAAGTTGCGTCTTTGCAGAGAAACATCATCGAGTTGGCAACATTGTTAAAATACGTATACGATCCTATAATATCAACAAGTAATAAGTCACTGTGTCAGTAAAAATAATCACAGAATGTAAATCAATGTCAAAACAAAAATTACCAATCAATTTGATATTGTCTCCATTCCAAAGGTATGACCGACAACCCTACTTCGGAGCATACGAAAACCGCAATGAAGGCATAATCGTGACGAATTACTCCCAATGCTACGTAATAACCCGAAGTTTTGTTAAACGCGTGTTGTTCGTGCGTTTTATCTCCAGACGGATACACGGAGAGTTCAACTGGGATGCTGTATTGTACGGAACCGGTTTCAAGAGTTGCTATACAGTTGGATATGTCGTTAAATGAGCTACATCATATCCAATTTTAATATGTTGATGGAGTAATCTGTTATTCTGTTGCCCGGTTGTCGTTTGTAGATGTTTGACAGTCGTTACGAGTAATCAGAAGCTCAAAACTCTTGCAACCAGTCATACCAAGAGGTATCGTGTTACAAAATAACCGGGTTGGGGAGATGAGGTAGGCAGTCGCTCCATGTAAAATATGGTATTCAGCTGCATTCCGGTTAGACTGGAAACGAACGCCAACATAAACATATTTAGGAAAAGAATGGGCAAATTGATGTTTTAATTTGTTGGTATAAAATACATAAGACCGAAAAGATATAGTGGGAACATTATTATCCATAATAAGTAACAGAAATGAGAGACAAAACCATCAAATGCAACGCCAAAATCAATCCACAAAGCAGGACCACGGTAACTCCTCTACCAGCTAAGTATCTCCGATATCTCAAAGCCTAAGGACTTATCGGACATGGAAACTGCAAAGCACAAAGCTCGCCTACAGTACAAAGGTAGGGGATCTCATTATAGTCCAAACAATAGTCAATCGGACAGCGGACGTACAAAATTACAATGAAGCTGTTTGAGTCCCAAATCAGATCGACTCCTGACGTGAGGAGCGTTAAGGCGGGGGTAGTTACTGGCGACAGTAGCTAGACCTTACTATTGAGACCACTGAACTAATTCTTTCACTGTCATGTTAGTAATTCGACCGTTTTGGAGCGGTATCGTTGCAACAGAAGGTGATTTATTACTCATCTTTATTAGTATCGGAAAAGAAAAAAAAATGTTACTTCTAAAGTCAAATTATTTACTTCAAATAGGCACATGTAAAGGCATTTTTAAACGCCAAAATTTCCAGAACAAATTGAGCTGATTCTAGTTGCCCTAATTAGTGGGCTACAACGATAATAGCTGGAGGTCTTGCTACCAGAGTTTTAACTTTTGCAGCTGACATCGTTTTTAACCACTAACCTATATCGTGAATATTATCAGGTTATTACCAATACGTAAATATTATATAACTGCTTGTGAAGTGACAGAACTTCAAATAAAAATAGAATTCAAAGTCATTAATAACTTAGCATTTACATAACACCGTAACTTGAAACATAAAAAGAATACACTAATAATTATTGTCACATAAACAGGCCAGTCAAGTAGCTTTGATATTCCTACTAAACGGTCACCCATCATCGCAGCCAGTCATTGCCATCGGAGCCGACATTACGCCGCAAGCACCTGTGTCCCCGCACCGTCAACGCAACGGTAACGCAGCTACAAATATGTCCAGTAAAATTGGAGCCACTAGTCCCATTGTAATATAATATTCTATGCCGTGTCCACTACTTTTTGGTTGTTGCAATTCGGTTTGGTTCTAATTTGATCGATCTGGTTGTTTGGTTTGGTATCTAGTATTCACTGTCTGCTAGCTGTGTTTTTGTAATGTAAACAGAGCTTGAAAAATTTGTATTGGCGTGGGAGAAGCCGTAATTTGGCGTTGTCGTGTAACTGGATTTTGTTTTGGTAACTTGATTTTTCTACTAGTTTTTATCCTGATTTATCTTCGAAATGAGTGAGTTTTTTTCCATTATCTGTCTCCTTCCATCTCTTAGCATTATTCCCAAAAACACTTTGAATATGCAAGTTACTTTAATTTATTTATTAACTAGCTTTTGCTAGCGGCTTCGCCCGCGTGGTAGTCGGTGTGTATACATATAAACCTTCCTCTTGAATCACTCTATCTATTAAAAAAACCCGCATCAAAATCCGTTGCGTAGTTTTAAAGATTTAAGCATACATAGGGATATAGGGACAGAGAAAGCGACTTTGTTTTATACTATGTAGTGATAGTGATCATTGACATAATTAAAAATGATTCATATAATGACGTCAATCAATCTACCCAGCCTTTTCCCAACTATATTAGGGTCAGTTTCCAGTCTAACCGAATGCAGCTGAATACTCGTACTTTACATGAAGCGACTGCGAACACAGTAACGGACCTGCGACCTTCACAACACAGTAACGGTGTAATACGATGCCCCTTGGTAAGACTGGTTATCAAACTTTCGGGCTTCTGACCACCTGTATCGACTGTCAAAGATCCATGAATGACAGCCGGGACCAACGGCATAACGCGCTTTCTGACGTGTGTTCGGGCATGCGGTGTAAGATGGTGAGCCTTTTTTAAATCCCGACGCAAAAAGAGGGGTGTTATAAGTTTGACCGCTATGTGTGTCTGTTTGTCTGTGCGTCTGTTTGTGGCACCGTAGCTCTTAAACGGGTGAACCGATTTGAGTGTGGTTTTTTTTATTTAAAAGTAGGTTTTCTAGTGGTGGTTATTAAAGATATGTTTTTTTTAAATCGTTTCAGCCGTTTTAAGGTCATCATTACTGTCTGTACAGGTATGAATTAAAAATCCTCAACAAACTTTTAATGCCAGACTTTGAAAGCTCTTTAAAACCTGGTCCTTGTACATGGTCGTTACGAATTCCAATTCTATTATACAACGAAATAAAGTACTTTTAAGTGGATTAATTAAAAAGTCCAATAAAATTCGGGTCCCCGAGATTTAGGGGAACTTAATTCAGGTTTTGGTGTACCGTTCAGACTTTAGACCTGTTTCGGGCTAAATTACTTTGTGTTAGAAACCTGTTTCATTAGTACTTTATTAGGATACTTGATGAATTTATTTAAATAGGGAGATTTTCAGGTATTAAGGAAAAGGTTGAACGACTCTGGCTTTCTGTCAAGTAGTAAATAATTCGTCGAGCAGTGGTGGCTCAGTGGTAACGACTGCGACTTACGACCTGTAAGGTTCGAACCCCGTCAGGCGCTATACTTTGTGTAAATTATTTAGTCACCGCTGCTCTCAAAACGGTGAAGGAAATTCACCGTTTTGAGAGCAGCGGTGATGAAATATCGTGAGGAAGCCGGCATGTCCTAGAACCAAAAAATCGAAGACATTTGACATCTACCGACCCGCACTGGCCCCGCATGGTGGATTAAGGCCCACTCCCTCCCACAGAGAGGAGGCTTGTGTCCCAGCAGTGGGAACGTTAAAGGCTGATTATGATGATGATATGATAGTAAATAATTTATGAAATTGCGGACTGCGAGACTGCATCGTTGGTCTAGTTGGTTGTAAGAGCATAAGGTCTTGGGTTCGATTACAAAGGTCGGGCAAAGTTTTATTGGGTTTTCTATCTGGAATTTCTCATCCGGCGCAAATCAAGACGGCTAGCCAGGAGTCTTGATTTGCGCCCGGTTGATGTGTGAGTGAAATTGCTTTCATTACATAGACGTAACATCAGGCCTGTAATTCCCGATGGTTTTTTTTTTGCGGGTGGGAATTCATCAAATAACTTCTCCCACTCTGCGTGGAGCAGGAGGAAGGGTGTCAGACTTTTACTGACTAAAAGCCACCCGTGTTCCTTCAGTTGCCTGTGTGCCAGGGGCCACGGTACCACGGTATTTCTTTCGAACAACCCGCACCCCTGGCAGGTATCGGCCCTTGCGGACCCCACCAGTTGGTGCTGACATCTCTTTGAAGCGCGCGTGGAACACAACGCGCCGTCGACCCGGGCTTGATCCTTACCGAACAGCGAGATAACGGACAGCGGCCGGTAATCAGCTTGGGATTCCCGACGCACAGGGCGTCTACTTCGGCGACTAGGGTCGTGAGGGTGCTTATACTGCCTCTCCCTGACGTGCGCCACCTCCCTCTTCGTGAGCATTAATGCTTCGCAGAAGGAGGTGATGGCTGCCCATGCACTCCCATGTTAACAGGAGGCGACCTTATTGCCTTCAGCGAAGATGAAAAAACTCAACTGGCGCTGAAAACCAGCGATAATGCGGGTCGTAGGTCGTAGCATTATACTGAGCGATGACCGTTTTGCGTGTATGTGATGCATATTTCCCCCCACTTGTTCTTTAAAACACGCTTTTATTAGCTTCACCTGTATGTTTGTAAGCATGTTTGTATTCGACTGCTTTGGATTTGATTTTGACTCACTTCAAACGATCAGATTTAATTTGTGTTAGTGTTCTTTCTCTGCGCCATGTAAACCGCAAATACACGTGTTTTCGTTCTTCTTTCTAATGACACTTTGCCCGACCTGAGAATCGATCCCAGGTCCTCGTGCTTAGCATTACCGCTTGCGACTACTGGACCAACGAAGTTGATGTAACTACGTAATACTATTAAGACTAGTAAGATCATGAATAGTTCCGCTAAACTAAGTAAACGATAGCAAAACTCTAGTAAGAGGACTTCTCAGTGTATCAACAAGGAGGTACAACCACAGACAATAACGGGTGGATCACTTTTGACCCTTGTCTGTAAAGCAATAAGGTTGAAAGTCGTCGACCGTCAGAGTTCGCCATGGTACCCAGGTCAAATAGTTGCTTTGGTTTCCAAAGTCAGATCGAAACTTAGTCGAAACCTAACAGTGAGCCACTTATTGAATATTTGGAAAGCATCGGGCGTTCAAGCTTCCTCAAACTTTAGCAAGCGCTAATTTGGAAATTTGTAACTTCAAAATATTCGCCCTATATTATGATATTAACAGCTTATTAGTATTTTGACAGTTGGCCACGAAATATAAAGTACAATTGGCAAAATTGCCTGTGTTGCACCAGTGAAAAAACAATCGGGATCAATACTAGTGTTTTATATGGAGCGATTGTATCCACAACCCAGTTAATAACTGGGTAACACGATAGTCCTAGGTATGACTGGATGTCAGACCTTCCGGCATCTGGCGACCCGTAACGACTGTCAAAGATCTGCTGATGACAGCCGGGACTAACGTGCTTTCCGAGGCACGGAGTATCAATACGTAATGGACACCCATTAACAAATCGGCCACGACAAGCGTAGCTTTTTTATTATTATTTTTTTTTTTTTGTGGGTGGGAAATCATCAAATAACTTCCCGCTCTGGGTGGAGCAGGAGGGCTTTTACTGACTAAAACCCATCTGTGTTCTCTCAGTTGCCTGTGTACCAGGCCACGGTATCTCTTTCAAACAACCCGCAACCCTGGCAGGCATCGGCCCTTGCGGACCCCATCAGTAGATGCTAACATCACTTTGAAGCGCGTGGAACACAAGGCGCCGTCGACCCAGGCTTGGTCCTTACCGGACAGCGAGCTACCCATTACTCGTCATCCGCAAGCGCACGCCTACAGTGGCCGGGAATCAGCCTGGGATTCCCGACGCTCAGGGCGTTTCCTACGGCGACTAGGGCCGTGAAGACGCATATACTGCCTTTCCCTCACGTGCGCCGCCTTCCTCTTCGCGAGCATTACTGCTTCGCAGAAGTGGGTGACGGCTACCCATACACTCTCGCTCCGTGCCATGGCCTGGACCAGGGCCGGACGCGAGAGAGCGCCGTCCACAAGGACACGGAGGTACTCCGCCCAAACCGGGCGGACCTCCACCGTGTCCTCAGGGCGATCTACGCAGTGGAAACACCCGGACGTTTCCTCCCGCCTTATCCGAAACAGGAACCTCCCGAAACAACCGTATCCGGTGAGGACCTGCGCCACGCGGAAGGTGAGGACGCCGTGGCGCCTCTCAATCCACTTCTCAAAGACTTACTACCACCGCAATCGTGGCGTGCCCAGCGCTAGGTTGCGACAATCGCATTCGCCGGAGATCTGTCCATTGTGCCATGATTTCTCGCAGCAGCAGAGTTACGCCCCGGCGTTTGGCCTCTTCGCGCCACTGTCAAGTGTGCGCGAGGACCTTTGCCTCCAGATCGCAAGACAAGCGTAGCCTTAAACTTTGATCGAAACGTGCATCTGTTATTATTTAGGCACTAGCTTCCTAAGTTACTGCTAGTTTTTAACCCGTGAGTAAAAAAATCAATCTGATTGTTAGAGCGTGACCCAAAACAGCCAATAAGAACTTTATAGACTGATTATGCATGCACAAAGTACAATCAACAAAATTGCTAGCACTGCACCCGAATATAAATCAGGACCATAAGACCGTGATGCAATAATATTAAATGCAGTTAAATCCCCCTCTACGCAAGGTCAACAAAAGGCAACCCTCTTCTAATCTAAGGGTAGCAGCCACTCACTATTATATGTTTGCTCTGAACCTAAATCAACTGAGGCTATGTTTGTTTTTCATTACGACATGTATGGATGGTGGATGCTGCATCAAATTTGTATTGTTCGGCCATATTAGAATTTTGAAAGATGTGGGTGGGTCTCAGATGTTGGCTCATTTTGCGGTTGTTAGGTTCCCTTCGGCGTTGTTGTTACTGTGAAATTGATCGAGAGAAAAGAACGGGGCTTCGGATTTAATTTTGTTTTGAGTAATTGGTGTGGTGTGCGGATGAATGTGCGGTGTGGACGCCCTTATAAAGTTACTGCACCTGATGCTCGGTCTTAGACGAAACTGATAATGTTTGATGTGGTTGCCGCGTATTTGTTGTGTTTGCATTGTCGACATACTAGTTTACAACTATTTGGAGACTTCTCATTGGAAGATGTTGGCAGTTGCAGATTCCAATAAGCGAGAAGGTCACTGGATTCTTCTAAAACATTTTTAATTGGAGTTGTTAGACCTGACATTTTTAAGTAAAACCTTCTTAGATACACTGTTTTTTTTAAATTGCCTTAACTACTTCTCTCAGATTAACACGAGCTATATGAAGATGATTTGAAAAAACTTGTCCGTCAGCAAAATTGATAATGAAACTGACTGCCCACGGATCGCTGGGTATACTCAAATATCTTTCCTTCGAGCCTTTTAATACACCTGCCAATTTCCTCATACCATGAAAGAGAATTTCACTCTTGTTTTCCTTCCCAAAAACATGTCGAAAACACTTAACATATCACTATGTACCTACATGATACGTTCAAACATAGGGCAGTTTACATAGCTACGGTCACCAAAATAGATAAATAACCAGCGTCTTCCGATATACTTGAAGTTTACTTAGAAACCGATGGATGTCTTTGAATAAAATAACATTAAATTAATAGAAAACGAAACAATTGATTTATCGTTTTTTTTTTTACGAAAACATCCATCGGCTTCTTAGTAAACTGCAACTATATCCGAGGAGCCTGGTTACTTATCTCTTTTAGTGACTGTACGTAGTGGCTGACAGGGGCAGGCCCTACTGATATGATTTATTATCTTTAAGGCCAGCCTTTTACCGGCCCTCGAACTCGAAACGAACTTATCCTATCAACCTTTTTTGATTGACGTTTTTGAATAATGTTGGGGAAATTAATTTGATATGTTCAAGTAGAATTGTTTCAAAGGAAAAATAGTGGTCATGGTTTTTCTTTTTTGCAGGGGCTAGTGGCAAGTAATACAACCGCAAGGTTCAATCAATCGGGTTAAGCTACGCTTGCCGCGGTTGCTCCGTGGATGAGTTAGTAAGAAATATTTTTTCCAGTAGTTTGAAATTGATATTGCTGATGGAATTAGGTTTTCTTCTATTGATCCTGGCTGCAGTCAGTTCGAGGATAGGTTTCTATCCATTATATATCAAGGCTTCAAGCCTTAGAAAACACGTTAAGCCGTTGGTTACATACCAAGACTCCTCCGTGCCTCGGAAACAACGGTAAGCGGTTGGTTCCGGCTGTGATTTGTACATCTTTGACAGTCGTTACGGGTCGTCAGAAGCCTGAAAGTCTGACAAGCAGTCTTACCAAGGGCTGCGGAGGTCAGATAGGCTCCATGTAAAATACTGGTATTCAGCTGCATCCGGTTAGACTGGAAGCCAACCCCAACATAGTTGGGAAAAGGCTCGGCAGGTGATGATAATTTTCTTTTTTGCAAACTTTTATTTAGTTTCACCTGTTTTCAATCAGTCTGCTGAATATGGTAGCTCTTTTGACACTGCTGCGTACAACAGTCTTATCAAATCTACCTAGCTTGGGAGTCGACTCTCTAAGTCCGTCAACGACGATTCGGGCCCGTCCGAAAGTAATCATGACTTGATTTACGTACGTCGTTTTCGGGTGACCACCGAAAATCAGCGCTGTGCTGTGGGTCCCATAGCACAGCATCATGCTGAGTGGAAGCTTTCTCGTCACAGTCATGGCGTGCAGCTACCGACTAATTATGTTCTGTATTCGAAACTATAAATCTGTTTTGATGTGATCTTATCATTTTTGTAAGCCCGTGTTTCTGTGACAAATAAATCTATTTTTCTTTCTTTCTGGTTGATCTGTCAAAACAAGTGTCAAATTAAAGTTATTGGACGGGAAAAACACCTCGGGAAGTAGGTGACAGCCGTCAATTCGGGCTGTCATTCATTCTTAGTTCGGGCCCCGAATAAATCTTATGCCGTAAGAGTATATGGAGTAGGAAACGACTTCGTTCTTAAGAAGTAGACGACATCGTGTATTGTGCCATCACCACTGCAGAGCAAAAGCCTGGGACCTCCCTTCTCCAAAAAAAAAAAATGTTTTCTAGTGATGTGGCCAGTGATGACAGATCACGATGTTTTCCTTCACCGTTTGGAGAGGAGTGGCGATGAAATTATTTACATTTACATTCTTCACACACTGCGCCACCACTCCCATACTCCTACTTCTAATAGAGGGTGCATGTGGAGTAAGGCTTAGACAGAGAGACGTCCTAAGAACTGGAAGACGAGATTTCTATCATCCGGCGGCGAGATGAGAGGGCGACATTGTAGCCATCGCGGGCAGAACCTGGATGACGCTGGCACAGAAACGTGAGGATTGGGACAAGGAAAGAGAGGCTTATAACCAGCAGTGAAGTCAGAATGTGGATGTTGATAAGGAGGCCAGTCCAACAGTTGCAAAATTGTGTTGAATATGTGGGTATTGAGTTCTTTTTACGTTTATTGTTTTGTTTTTATTATTTACTAGCTTTTGCCAGTAGCTTCGCCTGCGTCGAGGTCGAAAATTATCCCACGAGAATGTATTACCGGGTTATAATCTATCTGTGTGCCAAATTTCATCAAAATTTCATTCACCCGTTGTTGCGTGATTGAGTAGCAAACATCCAAACATCCAAACATCCAAACATCCAAACATCCAAACATCTTCACAAACTTTCACATTTATATTAGTAGAATTTCTGTTTGAGTTTAATTACTATGCTTTGTTGGTATATTGGCGTGTGCTAGCTGACATATGGCAAATTAATTAACTAACTATTATTGTATAAAATCAAGTTCTTCTATCTTAACAGACACCTGTGCTCCTGGGGAGTTTGTTGCGCTATTTCTTCTTCGCAGCTAAAGCACTAGGAAACGGTGAAGGGCGAGCGTTGTGGAGGACTGTCTTATGTTATTTTGACGTTCAAAAAGTGCTGACTAGTTTGAATAAATGACTTTTGATTGTGATCATTTTCTAATGGTCAAAATTAAACAAAAGCCATTAAATTTTGTATCTAACTACCCTGGACTGCAGGCATTCCTTTTAACTTGCTCTAGTATAGAGAGATATACTAGCGTCGGTATCGCCACTTACAGTAAATTGGCAGATAGATTGATTCCCGTTCGTGAGTCTAATGAGATTAGAGTCTAAATCTACCCACCACTACTAGGCCTGTTCTGGTAATTTAGTTCATTTATTTCCATTTCTTAGGCGCAAATTGCAAGAAAAATGTGGCCAATCTTAAGAACACTTTTATCTACACTCATATCGTAAAATTCCAATTATAAAATTCAAAACGAGTTTATATTGTCAAATTTTATAAACACAATACCGAAATTTAAAAATAGAATCATATTATGACACTTTTTCCAAAATAAAAGTACTAATACGATACAGTGCAAATATAATGGATTTGGATCGCATTTGCGGTGCGCTCCATTTTGGTGGCATTACAAAACGATTTTAAACTTTTATTTAATAGGTTCAAACCTATTATATGAGAGTAAATAAAGTAGTGTATTTACGCGTGTGAAACTATAAAGAACCCCTCATTATGCAATTAATGCAACAGTTTTTATTTTTATGAAATAAAAATGCAACAGTTTCATAAACTACCATTTTGAACCAGCAAAATATAGGTTGAAGTGGTAGTGCCATTGACCAACATGTACGGTGAAAATTTATATGCCAATATGTTGCTGTCCCACAATGTGGCGCTTAATATCGTGTCCAGCGTGTCCGTTGTTTGCACGCTACAGGAGTTGATGGACGCTACTGAAGATGCCAAGCTCATAGCCGAATTCTGGGCTGACTACACTGGGTGGCAAGGACATCGAGGCACATTCTGTTACCATGCAATCAGTAATCTCAAACAAAAACTGCTCTTTTCTACATAACTGTAATACCTACCTATGCGGTCAAAATTTATGGAACAACGACTTTTAAAAAAAAGTCTAGAATCATAAACATAATGAATACTGCCACCCTGTAGAGATTTCCATAGACTAACAAAGAAGAAGAAGAACAAACCGTACTATCTTAATAATCTCCATCTCAATCTTACCAGATAACCATACCTTTAATTAATAATAAAACTTCACTCATACAAATTACATAACATTCACCTTAATTACGACCCCTCTCATTTCCTAAATCAAATACGTAACTACTAACAACACAACTAGTGCCTCTACCTATCTGTCAAACGCAATCAAAATGGCGCCGGCAGTTATTAAATTACCACTTTTGGCGGGATTATTGGGCCATAGTGTAATCATATTTGTCAAAATTGATATCTATTTTGGTAATAAAATATTGTGGATAGGGAAAACAAGGGGATGGAGTTACTTTGAATAGAATTATTATCTTTATATTGATAGGAGGGTCGTCGACTTATTGTGGGTAATCCTGGGGTTTCGAGAGTGAGCGAAGTTATTATATAATGAAAACAGAAGTGTGTGGTAAATAAATATTGATTTTTGTCTATCCCTTTATTTATTTTAATATAATGTAATGACCGATGATGTTATTGCCGTTGGCTGTTGTAAATGGGCCCAACGAGTATAATCAACGAATTTAGGTGAAAAAAATTACCTTTTGATATTTTATTTTATTTTATTGGTTATCGCAGTAATTCTTATTAGCAGTTAGAATGATGTTTCTTATTCGCTGAAGAAACATGCCTGTCTCACAAAAACACAAAAGAAAAATTACGCTTCTGAATTGAAATTATGCAAGATATAAATATAGAAATCTATGCTAACATTAGCTGGCCATAACATAATGTACCAACAGATCTATAAATTGAATGTGTATTCTTTATAAATAATATCAAACTGTCCCTTAAAGTAGGTATATCGCCTCTAAATAAACAAATAAACACAATCCCTTACCAAATTAAACGCTGACGTGGAAACTTCGACCAGTGGCGACGGGTCACATACAATTCTGTTTGGCATAGAGAAAGAGTAAACGAAACCCAAACGACTCTGTTATACCAGTTATACTTATACGATATGTTGTGTCGTGTTATAACGGAAAAAGTCGCAAAAAATTGTCGCGATGCTGGAGGCAATAACTGGTTGGACGGGACCCACGTGTATCAGTTGCTTAGAGTAGACTGCACTGGATAAGGATGTGGGTATGTGGATTTGTATATTACAATATTGTCAAATAGATTTCAAACTATAGTTTTGTATACTCTAGAGCATTTTGTTTAAATTTTGTAAATCTGAGTACTATGCATCCGTTTACTGTGTAGTTTTGATGTACGTTGACTTGAAAAAGCATGGCAGTTGAGAGTATGTCATACTCACTTAAATGTCTCACTGATGGTGGCGCGTGTGTTGGATCATTCGGTTCCCTACAAAATGGTTGAGTTGGATGATGCTGATCCACGCGTCAAGTTCGTGAACGGGCGCCGCCAGTTGAGACTGGTCATCTCCTAACTTCCAGGGTTTATTTTTAATCTTGTATTTAGAATTGTTTATTACATTTTTTACATTGTTCTCACATACAGAAGCAAGAAGAATAATGTTCCCAAGATTTTGTATTATCCAACTTGATTTAAAAGAGTGTCCGTGGAGTTTCTTGCCCGTTCTTCTCCATAGAGATCTACGTTTTGGAATGGGCAACTAGCTTCAACTTTCCAACTGATCGACTTTTTGACAATTCAAAAGTGCCTGCCTGTAAATGGTTTATTTGAAATAAATGCTTTGAGTTTGAGTTTGACACTGATTGGGTGAGTCTGTCAATTGTTGAGGTATGTTTTTTTACGTATATGTTACAAATGTTGCTTCACATGAGATTTTACTGTATCAAAATATAAATGTGTTTACTTAAACAAAGCGCGTGTGAATGCATTATTTTACAAGTCTTTCCTTAAAATTGATTGTATTGTAAACTGGCGATGTATTTACATTTTGCAACAATTTTTTTTTGTATATCTACAACAGCCGAACAATACCCGGTTTCCATATTATTGTTTGCGTGTACGAAGATAAGGAGTATATTGTTTGGTTAAATTATCAGCATATTTTATTTCATCGCTACAGATGTTATCTTCTCAAACATTTAAAGATATTTAATTTTACCGCACGTTTTAACGATCCATTTTCCATATTTGACAAACGACTTTTAGTCTAAAGCCACTGGGACACAGTCCAAACCAGATACCTCACCTGGAGACTAGTTAACACAAATTTCTATTAAGTCTCTTTTTTTTTCAAAACCTGACAAACAGCCATTACTTATCCACTTAAACCTGCCTCAAATTATATGTTTTTTTACTCAAACAACTTCTATTCCAGCCTCCTTTCATCCAGGTCCCTGAGGATCGAGTAAAGTTTTGATAGCAGATGCTCTGGCACCAATATTTGACGACGGCCGACTACAGTTTTATATAGTTTTCATTTTCCGCGCGATCTCACAGGTTATAGTACAAACATTTTGGCAGAAGTTATAGTTGGGAAGATAGATAAGAGGCTGTAGGAAAATAGTTGCCAAAAAAAATGAGTGGAACCAATGAAAGGGGAATGTTAAAAAAAGACAGTTTTTTCAGATATTTTGACCGTGTCTAGATATTGCATTTGTGTGTGAAACAGCAGATTTTTTTTAGATAACCTAGGCACTATAAAATTTCAGCGCTGGTGATAGAATTATGTACTGAATTCACAGGCTATGGGACAAATGGTTGCCAAAATAATGAGTAGAAGTAATGAATGTGAATGTTAAAAAAGGCAGCAGTTTCATACATTTTTTAACGTGTAAGGATTGCGCTTTTGTATGAAACAGTAGATTTGTTTTTGATAATAAACGAAGAAATTTTTTACGATGGTGGATATCCTAACTAATATTTTACATATATAAAAGCAAATGTAAGTTGGTTTGTTTGTATTTGTTAAGCTTCCTCGCTATAACGGCTAAACGGATTTGGATAAAATTTGGCAAACAGATGTACCATGACCCGGGTAAGGAGATAGGTCATCCTGGATCACAGTGTAATTTTATGCTAAACTCACAGCCTTATAGTGCAAATAGTTGGCAATAGTAAAAGTTGGCAAGATAATGAGCAGAAGTAATGAATGGGAAAGTAAGTTGGGAGAGGTTGGCAGTTTGTTTTAATACTTTTTATTTGGCACTGGTTAGGTTACCTTATTTTAATGTAGACATGATTTGTTATTTTAGAATAAAATAATAGAGTAAAAACATGGTATAAAAAGATGGTAAAAACAAAATAACAAAAGCATACATGTTTTTGCTTAACAGTTATATGCGTACAAATTTACACAACCATATTTAACATTTAACATTTATAGTCAAAGAATTCTTTGACACTATAAAAACTATGACTACACAACAATTCATGCGATTTATTTTGATTTTTGAATAATCTCATATTTAAAGTCCTTAACATTATTTGGTATCTTATTATACACCGTGAAATTTTAATGGTTGTTTTCCCGCAGCAAAATGGTTTTGTCTTGGTAATACAATCGTTTTATAAGCAAATAAAATATTAGAAACAAAAAATGGCAGATTAACCATTGTGAAAAATTTTGCTTTGAACATTTATGCATCGTTGTTCCCTTTGTCGGAGGTGCGTGCGATTCGAGTAGTACCTACAAGTTACCCCTATTGTTACTATTGAGTAGTGTTTTATCGTCTTGATGAATATTTTTTTAATTATTTTAAAACAAAAAAATCTTTTTTTTTTTTACTTTTACTCTATGCTTCGAAAGTACTCCTTATGGCAAGTTGTTCTGCCGCGGGAAAACGACCATTTAAATTTCACGGTGTATATACGCACACATATGGATATACAAATTTTGTTATATTTAGCTAGTCTCGGAAGGATATCCAGTACAAGCATGTGGGGGTCTCGTGGGTTACGAGGGTATAAATCATGTGCCTTACTGAACAATTCCTTATGCTTCCTCACAAATATACATGTTTCATAAAAGTAAAGAGACGGTAGCGGCAACAAGCCGAGCTTTTTAAATATCGGCCTACAGGACTATAAATATCGGTACTACTATTATAGTATTATAGTCATAGCCAGAGGTGCGGGTTGTTCGAAAGAGATACTGTCGCCCCTGGCATACAGGCAACTGAGGGAACACGGGTGGGTTTTAGTCAGTAAAAGTCTGACACGCCGTCCCACTCCACCCAGAGCGGGAGAAGTTATTTGATGATTTCCCACACAAAAAAAGGCCATTATAGTCTGTGTGGTAATCAGCCAATGTTATTATCTCCTAAAACTTAAAGGTTTTGCCTCTTTACCTACAATTTTGATCCTTGTTTAAATCTCATGGGAACATCTAATCTTAACAGGAGATAAAATTAGGAAACTAGACTAACAACTAGATAGAAAATCTGAAAACCAAATTATATCATAATTAAAAAGAGTCACAGTTCGGTAAGTTTTTGTAAATTATTTCATCACCGCTGCTCTCAAAACGGTGAAGGAAAACATCGTGAGGAAACCGGCATGTCCAAGAACCAAAAACTCGAAGACATGTGGCATCTACCGACCCGCACTGGGCACGCGTGGTGGATTACGGCCCACTCCCCCTCACACGGAGGCCTGTATCCCAGCAGTGGGAACATTATAAGTTTATAATGCTTATGCACACCCAAATACTAATACTAAGACCCAAAAATAAACAAGCCTATGTTTTGTCAACTTAGCTCTTTGATTTTCCCATTCCAGTTTAAATCCTACTATCCTACTAAATACTTAATCACTACATAGTATAAAACAAAGTCGCTTTCTCTGTCCCTATATCCCTATGTATGCTTAAATCTTTAAAACTACGCAACAGATTTGGATGAAATTTGGCATACAGATAGATTATAACCTAGATTAGCACATAGGATACTTTTTATCCAGGTAGTACGTTCCCGTGGAATAATTTCCGACCTCCACCCGGGCGAAGCCGCGGGCAGAAGCTAGCAGTTCATAAGTGGCGAGTCTCGGCTATCAGTCTCGGATTTTTGACAATCGTTACGGGCCGAAAATGCCCAAAAAGTCTGACAACCAGTCTTATCAAAGGGTATCGTATTACCTAGTAATTGAGTTGTGGTGGTCAGATAGGTAGTCGCTTCAGTTAAATTCCTGGTACTCAGCTGCATCTGGTAAGACTGGAAGCCAACCCCAAGTTAGTTGGAAAAATGGTATGCAGACGATGAAGTGGCAGCAGCGTTCTCGATGCATTTGACCACCATACTGCGATCGCCAACCCGCCTGCCAAGCGTGGCGATTATGGCAAAACCCCCCTTTTGGGGGAGGCCTGTGTCCAGTAGTGGACATCTTACGCCTGAAATGATGATGACCCTAATATTTGTACCCCCAGTTGTATTACTGTTATCCATCTACACAGTGACATCACTGTACAGCGATAACGCTTTTTTTTCTCGATATAAAATGTTATTTTTATAGCGGGTTGACGCCATATTGAATAGAGCCTCGTAACGCTTTTCTTTATTTTTGGGACCTCAAGTGGCATAAAAAATTGTTAGAAGAATAACTCTTCAAGTACTGTGTTCGATGAGGACAGGATGACCACCACCATTCACTTAAAGCCTGTATAAACCTCAATTGCGTTCCTGCAAAATACCAGCTTGCTGCCCTTGACTCGGTGGAACGCAGAGCAAAAAGGCTCACAGGCGACGAAACGTTGGTGGCTAAGCTTCACAGCTCGGCTCATCGGCGTAATGTTGCTTGCCTGTTGGTCTTCTATAGACTGTACTTCGGAGAGTGTGCGCAGGAACTCCACGACCTGATTCCACCATCGTCCTTTTACTACCGGACTACCAGACGCACTGCAGGGTACCATCCGCACTTGGTTGATATACCGACCAGTCACACTCAGCGCTACTCCTCCACATTTATCATGTGCACAAACAATGTGTGGAACTCTCTGCCTGCTTCTGTGTTCCACTCCACATTTAACCCGTCGACCTTCAAAACAAGGGTGAACAGCCATTTTCATGGCACGCTCGTTCCATCAAAGACCTCATCAATCGCTTTCCACCAGGCGTGATTGAGGTCAAGAGCTGGCCCATTTAGCAATAATAAAAAAAAAAACTTAAAAACTTGGCAAAAAGTTAAGTCAATCAGCTTTCCCTTTTTCCAACTGCGGCTACTTGTCTAAACGGATTTAGCTTAATACCAATATTTAACATACAGCGACTGCCTCCACAACCCGTCACCTGGGTAACAAGATTTCACTCGGTAAGCCTGGTTGTGAAAGATCTACCGACTGACAGCCGGGCCCAACAGCTTATGTGCTTTCCAAGACATGAAGCGGTCTTGATGGTCACCTACCCACGAACTGACCGCGGCAGTCGACATTACTGAGGTCTTAATGGGAGTTTCATTTTACCATCTCCGATTGGCTCTGAATTGGTGACGGACCAATCGGAGCGCCGAACGCGCTCGAAGCGTTTGATCGAGATGGTTAAATGAAACTCACACTAGGGCCACTGATATCGGTGAAGGAAAAACGTCAAGAGGTAACCTGTGGGATAATTGCGTGACACACTAACTGTAAAAATGGCTTTCATTTTGACAGTTCACCAGTCAAAATCCATTGAATGGATTACAGTCCAGTCTAAAGGATTAATCTTTAAAAAAAATTTGTCTAATCTTATTCCAAACAGAGTGATGGCAATATTTTAATTTAGGACAAAACTACGTATTGGAACTAACTTCACTCCCAGCCAAATGATACCTATATCAAAAGTTAGGCAATTTTAGTTCTCCATCCTACGCGAATTGTGTCAATCGGGAGGAATTAATGGCTAACTGTGTAGGCGACGTATATAACTATTGATACTAGTTTGTATTTACGTATGTTTGTTTTTGAAGTAGTTACGAATTGCAATGCAAAAAGGATCTATTTTTTTTTTTACTGTATGGAATCCTTAAACACCATAACCACAGTGTAAATTGTGGAGTTGTTGGAGATAGAGTTGGCTTCCAATCTAACCGGACGCAGCTGAATACCAGTATTTTATATCGAACGACTGCCTATCCGACCTCCACAACCCAGTAACTGGGTAATGCAATATCCCTCAATAAGACCGATTTTTTTTTGAGCTTGGGAAATCATTAAATAGCTTCTCCCGCTCTGGGTGGAGCAGGAGGGCGTGTCAGACTTTTACTGACTAAAACCCACCCGTGCTCCCTCAGTTGCCTGTGTGCCAGGCGCGACGGTATCGCTTTCGAACAACTCGCACCCCTGGCAGGCATCGGCCCTTGCGGACCCCACCAGTTGGTGCTGACATCTCTTTGAGGCGCGCGTGGAACGCAACGCACCGTCAACCTGGGCTTGGTCTTTACCGGACAGCGAGCTACCCATTGCTCGCCGTCCGCAAGCCCGCGCCTACGGTGGCCGGGAATCAGCCTGGGATTCCCGACGCCCAGGACGTCTCCTGCGGAGGCTAGGGCCGTAAGGGCGCATATACTGCCGCGACCTAAGGTTCGCCTCCTCCCTTTTCGCGAGCTACCCATGCACTCTCGCTCCGAACCATGATCTGGACCAGGGCCGGACGCGAGACATCACCGCCTCCGATCGCCTCCACAAGGACACGGCGGTGTTCCGTCCAAGCTGGGCAGACCTCCACAGTATGCTCCACCGTGTCCTCAGGGCGATCTTCGCAGTGGAAACACCCGGGCGTTTCCTCCCGCTTTATCTGAAACAGGAACCTCCCGAAACAACCGTGTCCGGTGAGGACTTGCGTCAGGCGGAAGGTGAGGATGCCGTGCCGCCTCACAAGCCATCCGCAAAGACCCCGGACTTACCGCCGCAATCGTGGCGTGCCCATCGATGAGACTGGTTGTCAGACTTTCAGACTATGCCGACTGATTCAGACTAAAAACAGAACTTTTTAACAAACTTTTCCGTGAAAAGTGAAACACGCAACTCTAAATCATAAATAATGTTTTTCACAACATTTTCACAAATACATTTCTATGACACAGCAGAACTAAATAATTTATGTTCAAAAAACCATACGAAATCCGAATACAATATGCGGCCGGGTTGCACCATTTCCGATACAAAATAATAACATGCAACAATTTAATCGCTAGTTAAACTAACATGTGTTTAAATTTGACATTATTTGTTAAGGTCAACAACAGCTGCCGTCGTCACGGTGGGTGACCCAACTGATAGTTAGGAACACAAAATAGATAGGAACAGAAGGATATCTCCTTACGGCACCTACGGGGTAATTAAATAATACACTAATAGTAGGAATGGCTTTAATTTTGACACATCAAGAATATTCATTGCGTTAATTACGTTGTTGAACAGATGGATTAGCAATTGCCTTCAAAATGATTCAGATTCTGCTCAAAAGTATGTTAAGGCTCCCGAAGACTGGCGTGACTTTAGTAGATCAAGATTTCCGCAAAGTTTCCATATAAATTGTTCTATTAAAGTCGCGTCGCGCAATCGTACCGCCGCCGCACCGACGAGGAAGCGACTAGCAGCTATCAACGATTTTCTCGCTCAAGAAACGTACAAAAGATTTTAGGAGACGGGTAAGTAAAATAGAAACACATACATAATATATTAATAGTTGATCGCTGACTGTTCACACCGGAGTTCACGTTTGTCGCAGCGTATCAATGAGAGTACTAGACCACTCGCCGAGAGTGGTTACTAGTTGCTAGCTCTACTTGCATATCGTTTATCGCCGGTGGTGGTACAGGAGCCTCACAACGAGCGAAAACGCTCGCACAGATAGACACGCTTCACGTATAGTGAGTGCAAGCGCACTCGCGACTGGCATTTGAATGAAATCGCCGCAAGTACACGTCTGTGTGCGTGCGCCTATTTTCGCTCGTTTTTAGAGTTGACTTACTGTTCCCATCTATTCTGTGGTTTAAGGAGAACTAACGTTAGTTAAAAAACTCAATTTGCGGTTAGAATGTTGTTTGAAGGTCGGTCGAGAACGTTTCGTTCGGAAAAAAGGACTTTTTTCTTTTTTTTTTTGTTAAATGCGTGTTTGAAACAAAATGGCGAGCGTGGGAAAATTAGATTGGTGTAGTTTAAGTTCTATTGGAGGATAAAAGGTGAGCAGCCGATATCTGTTTAACATAATAGGGGGTACTCAGTACTTGTTTCATTTTGTAACTGTTATTTTTGGTGGACAGTAAGTACGCAAGTATTGCTGCAAGTATTAAACCTTGGATTTACCATATGTGGTATTCTACTATCAGCGCCGAATTACGAGTAGGTCATGAGTTCAAACAGAGGTAGGCACTTTGCAAAATTCATTTCATCACCACCTGCTCTTAAAAAACGGTGAAGGAAAACATCGTGAGGTAACCGACATGTCCAGATCCAAAACGCGAAGATATTTATTCATTTATTTATTTATTTATTTATTATATATTAAATATGTGACATCTACCCACCCACGCTCCCTCTCACAGACAGGAGATGTCCCAGCACTGGCAAGATTATAGGCTGATTGAGACCCTAGTCTCAATACCGAAGTTAATAAATGTTATTACTCAATTGGCGAACTTTTGACCGATGAGAATTTAAACTGATAACATGACATCTCTGTTCCTACTCTTGACTTGTACTAAACCATTTATATTTTAATTTTTTAATTTAACTGTATTGACTTCGAGCTTGAATAATTTATAATTTTATTAAACCTGACATTATGCATTGTATTGCCTATTTCAAACTATTCACTGAATTCTTTCTCGATATGGTAAACTTGTATCGTTTGATTGAATGTTTTGATGTTGTCAAATGAATTAGTCTTTATTAATATAACTGTTTGCATGCCCTAGTTACGGTAACTAGTATAAGGATCATTTTAAACTGAACATCTGTATCATGTACCTATTTTCTGTGCAAAGAAAGAACTATTCTATTCTAAGTAAATAATATACAGGCACTCCTTAATCTAGGCAATGATTTCCTTAGTCGGTTTTGGTACGAAACTTCTTACACTCCTCGCTGTTGTCAGTCATTCATTCAATCAATCACCAGTTCTATCTACTTATTTATTACGTCATGTAATGAATACTATAACAGCTATAGGACTATTCCTAAGATCATGGAAAGCCCATGTTGAGAGAAGGACCTTTTCAGATGACATGGGATGACATTTTGGAGCCGCTGGCGAAACAACATGGCACCCATCATTTAAATAGAAATGCATAGCTATGTTTTGATTGGTATTGCGAAATCGAATATAGTACCTAATTAAGCTTACTGCTTTGGACTTTGAAAGAGACTATGACCTCTGAGTTTGTTTCGGCTTTTCTTCTCAGGAAACAGTCAGCTAGGAAATGCCGGCGCTATCTAGTTTTTAAAATATTGACGTGTAAAAGTGTCTTATAAGATCTACTTACATAAATAAACATTTCATTATAATCATCATCATTCACATGTATTTTTCTCTCGGTAATCGGTAACGGATTTTTTGAGTTTATCCATTACAAATAATTTTCCAAACCACGAAATATTTCCTCTTTATACTACTAGTGGAGATAATGACTGACACGCTTAGCAGGCCTAGCACGAGCACCGATTTATCGACGGAAGAATATAATAGACATGACTGTTAACTAAATAATCTACAATAGGAGAAGATAGTTATGTTCTTCTATTAATTATCACAGTTAGCGTTCCAAACGAATCATGATTTTGTAGTTATTCGTATATGCTTTATGGCCGTCGAGTAGAAAGTTTGTTGTCAGTGTGATTTTGACAGTTTGGAAATAAATATTCTTCTGAAATAGTCTACTATATAAAAGGACCAAGACAAGTTCTTTAGAAACAAAAGACAAAATTACAGATTCTGGAAGGATATCTACAGTGCGATGTCAAAAATAGAGGAACGAAATGTGACTTTGTATAGAAAAAGCACTGTCTATTTTACGTAGAAATAAAAAGCGTCATGCTAAGCCTGCAGTTGTCCTAGTCACTCCATTTTTATTCATATCATCTTTTACTCAGTTCATTCATCAATCTTTGGTCTTAGTAATTAGATAAACTTACCGATACTCACAAATATACTACCAACTTTAATCATCTAAAAGCCGAAAAAACCCTGTATTAGGAGCGGAAAAAACCGTAAAATTGGAACAAAAAAAAGGCCCGTTTTATTCCAAGTTGAGAACAAAACACTTTCTACTGCCTAAACAGTTGATCCGATTTGTACAAATGGATCTCCCATTTATTCGAATAGATTGGATCCGTCTTAGTACAAAGGGTCACTGCGTAGCCTTAAATGTTAAGACTATCGAGAATCAGTAGTGTTCGACTAATGTTTAATGTTTGATGTAGGTATTATTATACGGTAAAGGGCATTGGACATTTTCTTAGGAGTTTTGGGCTCTATAAAAATTGTTGCAAATACAGAAACATCATCATAATCCTGAAAATCAGCGTCAGGTGGTGCATACTGTGTTGCCATCTAAAATTATGCTGAGCTGAGGCCGTTTTGGCATTAAAATCATTGTTTTCTGTTTTTTTTTCTTTGTGAATACCCAGTTTGTTTTTTTGTTTTGTTTGTTGTTTGTTTTGCCTAGTCTTTGCCCAACTATGTTGGGGTCGGCTTCCAGTCTAACCGGATGCAGCTGAGCACCAGTATTTTACATGGAACGACTGCATATTCGACCTTCACAACTTCTACGAGGTAACTCGATACTTCTTGGTAAGACTGGTTGTCAGACTTTCTGGCTTATGACGACCCGTAACGACTGTCAAAGATCCACAAATGACAGCCGGGACCAACGGCTTAACGTGCTTTCCGAGGCACGAAGGAGTCTTGTATGTAAAACGACCAACCGCGGCAAGCGTAGCTTAACCTGATCGATAGACCCGTGCAGCTATTGGCCACAAGCCCCTCTGATCTTCTGCCATAATCCTATACAGCCTATAATATTCCCACGGCTGTGACATAGGCCTCCTATCGGGGAGAGGAAGTGGTCCGTAATCCGCCACGCGGGCCCAGAGTGGGTTGGTAGATGCTCTAGGACATGCCGATTTCCTCACGATGTTTTCCTTCATCGTTTTGAGAGCAGCGGTGATAAAATAATTTACATAAAGTAAAACGCCTGTTCCGTGTAATGCCGCACGTAGAAGAATAGCACCATCCCATTTCTTCCCGTGGGTGTCGTAGAAGGCGACTAAGGGACTTACTACAGAATGGGCAGCAGCGTTCTCTATGCATTTGACCACCATACTGCGATCGCCAACCCGCCTGCCAAACGTGGCGATTATGGCCTTTTGGGGGAGGCTTATATCCCGCAGTGGACGTCTTTCGGCTGATATGGTGATGATGACGATGAAAACGCCTGTCTGAGTAAGTATACTGAGTAGATAATACCCGTTATTGCGGCCGAAACTACGGGTTTCGTGCCTAGTAGACACCCTTTTTTTTGAGTGTGGCAAATCATCAAATAACGTCTCCCGCTCTGGGTGGAGCAGGAGGGCGTGTCAGAATTTTACTGACTAAAACACACCCGTGTCCCTCAGTTGCCGGTGTGCCAGGGGCGACGGTAGCGAGCTACGAAAGTAGACACCCTCTTAAGGACCTAAGATTAGTTTGGAGCATCACCCACGTAATACGATTTGAAAGCTGTCCCTACTCCGATGTGTTTTTGTTTTTGCCCGTCCGACAAATTGAATGCGACACTCGTTTTGACGGATCAACTTTTGGACGGGTCCGTATCTTCGTTGGCGGACTTAGAGGGTAGAAAACGGGTTCAACTGCCGACCCCCACAAAAGTTGGGAGCAGGTTAGGTAGATGATAATTATAGGCCGTCTGATTCTTTGTCATCCAGAAACATAAATAATCTTTTATACAGTACAGATAAATAAAATTGGAGTGTCTGTCTGTAATATTAAAATAACCGCTTTTTACTAAATGCATATGGATGTAAACACGGTACATATACCAAAATAACATTTTTTCAAGTATTGTCTCTCTGTCTGTTTGTTCCGACTAATCTCTGAAACTTTCACTGGCAGATAACTGATGTAATAAGGAGTAACTTAGGCTACTTTTATTTTAGACATTTCATTTGTTTTTATTAATATATACATTTTTGTTAAATTCCACGCGGACGAAGTAGCGGGCGCAGCTAGTCTCCTAAATTAATCCTACTATCCTACTTCTACACTACTATTACAAAGAGGAAAGATTTGTATATTTGTAACGAATAAACTCAAAAACTAGTAGACCGATTTCAACAATTTTCACCATTAGAATGCTACATTTTCCCTGTGTAACATCCAGGAGTGCGTGTTGTTTCGGTTGTTCGAAAGAGATACCGTGGCCCCTGGCACACAGGCAACTGAGGGAACACGCGTGGGTTTTAGTCAGTATATTTGTGTAAGTTTGGATGATTAGATATTTGTTACTAATTCACGCAAAAACGGCCGAACGGATAGTTTGTAACCTGGATGACCACATAGGATACTTTTTACCCTGGTAATACGTTCCCGTGGGGTAACTTTCGACCTCCACGCGGGCGAAGCCGCTTACAAAAGCTACTATTACACAAGTACCATTTTGGCCTATTTCCAATAGAGACGCTTTGGAATTGATTGAATAAAATACAAAGATTTTATCAGTGAAGGTTGAAAAGTGTAACCGAGTTTCAATAATTTAAAGTGACTAGCACTCAAATTGGTGAAAGGCCAGAGTTCAAGATATTTTGATCCGGTGAACTAAGTGTTTATTGTTTTGGCTTCGTTACTCTTGTTAATCAAGTTCGTCTATCCTTGTGATACTTTGGAAATAAAATAAAAACACGTAACTTATCCTTTCGTAAATAATAAAAGAACTTTAAAAAAAATCAACCGACTTCCGGAAAAACACTACAAAGTTAAAAATAACTTTAATTTCGGAAGACTTTGAATATGTATTTTTTATTTGTTTGTCACCGCCTTCCGAAATTAAAGTTATTTTTAACTTTGTAGTCTTTTCCGGAACTCGGTTGTTTTTTTTTTTGGAAAACGTTTTTATTTTTCACTTTTTAGCTATAGTACCTGCCCCGCATCGATTCGAAATTTCATCATCCCTGGGATCAAAACAATACACATTAAAGCGATAGCAGCAATCGCGGTTGATTTGCTGTCATTTTTTTAAGAGTTTCTTTGTCTGTCTCCGAAATGCATCATGAGATCTATATGAAATTATATGTTAATAGGGGGCGAGCCTAATGCCATCAACCGGGCTTAAATCCAGATGCCAGTCTGCTACTGAGAAATTCCTGCTATCGAAACACAATAACACTTTGCCTGAACCGGGAATCGGCCCAGGACCGGAGTAGTAAATTTTGTGACCAGCCCGACGAGGCCGTAAAGCCACTGAATAATACATATTCTTAGACAGTACACCTACCTACTACAGTAAATATACAGTTTAAATTAATAAACTGAAACATTTAATTACTTTATCAAACCATTCCACAATAACACAGAAAGAAAAAATAAAACAAAAATAATTGTACAGTCGTCGTCGAAAATTGTACTCAAACCTTTGATTATATGACGGGTATATAATCAAAGCTGGATACATACGTCGCGGTTTGCTAAAGACTAAGGTACTAATTTTTGTCGCATTTACACACTTACATTGTATACAGCATGTATCAGAATTGTAGTCATACTTAAAAGTGTGGTATAGACCATAGAACTGAAAAAATATCATAAATAAAATAATAAAATATCGTAGCGTTAGTGATTTACTTTAACAAATATCGGTATGGGCTATGGACGTATAGGCAATAGGGAGGACATGGAACATTTATAAAAGAAGGATGTACTTATTATTAGAGTTTGTAATAATACTTGTCAGAATAATACTTTGCGCGGCACGGCGCAGTCCGCGCGGTGTCCTTTTGGCAATTAATTAACGATTAACGGACTTATAGTAAATTAATGGAAGCTGTCCGTTAACAAGGTTTTAAGTTAAATTAAAAATTCATCCGTTTCTAGAATTGTTAATAAACTTCGTTATTTACGATTAACAGACTTATACCTACTTAGCTACCTACCTTCATGGGACCATCATCATAATCGCGAAAAAGCAAATCAGTTCTGCCGAACAAAACTTTAATATTCCCGACCCATATATATGAGACAGCTGATTCTTATTCCGCGATTACGATACTGGTCCCATGAAGAAAGTTTTTCATTTCGATGTTTACTACCAAACCCGTAAATATGACAACACATTTCTAATACACGCTGTATGTATATTTTTTGTATGACATTAAACTGTACCATCTGTAGTCATTCACACGAAGTAATACTTGTCCAGTGTACTCGGGTAGGGACTCAATGTGGGCGGGACTTGAAATACCAGGTTTTTAGCCCTGGAATGTCGCTAGGGATGTAATTATTATAACTGCCGTGTAAGTGTTGAATAGCAGACGGCATAGATTATACAGACCGTAGGAATTTTAGCAAGGAGGTAATATGGTGGAGTAATGTTTTGTAGAGAATTTTTGTTTACAGTGAAATAAATTTTAGTTTAAGGTTACAGTTAAGTGTATGATTGCAAAATTATTGTACTTATATGACAATTTTCACTAAGTAAGCCAACAGAACGGATAAAGGCTCCCGTAGACAGCCGCGACGCGGTTGTAGTTGAGCAATTTCAAGCTTTTTAGTAGAACAGACTAGAGCAGAGGCAGATTCATAAACTTTGTAAACAATACTTGGCAAATTAGTTAAAGCTATTGAGAAACCTTAGTTTGTTTTTCTTCAATAACTTGAACGTCAATTGACATACCTTGGCCTGTTGTAGGGTCCATGTTGCCTTTATGTCTTCAACTTCATCTTCTTCCTTCATCAACAAGCATATCGTCGGCGTCAGTGCAGGACCCTGCATCTACATTTTTGATGAAATCCATTTTTTCATCAAAATGGATAAATTTAGTAGCCTACCATCTAGCGCAAAGTGCAATACTTACGCGGTCAAAATGTATGGAACAGCTGATTTTTTTTTGTATTACTGACGAAAAATTTCTGCGCTAGGGGTCTAGAATAATATGCCGAATTCATAGTTACAGTTTGCGCACTGGAAAAAATATTATACTGTATTATATATATAAATACATTCAATTTCTGGCGTAGACTATACGTTATTTCAGTATTTCGGAAAATATGTTATGAAAGCCATAATTATTCAATGCTAAAATGAATTACGTTCTATGTTAATTTTCAGAATTAATTATATTATTTGAATGTGATATGTCTGGCAGTTCTAAAATTAGTATGTTATTTTATTCATCATATTTTTGGTAATTAACGCTGATCGTGCAGTTTCGACGTCCAATTACGAAAACTATTGCTAAAATACCCAAATAAGCAGCGGTGTGGGTGATGTTGCTGATGAGGTGCTGGTAGCGTTAGTGCCGAGGAAAATAAATAAAAGGCGAATTATTTAACTTCAAGTGTGTTGGACCAGTGTCACAGTTGGAAAAGAAGTGTTGCCACATATCACATAGAAACTTACATTTTAATGTTGGTGTTGCAACAGTGATTACTGAAATCCCCAACACCCAACAGTGGGGTATAATCATACCAGCCCGCTGCTGAGCAAAGGCCTCTTCTCATACACAGAAGGCACGAGCATTGATCACCACACCTGCTCAAGATGGGTTGGTGATTATATTAACTATAAGTCCAAGTTTCCTCAAGATGTTTTCGTTCACCAATCTGAGTAAACTAAACCATTTTCAGGCACTTTTGAATTGTCAAAAAGTCGATCAGTTGGAAAGTTGAACCTAGTTGCCCATTCCAAAACGTAGATCTCTATGGAGAAGAACGGGCAAGAAACTCCACGGACACTCTTTTAAAATCAAGTTGAAATATTACAAAATCTTCCCAAGATTTTGTAATATTTCAACACACACATTATTCTTGTTGCTTCTGTATGTGAGAACAATGTAAAAACTCAGAAAGTACTTATGAATTGAAGGGCACAGGAGAAAAACATGCAAAGTCACATTTTTATGTTTTTTTTTTGTACTGGTAATACCATTCTACAAATGTGGTAGAACGAAACACCAAAACATACTTCGCAATAACTTTACCTAATTAATAATTAATAATAATTTTTGTTTCATTTTAGGCTTTAATGAAACATTTCTCAAGGATCAAAATGATAATTTAACAATTTCTCAGTTCATTGTTTTAGTGACATTGCGTGTTTTTCCCCTGTGCCCTTGAACTGGAAAAGTCAAATTGGCATTTGCCCGGATTTAAGCGGACAACTTCGTACATGAGAGATCACGACACAATGTTCTATAAGCAAAATGTTCTGGTATGACAATCCAACGTCCAGGTTTCAAAAGTAGCATTATCAGCCTATACTGTTCCCACTGCTGTGGTACAGGCGTCCTCTCTGTGATAGGTAGTGGGCCGTAATCCACTACGCGTACCCAGTGCGGCTTGGTAGACGTCACATGTCTTCGAATTTTTGGTTCTAGGACATGCTGGTTTCCTCCTGATGTTTTCCTTCACCGTTTTGAGAGCAGTGGTAATGAAAATAAAGGTCCCCTCTGGATTCAAACCCATAACCAAGAACTCGTAAGTCGCGGCCGTTACCACTGCGCCACCACTGCTCTTCAAAAGTGATTAATCCAAAGTTACGATTGACAAGCAAGTCCCTTTCTCCAACCTAGAAGCGAGGCAAAAAACCAGACAAATAAACCGGCAATAGCCTAGAAAAAACATTAATAAAAACGTTATTAACCGCCAAGCACTATCTATGAATATAACATGGCGTTCAATCCGTCTGTTCGTTCGCACGCGTTCAATAATACATACCTACTGCTGCCGCCGGCTTTGCTTGAGCCCCATGAATTATAAATGAGCATTCAACTAAATAGATACGTCATCGTTATCAGTCGATAAATGGCGCTTGTGATTTGCAAATTATACTGCAATCGGGTTAAAACAGTTTCTTGCTCTATCGTTTTTTTGTGTTTTTAATTGATCTTTTAAAACCTATTAATGATTAATGCTTTTTCAAAGTATTGATTTTCTATAACATTTTTGGGCTTTTAATTACGCTCGTTTTTAAATTAATGAGCATCTTGTAAACGTAGCAACTAAGCTAAGGGGGTACCCCAACCAAACGGGTTTGGTTAGGTTAGAACTGTGACATACCAAAGTATTTTACTACCCTTATATTTCGGACAGAATCCATTTATGTGTTAATAATAAGTAAAATTTTACTTAAGGCTTCTTCAAACAGCCGCGACGCGACAGCGCGACGCGACACTTGTAAAACAATTTCCATTCAGTTTTCATAGAAATTGTTCTACGAGTGTCGCGACGCGACGGTAGCTAGTCTGCACGAGTTAAACGGTATCTCCATAATATAAAAATAAAATTTTGTTTTTTTGTTTAGTATTAGTAGTACCCCAAATTAAGAATTATTACAGGCGCAATAAGGTTTACAAAAATAGGCGTTACATTATACTAGCATTTGCCATCGGCTACACTCACGGGAAGTTCGAAATTATCCCAAGTGTCCCAATGCTTGGCAAAGCCTAGGCCTTTGCCAAGCATTGGGATTATCTTAGGCTAAATTAAAAATTTAAGGGTTTAATTTTTGAACTGTCTGTAGTATTATTTCCGCATCATAAAACTCTCCATGAAAGCCTATCAAGGCTGTAATAATGTTCAAATTCAATTAAACTTAAACACCCATTTACGAATTCCATTGACAATGACATCAAAACAACTGTCGAACAAACAAGATCAATAGGCGCCAAGGCAACTAATTAATTGTACTGTTGACAATTAACAATTTAGATCACTTTATAGACGAGCGATTTCGACGAGCTTTAGAGTTGAAGATTAGATACATTCAGCCAAAGAACGTCTAAAGCTAGATATAGGCTTGTGGCGCCCTCTACACTGTCACATACGAACTACGCATCATACTAACGTCACGCAAAAATCCTGCATCGCACAAGCAGAGTTTAACGCGCGACTACGATATACATATACAACGTCACGATCATCGTCGGGTAGTAGTCCACTAGTCACAATACCTGTCTGGTGGAGGATCCCCGTTTTCTATGTAGTATAACCATAAACTCAAGACATTATTGTAGGCCTCCGTAGAGTAAAAAATTTCCATCGGTAAAAAAGCAACCGTTTAGTTCACTCTCGACCCCTCGACCCCCAATAATTAATGTGTCCACTGGATCCTTGACTATAGTTTATTGAATTTTATTTACCAGCCAAGTTTTAGTTTCCTCTAGACCCCCAAAGTAGTCTGTACCTTACTGAATCTAAATATTAATTTTAGGTACTTACCGAACTAGGGGTCGAAAGTGGACGAGGTATGCATTTCTTTTGTATGAAAATCCAATCTCACCCCATGGGGGTCGAGTGAGAACTATGTTTAAGGGTTGAGAGGAAACAAATGAAAAAATTTTTTTTTAGGGGTCGAGGGGTCGAGAGTGGACTAAATGAAAAATAACTGATGTTTCATATAAAAGTGCAATACCTACGCGGTCTGGAATAGGTATAAGAACAGCCGACGAAAAACACACTTTTTTCCTGACTTCATAGTTACAGTTTGCGCATCGATGTCCCTGCCACTTTTTATAGTGTTGTCATGGTGGGAATAGCGTCACCTCCTGTTACATGGAAGCCGCTCCCTGGTGTTCAGAATCAGGTAATCAGTTTATGGTAACAGATATCCCGTATATCGATATCCCTGTCTACTGATTAGTAATCGAAATTAATTGTTTTCATCAGATATAGAGACGGCTTAACATTCTCAACATTGACGTTATCCTTTGAACAAAAACTCCTATAAATAATTATTTGTAATTCTTGGCCATGAATGTTTAGCAGTATGGAATTTTTCATGTGATCTGGTAAAAATTTGTTGTGATGTTCTTTCGTCAGGAGACGGATTCAGACGAAATAACATAAAAGGATTTTTTTTTTCATCCAATACATTACACCAATTTTATTGATACAATAACATTATCTAAACAACATTCGTAAGTATGCTCATAAAATTAATAAAGACATTAGTAGTCTTTCGACACAGTACGCAACAAATTATCCAAAAATATACCAGATTCATAGCTAAAGGAATCACTTTAGCAGAGGCCATGTATCGTCTGCAAAACAAACAGTCTCTACGCTACCAAAATACACTGATGTAGGGTCCGCATAAAAAGGAGAAACAAAAATTAATCAAATGAAAAGGCATTTTGACGTTCAACTTTAACTTATTTGACATTAGAATGCCAGTTAAAATTCTACTATTTCATAAAAGCGATTTTTTTACTTGCCAATAAATTGTCTGCTACAAATGTGACCAGTAATTATTTATTAGGCTGATTACCTAATAAAAAAGGTATAGTGTTACCCAGTAACTGGGTTACGGAGGTCAGATAGGCAGTTGCTCCGTTTAAAATACTGGTGTTCAGCTGAATCTATTTTAGCCATTAGACTAATTCAATGAATAGTCGTATGCAATTTAAAAAATCAGGCACTCTATTAAAATACATAAGCTCACGCCTTCTTTACATGGGGGTCGCCAGAAACTACAGAGTACCACCTGCTACGATCATTACATACTCCTTTTACTTCGTCAAAAATATAGTAATATATTTTTTTATCAATACCTACCCCGTTATTTTTCAACGTCAAACTCCGCAAAAAAAATAAAATCATAAATTACAACTTCCTAAATCAACGATTCCCAGTTTACTTTGATCTTGGCCTACTTTTGTTTCCCCCCCTTTCACCCCCTCTTTACTGAATATTTGACAAGTCTATAGACAGCCCTATTCATTCTTACGAGTCGTTCACGCGAGTTATTGGATTCAACAGGAAAACATGGCGACTACGGTGAGAAAAAAAAATTAAATTATAAGACGGTAGGCAGTTCGAAATTGCTGCGAAATTGACGAAAGATTTGTTTGAAGGGACCCCTCTTCCTTTGCATAATATTCAAGTTTCGTTTGAGATTTTTTCCGTTGGAATTTGACCGAAAAAACTGCCTATACCTTTGTGTTTAAGGGACATTTCTCGAAGTCCTACGCCCAAACCACTTATGTAGGTGTCAAAGCAATCACAGGGAATTTGCTATCATCGTTTTACCGCCCTTAAACTTTCGCAGACAGAAAACTCAACTAATTTACCCCGAGACCTTTGACCATACGAGGATTTCTTTTCTTGAATAGTTGTAAAAGTACCTTGTACGTTGGCGTAGTACTACTGAATCTGCTACGATTCTTACTTTCACACTCCTTTTTGCTTTGTTTATGTAAAAACATCACTTGATATTTAGAACCCAATGTCATCAGGGGTATTTCGAAAGTTGAACATTCCTAGCCCTTAGATTATAAGTGGACGGATTAATGCCTATTTTTTAGACATGTTTAAAAAAAAAATATTTTCGGGCATAACTCCGTCATACATAGTCGGATATGCAAAATTCTTTTTTTGTTCGAAAGAGGTTTATTTCCAAATGGTCCCATTTAAATTTCATATAGATCTGATGATGAGTTTCGGACACCGACAACGGAACTCTTCAAAAAATTACCGTAAATCAACCGCGATTGCTGCTATCGCATAAATATGCATTGTTTTGACCCCAAGGATGATGAAATTTCGAATTGGGGTAGGGTAGGTACCATAACTAAAAATTGAAAAATTAAAACTTTTTCAGAAAAAAAAAAAACAACCGGCTTCCGGAAAAACAATAAAAAGTGAAAAATAACTTTAATTTTTATTGGTGGATTTTTTTTTAATCTTCAAAGAAAGTCCGAGCATAGCCCGCTCCATAGCGCGGAGCGAACTTTAATTTATGGACCAGCCCAACTGTTAGTGTCCACGTTTCGGCACCGTACGTCATCACGGGCGAGACGAACTGGTTGAAGACGTCAGTCTTCAAGCATTGCTGAATCTATCTATCTATAGGTACTAATTAGGGCACTTAACATCTATCTGAAGAAAAAGTCAGAAAGAACGCTGAGCGAAACCGAGGGAACAAGCGCGGGTTGACGATGCGATGCGATGCACGCCGAAAAAGTCACGGGCAGAAGCCAGTAAAATTATAAAAAACACACAGTCTAAGCACCTAGGCGAAGTACCAAACTAGTTTAAGTACATAATCAGAACAAGTATCCCATCACCCCATTAACCCACACCTTATGAGCACTAACCCACCTTTAATACACCGTTCCACGTACTTCAAAACTTAATAACTTATCTCGTGGCCCATTTGGGCGCCATTTTGCTTATCTGCTGACGGTACACTGAAGCCATTAGGTCCGTAATTGTGCAGCGTTGGCTTTGCGCCTAATTCAGTGGCATGCTCATGTTGGCCTAAAGCCTGGATACCTGATATGTATACTTTAGGAATACATCCTTGCTAGGACACACATTTTGGGAGAGAAACGCCAAGAATTTCGTTAGGCCCTATTTGGTTGAAAAAGGGTCCGTGTATTTACACAAAGTAGCGCTTGTAGGAATTACTTGACAAATAAGGATCGCTGTGAGTTACTGAGTTGGGTAAGTCGTAACGGTAACTAGTTCAAGGCAATATAAGGGAACTGGGTGAAACTGACAAATTGTGAGCACTTAAGTGGGTGCTGATGGGGCCCTCAAGAACTGTAATTAAAATATGTATCATCTTTAAACTTGGTGTCATCAAAATATGACTATCGCTCTGCTGTCATATACTGGCTTCGTTTAACGTCAAAGATGATATATAGCAAGGATAGTTTACGCGACAATTAGTGTATATAAATTATACATACGAGACATACAACAGCATAATTTATTATGTCTCCCTTATATCCATATATTAATATTAAGCAATATACGTAACAATTACGTATGAGGAGCTCGTGGCTAAGTCTGAAAAACTGGTTAAACTTGTCACGGCCGGCCCGTGGATGGGTGACCATCTTTACATACCAAGACCCGTTCGTGGCTCGAGAACCACGTTAAGCCGTTTGTCCCGGCTATCATTCGTGGATCCTTTGACAGTCGTCACGGGTCGTCAGAAGCCCGCAAATCTGGCAATCAGTCTTACCAAAGGAATCATATTACCCAGTAACTGGATTGTGGAGGTCAGATAGGCATTCGCAACATGTAAAATACTGGTAATCAGCTGCATCCGGTTAGACTGGAAGCCGACCTGGTAGTTGATGATGGTAGACCAATTACATTCAGATCTTCTAAAACCACAGAAACAAATATCCTAAGACAGGTCCTATTGCAAGATTTTTGGACTTCCCACTGCCCCTAATAAAAGGCACAAGTAAATATTCGAATCACAATTGGAATCGCCCAACGTAGATAATGTTCCATAATTCATAAAGTAACATGAAACAAGACTTACGATTCCCCTTCATTATAATGTCAGTTATTAATTAAACAATATCGATGAAACAGTATCGAGCGTAATCATTAATTTCAATACCAACAGGATCTTACAGACATACATACACATCTGTATAAGATACGCTGATTAAAATTTAATCCCAATTACTTCAATAACCTTAGCTGTTCAGAATTGATTGGTTTTCATTATGTGCAGTCCAATTTCGATCGGATTTTTACCTTAATGAAGCACGGTGGCTTATGATTTGTAGGGCCGAGCCGAAATATTTTGGGTCGAAAGGGAGATTTTAGAAGGGTTGAATTTATGATTAAATTCGCTGAATACCCATCGTTCATCAATTTGATTCGTTTCGCATCAAAATCATTTTAACAGCGGCGTATTTAGAATACCACAAAAACTCTTCTGAATGTCTATTTGCAAACAACAAACGAGTTAAACCGATCGTTTATCTTCCTAAGCTTTGTGACGGACTTTGTTGTCTAGCAACAAAGCATTTTCCGACCAAAAATCGGTCAGACTCTCCAACAAATCAAAACCACCTCACATGCCAAAATTCGACTCAATGGACCGAATTCAGACATCAAAAACCACCTCTTGGCTCCGGCGCAGCTTCCTAACAAAGGAAAGGAACACCGAATACCCATACTCCACTTTTAATTCACCCCTTTAGATCGCCGTGAACTCCAACGCACTACTTTTTCCCATTCCAAGGCAGTATTTGCCGTCAGGCAGTACAATGGGGCAACATCCAAAGGGAAAGAATCCACTGCCACACGAATGGATGAAAAGATTGGACACGGCTCTATAGAAGCGCCTTTTAAAGTGGCTTTTGTGGAAGAATGTTTTTAAAGATTCCTGAGGACCGCGCCGGATTGAAGTGAGTTGCTGATTCAGCTTTCTGTGTCTTTGATTGAAGATTTCGAGCTTTTCAACTTAGCCTAACGATATTGAGTTTGGTAACTATAGCTATTTTTAGATCTATAATGTGACCTCAATCAAACCTTGGTGAACTAAATTGACAATACAGCGGTCAAGGTCATGACCTCATTGAGCGAGCAAGCAGAACGTGCTAAGCTTACAGATGAGGCAAATCAGCGAAAGCATTAATTAATAAAAGCACAGTTTTTCTATTGCCGATTCTTCGTTCAAGTTTTAAGGGGGCGACTTATAACCAGTTTGTAGCATAAAAATTCCAAAAAATTATACTCTCAGAAATGAAAGCCACGAAGACTTGTCCAGTAAACTCGAACAACCGCAGTCTATGCCCGAACAACGCTTTGTATACCAAAATAGAGCTAGAATACGGTCAACAAAGACTGAAAACTGAACGTTAATATCTTCCAACATCCTTACCACAAAGCGTAGTGGCGGGAGCAATCAAGAGACATATGGGTCGGCAGCGGCACAGGCTGTTTCGAACGAATATCGGTGCAAAGCCTAATGGCACTAACTAGATCGCTACAGAAAGCCAGTTCCATACAACACACGAAAGCCGGCGCACGCACACATCGACATGGCTTCACGTATAGCGAGTGCAAGCATACTCGCGACTGGCATTTGTTTAAAAGAGATATTACATTCGCTTTTTGCAATTTACAGGGTTAGTGTACTCTGGTTACGCTTTGACGCTAAAACAGCTGAAAGGATTTAGATGAAATTTAGCATATGGGTGAACCATGACCTGAGTTAGTACATACAAGACGGTATTCTGTTCATGGCACGCTGTGAACAATTTCTAAGCAGTAACCTGTCAAAAAGTACTAGGCTTGCATGAAATCATTCGTTTTTGCAATGTCTTGGTCAGGTTGTATGTTGATTAAAATATGATTCGCGATCGTAACAAATGTGGTATTACAGAATCAGCAATACGACTCCTTAAGTTACAATTGACCCCAAAATCCCGGCCACCGTAGGCACGGGCTTGCGGACGGCGAGTAATGGGTAGCTCGCTGTCCGGTAAGGACCAAGCCCGGGTCGACGGTGCGTTGTGTTCCACGCGAGCCTCAAAGAGACGTCAGCAGCAACAGATGGGGCCCAGAAGGGCCGATGCCTGCCAGGGGTGCGGGTTGTTCGAAAGAGTTTCCGCCGCCCCTGGCACACAGGCAACTGAGGGAACACGGGTGGGTTTTAGTCAGTAAAAGTCTGACACGCCCTCCCGCTCCACCCAGAGCGGGAGAAGTTATTTGATGATTTCCCACCCAGAAAAAAAAAACCCCAAAATGACAGGATTTCAGTAAAAAGTCATTCAATAGGGTAATATAAACTTAGGGAGATGTACCTATTGCTGATTTTTATGATTATAATTCTATAAATAAACGTTTGATAACATCACGCCTGACGTGCAGCGATGGATGAGGTCTATGAAGCTCTTTGCTAGATTTACATTTTAATGCGTTTAAAGCTAAAATATAATCAAATCTTTGTTCTAAGGCATACTATTCTACCAACGACTACTTACAATAAGAATTGTCGCTGTGATTAACTCAAGACAACGTTTGTGTTCTTTCACCAGAATTGGCTTTAACTACTGATAGGTCATATGAGTTACTTCATATTATTGTTTATTTTATTTGACTATTTAAACCATTTAAAAAAAGTATTAATTAAATTTTTATTAATGCTAAATGCTATTTACTTACCTATTATTGTATAGAATCAAGTTCTTCCAACTTAACAGACGTTGTGCTGCTGGGGAGTTTGTTGCGCCACTTCTTCTTCCCAGCTAAAGCACTAGGAAGTGGTGATGAGCGGGCGTTTTGGGGGACTGTTTAATGTTATTTTGACGTTCAAAAAATGCTGACTCTCAGCCTAGTTTGAATAAATGACTTTTTTTTTTTTTTTTTTTTTTGACGAAATGAGCGTGCCCAAAAGATGCCTGTTTGTGATCACTCTTGCTTTGAAGACAGACGGGTTAAATGTAAAACACAGTCGCTAACATATGAATATAGAGAGATGTTTGATGATTGGAATGATTATTATAATTCTATAAATAAATATTTGTTACGGCCAGGAAATTATATTTAGATCGACACACGAACTAAAACTTACCTGCAAATTGCAAAAAAAGTAAGGAAATTTCAATTTTGCGAACTACACTGACGGTTTCGCCTTAAAATCGTCTTACACGCGTCTATGCGCGTTGTACAGAACCGACCTTCTATTCTTATCTCATCATTTCAACCGAAAGAGGTCCACTGCTGGACATAGGCCTCCCCCAAGAACCGCCACTTCGACCGATTCTGTGACCGATTCCTGCGGCCTTTACCAGGTCATCGGTCCGTCTTGTGGGAGGCCTTCCAACGCTACGTGTTTCAATACCACTCTAGAACCTTACGACCCCATCGGCCATCTGTTCTGCGAGCATTGTGCCCTGCCCGCTGCCACTTAAGTTTGACAATTCTTCGGGCCTCATCTATTCTATGTTAATAGTTTATATCACATCTTGTACATACATTTACGAGAATACATACATACTGCAGTTACGTCCCAGGTACGGTTTAATCGTAATTGAAATCTCAATTTAGTGTCTTGAATTTGAATAGGTTATAAATAAGATTATTCAGATTATTCATAATTGTCTTGGTTGGGATCTTTGGGGAGTGAGTTGAGGAAGTTTGAGTTTTGAATTGAGAATGATTTTGATGATGGTATTAAGACATGTGTGTATTTTTTTTAATCCATCTGAGTACTCTGTGGGAGGTTCTCACTCCGGCAGGCTTAGCATGACGCTTTCTATATCTACGAAGAATAGACAGTGCTTTTTCTATACAAAGTCACATTTCGTTTCTCCATTTTTGACATCACACCGTAGATTTCCTTCTACAATCTGCCATTTTGTCTTTCGTTTCTAACGATCTTTGTCTAGGTCCATAAAATTTCCGAGGAATATTTATTCCTAAACTGTCAAAATCACACTCACAACAAACTTTCAACTCGACGGCCACAAAGTATATACGGTTATCTACAAAATCATGATTCGTTTAGAACGCATAACTATGATAATTAATAGAAAAACATAGCTATCTTCTCCTATTGTACATCATTTAGTCAATAGTCATGTCTATTCTGCCGTCGACAAGTCGGTGCTCGTGCTAATCCAGCTGGTTAAATTAACCTGACTACTACAGAGTACATAATTTAATAACCTGTAATAAAACAGAATTTGAAATTTACAAATACAGAAACATCATCTTAATCCTGAAAATCAGCGTCAGGTGGTGCATACTGTGTTGCCATCTGAAATTATGCTGAGCTGAGGCCGTTTTGGCATTAAAATCATTGTTTTCTGTTTTTTTTTCTTTGTGAATACCCAGTTTAAGGGTTTTTATTAATGATATAATGCCAATAAAAGCATTTTTCTTTCTTTCATTCTCTCTGTCAGAATCCCATCATCATCTGCCTAGCCTCTTCCCAACTATGTTGGGGTCAGCTTCCAGTCTAACCGAATGCTGCCGAATAACAATATTTTACATGGAGCGATTGCCTATTGAAGCTCCGCAATCCAGTTACTGGGTAACACGATAGCCCTTGCTAAATCTGGTAGTCAGACTTTCGGGCTTGTGACTACCCCTAACGGCTGTCAAAGATCTTCGAATGATAGCACCTTTCCAAGGCACGGAGGGGTCTCGCTCGGACCATCCATGGACCGACCTCGGTAAGCGTCGCTTACCGTGCGGTTGACATTAGTTAGCGAAGAGTCACCCATAATTTTACTCTTAGTTTAAAGACTATTACGTGACTGAACTTGAAAGTTTAAAGGCTCCCGCAGACCGGCGCGACGCGACTCTAGGTAGATCAATGTCTATGAAGTTTACATGTAAATTTTTCTATTAAAGTCGCGTCGCGCCTGTCTGCGGTAGCCTATAAGTCGTTTATATGAGGCAGTATCAAATTGTCTGCAATGATTACTCTGAAAATATTCGTAGTTTCATATTCACACACATCCTAGAATGGAAATCAGCACAAACAATTCAAATTGCCCATATCTAAACTAACAATTTGTGTGAATGTTCAATTTGATATATTCACTAACGTATTCAATGTTATCGACCCAATTATAATATATTCACGACTAATTGAATATCAAATTGGACCCTGAACCAAATTTGGTATCAGCAGCAATTTCCCTTTCCAATGAAGATTTATAATTCGTCTGTAATAACGCCTGAAATGTTGCTAATAGATTTCAATCTAGACAAAACGGTGGGAAATTTACTAGAAATATAATTTTAGGCCTGAATTTAGTTAAAAGCCTGATATTTACTGAGAACAAGGATAGAATAGTAGTTGGATATTTTAATTTATTTTATTGGAAGCGTAGAATACAAATTCTGCTGTCCGATTAAAACAATTAACGATTATTGTTACTCAGAAATAATAATATTTTCTAAGTTTGTAAAATACTAGCGACCCGCCCTGGCTTCACTCGGGTGTACAGTGTATGTGATGGGGGCCGTATAACTGTAAAATATCTACCCGCGATGTGGGCGGAAACGGAGCATGCCAGCCGACCGCAAGTTTAGCGGCGAGCGCAAAAAAGTTTTTTCTGGACGTCATAATGATGACGTCCAGAAAAAACTTTCACGTCCAGAACAGCCCAGAATTAGAAAGATTTGTAGTGACAAATCTTTGAAATTCTCGGCTTTTCCATACAAAAATATACATGTAAACATTTCGGAAGACATTTTCTAAATTATAGTGAAAACCTTATCAAAATCCGTTGCGTGATTTAGAACAAGTAAGCGAAGAAACAGACAGACGTAAACAGCGGCTTTCCTTTATACTATTTAGGGATTTGTTCATCGTTTCCAAGCAAGATACAGGAGGCCTGAAATTGTTGGCTGGTTTAAAACTGACATTAGAGCCAAAAGCATTCCATCTAATTTATCCTTTGGAAATATCATAATTGATTGTCCTGTTGATCTAGTGGTCGCAAGCAATACTGCTGAGCATGACGTCCTAAGTTCGAATCCCAGGTCGCGTAAAGTGTTATTGGGTTTTTCCTTTAGAAATTTCTCAGTAGTAGCTAGGAGTGTAGATTTGTGCACGGTCAGCTAATTGCAATCACAATAGACTCGCCCTCTATTAAATGGGACTTAAACGTAACTGGCGAAATCTGGGTGTACTGTATTTATTTATTCATTTTTTATTGTACACCACAAAAATATATTACAAGAGCCTTATCGCTTTCCGCGATCTGTAGGTAGGTTAATACAGCCTAACACTTCGGGTATTACATGCATTGTGTTTCATCTATGTAAGTTTGCATACACACGTTGCAGTATTAGTATAAAACTGATTTACATCCGTCACCTCACACGTCAGGAGGTCCAGTTGAAAACCAGCGTCAGGCACTAGTTGTCTGGCCTTTATGCAGAACTGGGCCTTTTTAGCGCAGCCATGAGGTACACTATAATGCTAGTTACTGACTTCTCACTTTACACTTTAAATTGATTTTTATTTTACTCTTTCCCGCTGTTTAATGTATATTGTGTGCTTTAAAGTCTGTGCTAAATAAATGTATTTTCTTTCCTTCTTTCTTTCTTTTCTTTTATCTTATTTGACTAACAACAACAAAGTTTTTATTCAAACTCAAGATAGTATTAACCCAATATTATTTACTCAAAACATTGATTTTCATATCACAATGGGACATCTAACTATCAGCTATTTAAGGCCACGTTAACTTTAATTAGTGTCGTTATGAGCGATAATAGTTCTTATTGCAATCCGATACGGGTTAAAATCTGTTGTAATAAATTCGAATAATAAATGAGCAAGCGTATGTCGTACAAAAGCAAATAAAATCGTATAAAATTAGACATTAACTATTTAATAATAAATAATCCATCACTGAATTCGGTTTGGCATTTGAAATTTTATGGTATATTTTTAATTATAATTGTAATTGTTATTGAAGGAATAATAAACTGCTTTTAAAGATAATTAAGAGGTGGGTTTGATGATTTTTTTGATGCATGTTTTGAGTTCCATCACTGTATGCAAAAAAGACTTGAAAATATCATTTTTTTTTGCTTTCAAAATTATTTACGGGTAAAGAGACACACTGTTAAACTTTAAAAAACCACCTTTTTGACAGTTTTCAAGAAATCTCCGCCTTAATAAACCCGTACTAACGATTACACACTAGCAGAGAAGAGCAGTGGTGGTAAAGTGGTATCGGGCCCGACTTACGAGCTCCTAAGTTTGAACCCGGGCACTTTACTTTGTGTATTTCATTTTATAACCAATGCTCTCAAAACGGTGAAGGAAAACGTCGTGTGACAGCATGTCCTAGTACCAAAAATTCTACGCCATGTGACATCTACCAATCCGCATTGGGCTCGCGTGGTGGATTATGGCCCATTCCCACTTACAGAGAGGAGGCCTGTGTCCCAGCAGTGGGGACATTGTACGCTCATTATGAAGGGTTACACAAACTTCTATCCAAAAGAACACAATGGTAATAACAACAGAAGAAAATCTCAATTTATAAGTAACAAAAAAAACCAAGACATTTCACCCAAAACTCTGCAACATTCAAACTAGAAAAGTGCACACATGAACAATAATAGTAAGGCGGCGTATAATAAATTGTGAACCCCTCTTAAATCAGTGTGGCTGAACATAAAGTGAGGTATAGACTTCAGTCACAGAATAGATAGACACAGAGGGCTTCATAATTAAAACGACCAAAAACAGGCACGCACACGTTCACATACTCACATACGTACAGAGATCTCAAACTGTCTTAAGCAGTATATTAATATTTAATCAAGGTACAGTCGACATTAAAAAATACGATTCTTATTGTTCTTGACATTTTAGTACGGATAGACCGACTAAATAATGCTGTATCCATAATAATAATAATAGTCAGCCTGTATTGTCCCACTGCGGGGCAAAGGCGTCCCTTTTCTTTTTCCACTCACCCCGACCCTGGGCCAGTATGGACCAATCCCTCATGTATCCATGTTGAACAAAATATAAATGGAGGTAGAATGTGCACCCGCTCGTTTTATCTATTTGCACGTAAAATTTTATATTTTATTGCATACATTTTAAACGTGGCAAATGCTTAATACCTAATTTCGGAGTTGTCGATTCGCTCACCAAAAAAATTACTTCGGGTGTATAACCTACAGAAAATAATAAAATTTCAATTCACCCGTTTCGAGGCTAGTAAATTCGTGCGAAACGACTAATGAGCTAGCTATACTCGTACGTTTTCACTAATATTATGGGGCCAGTCTTCTGTACCTATATATTCTGTGGCACAGTCGTACAGTACTGATTAAAGTTTGTATTGCGCCGTCTGATTGTGCTGCACTACATGCCGATTTCTTTATTTCAAAAGGAAGGAATGGAGAAACGCGGAATGGAATCGTTGAGAGGAATGGTGTGGACAGGCTGCGTGAAAGAGAACTGTGATTACTAGGTAGGTACTACAGTGAAATTCTGTTTTTTTTTTGTGTAGCACATGCTAATACGACGATTTTCCGTCACGAGTTCTCTGATCAAAGTACTAAAAGAAGAGTTTTTCAAAACATTTTATAAATGATGGAGTTCTGAGGTAACAACCATTCTACTACTAATATTATGAATTTAAAAGTTTGTGTGCTAATATTTAGATGTTTGGCTGTTTGTTACTCAATTACCCAACAACCGCTAAACGGATTTGGATGAGGCATACAGATAGATTGTAACCTAGATTAACACAAAGAATACTATTTATCCCGTTAATACGTTACCGTGGGATAATTTTCGAGCTGCACGCGGGCGAAGCTGCTGGCTAAAGCTAGTTATTATTTATTTATTTTTAATTATAAAACTACATTCGAATTTATAACCAGCTCCTTTAAAAAAAAAATAACACCAGAAAAACGCCTTCTTGATTGATATAGTATCAATTGGATAAAATTACTTATTTGATATCGTAAAAGCACTCTCTGATATTACACCAGAATATTTTACAACTTGGCAATATAACTTACCAATAAACCAGATTCATTTATTTAATCTATGTCTTTGTAGACTTTACGACCTTCAAACTAAACTACCCTTCTAATCCTACTTTCTAAATTCCAGGCATGCAACACGAGCATAACATGTGCCGTCATCTCATTCATTTTATGTTGAGATTTCTGATTCATATACAATAACTGGTATATGTCACTGATTACACAGAACACTATTTATGTACGAATATATATTTGGTCTTATATATATATATTTTTGGTCTTTGTGGACATTGTTTAATTATATGAAAAGATAATAATACCGCGGATCTTAAGACCACGTATCTTAAGGCACATGTAACTCTCATTTTCTTTTGTCTAAAATTTTATAGACCCCCATAAATGGGATAAATGTTGTTCGATGTAAAGCCACAGATTGTACATTTATTCATGGTCAGGACCAATTTCATTTGTTTATTATCTTTATAACCGCGACATAAAAGATCTTTGCAATTTACAAGAATGTAGGACCTTTTAAGAGTCTTTGCTCGTTTAAGAATAATTATCATCTATGTAGTGTATGCAGTCTATGCCTGAAGCTTTATGGTTTTATTAAACCGTGAAGGTTTAAATATTTGTGTATAATATTAAATACGAAAGTTTGTTTTTTAAACCTAGTTTTTTTTTTTGGGTTTTGGCTTCGCACGGTTTGTGCATTTAGCCAGTGTCAAGTAATTTTTCTTTTCCATCAAGTAAATGGCCCGATATCGGGCACGAAGTTACAAAACAGTCATAGTCGTCTTTAGTCAGTCAAGTTAAAGTTATTGTAAAGCGGTAGTAACTTTACAACAACGGTAGGAGTTTTTGGGGGGAACACGAAAAGTCCACGTTAGTCACTTATTTTCACCTTCACTACATTTGTGCACTCACACGTAATTAAATTGCAGAATTCACTACCAAAATTAAACAATTTTATTCGCTATTTCACTAAATTTCATGAAAATAAAAAGTCGTGCGACATGTTTCAACGCGATCGTGTAATGTCAAACTCTTGTCAAACGCCTATACTAAAAAGCAAAGACAAAAGAGACTTCAAATGACATATTAGCATCCGGGTTTCAAAAACGGACTTTAGTCACGCTGTTCGTTCTAATTTTTGAAAGAATAACTTCAAGAGTACCTAATCGGTAATAAGAGAAGAGTAATCACGAAACAAAATTAAATTTAAAAAGTATTAAAATATTTTATTTCACATAAACCTACATGAGCACTTGTGAAACGTCAGAAGCTAGGTAAATACCAACCCGCACTGGGCCGCGTGGTGGATTATGGCCCACTCCTCTCACAGAGAAAAGTCTGGTGTCCCAGCAGTGGGAACATTATAGACTAATAATGGTATTCTTATATTATAGAAATATAATTTTACTCTATTATCGGTAGTAGGATTCTATGATGAAACATTAAAGGGAAAGCAAATCTTATTTACGTATAGGTACAATAAAAAACTTAAAGATACTCTAGGTGTTTTGATTCGAGACTTGTTTAAATCGAAACAGCTAGGAAATTATTAAAAATCAATGTTGGATATAGAATCGCTACAAAGCTATTATTTCTTTCAGAAAATTTCTGCATAAAACTTAAAACAATTATTTTTATTCACCGTCGTCTCTTCGTGGACAATTTCTTGAATTTTTGTGAGGTTAGTCTGAATTTGAAAGGACCAATATATTTTTAGTAGGCCTCATAATTTTTATATAATAAATATTAACAAGAAATTGAATATTTAAATGGGAAATATAGTAGACGAAGTTCTCAGAACAGTCTGTTGTTTTGATTGTAGTGCCAAATCCATGTACAAGATAATAATTATTTGTAAATAGATCGGCGTACAAAAACGGTTGGCCTCCCTATCATTTCAGTGGTGGCCAATTGGTAACAGCGGCGACTTATGAGTTGTACGTCGTAAAGTTCGAACTCAGACATGTGGTTTGCTTAGTGTAAATTATCTCAACACCACTGTTCTCCAAACGGTGAAGGAGAAAACCTTGAGAAAACCGGCATGTTCTAGAAACAAATCCCGCACTAGGCTCGTGAATTACGGCCCACTCAGTCTCACCAAGAGGAGTCCTATGTTCCAGCAATGGGAACATGATAGGTCGGCAAACTATCACCACAGAATACCGAGTTCGACTGTTGCGGTTGAAAACAAGAAGTAGTGATAAAATTCGATTGATAAGAGTAGATGGCTTGGTCACATAGGTAGGATGACTGAATGAATGGCGACTAACAAAAAGTATGTGAGCGTAAGCGCTGGGATGGGACGCCGTAGGAGGACGTATAGTGACCTTATTGGTTGGTTTGTTGGTTCTTCAGAAAGGTCAGACGCGTGGTTCTCGCAACCGGCGTGGCGTAGTACTCGCAACCGGAGTGGCGTAGTACTCGCAACCGGCGTGGCGTAGTACTCGCAACCGGCGTGCGTGTATTACCAGATGCATAAATGTAAGCAAAGCAAAAGAAGCATGTTGGGATTTTAGCAGGTGGCGTGCTAAAGTTACTGCCCATCTGCACCATGGGAAGAAGAGGTGAGTTTATGCAATTTTGCGCAAGTCAATAAAATAGTTAAATAAATAAATTTTTGTATCGAATGAAAACATGACTTATGTGGAATAAAGCGTTTCTTTTGCAGAACAATTGAAGCAATTTGTGGTCATTAACCATAATTGATTCTATATTATTTTCTGTAAAACTATACCTAAGCTGAATTATTATCCAAACAATCTCCTAGGTCATGGACCATAGATAATATGTGTCTAGAAAGGATTCGCTCCATCTACAATCCACCATGACTAAATACGAAAGAAATAATCGCGCAAAATAGCGGGTCTAGCGCACTTTTATTGCAATTAAGAATGAATATTGATTAGCCACGGTCAGATTACAATTACAGCTGTAAAGCCACACCATTCAGTTGCCGTGGTAAATCATTGATAACGGTCGCGCGCACGCGCTTAGTAAAAAAAGGGGAAAGGATTCATACAAATAGATCTGGGATTAATGGACCAAACTCATTTTAAACCTCGGGAATTCGTCCTTTGAGACAGGAATTAAATTGTGAGAAAAATCAAACATTTAAAAGGACTGTGTTTAAATGTGTACTATGTTTATTTACGTCAAGCCAAGAGGAAGACAGGCTTCCTGAAAATGATCAAGATACAAGTGAAAGTGATTATTCTGCTCTCAATATTATTCCAAGGATCTGGAGTTGGTGAGAAGGCATTCAGGGCATGCAAAGCCTATGGAAAGTTCATGCTGGAGTGCCATAATATACTCTTTCCAAAACTAAGAGTTAGAGTGCCAGTGGACTTCTTATTATACCCTCACATGGTCCTCATAGGGTTTCGAAGAACAGCACCAGATCCACCATCGTGGAAGTGTGGTGGAAGTTTAATCAGTGAAAAATGGGTTCTGACAGCAGCTCACTGCACTGAAGACAGAGACGCAGGCCCTGCAAGCATCATGAGAATCGGAACAGCTACCTTCGAATTCGATGAAGTGGATGAACTGGTCCAAGAGAGGAAAGTAGCTGAGATTATCCCTCATCCGAAGTATAAACCTCCTTCAAAGTATCATGATATAGCACTGATGAGAGCGGTTCCAGCTTTCCTTCTGAGCCGAGACATAAGAATTGCTTGCCTGCATCTTGGAGAAGACATAAGCAATTTTAATTTAACAGTCATAGGCTTCGGAAAAACGGCTTCCAGTGCAACTTACGGGAGTCAGACTTTAATGAAAGTTGACATAGATCCAATAGCCAGTGAGAAATGCAACCGATCTATGAAGTTTTTAATCAAGAAGAAGGTTCTGGCTGAAGGAATTACGGAGAATCAGATATGTGCTGGTGACTATGAACAAGGAGGAAGAGATACGTGCCAAGGGGACTCCGGGGGTCCAATGCAGATAATGGAAGAAAGGGTGGACTGTGTCCATAACTTTCCTCTCCACAAAATTGTGGGAGTGACGTCTTTTGGCAGGGATTGTGGGAGGAAGATGAGTCCTGGAGTGTACACAAGGGTTTCTGCGTATGTGGACTGGATTGAGAGGATCGTGTGGCCTGGTTTCTAAAGAGATTCTTAATGAGACTAATGAGGATTCATAGTATTGTGAAACTAAAAGGAAATTCAGGTTTTTATACGTATTTTATGCTGTCTGATTAGGCATAACCTATTATTTACGGAGCGAGTAGAATTATAATTTAAGTATGAATTTAGTTTTTTCTTTTATTGGAATTCTTCTTTTCTACCAAGTGTATTATAACATAACATTACGCCTTGCTTCCACGAACGGTTGGGCAGAGTTGCACTTATAGCAGACCCACATTTCGCAAGTTTTGTTTAGGTCCCATGTAATAGGGGACGATCCTATTGCCATCAACCGGGCACAAATCCAGACTACGGGCTTCTAGTAAGAAATTTCAGATAATAAAAATACCAACAACACTTTCCCTGACCTGGGAATTGATGCTCCTCATACTCAGCGATCGCGCTTACGACCACTATACCGACGCATTATAAATCTGTCTTTAAAATGTAGTTACGAAACATTAACAAAAACTTTGACCTCACGACCCAATGGTCAGTCAAGCCTAACCTAACCACAAAAGGAAACATAAAAAGGACCAAAAAAAAAAACATCTCCCAAGATCATTTCATCTGCTCACGACAGCATCCTTACCGCTATTATTTACAAAACTCTTCGGTCGTGTAGTCTTACCTGAAACAAACAGAAAATTTTCATGAAAAAACCCGTGCGTTAATGTTTTAGTCGGTCACGGACAGTGGGGCACTTGGCCCACTAAATGTGAAGGGCCCGGTTCAAGTGGGGCCCGAGTTGCGGACCTCGATCCGCGGATATGTGTGTAGGTTATTTTTTTTGTAAGAATCTTCAAAATTACTTCCCTGCAAGTAACGAATAATTTTAATTGGATGTTTAATGATTAAGTCGTATGTTAAGTGTACATTCAGAGCAATTACACTTTACGTCAATTTGTCGCTTCATTAAACTGTCAAAGAATGAAAGTTGTGATTTCAACATACGGACAACTTAAGTTGGTTGTCGATTTGCTTAGCAATGAATTTCCTTAGCTTTACATAGTTTATTCAATCAACTATTCAAATGAAAGGTGAAATGACCCAGACTTCGAGGCTGGTCCTAGGTGGCACCGGAAAAAGTACCATAAATGAACTCAGGAGAGGCGTTTGCCAAGTACCTGTAGTTATTTAGTTTCGTTCGTTACAGCAAAGTAAAATATTTTTGAGCCACACAAAGACAAGTTTGTTTTTTCGGCTATGACCTTGTTTGAAAAACCGCCAAGTGTAACATTGAGGGTGATACATATTGTAATCTAACAGGAAAATATGTAAATGTCACGTGTTGGCCGGCTCCGAAACTTTTAGGGTAGATACTGTAGACTAACGCGAATGTAAAAAGTATTGTTTAGAAAAATACCAGCTGTTTCCAAAACTTTAGGGTACTGGTTAATACACAGTAGCCTAAGAAATTAGTTAGAATAACAAAGTTTTAGGACATGCCCTAAAAGGGGTAACACACTGGAACATGTTCCAACTGCCCCCCCCCCAACCCCAACCCCTGCTTCTGGTGTAAACCTTGTCAGGCCCAGTGCGGGTTGGTAGATGTCACGTATCTTCGAATTTTTGATTCTTGGCCATGCCGGTGTCCTGACGATATTTTCCTTCACAGTTTTGAGAACATCATCATCATCTTCTGCCTAGCTTTTTTCCAACTATATTGGGATCGGCTTCCAGTCTAACCGGATGTACCTGAATGCCAGTATTTTACATGGAGCGACTGCCTATATAACCTCCACAACCCAGTAACTGGGTAACAGGATACCCCTTGGTAAGACTAGTTGTTAGACTGTCAAAGATCCATAAATGACAGCCGGGACCAACGGCTTAACGTGCTTTCCGAAGCAGGGAGGGGTCTCGGTATGTAAAGATAACCCATCTGCTGACCAACCGCGGCAAGCGTAGCTTAACTTGATTGATCGACCCGTGCAGCTATAGTTACTTAGCCACAAGCCCCACAAGTAAAACGCCTGGCTGGGTTCGAACCAACAACCTGCAACTAGGTAAGTCGCAGCCGTTACCACTGAGCCACTACTGCTCTCTTTAGTTATGCAATTAGGTATCAGTGGCGACGGGTTCATAGAAGCCGATTACTATCGGCTTGCCTTTTTGAAATCCTAACTCCCTCCAATCCACCATTCATTATTTCAAAGTACAACTAATTTTTTATTTGTATCCAAGTATGTATTACCGAAAAAATCAGCCTTATCTTGTGAAGGAACTAAACTTTCATCATGCAGAGGGTGACTTTTTTTAACGGCTTACCCTGGCCAATAATTTCACCCATCGCCACTGTTAGGTTATAGCCACTTAATATTTAAATCGTCATTTTTAGGATTCCATACCAGAAGGGTAACCAACGGGACCCTATTACCAAGCCTCCGCTATCTGTCCGTAGGTCTATCCGTCTGTCTGTCAGCGGGCTGTACCTCATGATCCGTAATAGGTAAACAGTTGAAATTTTCACAGAAAGTGCATTTCTGATGGCGCTATTACACCAAATAATAAAAAAATAATTAGACAAATTAAAAAAACGCGTTTTCGGTGTTTTTTCTTTATTTAATTTTGTTGTTAGGGGCTGTTACGCACAGCGTATGTCAATCCCATCGTATCCTAAATAATTGTATTTTCACAAGACGTGGGGCATGAATTTAAACAAACCCTTCGCATCGTCGCCATTTGGTTGGGATAGAATTGTATGGAACACACATCAGTTCTGTTCAAATTCAGGGACCTTACTAAAATATTTCTATTGGACTCATATTGGGCACATCCATCAATAAATGTTGTAGGTCCTCGACAACTCCACATTCCTCACAATTGGGTGAAGACGAATTTGATGATTTGCCTTGTGGTACGGAACCCTTTTTGTGCGAGATCGACTCGCACTAGGCCAGTTTTTATCCTATCATTGGCCTATGCAGGAAATAAGCCTCTATCAAGTAGCACTCCAACACCAGTTTCCAGCCTTCCGCATCCAGTTAAGCTAACTAAACACAAATTCTAAATAGACTTCTCAGCCATAAATTACCGCAGTCAGATTTGAACCCGCGACCTATCGATCGGTATCCTTACGTGAGTTATAGTTACCGTTCGTTGTTCGTTATTACCGACGGTTCTATTATTAACGCAGAGTGCAATGTCGGTAGAAGCTCCGTATTGTTTTGTCAAGTCGATAGGAAGTTTAATAGTAAATGACAGATACACAATTTTCCCATTTTATGTATTTAGATTTCTATTGTTCTTTGATTGGATTTTGTTTTTTTAAGGCTCCTGCAAACAGGCGCGACGCGACAGCGTGACGAGACTCACGTAGAACATTTACTATGATAACTTAATGGAAAATATTCTACAAGTGTCGCATCGCGTCTGTTTGAAGAAGCTTTTAAAGTGTCCGTGGAGTTTCTTCCCCGTTCTTCTCCATGGGCAACTAGCTTCATCTTTCTAACTGAGCAAATACAGCCACTTTTGAATCGTCAAGGTGTCGGGCCCTAACAGTAAAAAAGTGACTTATTTGGTTTATGCAAAATAAATGCTTTTGAGTTTGAGTTTAATAAACCACGTCAACTCGTACGTAAAACTACTAGGTCGAAATTTTATCGCACACTGAATTTTCACCTTCCTGTGTTGAACGGAGAATTGAAAATCCCAGAGTGCATCTCAGCGCGTCGAAAAACTGAACAGTGAAAGAAAGAAAGAAAAATGGATTTATTTGTCACAGAAACACGTGCATATAAAATAAAATTACATAACATTAAAAAAAAACATGGTAACAACACTATCTGTGTTGTTAACATGTTTTTTTATTTTATACATCGGCATAAAGAACATAAATAGTCGGCAACTACACGCCGTGAATGTGACAAGAAGGCTTCCACTCAGCGTGATGCTGTGCTATGGGACCCACAGCACAGCGCTGATTTTCAGTGGTTACCCGAAAACGACGTACGATAATCAAGCCAGGATTTTTATAAATTAGACAAAACAAGTAGGTAACAAAGTAAAATAATTATAATAATGAGTACATAAAATTTTACATTACCCTACAACACAGGGTATAATTTTACATTACCTTACAACACAGGGTATAATTTTACATTACCCTACAACACAGGGTATAATTTTACATTACCTTACAACACAGGGTATAATTTTACATTACCCTACAACACAGGGTATAATAGTGTGTGTTTTACTGTTCGATGTTCAGCTCTCGGCGGTAAGCACTGCGTTGAAGATACAGTGCATGAAAAAATCTCGATGATATTACATCTGTGGTAAGTAGGCTTACTATCAGCTTTTTGTGTCCGACATTTCCTCCTTGAACTTATTCCTAACTATTGCTGTATGTGGCCAATCTATAAGGAAAGAGTCGAGTTGTCCCACAATGTCCTCCTGAATCCCAATTGCATAACGCACTATCAATCTATTGCTTCATATATTCGAAAAATTTGGTTGCTCAACAACGTAAATAAAGCAATGGAAGTTTTGAACTGTTCAAATGAAAGCTATTGGTAGTGTTAGCGTGTCTGCTTTTTGGGACCCACTGTGTGTATAGACACACAGTGGGTCCCAAAAAGCAGACACGCTGGTCCATAGCACCTCCGACCCGACTTAAACAAACGAGAGAGAAATTTTGAACTGACAACTTACATCACGGAATCACATAAATTCACCATTTAAAATGTGTAACGAAATGATTTTTTTTTATGGAAAAATTATGTTTGTGATAAAATTCATCATATTCCAATGAATAACATAATAACGTCTCACATACACGATACATTTACACGCACACACGCACATCGCGGTCATATTTTTCTATACAACTCTCCTTTCAAAGATCAGAGTTACTTCAATCATGATAAGTACCTGATAAAGGACTGAGTGTTAACGATCCCAAGGTACCTCTCGATCAAGAACCTTCTAACTAACAAGTACCAATATCTCAGAGGTACAGAGGTACCACAGCAAATGGTACAAGAGTAGATAATACTACAGAGACTATACTTCAAACGATCTGTCAGCGATAGGACGACATCGCTTCACAATAGTGTCTTTGGATCTGTATTTTAGTTTTAGTCATTTTTCACTGCGTAGGTTTTTTTAAGACGATTTTTTTTTGGGAAATATTTTTTTATTTTTCACTTTTTAGATATGGTACCTATCCCACACCAATTCGTATACCACTAATTGCTATGTATAATTCTGTCTTAGCGTGTCGATAGTAATCTAAATACAGTCAGCTCAGAATTTGTCTACGAGCATGGCATTTTCAGCAGCGTCCACCAGCTCCTGCAGCGTGCAGACAGCAGGACACGCTGGACAAGATATTAAATGCCCCATTGTTTGTGGGACCGCCCCACATTTACAGTCCAAGGCGGAGTCATCTGTGAATCTCCACCTTAGCAGGTTCTCTTTACTACCTGTGTCCTGAATCTATTTAGAGACTTCCAGTGTGTGTTTTACGTATAATTAATATATACTAATTGGATTAAATAAGTATCATTAAAGCTAACGCAAAAAGTACCCAAGCAAAAGTTAAAAAATATGGGACGACCCCTGAGGCATACCATATCCATTAAACGCACTTTTTTTTCAATCAATCCGCTATTGTCGGAGATATAGCATAATATACATAAAAAATACAAAATAATTGAGAACCTCCTCTATTTGAAGTCGGTTAAAAATCATCATAATTATAGTTAATTTATTTATAGGTGAACCGACATTTCCAGAAAGTTGTTTTAGGAAACTAGCACGTATTGAATAAAACGTTAAGGAAACAACGAAAAGTTAAACTGAAACAAGGTATTATTACAGACACCGGGACAGGTGAAACGAAATAAAAGCTTGTAAAAATGGAAAAAGTACACTAACTCTATTACACAAAATACAAAACGTGCCAGTTGCCTAATAAGAATTTCTGTACTTCGTGCAAGTCGCCTTTAGAAAATATTAAATTATTTTAAAATGACGTTTTACGGGCGAGTTCATTCGTGCCAGTCGACTAATAAGCACTATTTTCTTGCACTTGGTCTCTGTCGTACACCTACTCGTGTCGCAATGGAATACAAACTAACTCCTCCACGGTTCACTTGGCATATGACGGCAACCCATCCGTAACATCTTTGTAAAAAACCGACTATCACAATGCCGGAACCAATCAACGTTAAATACTATGAAATTAAATTTGGCAGCGGTCTGTAGTTATTTTTTTACTGTTACATAAATTAAAAACAGTTACTTTTTGAGTGTTAAAGGAGAATGCTAGAATTTGGTTTTATTCCCATGGTGATTGAAGAATGTCGGTGTCCTCTCTATTTTGCAATTTTGACGTTTCATGGTGAATTGTCTTTGTGAAGTATTGATTGGAGACTAGATTGACTAGATCCTAGACTATAATTTTGAATTCTTTGTTCATTAATTTTGGATGAATCCTTGATCTGTAAAGATGCGGTACCACTTTAAAAAAAAAAGTAGAATTGGGAACCGACCTCTTCTTTTTCGAAGTTAGTCGAAAATAAATATTATACAAAAAAGGTGACACAGATAAAACAATTATTAGCGCTACAAGTAAATACATACAAGTATGTAAACTTGGTTCCGTGTGGTGCCGGACGTAAAAGAATAGCACCATCCCATTTCTTCCCGTGGGTGTCGTAGAAGGCGACTAAGGGGCTTACTAGAGAATGGGCAGCAGCGTTCTCTATGCATTTTACCACCATACTGCGATTGTCAACCCGACTGCCAAGCGTGGCGATTATGGCAAAACCCCCCCTTTTGGGAGAGGCTTATGTCCAACAGTGGACGCCTTTCGGCTGAAATGATGATGATGATGTAAACTTGAACATATTTCTTTTATTCTATCTTTAGTTAAGTCCGACGTAGTCCGATGGACTGCTACTGAGAAATTTCTAATAGAAAAATCAATTAACACATTGCACGAACTGAGAATCGAACTCAGGACCTCATGCTTAGGAGTAGCCCTTGAGACCATTGAACCAATGAGGTACCTAGTTATTTTAATAGGTTCTATCTAAATAATCCATTACACATTACAATAACACGTTCCAACATTATTTCCACAAACTCCACCGTATGCCAAACCCAAAAAGTTTTTACACGAAAATAATTGAATTCTCTAAATTCTTAATCGTTCCATTTCAGACCTTCGAATTTCAAAAGATATCGTTCGGGCAAGATTGGCAATTATAAAAAATGGCCCCAAAATTGTGCCCGATAAAAAGGGGGACAAGACCGTCTGTCCCTAAGGGCCGTGTACGTTCACCTTAAGTAAACTTTTGTGTGTAAGGAGCATGAAATTGACAATATGTCTCGCTGGTACACACGAGTTAGAAGTATGTTAGGTTATAGTTCGTGTTTTGTCATTTTGTTGGCAGATTTAAATTATGTATGTACTTAGTTACTGTTTCATCATTGCTGGTTTTGTGTGTAAATTAAAGTTAAACTAACAATATTATTTTTGCCAGCCGCAAGATTTAAAATATAGGCACTCGTTTAAGTACATTTTTGACTAATTATAACTTTTTTAGATTGTAATTACAAATCTGTAGCAATACTTCATAAATTACAGCCTACGGTCTGTTTCAAAAGTATCTGACGAAAATGTAAATAAATGGATTAGAAAATGTACCTATGAATGCCAATTTAGAATGTTTTTATTATTTTAAATCACCTTTAAAAAGAAATATCTTATTTTGACAGTAAGGTAAATTTTTTCACCTTATTTTTTTGTCGATCATTTTCAATTTAATTATATTATCAAAAAATATTATTGGAAAAGAGTGAGATAAAGTTGAAACCTGCAGCACAAACCTCAGAGGCTGCCACTTCACCTGATGCTAGAAATAATGTCTATTGACAGCTTACTTCAGGGAGAGCCGCATGTATCGATTGATCAGGTTAAGCTACGTTTGTCGCGGTTAGTCTCTGGATGGGTGCCTGATCTTTACATATCAAAACCCCTCCGTGCCTCGTAAAGAACGTTTAGCCGTTGGTCCCGCCTGTCATTTCTAGATCTTGACAGCCGTCGCGGGTCGTAAGAAACCCGAAAGTTTGACGACCAGTCTTAGCAAGAGAGGTGTCGAAACCAAAAACCGGCCAATTGCGAGTCGGAATTAAAAATTATCTATAAAAACGGTAAAAACATCATGTCTGTTGTATGGGAGCCCCACTTAAATATTTATTTTATTCTGTTTTAGTATCTGTTGTTATAGCAGCAACAGAAATACATCATCTGTGAAAATTTCAACTGTCTAACTATCATGAGATACAGCCTCGTGACAGACGAACAGACAGACAGACCGACGGACAGCGGATCTTAGTAATAGGGTCCTGTTTTACCCTTTGGATACGAAACCCTAAAAAACAGTCACCGTAGCCGAAATCGGCATGGGATTAATTGATTCATCGTAACACCCAGGAGATACAGCCTGGTGACAGACGGACAGACAGACAGACAGACGGACGGACAGCGGATCTTAGTACTAGGCTCCTGTTTTACCCTTTGGATACGAAACCCTAAAAAACAGTCACCGTAGCCGAAATCGGCATGGGAACCCAGTAACTGGGTTGTGGAAGACAAATATACAGTCGCGCTTTACAGAATAGATCGGCTGAACAGGCTTTATTTACACCTTCCTCAGATGCTATTCGAACTGATAATACATTAATATTTTGCAACTGTTTCACTTAAGTTCATCTTTGTGGTTTTAACCCGTCAAAACTAGACTATTTCGAAACATTGCTTCTTCTAATGATCTAAGTTTAGGTAACTTTTAACCATAACATGAGGCCTTGTCTTAACTAGTCATAAGTTAAATGGGAGAATGTTTGTTCGGTTTAACTAATGGTTTGGCAATTATTTGACCTACCGCTACTTAATTGTAGTTGAGTATGTTGTGCTATTGCTCAACATGTAGCTATGGTACTGATTTTGTTCTAGTAAATGAATCAAAACTTTGTAACAAATACACGAACTCATTTCCATATACATACAAGGTGACTTTGAAAACAATCGACATTACTTAAGGGGGTGTTCTACCTGTCAACATGAGCAACTTTTACTATGGGACGTATTTCGAATTCGCTAAAAAAAACCAGGCTGCTTCTGAGATATTTCTAATAGAAAACTCATTGCTCCACCTTGGATTCCAACTCAGAACTCCACGCTCAGCAATCACGAGACCAGGACCACCTGCCGGTATATTCTGTAAAAATCTCACCGTGAAGTGAGGTTTAAGTGAGCTGTCATTCCACCTGATACTAGGGATTTGGAGACACAATTGACAGCTCACTACAAGCACCCAAGCCTTCACGGTGAGATTGTATACAGAATATCGATCGGCTGATCTTTCTCCAGTCTTGTCGGATTGCCGGCCCATCGGACTACGAAAGTGAAATGTGCATCAAGAGTGCATCTGTGTCTGCGCCCACACCACGCCAAACGCTATAATCTCCGTTGAGATTGGCTACCATGGCCGAAATACGGTCCGGAGGACAATTATTACTATTTCATACAGCTTCTGTTTTCTCTCTAAAATCACACCACAAAAACTTTATACTTTACCCTAAAAACATTTTAAATAAACTCGGTACTATAGTAGTCTGTACAAGCACAGTACCAAAAGAAAATCCGTCTCCCAAGCGGGCCGATGTAAAAGTTTAAATGAATATTAGACATTTTCATGTAAGTTGTAGATTGTGTTCCTGTATAATAAGATGACTTTTAAACTTAATTCCAACTTAAATGGGGCTTATTTTTCAATGTTACGCGGGGATTGCGCTGTGGTTAACTTAGGCAGGTTTTGGGTGCATGGATATGAAACCACTTTCTATATGCAATCAACATCGTAATCACAAAAAAAATATCATCTGTCCCTTATTTGGAGTCGAGTTGGTATTGACGCTTTGAATGGGACAGTTAATAATTTTTTCGCGGTCACGATGTTTATTCCATGGAGAAAGTTGTTCAGATTTTTTTTTTAGATTTTTTGAGAAAATTGTGTACCTGCCTGGGCCACATAAAATTTATTTTCTTTCGTTTCTCTCTTTTCTTTTTTCTTACTCAACATCATAATCGCGAAAATATAATCACCCGTCCCATACATTTGGGTCCAACAAGTAATGACGTTTTGAATGGGACAGTTGATAATTTTTGTTAGTTGCTTAGTTGGTCCCATGGAGAATATTGTTCAGTTTGATGGTCTGTACCACACTCTTAAATATGACCACACCTGATAAACGTAGTAACGTTTATCGTAGTAATAACGCATAGTCTAAGTACGTGCTAAGTATAGCACGTACTTAGGCTATGCGTTATTCCTGTGACTGTTAAACTACAAGTGCAAGACAGAAACGAAAATAGGACTTAGTCGTAAATATGTCGTAGACGAAAATATGTCTTAGACAAAAACATAATCTATGTAACGTTTATAGATCTCAGGCCTAAGCCGAGACCTCACCTGCTCAGGCTTTTTCCGACTATGTTTTTTTTTTTTTTTGGGTGGGAAATCAAATAACTTCTCCCGCTCTGGGCGGAGCGGGAGGGCGTGTCAGACTTTTACTGACTAAAACCCACGTGTGTTCCCTCAGTTGCCTGTCTGCCAGGGGCCGCGGTATCTCTTTCGAACAACCCGCACCCCTGGCAGGCATCGGCCCTTGCGGGCCCCATCAGTTGCTGATGACATCTCTTTGAGGCGCACAACGTGGAACACAACGCGCCGTCGACCTGGGCTTGGTCCTTACCGGACAGCAAGCTACCCATTACTCGCCGTCCGCAAGCCCGTGCCTACGGTGGCCGGGAATCAGCCTGGAATTCCCGACGCCCAGGGCGTCTCCTGCGAAGGCCACGGCTGTGAGGGCGCATGTACTGCATCTCCCTCACGTGCGCCGCCTCCCTCTTTGCGAGCATAACTGCATCGCTGAAGGAGCCGACTGCTAGCCATGCACTCTCGCTCCGTACCATGGCCTGGACCAGGGTCGGACGCAAGAGATCGCCGCCGTCGATCACCTCCACAAGGACACGGCGGTGCTCCGCCCAAGCCGGGCAGACCTCCACCGTACGCTCCACCGAGTCCTCAAGGCGATCTTCGCAATGGAAACAACCGGGCGTTTCCTCCCGCCCTATCCGAAACAGGAACCTCCCGAAACAACCGTGTCCGGTGAGGACCTGTGTCAGGCGGAAGGTGAGGACGCCATGCTGCCTCTCAAACCACTCCTCAAAGAGGGGACTTACCGCCGCAATCCTGGCGTGCCCATTTCCGACTATGTTGGGGTCAGCTTCCAGTATAACCGGATGAAGCTGAATACTAGTATTTTACATGGAGCGACTGCCTATCTGACCTCCGCAGCCCAGTTACTGGGTTATACAATACCCTTTGGTAAGACTGTTTCTGTTGTAAGAGTTTTAGGCTTCTGACTGCCCGAATCGACTGTCAAAGAGCCATAAATGGCAGAGGTGACTTACGACTTAACGTGCTTTCCGAAGCACGGAGGGGTCTCTGTATATAATGGATGATCACCCATATATATGTCGCAGCCATCTGGTTAAATTAGCCAGCTAATTGGACGCCTAGGCCGTTTATTAAACGCCGGCATCCAATTAAATAACTGAAGGACAACTAGCCAAGTAATTGAGCGCAACGTTGAACCAGATGGCTGAATGTCGTGTAGTCATTTAGTTAAATTGGATATTGATGAATTTGTGTGTAAGTACGACTACTTTTTACTAATACCTACCACTAATAAATAAATAATTTCACTTAAATTGCACACAAGAACGAAAAATAACATTCACGGTTTGCGCTATTGACGCCATATTTGTTTTGGTGACTACTAGCGCCGCAGTGGAAAATACTGAACTAAATTTTAATCATTTGGCTAAGTCAAGGTCAGTCATCTTCAAAGGGCTGATTTTCAATACGCCAAGTTGTTAAACGTTGAATGATTCGAGTTCAATTAACTATCGGCCTAGGCATTGAATTGGATGCCGGCGTTTAATGAACGGCCTAGGCGGCAAATTTAACCAGATGGCTGCAACATATACACAATTATATTATTTACGCAGAAAACAAAAATTTAGGTATACAAATACACAGCCTCAATACACATGCTATTATCGATAACAATGCTCCAATTTGTACGATCATCTTGCTAATAATTGCATTGTTAGTATGTATATATACAAGCAAATACTGCGCATATATTTTTATTAGACCATTATTTTTATGAACGAAAAAAGGAGACAAAAGTATCTTATTAAACCCACGAGTTTTTTTATTAACTTATAAGAAAACTCGTTGTCGTTTGTTTTGTATTTTATCATTTTTGAGGATGAAAAGCACCGTGTCATCCAGATCCTATGCTTCCTATCTGACTTTCATAACGATCAGCTGTGCTTTAGACGTAAAAAGCTAACAGGCAGAATTTACAATATTAATATGGATGTAACACTTCTAAAGGCTCCCGCAGACAGGCGCGACGCGACAGCGCGATGCGACTCGAGTAAAACAATTTACTTATAAGAAAATTTCATTCATCCATTGTTCTACTAGTCGCGTCGCGTCTGTCTGTTCCAGCCCTAAGGCACGCGGATTGATAACGAGGCTTGCTTTTTGCCCTATTTTTGTGAAAGTCACAACAATTTTTCAACATAATATCGTCTGCTTACGGGTAAAAAGTAATAAGTGTAGTCTGTGTCATTTGGAGTAAATGACATTTCAAAGTTTATGTTTTAATTTGGTCTACTTTAAAACCTGAAAAGTACTGTGTCCTCCAGATCCTAGGCTTCCTATCTGACTTTCATAAAGATCAGCTCAGTGGTTTAGACGTAAAAAGCTAAAAGGCAGAAATTACAATATTAGTATGGTTGTGCAACTTCTAAAGGCTCCCGCAGACAGGCGCGGCGGATGTGACTCAACTAGAACAATTTATAAGAAATTTTATTCATCGATTGATCTACTAGATTCGCGTCGCACCTGTCTGGTCCAGCCCTAAGGCACCCGTCTTGATAACGAGGCTTGCTTTTTGCCCTAGTTTTGTGAAAGTCACATAAATTTTTCAACATAATAATATTAATAGAAGTTAAATTATAAATAGAAGATACAAACCCATTATTAAAAGGGTAAAAGCAAAATTCATTCTCTTTAGCCATAGTAAAACCAAGGAAAATAGTTGTTTAAAAAGTTTACTATCAAGATACATTACCTTTTGGAAGAGGCAACTAGAATCAATCCGATTTTATTTGAGAATTTTGTCGTTCAAAAGTGCCTTTTATGTGCCTATTTGAAATAAATGCTTTGACCTTGAGTTTTACAAAGCGGTACGTAGGATCAATTTTTACACGCTTTTTATTAGCTTCACCTGTGTGTTTGTATGTTTGTTTGTAACCGACTCCTTTGGACTTGATTTTGACCCACTTCAAACGGTCAGATTTCATTTAAACTTTGTAGACTTATCAAGGACAGATGACAATTCGATAATAAAAAAAAAAAAACTGAAAAATCACGCCTTTGAAAACGCAACTAAAAAAGCAGAATATAATTTCAAAACAGTGTGGGCTGCTTGATATTAATTGAGTATAAAAATACCTCAAAAAGCACCCAACGCTTTTAAAATTATTTTCTGCTTTTTTAGTTGCGTTTTTAAAGCGTGTTTTTTTATCACTAGCTACTAAAAACAAAAATCCTCCATGAAAACATTATAATTATATTTGTTTAAAACGTTATCTTAATTCCGGTATCTCAAGCAGTCCTGCAGCCCTCTTAGCTGTTATCTGTTGTGGTAAACAAATTCTTTTAAACTGTTACTCCAGCATCCACTAAGATTCTCGTCCCAATTAAGTTTCATCTTAAGTACTGAGCATCATCTGATAAGGAAAAGAGCTTATAAAAATAATGTATTAGCTGACTACCCCCTTTAAGCTTTTCAGTGAAGATAAAATGGCGATAGATAGATAGATAGATTTATTTATTTGCATAGAATGTAGGTAATTAATACAATTAGGTGTTACAATGTTTTGAATCCTTATACATTCTGCCTCATGGCATGCAAAATTATTTTTAAAACTTAAACTACGATAACTATTCTATTTACTTATAGCTATTTAATTATTTAATAAATGAACATTGTAAGCTAAATAGTCTTGTCATTCAAAAAATCTGTTACAGAGTAATAGCATTTTTCAACTAGTAATTTTTTTAAGTACTTTTTAAATCTGCCTAAAGGTTGCTCTTTGATCATTTTTGGTACATGGTTATAAATAAGAGGAGCCATGCACATAACACTCTTTCTCAATAATGCAGTTTTATATCCGCCAATGCATAACTTGTCTTCGTATTGAGTTCTTAAACTTGTAGTCCTGTTTCTAGTATTTTTCAAAGTCGGGAATAAGTGATCATTTGTTTTAACAAAAATAGCTATTTCTAATATATATAGGCAAACAAAAGTTAAAAGATGATATTTTTTTAAAACAGGTACGCAGCTGTCGGTCACTTTAAGATTAAAAATGCTTCTAATACAGCGTTTTTGCGCCTTAAAAATATTTTCTCTCTCGCTACAGTTGCCCCAGAATATTATGCCAAACCTCAATACAGAAACAACTAGACTGTGGTATGCTATCAATACTGTCTGAACGTTAACTTTTTTGGATAAACTATATAATGCATATGCAGCTGAACTTAGTTTTTTGCATACGTCATCTGCTTGAATTTTCCATGTCAGTCCACTATCAATTGAAATTCCTAGAAATTTGGCATTATTGACCTTATCTATTGTTTGTCCATTATAATTTATATCCATATTTGTGTCAAATATTCTTTGATAGAAATGCATTACTTTTGTTTTATCTAAATTTATAATTAAATTATTTTTATTAAGCCAATTTATAAATTGTTCAAGCGTACTATTGACATTAGCTTCATAAGACTCTTTATTATGACATTTAATTATCAAAGAAATGACATTTAATTATCGATGAAATGAAATGGTTGTGGGATTAAGAAATACGATTGTGGTCGTTTTTATTTTAAGGCCCTGGTAACTTTAAATATTGTCGTTATGAGCGATACTAGTTCTTATTGCAATCTGTTACCGGTTAAAATCTTTTGTAATAAATTCGAATAACAAATGAGCAAGCGTATGTCGTAAAAATGCAAATAAAATCGTATAAAATAAGATTAATTAACTATTTAATAATAAATAATCCATCACTGGATGCGGTTTGGCATTTGGAATTGTATGGTATATTTTTAATTATGTTTATAACTGTTATTGAAAGGATAAACTGATTTTAAAGATAATTAAGAGGTGACTTTGATGATTTTTTTGATGCATTAAAGTATGTTTAATTATGTTTTAAGTTCCATCACTGTATTCAAAAAAGACTTGAATATATCATATATTTATTTTGCTTTTAAAATGATTTACGGTTAACGAAATGCATAGTTTTAAAAAACCACCTTTTTGAGCGTTTTCCAGAAATCTCCGCCTTAAGTTATGATTTCGTAATTGTAAATACTCACTGCTGTCATTATAAATAAAAAGAGTGACAGTAACATAACATAACGGCTTATTAGTCGATACGCACAAAGGCGAACCGACCCTTCTAAATAATATATGATTACTAGCTGACCCCGACAGACGTTATCATGTCTTAACTATAAATATTGAATTCGCATTATATATATATGTTACGCGCAACTTTTCATTTTTTTCTCTCATTCAGTACCTCCTTCTGACAACAACGATCACGACAAAAAAGAATTAGCAAAATTGGTCCAGCCGTTCACGTGTGATGCGTGACCAAGAGAAATAGGGATTAATTTTTATATACAAGGTGTAATTTTAATCACCGTTAACCTCATAAGGGGTCATTGTACTCATCATTAGGAACAACTTTTACTGTGGCACCAAACCTGAAATCGTGAAAATAAAATCAGCTGTTCCTTACATTTTGACGAGTTATGCGAACATAAATGTAAGGAACAGCTGATTTTATTTTCGAGATTTCAGGTTTAGGCCCATAGTAAAAATAGATTTCCTACTAACTTTTGCCTGCGGGTGGGTCCGCGTTAACCAATTGACACGAAACCTTAACAAATCTAAAAAAGGTCATCTTAACCTTCCTCATGACTCACTCTGTCTATTGGTGAAAAACGCATGAAAATCCATTCGGTAGTTTTTGACTTTATCGCGAACAGACAGACAGACGCGGCAGAAGACTTTTTATAATATGTAGGGATAGTGATGGGTGACTCCCACGAAGTTTATTTACTTGTGGGCGAATCGACACCTTCAGAAATACGTAAGTATGACGTAATTGCCTGGGTTTTAGTTTTTGCAGTCTATTTCATGTACTTGCATTGACTTTTTCTAATCTTCTTCTTTATTTTTTAAAATCTTTATTGCATAAAATACAAAACGTGCCACAAATAAATTCAGTCGGTAAGTCTATTGCTGTGCTTGAGGTCCAGACCTCGTGCACAGCAGTAAAGTTTGTCACCACTAGAAAAACGAGGCAGTTTAAAAAATATACCCCATAATTGGAGACCTATCAAAAGATATACAAGGTACAGTAAAGAACATCCGCAGGCTGAAGCCAAAGTCCTCAGAAATTCTAAAGATGTGCCAACAAAAATATGTATTTTATTTAGTACCAGTTTACCCGCACATTTGATTACAGCGCCACCCAGGACCAGATTTTATGGCACATAAAAACGAGACCTATTCTCAAGAACTTACTGCCAATATGGCTATATAATACAACCTTTTACGACATCCAGGTTTCAAAACTATTAGGTACCCTAGGCACCCCATTTTGCGTCGACACGAAAATTTACATAGGCTTTAAATCTACACCTTTTGTAAAGGACCTTATTAAACTATGTATTAAAATAACAAAACCCTAGCTTAATTTAGCGGGGTAGGTAAATTATATGGAAACAAAAACGGTTGTCTATAGCTACGGGACCTTAACGTTCAGAGCAGATCCCTAAGCTAACACATTGACGATCAAACTTCAATGACGTTAAAACATTTAGTAGGTAATTCCAATGTAACTCTTATCCCATTGTAATTAAGTATTAATTAGAATGATTGCCGTGAGTTTAATAAAACTGTCGCCACTGTCGGTAATCATTCTAATGTATGCCTGATATAAGAGTTACATTGCAATGACTGCTAATGGTTTTACGACGATCGTGAATGTCCCACGTAAGCAATAACACGTCACGTTTTGCAATTTGTTTTTCTGTAGTACTACTTGTAAGTTTCGATATCTACGTTTTGACACTTGTCTGTGGTTTTAAATGTCAAGTTCGGGATCTGTCAATATTGTTAATCTACCTGTAGGAGTAGTCATGGGTGAATTGATGTCGAAACCTATGTCATCGCGTGATAACCATGTTTTTTGAGCTAAGTAAATGCATAATTTTTATATAATTGTCACCTAATGTTGGTGAAAGCGGGCAAAGTAAATTAAATCCTTCTAGAAATAATAAAGGTTCGTTGTATAGCTACGGGAACCCTAAATATCGTGAGGACACCGCGGGTCGCATAGAATTCCGTAGATCAAGTGCTAATGAAATAACTCGGTTTAATCGACTGGCTGTTGTCCGCTTAACCCACGATTGGGGCCCAACCATCGGAAAATCTTTACTTTTTAAGTTGAGGATATTCTCGACATTCTCTCCTACTTCTGTGTAGCGTGTTTCAGCATCATAATCATCATTCAGCGGAAAAACTCTGTAATGATGGTGTTTACTACTGGATATTGGCCGCAAGAACTGGCTCTGTGCTTCTCCCATCCAGCGGATTCCTGCAGTGTAGCCTTCATAAGGTCATCGGTCTACCTTGTGGTAGCATTTTTATGGAATTTAAACTGTGTCACTGAAGAACTGAGTTGCGTGCGAAATTATCAATTGGCCTCATAAGTTCTTTCAACGTGAAGGATGCAAGAAGCACAGGACCGGTCGATAAGGCGACGATTGGGGGAGGCCTATGTCCAGCAGTGGACGTCTTCCGTCTAAAATGATGATGAAGATGAAGTTCAGGCACGCAGGACATAATGAAGTCTTCCATCGTTTGTGAAACCGCAGCACATATGATTTCCAGGAATCGTTTCTGAATCTTCACCTGATCAGATTGTCCCTGCTCCAGTAACCCCAGCAGCGGCGTGTTAAGAAGAATCAAGTCTGTAAGGCAAGTCAGTAAGTCAGATAGCTGATTTTGAAATACTCACCTGGGACACTAAATTTTTCACACACAAATATTTGTAAAAAAAAATCTGTGCTTTGTTGTACAAACACTTTTAACGTGAATCATATTTTTAAACTAGATGAGGTCGGCATTTCCTATCTGACTACGCTGAGGAGAAAGGCCGAAACAACCACAGAAGTTACAGTTTTTTTTAAAGTCCAGACATAATATTGGTCAAATCATGTGAAGACCATGTGGATTGGTGCCTGAAATGGTCTTATGAGGAAAGAACCACACAGATTGAGTGGACCTGTCCGATCAGTGCACGTATTTAAAAGTAATGATGCATTCATATTGTCTACGCATATGTATTAATTTTTTGAGTTTCAGGCTACCCGTTTTAGAAGAAACTAGGACCAAATATAGCGAGATTATTAACAATGTTATTCAAACAACAACAAACCATTACTGGGTTACATGAGAGTTTGTGGCATTGTTCTATGAAGGTCGTAAGCCAAGGTCAGCCAGATTTGGGATCCCAAGCTGTTGCCGAAAACTTTCTCACAGCAATATGAGTCTCTTGGCAAAAGAAAGTTAATTGAAGATAATATCCAAGAAATGTTTCGTTTGTACATAAAAATCTTCTTATAATATTGTTACAAATTTTTGGCGAAAAGAATGTCTAGTTTTTTGTTACACCATTTTTGGTAACTTAACTTTTCGTAAAAATAAATAATAGTTTAAAGAAATTAAAAAACACGCTTGAAAAACCAAAATAAAAAGCAGACAATTATTTCAAAAAAGGGTGGGGTGCTTTTTGAGGTATTTTTATAATCAATTAATAATATCAAGCACCGCACCGCTTTCAAAAAAATATTTTCTGCTTTTTAGTTTGGTTATTAAATTCATTTAAACATTAAACTTCAGTTTTTTTAATTTTATTAATGAATTATCATCCGTCCTCGATAAGTCTACAAAGTTTAAATGAAATCTGACCTTTTGAAGTGGGTCAAAATCAAGTCCAAAGGAGTCGGTTACAAACAAACATACAAACACACAGGTGAAGCTAATAAAAAGCGTGTAAAAATTGATCCTACGTACCGCTTTGTAAAAGTCAAGGTCAAAGCATTTATTTCAAATAGGCACATAAAAGGCACTTTTGAACGACAAAATTCACAAATAAAATTGGATTGATTCTAGTTGCCTCTTCCAAAAGGTAATGTATCTTCATAGTAAACTTTTTAAACAACTATTTTCCTTGGTTTTACTATGGCTAAAGAGAATGAATTTTGCTTTTACCCTTTTAATAATGGGTTTGTATCTTCTTTTTATAATTTAACTTCTATTAATATTATTATGTTGAAAAATTGATGTGACTTTCACAAAACTAGGGCGAAAAGCAAGCCTCGTTATCAAGACGCGTGCCTTAAGGCTGGAACAGACAGGCGCGACGCGAATCTAGCGCGATCAATCGATGAATGAAATTTCTTATAAATTGTTCTAGTCGAGTCACATCCGCCGCGCCTGTCTGCGGGAGCCTTTAGAAGTTGCACAACCATACTAATATTGTAATTTCTGCCTTTTAGCTTTTTACGTCTAAACCACTGAGCGATCAGCTCAGTGGTTTAGACGTAAAAAGCTCGTTATGAAAGTCAGATAGGAAGCCTAGGATCTGGAGGACACAGTACTTTTCATCCTCAAAAACGATAAAATACACAACAAACGCAGATGAAGCAGCGGGCAACAACGAGTTTTGTGTGATGTTTAATAAGAAACTTTTGTCTCCTTTTTTCGTTCATAAAAATAATGGTCTAATAAAAATATATGCGCAGTATTTGCTTGTATATATACACACTAACAATGCAATTATTAGCAAGATGATCTTACAAATTGGAGCATTGTTATCGATAATAGCATGTGTATTTGTATACTTAAATTTCTAGATGATGTTTTCGTTTTCTGCGTAAATAATATTGTTGTGTATATGTTGTAGCCATATGGTTAAATTTGCCGCTTAGGCCGTTCATTAAACGCCGGCATCCAATTCGATGCCTAGGCCGATAGTTAATTGAACTAGAATCATTCAACGTTTAACAACATAGCGTATTGAAAACTAGCCCTTTGTCGATGGCTGACCAATGACCACGCTTTTCATATGGAGAACCTCCATCCATCTGAATGAACGTTAATATCGTTACGGGACAGTCACAAGGTACTCGATACCTGGAGTCTATTGCCACTCCCAGTACAATCTCTATGGAGTAAATTAATAAAAATTGTATCGTGTTATTAATAATTTTGTATCCCGATTTTATCTTGCTATTAATAATTTTGTATCCCAATTTCATCTTGATACTTATTATTTTTATTTGTTTTTTATTTTTATCCCACGTTTATCCCAGTTCTATCTAATTTCTATTGTCTAATTGTTCTGTCTAATGTTATCTAATTGTACATAATGTTATCTACGTATACCTTATTTTGACTAATTTTGTTCTATCGTTTAATTACTTTTATTTTGTCTAATTTTATATGTAACCTTGTTCGATGTTTCTATGATTGTATGTGTAATAACTTGTATTGACCGATAACTTGTAAGTGTGGTGCAAACTGTTAATGTAAGTTGGTTATAAATAAATAAATAAAAAAAGGTCAAAAAGTCTGATAACCATACCAAGGGGTATCATTTTATACCGGAATTGGGTTGTGGAGGTCTGACAGGCAGTGGCTCCATGTAAAATACTGGTATGAAACTGTATACGATTAGACTGGCAATTGACTTTAACAAAGCTGGCAAAGGGCATGATGTAAGTTCTTGGTTTATTTGGCAGGAAAAGCCAGATTTTCCTATGAGAGTATTTATGAGAGTAAGGAATAAGGATCAAAAGTCATTCAAAAGCCCTTATACAATAACGGTCGACATTTACAAGCCGATACGACCAAAAGGACCACTTTTAAAGCAACTTTTGTCACCTTTAAAAAGAAAATTGGTCCTTCCAACATTTCGAGTTCCACAAGTACTTTCAAAGGTTCTATATACATTTACTCATCTGTGGGAATATTGTGAAGTGTCAAATTAAACTTTTTCAATCATCCCGGTGGTTTTGCCCAGCCAGACACTTTCGTGAGCGCAGAAATTCATTATTTTATGGAGTTCGAATACTTTTATATCGCTTTTTTATACTTTTGTTGCGAATAAAAGCTTCTTTCTTTGTAGTTAGACACCTTTCAATGTTTTTTTTTTGTATACGTAGACTTGTTAACACTGTGGTAAAAATGTTTCTTGTCCTTAAAAAGGTTAAATATACCTTTATTTTATATTAGCCGCACGGGTCGATCGATCAGGTTAAGCTACGCTTGCCGCGGTTGGTCCGTGGATGGGTGATCATCTTTACATACCAAGACCCCTCCGTGCCTCGCAAAGCACGTTAAGCCGTTGGTCCCGGCTGTCATTTATAGATCTTTGAAAGTCGTTGCGGGTCGCCAGAAGCCTGAAAGTCTGACAACCAGTCTTACCAAGGGGTATCGTATTACCCAGTAACTGGATTGTGGAGGTTAGATAGGCAGTTGCCCATGTAAAGTACTAGTATTCAGCTGCATCCGGTTATACTGGAAGCCTACCCCAACATAGTTGGGATACAGCTACGAAGATGACGATGAGTGGGTGTGGTAAAGGAACATTTGGAATTAGTTACTTCTAACAGTATAAAGAATTAATCTGCTAATTAGATTTCAAAGCAATTGCCGACCAGCTAAACAAGCGTACGGGAGTTGAGACTTTACTTAACAAAACATCACGTCTGTAATTTTACGGTTAGGCTGAGGCGTAGGTACCACAATTTTCCAGATATGTTTAAGTTCCATATAATAGGGGCGGGCTAATTGCCATTAAACCGGGCAAAAATACAGACTCCGGGCACACTTTTTCCGGGCATTCTTCTCCGCACGAAATTACCTTTTGGAAGTGGCGATAAGAAACAACTGTATTTTATTTTGACTTTGAAACCAGGATCAGTATCGCTTGCGACCACTAGACTAACGAGGACACACTTCCCAAAATTAACTTAGTTCCTATAATAATTTTGGTCCTTGCGAAATCTACTTAGACTAAGAAGTGATTTACTGAACAAGTACCGTAAGACCAACAGAACTTGACTATCACCCCAGTGGCTTAACTGTCAAAAGGTCAACAACCCTAAGACAACAGCGGCTCTCGGGTAAAATATGCAAATTTAACTAAATACTGAAACAGCGTTAGTGATTGGCGCATAGATCAAGTTTCTTGGAACAGATGTACCATTTCTAGTCGACGAAATCATATCAAGCCCGCATCTCATCCAAGTGGATGAGATGCAGGCTTGACATGATTTCGTCCAAGTACTATTTTTCGTAACGAAAGACGTAAAGATGGAAGGCCTCCAACAAGGTAGACCGATGACCCTGTGAGAGCCGCTGGAGTCCGCTGGATGCGGGAAGCACAGATCCAGTCGAAGTGACGGAGCTTGGAGGCCTATGTCCAGCAGTGGACGTCTATCGGCTGAAATGATGATGTTGATGAGGACTATTTTTCATTGCAGGAGGCTGTGTACAGGCTGTGAGTTGCACAGAGAGCTTTGGAGCGTTCCATGCTAGGCATCTGCCTAATAGACCGAGTTCCAAACGTCGAGACACGAAGACGTACGAAGGTCTTTGATATCGGAGAGCGTATTATGAAGCTCAGATGGGCAGGACCGCTGGCAAGGCGCAGTGATGATAGGTGGCGTAAGGCTGTGACAGAGTGGCATACTAGAACTGGAAGACGAGATGTCAGTTGACTTTGACTTTGACTTTGAACTAAACAAACAAGCAAACTCTTCAGCTTTATAATATTAATATACTAAAAATAATAAAGTGTAGAGTATAGATATATACATGAATAACATCACGCCTGAAGTCTCCGATCCCGAAGGGTTGAGGGTTGAAGGCGTCTGTCTGTCAGCAGGCTGTATCTTATGAATTCTAATCGGTAGACAGTCAAAATTTTCACAGTGCTAGTACCTATTTCCATACAAGAAACGTGTTTTTACTACCCCGACTGCGGAGGGTATGTACGCTGCCAGGGTCGCGGACCGTGGTCCTGGCACAGGAAACTGAAGGAAGACGGGTAGGTTTTTAGTCAGTAAAAGACTTACACGCCCTCCCGCTCCGCCCAGAGCGGGAGAAGTCATTTGATGATATCCCATCCAAAAAAAAATGTATGTATGTACATAAGTATATATATATTTGGGGCCAATTTTGATGATCCTTACGTCAATAAATTTGTTTTGTTCTTGCGAGTCAAACCCAGACATGACAGTAATCAAAATTCAATATGGCGACACCCAAAAAAACAAAGCCGACGAACTATGTCAAGTGGGGTATCATTGAACAGGGCTTTGAAAATCATCTTTAGGTTTCTCTTATAATTTTTTGAAATAAAATTTATTGAGAATTTTGATCTTTGACACATCAACCAACGCTACTCTCTGTTATATTTTAGGTCTAAAATTTTAAAACATCGGTGTCGCATCTAGATCCGTTCTACTCTCTGAATTACAGAATAAGGCTAATAAGGCCAAAATTATGTAGGCCTTAATATTAGGTTACGATAATATGTAACTAACATAATGGAGGCACAATGAAATGGTCCAGGGGCATCATTTGATTAAATTAGGATAATTTATTGAGTGAATTATTCAATTTTGGCTGTCATTGCTGAGGCAGGCAGTTAAATTGTGTTTTTGGTAAGATTGTGTTAGAGGTTAAGCGTATGTGGGTGAGGTTTGGTTTCGGATGGAAGACTAATTTCGAGTTGAATAAGTTTATTTTATTAGTCTCTCTTTAGCACTAAAAGATAATAATGTTATCTTATGTAAAGAAAATAACATCTGTCTCATGCTGTCCCTAACTTTAAACAATTAATGCTTCATATGTTAGAGAAATTATTTGTTGAGCAAATTGAAATAACTATCATTATTTGGCAGTGGTAGGAAATTTAGGGTGTCAGTGCTTAAAAACGAATTTCCCTGACTGGACCTACAAAACCAAACATTTCATCGTACCTAGGGTACCTAATTGCCATCAACTGGCCACGAATCCAGACTCCGGGCTGCGACTCAAAAATTCAAAATAGAAAAACCCAATCATACTTTTTCCGACCTGGGCATCGAACCCTGAACCTCATGCTCAGCACTTGCAATCACTGAACAGGGAAGTAAGTTAGTATTAGTGATGTGTCGGATCATTAAAAATGTAGATCCGCGGAAACGGATCCGGATACGGATAATTGGCGTCAAGATCTGCAGATGCGGATACGTATCTTAACTGTCTTACTCAATCGGTGTCGGTGCGCGTGACCTTGATACGATACTTGACGCTTCGCGTGACAAGATGTTGACTTTCGTTGTGCGGGTCTTACTATTGTTTTGTTTTTAGTTTGGTTTTTTTTTGAGCGTGGGCAAACATCAAATAATTTCTCCCGCTCTGGGTGGAGCAGGAGGGCGTGTCAGACTTTTACTGACTAAAACCCACCCATTGTTCCCTCAGTTGCCTATGTGCCAGGGGCCACAGTATCTCTTTCGAACAACCCGTACCCCTGGCAGGTATCATCAGCCCTTGCGGGCCCTTCAGTTGGTGCTGACATCTCTTTAAGGCGCGCGTAGAACACAAGGCGCCGTCGACCCGGGCTTGGTCCTTACCGGACAGCAAGCTACTCATTACTCGCCGTCCGCAAGCCCGCGCCTATGGTGGCCGGGAATCAGCCTGGGATTCCGACGCCCAGGGCGTCTCCTGCGGAGGCTAGGGCCGTTAGGGCGCATATACTGTCTCTCTCTCACATGCGCCGCCTCTTTCTTCGTGAGCATCACTGCTTCGCAGGAGGCGACGGCTACCCATGCCCTCTCGCTCTGTACCATGGCCTGGACCAGGGCCAGACATGAGAGATCGCCGCCGCCGATCGCCTCCACAAGGACACGGTGGTGCTCCGCCCAAGCTGGGCAGACCTCCCATCGTATGCTCCACCGTGTCCTCAGGGCGATCTTCGCAGTGGAAACACCCGGGCGTTTCCTCCCGCCTTATCCGAAACAAGAACCTCCCGAGACAACCATGTCCGGTGAGGACCTGCGTCAGGCGGAACGTGCGGACGCCATGGCACCTCTCAAGCCATTCCTTAAAGAGGGGATTTACCGCCGCAATCGTGGCGTGCCCGGTTTATAGTTTCGTGTGATAGTGGGCAGCAGAGATAGCGTTTGTGTTACTTGTACGAGTTAAAAAAATGTCTACAAAGAAGTTTAGTAGTGCAATTTGGAATGATTAATAAGGTAAAGGATCCGTAAGAGATCGGTGAAAAATGTAACGGATAGGGATACGGATACGGATATCCGGAACATCACTAGTTAATATCTTAAACTTTTGAATATCCATCCATAAACAAATCGACGCGAACATCGCCACTAAGTATAACACATCAATCAATTTACTCCGATAATTAAGAGCAAACCCATCGACCTATATTCACAAAATTACCACATTAAATGCAAAACAATGCCGGAACATCAGAATTTATGGTATGAATAATTACTGTAAAGCGCGCTTAGCACAAATGGCGCATATTCGCGCTGGTTAGCATATTCGCGCATGGATATGCGAGAATGGTTAATGTCCATCAAACGTGCAGCTCGTCCATTGCATTCAAATGCAGGGAAACGGTAAGCCTGTTGCGCAGGGCTGCCACGGGAATATTAAATCAATAAAATCAAAAGTCCTATTAGACCTATTTATTTACGTATGTAGTCTCTACCTACCAAATGTTAAAATTACCTAATTGTATGTACTTTTATGATGCAAATGAATCAAGTTATTATTCGAATCGGGAATCAGCACTTGTCGAAAATCACAATGACATAAGACAGCCCCCCAAATTCGCTCACCCTTCACCACTTCCCAGTGCGTTAGCTGGGAAGAAGAAGTGGCACAACAAAATCCTCAGCAGCACAGCTGTCTGTTCAGTCAGATAAACTTGATTCTTAACAAAGACACATAACATTATATTAAGTAATTTGTCAGCTAGTCACGTATATGGGTGTTACAAATCACAAACTCAAAGCATTTATCTCAATTAAACCATTCACTACTACTATTGGATTGTTAAAGGAGTCGGTTTAGTCGGAAATATGAAACTAGTAGTCCATTCCAAAGCGTGGTACTTTCCTATGGAGAAGAACGGGCAAGAAACTCCAAAAATTGTAATGAATATACGTAATTCTGATTCTACTCATGAACAGAAAAAAATACTATGTATGGGAATGTGCGTAATTCCAAATTATTTATTTAATGGAAAACAAGCTAAGCAAAAAATACTTATTTATTCAAAGCAAGTCTGCAAAACTAAAAAACCCTTTCAAAATCTTTTCTTGGCACTCACAAGATTTCTTTAAATTTTCCACTAACTACAAAATATATCCAAAAATACCTAAATTCAATTTTAACTTAGAATAAGTAATACCTAAGCATATCTGAACCTTTTTAACGCACGACTTAAGTACTTAACCCTATAAAGTTATGCGTTAAAAAGGCTTAGTGATCTAAAAAAATAAAATTAAATAAGACGGGCTTGTGGCTAAGTAATAATAGCAGCACGGGTCGATCGATCAGGTCAAGCTATGCTTGACGCGGTTGGTCCGTGGAGGGGTGACCATCATTATATACCAAGACCCCTCACTCCGTGCCTCGGAAAGCAAGTTAAGACGTTGTTCTCGGCTGTCATTCGTGGATATTTGACAGTCGTTACGGGTCGTCAGAAGCCCTAAAGTCTGACCAAGGAGTATCGTATTACCCATTAACTGGGTTGTGGAGGTCAGATAGGCAGTCGCTCCTTGTAAAATATTGGTATTCAGCTGCATCCGGTTAGACAGGAAGCCGATCCCAACATAGTTGGGAAAAGGCTAGGCAGAAAATGTTCAAAAAAATAAATATTTAATCCCGGTCAACCCTATTGCCAAGCAAAACGCACATCTAGTATATAAGCCGAGCCGAACCGATCGCAGGGATAACAATCGGCTCAATTTATACCAAGCGACGCCTGCGCATATATTATATTTTTATTTCAGCACGTTTATTGAAATATATTTGAAACCAGTTGCTCTGTTAAATCCTAGGATTGAATGTAAATGGTACGTAACTATTGGATTTGGAACTAGTGATACCTGACTGTGAATATAATTTCAGGCTGTATATATTTGTCCCAGTTTATGGGTTTTTTTCTGAAACAGAGAAGTAACGAAAATTGATAGATTACTCGTTGTATCATCATAATCATAATCAGCCTATAATGTTCACTAGTGATGTGATCATTAAAAATGTAGATCCTCCGATCCGGATCCGGATACGGATAACTGGGACCAAGATCCGCTGAAACGGATACGGATACGGATTTTAACTTTCTTACTCGTTCTCCTACTTTCCTACTCAATCGGTGCACGTGACCTTGAAACGATAGTTGACGCCACTTGACGCTTTGTGTGACAGAACATGTTTTGACTTAGTTGTGCGGGTCTTTCTTTTGTTTTGTTTATAGTTTAGTGTGACAGTGGGCAGCATAGATAACGTTTCTGTTTGTTGTAGGCGTTAAAAAAATGTCTACAAAGTAGTTTAGTAGTACAATTTGGAATCACTACATAGTATAAAACAAAGTCGCTTTCTCTGTCCCTATATCCCTATGTATGCTTAAATCTTTTAACTACGCAACGGATTTTGATGCGGGTTTTTTTAATAGGTAGAGTGATTCAAGAGGAAGGTTTATATGTATAATACACCGACCTCCACGCGGGCGAAGCCGCTGGCAAAAGCTAGTTATTAATAAGGTAAAAGATCCGTCAAAACTGTAACGGACAGAGATACGGATACGGATCTTTTTTCTCCCGTGGATATCCATGGATACCGATACGGATAACTGGAACATCACTCATGTTCAATCTGCTGATGGTACTCAGGCCTCCTCTTTTCGAGAAGGAGTCAGCTGTTATCTACCACGCAGGCTCAGTGCAGCTTGGTAAACGTCACATGTCTTTGAATTCTTAGGACATGCCGGTTCTGTACGGTTACCGGCGACCGGTTAAGAAAATTCATTATATTTTCGAAAAATTACTATTTTAAGCTTTACTTTTACGGCTTTTACGGCGTCATGACCGCTAGGACCCACCCCCGTCGGCCCGCGCCTGGGCCGATTCCAGTTTAAAAGGATTAAGCGGAATACCAGTATTTTACATGAAGCGACTGTCTATCAGACTTCCACGATCCAGTTACTGAATAACGCGATTTTCGGGCTTCAGACTACCCTTAACGGCTTAGCGTGGTTTCCGAGGCACGGAGGGGTCTTGGTATGTTGATGGTCAACCGACCGCAGACTTAGATAGTATACCTAATTCGAAGCAATATAAATTTCAAACTACTGATAAAATATTTCGCACTAATCTTAAAAAAAACCTTTTTAGAATCTTTTCAGTTAAGTACCTAAAATAAACCAATATGAAACAGTACTAAACACTTTAATTTTAACCTACCTCTGTGTAAATGTTACAAAATGATTCAGTTATCGGACTAATAGCTTTTTAATAATCCGTTAATACGATGTGTATGAAAATAATATGGATGACTGCTTGTCTGTCTATTCGAACCATTTTTCTTTACGAATATCACAAGTCGCATTATCAGTATGTATTTAATATGGTGTTTACATCAATTAGAGACGTGCACAACATTAAAAAATATTAATAATATGAACATAAAGCAAAATACAGTATCCACAAAAAACACAAAGCAAGAACAAGAACAAAAAATTATTAATTAATTGGAAGAAAAAATATAACAATTGATTCTTAACTGGTATCATCAATTTGGGGAAGATCCTTCAAGATCCTTGACCTAAATTTTGTGGGGTGGTCGTGGAAGATATCCAGATCATGCTGTTGCCACCATCAGTTGTAAGTTGACGTCAGCCTAGCTATCGGATTATTAATGCTTAGATTCGCTCAATAGTGGGGAACATTGAAAAAGGACGTGCATTTAGTAGTTTCAGCATGTTGATAAAATTACGATTCGCGACCGAAACACGTATGTATGCATCGATTAATAATAGTCGATTGGCACGAATTCACTTGCCCGAATCGGGCAATACCACACTTTGATATAATATATTTTTTTCTATAGGCAACTCGAACGAAGTTAATTCATTTGTAGGCGAATCGACGACTAGGGGCAAGCCTGGCAATAGGCTTGCCCCCTCAACCTGGCACATAGTCAGATTCTGGGCTGCCAAATATCAGATAGAAAAAACCCAATAATACACGCCCCTAAATTCGTGCGAATTCATTATTAAGGAGCAATTAGCATTCACTGTACCATTTGTCATGTTATCAAAACCTAAATAAATCACAGTGTAAACGGTGTTCAGTTTGTAACAGCATTTACTACAACGCAAAAGTAAACTCAAATTCAAACCAGAATTCCGAAATCACATATATCTGTTATCACACCAAAAAAATAGAACAGATTAAAAACCAAAACAGACCACTTTAAAAGGATTTGATCACGCGAGCAGCGACGCGGTCCCACACTAACTATCATTTAATCCACCAATCAATAAGAGGATTAATACTATACCGTCATATTGCGTTTTCAATAAAAAATAACTGTTTCAATTCCATTTAAAATCATTGTTAACTTATTTTCAAAGGGATTTTGTAAACAACTAATGGAGTTTTTGTTCGTAGAATAATCTCTTTGAGGTTTTAAAATGCAAGGATTTACGGGTGGTAAAAAAATCGTTTAATCTTTCTAGTTTTCTCCCATCGTGTATAAAGGCTAGACATTTTAATAATTTATCCCATCTTGGCTTAAAAAAAATAGACGCTTTATTATTTTAATCAGCGTACATTATCTGAGTAAAAAAGTGGCCAAGTGCGAATGGGACTAGCACACGATGGGTTCCGTACCATCGTACAATATTTATCACTAAATTTTTTTTTATTGTATCTTGTATAAAGGCTCCTGTAGACAGGTTGCGCCGCGACAGCGCCACGCGACTTTAATGAATATTTTCTATAAAAACTTTATGGACATTGATCTAGACCCGCGTCCCTTTAATTTTAAACTTAATTTTTTTATTACATGTACCTAGATATAACCGCCATTGACTACTATGGGTTCCTAAACCACACTGTTAAATTTTCAAGCGTCTACCTATTACATTTAAAAAGATAGACAGTCCTGTGACAGACGTACGGGCAGCGGTGCCTTAGCAATAGGGTCCCATTGACACTGTTTGGGTACGGAACCCTAAACAGTAAAGGGAACATTTATTTAAGGCGTTTGTCTTCATCAACGATTTAACAGACCATTGTAACATTATTTCTTACGAAAATGGAGGCAGTTTTCGCTTCGAGGGACCAGTTTTTCTCTCTCGCCGATTGTGAATTTTATTTCGGGACAGAATCTAGGTATTTAGTCTGTCACAAAATATTAAAAATTGTTCATTCGAAACGGGAACTAGAAACAAAAATATCCCGTTGGAAATAGACGATATTTTTCGCTCCAACACAAATATAAATTATGTTGGAGTTAGTCAAAAATGTTTGCTGGTAAGGTTAATAACGCACGAGGGGTTTCACGTAAAGAAATGCGCATCAATTTTTTACCGACTTCCAAAAGGAAGAGGTTCTGAAGTCGTTTGTATTTTTGTTCAAGCAGAGAATATACGAATTTGTGGGTAACTTAACTAAAACAGGAAAAATTAAATCTTAAAAAAAACCAACCGTCTTTCCATTTCCGTTCCAAACAAACACTGCAAAAGTAATAATAAACTATAAGAAATAAAAAAAAACAGACATCGACTTCCGAAATTAAAGTTATTTTTCATTTTGTAGCGTGTTTTTTTATTATTAAAAGTTTTTTTACACATTTGAGCTCTGAATAAATAGTCCCCGTAGAAAGAAGGCGAGAAGAGCTGTACAAAGGTCTGGATCCTGGATCCCTGGATCACAAGAACTGGAAGTCGTGGAGAGAGGGTTAGTCCAACAGTGGGATTAAACAAGTTAAGCAAAAAACCCTCCTAACTGGAAGGCAGTTAGAAGGGTTTTTTTTTTCAGGGTGTGTAATCATCAAATAACTTCTAGCTCTGGGTGGAGCAGGAGGGCGTTTCAGACTTTTACTGACTACGACCCACCCGTGTTCCCTCAGTTGCCTGTGTGCCACGGTATCTCTTTCGAACAACCCGCAGAGGAGGGTTTAATTGGTATCAGATACTAGCTTTTGCCAGTGGCGTCGCCTGCGCGGAGGTCAATAATGACCCCACGGGATCGTACCTACTACCGAGATAAGAGTATCTTATGTGTTAATCCAGGTTAAAAAAATATCTGTGTGCCATTTTCATTCCAACCCGTTCAGCCGTTTTTGAGTAACAAACTTCCTGAACTTTCACATATACAGGATAAGTTTTTAACCAGTGCGCAAACTGTAACCATGAATTCAGCATATCATTCTGGCCCCCCCAGCGCAGAAAGTTTTCGTCGCTTATACAAAAAAAAATCAGCTATTTCAAAGAAAAGTGCAATACCTGCACGGTCAAAATGTATTTAACACCCGTTTTTTTTGTATAACCGGCAAAAATATGCTGCGCTGGGGTATCTAGAATGATATGCTGAATTCATGGTTACAGTTTGTATTTTAGTAGGATATAGTAGGAAGTAGGATGGATCTGCCTAAGTATTCCTAACTTTCAACTTCAAATTCTAATAATTTCACGTCCTAGATTGCAAAACTACTTTATAAAGCCCTAGCAAAGGAGAAACTGATATTCAAACACAAAATTGGTATGAAAGGTCGCAACAATTCGCAGTAGCGACGTCGATTAAGCTCGTATATGGGCCTGTATAGCCACTTAGCGTTCCCCCGCCTAGTGCGTACACAGCCTTATAGTCCCCGTCGACCGATTTATTCATGTTAAGGATACAAGGGAAGCCACTCAAACGATTACGCAGGCGTCAAGCTGAGGACAGACGCGATTTTTTTGTCTTATATTTAGGGGATCATCTATTCACTTGGGTTAATGTGGAGTATTGCCTTACTATGTTTTGTCAGCGGCTTCGCCCGTTTAGAGGTCGGAAATTTTCCCACGGGAATGTACGGGGATGAAAAGTATCCTATGTGTTAATTCATTATAGTATCTGTTTGCTGAATTTCGTTTGAATTCGTTCGGCTGTTCTTGCGTGATAAGAGTTACAAATATCCAAACTTCCTTATTTATAATAAGTTTTATACAGGATAAGTTTTTATCCAGTGCGCAAACTGTAGCCATGAATTCAGCATATCATTCTAGACCTTGCGCAGAAATTTTACGTCGGTTTTACAAAAAAAGATCAGCTGTTCCATAACATGAACAATAGCGAAAATTTTCTGCGCTAGGGGGTCTAAAATGATATGCTGAATTCATGGTTACAGTTTGCGCACTGGTTAAAAACTTATCCTTTATAATATATATGTATGTCACCGTATGTATGATTGTGAACACCGTTAGTTTATAATCTATCTCGCGAGATTATAAACTGTCGATAAATTGTGAACGGCACCATACTGCTTACCGACCGAATAGGTTAGGTTTGGTTAGAATTGCGTTACATACAGACAAATAAAAATTATAAGAAATGTTATTTTGGTATATGTACCGTGTATACATCCATATGCATTTAGTAAAAAGCGGTTATTTTAATATTAGAAACAGATACTCCAATTTTATTTATCTGTATCTGTACATACAGATAGAAGATAAGGTATACCTCTGCCTAGCTCCTCAGGGATTACAGGCATTATGTATGATATCTATATTATATAAAAATGAATACCTATTTCGCTTGGTCACGGCATCACACGTGAACGGCTGGACCAATTTTGCTAAAGCTTTTTTATTGTGTTTGCTATTGTCATGAGAAGGTTCTTCTGTACGAAGAAATTAAGAAAATAATATAACATATTCATAGTTAAGACAGGGCAACGTCTGTCGAGTCAGCTAGTTACGTAAAAAATCCCCATTTGATAGAATAGACCGGTTCTTGTCATTGACCTGGAAATTTTCCGATGGAAAATCACACAACTGTAAAAGTCTGGTCTTCTAATACGACCACTGACAATAATGGTCCTTTTAGCCATACTATTGGTTTTCAGCTCTGAACAGAAAATATTTTAGAGTCTACATAAAAAGTTATAGACCAATATTTAGAAAAACGAACCATTTTACTCTAGCCCTGCAAATCGAATCGGAATTGAACGAACAAGAAATTATATTACAAAAGCAAAATCCCGAGATGCATTTTGAGGTTATAAAAATAAAAATCCCAACAAATCCCTGATCCCCGGATTCAGTCGGAGGTAATGCTTCATATTAGTTTCCTCTCGAAACTGAATCCGAGGAAAATTGAGCGATCTGAACGGATTGAACAAAAACGTTTGGTATTTTTTGGTTAGGTGTTATTTTTTGCGGGAAATTACCGCGGGACGACGGGAACAGAGTTTGAATTTCTCTTTGAGAACAGTTTTAAAATTAATGACGTTGTCTTTTAATGTCGGGATATTGTGCGAAAAGTTGGTGTGTTGCGAGTGGAAATGATCGATTTGTCAGCTTTTTATACTTTAGTGTAATAATAACATGAACATATTTTACTGCATATAGTGTTTAATATAGTATTTTGCGATACACGGGTCGATCGATCAGGCTCATCTACGCTTGCCGCGGTTGGTCCGTGGATGGATGACCATCTTTACATACCAAGAACCCTCCGTGCCTCGGAAAGCAAGTTAAGACGTTGGTCTCACGTTAAGCAGTTCCGGCTGTCATTTGTGGATCTTTGACAGTCGTTAGGTCCGGGTCGTCAGAAGCCCGAAAGTCTGACAACTAGTCTTACCAAGGGGTATCGTGTTACCCAATTACTGGGTTGTGTAGGTCAGATAGGCAGTCGCTCCATGTAAAATACTGGTATTCAGCTGCATCCGGTTAGACTGGAAGCCAACCCCAACATAGTTGTGAAAAGGCTAGGCAGATAGATGTTGATGATGATTTTGTGATACGAAAATATTGTGACAGTATGTATATTGTATATTTTATTCAAATAGATAAGTGAATGGATGTTGGTTGTATGTATTTTATTTTCCCATCTACTCATACACACGGTGTCTACATCTCTTTCTGTATACAGGATAAAATTTGCTGTTCCATAGATTTTGACCGAGTAGATATTGCACTTTTGTGTGAAACAGTTGATTTTTTTTTGTATTTACCGAGGAAAAATTTCTACGCTGGGGTTCTAGAACGATAAACTAAATTCATGTATCCTGTATTCTCATATTGCGGGTATGCAGTGAATCTCTTGCAATTTTTATGGAGGTTATGCTGTTCGATACATTTTCAACTCGTAGGTAACCCACTTTTGTAGGAGTTAGCAGATTTTTTTAGAATAACCGACGAGAAATTTCAACGCAAGCGGGTCCAGAACCGTTGCTGAATACATGGTACTTTAAATGCCTGTGGCATTAAGTCCACCTCTGTGCAATTGTGTGCTAAAAGTATGAAATAAATCACTACATATAATAAAACAAAGTCCCCGTCGCTTCAGTCTGTCTGTCTGTTCGCGATAAACTCAAAAACAACTGAAGGGATTTTCATGCGGTTTTCCCCAATAGATAAGGTTATTTTTTTTTTTTAAACTTTGCCCCACACTAGGAATTACTCCTGTGTTGTGGGTGCGTTTACAAACATTTAAACTCACATGCACAAACAGCCAGACCCGGAACAACTAATTGTAGGTCATACCAATATTTGTTCCGTGCGGGAATCGAACCCGCGACACGCAGCGCAGCAGTCAATCGGTTAACCGCTGCGCCAACCGTGCCGTCAAAGGTGATTCATGAGGAAGGCTTAGGTTTATGATTTGTTAAGGTTATTGTTTTTGATTAGGTAACGCGGGCGAAGCCGCTGCTCAAAGCTAGTAAATGAATAAATAACAGGTTGTGAGTTGAAGACTCTGCCTGGCACCCTGCATAGCCATTCTGCTAAAGAATAATTTAAAAAATAATAGTTTAGAAAACTAAAATACACACTTCAAAAACCAAACTAAAAAGTTCGGTTTAACTTTTTAGTTTGGTTTTTAAAGTGTGTTTTTTAGTTTTCTACTTTTTTAAGTAGAAAATAATTTAATTCTATTAAAAAGCTTGGGGTGCTTTTTGAGGTATTTTTATAATCAATTAATATCAAACACCCCGCGCTTTTTAATAGAATTAAATTATTTTCTACTTTTTTAGTTTGGTTTTTAAAGCGTCTTTTTTAGTTTTTTAAACTATTATTTATTTTCTATTTTTTAGTTCTGCTAACTACAGAAGCGTGATATTTCAGTTTTTTTTTTAAGTTATTGAATTGTCATCGGTCCTCGATAAGTCTACAAAATTTAAATGAAATCTGACCGTTTAAAGTGGGTCAAAATCGAGTCCAAAGAAGTCGGTTACAAACAAACATGCTTACAAACATACAGGTGAAGTTAACAAAAGCGTGTCAAAAAAACAACCAGGGACCTTTACTTTTACCTATTTTTTTCAACAAACATGTTGCGCCACATTATGCCGTCCAAAACAGGCATACTTACATTATCAGGGCCATAATAGCCGGGAGTAACATCGATCAGAACGAAGCTCGGTCATCAGTAACACGTGCGTCTGATTTATCGTAGGCACGACCTCGTGGATACACATGCCGATTTGAATTCTAAGGAAAATGCGGGTAGATGGTAATTTTGTTGGAGTTGTTATAACGAAGTATGGTTCTTGTTTGCTTTGGTTTACTGACCTTGGTAGTTGAATGGGAAGCGACAGTTTGTTTATTGACATTTTTGGAAGGATCGAGAAGTTGAACAAAGTTAGAATTTTATTTTGTTGGGCCCCAGCAATGGTGGCCCAGTGCCCCAACATCCGAGTTGTAGGTTTTGAGGTCGAAACCAGGCAGGTATTTCACTTTCAAGTTAAATAAATGTATTTTCTTTCTTTCTTTCTTTCTTTCATTTCTTTCTTTCTTTTCTTTCTTTCTTTATTTTCTTTCTTTCCGCTAAATTTCATCACCACTGCTCTCAAAAAGGTGTAGGAAAACTTCGTGAGGAGACCTAGTCCTAGAATCAACAATTCGAAGACATGTGAAATCCACCAACCCGCACTCGGCCCGCGTGGTGGATGACGGAGGAGGAATGGTATGTGTCCCAGCAGTGGGAACATAATAGATTGATTAAATAACTTGCCGTGGAATCCGCTGGATTCGGGAAACACAAGACCGGTCGAAGTGGAGGAGCTTGGGGGAAGCCCATATAATATATAAATAGGTATCTATAATCCAGAATCATAGAGACCTATTTCGAAATTAGCCGCAAGCAAAATAGATCACTATAATTCTAAAGGTGCGATATGTAATTATACCGATTTGAATTCTAAACAAAATACGGGTTGATGGTAATTTTGTTGGAGTTGTTATTGCGAAGTATGTTTCTTGTTTGCTTTATATTACCAACCTTGGGAGTTCAATCGAACGCAACGGTTTGTTTATCTTAATTTTTAAGGGTATTTAAAAGTTGAAGAATAATAGACCTTTATTTTGTTATGCAGCAGCAGTAATGGCCGAATGGCTTTCGTTCGGTTATTTTTTTTCTTTTTATTCCACAGATATATCTACTAACCTAACCTAACCTCAAAACCTTTTTTCAAGACTATAAAAAAAAAACTATCGTGTATTATATTTTTGGGACATAACATTTGGGATATAAAAGCAGAAGTAGAAAAAAAATACATTATCAGATACCATTTCGATAGAAATAACCAACATAACCATATTGCAGTTGACAGAAATTGAGCTTTTAAGCTTCATTCCACCTAAACAATATAAGTAGGAAATCCCCCAGAGACTCTAAAGGAGACATCACTCCTAAATTGAAATCCCTGGTATGCAATTGAAGGCTAGATAGACATTTGGCGAAATATACCATCAAAATCTCGAATGCCATTAAATTTTGCTCTGAATACGGAGCGCATTCGGTCGTACACTACCGTCGTTTTATGGATCTGATATTGCACTAGCATAGATACGGATATGTGCAGTTAATATTTGGATTTATGTATCTATAGAAGAAGTACAAAATAACGTGACCGCTGTTTTCCCCGAAAGGTTAGGCAGAGGTCACCTATCTGTAGTACACCGACATTCCGCTAAGCTCGCCCTTTTCATTCCTCATCCTTTTGGGACTTTGGTTTTCTCTTCTAAAGTATTAATTTTGTAAAATAAGTAGGTTGACAGTCAGCACTTTTTGAACGTCAAAATTACACAAGACAGTCCGCCAAAACGCCCGCCCTTCACCACTTCCTAGTGCTTTAGCTGGGAAGAAAAAGTGGCGCCACATACTCCACAGCAGCACAGCTGTCTGCTTAGTTAGATAGACTTGATTCTATTCACAGGTAGGCAAATTAATTAACATTACGAGACACAGAACATTAATTAAATAATTTGTCATATGTAAGCTAGCCATGCCAATATACCAACAAATAAAAGATTATTAAATAGTTATGGGTGCCTTGAGACAGTGAGGCGGGATCGCGGCAGACCACGTAGGAGATGGCGGGACGAGCTGAATGGGTTAAAACTGGAAGGAGAACGCGCGGGCTCGCCAAATATGGCAGGAGTGAGGCCTAATAACACAAAAAAATCATTGCAACTGTTTCTGCTGGTACTTCTTTCTTGTATGCGTATAAAAATACCCAAACTATCGCTCTACCAAAAGAGCAATCATTTCATCAAAATCAATTCAGAGATAATCTGTACAGTTGTAGATATTTAACAGTCGTAACGGGTAGTCAGAATCCCAGAAAAGTCTGACAACGAGTCAGTTACCGGGTTCTGGAGGTCAGATAAGTAGTCACTCCAGGAACTCCATGGTATTCAGCTAGACAGGAAGCCGACCCCAACATAGTTGGGAAAAAGCTAGGTAGATTGCTTGAAATAATCTGTAAAAAAAACCAAAGTACCAAAAACTCTCCAACGTCACACAAATTCATTGGTGTCTACTTACATTAAGTTAATATGTACACAAGTACGTGCATTACACGTGTCTCTAGACATCTTTTATAAAAGACTATACAGAATGTTTCCATTGCCAAATTGAGGAAAATGTGGCATCTGAATGACTTCAACTAAAATCGGTATAAAAAGGAAAGTCAGATCAATTAAATAAGTGTGAAGGAAAATCAATAAGGAGAAGTTAAAATGGCAATGAAAATACTTAAAACGTAGCTCGCAATAATTGAGTACGAGGAATACGTTGAAAAAGAGGATACAATTACACACATACACTACGACATACATACACTTAAAGACGGAGCTATCTTTAAGAAACGTGTATGTTTAAGGCACGTGTATCTGTAAGACTGAAAAGTTTTGAACTTTGAGAAAATTGGGGTCTGTAGATGGGATCTTCTTGACCAAAAATACATCATCACCTACCTGTGTCGTCTTTTCCCAACTATTTTGGCGGCGGCTTCAAGTTTAACAGTCTACACATCTGAGAAACAGTATTTTACATGGAGTCCACAATCCAGTTACTGGACAAGACGATACCCTTGGTAAGACTGACTGTCAAACTTTCGGGCTTCTAACTATCCGCAACGACTGTCAAAGATCTACAAATGACAGCCGGGAGCAAAGGCTTAACGTGCTTTCCGAGACACAAAGGGATCCCGGTACATAATGGATGGTCATCCATCCACGACCCGACTTCGGCAAGCGTACATGTAGCGACGGAAATATTAATACCGCATACCCAATACCAATATTCCTACAATCCGGAGCTCACTGTGAAAAAAAAAGATATGAAGTTGAATGCAAGCGTTCCAAGTCGGACTATTGATTCCACCCCTATCCTTACTTGCACAAAAACTAAAGCAGAAAGATAGTACAATAATATAAAATTTCAAGGAACTGGCACTCAAAAACGGGAAACAGTATGTACAGGAATTTGATGTATGAGAATCGTTTGTTGACTTCATAAAAAAAAAAATATGTTAATAAATTACATTGAAAAATTCTGATGAACGCTATAGAAGGCAATTGAGTCAGCGTCATTCTTAGTAATGTTCTTTAATTAGGTCATGTGTCATATCATGTAGGAAATTGGAAAAAAAAAGATTACAGGAACCTGGAGATCGGTAATTACCCAGCAGAGGCTGAAGTTGGTCTGCGGTAGAAGAAAATGAGAAAGAGTACCTACAATGATCGCGACCCGAAGCATTTCTAAAGAAGATCGCAATGAAGTCATGCAAGCCTTTTGTGAATCGAAGAAAAATTCAGAAACAATTTCTTGGCCGAACACTTGGCCCCAATATATGTAGGTATATGCTACCGACAGAGCATCGAAAGCTTTTGCCAATTCACATTGAATCTCAGCACTGTTTGAACGAGAAGTAGAGTCGAAGCATTGCCAAAATATAATTTGGCCGTTTTAGCTCCGTTGATTTTTATCGTCTCCATAGCTTTTGTGTTCCGACACAAACGTGGCTTCACTTCGTTATGTTTTTGTTTATGAAGCAAATGGCGATATTAACTTAAAGAGAACTGGTTCAGTGTGTTAAAGGAAAATTTTAGAACTAGATTTCGTGAAAGAAAAATATTACTAAAATACTAAATTTCGTGGCGTTGCAATTCTTAAATTGTGTTGGGAAGGTATTGTTTGTACGGGAGATATGACATCTTGTGGTTTGATATTGTAAAGTGCAGTTCGACAGTCAGTAAGGTAATGTTTCGTTTTGTGATGGTGTGTACAATGCTCTAAATATTGACTATCTACCTATACTTATAATAAAGTTGCAGAGTTTGTTTGAGCGTGCTAATCTCTAAAACTGTAAGTCGGATTTGAAAAAATCTTTAGTTCAATTCTTGAGAAATGTTATAGGCTATTTAAAATCAGGCTACGACCCTAAGGAGCCGAGCAAAAAGAAAAAAGTCAGAAAGGGGGCTTAGCGAAAACGAACTAATATTGCGAGCAGGAGATGTGATGCGACGGGGTGGGTCGGAGGAACAAGTAATGTTTGCAGACGAAGTCACGGGCAGAATCTAGTGATGATGGGACCTTTATTAGACCAGCTGGCTGTCAAGAAATATTGTATTTATTGTGGCAAACATAACAGATGTTAGGTACGGAGTACCCAATCAAGTTTGATGGCATCCTAGTCAGGGAACTCGCAGAATGGTGAAATGGGTTCATCGGTTCATCATTCTCATACCTTTATCCCAAAATTTTTGTTGTCTACGCAACATGTCTTCTTCCATACTCTGTTAGTCGTCATCCTGGTAGTCACCCTCATTTCTACAGCTCTTCTGCCATCAGAGCATTCTAAAACAAATTGGAGCTTCACCATTCGTTTATCGCGATCATTTGTACAGTTTTTATGTACTCCGAACGGAAGCGTCGGATCGCCGCGAGCTACTCGCTCGTATCTATTTGATATTAAAAACTAGGGTCGCGCGTATATGAATGTGGGATTTGTCGTGCAATAAAATACAGCGTATATGAGAAATGTCTGGTCATATTCAAGGGTGTGATGAAGACCATCAATCAATCTGAACAACTTTCTCCATTGGATCAACATCGTAATCGTGATAAAAATAATCAGCTGTCCCAAACAAAACTCCATTTTCAACTAGACCTAAGTACAGACAGGTGAATTTTTTTCACGATTACGATGTAAAGAAAGAAAAGAAAGAAAGAAAGGAAATAAAGAAAAGAGAAAGAAAAGAAATTTATTTGACCCACGTTAAGGCACACAATATTCTCGCTTTCTTTTTTTAAAATGAAATCTTCTTTATGCGCGTTGGGCATTTTTTGAGATGGGAAAAACAAATGAACTCGCGACACTGTTACCGTTACCGACACCTCTGTTTATAAGTATGTACATATATTGTGTATGTACGTACATAGATACATATGCATGCTGGCATCGCGACACTGTTAATTGTTCAAGTTTTCACTTCTGTTGGCAGTCCCGGAGTGCCACTGTTTTTTTTTTGGGAATGACATCTCCCAGGACAACTTATGAGGTTTTCATAAAAACAAAAAACTTCAACTTTTTAATAGTATTGCGTGAATCGCGGCTTTGCCTGATAGGTCTCATGGAGAAAGTTGTTCGGAATGATGGCCTGTATCAAACCCCTAAATATTTCTGATACACGTTGTATAAACAAGTCAGACATTGAATATAGTGATGGACGGGTTTCAGAGCATTTTAATTTGGTTTGGTTTGAAGTGAATGTGGAGTGACGATCCTTTGTGGACTCTCTTTGTTAGAGACATGGCTTTATCTTGGACATGGCTTTATTTCACATGGATGTATTAATGAGTGTATTCTAGATACAATATATTAATCCCTACTAATATTATAAATGCGAAAATAACTCCGTGTGTTTGTGTCTGTCTGTTACGTTTTCATGCCTAAACCGCTGAACCGATCGTCATAAAAGTTGGCAGAGATTATAGCCTGCGGCATGGAGAAGGACATAGGCTCCTTTTTTACGCGGAAAAAGCCGCGAGCAAAAGCTAAAATAAAAAAATTTGAAGAGTATATTATTATTTCTCTAATTAAGTTCCTCATATTGTACATATTTATATAATCAATTATTGCCAAGCTGCCTCGTTGGTTTAGTGATCGTAAGCGCTGATGAGTGATATTCTGCACTCTCATCTGAAAGCCGTGGTCATATGCCATTATTTTTTTAGTTCATGACAATCGTATGTTATTTTTTTTTTCAATTATATGTGACATCACATCCTAGCCTTTAGCCAGCGGACAATCAAGACGCTTCAAACGGTACCTCATTTGTCAAATTATGTTAAGTAGTTTGTTTAGACGTTATGAGATACAGATTAACATACATACATACCGGTCTAAATCACAACCCTTCTTTATGGTTTGCCACTGTCGGGTAATAAATAACACGGTGTTATCCTCTTATAAGCTACGTTAGCTACAACGGCTTCAGCCTATTTCAAGTTCCTTAAAAACTTATCAATGAGAGAACGTTCTATAGTCAGAGATAGTTACGTTAACTTGGAATTCAACAAAAGACAGTTTTCAAACTAGTTTGCCGCAGCCCTATCCGAACATTTCTTACGAGTTAGCACTTTTTCCAGCACAGCCAGATTTCGACCCAAAGGTTAGCCTTAGAATTGTTGTTTTTATTTATTATTCCTACTTTTATTGTGCTATGTGGCCGTCACAGCGTGTTGTTTTAAATTCTGTGTGTCTTCGTACATTTCCTTATATTTAATGTGGAGTAGAAAAATGTGGGATTTGGATTTTTGTAGTGTTTCAAGAGTGGACATTATAAATCCGAAGTTACAAATGGTTGTGTAACACTTCTTGTTAGATGCTTTACAATCAGCGTCTATAATGTTCACTGCTAGGCTACAGGCCTCCTCTCTGTCAGAGGGAGTGGGCCATAATCCACCGCGCGGGCCCAGTGTGAAGTCTTCGAGTTTTTGGTTCTAGGACATGTCGGTTCCCTCACGATGTTTTCTTTCACCGTTGAGAGCAGAGGTGATGAAATTAAATATGTACACAAAGTATTTCGTTACACCAGTAGCTTTTTCTTCCAGTTTATCCTAGACAACTAAGTCCACATTATACGTAAAATTATCGTGAAGGGATTTTTTCGCGCATTGGAGCTTCAATACACTGCTTAGCTGGGTCTCAGAGGATTTATGTGACAACACGGATTTGGAGAGGGAGCGCAGAGCGCTGTCTGTGCGCTGTAACATGCTGGCCCGCAGGTTTGCACGGCGTACCGAGCGAGTCAAAGTGACATTATTTTAGGCCTTCTGTCAATCTTTTTACACCTGCAGCCTGCGGACCAAGTATACGCAGCGTACATACAGTGCTCTGCGGGTGCAGTACAACAACGCATTCAGGGTTCTGTTCGGGCTGCCGCGCCACTGCAGCGCTTCAGCAATGTTTGCGGTGAAAAGCGTGGATGGGTTTCATGCCATCATGCGGAAGCGTTCTGCTTCTCTTATGAAGCGTATGCGGGCCAGCTCAAACAGCATTCTGAGCGTGTTCGTGGGCCGCTGAGACTCGCCGATGTGGCGGCACTGGATGCGACTACGCACTGCGGGTGGTCGCGTCCAGGGCTTGGCATAAACTGGCACTCCTGTGCGGTACCATTTTGTGATTTCTGTGGCTTTGTTTTTGTATACAATGTACTAACAATAGCTTTATAAGATTTGTGTGTTACTAACAGTATATGGCTTACGTCTGAAATAAATGTCTTATTATTATTATTATTAGCGCCATGAGTTGAAAATAAATCAATGTATTTTTCGACACTCTGAGATGCACTCTGTTGGATTCTCAATGCTAGGTTCAATCCCGAGAGTCGAAAATCCAGTGCGCGATAAAATCTCGCCGCGATATTTCTACGTACGTGCGATCGTGTTCTAGCACAAATTGTGAGCTCTAAACTAAGCTACTTAGTACTTAATTTAAATCCTAAAACAAGTACCAAACTAAACAATACCAATTGAACAAGCGTTCATGCAAAATACAATTTGTATAATGATACAATTCCGACTCACGCACAATAATCCGTTGAACTCAATAAATACATGTAAATGTATTTCACATAGAATTTAGGTATGGGCTAACAAATTGCCTCGCCATGGATTAACCGAAATCGAAATTAGGCAAATGGGACTAATACCACAGCGATGAATTAGATCGTATGTTACACCGTTGTGTAACAAAAGGATTGAAATAAGATTTATTTTGAACGTCGGTTAGTTAGGCGCATCTGTGTGGCTCTTGAAACCGTCCTAATGTGGTCCAATTCTCTAACGAGTAAAGCCGACTTGTATAACTTGATATTGGTATTAAAGTGCCAACGACTATTACATTATCTTTTGATTTAAGTAAGTGTGTGGCTGATAGGAATAATCATTTATCCATGTTGCGACTATACAGGGTGACAGAGACATTGACCTGCCAGGGGTGCGGGTTGTTCGAAATAGATACTGTGGCCCCAGGCACACAGGCAACTGAAGGAACACGGGTGGGTTGTTGTCAGTAAAAGTGTGACACCCAGAGCGGGAGAAGTAATTTGATGATATCCCATCCACAACAAAAAAAAAAAAACGGGGACATTGACGCGCAAACTGTAACCAAGAATTCAGCACATGATTCCTAGCGTAGAATTTTTTCGTATTATAAAACAAGAATCAGCTGTTTCATAGAAAAATCCCACCTACACTCGGTTAAAAAGTATGCAAAATTTCAACTTAGGTTCAGAATTACGTGCTGATTCCATAGTAACGGATTCCACGTCAATGACCCATGCCATTCTGTATATAGAAGTGTACTTTTGACCACTACCTAATCGTTTTCTAGCTGAGACTTCCCAAAATTGTGTTTAATAAATTTTAAATTTAATAAACACAATTAATTTAATAAAAAAACAGCTTAATAATTTTATCTGCCCTTTCTTATCCAAGATCCGTCTCAAAAGACCAATATTAAAATTGGCACACATAATAAATTCATAAATTCTTTGATACAGAACGGTATAACAGACACCTCCAAAGCAGCACACTCGTCACTAGCGGAATTTATTAACTAACTGAATTGTGTTCCTGAATCAAACACAGACAAACATCGGTAACAAGCTGACACGCGAATTGGTTCATCTAATCTATGAGTTATTGTTAAGATCTAACATTTATTTTTCATATATTTTGTTGAACCTTTTTTTTTTTTTTTTGATTACGGGGCGAAATCCTCATGGATGTTCTCCGCCCCGGGGAGGGCGAAGGGGTCTGTCAGACTCTTACTTACTAAAACCAACCTGGTGTTCCATCTCTCACTTGCACCGGGGATCACGGGAACTAGAGTGACTTCCGCGATCCCCGGCTACTTACTACTTTACTCTTTACTTTACTCTCTGTAAGGAAACTGTATGTATCCCAAACCATATTAAAAAAAACATAAAACCCTACCATATAATGATAACATAAAATCTAAGAGAAGAAAAGATTTAGTTGTCCAAGTTCCCCGAACTAAAACTAGATTTGCATGCGAGCAATTCAATAAACGCTCTACTTACCTCTATAACAAAATTAACTAACATATAATAAAAGTAAATATATTAAAAGTTACCACGAGTGCAAAAAAAGTATAATAGACTGGATAAAACCACCTATGAGAAAACCGAGGCACTCCTGGAACACGTGGAACACGTTGAGTAGACGAAATATATCACATAATACGTATACACCATAACTAAAATATCGTTAAACCTAACCTAACCTAACCTGAAAATTCTTCCGTTTTGTCATGTAAGATAGGTATATTTTAAAACGATTAACATTTCATTTCTAATTAATTATTTAAAATATTTATGCTATAATAACTTTTTAACTAATTATTTATCTCTTTCAAATTCCAGAATTGTTTCCCATTTATTTTTTTTATAAACTCTGATCAGTCATCAAAATAGATAAATAACCAGGGTCGTTGGAAATAGTTGAAGTTAGTAAGAAACCGATGGATGTTTTCGACTAAAATTTAATTGAATTAATAGAAAACAAACAGATCATTCATCAAATTAAATTTCATTCCAAAACATCCATCGGCTGCTTACTAAACTTCAACTATATCCAACGACCTTGGTTACTCATATCTTTTGCTAACTACCATAATTAATGAAATACCAAAGTCTATTAAAACTGAAATAAACCTGAAAAATAATCGCAAAAATACAAAAAATACTATTATAACGCTTTAAACACTAACTTAGTCTAAAAAAAGGAATTAAAAAAATATCCCTAAACAAAAATAAAAAGCAACCTGTATAGGAATCTTGAGATTGACTAGAACCGTTCTTTTATGAGCAAATTCTATAAACATTGCATGTGACTCACTTAGGTAGGGTACTTACTGATAGATGTTTACGGCTGCCGCAGTTTCGCGTAGTTACGTGCAAAATTATTTTGGATGTACCCCACATTATTTAATTAATAGCGATTTAACCCATTCGTGATTAAGCAGTGTTATCGATTTAGTGAATTTAAGTATCAATACAAAACATCTCTGGTTTCATGATCCAAATTAACGAAATTGTAATAAGACTATACCTACGAATAAAAAAATAAATTAAAAAAACACGCTTTAAAAACCAAACTAAAAAAGTAGAAAATAATATAATTCTATTAAAAAGCGTGGGGTGCTTTTTAAGGTATTTTTATAATCAATTAATATCAAGCACCCCACGCTTTTTAATAGAATTAAATTATTTTCTACTTTTTAGTTTGGTTTTTAAAGCGTGTTTTTTAGTTTTTTAAACTATTTTTTATTTACTATTTTTAAGTTATGTTAACTACAAAAGCGTGATATTAAGTTTTTTTTTTGTTTTTTTTTTCTATTTTTATTTTTATTTTTGAATTGTCATCGGTCCTCGATAAGTCTACAAAGTATAAATGAAATCTGACCGTTTGAAGTGGGTCAAATTCGCGCCCTAAGGAGTCGGTTACAAACAAACATACAAAGATACACAAGACATACAAGTGAAGCTAATATAAAACGTGTAAAATCTGTATATATTGTAAGGGAGCAGTGGTGGCCCAGCGGTAACGGCCACGACTTACAAGTTGTCGGTCGTAGGTTCGAAACTTCGAATCCTACAGGCGCGCGCTTGACTTTGTGTAATTGATTTCATCACCCCTGCTCTCTAAACGGTGAAGGAAACCGACATGTGCTAGAACGAAAAATTTGAAGACCCCGGGGGTCGAACCCGGGACTTCATGTTCAACAATAGCGCTTGCGACCACTAGACCAACGAGACAATTAACTAATGTAAAAACTGTTAAGGAGATTCTAGTCGCAGGCTCAACCTCACTGGTGGGCCTGGCTAAAAAGCACGCTGTCTCACCAGGCATCGTGTCCGATAGAGGTAGTATCAGTGATAAGCAGTTAGACGTTAGTCTATATACACAACGTTATTGAGTGAGATGCAAGATCATTTATAGTAAAACAGGCGCGTAAAAAATTAAGAAAAGTCCTTCGGAAGATCGGGTTTTATGAAAACACCACTGCATAAATCCAATGACCCATAAAGTTTATTTAACTTTTCGATATTTGGTTTTGGAGATTTTACACGTATTTTATTACTTAGACACGCCCTTAAACGCAACCTTACAAAACATTCCAAATACAAGTCTATTTAAGGGGAATCTAGCCGCGGGGTCGAACTCACTCATGGGCCTGGCTAAAAAGCACGCTGTCTCACCAGGCATCGTGTCCGACAGAGGTAGCATCAGTGATGAGCAGTTAGACGCTAGTCTACACGCATAACGTTATTGAGTGAGATGCAGGAACATGTATAGTAAAACAAGCGCGTAAAAATTAAGATAAGTCCTTCGGAAGAACGGGTTTTATGAAAAAACCACTGCATAAATCAATAATCTATAAATTTTATTGAACTTTTCGATATTTGGGCTTTGTCGGTATTGATTTGGTTTTGGAGATTTTACACGTCTTTTATTACTTACACACGCCCAAAGTTAGGTTCAATTAGCAAGAAAAACGAATCTTTGTTGGCTCCTAACTTTTTAATGGCTTTTCATTTTAGTATTCTGTTTCCTTACAGACAATACTAATAATACGACAAAACCATACCATGTTAATTGTTGATGTACATTGTCAAACAATGGAGTAATACACTCCAGAAGTTTGTATGAAAAAAATGTCGACTAGATTCACCTTAGGTACCCATCGGATATTTTCACCCTAAAATATACGAAAAACTCGATTCACATAGAAATAGAAAGGTCACAATATTAGCCGTTACCGTAAAAGAGAATTACATACATTATTGTCAAAAAGATCCTATCCGAAACCAAATGTCAGTAATACATTGGGTACGAAAGCAAAAAACGTCCGATAATGGAAAAATATTTGATCCCCAAACCCACTATTAGACCGATAAGACTATGCAATAAATATCAGGTAGGCTATCCTTAACTGTAGCTATAAGAAGGACTGTTATCAGTAAGGACCAAAAAGTATTTTAAGTCCTAAAAAAATATATGCCCATGTCTTTTAGCGAGGGTCTGCTTGCCGACTGGATGGGTGATCATCTTTACATACCAACTCAGCCGTTGGTCGCGGCTGTCATTCGTGGATTTTTGACAGTCGATACAGGTCGTCAGATATAGGAAAATCTGACAATCGGGGATGAATTAAATGTTTCCCATTTTCGATCCTTCATAATAACTTAAAAGTAACCTCAACCTCTTATTTTCTTACTATAGAATGGGCAGCAGCGTTCTCAATGCATTTGACCACCATACTGCGATCGCCAACTGGCCTGCCAAGCGTGGCGATTATGGCAAATCCACCCTTTTTGGGAGGCTTATGTCCAGCAGTGGACGTATTTCGGCTGAAATGATAAACCTCAAAAAATCAACCTAAATCCTGTAAAATATCTACTGTAGCTTATCGTGATGAAACAAGAAAAAAAAAATAAAAAAAAAAACTGTACAGAATTTCAAAGAAAAACTTTTCTATTGTTGATCAGAATTTGCGATTCATTATTCAAAGTCTTTGAGCAATTATAACACCTGCGGAGCTTGATAAGACAATGACTAAATTTTGACTAAATAATATTCAGTGTTTGTGAAGTAGAGCCTTAATCTTTCATAGTCTCTTTGTTGTGAGATTACAAAAAAGACAGGTTGAAATTTGGTAGGCTTATAAACTTTTAAGGGGTGTGACAAACTATTGACTATTATGAGAAGTGTTCGCAATTTTTAGAGAGGTCTGTGGCAGCCGCACCGGTCTTTTTTTAGTGTGGGTAATTATCAAATATCTTCTCCCACTCCGGGTGGATCGGGAGGACGTGGTCAGACTTTTACTGACTAACACCCACCCGTGTTCCTTCAGTTGCCTGTGTGCCAGGGGCCACGGTATCTCAAACAACGTTACGAGCATTCTCCCAACGCGGGCTGGCAACGGCGCATTTATGGCGGTTTTTCGTGATTATTTCATTAAATACAAACAAAAGTAAACATGTTTTTCAGCTATGCACTAGATCGTTGGTATTTTCAAGTTACTATGCTATTTTTTACAGTTATTTTGGTATTTGGTTCTAAAAATCGACATACCGTAAATTATTTTCTATTTTCATTACTAAGTACGATTAAATGTTTTTATGAAAGAGTAAATATTTAAAATAATTATAAATACCAACGATCTAGTGCTTGGCTGCTTGGCTTCGTCCTTTTGTTTGTATTTAATGAAATAATCACGAAAAACGACTATAAGTTCATTGTTGCCAGCCCGCGTGGATTTCGCTTAAAATTCGCTTGCCCCGGTCGGTTCGGGGATACGACCTTCCGTTACATATCAAAACCCCTCCGTACCTCAGAAAGCGCGTTAAGCCGTTAAGAAATTGACAGATGGAAAAACCCAAAACACTGACAAACCCGCGAATTTAACCCAGGACATGTTCAGCAATAGCGCTGGCGACCAGCAGACCAACGAGACATAACACACAATTACGTAATCAGATCTTGCTTTTAGTCGACTCTGCGTAGTTTTTATGTGTGTATTTTATATATTTTTTGCAATGTGCGTTTTGTACGTACAGACGCCAGCACATATGTGCTGGCGTCTGTACGTCACCATCTGTCTATCCTTTTCCCAACTATGTTGGGGTCGGCTTCCAGTCTAACCGGATGCAGCTGAATACCAGTATTTAGCATGGAGCGACTGCCTATCTGACCTCCAGAACCCAGTAACCGGGTAATAAAATATGAGTTACTTCATATCATTGTTTATTTTATTTGACTGTATTAGCCGTTTATTTTTTATTTTTTTATTAATGATATTTTCATTTATTGTTAAATGTTAATTACTTACTTATTATTGTATAGAATCAAGTTCTTCCAACTTTACAGACAGCCGTGCTGCTGGGAAGTTTGTTGCGCCACTTCTTCCCAGCTAAAGCACTAGGAAGTGGTGAACGGCGGGCGTTTTGGGGGACTGTCTTATATAATTTTGACGTTCAATAAGTGCTGACTCTCAGCCTAGTTTGAATTAATGACTTTTGATTTGATTTCACACGATACCCCTTGGTAAGACTGGCTGTCGACTGTCAAAGATCCACAAACACCCGGGACCAACGGCTTAACGTGCTTTCCGAGGCACGGAGGGGTCTTGGTATGTAAAGATTGTCACCCATCCACGGACCAACCGCGGCAAGCGTGGCTTAACCTGATCGTTCGACCCCTGCGGCTGTTATAACTTTATTACTTAGCCACAAGCATTTTGTATGTGTGTAAAGAAATTAAAAATCCTTCTCTTTTTTTGTACCATGAGTCCTATGTGGACTGTGTGACACAGCCCTTAGCCAGTAGAACCAAAAAAAAACTTTCTGATTTTAATGAAATAATCGATGGAAGTTTTTCTTCGTACAGTACTAAAGTGATTTTAACAAAAAAGAAACCTGACCCAGATTGAAAGAATTCTTTAAGTGCGTTGAAAATAAGGGCACTAACTTTTTCAGAACTGAAATCACCGTATCATCTAGTTTTAACAGTCGAGAAAGTTGATTAATTGTTGAGGGTTTGAATTCGATTGAATTGTAGCCCAATTTCTACTTTGTCGACACTTGGACAGTGTGTACATTTGAAAGACGCACCAATGGGATCCATAGATCGTAATCGAAATTTTTTTACGTCTCCCTTGCACTATAATTACGTAACAATTTTTCAATCACATCTGAATTATTTTGAAGGACGATGAAAATGATGGTGGGGCCTTCCTTATCCGACTTAGACTCCTGTTTGGTCCGTTGTGCGTGGGGGTTCTGGTTATCAAAGCCAGCTTCCTGGGAGCTTCACAGGCTGAGCGGAGTGACCTCATTGTTCCAAAGATTTCTTCACGTTGAGAAGCCACTGCCTCGCATTCCAGGACGACTTGGGCGGATGATTCCTCGGTCTCAAGGCAACCAAAGCAGGCCGTCTGTGGCGCCTATTTTGTAAATATGTTTGTTAAGGGGGATATGGCCCGTTATTGTCCGTATTTTGAAGGATATTGTAAGTCCATTCAACAATTTAAAAAAAAAGAAGAATGTCGTTGAACTGTCATAATGAAAGCCTTTGGTACTATTAAGGCTTCTTCAAACAGGCGCGACGCGACACTTGTAGAACATTTTCCATGAAGTTTTCATAGAAATTGTTCTACGAGTGTCGCCACGCGACCTTCGCGTCGCGCTAGTCTGCACGAGCCTTTAGTGTGTTTTGCACTTACCACGCGGATGAGACAGGCTACTGTTTTTCCTCGTTATCATTCGTGGTTAAGTTAGAGACCTGACTCGATTAGTCGTATGAACCCCAAGATTTGGACTAACCCTTGAAACCTCATGTTTCACGGTGCGAAGACCATTGCCTGTTAAGAAGTAGACCAGGGGCACCGTAATGGTAGGGAAGATGTGCCCTTAGGATAGGGAAGGATTGCGAGCCGTACCAGATACTTATGTATCCACGAACAGGCATTGGCACGACTAGTCGGGATGCAGGTGATATTTATCTATGGGAAGGCATCGTTTTTTTACGATGTCTCAGCTATGTTATTAAAAAGAAAACTCCGTCTGCGAAATACGTAGTTCTACTTTTAAAATTCCGAGTCTACCAAACCAGATAAAATTCAAAAATATTTTAAAAACTCTTGAATTTCGAGCGTGCGTTCAGAAACCCAACCACACCTGTTCTAAGAAACTTGCAGGGAGTAGGTAAACATAAGAATTCCGCTGGGCATGCATCTTTGTAAGTTTTCGAACGCCGCCCTGACAGTTTGCGAAGAGTAATGACGTGTTTGTTGGCGTATCTTTACGGTTGGCGCGGTTTGGGAGTGACAGGGGTGTAGGTTATTTGTTTACTAGCACGTAACCTATACGAGTCCTGAAAAAAATTGGTCCTTAGTAGCCATAAGGACAAAAAATATGAAAATATAAAAACCGCGTGATTTGAACTAAGAATACCGAGTTCAAATCAGACTTTTTGAATTGCCAAGGAGTCGGTCACTCAGAAATATGGAGCTAGTTGCCCATTCCTGAGCATAGTGGGTCCTATGGAGAAGAACTATATTTATGTATACGAGCTTTAATCTATCTAAAACACAACATCACGTTTTGTTTTCCCCTCGGGTTGGTGGTGTAGCCTACACCCACATTTCGCCAGTTAAGTCGAACTGCCATGTAATAGGGGCGAGCCTAGAGCCATCAAGCAGCAGCTACTGACAAATTCCACATGGCAAAACCCAAGAACACTTAGCCCGACCTGGGAATTGAAACCAGGACATCATGCTCAACAGCATCAGCACTTGTGAATACTAGACCAACAAGGCAGTCCCAATCGATCACCTAATAACTGACTCATACATCATAAAGTACTAATTCACTGAACTACACTCATCTAAATCCAAATAATACTGTCACCAACAAAAGTTTTACTCTTCAAAAACTCTTGTATTCAGGTCAATGTTCAATATCAATAACTCCGAACATATTTATGACACTTTTCAACTCTTTGACAGCTCTCAAACGGTTAAGTTATAGTTAAAACTTTCAAGTGTTTGGCTGTAAACAAATACATTACTTAGCTCTTATGAACTGTTTGCTTTGTTGAAATATTTAAGTTGAGAAGAAAGAACGATTGTTGTGTTGACAGGTAAGTGTATTAAGTTACCGTAAGTTGCTACTTATTTACATCTGGTTGAATATATACAAAGAGTTGGGGAGTAAAGAGACAAATATTCCGCGATTTTAAGTGAGAAAACTGAGGTATAATGTAGAAATGAAGATTACACAAACATGTTCGTTGATGAGATAGATAATGACGAATTAAAGAACCTATAAAACTGATTTGATTATAACTAATCAAGAGGGGGGCTTGTGGCTAAGTAATAACAACCGCAAGGGTCGATCGATCAGGTTAAGCATCGCTTGCCGCGGTTGGTCCGTGGATGGGTGACCATCTTTCAAGACACCTCCGTGCCTCGGAAAGCACTTTCAGCCGTCGCGTTGGATCCGGGTACCATTCGTGAATCTTTGACAGTCGTCAGAAGCCCGAAAGCCTGACAACTAGTCATACCAAGAAGTATCGTGTTACCCAGTTACTGGGTTGTGGAGGTCAGATAGGCAGTCGCACCATGTCAAATACTGGTAATCAGCTGCATCCGGTTAGACTGGAAGCCGACTCCAACTATGAAAAGGCTAGGCAGATGATTATGATTCTAATTTAATCAAATAATACATACCCTCAGCCAGGAGCCAATGATTTGAATAGCCAACAACACGTTTTAAAATCAAAAAACAAATATTGTTATAATGCGGTTATAGAAGAAAAACGTACAATAGACACCATAATATCTTCACTGCAAAGAAACTAAAAACAAAATACTGTCTGTCCGCAGTGCATCAGACAAAATTAGATTTACGCCACCAACTTGTCGTAACGAATGTACCGAATGTTTGAACTCGCAACTGTGCACTAAAAAGAACCTTTCCGTGAACACTTTATTGTGTTATCTGTGCCTCTGCCTTCGCGCCAAAAAAAATCTTGCCAAACGGGATTCGAAAAACGAATTTCACGCGAAAGGATGCATTGTTTGGGCGAGAAAATATGGACGGTTCCATGCATGATAATGGCGCACGATTTTGACTATTCAGTCTTGGAATAAAGCTTGCAGTATTTGTTATCATCGTGTTTTTCCAATAAACCTTTATACCTAGTAAATCTTTGTACAATCTTTAATAACATTATCTATATTTTCCTTCGCGCCGAAAAAAATACGCGCCACGGGAGATTTGAATTTCGAGCACGCTTCCTCCAAGGACCAAAAAATATGGCCGTTCCCACGTAATTTTAAATTTGATACCAAGCTGTTTTTGTTCGGAAATTCCTAGCTAAACTGATCGGGTGTTGATTTTAAACGTTGGTTTTCGTCGAAAAATACCTTCATATTGTATTAATAACTAGGTACATATCCCTGGCTAAAAAAAATAACAAGTGCGAAATATTTTTTCAGGCTGCCAGTTTCAAAATTGTAGTTAGGAGTTTAAACGGGGTGAAAGCTTAAAAAAGCGACGACTGGCAATCAACGGAGCGATATGTTTTGCAATTTTCCTTTAGCCTCGAAGGGGTTGTTGCACTACGTTTGACCTTCGTTAAAAACTTGATCGTTTTCATCCCCCTCGACTATGAGCGTTGCTTTGAAGTTTAAATATATTTTGGTTTTAGTTTCAAGTAGAAAAATGTATCGTTGACCGCAGTTCTAAGCAAAAGTATTGTCTTTTTTATTGTATTGCTAATACATTACTAAAATCTCCACAAATGTTATTGGAGGTCTCCATTTGTGGTTGGTTGATGGCATTCTCCTCTCAGTGAGAGAGAGTAGGCCGTAATCCACCATGCGGGCCCAATGCGGTTTAGTAGATGTCCCATATCTTTGTATTTTTTTCTTCTAGGATATGTCGGTATCCTCACGACGGTTTCCTTCGCCGTTTTGAGAGAAGTGGTCATAAAATAATTTACACTTAGTAAACTGTATGTGGGGGTTCCCACAACCTACAACTTGTAAGTTGCGGCCTTTACTTTACCACTGGCCATCGCTGCTCATGGATGGCAATAGGCTTGTCCCTTATTACTAAGTTATTACTTATTACTACCCTTATTACTTATTACTAATAAGTGACTTAAATGAAATGTAATACCTCTGCCCTACCCTTCGCTGAAACAGGCGAAATGTTGTATTATGTGTGTATGTGCAAAATGTTATTTTGAACGGGTCTGAGATTGCTTGAACCCAGTGCCCTAGAAGGGGGCGGTCAACCTTGTGGCTTAGCATGCTCAGGGTGGTGTTGGCGCTCCCACGCGTGCGGAATGTTAGCGAAGCGATGCGGCGCCGCAGCAAACAAGAAAATATTGTCATCTGAAGAACGCGGTCCCCCCCCCAGTGGGGTTCCCGCATTGTCGTTGCGGGGGAGCTCAGTAACCGTGTTCACCCTCCCACGGTGAAGCGAAGAGGAACCCCAAGGTGGGGCCGCTCGTCAGGGCTTGTGCCTCCAAGCCGACGACGTAGCGGCCAAAAAGTAGGTTGCGGTGAGGTGCATCGCAGCTGAGGCGGGCCGCGATGTCGAATGGGAGGCATCGCGGCTGAGAGTTACAGGCTGCGGCGGAGGAGGAGTGCCGGTACTTCTGAGTAGCGCTCCTCCCTTCCGTGGCCTGGACGGGGCCGCCACCGTTTGATGGCGGACGCGGTGGGGCCGCAGGGGAAGGGGAGTGTCGGTATAGCGTTGGCCGCTCTCCCTATCCCCTGCGGCCGAAAAGTGGTAGGCGGCGGGGCCACTGCTGACCCGTCGCAGGGAGACGTCAGCAGCAGCTGGTGGGGCTCGCAAGGGCCGATGCCTGCCAGGGGTGCGGGTTGTTCGAAAGAGATACCGCGGCCCCTGGCACACGGGCAGCTGAGAGAACATGGGTGGGTTTTAGTCTGTAAAAGTCTGACACGCCCTCCTGCTCCACCTAGAGCGGGAGAAGTCACTTGATGATTTACCACCCACAAAAAAAAAAAAAAGAACGCGGTCGTAGAACCATCATGAAGGAGTGAGAGAGAGAAAGTTTCTTCTAGAAACGACCAAATGGAACCTTGCACTTAGCTTCTGACGTTTCATAAGTGCTAATGTAGGTATCATCATCATCATCATTTCAGCCGAAAGACGTCCACTGCTGGACTTAAGCCTCCCCCCCAAGCACCGCCACTTCGACCAGTTCTGTGCTTCTCGCATCCAGCGGATTCCTGCGCCCTTCACCGGGTTATGGGTCCATCTTGTAGGGGGCCTTCCAACGCTACGTCGACCACTACGTCTATGTGAAATAAAATATTTAGAGTTTGAGTGGCGCAGGTGCCCTTATCAAGGTAACAGGAAGCTATACCACGGCCCTGGTCCAGGCTATGGTACGGTGCGAGAATGCATGGGAAGCCGTCACCTCCTTCTGCAAAGCAATAATGCTCGCCAAGGAGGAGGCGGAGAGCGTGCGGGAGAGGCAGGGATTGCGCCCTCGCGCCCCTAGCCGCCGCAGGAGACGCCCTGGGCGTCGGGAGTCCATAGCGGACTCCCGGCCACTGTAGGCGTGGGCTTGCGGACGGCGAACAACGGGTACCTTGCCGTCCGGTAAGGACCAGGCCCAGGTCGACAGCGCGTTGGGTCCCACGCGCGCCTCAAAGAGCTGTCAGCAAGACTTGAAGGGGTCCGCTAGGGCCGATGCCTGCCAAGGTCGCGGATTTGTTCTGAAGAATTACCATGGCCCTGGCACAGGCAACTTCAAGAACACGAGTGGGTTTTAGTCGGTAAAAGTCTGACACGCCCTCCCGCTCCAGAGCGGGAGAAGTCATTTGATGATTTCCCATACAAAAAAAATCAAAATACAAGAGGAATCTATACCAAAACAGCAATATTATCAGAAATCAGGGTTGCCAAATAACTCGTAATATCAATATGAGATAATATCATTGTCCATGGCTGAAGTAGGAAGACTACTTACTATGTTATATGTATTCTGGAGTTCCGTTCTTATCACATTCCTCTCCAATATTTATATTTGTTCGATTTTCATGTTTATTACCTATAACTTGATTTAGGACTCTCGATAATATTGCTTTGTTTTCGGTCTTCGATATGCGGTGTACCAAAATTATGTTTTTGTTATACTTACCTTGTAAGGAGCCACTTTTGACCCCTTAATATATCCTAAGTATATGAAGGGGTCAAACGTAGCTCTAAATGGTTCGTTTAAGTAGAATAACACACGGCTGCTGCGTCGCCCACCCCTTTTTTTTTATTTGCGCTTGTCTTGATTAATTTGTGCATTTTAAACAAGCTTTCGCCAGCAGCTTCGCCTGCGTATACTTCTAAAATTATCCCTAGGGAACGTACTCTGAACAATATATACCTTGTTTTAATCCAGGTTCTTAAACTATCTTTGTGTCAAATTTCAAACAAATAAACTTTCATGTTTATAATATTAATAGGATAGCAAGATAAGAAAACTTATCCCTTATCCCACTGCATTACCACTTATTTGCTAATATCCTAAGCGCGAGATTTAAACCTACAGTTTAAAATACCATGAGAGAACTACAATCGACAAATTCCTGCTAAATCCTAATTAGTAGACGAACCACACAGCCCTATTATGGCCTGATGGCCTTTCAATAAATACCAGTTACGTGATAATGCCCTGTCACCACGACGAGCCCTGCAATAAATCTCCGTCTCCAATGCTTAGCAGCATTTGCAACCAATAAGGGCTTTAACAATATCACCGGAATTCCCTTAAATTAGCTTTGTAAACTATCGTTTTCCCATACACATCCATTCGACTTTATTCTCCATACCAACACCATGAACAATTCATGAGAAATAAAAAATTCCGACAACCATTACGTCTCCCGTATTCAGTCAAAGAGAACAATGCACTACATAAGCAGCAATGTATACGGTACTGTAAGGAGATGTCGTTTGAATAGTGCGCCTTGAAAGGATTTCGAGATAGGATTGATTCATGATCACAATTACCTTCGAATGTTGTTGGGAATCTAGTTGGACCAGCCGTATTGACGGCCAGAGAAGATTGACCTCTATGCTCTTTGCTTTTGTAAGCAGAAAAGGATCAAGTTGGGTCGGACGGTGCAACTAGACATGTGAAACGGCCAGTTTAGGTTGGTCTTCTTGTACGTGGAAATTGAATGGTTTTTGGGGGCTTTTTAAATTGGATGTGTAAAACTAGACATGCCGTCCAAGATTCAGGCTATGCCGTATCGGGGATTTCTTGGGATCGCTCCTCGTTGGTATCAATTGGGCTTTGTTTGGACTATAAATACATCAAGACTTTACATTTTAAGGTTGATGTATTGACGTCGTTTTCTGTTGTCAGGGTGCGAAGGTAACCAGGACTGATGTGGAATCCAAGTCGCTATTTTTGACGATAATTTATGTGTTTTATATAATGTTTGCGGTTTTTAAGTGAATGGTGGATTCATCATCATCATCATCATTTGCAGACATACACTGCTGGACATAGGCCTCACCCAAGCTCGTCCTCCTCGACCGGTTCTGTGCTTCTTGCATCCAGCGGATTCCTGCAGCCTTCACAAGGTCATCGGCCCACCTTATGGGAGGCCTTTCAACTCTACGTCTGCCGGTACGCGGTCGCCACTCCAGAACCTTTCGGCCCCATCGGCCATCTGTTCTGTGAGCAATGTGCCCTGCCCACTGCCACTTAAGTTTGGCAATTCTTCGGGCTATGTCGGTTGCTTAGGTTCTCCTGCGAACCTCTTCATTCCTGATGGTAATTTCATTCATTCAGGAATGGTGGATTGGGACGATTTTAGCTTACCTACAAATGCAATAAACATTAATAATGTAGGTAGTCCCGAACCCAAACCACCCAAAAAAGAACCAAACAAAAAATAACTAAACGCGAAACTCGACGAAAAATCCACTAGCAACTTGAATACAATCCGACCAAGACAAATAGACACTAAAACCGTACATACGAAACGCAATACATCCCTATACGATTCAATACTGCGACAAACTACAAATAAAATGCCAGAAGAACGTAGCTCCGAGAAAATTAAGTCCTATTGACTGTACTGTGCAAATACAATCAACAGAGGAAGGATGCCTTCGTACCACGACATCAAACTCCCCGACAACATTCCGCACTTTCACCGAAATTCACAATACACTGCTCTGGAAGGAGCAGAAAAATTCGAAGTGACTGGTACAAAATGATCAATGGATATCGAAGCTAGGGACGTAAAAACGGTGTTCGATGAAGAATGGTTTTGATAAGTGAAGGTGAGGCCAATGTGTGAGAATTCTAAGTGTCGGTGCAGTGTCGCTCGCAGTTTTAAAGCGCACTACGAAGTGGGGTAATACGATAAATGGGACGTGATTGGCTTTCTTGAATCCTAACTCCGGCTCTGAAATGTTAGGTCTGCCTCTAGGTGCTATGTAGTGTAAGGTATTGTGTCTACTTTTGTTATTCTGTATGTGGGTATGCGCAAATATGAATAAACCAGTCAGCTATCCATCTCCGTGTTTAATTGACGTCCCATTTGGCGACGAGATATTCGAATTCCAATTGCGTGTAATATTGTAAAGAATAATGCCGATTGGTCGACTAGATCCTTTTGACATTAATTCGAAGCAGTGGCCGTCGTATATTCGCCGGGTTAAACAATACATATTACTAAATGAGGTTAAAGAAAACTTGTGTGTGCCATTGTTAATAACGGTTGTTGGTGAAACTACATACTCGTTAATGTGCGACCTATGTGCTCCGGCGGATCCAGAGACGAAGAAATTTGAAGAATTGGTACGTTTGGTGACCGATCATCTAGAACCACAAAGATCAGAGATTGCCGAGCGTCATATGTTTCGCTTACGTAGACAGCGTGTTGGGGAATCTATGACGGACTATCTCCAAGATTTAAAACATCTCGCGACCACGTGTAACTTTGGAACAATGCTAGAAGAAAACCTTCGCGATCAATTTGTTTCGGGACTATTGAATAGCGCGATGCGATCGCGTATATTTACTGAAAAAAAAATTAAATACAAGGAGGCGGTGGAGCTGGCTCTGGCGTTAGAGGCCGCAGAAAGGCACGCGGAGGTGAGCGCGGCGACCGCCGCCGCAGCCACGACCTCGAGTGCAGGCGGCGACGTGGGCGAAGGCCTGCACAGGACCGACGCGGACCGAGCACGTGGCGGAGGGGCGCGCCGGCCAGGGCGCAACCCAGGTGCTAGGGCTGACGGCGCGGCGTCGAGAGGGGGCACCCCTGCGGCGCCGGCGCAGGCCGCGGCGACTCAACAGTGCTGGCGGTGTGGAAAGCCGCATCGGCCGGAAAGGTGTCGTTACATCAATTACAACTGCGATGAGTGTAATCAACGTGGACATTTGAAAGTGATGTGTAAAGAAGTGCGTGGTAGTGGTCGGTCTGGTAGGCAACACTACGTAAGTGAAGATAACTCGGGAGACGAGGATTTGTTAAGCATTGAACTGGCGTCTAAAGGTAATAAACCTTATTTTATTAACGTGAACATTGACAATTACGAAATTAAATGTGAAGTCGACACTGGAAGTCGCATTTCGGCGATTAGTGAAGACTTTTATAAACAGAGGTTTCCAAATAAAACAATTCAATCGGATAATCTAATGTTAAGGTGTTATGCAGGCACGCGGATTGAGTCACTAGGGTATATAACGGTCAATGTTACACTTGGTAAGGTTACGGCAAACAATTTGTCTTGTTATGTTATTAAAAATGGTGGACGCCCATTATTGGGTAGGGATTGGTTACAGTCCCTCGATGTTAAACAAATAAATATTAATGAAATTATTGCTGATCCATGTTTTAGTAAGTTAACTACAGAATTTCCCGAGGTTTTTACTGATAAATTAGGCAAATGTAAAAAATTGCTCCAATTGCAGCTGACTAATAAAGAGCCTGTATACGTGCGGGCGCGCCCCGTGCCGCTGGCACTCCGCGCGCGCGTGGAGCGCGAGCTCGAGCGGCTTGAGGCCGAGGGCACCATCTACCGGGTCGAGCACTCTGACTACGGCACACCCATCGTGCCGGTTATCAAGACGAACGGCGATATACACCGGCGCGGCGGCGGTGGCGGTTATCATGTGTAGATAAAATTTTAGAAAAATGTATCGTTAATCAACTAGGAAATTATCTTCAGGAAAATAACATTATTAGTAAATGCCAACATGGATTTCAAAAGGGTAAAAGTACGACCACCTTATTATCTAAGTTTTGTGATGAAATTAATAATAATTTAAATGAGAAGCAAACTGTTGTAGTAGTATTTTTTGATTTTAAACGTGCATTTGACACCTTAGAAACAAATACTTTATTAAATGCAATGGAGGAGTGCGGGGTGGGGGAACCACTTAACAGCTGGTTTAGAGATTATCTCACGAAGAGATATTACCGCGTAAAGGTGGGTGAGTCGTACAGTGACGGGAGGGAGGTGAGGTGCGGGGTGCCGCAGGGCGCGGGATGCGGGCCTGTATGCTACCTAATGCATGTGAACAGCCTGTGCAGCGTTTTACGCAGCTGTTCAGCGTACATGTTCGCGGATGACCTGTGCGTGCTGCGCGCTGGCACCGACCTCGCTGAAACTTGTCGTCTCGTGCAGCATGACGTTGACCGAGTTGTTGAATGGTCGCACGACAACGGGATCATCTTAAACTCGGATAAAACTAAGCTACTTATGATACGCTCACCATATTTAATACCACCTGGCGAACCACCTCCGATGTACGCACATGAATTTGCGTGCATACATGATGATTATGTTAACTGTAATTGTAAACCAATTGAACGCGAGAATTGTGTAACATATCTCGGAGTAAAAGACCGAAGATCGTCGATTGCTATGGACTCACATTCAAAAGTAACTTAGAAAAATTAGAAGTACAACAAATTCGATTTTTAAAACTATTAGTAAGTAAGAAAACGAAAAACAAATGTAAAGATGATTATTATAAGCTATTTAAAATTTGCAAAATTCTTCCTATCAGCTTAAAACATAAATACTTACTTCATGGCTTGGTCATGGCAGCTGGGAGCGCCACTCGCTCGTTACCCATAACCACGCAACTAGAATAGTATCGGCAGGTAAATTTGATGTACCTAGAATAAGGAATTATTTCGGCGACCGAACGCTTGATAAAAGAGTACCATATCTACTCAACCAATTGTCTACTGATATAAGAGGTCAGGAAACAAAAGGTAAATTTGCCAAATTACTTAAGCAGTTCCTTTTCCGGAATTTGTAAACGATGATCTTAGGAATGTGGTTTGCAGATTGTTGGGGGAGACGGATGGGTGATTAAGTAGGGTTATATTTTTATTATTTCAATACATTTAAGATTTTATTGTTTGTTCCAATAAGTATAAGTGAAAGTTAAGTGTCCGCACTAATAAACCTAATGTGTAACAGGTACTATTCGTTCTGTTCCCACAGACAAACCGTGCAAACGGTTTTGTGGGGCATAGTTCTTAAGTTAAGATTTTTTTTTTTAAACTTGTTTTTGATAAATAAATAAAATAATAATTAATTAATACGAATATGTGGCGATAATAAAGTTACCATCAATCCTAAACTTAAACGAGAATATTACCCACTCCCACGCATCGAAGAGTTGTTTGCCACTCTAAGTGGGGGAAGGGAATTTACAAAAATTGATTTAACCCATGCATATCAACAAACGATGTTGACAGATGATTCCCAACTGTGTACAGCTATTACCACGCACATCGGTACATTTGTTTATCGCCGGACGCCATTCGGATTATCTTGCATTCCGGAAAAATTTCAAAAGTTAATGGAGGAAACATTACGCGGCGTGCGTGGCACGGTGGTGTTTCTTGACGATATCTGTGTGACGGGGGCTTCGAGAACAGAACATTTGGTTAATTTAAGACAAGTACTGGTTAGATTAAGAGATATGGGTTTGACCGTTAAATTAAGCAAATGTTGTTTTCTACAAGCAAGCGTTAAATATCTCGGGTTTATTATTGACCAAAGTGGTCTGCGTCCGGATCCCCAGAAGGTGGAGGCTATTGTGAAGGCACCAACCCCTAGGGATATCACACAGTTACGAAGCTTCCTAGGTTTACTTAATTATTATGGCAAATTTATTCCCAAATTAAGTATGTTATTACATCCGTTGCATGAACTGTTAAAAAAAGGAGTCAGTTGGAATTGGAGTAATGAATGCGATGAGGCTTTTTTGGAAGCGAAGCGAGTTCTATTAGGAGAGAGAGTACTCGCACATTATGAGGAGGGACGGCCCTTAGTGATATCGGTAGACAGCAGCGCGTACGGGTTAGGCGCAGTGTTGGCGCATCGTTACCCAGACGGCAGTGAGCGGCCGGTTAGCTGTGTGTCGCGCACGCTCAATGACGCGGAGCGCAATTACAGCCAGATTGATAAGGAGGCTCTGGCAATATTTTATGGCGTCACTCGACACCATCAATATCTGTATGGTAGAAAGTTTGAATTACGTACAGACCATCAGCCATTAAGTTATATCTTCGGGGCGAAAGTGGGTATACCACAAACTGCTGCCAGTCGTTTACAACGCTGGGCTGCCCGATTAGCCGCATATGATTTTACAGTAAAATTTATAACCTCAAAGCAAAATGGACCAGCGGACGCGCTGTCACGTTTACCGTTAGCACAGGAACGTCGTCCCACCGAATCGATGAGTTATGTTAACTTAGTACATCAATGCATGCCAGTTAATTTCCACGATGTAGGTAAAGAAACCAATAAGGATGCAATATTATCGCGAATAGTGGGATTTGTAAAATTTGGATGGCCATCCGTACCTAGTTGCGAAGAAGAAAAACCATATTTTGCACGAAGAAGCGATATTACAATGGATTTTGGTTGTTTAATTTATAAATATCGTATTATAATTCCAAAAACACTACAAACGAAAATTCTCAAGGAAATTCATCAAGGTCATTTAGGAGTTAGAAAAATGAAAAGCTTATCACGCAATTATGTTTACTGGCCTACCTTAGATGGTGACCTTGAGCTAATGTGTCGTACTTGTGAGCCATGTCGTATGGTGCGGGATGCAGCGCCGCGTGCTGACATGCATCCGTGGGAATTCCCTTTGTTTCCATGGCAACGCTTACATGCAGATTTAGGTTAGTTCATCATCATCTGCCTAGCCTTTTCCCAACTACGTTGGGGTCGGCTTCCAGTCTAACCGGATGCAGCTGAATACCATTATTTTACATGGAGCGACTGCCTATCTGACCTCCACAACCCAGTTACTGGGTAATATACGATACCCCTTGGAAAGACTGGTTGTCAGACTTTCGGGCTTCTGACGACCCGTAACGACTGTCAAAGATCTACAAATGACAGCCGGGACCAACGGCTTAACGTGCTTTCCGAGGCACGGAGAGGTCTTGGTATGTTAAGATGGTCACCCATCCACGGACCAACCGCGGCAAGCTTAGCTTAACCTGATCGATCGATCCGTACGACTACTATTACTTAGCCACAAGTCCCTCTTATATGATTGATTTAGGTTAGTTATTGTCTGAAATTCTGGATAGTTTATCGACAGTAGTGATGTAATTGTCCAATGCCAATACTATTTACAGCAATTTAGTATTTTCGCGGATGAAAGGACCAGGAAAAGTGATAATTTATTTATTTATTTGAAAACTCAACAGCTTATAATTAATTTACATGAGTTATGAAAAACAATTATAGCTTAAACCAATAACCGAGTTTCACAGCTTTGATAGAGCTAGGTTAACTAGAACTAGCGAAAGAAAAAAGATAAAAATTATACAAATGCAGCTATCAAGAATAGGTAATGTGCGATTGTTGACACATTGCTCACATTAAATGAAAGTTACAAGTATGCACTTACATAAATACTAAGACTTACAGTTATTAACAATAGGAAGAACAACGGAAAAATAAAATATTTGTTTAACAATGTGAATAAATTTCCACTTAGCAACGCGCAACGTGCATTGGTGAAATAATTATATAAATATACATCTTTTTAAAAGTGAGTTATAGATAAAACTATTACTGCGGAGTAATTGCGTAACTCACTAACAGTAGCAATGGCTTCCATTTTGACAGTTTAACAACATACATTGCGTTATTTACGTTGTTGAGCAGACAAATTTTACGAACCTAAGGAGCAATGGATTAGTAATATCCGTCAAAATGATTCAGAATGTGATAAATAGTGTGTTTCGGAATTGGGATGCCGGATCGAAGGATTTGCCATTACGCTAAGGTCTCTTCTCAAGAAACAAGTACACATGGCTACACATCAAGCTAATCATTTCCAATATTAGCTGATCTCGCATGTATAGGATTTCCGTACAGTGCGAGATCAGCGTAAACTGGAAATATATGTATAGCTGGATGTGTAGCCGCGTGTACGTGTCACAAAACTTCCTTCCTTTTGGCAATATAATACCAATTTAGTCAAGTTTTCAGTTTCTTATAACTGTTAGAGTTGGCATTGAATTGAAATACAATTTCAAATAATAATAAACTTCATGGCTCTGACACGAGAGCAGAAGAAAGAAGAAGTTTTTCAAAGACTTGCGGGTAACCTGAAAGTTTCAGAGAGACAGCAATTGGCAATAGCATTGATTGATTACTGTATACAATACTTAGTATATTAAATACTTTCTTAATACATGCTCTGTGGCAGGGCGAAGGAAAACATCGTGAGGAAACCGGCATTATCCTAGAACCAAAATTTCGAAGCAGTGACATCTACCAACAGTATCAACCCGCACCGGTCCGGCGTGGTAGATTATGACCCGCTTCCTCTCACAGAGAAGAGGCCTGTGTCCCAGCAGTGGGGCACATTATAGGTTATTTAAGCTACAGGGTAGCAGGGTCATCGGCGCGCAGTCTGAAACGTATATCTAGAGTTAGAAAGCACATAATTCTAGACTTTTTGTGAGTTTTGTGATTTTTTATTTTTGGTCGGTTATAAAAAAATACAACCGACTTCCGGAAAAACTACAAAGTGAAAAATAACTTTAATTTCGGAAGGCGGGGACTTTAAATATGTATTTGAATTTTTTGTTACCGCCTTCAGGTTGTATTTTTTTACTTGTTTTACTTTTTCACTTTTCAGTTAAAGTACCTACACCGCATCAATTCGGAATTTCATCCTCCTTGGGGTCAAAACAATGCATTTTTATGCGATAGCATAACATTGTATAATAAAATCGCGATTGATTTGCTGATATTTTTTGAAGAGTTCCGTTGTCTGTCTCCGTAACGCATCATCAGATCTATGTGTAATTTAAATGGGACCATTTCAGAATAAACCCCTTTCGAATAAAAAAAGAATTTTGCAAATCCGTATATATGACGGAGTTATGCCCGAACATACATAAAAAAATATATAAACATATCGAATTGATAACCTCCTGCTTTTTGAAATCGGTTAAAAATAAATTAGCTGTTCCATAAATTTTGACCTCGTGTGTACAATACATGTGTTTTCTATGAAAAAAACTGTTTTTTTTTTTAACCGCCGAAAAATTTCAACGCTAGTTAGCTATGTCTAGAATCATGTGTCGAATTCATGGTTACAGTTTTTGCGTCCATGTTTCCCTGTATAAACGGCAAAATATATACGGTTCCAATATAAAACAATATTGTGTATAAAAAAGCTCGTAAATTATGACTATCCTTACAAAAATGATAGCTTACTGCCATAACTACTCGTACATGTAACATATAATAAAAACGTTATGTTTATGGAGTATTATTGTTCTTATGACGAAACTTGAATACGTAATCACAGTCCTTATGGGTATTTCATTGGGTGGGCTTGCCATTCGATTTTGGACCCTAGGACCATTTCTTTAAGACACAGGGTAAGTTTGAGTGGTATGGCTAAGATATGGTTTAGTACGTGTTAAAAATATGGGATCATTTAAGGCTCATATAATATGAGTGAGATAAAAAAAAAACTATAGGCATCTTATTATTAGAGGATGGCTAAAATAACAGTCCCGGCTACGTATGTGTATCTTTGACAGTCGGTTTGGGTCGTCTGAAACCCGAAGGTCTACCAGCCAGTCTTACCATGGAGTATCGTATTACTCAGAATAGGCGCGGTCTGAGGGGGCGAGGTCCTAGGGGTCGTGACCCCCCACCCAAAGCCGTAAACGTAAACCTTCTTAAAATAGTAATTTTTCGAAAATATAATACATTTTGTTATTGTATAATATACAAAAATGTAGTCTTTGTCTGTGAACCCCCCAAAGTCTTTGGCTGCGACCGCGACCAAAGACTTTGGGGCCCAGAAACTGGGTTATGGAAGTGAGATAGGCAATCACTTAATGTAAAATGCTAGCATTCAGCTGCATCCCGGTATGACTGGAAGGAAGCCGATCCCAACAGAGTTGGGAATAGGCTATGCAGATGATGGTGTGAAAAACAATATGTTTTTAGTTGAGTATTATTTAAATTATTCACATGAAAAAGAATTATAAATTTTATTTTAGTATACATTTATCCCTTCAAAAATACCATATAGATAGCGTAGCAAAATATGTTCAATACACAAGACAATAAACAATATATAATTGTACTTACAAGATGGTAAAATGTTACTTTATCTTTGAGCACTACAATGACTGCTATCAGAACATACCTGAAACAAAAAAATACTGTTTAGTAAAAATGAAAATAAATAAAGTTTCTCGCATCAGTAAGGCTTATTAGTCGATTCGTACGTAGTTAATTTATTTGTGGGCGAATCGACAGCTCCAGAAATACGTTACAGGCAATTGGCACATATTGAAATTAATGAAATAAAAATAAATGAGAAAAGATTGATTGATTGGTTGATTGATTTGTTTTTGCTGTGTATTTTTGTGGTGTACAATAAAGTATATATAAATATAATATAAAAGGTCACTGCAAATACATTCAATTAAGTTCAAAACATTCAATACGTGCGAACTACCTAATACGTATTTCTAGAGTTGTCGATTCGCCGACAAATAAATTCACTTCGTGCGAGTCGCCTATAAAAATTCATATATTATTTCAAAGTGACTATTCGCCCAAGTCGGGCGAGTTACTGCGCGAATCGACTAGGAAGCAATCAGATAAATAAATTTTCAAGTATTGGACTTCAGATTCATCCAAGAGAAGAAATTGGTCCTTTTGCCTTCGGTCCTTCACCTTTACAGAAATAATGTATTTTGTATCAATCATCATCATAATTTTCTGCCCATATCCCAATATATTTCGGGATCGGCGCAACATGCCTTATTCTTTGATACTTCTCTATTAATCGTCAGCTCCGTAGTCACACCCATTCTAACCATATCATCATTCACACAGTCCACCCATCGTTTCTTTAGTCTCACCCTACTCGTATAGCCATCATCATCATCATCATTTCAGCTGAAAGACGTCCACTGCTGGACATAGGCCTCCCCAATGGAGGGGATTTGCCATAGTCGCCACGCTTGGCAGGTGGGTTGGCGATCGCAGTATGATGGTAAAATGCATAGAGAACGCTGCTGCCCGTTCTCTAGTAATAAGTCTTTACGACACCCACGGGAAGAAATGGGATGGTCCTATTCTTTACGTCCGGTACCACTCTACTCGTATAGCCATCAACATTCATACTCAAAACTTTCCTCAGGACATTTTCCACATTTGTATCAATATTTCATCATCAGCCTACAGCAGTCCACTTCTGGACATAGTCCTCCCCAATTGCACGCCATTCAGCTCGATTCTCGGCAACTCTCATCCAGTTGCTACCAGTCACTCTGCAAAGATCGTCGCTCCACCTAACCTGAGGGCGTCCTACCTTACGTTTGCCGATTCGCAGTCTCCACTCAAGAACACGTCTACCCAATGGTCATCGGTTCTACGGTTAATGTGGCCGGCCCATTGCCACTTCAGCTTGCTAATTCTGTGAGCTATAGCGACAACTTTATTTATCCAAATGAAACTTATTAAAAATAATAAAATTACACTTTCTTTCCTCTAATAAAGATAAATAACCCTTCAAAAGTTTGTTTTAGTATTTAGAGGTATATATTTTTGTAAACAAAATTCTTGACCAACTTCTGTTGAAAGATCCCGAATGTTCCAGACTTTTTAGCTTTTTTTTTCCTTGAAGTTTTATATAAGAACTCCTTTATTCTTAGGTAAATAAAGAAGTTTTTCCTTTGATATTGAAACAGGAAAATAGGTAGTGAATATAAATGTTGTATCTTAAAGAAAGTTGTCGGCTGACCTGTATTCCTGTAGAATAACATAATCCTATTTTACTACTTAGAAATTTTTCTTTGTTGGCACAGACCAAATCGTTGTTGTAGTTACATATTTTTTTCACAAAACATCGCAATAAGGAGAATTTTAAATAAAAAAGACTTTTTTTAAATGTTTTTCTACAGTTCTATTAAGGTACCTGTCCCATCGGTGGAAACGGTTTTTTTTTTGTCTTGTTTTTTGTTTCACTTTTTGGGTTTTGATTTGTTATAGGTTAAGTATGTTTGTGTTTTATTTTTAAACAGTGTCTGCGATTGGATACGGACACTGTCTTTTTGTTGAGGTTTTTCGCATAGGGGTTACCTTTCCTTGTTAGCCGCATAAGTTTTTGTACAGTTGTACAGTACGCGTGTCCGCCCCCCACGTAGCCAGGTGTTCAGCTTGGACGTAAGGTAGGATTTTAGGGGGCGGTGGAAACGGTTAGCTTCCATTTTCCCACAGGATTTTTTCGCAAATTAGATCTTCATCGGATGGACAGGCCTTATGCTTACGCTATTACTTAATTATGATTTTTTGTAAGTATGTTATTTTTACTTTTTAGTTGGAGTATGGTTTCTTTCCGATACTAACTGTACTACTACAACTACTCGTGTACCACTCGCTAAAAGAAGCTCAACAATACATTAATCGCTTCAAAAAATTATTTACGTTGGATACAAAGCACGCAACAGTTTGGTGAATGTTTAAAAATGTACAGGTTTGAATAACGCATGATTGACTCGACAACACTGTCGTTTTGCTTTTATATAACTTGCACCGTATTTTCGAATTTCACAAATATTTAAGGGCATTCCAAAATTAATGGTTGTAAACTATCAATCAATGAAGGCCTCTCCCATGCTGCGCCACTACACCCTGTCCTCCGCCTTTCGCATCCAGTCTGTCCCAATCACTTTTCTAAGGTCGTCGGTTCATCTAGCTGCGGGCGTACCACACTACGCTTGCCGATACCGGGTCTCCACTCCAGGACTCGTCTGCTCCACCGGCCATCGCTCCTTCGACAAACATTGCCAGCCCACTGCCACTTCAGCTTGCTTACTGTGCAAGCTATGTTGGTAACTTCGGTTCTTTTCCGGATAATTTAATTCCTGATTTTATCCTTCAAAGAAACTCCGAGCATAGCCCACTCCATAGCTATGCACCTTGAATTTATGGACCAACCCAACTCATCACATATCATCATATTATGTTTTACAAATTTTACTAGAACAGAAGCATCACGTTCCCGACTATATTTTAGTAGAGTCATCTCGACCAGTTCAGACGTATTTTACTTGTAAATGTAGGACATGGTTGGTTGACTTTAATGAAACTGTCACCGTTGGGACGGAAAAAATTATGCTTCGCTGGCTCAAGCAAGTACATAACCGTGATTGGAGACTGAAATGGATACGTATCAGAATTTTTGATTTTGGGAACATTGGCAATGTGAAAAAGTAAGTGATCGATGTCAGAGGTCAACCATTTAATAGAAACGTATTTAAATAACTGTCACGAGTGACAATACTTAAGTATGTCAAAATCTCGGAGGTTTTTTGACTATGTGGCCTACCCAATTGTCCTTTCTTTGGTATTTTTCGTCCAATCGTTGGGCACCTTTAGTTCTGAGTTGAGCAGCACGATAATTGACAAATGTGTGCACCGGCTGGACAGGCCTACTCAAATCTGTGTGGCCTAAAAGACCATTTTGGATAATAGTCGACATGACCAAGGACCAAGACCGGCCTTTCTTCTCAGAACGGACAGACGGAAATCGGCCACCGCATCTAGTTTTAAAATATACAAACCTACTTACCGTATATGTAGGTTTTGTCGATACATCATCATCTCCGAAATTTCTCAATAGCAGCCCGGAGTCTAAAGTGCCCGATAGATGGCAATAGGCTCGCCCTCAATTACGTGGGACTTAAACGTAACTGAAGAAAAGTGTGTGTTCTATAGTTACACCTCTGTACAACCCTTCGGAGAAACACAGCGCGATGTTCTGTAATATTGAAATTAAACAAAAGAAGGCCACCTTATTCTCAGAGAAAAAGCCTAGGAACTAAAACCTGACTCATATATTGGCACTAAAATGATCAATTGCTATTCAATCCAAAGATCACACTACCCACCAAACTATCAACTAAACTTGACACTATATCTCAAGTCCCACGTCAAATCCAGCCTAAAACCTACCTTATCTGTCAAATAAATCAAAAGTGAATACCCCAGTTCGACGGTAGCTTGAACAAGAGATCCATCAACACCCAAACGTGGGGCATCGCGTGCCTTATACAGGGTGATTCATTGCTCGTCCCAGGACGGAGTGCCGACAATAAATACTGCCCACACGCATGGCCAGGTTATTTATTTTCTGGATCAGCCTGTATCTTAAAATAGAATTATGTCTGCAGGTATACAAGGATTTTGCTTTTGACGTGTCAGGGAATCAATTTACGTTGTGAAGATGAGAATCTACAGGCATTTTGGTTCGTAGATTAACCTGATTTATACAAAATAAATAATAGTTCAAAAAAACTAAAAAACACGTTTTAAAAACCAAACTAAAAAAGCAGAAAATTATTTCAATAAAGCGGTGCTTTTTGAGGTATAATCAATTCATATCAAGCACCCCACGCTTTTTTTAAATTATTTTCTGCCTTTTTAGTTCGGTTTTTAAAGCGTGTTTATTTTTATTTTTTTAACTACAATTTATTTTCTTTTTTTAGTTCTGCTAACTACAAAAGCGTGATTTTTCAGTTTTTTTTTTAATTATTGAAATGTCATCGGTCCTCGATAAGTCTACAAAGTCAAATTAAATGACCGTTTGAAGTGGGTCAAAATCAAATCCCTTCAGGAGTCGGTTACAAACATGCTTACAAACATACAAGTGAAGCTAATATAAAAGCGTGTTTTAATAAAGGTAATTCGTTCGTGTTTAGGACGTGGCAGCAGTGGCCCAATATTTTTCGCAAAATGTTACATCAAAAATATTTAATAAAATAAGCCCTTAATTAATGAAAAACTTATGTGGGGGCGGGGGTATTTTTACACTTTTAGATTAGATATCAATAAAGAATTCGATTACCTACCAACTACTTTTTTATTTGATTTTTTCCGAAATTATGCAGTTTTTTCCCTCTCCTGTAAAATTTGACATAATGCAGTTACATGTTATCAACCTTTGACCATCGATATTTTAAATCAACCAAAGTATCGTCGACACGAAAATAAAAAAAATACAAGGACAGTTCATACAGTGATAAAGAGATAACTTGATAGTGGGGTTGCCAATTAAATGTTCTAATTAAGTTATATTAAGTTTCTAATTCATTAATATTTTTTTGTTCTTGTTCTTGCTTTGTGTTTTTGTGGATACTGTATTTTACTTTTTGTTCCTCTTATTAATACTTTGGAATGTTAGGCACGTCTGTAATTGATGTAAACACTAGTCTGTATCTCTTTTTTGTTGCCTATCAAAGTTTGTGATTATATTGTTGATGTGCCTTAATAATAAATAAATAAGTGTGACCACATGTGGTGACACTTTTAATATTATAAATCTTAGATCGGTTCGCGTGTATGGCAAAGACGTCGATGTGTCATCGTAGTCGAAACTGCTTTCCAAGGCACGGCGGGAGTTGGTGTGTAAAAAAGGCAAAACCCTACATCTATATATCTTGAAATAAAAAGTATAACAATACTTTAAAATCGCAATACGTAGCGACAAACCCGGCCGATACTTTACAGGCGGGGTACGGTGCATAAATAAGTCGTTTTGTCGACGCGATCAATTGCTGCGTGTTTATGTCGTACTCTTGTAAAATGTTTCGGCTTTTGTCGGTAGTGTGATAGGATTTGTTCACATGTGCGACTTTTTTTTCCGCCGAAAGTTTCGTCGACAAACTTTGAAAAGAGCGATGTATTAAGTTGCTTCTGTGGTGTACGAAATAGTTTGTTAAATAAGTCTGTCTTCTTTATTTGTGGGTTTCAATGTAAAAGATTAGGTCCCTCACCTACAGAATGACAGTAGTTATGGGTCGTTAGAAGCCCCAAAGTCTGATAACAAAGTTTTTTAATTACTAAATGGGCCTGCTCTTGACCTCGATCAAGCCACACTTTATTTTTCTTTCTTTTCTTTCTTTATGTACTGGTAAGTCCTATAGTTTATATGTGCATCATTAAAGGCTATATTTATTTGCCGTGCTTCTCAAATATTTCTCCAAGTCCTGAGTAGGTAGCACAGTATGTAAACCTCACCACAAAGTCACAACGCTTCCACAAAACACACAAACTCTCCTAAAACAATATAGCGTCATTGTACACCCGCAGACCACTGTGTCAATATAAGCTTAATATTTCGCACCTTATAAATTAATCGTGTTTAATTATCATTATTTTAAAGTTTTGGTCCTATGAGCCGAGTTCACAAATTTTAGATCTATATTTATTTAGGAATTATTAAAGCAAGAAGGATCATTTTTTTTTAGCTAAGAAGGTGAAGTTCTCACAGGTTTACATATTTGACCTTATGCAATGTATTTAAATGTAGTGGTCGATGTTTAGTATTAACCTACTTAAAAATATATTTAAAATAAAAAAGTCGTCACTGCGAGCACACCCTAAGTGTCAATACACGCTTAATATTTCGCACTATATTCGACCATTCGACCAGTCGCGAGCGCAAATTTGCATAGTATTGTCTTGTGGCTTTATTTATCTTTTTTCCTTTTTTACGCCATTCTCGCCTTACTTTTTTTTAAGTTAAACTGTTTTATTATTTTTCGGTCTTGCTAGGTCCTTTTTGGGCGCGATTTACGATTGTAGGGAATTTAATACTACGGAACTTTGGAAAGGCTAAATCACTGAATAAAATGCTGTGTAGGCTATTTTATGCAGGGGCTTGTGGCTAAGTCGCACCGGTCGATCGATCAGGTAAAGCTGCGCTTGCCGCGGTTGGTCCTTGGATGGGTAACCATTTTTACTGTATACCAAGACCACTCCATACCTGGGACAGCACGTTAAGCTGGTGATCCCGGCTGTCATTCGTGGATCTTTGAAAGTCGTAATGGGTCGTCAGTAGTACGAATTGTCTGACATCCAGTCTTACCAAGGAGTATTGTATTGCCCAGTTACTGGGTTGTGGAGGTCAGATAGGCAGTCGCTCCATGTAAAATACTGGTATTCAGCTGCATGTGATTTCACTGGAAGCAAGGCGTGATACTATTTTATGTTATGAATTTTATATTATAATATGGAGCACCAAATTATTTATATTTTAATTTCATCCTGCAAAGCGTATCGACCCTTACATCCATTTAAAGATACAGAAATCTTGTAAAACTTCCCGAAAGCATAACTACAATCCCAATAATCCCGTGAACCACAGAACAAAATCCGGAACAATTTTCGAAAACATCCTACAGTCGATAACATCAATATCCAATAATACATAATCCAATAGGGATGATAAATTCCGTAAGAAATCCTTAAGAAAGAGGCTCTTAAGCGTGATGACCCTACGGGACCCTATCGCGATATCTTTCTGGCCATTTGAGAATGGACATCATTTAATTTTCCACGGCATTGGTCAATCTCTTTATATTATATTTGTGTTATCAGTAAGGAAAAATGTTGGAAAAATTATATATAGCTGGGTATGAAGATGTATCGGTAAGAACGTCTTTAATACTTAGAAAGAATTATTTCGGTGCTGGTCGCGAAATTGAATGTAATGTAGCATAGAATGGGCCAAATCCGTTCTTGTAAAAATACCTTTTTGGAGATAAAAGTTTCTTAATAATTTGGTGTCCTTCCCCAGGTGCTAAGTGACCTTTTAAAAGGCTACAAAATATTTAAAAAAGACTTATCATCTTGACGCGCGGGACTAAGGACCAATGCGGTTGGTGCTAGCAGGCGATTGTTAACCAAATATTTTATTTTGTCACTGGCAGTACGCAGGTCGACCTAGTAGATTGTTGGTTGTTTAACCGGACTTTGGTGTGACTGCCTCTATGAAATGCCCTCAACCCGGAACTGAAAAACTATGCGATTACACGCTTAGTGCAACCGCTGTGGGATATGGATGGGCGTCGCTGGAGTGGGGCAGCAAGGGACAGGGTGAATCCGAATGATTATTATTTAGGGACAAAATTAACTCTCAGTGGCGCTAGCAAGTCTCGGGGCGGAGTTAACCAAATCTCTTACATGTGCGGTTTTTAACTTAAAACATTGACACAAGATGACATGGCAGATAAAAATACCATCTCAAAGTGAGTTAACCCCCTTTAAAATGTGCGGGTTTGCGGACGGCGAGTAATGGACAGCTCGCTGTCCGGTAAGGACCAATACCGGGTCGACGGCGCGTTGTGTTCCACGAGCGCCTCAAAGAGATATCAGCAGTAACTGATGGGGTCCGCAAGGGCCGATGCCTGCCAAGGGTGCGGGTTGTTCGAAAGAGATACCACGGCCCCTGGCACGCAGGCAACTGAGGGAACACGGGTGGGTTTTAGTCAGTAAAAGTCTGACACGCCCTCCAGCTCCAACCAGAGCGGGAGAAGTTATTTGATGATTTCCCACCCTCAAAAAACAACAAAACCCCTTTAAAATTGCAAAACAAATTTTAGCTTTCTCTCCAATCTACACTTATATTGTAAACAGATTTGATTGTTCATAAGTTTGTAAAATTGTTTGTAATGGATAAACTCAAAAACTACTAAACCAATTATAAAAATTCTTTCACATATCGAAAGCTACATTATTCCGGAGTAACATGAAAGATATATTTAAAAAAATATTGAAATCCATACGAACATAGCAATAATGTAAAACAAGGTGTCAAAAATTTGCTTATAAATGTCATTATTTCGCGTGCGTAATTTATAAAGATATTGTAATGTAAAAATAGACATTCGCGGGGAATGCTAGTATTTTTTAAAAGAAGACAACTACAATAAAGATGGCACTGTCACCACCATTTACTTAAGTAGTCTCGTGTCAAGCTAAAACCGCCAGAATGTGAAACTTACAGCTAATTAAAAACTTTGCGACCAAACTGCGCTGTGTAAATTTTTAACAGAGTTACTAACATACCGTTTTTAAGCGAGAAACTTGCTAGTGTTTACTTTAAGGGTTCTTAAAGTTTGTGCATTCAATCTTAGAAAATCTTAGACAATATGATTTTTAATCACTCAACTTGATTTTCTTGGAATAATTTGATTCTAATTAAGCGTTGAAGACGGAAGACGTACAGTTGAAACGCCTCTCAAAAAGTGGACCGATGACCTTGTGATGGCCGCAGGAATACGCTGGATGCGAGAAGCACAGAACCGGTCGAAGTGGCGGAGCGTGGAGAAGTTCAGTGTCCAGCAGTGGACGTCTTTCGGCTGAAATGATGATGATGATGATGAAGCGTAGAAGCAAGACGTGAAAATCAAATACCTGGGTAACATCATGGAGTCTGGACTTGTACCCGGTCGGTAGCAATAGGATCGCCCTCTATTAGGTAAATCTGGTGAAATGTGTGTGTACTAAGGTCACCTCTGCCTAACCCTTCAGGGAAACAAGGCAAGATCATATGTTATTTCATTAATGTTAGTTAAAAAACATTTCTTTAGTAACGAAGACGTTGCCATTAGTTCACTTCAAGTTTATTAGGTCCATCGTTCCGTGTGGTGCCGGACGTAAAAGAATAGCACCATCCCATTTCTTCCCGTGGGTGTCGTAGAAGGCGACTAAGGGACTTACTAGAGAATGGGCAGCAGCGTTCTTTATGCATTTGAGGTGGTCAAATGCATAGAGAACGTGAGAGTTCCTTAGTCACCTTAACGACAGGTGGGTTGGCGATCGCAGTATGATGATACTGCGATCGCCAACCCGCCTGCGAAGCGTGGCGATTATGGCAAATCCCCCCTTTTGGGGGAGGCTTCTGTCCAGTATTGGACGTTTTTCGGCTGATATGATGATGATGAAGTTTATTAGGTGGTCAAAATTTATTTCTGCGGGTTATAAAAGTCTTCCTACAATTTCATTTTAAAATATTAGTTAACTTTTTGTAAGTATTACAAACATATCCAGAAAGAAAAGGCTTCGTTCGTAACACACAACCTTCTATAGAACAATAATAATATCAGGTTACAAATAAATCCATTACCAATTAGTTCCCCACAAGCTTGTGGAGAAATTAGCTGATACATTGATATTTTCTTGTGTTCCGATCACAAAGGAAATAGAGGGAGTTGACCACAAGTGGTGTATGTGTGTCAGAGTGGGCGTGGTGACCTAATTATGGGCCAGATACATAATGAATTGGGCTCGTAGCTAAATGATAACAGTCGCACAGATCGAGCGATGGTTAAGCTATGCTTGCCGCTGTCGGTTTGTAGATGGGTGATCATCTATTATTATATCAAGACCCCTCCGTGCCTCGCTGTCATTCGTGAATCTGGCAGTCGTTACGGGTCCGAAAGCCCAAAAGTACGACAACCAGTCTTACTCGCCCAGTTGCCCTCGGTTCATGTAAAATACTAGTATTCAGCTACATCTGGTTAGACAGAAAGCTGATCCCAACATTTTTGGAAAACGCTACAAATTTAATGTCTCTAGGTTTGTGAAAGATAAACATTTTTTCTCTCTTTATTTCTGGGCAGACTACATTATGAACCAGATTTTGAAGCTGACCTTGACGGCTTAGATTTGAATAGTAACAACGTTGGACTTGTGAAGAGGAATGAGCAATATTCTATGGAGTGTAAAATTCAAGAAATGGGATGTTGTTAGAATTGTTTTGAGGGGAAATGATGTCTTAGTATAAATCAAAAATCAAAATCAAAATCAAAAGTCATTTATTCAAACTAGGCTGAGAGTCAGCACTTTTTGAACGTCAAAATTACATAAGACAGTCCCCCCAAAAAGCCACCAGCTTCACCACTTCCTAGTGCTTTAGCTGTGAAGAAGAAATGGCGCAACAAACTCCCCAGCAGCACAGCTGTCTGTTAAGTTGGAAGAACTTGATTCTATACAATATACAAAATGGCAGACGGTTTTTTTTTTTTTCCTGGGTGGGAAATCATCAAATAACTTGTCCCGCTCTGGGTGGAGCGGGAGGGCGTGTCAGACTTTTACTGACTAAAACCCACCCGTGTTCCCTCAGTTACCTGTGTGCCAGGGACCACGGTATCTCTTTCGAACAACCAGCACCCCTGGCAGGCAGCGGCCCTTGCGGACCCCACCAGTTGGTGCTGACATGACTTTGAGACGCGCGTGGAACACAACGCGCCGTCGACCCAAGCTTGGTCCTTACCGGACAGTGAGCTACCCATTACTCGCCGTTCGCAAGCCCGTGCCTACGGTAGCCGGGAATGCGGGATTAGGTTTTAACACTTAAATAATTGAAAATAAGTAAATAATTGAAAGAAAGTTTTATAAAATGAGCAAGCTTAACAACTTGTTTGTTGGCTTTATCTAGTTATAGACATTTTACGATTGGAATGCCTAATTTGGTGTAGTGGTCGCGAACGCTACTAGCGAGCATGAAGTCTTGGGATCGATTCCCAGGCCGGGAAAAGTGTTATTGGGTTATTCTATTTGAAATTTCTCGGTTGTAGCCTGGAGTTTGGATTAGTGCCCCGTTGATGGCGATAGGCTTACCGTATTACATGAGAATTAAACGTAACTGGCGTTACCTAGTTATACTATAAGCAAATATCTGAACCAAGCCTTTCAGGGTTAATGTCTTCACTACAGTAACACAGAATTTCTACAAAATCCCAAGTACAAATCGAAGAGCAGCATTAATCTAAAAATTGGCGCATCAGCGAAGTCTGTTGGACATTAAAATTAGAGGAACGCCAGCCGAGTCCGTATTCAGTGGTATCCGCTGAAATTTATGCTGAAACTCTTGCATAAATTGCAAGTTCCTGTTAAATGTATCCATTACACGTTGACACTGTTTAAGGATTAGTTCTCCTGGTACGTTTATTTGGACATAAAGTTTTGTTCGGATGTGTTAGTAAAGTTGTGGTGGGTATTTGGTATTTTGAGTTGCATAAGAGACAGATTTGTGCAATTCAATATTGTTTAAACCCCCCCCGGTGGGGTTCCCGCATTGTCGTTGCGGGGGGTCTCAGTAACCGTGGTCACCCTCCCACGGTGAAGCGAAGAGGAACCCCAAGGTGGGGCCGCTCGTCAGGGCTTGTGCCTCCAAGCCGACGACGTAGCGGCCAAAAAGTAGGTTGCGGTGAGGTGCATCGCAACTGAGGCGGGCCGCGATGTCGAATGGGAGGCATCGCGGCTGAGGGTTACAGGCTGCGGCGGAGGAGGAGTGCCGGTACTTCTGAGTAGCGCTCTTCCCTTCCGTAGCCTGGACGGGGCCGCCACCGTTTGATGGCGGACGCGGTGGGGCCGCAGGGGAAGAGGAGTGTCGGTATAGCGTTGGCCGCTCTCCCTATCCCCTGCGGCCGAAAAGTGGTTGGCGGCGGGGCCACTGTACTGACCCGTCGCAGGAGGACGTCAGCAGCAGCTGGTGGGGCCCGCAAGGGCCGATGCCTGCTAGGGGTGCGGGTTGTTCGAAAGAGATACCGCGGCCCCTGGCATACGGGCAGCTGAAGGAACATGGGTGGGTTTTAGTCAGTAAAAGTCTGACACGCCCTCCTGCTCCAACCAGAGCGGGAGAAGTCATTTGATGATTTCCCACCCACAAAAAAAAAAAAAAAAAAAAAAAAATTGTTAAAACTACCAAAAAAATTGCCTAAAGAAGATTCAACAAAATGCTTGTAGCTAAACAGAGCTTACAAACTAGTTTTCACTTAAATAATAAAAATCGCTAAACCTTCTGTCCACAACGTTACCCCTACTCCTCAATCAACACTTCAGCCGGAGTAGCACTCTTGTCATTCAAGTGTCGGCTACTTGATAAAATAAACAAAAATCTTCCACTTCACATAAAAGCCTAAAAAATTTCATCAAACATTAAGCGAGATTTTGTTCCTATTCCCAAAGAAAGTCCTCCCAAACCATCATTACATTCATCCTTATTATGATTTCAGCCATAGACGTCCACTGCTGGAAATAGGCCTCCCCCAAGCACTGCAATTCATACATTCGCAATTCAAAAGTTCAACTCCAAAATCCAAACACACCAGTTTGACAACGCAAGACGTTTTAAAATCGAATCTTCAGAAAAGTAATCGCTCGATCGCGTTAGCGGGACTGGACTTTAAATCGGAGCACTTCGTGCCCTGGCGTGGCTCCAAGCCGCGAGTAGCCGCAGATGACGAAGCGTCTCCGACTCGTTATCGCACTTCTGACGTGCAGACCAAAGACTTTTTATCGCTGTGATTACGCAAGTAAAGACCAGAAAAGGTGACAGAGATATTTTAGGAGACCCAAAGGACCAGCGTTGCGACAATTATTGGAAGAGGTAACGTCTTTTTCTGAAGTTATGATGATGATGACGAAAACGATGGGACTCCCTTTTCCGAACTTAGAGTTCCATTCGGTCCGTTGTGCTTGGAAACATGCTGGTCCTGCTCCATTGGACAATCTAGGGTCTAGACAAAATCAAACCGGTTGCTAATTTAATATTGTGTGTATACTCAGTGATTACTTTAACTCACACACTGACTTATTATTTGTTAATATTCTAAGAAAATCGTATACTTACTTTTTTTTTTACAATGTTTGTAAATATGTGAGCACCATGTACAAGTATCTATCATAAAATTAATTTATTTGTATTTACTTCACTTTCATTCTTTTGTAGCTTTTAACTTTGGTATGGTAATTTTATTCTGGGTGCATCGTTTTCACAAATAATTATATAATGAATGACTGTTAAATATTATACTTAAAACAATTTAAAAGAGTAACGGTGGAGTTTTTGGCCATTTTTCTCCATACGAAACTACATTTTGGAAGGGGCGACTAGAATCAATTCTATTTTAATGTAAAATGTTGACGTTCAATAGTGCCTTTTATGTGCCTATTTCAAATAAATGCTTTGACTTTGACTTTGTGCGTGGGGGTTCTGGCTAACAGAGCCAGCCTATCTCCACCTAAAAGCATAGAAGCTTGCTGGGAGCTTCACAGGTTTCGCGGAGCGATCATTGTCATTGTTCCAAGAATTTCTCCACGTTGAGAAGCCACGGCCTCGCATTCCAGGATGACGTGGGCGGCTGATTCCTCGAAGTTATGGTGATGATAATTGTCATAAATCCAACTGCACCCGAATTGTGTTTCACAATCTGAATCATTTTTATGGAATAATTAATTGCTTCATATGTTCGAAAAATTTGTCTGCTCAACAACGTAAATAACGCAATGAATATTGTTGAACTGTCAAAATTAAAGGCATTCCTACTGTTCGTGTGTTACGGAATTATCCCGCAAGTCTTCATAGACGAAAGAGAAGTGTGTTTTTACAATTATCGGGTGAGTTGGTTGAGATATTTTTATAAATAAAAATAATAAGAGCAGACCTGTTCAAAATATACAGACGATCAACGTAATCCGATCAGAAGAATCCTTAATGCAAACTGTCTCGGTTTTATGCCACAGATTAACATCTTAATCCTGTCTCATTCTAATCGCACAGAAAACTATACGATTCACACAAAAAAAAAACAATAAACACTCCACATAAAATCAATGCACACCAAGAACTCAATAAAATGCAAAAACAAATATGGAAATCAAAATACCAAAAAAAAAAAAGCAAAACCGAGTCGATATGCGACACCGAACGCACCTGACGTGCAAAATAATTAAAATTCCGTGTACATCGCGCGACTGTCGTTATTTTTAGAACTGCGCATAATCGTAAAGTCGCGAGACGCGATAAAGTCGCAGGTTTATGCGCCCGGGTAGGGACGGGCCGACTTTGCGACGCATAGCCCTAAATTGTACTGATAATTGCCCCAGCCGAGAACACAGTTTCCTGCGCTCGTGTGATAATTTGAGCTTATGTAAATAACCAAGAAATAGAAATCTAAGTTAATTGTTATTGGAATTGCTGAAGGAAAACGGGATTTGAAAATTTATTGGGTGTAAATGTTTATTATTAATTAGGACTTCGGTCATATGTAAGTCTATGATTGGATTAGCATAGTTTAGTTATGAAAAGGGCTTTGACTAATAGTAACGTATTGGTAAATTACTTTAACTTAACCAGCTTTTTGATGATCGCGCATAAAACTATCAACTCTTTGAACTTTTTATTAATACCATAATCAAGCGTCAGTGTTCCCCTCCTCCTAAGTCAGAGGGATGGTACCGTAAGCCATCACCATCTCGTGGGCTCAGTGCGGGTTGGTGAATGTCACATGTCTTCGAATTTTTGGTTCTAGGACATGCTAGTTTCCTCACAATGTTTTACATCACCGTTTTGAAAGCAGTGGTGATTAAATAATTTACACAAAGTAAAGAGCCTCTCTGGGTTCGAACCTACGACCTACAACACGTACGTCGAAGCCGTACCCTCTGGGCCACCACTGCTCTCCAAGAGAACTACTTAATGAAAATGCAATTTTATTCATACTAGCCCATAAAACATAGATTCCATTTAATAAAAAAATTAAAAAAATGTCGTAAGTTACTTCTACACAGATCAAAATATTAATTTCAAACAAACGCCCCTCCATGTGCCAAACCTACCTATATCCATATTCCACTGAAAGCATCAAAGAGTATAACATTATACGAGTAACTTAACTTCTCAATTCTCAAGAATCTCATCATCTTATGAAAGCACTATAATTCACTGAAGTAGATCCAGTTGAGTTCCTAAACATAATACATATATACGAGTAATACGTTACTCGTAGGTAATTGTGAATTTCATTTGAATTCTGGAGAGCTTTTGGTCCTTCGGTACTTAATGAAGACGCTTGTATGTAATACACTAAAATATATTATGTTGATATCACACCTGTTTTCAAGGAATGGCTCAAACAAGACGACAACTAACCCCTATTTTGTAGAAAACAGTATTAAGTCCCATGTGATAGGGGATCAGCAATTTGCTGAGTCTATTAAATGATACGGGCATGCTTCTTAGAATTTAAGAACAGAAATGGTTAATAACATTTTCCCTGTTAGAGGAATGGAAATCGAAACCTCGATCTTGACAACTTTGTTTGAGAACAATAGACTAGTGAGCCAGTTACATACCATTTGTAGTAGTAATGCCTCGTGCATAGATTTTTCATTGATGATTTGATTACAAGTTTGGATTCTTCATTGATGATTCAATTACAATTTTGGGTTCTTCATTGATGATTCGACTACAAGTTCATGTCTATAAAAGTCAAAGATGATAAGTGACCAATTCGCTCCAAGTTTCAGAGGTCAAAGGAGAAGAGTTGGTCACAAAAAAAAATCTTTATACTGGTCTTTCGAGCTTGCAATCTTCATAATGATGATACCGTTACAATTTTATTTATGACTAGCTTCTGCCAGCGACTTCGCTCGCATAGACTTCAGAAATTATCCCACGGGAACGTAATACCGGGATAAAAAGTATCCTATGTATTAATCCAGGTAATAATCTAGCTGTATGCCAAATTACATCCAAATCCGTTCAGCCTTTGTTGCGTGATTTAGTAATAAACATGCACACAACTAGTCATCTAAATATCCAAACATACATACTTACTTTCACATTTATAATATTATTAGTATATCATAATATCAAAAGTGTATATGGTGTTTAACGCAAACATATTCTAGGCATTTAGGTCAAAACACAACCTTACAAAACATTCCAAATACAGGTCTATTTAGGTGACAGATATAGGCAAAACTTCGAACAAAGCGCTCACTGTTTTTGATAGCTTCTAACTTTGAGATAAATTTGAGACATGTTGTCAATGAAGAAATACTTTCAATTTCATTACCAGTTACATGCGCCAGTTATAAACGATTCTTATCGTCATTTAAACATTAACTACTGTACAATAAATCTATCTGCTCATACTTAAAATGTACCAACTTTAAAATAATCACACTCAATCAATGTGCCTAGCCTTTTACCAACGAAGACGAACTGTTGGAAGGCCTCCCACAAGGTGGATCGATGACCTTGTCAAGGCAACAGGAATCCGCTGGATACGGGAAGCACGGAACTGATCGAAGTGGTGGAGGCCTATGTTCAGTTGTGGACGTTTTTCGGCTGAAATGATGATGATGACAGCCTATCTGACCTGCACAATCCATTTACTGAGTTACAGGACGTCCCCTAAAAATCACACTGACTCATATAACCTATCAAACAAACTACTTTATTTCCAAAAACTATGGCAATATGCACAGTTATATGTATGTAGAACATCAAAGTAGAAATTACCTCAGATTCGTCACAAAAGGGATAATAGTTTGAAGGTGTACTCAAAGAGGTGACAATGGAAAAACTTGAATCGAAAAGTTAGTGGTGCGTTCTGTTGTACCCAAGTTACTATGGGATCGTAATAGTGTGTACTTAGTAACAGTTTGTCGCCCTATGGCATGCAACAGGGCGATGTAAGTTATCGTTACTGTTACTTATTATGCCTCATAAAGGTAACACTTTTGTAATGTTAGTAGAATGTAAAAAAATAACGAATAATAATATGGGAAAAGATGTACGGGTAGACCTACATTTTGCCAGTTATTTTAAGTCCCTTGTAATGGGAAGCGAACTCATTGCCACCAACCAGGCACAAATCTATACTCTGGGCTGTTACTGAGAAATTTCAGAAAAAAAATACCCGCCCGACCTAGAAACCGAACCCAAGATATCATGCTCAGCAGTAGTGCTTGCGATCTCTAGACCAATGAGGAATCATGAAAAAACATGGTGCAAAAAATTAAACCTGAAAAATAATGATTGATATATTATTTAAGAGAGAACTCTAAAATAATAAAAAACAAGCAGCTTCAGAACTAAGAAGAAGATTGTAAAGCTTCTAACAATAGTAAAAAAACAGCACAAATACGCTCACGCAACCTCGAAATCCACTCCCACAGCATCAACAATAGAAGATTTTCATTAACTCTCAGAAGACAAGTAATTAAAACATCTAAACGATGGTGTAATTCACGCTATAAGAGCAGAACTGACACTGAGAACAAAAGGACCAGAGGCATTTATAAATAACAGTACAAGGACCAACTTGAGCAAATGGAACCACGAAGTTAAGATACCATCGTAGGACAATAACAACCTTACATAATTTATTATATCGCTCGCAAAAACTGGGAGCTGCGGGTAGAAGTTCAACTAACATGGGGACATACGGACGGGGGAATAACCAGCATATTGCAAAACGAAAATAGTTGGCACACAAATCCACAACAGTCGTTTCGAAAAATTAGTCTGCGATTCCCATCGGATTCTGAAACTGTTAACATCTTCCCAAGATACAGTTTTGCTTCTGAGTTGCTGCATTGAAAAAGTTTAAAGATCCCTTCTCAACAATGTCCAATAAGAAATTCAACGTCGGATCCTATTAATTTACATGCAAATTGCGGATGAACTTGTTCAAGAAGAGATCCCAAAGTTGGACAGAACATTGGCCAAACTTTTAGTCCCTATGTCTCCAAGTAAACTAAGTAACGTTCGCCCCTCGTCACGTGTCAAGGCAAGACCGCAAGGCCCAGGATGTGCCCCAAAAATTGGTTTTCGGCTCGCCAGCGCGTAAGATTAATTTACTTATATGAGCTCCCACACTAAGTTAGTTAGTCGAATTGTTCTGGTGTTGATGCTTTGATTTTATTAGTTGGATCATAAACTCATTATCCCAGTTACTCTTCTTCTTGTTCATTTTCTAGGACAGTGAAATCTATCTGCAGAAGTGACTAAGGAATTGAATTATTCTATTCTCGCTGAGAGCACATTCTGATTGTAGACACTACAATCGCTTCGCAGCGTGTTGTTCATGCATATTTTCATGCATGTACACCGGATGCGAGGGAGCGGGAAATTACATTTTCAGTACAATAAATCACTTGTGCAAACAGGAAGAAGATTTTTAATAAAACTACACGAAGCTTTACTACGGTAATAGTCTTCGCTTCTATGAAAAAGTAGGCAGACAACACAATTCTCTGACACAGTAGAAATGTAAGAAACAAAGTCGCATCAAACGCGACAGGTGACACAACGCCAAAAAGTAGGCCACGGGAAATCCGAGCCTCAAAGTTCATAGCTGACGTCACTCCCCACACAGCCCGCCCTTACGCCACACCCCTACAAAAACTAACAACAGTGACAGCCCTAGAAAAGATATAAATTGCTCCCATAGCCCTCGGAGCAAAAACTGTGTGCAACACAAAACCTAGATAAGCTCTATGATAAATGTTGCCAGACAAAATATCTTAATTTTCATTCAAAATTTTGCACTGAAACTGTGAAGCTGGATTGTATAAGAAGTGAATACGGAACCCGCTTGTGGAATCGCTAAAAACAACAAACTGTAGGGATGTATAACTTGATAATACTGGAAGCGGCAGTGGAAACTCGCCGCGTTGGATAAAAAGAAACCTTGGAACTGTGTATTTTAGCTCCTTGTCGAGAATGAAGAATGATGATGATAAACCTAGACTTAAGAGAGGGGCAATTGCGTAACTCACTAAATTCATTGCGATATATATGTTGTCGAGCAGATACGCAGTTAGGGTGCAGAACGAAATAATGTTGGCATGATTCAATTCAAGCAATAACTAATAGATACCTAGGAAGAAAAGCTCCTATAGCCTAAATACTTTCGTCAAATATCCGTTTCACCTGGCCGGTCGGGTCTCTTTTTGTGAAATCGGAATTTCCAATCGAAGGATTACATTTTAAACGACCCTTAGTCTATAACAGCAAATATCTTTCATTTTAGACAGTTCAAAAATAAACGGCAGTTAAAAAGTGATTATCTATTTACAAAACAGTACGAGATTAAATGGGATATGGAAATGCGACATGAAATGGCGGACTATTCGGCATTTTGCCAGTAAGTTAATACAGCAATAATATTTGACGGTATAACATTTAACCTAAATGAATACAATAATTTGGTGACCGAAGTTAATCGATGTAGGGGAGCAAATCAAAAAGTCAATGGCATTATTGATGCCCTACAACTATGTACTTAACAATGCTAGTAAATATGTGAGCAGTGAGCACCATGTAATAAATTTATGTGTAGCATTTAATTAATTTTTAATTCATTTTACGTATTCTAGTATGGTAACTTTATTCTAGGTGCATCGTCTTCACTTATATAATTATATATGTGAAGAAGGTGCACTTAGAATAAAATTTTCATTAATGTGTACAAAATATTTTAAAAGATTTTACAAGAGTAACGTTTCTTCTTCTTGTCCAGACGAAACCACCTTTTGGAAGGGGGTGACTAGAATCAATTTTTCAACGTTCAATGTGCCTTTTATGGCCATATTTGAAATAAATACTTTGACTTTGATCGATTTACGACATGATTTACTGACAAATGCTTGCACTGACTGGACTAGCCACTCAAGTCAGTGCGGTTCATGATCTAACCAAGATTACGTCAGGAAGAGCAGTCGAGTAGTCAGAAGAGTAAATAAACTAAACTTAACTAGATAAGAAATGTCGACTCCATCTGGTTTTTTTTTTTAAGATGACTTAAAAAGTGTTTCGAATATCCTATTTATAGAATAAACAATTCCATTTAATTCCAAAGTAGGATTTGGTTGGTCCATAGATGGGCGCTAAGTTTTTTATTTTATTTTATTTTTTTATTTGAAAGTAATTATACTACAGAGGTGTTATTAAATTCTAAACTCGCCAAACTTTTACGTTTGATGGCGAGCATGTGCTTGGATAAATTGAGACACTCCGTGATGCAAAATCAAAAGTTTGAAACACTCCGAGTGTTTCAAGCTTTTGATTTTGCATCACGGAGTGTCACACTAAAAACTATTAGGTTATTGGATTAGTTAGGGTATAGGATTGCTCTGATTTTGAAGGCATTCGTTTCGATAAAACACTGGATGAAGTTACATTGCTACAAGTCCCAGCCGTTCCAGGAAAACACAATACTAAAAAAGAATACGTTTTCCAAAAAAAATATCCTATAAATCATATGGTATACGCAGACATACAATATACATAATACAAACCTAATCCAATGGAAAAACCTAAGAACGAACAAACCAAGATTCTCATCAAAAAAAATCTTTTGTTTTTTCATATGAACCATGTCATCATTCATGCATGGAGTTTGGATATACTATTCTGCAAAATTAACTTGAAAACTTACGTGAAGTACTCGTAAGTAAACTGTCACTAGTTTCAATCCATCACGTGTACGAAGAAAACACTATTTTCTTGCTGATACTTTTTAATTGCACATTTCTTCTTTTTCACAATCCAACGACTGTTTTGGCACTAAGATTACCATTTTAAAGTTACTTTTGCCCCACCAAAAAATTACGACATTATCATAACCGTTATTTCTGAGTGTTAGTTACCAAAGTAGAATAATACATTAGTTACCATAAGAAAACACATTTAAAAGTTTGTAACTAATTAGTATATTAGGAATTATATTTTGACAGTGTTGCCACAGTGAAAATTATGATTCGGAATATAAAAAAATACATTTTTCAGAATTAAACCAAAGACTTTATGACAGCTAACTACAAGCTGACTTCGCCTAGGTTGAGATTTTTACGGAATAGACCGGTTGACCTTTAACCGAAAAATAAACATCAGAACCGTTAATCCTCAAGTAAGATTTCTTAGGAATGTAATACGGATCAGATTTCCAAAGGTTTTCCAAAACTTTTATAAAAGAATTCGGATTCCATTAAGGATTACTTAAGGCGAACGTAACACCGAGATTCGGATTTCGTCTTTTTTCGACTAGAAATTAAAATAGCTTTTTACGGCTGACTACTTCTTTAGGCTTTGATGAAAATAACAATGGAATAATAATTGAAAGATTTGTAGTCTCGGTTTGAAATTCCTTTTTTTGGCGTCTCTATTCTAGCTTGTTTACTGATTACAGTCGGCTGACCCAACTTTATCTAGATTATGACGTCTTCAGTAAGTTATTATATTATGAATCCTTGACTGTTGGCAGACTTGAAAAAAAATATTTGGTGTTTTTATTACGTCATTCTTTAATACGAATTTTTGACACCTAAAAAAAATTCCGTCTAATTTTTTACCACACGGATAATCATATTATTATTTTGACTGTCTTCACATGAGACATCGAAATTATCATCAAACATTCTGACCATGGTACGTCGTCATCATTTTCCTTTCCATATTCCAATTTATTTGGGGTCGGCGCAACATGTCTTTTTATTACGCGCTTTTTATTAGCATCACCTGTATGTTTGTTTGTAACCGACTCCTTTGGACTTGATTTTGACCGACTTCAAACGGTCAGATTTAATTAAAACTTTGTAGACTTATCGAGGACCGATGACAATTCAATAATTAAAAAAGCAACTGAAAAATCACTCTTTTGCAGTTAGGAGAACTAAAAAATTGAAAATAAATATTAGATTAAAAAATTAAAAAAACACGCTTTAAAAACGCAACTAAGAAGCAGAAAATGATTTAAAAAACGCGTGGGGTGCTTGATATTAATTGATTATAAAAATACCTTACAAAGCACCACACGCTTTTTTAAAATTATTTTCTGCTTTTTAGTTCGGTTTTTAAAGCGTGTTTTTTAGTTTTTTAAACTATTATTTATTTAATTTCAAAGCCCAATTCTTGAGGAAGATTAAAGCGTGTTTTTTAGATATTTTTAATCTATTATTTTCTGACCATGGTTGAATAATATGACTATATTTAAATATGATAGTAATGTTTCTTAGTGAATAAAATGTTATAAAGTAGTTCGTCCGTGCGGTGCCGGACGTAAAGAATACCACCATCCCAGTTGTTCCCGTGGGTGTCGTAGAAGGCGACTAAGGGACTTCCTAGAGAATGGGTAGCAGCGTTCTCTATGCATTTTACCACCATACTGCGATCGTCAACCCGCCTGCCAAGCGTGGCGATTATGGCAAAACCCCCTTTTGGGATAGGCTTATGTCCAACAGTGGACGTCTTTCGGCTGAAATGATGATGATGTTGATGTAAACTTGAACATATTTCTTTTATTCTAGCCTTTAGTTAAGTCCGACGTAATATAGGGTGAGCCTATTTCCATCAACCGGGCAAAAATGCAGACTGCTACTGAAAAATTTCTAATCGAAAAACCAAATAACACTTTGCACGACCTGAGAATCGAACCCAGGACCTCATGCTTAGGAGTAGCGCTTGCGACAATTGAACCAATGAGGCAGTTATTCGTTATTAGCTACTAAACAATCCAATTTAATATAATATGTATTACTTGTGAGACATTGTGTTTTCGTGCGATGGCCAAGTCAATCTATTTATTTAAACCATAAAAGATTTTTAACATTGATATGGTCACTGTAAGATGTTGTTAGATTAGCCAATTACGTAATAACTTAAGACAGAAGGTCCCTTAAGTAGGGACTGAATAAATCAACCGACTTGGTATTACATGGATCTCACAACTTTTTATTGTAGAAGAACTGAGTTGCGAGACTTGACTTTTTTTACAAGTCTTGGTTTTGATGCCTTTATATTTCTATTAAGAACTATGTATACATGACTGCACGCACAACCTTCTTTCTACTAACAAAATGCCTCTTCCACCAACCCCTACATCCTTGTACCCGACATTATTATCCAGCACAGTTTGAGTGCAACAAATGATATTGTAGAAGCACAATACCATTATAAAACTATAAAGCGGCTTGCAAACGCGCTACAACGCCACTATTGGATTTTAGGACAAGCTCAACAAAAGATGGAAGAAAATAACGTTGGAATGGTTCTTCAGTACAAAGATTATGTTTTCGGCTTGTGTTTTAATGTAAGGAATGATATTGTTCAAAGCTTTGACACTTACGACAAAAATTCATAAGTCTCATCATGATTTATCATACAACAAAATCCCTCAGCGTCTGTCTATCTGTTTCAACGCCATAAACTCAAAAACTACCGAAAAAATTTCCATACGGTTTCAGTAATGAAAGGAGAGATTCATGAGGAACATTTAGGTGTATAATTCATTAAAGTTTTGTGTAAATTGGCTGAAATATGACGATGATTGTTTGAAGATGTCGGAAAAAATCATGCCGACTGGGAGCTTTACGGACATGCGACGCGTAAACCACTACACTATATATAAAGAATGTATTACGAAATGAATACATTGGTTTCCTTCATTAACACATAAGGCCCTTTCAATCCCGTAGTACGTTCCGGACTAAGCCATGGGCAAAAGCTAGTATCCCAATAAAAAAAATAGTTCTAGGATACAAAGCAGGAATTCAACAAATATCCCAAAAGCAATAAAAGTTCGGTTCAAAAAACAATATAACATATCGCGATAGAAATGAAACCTAGTACTAACTGTGGGTGTTACTAGGAAAAATATTGTTTGCTCCTAAAAAGGAATTTAGCAGGAAAACAATCCTATTGTCCTTATTTTGTCATCTGTATTTGACAACCCAAACAAAAACGAACATCTAAATTAATAAACTGTCTAAGAAAACAGGCTCAGACCCAAATGTTTTTGGTACTTCCAAAAACATTTAGTATGCAAATAGGCTTTCGGAAACTTATTTCGGCTACTAATCATCTGCCTAGCCTTAACCCAACAATGCAGGAATCAGCTTCCAGTCAAACCTGATGCAGTTGAAACCAGTATATTACATGAAGCTACTGCCTATCTGACCTCCACAACCCAGTTTGTAGGTAATACGATACCCTTTGGTAAGACTGGTTGTCAGACTTTCGGGCTTCTGAAGACCCGTAACGACTGTCAAATATCCACGAATGATAGCCGGGATCACCAGCTTAACGTGCTTTCCGAGGCACGGAGGGGTCTTGATATGTAAAGATGGTCACCCTTCCACGAACCATCGCGGCAAGCGTAGCTTAACCTGATCGATCGACCCATGCAGGTGTTATGACTTAGCCATAAGCCCCTCGGCTTTTAATAGCCTTTTAGATTTATTAATAAACACGTTAGGAAGAGGTGTACCTATCTGCCAGGGGTGCGGGGTGTTTGAAAGAGATACCGTGGCACCTCCTGCTCCACCCAGAGCGGGAGAAGTTATTGGATGGTTTCCCACCCTCAAAAAAAAAACCAAAAGATTTACCTATAATATATACACATTTCGTTTGTTAATGGAAATAGGCTCGAAGGGTTTTTTTTTTTTGAGGGTGGGAAATCATCAAATAACTTCTCCCGCTCTGGGTGGAGCAGGAGGGCGTGTCAGACTTTTACTGACTAAAACCCACCCGTGTTCCTTCAGTTGCCTGTGTGCCAGGGGCCACGATATCTCTTTCGGACAACCCGCACCCCTGGCAGGGGCCCCTTCAGTTGTTGCTGACATCTCTTTGAGGCGCGCGTGGAACACAACGCGCCGTCGACCCGGGTTTGGTCCTTACCGGACAGCGAGCTACCCATTACTCGCCATCCGCGAGCTCGCGCCTACGGTGGCCGGGAATCAGCCTGGGATTCCTGACGCCCAGGGCGTCAGGGCCGTGAGGGATCATATACTGCCTCTCCCTCACGTGCGCCGCCTCCCTCTTCGCGGGCATCACTGCTTCGCAGAAGGGAGCGACGGCTACCCATGCACTCTCGCTCCGGACCATAGCCTGGACCAGGGCCGGACGCGAGAGATCGCCTCCACAAGGACACGGTGGTGCTCCGCCCAAGCCGGGCAGACCTCCACCGTATGCTCCACCGTGTCCTCAGGGCGATCTTCGGAAACATCCGGGCGTTTCCTCCCGCCTTATCCAAAACAGGAACCTCCCGAAGGCTCGAAGGGTTGGCCAGAGGTATACCTACAGTACGCCTACTTTTCGTCAGATATGTTTAAGCCTCATATAATAGAGAACGAGCCTATTACCCATCAACAGGGCGCGAGTACTGACTCCGCGCTGTCACTGAGAAATACTTTATTGAAAAAACCAATAACACTTTGCCCGACCTACGCAAATCCTAGAAAATCATATATTTACATTATCCTTACATGTAAATGAATATTTCAGGCCATAAATCTCTCATATCTTTTATTATTACAGCGACAGCTTCACGAAGTTAGTGAAAGCGAATTTTGTCACTCCTAAAATGAAGACTAAAGACTAAAACTATAATTTTTCATCCAGGTTTAAACCAGAACATGATTTATTACCAACATTCACCGGTAAATATTTAACATGTCACAACCTAGCCACATTCATCAATCAATCAGTAATAAGCTTAGTTTTCGGCCTAGTTTTCAGCCTAACTCACTGAAATTTTGTGATATTTCAGCTGGTGTATAACTTTGCGGTTTTTTTTAGTCAAATATGTGGGTAGTTAAACTTTACTTAAGTTGAAGTTACTTGTAGTATCAATCAATCATTTTAGTATTCGTAGTCCACAGCTGCACATGTTTATTTTGGTACTTTATATTTACACTAGCTTCAGCGTGGATGGGACAAAAAGTTGCCATGTCCTTCCCCAGGATGCCATCCATCTCCTGGCCAAATTTTATCGAAATCCGTTCGGTGGTTTAGGCGTGTAAAGATAACATACAGATAGAGTTACTTCCGAATTTATAATATAACTATGGACTTGCTACTGCCTGCAGCTTCGCCCGTGTGGACTTCGAAAGTAATCCCACGGGAACTTACTGCGAAAAGCTTATGTTACTTTATATAATATCAGCTATTTGCCAGTGAATTTCCCGTCAAATCGGTTCAACCGTTTCGGAGATTAGCTGGAACAGACGACAGACAAAAATAACACTTTTTTTAAAGTACTGTACTGTACCTATATTCTATCTTATACATTCTGTAAAAAGTTGCTATTTTGACATTACAAACAGACACTTCATATTATTTATTTAAAAAAAAAACTAAAAACAAAGATTTCGATCGGCCAAAGACGGATTTGATCGCTGAAAAAAGTGTACAGCGAAGCAACATGGATATTGACTAAACCATGTGCGTCTCTGTTGGGGCCAAATTTCTTAGTATGAAATTGTGAGTGGCGTTCTAAAGTTTGTGTATTTTCATGATAATCTGTCCATTGAGTCTACTTTAAGAAAGTAAGTCAATCATAAGGCATCGGTTTCTAATCACACGTATAACTACTGTCCTCTAGTAAAACTTGCTGTTACACTTACTAAAAATAATAGTTTAAAAAACGAAAAACACGCTTTAAAAACCAAACTTAAAAAGTAGAAAATAAATGAATTCTATTAAAAATCGTGGGGTGCTTTTTGAGGTATTTTTATAATCAATTAATATCAAGCACCCCACGCTTTTTAACAGAATTATTTTCTACTTTTTGATTTTGGTTTTTAAAACGTGTTTTTTTAGTTTTTGAAACTATTATTTATTTTCTATTTTTTTGTTCAGCTAACTACTCAATTATGAGATTTTATCGTTTGAAGTGGGTCAAAATCAAGTCCAAAGGAGTCGGTTACAAACAAACAAACATGCTTACAAAAATACAGGTGAAGCTAATACAAGCGTGTTAAAAATAATAATTATTACAGCATCAAAATTCAAAACAAAACCTCCAAAGTACCAAATATTGTCTGCGTAGCCTTTTCCCAACTACATTGAGGTCGGCTTCCAGTCTAACCAGATGAGCTAAATACCAGTATTTTACATGGAGCGACTGCCTATCTAACCTCCACAACTCAGTTACTGGGTAATACGATACCTCTTGGTAAGACTGGTTGTCATATTTTCGGGCTGCTGACGTCACGTAACGTCTGTTAAATATCCACAATTAACAGCCGGGACCAACGGCTCAGTGTGCTTTCATTCACGGAGTGGTCTTGGGATGTAAAGATGGTCACCAATGCACGGACCAACCGCGGAAAGCGTAGCTTAACCTGATCGATTGACCCATACAGCCCCAAAGTATCAAAACAATGTGACAAAAAATCGCAACGACAAATCAACAGTTTGTAACTAGCCTTAATCTAACAACTTAGAACTTCACAGTCGCATCAGGAGCTCTCACTTAGCGTTCTGTTTTTCGCTCCTTTCTGCTACAATTTTAATGAGATATTTTTCTCTTTCGTATTTAATAAATGAACGCCATGAAAAACTATTGAGTGCTTTGAAAATAGATCAGGTTTTAAAAACGTATTGGAAATTTAAACGGAACTGTGAGTATTTTGTATCTGATCTGCGAATGAACAAGAAATTATTAAAATATCGTCACAGAAAATTTTATATATCATGTGAGACAGGTATTAATAAGTTAATAGATTTTATCTGAGTAGGTACCTATTAAATATGTTTGTCCTTGTTGTATGTGGTGTATACACCGTGACATTTTAGTCGTCTTACAAAGGTGGTCCACTCAATGTATCCGACATAAAATACCTACAGGCGCGATTTTTTTTTTAAGTACCATTAATTAAGATAATAGGTACTAAAAAAAATGTGTAATGCTTTAGAATTATGAAACACCCTCCCTGTTAATAATGTTTCCGTATCAAACGGTAGAAGATTTCTACCTACCAATCATAATACCATTACATTTCATCATTCATTCCATCTCCATAACAGGATGTTCAAAACTACATCATGCGTCTTAGTGAAAGATTTTTTTTTTTTTAATTATTATTATTATATTCAAAAATATTTTTTTATATAAATAAATGATTAGTAGTCATTGGATACATGAAGTGGGTTGCCGTTGTAAGACGACTAAAATGTCACGGTGTATACAATAAAGTGTTAATTGAATAAATAAATCACCGTTACGGGTCGTCAGAAGCCCGAAAGTCTGACAACCAGTCTTGTCAAGGGGTATCGTATTACCCAATAACTGGGTTGGCAGTCGCTCCATGTAAAACACCGGTATTCAGCTGCATCCGGTTTGACTGGAAGCCAACCCCGACATAGTTGGGGAAGACTAGGCAGATGATGATAGGTCTAATAATCTAGCTGAGTTGTCATCAAGAATTGTTCCTTCCCTGTAAAAGAAGTTTCTTTACTCACCAATATCACCAACTTCTTAATTTACTCAACAAATGGTACCTGAGACCAGAACCTTCTAGAGCTGTCAAAATGTTGAAGACACCTGAGTTGACATTTTACTATACATCGTGCCATTTTAGTCGTCTTACAACGGCAGCCCACTTCATGTATCCAATGACCATTTATTTAAAAAAAGATATTTTTGAACATACACATAATTAAAAAAATGAAATATCATTCACTAAGACGCATGACGTAGTTTGAAACACCCTGTTATGGAGATGGAATTAATGATGGAATGTAATGGTAGGTTGGTAGATATCTTCTACGTTTGATACGTAAACATTATTAACAGGGAGGGTGTTTCATTATTCTAAAGCATTATCTATTTTTCTTTGTACCTGTTATCTTAATTAATGGTAACAATGTTTTAACCGCGCCTAGAGGTATTTTATGACGGATACATTGAGTGGACCACCTTTGTAAGACGACTAAAATGTCTCGGTGTATAATAATAACGACAAAGTACTAAATTAAATTACTAACAAACTATATAAATAAAAACAAAAGCAAAAAGACACAGCATTGCCACGTTGAATGGCAATGCTAATTCTTTCGCCAAAGAACGACCCAACTCTCTTGTCACGTGAAGAGTCGACCAGTCGACGAGAAATTTGAGACGTGCACTCGAGCCCCATGACCAGAGCGTTTCGACACCAAACGGCTCAAAATTGTAGTTACCCAAAAGGTTTACAGTATTTGCGCCGCTTGAGGGTCTCAGCAGCCGCAGCAACGGCGCCAACGCTGCCCATAATAACATGTTTTAATTATTATGACATATCGAATCTCTATAATAAAAGGGTATTATTAATGCGGGCCTAAAAGCTTCTCGATACCAAAATAATAACCCCATTCAAATACACGTTGAATTAATCCTAAACCGCACAATAACGGAGCGATTGTCAGTAAATTAAAAATCAATTCACTAATACGGGTCCAGTAGGCAATAATAGCTCTGTTACAACGGCCAGGGTACGCTTGGGCTATTACGGGCTATTTAATAGACACCGAATAAAACACTAGGTGAAACGATTCTAGTTGGGTGCGTGTTACACCGTAGTGTAACGTTATTTTTTTTTGTGCTGGAATACAAGAATATGGTTGAGAATGTCGGTAATCGATAGCATTGGTGGCGGCAGGACAAAAAATGATGAAGAATGCGGATGTTTCCGTGTAACTTAGGAAAATCCTTAATCTTGGATTGATAATTGTTAAGCTGTAACCACGTGGATGCAGATTGGAGAGAAGCCAGAAAACCTTACCAAAACATCCAAAATACAGTGCACAAAATGCCAAATTCTATTGTGCATTGTACCATGCTTTGCTCAGTTCCATACACCCAAAGGGCTGTGTTGAATATGTCGACACCATGTTTTTTTTTAATAGAAAAAAAAATCATGAAATTATTCTAAAAAAAAATATCACATTTAAGTGTTACTTTTTCATTCCCCTAGCCAGGAGCTTCTTCCCCTTAAAGGATTAATGAATGTACCTGCAGCCAACTTCAACGGACGGTTTTTTTTTTTTTGGGTGGGAAATCATCAAATAACTTCTCCCGCTCTGCGCGGAGCAGGAGGGCGTGTCAGACTTTTACTGACTAAAACCCACCCGTGTTCCCTCGGTTGCCTGTGTGCCAGGGGCCGCGGTATCTCTTTCGAACAACCCGCACCCCTGGCAGGCATCGGCCCTTGCGGGCCCCATCAGTTGCTGCTGACATCTCTTTGAGGCGCGCGTGGAACACAACGCGCCGTCGACTCGGGCTTGGTCCTTACCGGACAGCGAGCTACCCATTACTCGCCGTCCGCAAGCCCGTGCCTACGGTGGCCGGGAATCAGCCTGGGATTCCCGACGCCCAGGGCGTCTCCTGCGAAGGCCACGGCTGTGAGGGCGCATGTACTGCATCTCCCTCACGTGCGCCGCCTCCCTCTTTGCGAGCATAACTGCTTCACTGAAGGAGGCGACTGCTAGCCATGCACTCTCGCTCCGTACCATGGCCTGGACCAGGGTCGGACGCGAGAGATCGCCGCCGCCGATCACCTCCACGAGGACACGGCGGTGCTCCGCCCAAGCCGGGCAGACCTCCACCGTATGCTCCACCGTGTCCTCTGGGCGATCTTCGCAATGGAAACTTCAACGGACGGTCACGGCTAAAATGATCAAAGAACTATATTTTATTACTAAGTAGCTTTTTCCAGCGGCTTCGCCCGCGTGGTGTTCGGAAATTATCTCACGGGAACGTACCTACTACTGGGATAAAAAGGATACTATGTGTTCATCGAGGTTTTGCCAAATTTCATCCAAATCCATTTAGCCGTTATTGAGTGATTGAGTAACAAACATCGAAACATCCAAACATACAAACTTTCACATTTATAACATTCATCATCATCATCATATCAGCTGAAAGACATCCACTGCTGGACATAAGCCTCCCCCAAAAGGCGACGATTTGCCATAATCGCCACGCTTGGCAGGCGGGTTGGCGATCGCAGTATGGTGGTCAAATGCACAGAGAACGCTGCTGCCCATTCTCTAGTAAGTCCCTTAGTCGCCTTCTACGAAACCCACGGGAAGAAATGTGATGATGCTATTCTTTTACATCCGGCACCACACGGAACTCCGGAACCACACGGAACTAATTTATAATATTAGTATATTAATTTGGCTCCAAATCCTTGAGCTAAAAAACTCAAAACAAAAATAATTACCGACAGCGATAGTGAAACTAATTGACGCAAAACTACAATCGCTGTTACAATACGGTGTAACAGCAGCCCACATTAAAACGTTTTCCCATTAACCTGTGAAGGAATTAAGGCGTCCGCGTGTGTTACGCTCCTTTATACAGCGTCGCTTTGTTTTATGTGTCCCGTGGTACATGGGACATGCCGTGGATTTGTTCGTATGGTCGTGCGTGTTACTTTTTGTACTTTGAAATTAGGCAACAACATACCTTGTTTCAAATTTTTTCAGACTGTTTTGACTCATACGTGGTGAGTGACACAAGGCAGTCAAGGCAATTATCTCAAATAGGCACATAAAAGGCACTTTTGAACGTCATCACATCAGCCGAAAGACGTCCATTGCTGGACATAAGCCTCTCCCAAAAGGGGAGGATTTGCCATAATCGCCACGCTTGGCAGGCGGGTTGGCGATCGCAGTATGGTGGTCAAATGCATAGAGAATGCTGCTGCCCATTCTCTAGTAAGTCCCTTAGTCGCCTTCTACGACACCCACGGGAAGAAATGGGATGATGCTATTCTTTTACGTCCGGCATCACACGGAACGTCAACATTTACATTAAAATAGAATTGATTCTAGTCGCTCCTCCCAAAATGTAGTTTCGTATGGAGAAGAATGGGCAAGAAACTCCACTGGCTGGAGTCTGTTATTTAAAACCAGCTTATACGGAACGCGCAGGAACGCAAAACTAGGATTTAAAGTACCTACCCTATGTGTTAATTCAGGTTATAAACTACCTGTGTTCCAAATATCATAAAAATCCGTTCAGCCATTTTGTGCCAATCCGGAACATACATTCAGACAAAAATTCTTGGTCACAGTTCGTTCAGTACGTTCTGTACTTTCCGCTCACCCATAAGGCCAAAAGCCGTTTCTTTATGTACGAGGAAGTCTCTTGAGAATCAGACTCGAAGGACCATAACACCACGAAATAAACCATGAAAATATTATCAATTCCCGGCCTACGGGCCACGACATTATATGGAAATTCTCTCTCAAGCAATTTGGTCAAATCTCCTCCTGAAAATTACGACACGGGGCTAAAGGTGACAATTTGTAACCATGTCACTGTAACCTTAATTCAGTTTATGTTACTATAACTGAATAAGTGCGTCTACTTGCTTTATTACGAGTAGTTGGAATTATTTTTCGGTTTTCTGTCTGTCTGTTTTGAATATTTTTAGTATATGAAAATTTTGACATATATCAAATATCAGAGCAATGATCATTGTTGATGGTTATCATAATATTTGCAGAAATACACTCCTGTAGTCAGCCTGACTTTCGGGCTTCTGACGAGCCGTAACGACTGTCAAAGATCCACGAATGACAGCCGGTACGAATGGCCTAACGTGCTTACCGAGCAACGGAGGGGTCTTGGAATGTAGAAGATGGTACACCTATCCACATACCAACCGCGGCAAGCGTAGCTTAACCTAATACTTTACCATATGCTATGCTAGCAAAAACTAAGTAGGTAAGAATCAGAGATGTAAGGCTTCCCAAACAAAAATACATTAGTGCTCCCTTCCACTACAAAAACACACAAATAACAAACAAAGAAGACCTAATTGGAGATGTTCTTCAGAAACGTTAGGTGCGAAGTACTCGCAACCGCGTTCGGCGCTCCGATTGGCCCTAGATTGGTAAAATGAAACTCACACCACGGCCTCAGTGGCCCCAGTGTGAGTTTTATTTATCTATCTTGATCAAACGCATCGAGCACGTTTGACGCTCCGATTGGTCCGTTACCAATTCAGGGTCAATCGGAGCGCCGAACGCGAACACTGCGTTTGATCGAGATGGTTAAATGAAACTCACACTAGGGCCACAGACGTATGAAAGTAAACGAGCCATAAGGAGTATGTAAAGATCGTTGCTGGTGGAGCTCTGTACCCTCTGCCTACCCCCATGGAATAAAAGCGTGAGTGTTTATATAAGTATGTATTACAGACAAGGACAGACAATGTAGAACACAATACACCGCAATGCAGTGACGAAGCAATCACGCAGTCTGCGAGCTTCATATCTTAGACAATATGCTTACGTATGCTTAATTCCTAACATACCAGCTCTTATTCATGTTTGCTAGACATAACTTGGAGCTCTGAAGGATGACCTACACGGTGGCTGGATTAGACGGAACTCTTACCATTTACCGGCACTTTTGATTGGTCAAAGAGTCGGTCAGTCAAAAAGATGAAGTTGCCCATTCTAAAACGTAGATCTCTAATTCTCTATGGAGAAGAACGGACAGGAAACTCCAAGGACACTCTTTTAAATCAAGTTATTACAATATCACTTAGCTAGGACATCATTCTTGTAGATTCTATATGTGAGAACCGTCGTCGGGACAGATCCATAATCTCTCAAATCTGCAAAGCGAACGCACTTTTAAAATTTAAAAAAATTATACCAATCCCAAATACCAGGTATACCAGATTATTTTCAAATGAAATGATTTTTTAATGGAAGTGAATTCAAGGCAAATTTTTAAATTGATTTCACCATCCTAAACATAATAAGGATATATGTTACCGGCCAAACCCAATTTCAGGCTAAACTAGTTTGTCCTAGGCCAAACAGATTTATCCTACGCGTGATATATCGTAGCCGACTAGCTTAATTAGTCGTTTCGTCAGCCTTTAGAAGTAGCGCTCGCCGGCCGCTGCCGCGGCACTACTCGCTTCGCTCGCTCGGCTCGCTCGCTTTTGGTCACAGTTCTAACCTAACCCATTTAATCGGGGTGCCCCGACTTAATAAACCAGTTCGGCCTGACATCGGGTTTGGCTGGTAACATATATATTACAAATAATACTGTTTGGCTACACATAACATTAAAATACACATAACTTTAACGTTGACTACCTCGTTGGTCTAGTGGTCGCAAGCGCTACTGCTAAGCATGAGATCTTGGGTTCGATTCCCAGGTCGGTCAAAGTGTTATTAGGTTTTTCATTCTGATTTTTTTCAATAGCAGTCCGGAGTCTGGATTTGTACCAGGACGATGGCAATAGGCTCACCCCATATGACATGGGACTTAAACGTAACTGGCGAAATGTGGGGTACTATAAGGCACGGCCCTTCGGGGAAACAAAGCGTGATGTTATTATTTTTAAATATTAGTACACATTGAAAAATCAACCCTAAAACAAATGAGCAACACAGGCACCCGCAACAAACTATGACACAACTGAAAAAACTAATTCTACTGAAGCAAACTAGCGGAAAAAGCTAGTCCTAACATTATATAGCGCGTCTTGTTTGTACGTGAAAGAACACAGATTTTTTTGCTTACGTATTGTGCCGACGAGTTTATGGGTACAAAGAATGGAATCTCTGGAATCTTTCTAGAATGGAATAGAGTGGAATTTTGCTCTGTCCATGCATTCTGGTGTCGTACATTCATTAATCTTGCGTGGAATATATGAGCACGAGCATTTGATTTAGATGGTGCAGACACAGGTGAACATGTATTTACACCTGCTTTTGATCAGCTGTTAATTGGAATTCTAATATTTAGTTATAAAAATTGCAAGAAAATCATGTATTTCTAAGAGCGGTCGTATTCTCTCAGTAATTATTTCAGTCTCAAATACTATACAACGTGTAACGGAAAGGGTATATACATACCAAGGGCACGGCTTCTTTGGATGATATCAAACGATACTGGAAGGGTTTTTTAATGCTATCTCGACATGTTCGGAAGACATGAGAATTTTTAATACATTGATACCAGAACAAATTGAAACAAACACATCACTCGGAAGAGATTTATCATGATATTGGCAAGTAACGTGGGAAGTTATTGACCTACGTAGTGCGGGACACGTTTGTTATGATTTGAATTTAAGAAACATATGAAACCGAAAATTTGGTATAAATTCTTGGAGTATTTTATTTTGGGCTGAAACTATGTATAGTGATTCTATACTAGCTATCTTTATCGCTTCAGGATAGCAATAGGGTTTCTGTTACATCCTGTATAGACTAAAATACTATTTATTTCCTTTTTTTTAGTAACTGCTCTCCTCCTGTTTGATTATAAATTGAAAATTTGTATGTTTAAATGTTTGTTACTCAATCACAATAGAACTGCTAAACGGATGTGAATAAAACTTTTTATCCCGATAGTACGTGCGCGTGGGATAATTTTCGACCGCCGCGCGGGCGAAGCCGCCGGCAAAAACTAGTTTCAATATAGACGAGAGGAGACACCTAAGATTTTCACAAGTTTTTGACATCAACTGTCTCAAAGATGTGATTGCGACTTTTTATGACCGTTTTTAAATACTGGAATTGGCTTTCTGTAGCCTATTTGGAAACACACACACTTTAAAGGTATGATTCCGAACTCCGCTGCAGTGCTTCCACTGTGGTGCTGCGCAGCAGTGCGGCCTGCCGTGCTGATTCCGAGCAAGGCGGCAGTGTCTGGGCGTGTGAATCAGAGAAATTCATCTTTTTGTTGCCAATTTACTTGTCAACTTTCACGTAGGCATTATCGCTGCGGCGGCAGACGCGTCACTACTGGTCTGTCGCGGCGGTGGAGCGACACTGCTGCTATTGATTATAAAAATACCTCAAAAAGCGCCCCACGCTTTTTAATTGAATTAAATTTTTCTACTTTTTTAGTTTGGGTTTCAAATCGTTTTTTTTTTTGTGTTATTTATTTTCAATGTTTTAGTTCGACTAAGTACAATAACGTGATTTATTTTTGGCCAGCATAATTGATCAAATTTAGGAAATCATTGAATTGTCATTGCCTTGATAAGTGTGCAAAGTTTCAAATCAATCCGAAGTTTTGAAGAGGGTGAAAATCACGTTCAAAGATTTCGTAACATAGATACATACATCCCAAGCTAATAAAAGCGTGCTAAAAACAACAAGCTCATATCCTAATTATTCCCAAAGCAACCTTGAAAAACAATACCTTTCTTCCCAGAAAATACAGAGCATTCTACCTAGGAAGGAACCTCTACCTTATCTTAAGTTTCAAAGGGGCTTCAAATCTTAATTTCACTGAACGCTCAAGGGCCTATTCGCGCCATGGTTTGTGGGCCAAAGGTATTTGTGACAAGGAACACCTCCAGGCGACAAAGCTATATAGTTTTATAGGCTCTCTGTAAACTATACGGGGGATTTAATTAAATAAGGCGGGGACGGAAGTTCGAAGAAAGGGAGATAGGTTAGGTTGGCGTTTAATTTTATAAGGGCAGATTTTTCAATAGTCAGATAACTTTTATCTGAGGAATAAGTATTGCGGTTTGACAACGTTTGTATAGAAAATACGTCATACTGTCAGATTTATTCTTCAGATAAAAGTTATCTGACTATTGAAAACTCAGCCCTAAATCAAACATATTTTGTGAAAGGCTTGTAGCTAAGGAAAAACAGCCGCACGGTCGATTGACCAGGTTAAGCTACGCTTGCCGCGGTTGGCCCGTGGAATGGCCACGACGAACGGACGGTGGACGAACAGCTTACCGTGCTTTCCGAGGTATGGAGGGGAGCTTGGTATGTAAAGATGGTCATCCATTGAGGGAGCAAGCGCGGCGAGCGTAGTTCAACCTGATCGATTGACTCATGCGGCATTCGCTCGCTTCAACTTCAAAGTTCTGTTAAATTGTAATTTGTGTGATCTGTGTGATTATAGTGTAACTCCTGCGCACCTGCGTTTCTCTTACACCCCCGCTCACCGACTAAACCTGTAGTTATCGCTTAAAACGCGCATAAAATGCTGCGTTTTGGCGTGACTATCAATCATTATGCACATTGTGAGCATATCAAAGCGACAACAACATTTTCAAATCACATCTCCTTGTTTCTACAGCCGACGGTGTGCCACAGTGTAGGAACTCGAGTTATTTACAGCTTCCCCAAATTGTCTAATCATTTTACTGTTTTTGACGTAGTTTAGATGTTTACGTAGTTAAGTGCTCGTAATTAACGTTGTGAGGAAATAGTTACCTGAATTCCGGTGGGAGTGATGTTTGTTTTGATGATAATTCGATTAAAATGTACGAAAATCCCGAAAGCTGCTTGTGTGGACACCGCGTATCGGCAAGGATAGTGGGACGCCCCCCAACTAGATGGACCGATGACTAAAGATTGCTGGGACAGACGGGATGTGGAAGGTGGAGGACAGGGTGCTGTGGCGTCGCCAGGGCGGTCTATGGCCAGCACTGGACTGCGACAGACTAAGTTGTTGTTTGTTGTTGTTGTATGAGAATTAAATTAAATATAAACCACGACTATATTCCAATAAAACTTAAAACAAAACACACGACTATGAAAAAAATGGAATGGAAAATGTGAATAAAAATTACAGTCAGCTGCACAATTTTACTGTGACAGCTCTTTTATTTCTTAGAAGTAACGACGTTTTTTTTATAGTTACGGAACAAACAGTTCAAACAAATAAAAAGTAACTTGTTACCATTTTTTTTAATGATCACATTATTTTTAACAAAAAATTATATTACGACTTTATGCAGTAGGAAAGCGAAGTTTACCTCATAAACAGATGATTTTACTCAAAGATTTAAACAGTTATTTTTAATCTGGAATCAAATCTTACGATCTTAAATAAAACACGACCAACAAAATACGGTCTACAAAGAAAAAAAACATTAATCGATTCAGTTTACTCCGAACGGCAATTTGTGTTGCCATTATAATAAACAACAGCCATCGAAGTTTATCAGATAATAGCGATCAGGTTGCCAATAAAAGCGATCCTTATTTCGAGCCAAAAATATTATGTCATCTCAGGAGACAGATCAGAAAATTACATATGAAATCAAAATGGCGTCACATCACAGAGATAGGTTTCATTATAGCCTTGAGTTCGTATAAATACTGGAGTAGATATAGTTTTCGTATAAATATCCTAATTTATCCTCCCGATATGTTAAGATATTTTTGTGATAGTGTATAATCTTATACTAGTTTAGATTCTGAGTCTCAGTAAAGTACCTATTGTGTACAGTCAGCTACGTTTAAATGTGAAAGTCATAGATCATACAAAGTTTACTTCTATTGGTAATTTTTTTTTTAAATCGAAAGGTTTAATTATTTTAATTTCACAAGTGTATATTTCTGTCATTTAGCAAAAACATTAAGTTGAACTGGACGTTTAAAAGGCCGCTTTGGCAGAATCATAATAGGAAAATATTATGAATCATAATTAAAATCGTAAAATGTTCACAAACTGACAATTCATAATATTATCTGCATAGACAGCAGGCAATTCATCTGTTTGACAGTTTTGTATCGAAATTAGTAAAATGGTCACCAAATTATGAATTGTTGTCAAATAGCAGAATCATACGGGGGATTCAGGTTCGGCAAGTGAATTGCTTTTAGAGGAATCGCTCAATGTGGCGTTTTTAGGACCCCTGAACACTTCCCTTTTAAAATCGGTGAAAACAGGAAGGAACCACATACAGCCATCGACTTTTTTACTAGATATTTCGCTTTAAACTAGTAAAACATATTGCAAAATTAACTTTTAAAATGGCACATTTTAGTGTAAACTGTTTCAATACCAATTTTAATCTCTATACAGTTCACACTGATCCATAAAAAAGCCGCACATATCTCAATTTAGACATAATAACGAAATTCTTAAACGCTGAAAATTCGTGAAAAACACCGAATTTCTATATTCAAAATCATAAAAGAATGTTGTAACCCAATTCATTGAAAAAGCCACTTAAAATTGTTTTTGCAAAACGCGCCTCCCCATATGAAAATACAGGCATTTCGATTTAGAAATTTGATAGACTGGATTTATTTTCATGGATCATAAATTGCGAATAGATTTTACAGTCAAACATTGAGCTGTACCTATTTCACAAAAAGCCACTTTAATAACAGAACTGATTCTGAAATAAAGTTTTCCAAATAAAATAATAAAAAAGAGGCGAAGAGGAAGTGCGAGTCGGAATCGTACACGACGGGGCCTACCACCGTGCAATATTTAACACAACATTTTTTTTAAGTCGCGTTTCTTGTTTAATTTTTACTATTTCTGAAATTTTATTATTTGTAGTTTTAGCAGCCATAATAGTACGATCACCAAAAGAAATAACTAATCAGGGTCGTCGGATATAGCTAAAGTTTATTATGAAACCGATGGATGATATGAAATAAAAAATAATTTAATAAATAGAACACAAAAAGTTCCTTTCTCAAAATAGATTTCATTCGATAAAATCCATCGGTTTCTTATTAAACTTCAAGACCCAGGTCACTTTTCTCTTTTGACGACTGTATCTGTACACACTGTGAAAATTTCGAGTGTCTACCTATTACGGTTCAAAGGATACAGCTCTGTAACAGATGGACGAATGGACGGACGGATAGCGGATCCTGAAGCGTCTCGTTGGCTCCCTTTGGGTACGAAACCCTGAAACCGTCCAATAGGCTGCCTATTAAAGTTTGTTAAACAAAACAGCATTGAACAGAATATTCTTATTGATTTTGTTAATAAAAATTGTAACATTTTCCTCCGCTAGCTCGGACTACCACAAAAATAATAACCATTACATTTCTGTTAGAATTAGAAAAAACTAACATCGCTGCGGGCGAACACCGTGAAATTATTTCATTCACTGGCAGACTAGATTAAAAAGTCTTTATTATTTCTCTTAGGTACCTACTTTATTAATTTAGGAATAGGTACGAATAAAAACGCTTATTGGTCTTTTGTCAGCTTTGGATTGAAAGGTGTACGCGGGGTGATTGCGGGTTAATTGCGTAATACACTAACATCGCGTAATTTACGTTGTTGAGAAGACGAATTTATTAAACACTAGCTGTGCCCGCGACTTCGTCCGCGCGGAATACTTTTTTTACTATTATTTATATATTTATATTTATATATCAATAAAAACAAATAAAATTCTAAAATAAAAGTAGCCTAAGTTAGTCCTTCTTACATCAGCTACCTGCCAGTGAAAGTCCCGTCAAAAACGGTCCAGCCATTTCAGAGATTAGCTGGAACAAACAGACAGACAGATAGACAGACAATAATTGTAAAAAAAATTTTTGGTATATTTACCGTATATAACAATATACAAACAGCGGTTATTTTAATATTACAAACAGACACTCCAATTTCATTTATATGTATAGAGTATAGATTATGTAGCAATGGATTAGTAATTTCTTTTAAAATCCTTCGCATTATGAAAGAGAGTGTTTTACGCAATTAGGGTTTTTTTTTGGTTGAGAAATCATCAAATTACTTCTCCCGTCCTGGGTGGAGCTGGGCGTGTCAGACTTTTACTGACTAAAACCCACCCGTGTTCCTTCAGTAGCCTGTGTGCCAGGGGCCACGGACTTTTGAACAACCCACACCCGTGGCAGACGCAATTAGGGTGCTGGTTGAATTTTCTGGTAGTTTCAACATTAATCAACTGAGGTTTTTCCTGTCGAATATCCTAATAAGCAGCTTAAAACTGGAATTGTTAATGGCGGAGACACACACATCCTCTTCATAACACCTACAAATCCCGGTGGTTCCTACAACTCTGATTTTGGGATCAAAGATCACACCGTCAATCAGTTTTTTTTCGCCGACTGTACTCACGCAATTTGTTCAGACGTTCTATTGGGATTCAAGTAAATTATAACTATTTATATACGTGGTGGCTTATGTCCAGCAGTGGACGTCTTTCGGGTGATATACGTGGTTATCTGATGATTATCTTGATATAACATTATCAAACCGATGCATATCTATGTATTGGAAAAAAGAGTCGAACACATCTGAATTATAAATCTGAATTAAAAAGCACTTAGTACTGCTCATTAATTACAAAATGACTGAATTTAACCCAAAATTAAAAATATATTTTCCATAGTTGTTTATTTTTTTTCGTTTTAAAATCACAACTACACAAGTACGTGGGTACAAGCAAAAACAACATTTTTTCCACTGAATTACACTCTGAAAGGCAATTTTCTTCAATAGCACGTATGAAAATAATCAATTTCATTCCCTAGGGCACTCTTCACATTCCGAGACTCTTTGAAAATGTTACTTTTATGGTATAGGTTAGCAGAGAAGCCAATGACCTCCCTGACATTATAAGTTATTACTGCAAAAAACACGTGTAAGATTTCCGATTCGGAAACAGTTGACAATTGCGCAGTGGTTAAGCGATTGACTGCGGCGCTGCGTGTCGTGGGTTCGATTTCCGCACGGAACAAATATTTGTATGAACTACAAGTAGTTGTTCCGGGTCTGGTTGTTTGTGAATGTGAGTTTAAATGTTTGTAAACGCACCCACAACACAGGAGAAATTCCTAGTATGGGGCAACATTTTTAAAAACATAAAAAAAATACCAGGTTATGGTTCTCAGACTTTTAAACTTTTCTTTTGGGATGAGAGAGATGCATGGAAGGTTCTCTATATATCATGAATGGTAACCCATCCACGGACTGACCTCGGCAACTGTAGCTTAACCATGATCGATCGACCCGTGCTGCTAGCCACTAGCCAAACAAGTAATATCTGTATCAATACGTTAAAGAAAAGTATTATGACAATGGGACCTATCATTTATAATAAAATACCTCATAGTTTTAAGGATTATTCAGTAAACATTTGTAAATCTAAGGTTACTGCACCACTAGACAAATGTTATTACTCAGTGAAAGACTTTCTAATTGATATAAATTTATCCTTTAATTAATTACAAATTTGACCAATTATGACTTATTTACCTGACTATAATAATATTAATTGACTTCACTTTAACTTCTGTTTTGTTTTGCTGACATTATTTAATTTGTATTAGTCGTTTAATTTATGTACCTAATTAATTTTCCCGCCTTAATGTAGACTGTAGCCGATCTCATTAATTTAAGTATTACATCTTATACCTGTACCTACATTCATAGCAAAGTTCTGATTCTGATTTTGAAAATCTAAACCGAAAAAACTCCTTCCAAAAATCTTCAAAAGAAAGATAAGCGTTCGTTTCCTTACGCCATCTTCACACATACACCTGCAGCTCATTGTACTCAATATAAGTACAACGAGTACAAGGGGTGTACAATTCACGCCACATAATTGGATACGTGGATAAAATGAGCCAACTGGGCCGCACTCTGATTGTTCTGGGCTTTTTTAATAACAACCTCACTCGGAGAGGGCACAGAGTTAGATGGGCTGGATGTGGCAACGAATAGATGATACAATTTGATTTTATTACACTATTACCGTAAATGAATGAAGTGCTATCGGAGACGCAGTGAACTATAGGCTGACGATCATGATGACCATGACGCTAATATATGTTCATCAGTAAGAAAATTAGGTAACTATGAAAGGAGGTATACTGATATTTGCGAGTGTATTCAATTCTGAGGTATAAAAAGAACGCAAGAGAAATAAATTACCTGCATCAATTAGACTGAATTTTTACTCTGGCTACCTTCGTAAAAATAGGATACAAATACCCAACAATTCATTTATGTCGCGTTGCAATATTTCCTGAAAGTGACTTGTAACACTTTTGGGCAGGCCGAGCTATTACAATTAAATTGTTCAAATCAAATCAAAATATTTTATTTCACATAAACCTGCAAGAGCACTTATGAAACGTCAGAAGCTAGGTGCACGGTTCCAATTTGTCGCTTCCTATGGAGAAGAGCCGGCAAGAAACTCCACGGTTACTCTTTTAAAAATAATTGGCTTTTATAATGTTTTCAAATTACAGTGATATTAGGTATGGGAGGACAGTGCAGGCCTGTCAATAAGTACCAGGTACTTAGAGCAATGAAAATAAAGAATAGAAACTGTAGGCCTACAACGTTCTCTCATTCACAATATGTAAAATGTTACACTAGCTGAGCTCACGAATTGGAAGGTCAGTCCACGATACCAGTAGGACAAAAGATGTGTCTTAAAAATATTGTTTACCGCTGGATGCGGGAAGCACAGAACCAGTCGAAGTGGTGGAGCTTGGGGGACACCTATGTCCAGCAGTGGACGTCTTTCGGCTGAAATGATGATGATGAAGATGATGAATTGTCATCATCATCATCATCATCATATCAGCCGAAATATGTCCACTGCTGGACATAACCCTCCCCCAAAATGGGAGGATTTGCCATAATCGCCACGCTTGGCAGGCGGGTTGGCGATGGCAGTACGGTGGTCAAATGCATAGAGAACGCTGCTGCCGATTTTCTAGTAAGTCCCTTAGTCGCCCTCTACGACACCCACGGGAAGTAATGGGATGGTGCTATTCTTTTACGTCCGGCACCACACGGAACAAATGAACACGATGAATTGTATTGAGCAGCAATTGAGAGTATTTACTATTTACCTACGTTGAATTCTTTTTGTCCGTTGCTAGTTACACTCTTGACCTCTTATTCATCCAACTACGCTCCGGCCTCTTCCAGCCTCCTCTAAACTCTTCGTCTCCAGCGCGAGGCCCACCATAGCCCTTTATTGCCCACAAGCGCCTATAGTCTGCCTTTCTTGTTTAGCACTTTGTATCCGTTATTATATTTTAGTTCGGACAGTGCTTATGTTTCCTCTCCGTTTATTGTCTAGAGTATTGTTTGCTTAAGTTAGTGTTTGCAAAATGACAGGAGATGTTGTTAGGTATTTATTGTTGTGTGGGTATTTAGTTGGGCGTTTCTTTGTAGGCTTTATTTCGGACTCGTTTTGTCGTATTCTTGTTTGTAATCGAGTTTTTTCTTTAGTAATTATATCATAAGCATTATCAGCTTTTAATGTTCCCACTGCTGGGACACAGGCCTCCTCCGTGTGAGAGGGGGTGGGCCGTAATCCACCACGCGTGCCCAGTGCGGGTCGGTAGATGCCACATGTCTTCTAATTTTTAGTTCTAGAACATGCCGGTTTCCTCACGATGTTTTCCTTCACCGTTTTGGGAGCAGAGGTGGTGAAATAATTTACACAAAGTAAATCGTCTGGGTTCGAACCTACGACCTACATCTCGTAAGTCGCGGCCGTTACCACTGGGCCACCACTGCTCAGTAATTAAATAGCTTGTTGCTGAAAATTGGACTTTCAGTTTTGATCGTTACAAATTCATTTTATACGGTTTTCTATTTCTAGTAAGTCAAAAATTGCAAAACTGGCCATTTCTTTTGATTGAGATACCCCGCAACTTGCTTTTGGTATATCTGTGGAAAAATGTAATGATTCTTTTCGACTAAAATTATAACTAACGCCTGGATGGGTATTTTTTTTTTTTTTTGTGGATGGGAAATCATCAAATGACTTCTCCCGCTCTGGGTGGAGCAGGAGGGCGTGTCAGACTTTTACTGATTAAAACCCACCCATGTTCTCTCAGCTGCCCGTGTGCCAGGGGCCGCGGTATCTCTTTCGAACAACCCGCACCCCTGGCAGGCATCAGCCCTTGCGAGCCCCACCAGCTGCTGCTGACGTCCCCCTGCGACGGGTCAGCAGTGGCCCCGCCGCCTACCACTTTTCGGCCATAGGGGATAGGGAGAGCGGCCAACGCTATACCGACACTCCTCTTCCCCTGCGGCCCCACCGCGTCCGCCATCAAACGGTGGCGGCCCCGTCCAGGCCACGGAAGGGAAGAGCGCTACTCAGAAGTACCGGCACTCCTGCTCCGCCGCAGCCTGTAACTCTCAGCCGCGATGCCTCCCATTCGACATCGCGGCCCGCCTCAGCTGCGATGCACCTCACCGCAACCTACTTTTTGGCCGCTACGTCGTCGGCTTGGAGGCACAAGCCCTGACGAGCGGCCCCACCTTGGGGTTCCTCTTCGCTTCACCGTGGGAGGGTGACCACGGTTACTGAGCCCCCCCGCAACGACAATGGGGGAATCCCACTGGGGGGGACGCCTGGATGGGTATCACAGTACCCCTTGGTTGCCAGATTTCGTGGAATAAACCAACATAACACACAAACAAAATATTCCTACAAACTTCTATACAAAATAAAAACCAGTGTGAACATCGGTAGCTTTCCTGGAAAAACACTGGCCATGGCTAACCGACTTTTAAAAGTGTAGCGACCAGCCGGTAACTTTTTGGAACGCATATCGTACTGACGCGTTCGAAATGTAAACAAGTGACGCTGACGGCCATGTTTTTTTAGCAGCTTCTTTTTTGAAGTAAAAAAATATACGAGTGGTTTGGTTTTTAGGTTGAAAAGAATGAAAAGGATTTTGTTGTATGATTCAATATCAATATTACCAGTCAATATCAATGGCCAGACACACATATTACATTATATACTTATTTTATCCAGATTTTCCTTCTTTTTTATCTGTATTTGTTAATGGAGGTTTCTTCTTATCTAAATTTTCTATTGACTCGCTAAGGACGAGAATTCTATTCTTAACTATTGACATTCTATTGATGTTCCAATCCATATTTTCTTTATCCATATGTCTGTATATCATATGGCTGTCATTTGTGGATCTTTGACCGTCGTTACGGGTCGTCAGAAGCCCGAAACTCTGACAACCAGCCTTACCAAGGGGTATAGTATTACCCAGTAACTGGGTTGTTGAGGTCAGATAGGCAGTCGCTCCATGTAAAATACTGGTGTTCAGCTGCACCCGGTTAGACTGGAAGCCGACTTACAAGCCGACGAACATAATTGAGAAAACGCAAGGCAGGTGATGATTTTCTTTATCCATAGTTTTATTTTATGCATATCACTTAAATGCTGAAATCCTTTCGCCTTTTCGAGGTCGTCTATGAAATGATCGTCAAGTCTATGCTTCGAATCGTGATACGCAGGAGACTGATCAAATTTAAGCTGGGTAAGGCTTTATCCGGATAGATGCTGCCAGGTCAAACAAATCGTGTGAATGTAGTAATGAAAGAAAGAAAAGAAATAAAGAAAGAATAAACGTTTATTTGCAAGTAAACATGACCAAAAAAAACGAACACACAAAAAATAATAATAAAAGTTTGAGGGAAACATGCGTCACATCCACGCAAAACGGCTATCGCTCAGCATTATGCTGCGACCCTATGCAAGACAGAGCCCCAGGGCTGGTTTGCATTTACTGTAGTGTTGAATTGGGAATCTTAGTCAGTTTAATTTCTTTGTTTTTACGAAATTTGAAGGAAATATTCATCTCTTTCAATTTTATAATCTAGGATCCTAGTAGTATTAAGAAGTATCCTACTATTCTGCTATCCTATTATAAATTCTACTAACATCAAAAGAGTGAATGTTTGTATGTTTGCAACTCAGTCACGCAAAAACGGTCGATCGAATTTCGATGAAATTTGGCACACCGATAGTTTATAAACTGGATTATCACCTGGGATACTTTTTGTTCCGATAGTACGTACCCGTGGGCTAATTTCTGACCTCCACGCGGCCGAAGCCGGTGGTAAAAGCTGGTTAGGGATGATTAAGAAAACAAAGATAAACTTTTGGCCTTTTTAAAAAAACACTAGGCGACATCTACAGTTGATGAGTAGCATTAAGAAGTTACTTAGCGCTTAAAACCTAGAGGCTAAAGCTACGACACCGATTCGCCGATGCGTCAGCGTAATGCTAAGACAACTCTTGTGGGTTGCCTAGCAACAAATTATCAACAAAATTTACGGTTTATTAGTCGATACGCACAAATTTACTCGCCTGAAAAGGGCAAAGTGACTAATTAAATCAAATTATCAAGCACCGAACGTTACTTAAAAACCCAAAATCAAGTGTCAAAAATGTAGCTAAACTTGACGGTATTTAAAATGGGCTTGATTTTGTCACTATACTTACTAAGGGTTTAACGTCAAAACACCTGAATTCACGTGACCTTTCGTTTTCACATTTCTATTTTTACCCGACTACGTCGACGCAAAGAAGAGGGTAATGATTTTGACCGATTTGTATGTATGTGTGTACACGTTCTCTCATAACTTCTAAAATACTCATCATAATTTCACAAATGAATAAGTACATCATTTGTGAAATTATTTAGTTGGAAGGGTCTTGGGTGTCCTGTCGTCCACTATAGGCTACGTGAGGTCACATTAAATTGAATACGGCGCCCTTTAAAATAAAGCCATCACAATTTCTTGTTTCATTGTTTTCATTGGGTGATTTTCCAATAGGCTGCTTTTAGTTTTTGTACCTACTTACTTTTATCACATAGCTATTTTATCAGACTTCATTTTACAGTATACAGTCAGCGTCAATAATATCGGGACGAACAGACTGTTCAAAATGATCTAAACAACTATAAAGTCAAAGTCAAAGTAAAAGTCAAAGCATTTATTTCAAATAGGCACATATAAGGCACTTTTGAACGTCAACATTTACATTAAAATAGAATTGATTCTAGTCGCCCCTTCCAAAATGTAGTTTCGTATGGAGAAGAATGGGCAAAAAACTCCACCGTTACTCTTTTAAAATGATATAACTACAATATTTAACATACATTCATTGTATAATTATGTGTGTAAACGATGCATCCAGAACAAAATTACTGTACCAAAATAGGTAAAAATAATGAAATTGAAGCAATTACAGATAAATTAATTTTATAATAGATACATGGTGCCCACACATTTACAAACATTGTAAAAGTAAATATACAATTTTCCTAGAATATTAACAAGTATGTAATCAGTCAGTGTGTGAGTTAAAGTAATCACTGAGTGTAATCAATGTCATAGTTATAATTAATTACATAATTCAATTAGCAACCAGTTTGATTTTGTCTAGACTCTAGATTGTCCTATGGAGCAGGACCAGCATGTTTCCAAGCATTCTTATCTTGGATATAATCCTCTAATTTGTAATATGCTTGTTTACAAAGTGTACTTTTCAAATGAGTTTTAATTAATCTATGAAAATTAAACATTAACTCTATGACACAAGGAATGTTTCAGAATGGTGACAGTGAACGACAGCTGTCATTCTGACGATAACTTTATTCGATTGAGATACAGTTTAATTTTCTTCGTCGTTGAGATCATTTTGAACAGTCTGTTCGTCCCGATATTTTTGACGCTTACTGTACCTACTCAACGAAATAAGACAACTCTACAGTAGAAAAATAAAGATTTATTATGAGTATTATGAATTTATGACTAGTGATCGGATATTCGGATGCATATTCATCTAAAGTTGAGAGGTTGGCTAATATGGAATGTTTTGCACCGATTTTTTTTTTAATTTAATGTAAAAAAAATGTTTTTACTAACACACACCACCCCTACTCTCACAGACTTACACCCTAGGTACATAGGAATAGGTACCAAATTTCCATCGGGGTTAATTTCTTAATAAATATGCGTCTAAATAGTTATGCAATCCTAATCATTTAGAAGTCGCTTCCATACTATACAACTGACTAGTTATGCATTCCCGGTGTTGCTGGCATCCCAGGATTTTTGTACAAAAAAAATATTTTAAGAAGCCGCTTCCATATTTTCGAAAATAAAAATTAACTTTATTTATCCGATCCCTAATTATGACGTACATAAAATAAAACAGTACAAAATGATAAGAATATCATGGGGGTGCAATATAGCAACGCTCGAATGTGAAGATAACGTTGCAATGCCATCCTTACCACTGTTTATACCACATTCTCTTGAGTACAGGGTGATGCGCGACACCCCAATATATTTAACTAAGACATTTTACTTAAACCTCCTTGTTTCACTACCCGCACTGACCCTAATGTTTGCGATCCAAGCCTGCCTATAGACACTGATCTTTTTTTTTCTTCCAGCTCGTCCCACCATCGCCATAGTTTACGGGGTATACCGCGATGCTTTCTATCTGGCTTAGGTCTCCAAAGAATGGTTATTTTGGTCCACAACGCATCGGGTTTGCGTAACACGAGGTCAGCTTAGCCCCACTTCCATTTTGCGGCTTTTTGAGCAATGTCATGTGTTTTGGGGCGCAGTGTGGTGTTGGAAATATGGTCTAGCCTCCATCGCATGTTAGCAAACCATGAGTTTGGACTTTTGAATGTTTGTCACACCAGGCACACACGAGCAATTTAACTAGCATAATTACACAATGAGCGGATGAGTTCCTTGTGGAGTTTCTTGCCTATTCTTCTCCATACGAAACTTCCTATTTGAAAGGGCGACTAGAATCAATTATATAAAATGTAAATGTTGATATTCAAAAGTGCCTTTTATATGCCCGTTTGAAATAAATGCTTTGACTTCGTCATTAGACCAGTAAATAAAATCATCTATTCGTACAAACATCTATATTAATCATTCATTTTAATTTTGCCTTATTTAACCATCTGTGAGTGTTCACCATTAAATCTACACGAGTAAAATTTTATGTACAACATTTATAATTGGCGTGCAACTGACTGAATACATTTGAAATGTAGCTACTGTTGAAAACTGGGCCTTTTTAGCGCAGCCATGAGGCACACTGTAATGCTAGTTTCTGACATCACACTTCACACTTTTTGTTAATTTTTATTTTTATTTAAGGTTTTTTTTTGCCAGTCATATTTGTACTAAACTTAATTAGCAATAATATACCATCATACCTTGTTTGCTAGAAGGGTTGGGCAAAGGTTGTAACAAGGAGCGAGCCTATTGCCTTCAAAACGGACAAAAATCTAGACCGCAGGCTACTACTCCATTAAGAAATTCCATAAAGAAAAACCCAATAACACTTTGCCCGACTCCGGAATCGAACTCAGAACCTTATGCTCAGCAGTAGCACTTGCGACCACTAGACCAATGACTTATCAATAGTTTACAAAATAATCCCAAATAATGAACTTAGAGATCACTCTGTACACATAACAGTCCTTGAGCATGTTCGCTGACATTAGTAGGACATTAAGGGCGTCTCCTCGGTATTCAGGTAATATCTTACAGCAGAATCCGCCACCAGGTAAGGTAGACCTCTCAGAGGAGAGACCTCCGATGGGGATAAACAGGTACAGAGTGATGTGGGAGGCCCAAAAATAGTGGACGCGTGGATAGATTGAGGCTTTTGAAAATATACGGTGATGAGTTTGGTTTGCAGACGTAGAATATGTCTAGGTTTAAAAAATAAATAACAACTTCGTCCGTTTTTGGAGTCAGTTAAAATAGTTCAGAGTATTATTACAAGATTTGAAAAGCTAATTTCGATGTCATAGGTTTGGAATGAATAAATGTAATCACAACAAAACCATTCGGCTATACCCAAAATAGTCCAACAACAAATCCGCTATAAAAAACCTCCTTTTCTGGTAACTCGGTTAAATAAAGTTAAGTTTAGAGTATCCTACAAGTTATAAATTAACAAAAGACACATTGTAGATGATAGTCTAACAGTGTTTTGGTTTTTTAGAAAAAAATTGTCAATGAAGACAGCAATATAATTTGGCGATATCCAAAATAGCCTAGGAGTGAATGCGCTGACTGGTGATCGATGGTGTAGAATCCTGTTGATCCCGTATGTAAGCAGATTAGATCACTACACTGGCTTAATAACTCACAAAGTAACTCCTTCCAACCTCTTTCCCGACATTCGTGATGAACTGAGAGTTAACAAGTGACAGCTACTTTAATACTTATGTGAATCAGAAAGAAAGAAAGAAAATACATTTATTTAGCACAGACTAAAAAGCACACAATATGCAGCAAAATAAATATATTAAAAAACGAACAAAAACTGTAAAGTGCGTCAAAGTGTGCCTCACGGCTGCTCTAAAAAGGCCCAGTTCAGCACAAATGCCAGACGACAACTAGTGACTGACGCTGGTTTTCAACTGGACCTGATGTGTGAGGTGACGGATGTAAATGACAGCTTTAAACCAATACTGCAACGTGACGTGTGTATGCATACATAAATAAAATAAATTTGTGTCAGATAAAATAAATAAAATAGTAACGAGTAGTACTTATGAAGTGAGAATGTTGATATTTATATATAGTTTGTTAGCTAGTAATTAAGTTTAGTAACTATTTTAAAATACATAATTGTGTTAAATATTTTAAAAGATAGTAAAATAGAGTGTGATATTTAATAAAATTGCAACACAAAACAAATAGAGAGAGTAAACAAATAAATGAGACGGAAGCATGATAGACCTTCACTAATATGAAGAGATATATAAAGAGTTTAGGATAATTAGCTTATATTGATCCCATTGCTGGGGCACAGGACTCATCTCGGTGAGAGGGCGCGGGCCGGAATCCAGCACGCAAGCCTTGTGTGGGTGGGTAGATGTCACATGTCTCCGAATTTTTAGTTCTAGGAGATGCCGGCTTCCTCACGATGTTTTCCTTCACCGTTTTGAGAGCAACAGTGATGAACTAATTTTCACAAGCAAAAGCGCTTCAACACACGACTTACAACTTCGAAATCCGTTCCTACTGGATCACCACTTTTTCTTTTGTTAAACATCTCGCAGTTCAACCAAAAAGGAGGTTGTCGTCTGGTTAACCGGACTTGCCTGTGGGCTGCCTCAAATATACATTAAGGCCTCGAGCCTTCGAGACTTCGCCTCGAGCGAATTTACACACACAAACGCGCCTATCTGGGTTCAAACCTATGACCTTACAACTCATAAGTCACGGCCGTTACCTCTGAGCCACCACTGCTCTTAATATAATTTACAATCCTACTTATACCCACTTATTTGTTACTCTTTCACGGAAAAACGGCTGAACGGATTTGAATGAAATTTGGCACACAGGTAGTTTGTAACCTGGAATGAATCATAGAATACTTTTTATCCCGGTACTACGTTCCCGTGGGATAGTTTTCGACCCCAACGCGGGCGAAGCCGCTGGCAAAAGCTGGTGTCTATTAAATAGAAACTAGTGGTCGATCAGTGATCGAAATTCGAGAATAATTGATTTCAATTTAACTTATGAACGAATGCATTACGAGTATTATAAAAAAAAAAGCTTGTAATATTAACTTTCTACACTCCTCCATATTAACAATGCCAAATATCATATTCCTCCGTCCACGTAATTTACGTATTAATGTGTAGGTACTACAAACCCCATTTCTTCCCGTGGGTGTCGTAGAAGGCGACTAAGGAACTTACTAGAGAATGGGTTCTCTACACATTTGACCATCATACTGCGATCGCCAAACCCCTGCCAAGCGTGGCGATTATGGCAAATTCCCCCCTTTTGGGGGAGGCTTACATCCAGCAGTGGACGTCTTTCGGCTGATATGATGACTACAAATGGATCATAAATTCGAACCCCACCTGCTGCACGATTGACGTGAACCCACTCCCAAGGCTAGATGATGATAATGTTTCGAAATCAGCAATTAATTTAAGTTTCAATGCTTCAACACGATCGACATAATTTACTTGCAATCGTGTCGAAGAAACTGCCGAATCGACAGGTCGTGGGCACGAAATAGATGTAACGAAATTATTTCTGAACCATTCGGCATCGAATTGATACCTTTGTTTTGGTAGGGTGGTCTTACATCTGAAGTAAAAGTGTGTAAATCTACTGATTGATTCTTTCCATGTTTCGAGCGAACGAATTTATTCATCAGGCCTTTTGGATTTTATAAATCTGTGATCATGTTAATTTTATCTCACTAACCGATTAGTATAATTGACACATACATATATAAAATCACGCTTTGTTCCTATGGGATTAGACAAACTAATAAATCTTTACGTATTCCTTTTGCCTCGTTTACGTTCGTACACCTGAAATACAGGGTTACTAGTAATTCGACGTATATCCGTCAGGAGGTGATAGGGGGTCAGAATGCAACAAATTGAACCCCCATATGTGTGGCCAAAATTCAATAGTTTTCATGATATTTGAATTTTAAGGGTCTTTCCATATTTACTCAAAATTTGACATTTAATTCCAAATAAAAAAAAACTACATATTGAATGGGTACCATTAAAAATGATATCGTAGCTGGCACTTCAATTAAGCTATGAACATAATTAAAAGTACTTAATTCTACAAAATAATTAAAATAATGAGCGATTTAAGAATACTGTCTTACAAATATTTTCATTTTACGCTTCAAAAATATCTCAAAAACTATTGAATTTCGGCCATACATATGGGGGTTCAGATTGCTGCATTCTGCCCCCCCTATCAGCTTCTGACGGATATACGTCGAATTATAATTAACCCTGTATATGCACGCCTGGTGCGAGTACTAAGCACCCGATCTTTCTGAGGAACAGATAATATAATTAAGAGATATTATTAATATGATGGTAATAAAATTACTATCTAATTTGTTGCTTAACTATTTGATATTGACCGTAAATAAGGCATCTGCAGTCCGACCGGGTTTGAACATCCTGGTATCAACTTTCACAACATCCTACCAACTAGTCCCAACGTTCATGAGGCTTCTCACTGGATCTGGTTCCCTGATTGTTTCCGCGTTATTTATTTGTGGAGTTTCTTCTGAAAAATTTGGTTCTACTATTTATCATCCATTTATACACTGTGACTAAAATGTCACAGTGTATAAATGGATGATAAATAGTGGAACCAAGTTTTTCGTCGTCTTACAAAGGTGGTCCACTTAAAGTATCCGTCATAAAATACGTTTAGACTCGATTAAAACTTTGTCACCATTAATTAATATAATAGGTACAAAGAAAAATAAATAATGCTTTAGAATTATGAAACAGCCTCCCTGTTAATAATGTTTACGTATCAAACGATAGAAGATATCTGCCTACCTACCATTACATTCCATCTCCATAACAGGGTTATTTCAAACTACACTTGGTATACAATTGTAGTCTTTGAACTACACAATGCGTCTTAGTAGATGATATTTTCATTTTTTTAATTATGCAAATGTTCAATTTTTTTTTTTTAATACATGATTAGTAGTCATTGGATACATGAAGTGGGCTGCCGTTGTAAGACGACTAAAATGTCACGGTGTATTGTACCTTTTATGCCACCAAGAATGTTAGTGTTTCGGGTGCGTGTCTGCCTGACGCTTATGTATCTATACAATTAAGTAAAAAGTGTATACGTGTCATGTAAAAGACCAGCTTATTACTAAACACTTATGAAAGTACCATCATCAATTCTCCTGACCTTATCACATGTAACATATATCTTTCTTCCACGCTTCTCTATCAGTCGTCATCTCCGTAGTCACACCCTTTCTAACCATATCATCATTCACACAGTCCCTCCATTGTTTCTTTGGTCTCTCCCTCTTTTTACATACTTATGAAAGCATATACGGTACTTTTAACAAAAAATATTTTTTTAATGATTGTCTGTCGGTTTGTCTGTTTAATCAAATTTTGACGGGACTTTCACTTTCACTGGCAGGTAACTGTTATAAGGCAAAACGTTGGCTATTTTTGAAATAGCATTAGGATTCCGCGCAAAAATAAAACCCATGAAATCCAATATGCATGCGAAAGAAGACGCGGACACAGGCTACTTTTACCAAAACCTTTATTTTTGAATGCCAAGTACAGTACAGTGATGTAGTCTAAGAAGTATTGTAATAAATAGAGATCCACCTAGCCTATCCATTGCTAAACTTAGGCCTTTCCAATAAGAACCCATTTATCTTGATCCTTCGTTTACTCTCATTCATGGGCTACCGCAATATTTGGATCAGTTATCTTGCCATAAAATTAAATCAAACATCACAATTCTCAAAAAAAAAATATGCATTTCATATTTAACAACGGAAACATACCAAAGACACCATCGTATGTTTCCATTCCCACCTCATTTTGCAACCTGTCCATCCAACCTTGGCACCTAGCATTCTGATATCTTACTTTAACGAGTCTGAGCTAAGTTATTCAAAGGACACGAGATAATAACTTGGCAAAACACTCTAATGTCTATTAAAGTCATAATCTTGTCAGTTTTACATTAGTCGCGATTATTTATCTGCTAGACATTTATGTATCTCATTTGCCACGGTATAATTATTGTGTTTTAAATATTTTAATTTAATTTACACTAATGGTACTCTCCCATAAGTTATAAACCGTTCATTTATCACTTTTTGTGGGAGTGCGTCATTGGTAACTTTAACCTAGCAGGTTTTTGCCATTCAAAAGACTTTGTTAAGAACTTAGACTATTATATGTACCAGTATTCAATAATAAAGCATCTATAACTTATTGTATTTCTTTATAATCTTATTCTTAGCGTGTCGATACCAGTCTTGTGTTTAGATTGCCAGTTAGCCCAGAATTTTTATACGTTTTTGGCACTTTCAGCAGCGCCCAGCTCCTTTCTTTATAATAACATAGACTATCATTATTGTTCCCAATATGACGACTGAAAGTTGTATTCTATAAGTGCTCATCTGAATGTTATCCAATTAATAATTATATAAATGATTGTATAATGATCAAATCGTTTACTTTTAAATGGTGAATGCAATGAGTTTATTCATAACTTTGTAAGCCGGATATTACAACAAGATGTCTTGCATCAATAATATTGCTTCAAAATCATCTCTTTAGAAACTATCCACTGAACTGTTTCACATACCTTCCATTAAGACACCCCTCAAACCTCACACGACATTTCAAAAGACATGTTTACGCTATAAAAATCAAGAACGCCCCCCATAGCCTCAGGACACGATAGTATAGACCCTTGGGGTACCCCGTTTCCAGTTGATTTGGCAACAGCATTTAGCACAGTCATTCACTAATGGACATCTGACGGAGGGGACGAGACGAGACGTGACCGTTTTAAAAGAGATCTGAAGGTTTCAAAAATGTGCCGAATCAGATCTGATAGGTACGGATTTTGTTTGAAACTAGGCCAGATTTTTAGGCAAGATGTCTAGGGTTGTAGATTACGTTGGGAGTTAAAGGCTTTTTTTCTGCTTGTAAATAAAAACAGCGTTAAAACGCGAGTTGTGGTGGGTACGCACGGCAACATATCAAGCAATTTTTCCAGTATAAATGATAAATGATTTATTTCTGTAAGTAGGTTTGTACAAACACTTACACGTCAATTATATTTTTTAAACTAGATGAGATCGGCATTTTCTATCTGACTACTCTGAGAAGAAAGGCCGACCCAAACTCAAAGGTCGCAGTCTCTTTTAAAATCTAGACATAATCTTGGTCAGATCATATGAGGACCATGTGGATTGGTGTCTGTAATGGTATTTTGAGGAAAGAACCACACAGTTTGAGTGGACCCATAGATATCCATCGATCGATATCCATGAGTGGACCTGTCCAATCAGTGAACGCATTTATCCGTAATCATGCAGCTCAACTTAGAACTTGCGGAGTTATACTATACGCTTTGACTTCTCACTGTAGGAAAAGCCTATGCAATGCGAACTCAGCTGAAACTGGAAATGTATAAATAGATTTGTTGCCGTGTGTACGAATTCGCGTTCAAATATAACGTTAAATTGATGTGTCTGTGTCTTACTTACTTTTAATTCTATCTACCAATCTATCTACCAATGTTCGCCTAACCTTAGTAATAATAACATATGTAGGTTGCCTATATTTTCGAACAGAAATAATTAGTCTAGAACTTTCCCAAGAGGGTGGGTGGTCAGATAAGTTTAACAAGATGAGGCTTGATAGAAAATAAGTTTGCTAGCTGGATGTCTGTTTATTATTCAAAAAGAAGAACTACAGTAGTTTGTTAACTCGCATCTGCCGTAAATACACAAGAATAGCTAATTCCGTGATAAAAATATAGCCAGTCAGCATTGTTAAAGGTCCAATGGCCAGTAGACCAGACGAGTCCTCGAGTGTATTGGTAAGCGTAGCGTGGGACGTCCCCCAGCTAGAAGGACCGAGACTTTAAATTGCTGGCTGGGGCAGACTGGATGCGGAAGGCGGAGGACAAGATGTTGTTGTGGTGCAGATAGGCTGAGTTGATTGACATTTCAGCTATCTATTGGTGATTTAAGATTGTAAAGCTACGTTTACCTAGAAGAGCGCTGTGACGACTCTCATGAAAATGATGGTAGCGGAGTTTATCTTTACTGTGTCAAAAAGCGCTTTCTAAGAAAAATCACAAACTTTCTTCCACAAATAACGTTTCAGTAACAACTTTCGCTGGTAAGTTACAGACACAGAGAATTCCTAGGCAACTGTAGATTGGTTATTTATGAGCAGCGTTGTAGATGACCTTAAGTACTTCAAAAACAAATGAAGCTCTCTCGTTTCGAAATATCACTCACTTACTCACTATAAGGTCAATTCAGTGAGGTTCTAAATGAAGGTGGACGTCCGAAATAGCCTGCGAAATTCAAATTTTCTTAGATTTTTTTGCAATTTGCAGGTCATAGTTAAATTGTATGCACCATTGTTGTAACCTTAACAGAAAACCAGTACAGCGGAGTCAGGCTGACTTTCATTTTACAGTTCAACAACATTCATTGCATAAATAATTAATTAATTAATTGAGTTTTTGTTTTCAATTAATTAATTTATTATTTATTATTAACGTTATTAGCGTTATTAACGTTGTGGAGTAGACAAATTTTTCAAACATATGAAACAATTGACTGGCAATCATGTTCAAAATCATTCAGACTCTGATAAAGGTGTTACGCAATTAGAGTGCAGGTTTCAAACCTGCAACCTGCTTTTAATAAAGCGGATTTATAAACTTCCAGTAATTAAAGCTTTAAACAAACTAGGTAACTTTAAACCAGTAGTCTATTTTGCTAAGCACCCACCTTTTTAGATGCTACGTTACTTGTTTGTTAACAAAGCAGTAACTAAGAAGGAAGTTTAAGAAACTTGCAACCCCTTTGGAGGGTCTGGTTGAAATTAGTAAGGTGTTGCTACAAGTAAAAACTGGTCAGGTGCGTGTTGGACCACGTACAATGAAGGGTCCCGTAATTGGGATGAATTTATCCCGAAAACAAACTTAAGAGCATACAATCAACGCGGACTGGCAACAACGCATTTATAGTAGTTTTTCGTGATTATTTAATGAAATAAAAACAAAAGTAAACATTTTTTTCAACCAGGCACTAGATCGTTGGTATTTTCAAGTTTGTATGCCATTTTACAGTTATTTTTGTATTTACTTATAAAATTCGACATACCGTCAATTATTTTCTATTTTTATTACTTAGAACGATTAAATGTTTTTATTAAAGAGTAAATGTTAAAAATAATTATAAATACCAACGATCTAGTGCTTGGCTGAAAAAAAGTAGTACTTTTGCTTGTATTTAATGAAATAATCACGAAAAACTACTATAAATGCGTTGTTTCCAGCCCGCGTGGAATGAATGCTCTTAACGTTGTAGTTGAAAAACTTGATACATCGATATACGTCACACCCAATTCTCTAACTGCAAATGTAAGATTGTAATCCCAAAAAAATATGTTTAATGAGATTTACTAGCTAGCTAACTAGCCTGTATTGTACAGGGCAAAGGTCTCCCTCTCCCTCTTCCACACAATTCTGTCCTTTGCCAGTACTGGCCAGTCCCTGCGGAAGGAGTCAAGGTCGTCCCGCCATCTTCGTCTCGGTCTGCCGCGATGGCGTCGTGCGTTCAGTGGGGCCCAATCGGTGGTTCTTTTAGCCCACTGGTCGTCTGACATGCGGCAGACGTGCCCGACCCGGTCCTTACCAGCTTTCTGGGTGACGACCGTGACCTTGATGTCAGCCGAACCCCCAGCATAGTGCGCTCCATGGCTTGCTGGCAAACCTCGAGCCTAGACCTCTGTTGAAGTGTCAAAGAAATGGGGAGAATACACCTGTCCATAATTCTCCGTTTGAGACATAGTGGTCCTTTAAGAAGACTTTTCATTGAGCAATAGCTCCTCCAGGCGCTCTCGGTGCGTCAAGCAACTTCTTTAGAGATTTAACTACTAACAAATTAAAGATTTTTATCTTTACTGGTGCTGTGTGACCATACTTCTTGCCAAATTTCATTATTCTAGTTCAACAGAAACTACCTTAAAGGATTTGATTTATTTGTGAGTATCAATATAATGTCGCATAAACGACCGTTAATATTATTTTAATTATTGCGTTGACTTAGAAGCTTGATGTTTAAGAGCTCCAAGTCAAATTGATACCTCCACGCGTTCCTGATAAAAAGGGTCCTCACAGACTGACGGACGAACGGACGGACAGCGAAGTGAGCCTATAAGGGTTTCGTTTTATCCTTTTGAGTTACGGAACCCTACAAATGGAGGAAAACAAGTTTAATGGACTTTATTATAAGGTTTTAAGTTGTTTGAGATAAGTTTAACTTGAGGTGAGTGGCGTTGTAGTTCCATCGTTTTCCAATATTGGTCCTAAGGTGCTTTATCTAACTGACCTATTAGGACCAAAACTATGGCAAGAAGACACACAATACACTACATCCAATCTATAATAAACTAATATTACATAATATCACACCAGTATTCCCCGCATGTCCCATGTAATAGGGGCGTGCCTATTGCCATCAACCGGGCACAAATCTGGACTCCGGGCTGTTACTGAGAAATTTCAGATGGAAAACCCATTAACACATTCCCCACCCGGTATTCGAACCCAGGACCTTTTGCTCACGAGCAGCGCTTGTGATCACAAGACACTCACTTCTCTCTTGTGACATCATGATCTACCTGGTTTCCCAAATATGTTGGAGTCGGCTTCCAGTTGAACCCGACGCAGCTGAATACCAGTATTTTAAATGGAGCGACTGCCTATCTGACCGCCACAACCCAGTTACTGGGTAATACGATCCCCCTTGGTAAGACTGGTTGTTACGCTTCTGGCGAACTGTAACGAATGTCAAAGATCCACAATTTTATTTATTTATTGGCTCATAAAAAAGTGTTACAAATATTAATGGCTGATCTTTGCGTTATGCTCGTGAACGGGTGCTGCTTGTGGTGACTGGTCGTCTTGCTGACCATGATTTTGTTATTGTTGCTAATAATTACCTACCTGTTTATTTATTTTACGTCGATGGTCCTAGGTTATCATTTGTAAACATAATCCAGCATTGCATATGTAAGCTATCACGCCATTTATACCAGGAGACTTTTATTTTGGTGGTATGCGTTGTTTACTTTTTATCTTTTGTGCTTGAGTTAAGTTTTCATTTTATTTGTTGGTATGTTAGCATGGCTAGCTGACATATGACAAATTATTTAAGTTCTGTGTCTCGTAATGTTGATTACTTTGCCGACCTATGTACAGAATCAAGTCTATCTAACTAAACAGACAGCTGTGCTGCTGGGGAGTTTGTTGCGCCACTTCTTCTTCCCAGCTAAACCACTAGGAAGTGGTGAAGGGCGGGCGTTTTGGGGGATTGTTTTATGTAATTTTGACATTCGAAAAGTGCTGATTCTCAGCTTAATTTACTAATAAATTACTTTTGATTTTCATTTTGATTGAGGTGTGACACTACATCCCGCACTAGGACACCGTGTGTCGCAGGATCCAGTCTCTTTCGACAGATTATAAGATATTATGAAATAGGTATATCAAATATTATAACACTTTTCAAATCCGACTCCTATAATGTCATGACACACATTATTATTGCACTGTAACTGGAATGCCAACAGCCCTATACACGAGCAACGGTTTAAATAATTAAGTAATTCTCTAAAACTATGACTAAATTATTCACTAAAACTAACACTACATAATTCACCAAAACTAATAAGTGGTTACCAAAAGTATGTGTACATGTGATGAGTGTATATGTCGCAGCCACCAGGTTAAATTAGCCAGCTAATTGGACACCTAGGCCGTTCATTAAACGCCGGTATCCAATTGGATGCCTAGGCCGATAGTTAATTGAACTAGAATCATTCAACGTTTAACAGCTTGGCGTATTGAAAGTCAGCCCTTTGAAGATGACTGACCAAGACTCAGCCAAGTGATTTAAATTTAGTTCGGTTTTTTCCACTGCGGCGCTAGTAGTCACCAAAGCAATATGGCGTCACGTCAATAGCCCAAAACGTGAATGTTAATTTTCGTTCTTGTGTGCAAAATTAAGTGAAATATTTTTTTTCAATAATTTATTTATTTAGAAACATTTCACTAGTACGCACGGCTACACATGAAGCTATGATTTCTAGTATAAGCTGATCTCGCATTGCATTGGATTTCCGTACAATGCGAGATCAGCGTAAACTGGAAATTTATAACTTGATGTGTAGCCATGTGTACTAGTTACTTACTAAGAAGTAGCTATTAGGTCTACATATACATCACAAATTCATCAATATCCAATTTAACTAAACGACTACGCAACATTCAGCCATCTGGTTAAACGTTTCGCTCAATGACTTGGCTAGTTGTCCTTCAGCTATTTAATTGGATGCCGACGTTTAATGAACGGCCTAGGCGTCCAATTAGCTAGCTAATTTAACCAGATGACTGCGACATATGTTCGACAATGTGATGAGTGTTAGTGTGTGTGTGTGAGGGTGTGTCTGTGTGTGTGTGATGAGTGTATGATGCAAATGATAGCCGGGACCAACGGCTTTACGTACTTTACGAGGTACGGAAAGGTCTCGGTATGTAAATATCGTCACCCATCCACGGACCAACCGCGGCAAGCGTTGCTTAACCTGATGAATTTACCCGTGCAACTATTATTACTTAGCCACGAGCCCCTCTCTTCCTACTGTGACATCATTGAATATTTTAGTACAATAATTATTACCAACACAGTCTGAATTAGATTTAGTACTGACCATACATACAGTGTCATAAAAACTTTGCTGCTTCAACATTAGCCCGCCTAATCATAACCTTATTTTGTTAATGATACGGTTCAAAATCGTCCAGCACATTACACGAAATATATCAGACGGCAACAAAGTTAGTTTTCAATTGCTTTGACACTTATTTTGTGATACATAGGGTTGGATTTTGAATGTATAATCGTGTTGAAGTTTTGTATGGATTAATAGGATAAAGTCAAATCACGTAGTAATAATGATCGTGGGATTGTCTAACACTATTGCGTTGGAATGCTTATTATTTATTGTGGTAACACTAGAACTAAGCACTATTAAAATAGTAATCGTATAACAAGTTGGTAGAAAAACATTATTTCCTGTTAAACATAGTACCCTTTCTTTGCTACCCTGTAGTTCGATTTTAACTTTCTAAGCATTAAAATCCGCAATCACAAAATACGTAAGTCAGAAACTAAAAAAAAAACAGTAAAACAAAGAGATAGAAAGCGCGATCCGAAGCGGGAAAGCAATAAAAATATAATAAAACCGGTATACATAATGAATGTCGAGGTGAATCAGACCCAAATGTATTCTTTTGATATTTAAATGTTCGACTAATGAAATGATCCCCTGGGATTGGTTGGATCTCGAACGCAGTACATTCGATTTTCGAACTTTTGAAAAGTAAGTTTTTGTGGTTGTGGCAGTTTTGTTCTTCGGACGTGATTAATGCGGTGAGGGGTTTTAGAGTTCCGTAGATCTACAGTGAGTTATAAAAAATTTGTATGTCACAGAAATGTTACAATGTAATTGTATTTTCATCTAATTAGGGAAAATTACAGGAACAAGAAGCGAAAGCTTTCTTTTTTTGTAACTTCTTATAAAGATCTAAAAACGCTCTTTTTTGCGGAGTAATTTCGTAACATAAAATTACAACTGATCGCAATGGGTTTATTACTTATGAAGCAATATATATGGTGCAGAGATAAGTCGGGACGATACTTTAAAAGGATTTAAAAAAAAAAAATAATACAGTTTGTTGCCAAATAGGACTCTCAATGTGTTTACTGTATAATAATTAGAGATCGGATATTCGGATGCATATTCACCTAAAGTTGAGAGGTTGGCTAAAATGGAATGCGCTTTTGTACCGATTTTTTTTATTAAATGTTAAAAAAAATGTTTTTACTAACACACACCACCCCTACTCTTACAGACTTACACCCTAGGTACATAGGTATAGGTATCAAATTTCAATCGGGGTTAATTTCTTGATAAATATGCGTCTGAATAGTTATGCAATCCTAATCATTTAGAAGACGCTTCCATAATAAACAACTGACTAGTTATGCATTTCCGGTGTTGCTGGCATCCCAGGATTTTTGTACAAAAAAATATTTTAAGAAGCCGCTTCCATATTTTCCTAACTAAAAATTAACTTGGTAAATATGCATCCGATTATCCGATCCCTAATTATAATTCACGATTAAGTGCCCTTGTTGGCAATAAACTAGATTATTTCAATGTTAAAATCCCTTTTAAAGTTTCGTTCCGATTCACCCCTGCATCCCTATTCTCCCCGTGAGTAGGTACCTACCTACAATTAAAAAAATACATTGTTTCGATTCCCATTTCATACATAAATGAGCTTTATTTCAATGCTAATGAAAAAGACCAGAATCACCTAACAAAAAACAACATCTAAAGGTCTTCATATCCTTATAGGGAAAATGAACAATCACACGTGTTGACGTTAAAGACCCTCGTCCTTGAACAACACTCCTCGTACACCAGTACACCAACCAAAAACAACTAATTAATATACTACAATACAGGGTCAAATTAAATTATCTACCGAAACTTCACAGACGACGTGTATCGACATCCAAACATGATTTGAAAATAAAAAAATATATTATACGAGTTTTTTTTGGCTCATCAACCCGCAGGAAGTGTTGACAGGGCTTTTGGCTACTTATACTTAGCATGTGTGTATTTTATGTATTGTGTTCGTTTGTTTGTGCAGAATAAACATTTAAGGCTCGTGCAGACTAGCGCGACGCGACGGTCATGTCGCGACACTCGTAGAACAATTTCTATAAAAACTTAATGAAAATTGTTCTACAAGTGTCGCGTCGCGGCTGTTTGAAGAAGCCTTTATTCTTTCTTTCTTAACTTGAAGTATCAGTTTAAAATATCCCTGTTTTTGTGTAAACTTCATAGACGTGACAGGAATTGGTATTTAGTCAGGGTAAAACAAAAAAAAAGTTTTCTTAAACACATTTTTAACTAACATCGCCACCTATCACTTTACTGACAAATGAGGCTGGCACTGGCTGGACAGATCGACTCAATCTGTGCGGTTCTTTCCTCAAAAGATCATTTCAGACGTCAGTTTACATGGTCTTCATTTGATCTGACCGATATTATGCCTGGACTTTAAAACTGACTGTGTCCTCTGAGTTTATTTCGGCCTTTCTTAAAGCAGTCAGATAAGAAAAGCCGACCTCATCTAGTTTTTGACGTGTAAGTAAAAGTGTTTGTGCAAACCTACTTATACAAATAAAATCATCTAGCACCTACGGTCGTTGACTCCTCAAAAAATAAAAATAAATCTTTTTATTTTTATTTAATGGAGTTAAGATATCGGTACATTACGTATTCAAAGTTTCGCTAGCTAATTTAACGTGACCTTGTATACATAACAAAGTACCGACCTACACATACATGTTCGTCCTTAGGGAATCATTATAATATTTTGTGGTATTTCTTATATTTAACGAGAAGTAGGCACGCGAACTGCTTGTGAAGTATTTATTATTAATAATTTTCCGTCTACTTTAGGTATTCGATGGATATTCGGTTTCGTTGTAATTGACTGGATAAATTAATTAGGTTCTAAAAGTTTTGGTATTAATTAGGTATCACATATATCTGGCTAATATTAGATTTTACCTGTTTAAGGAGGAATACAATGGCGTGCCCGTTTAATTACTACCTATATCTTTATAAATTGACACTTACGAAGGGACATATTTTCAACATGGCATCGGAAGCACGCCAGCTTAAAAATATTCACCGTTCATCGGTGTGGTGGTTACATCAGCACGACATCAGCAAGCCTATACCCCCGAAGGGTTAGGCAGAGGCGTAGGTAGGTACCTATAGTACACCCAAATTTCGCCAGTTATGTTCCAGTCCCGTGTAATAGGGGGTGAGCTTATAGCCATCAACGTAGCACAAATCCAGACTCCGATGCTGAGAAATTCGAAATGGAAAAAGCCAATGACACTTTGCCCGACCCGGACATCGAACCCAGGATCTCATGCTCTGCAATAGCGCTTTCTACCAACAAGGCAGTCAAAGCATGGTGATTATTACATAGAAATACTAAGACGAATAAATAAAATACAATATGTAACAAAAACCCTGTTGTTCCTTCTACCCACGTTTTCAGAATCGGTGTACATATGTAATAAAACAAGTAATTTATAAAAAAACTGTTCAAGAAAAATAATTCAAATAAATATTTAATTATGAATATTTGTAATGTTTAACTGATTTTGATTACATCAAAGAAAGCCGCCGAGCTCGTAGTCTATTGTGCGAAATAAGGATACTTGTAAAATCAGATACTGTAAATATTTTTTTGAATGTGTCGATTTTAATAGTTATTTGATATTGAACTCTCGACTAGCCAATGCTTATTTTTTTAACCGACTTCAAAAAAAGGAGGAGGTTCTCAATTCGACTGTATGTTTTTTTAAATGTTTGTTACCTCATAACTTTCGCCTGGGTGAACCGATTTTGATGATTCATTTTTATTTGAAAGCTCGTGCTTCCCGTATGGTCCCATTTCAATTGCATATAGATCTGATGATGCGTTTCGGAGACAGACAACGGACAGAACTCTTCAAAAAATAACAGTAAATAAACCGCGATTGCTGCTATCGCATAAATATGTATTATTTTGACCCCAAGGATGATGAAATTTCGAATTAGTGGGGTAGGTACTATAACTAAATAGTGAAAAATAAAAACTTTTTCCAAAAAAACAACCGACTTCCGAAAAAATAACTTTAATTTCGGAAGGCGGTGACAAAAAATTTAATACATATCCAAAGTCACCGCCTTCCGAAATTAACAACAACAATAGTAACAGACAATCCGCTGTGCAGGGCATGTAGGACGACGAGACAGCAGCGCACGTGCTGTTAAACAACCCGGTGGTCGCCAATTACAGGGCAAAATACTTCGGTAACCCAGGTACCCTACGTGAGATTGTCAGCAACATCAAGGCGTTGCTGGCCTTTCTTGAGGAGCTAGGGTGGATCGAATAACTGGTTCTCCCACCTGTACGCAAAATACGCGCTTTAACGTGGAGTTGCGGATAACAGCCCGTTTTACCTATTACCTACATAAAATATAAGAATCAGTATCGCATTACCCAATAAGTGGGTTGTGGAGTTCAGATAGGCAAAGCAGTCGCTCCATGTAAAATACTGGTACTCAGGCTGCATCAGGTTACACTGGAAGCCGACCCCAAGGTATTTGGGGAAAGGGCTAGGCTAGGGACGATGATGACGTAAATCCGTTGCCCCCTACTTCTTAGGACCCGAGATGGCGGCGCGTAGTGTTCCACGCGCGCCTCTCTTTGACGTAAGGGGGAGTTTAACACCTCACTCCGGCGTAACGCGAGGTGGCCCGCGGCGGTAGGCTGGCGGCACTAGCCGGGGATCGCGGAAGTCAGACTAGTTTCCGTGATCCCCGGTGCAAGTGTGGGACTGAACAACGGGGTGGTTTTAGTCAGTAAGAGTCTGACAGACCCCTCCGCCCACACCGGGGCGGAGGACATTCATGAGGATTTCCCCTCGTAATAAAAAAAAAGGGATGATGATGACGTAAATGGCCAATGAGTACATGATCTGCTAGTAAAACAATGAAAAAGTTGAATTCTTGTGAATTCAGCAAAATTGCAAACAACGAAATAAAAATACGTTGTACATTTTTTTTACATTCTCTCTTTGTCTGTGTTTGTGTACACAGAAGTATTTTATTGTTACTACTATAACTCGATTGTAAGTCACTTGGAAAAGGTCTTTATTTTATTAGTTAGTCTTTTAAATAACACTAACCATAGCATAAGTACAGCCATCAGGAATGACAAAAAACGCATCGATACCGCAGATACCGGATCACCTAGCTTGGATACCAGTCTTTTTAGGTTAGTGTAGTTGCTTTTTCGGCTCCGCGTTGACAGTGAAAGCTGTCAAAGAGGAGATGTTCACTACTGGCATTGTTTTTTTTATTTTTAGAGATTTTATCATTCTTTCCTGAACGAAATAGAGTTTATTTTCATAGTAGCTTCTGAAAATTGTAATAAGAGGTATTTTTATTTTTACAGAATGTTCATAGAGACACGTTTTCCAATTAAAAGTGAATTAAAAACCAACGGACGTGTCTGTTTGTTTTGTACTGTCTCTAGTTATGAAATTAATTTCGTTATTTGTTCTGACTTCTTGACACTAAAAGTACTTTTTTTGCAATACGGTACTGAAAATAATTGGAATTATTTATTGTTTGTATAGGAAATGAGAAAAGCACTCTAGTTGAATGTTTAAATGTTTTTTATTGGAATATTGAAGTTTTTATTCCAAGTAGGTGTAATTTGGTACTGTAAAGATCGTGCTTAATTGTAGTAGATACTGGTATTAAACTAGATCTGGTTAGACTTGAAGCTTACCTCAACATAGTTTTGAAAAAAAGGCTTAGAAGATCGTGCTTACGTACTTATAATAATTTTTTAGGATTCAGTACCTAAGGGGTGCCAGCGGAGTCCAATTACTAAGCCTCTGCTGTCCGTCCTGTCTGTCAGCGGGCTGTATCTCATGAACCATTATAAGTTGAAATGTTGAAATGTTCACAGAGTATGTATATCTACTGCCACTACTTATTATGCCAACAAATAATAAACATTATAGGGGGGGTATCCATACAAGACACGTCTTTTATTCGGCGCTTTGTGGTACGGAACCCTTCGTTTGCGATTCGGAATTTTACTAGGATGTTTTTTTAGTCTAACTTAACCTACCTATGTTTATTCTTACCTAAATGTTTCTATTTCGTATACATTTTCATTAAAAAAACAGCCTTACCTGTAACAAACAAACAAAAGAGCATGTTAAACGTAATTAAATACAAACAAATAAAGTGTTTATTTTACAATTAAATAGAAAATTAATGAAACACAGGCAAGCCCGGTTAAGCAACCGACAACCTTAAAAAAAAAACTTAACCGACCTGCGGGGTAAGGGCTTTCGTTTTGACTCTTTTTTTTTTTGGTCATCGTTTTTTGGACGAACCTCGAAATCGCGAAAAAAAAATCAGCTGTTCCATACATTTGTGTTCACTTAAATCAACAAAATGTATGGAACAGCTGATTTTTTTTCGCGATTTCAAGGTTGGTCCCATAGAAAAAAATTATCAAAATGATGAGTACAAAGACCCCTTTTCGGGTTTAGGGTAAACAAAAACTAATGTTGTATACAGGATAAGATTTTATTCAGTGCGCAAACTGTAACCATGAATTAAGGTGAACCTAGTCCACATTTTTCCCATACAAACTTCGGGAGTGTATTTCTCCACTGTTCGACAATGTACATCAAAAATTAAACATGGTATGGTTTTGTCTCATTATTATTATTGTCTGTACGGAAACAGAATGCTAAAATAAAAAACCATTAAAAAGTTAGGAGCCAACAAAAACTCGTTTTTCTTGCTAATTTAACCTAACTTTGGGCGTGTTTACGTAATAAAAGAAGTGTAAATCTGAAAAACCAAGTCGGTACCGACAAAGCTCAAATATCGAAAAGTTCAATAAAATTTATTGGTCATTGATTTATGCAGTGGTTTTTTCATAAAACCCGATCTTCCGAAGGAAGTTTCTTAATTTTTTACCCGCCTGTGTTACTATAAATGATCCTGCATCTCACTCAATAACGTTATGAGTGTAGACTAGCGTCTAATAGCTCATCACTGATACTACCTCTGTCGGACACGATGCCTGGTGAGACAGCGTGCTTTTTAGCCAGACCCATCAGTGAGTTCGAGCCCGCGACTAGGTTCCCCTTAAACATATCATTCTAGACTCGCTAACGCAGAAATTTTACGTCAGGTCTAGAATGATATGCTGAATTCATGGTTACAGTTTGCGCATTGGATGAGAACTTATACTGCCTACTTTGTAGCCATCGAGTAGAAAGTTTATTGTCAGTGTCATTTTGACATTTGGGGAAGAATTTTTTTCTGAAATAGTCTATTTAAAAAGGACCTAGACAAAGATAGTTAGAAGCGAAAGACAAAATGACTGATTGTAGAAGGCTTTCTACTAAATAAAGTCAAAGTCAAAGCATTTATTTCAAATAGGCACATATAAGGCCCTTTTGAACGTCAACATTTACATTAAAATAGAATTGATTCTAGTCGCCCCTTCCAAAATGTAGTTTCGTATGGAGAAGAATGGGCAAGAAACTCCACCGTTACTCTTTTAAAATGATATAACTACAATATTTAACATACATTCATTGTATAATTTTGTGTGAAAACGATGCATCCAGAACAAAATTACTGTACCAAAATAGGTAAAAATAATGAAATTGAAGCAATTACAGATAAATTAATTTTATGATAGATACATGGTGCCCACACATTTACAAACATTGTAAAAGTAAATATACAATTTTCCTAGAATAAAAAATAAAATATAAAGCGTCATGCTAAGTCTGCTGGTTGAGAAAAACTGTCCATTTACCCAACACAGCACAATTTCATACACAATGCATGTACCCATAATGCCCCAGTAAATCTTTTCATGAAGGAGATAAAATTGAATACGACATCACGTTGGGAACTGAAAATTTATGAAAAAATATGTAACCGGGGTACGGCGAACATGTCACATGCAAATGTGAGATGTTATACCATATTAACTGCTGGGGTTGTGATAAATAGGTGTCGTGTTGGTATGTCTACCTAGATGGTGTTGTTCTCCATAAACTGGTACAGAATGGGGGATTTGTCGAAAAAGTTGGATACAGTCACAAACATCAGGGTCAGGGTAACCGATACAGGTTCAAAAGGTTCTGCGTTGATCTAAATATGGTTCGCGGCCGTAACAAATATTTTGATTCAGTGTGATAAAAAAATCATGAAAACATCAAAAGGTAAATTCTATAAACTAGTGCAGAGCCTAGAAAAAGAAAGAAAAAGTAAAGAAAAGAAGAGGCTTCGTTATCTTTTAACACACCCACAGAATTTTCACAGAATGTGAAGCAATGAAGGCCAATTTTCGTAATTTAAAACGTTCAAAATCTAGTCGCAGTGTCATCTCGATCTTTTTTGATTTTGATTACAAAAACTTGTCAAAAATGTATGGAAACCCGAAGCATTTTTGGCGGACTAAGACTGAGATCCGACTGTGAACGTTTTTAAAATTACAAGACTTACCCCGCTGATATCAGTGTACCTATAAAAATTAAAGTAAGTACATACTCGCTAAAATATTATATCAGAAGGCACCTATCTTCTTTCCTATCGCAAATATGCTAGATTTCTTTAGAAATAAGCATAACTTTTTTACTTATTATTCCGTTCTTTTTGTCTGTTTATACAGGGTGTCCGGTAATTAATGGATAACCTTGAAATGGTTCATGGGAGAACTAATAATGGCCCTTCAGAAAAAAAAAAACAGTTTTTACTTGTATTTTTTCTGTGCAAAAAAAACAACCGACTTCCGAAAAAACACTACAAATTTGAAAATTACTTTAATTTCAGATGGCGGTGACACAAAATTAAAATACATATCCAAAGACACCGACTTCCAAAATTAAAGTTATCTAGCCGACTGGCTGACTCAAAAAAATTAATATCAAAAGTCATTTATTGAAACTAGGCTGAGAGTCAGCACTTTTTGAACGTCAAAATTACATAAGACAGGCCCCTAAAAGGCCCGCCCTTCACCACTTCCTAGTGCTTTAGCTGGGTAGAAGTGGCGCAACAAACTCCCCAGCAGCACAGCTGTCTGTTAAGTTATACAATAATAGCATCTAATTAACATTCAACAACAAATGAAGAAAAAAAAAATGGTTTATGCAGTCAAGTTAAATAAACAATGATATGAAGTCATTCATATGACCTGTCAGTAGTTAAGCTAATTCTGGTGAAAGAACATAAACGTTGTCTTGACGACCAACAATTCTTATAGTTTAATTAGTCGTTGATAGAACAGTATGCCTTCGAACAAAGATTTGATTTTACTTTCGCTTTAACCGCATTAAAATGTAAATCTAGCAAAGAAGAGGTAAGCTTGTTATAAAAGGTTATAATACCAAGCCCAGCAAATGAGTTATGAACTTTATGAAGCCGGTGAAAGGGAGCACGTAGTTTGTCCTTATTTCTAGTGTTAGTTAATATTATGAATATCACTGTGTTTAGTGTATAAGTGTATATTTTGCCTAATATATAAGATGTTAGCGAAGATGAATTGCGATGCCACCGTGAGAATACCAATATCTTTAAAAAAATATCTCAGAGAAACTCTAGCACCTAGTTGGTAAATTGCACCAACAGCTCGTTCTTGAAGAACAAAAATATTTGCTCCGTTGCAAGTTGGCCTGGACTATTTTGCACTGGTGCATATCAGGGGCAACTTTAGCGATACGCTATTGAAGCTCGAGCGAGGGCATCCCAGTTTCGCCTTACAGGGCATTCAGTACTGAGAGCATTGTGCTCAGTGTTCCAGTGCTTGTGGACAGCTGATTTTTTTTTCGCGAGTACAGGTTTGGTCCCATAGTAAAAGTTGTTCATAATGATGAGTGCAATGACCTCTTCAGAGGTTGTTGGTGTTTTTTCCAATAACCCTATACATAACCACCGACCTACGAGTATAAGTAATCCTCTACATTGCAAACTGCACCTTACAATATCAGGACCGATGATCACTCCAACAATTACGACTATATAGGTCGTTTGGACCGGCCAGACACCTGGGCCACGATGAAGTGCGGAAACTTTTGTTAGAAAGAGATAGGGCTTTACAAAGTGTATATCTTCCTCTCGTTCTTGCAATAAAACAATTATTATAACGCTTGGAGCTATATAAGTGAATGTTATCGATTTCTGTCTTGCATTAAAACTTCTTGTTTAGTATCGTCTAGTTTCCTTAGGGTCAGTGCACACTTTCACTTACTCTCATAATATCAAAGTGTAATAATATACATGCTAAAATAACCAGTGCGCAAACTGTAACCATGAATTCAGCATATCATTCTAGACCTAACTCTAGAGTAGAAATTTTTCTTGAGTTTTACAAAAAAAAAATCAGCTGTTCCATACGTTTTGACCGCGTAGGTATTGCATTTTTCTGTGAAACAGCTGATGTTTTTTTTGTTTAACTTACGAAAAATTTCTACGCTAAGGTCTAGAATGATATACTGAATTCATGGTTACAGTTTGCGCACTGGTAAAAAATGTACCCTAAATACAAGCAAAAACTTTGTACCCCTTTTTACGAAAATTACGCGGATAGAGGAGTATGAAATTTGGTACAGTTGAAGTTTATATGGAGAAGAGGGGCAGAAAGCTAACATCTTGATAAATAAAAATGCAATGTATTTGAATTACAGAATAAGTTTTTATCCAGTGCGCAAACTGTAACCATGAATTCAGCATATCATTCTAGACCCCCAGCGTAGAAATTTTTCGTCGGTAACACAAAAAAATAAATCAGCTGTTCCATATATTTTGACCGCGTAGGTATTGCACTTTTCTATGAAACAGCTGATTTTTTTTTTCGTAAAACCGTCGTAAAATTTCTGCGCTAGGGGTGTCTAGAATGATTTGCCAAATTCATGGTTACAGTTTGCGTACTGGATAAAAACTTAACCTGTATAGTAATTTGAATACGGTCTATGGTTTATGGTATACGACTTACGAGTTTGTAGGTCGTGCATTCAAACCCCGCCAGGTGCATTACTGTGTAAATCATTTCATCACCACTGCTCTTAAAACGGTGAAGGAAAACATCGTCAGGAAATCGGCATGTCCTAGAACCAAAAAATTCGAAGACATGTCACATCTAACAACCCGCACTGGGCCCGCGTGGTGGATTACGGCCCACTCTCTCTCTCACGGAGTGGAGGCCTGTGTCCCAGCAGTGGGAACGTTATAGGCGTTATATGTATGAATTATGGTCGTATTTCGACCACTAGTAATTTTTTTTTGCTTGAGAATAGTTTTAATTGTATTTGTTGGTATATTGACATAGCTAGCTGACATAATTATGGCAAATTATTTAATATAATGATCTGTGTCTCGTAATGAAGAAGTAAAAAAGCGTGTCTACTATTGCATAGAATCAAGTTCTTCTAATTGAAAAAGCAGCTGAGCTGGTGCGTCACTGCTTCCCAATTGTAGCACTAGGAAGTCTTGATTTTGACTGAGCAGCTAAAAAGTCGAGCAGTTTTCACTATTTTTAAAGTGATGACACGATCAGAAATTCACTCCCAGTACTCAATGAAAAGATCACTATTTTTATGCTAATCCAACTAGTTTCATTTATTGAATAAAACAATACAAATGACATTAAAAAGCAGTTTTTATTAAAAAGCATCATGAATAAGAATCTTAACCTATAAAAATAAACACGACATTGCTAGGCCAGTCTGCTAGATGGCCCTGGTTGAGCTTGAGAAGGCTCTGGTTTAGATGAGCCAGATGGCCCTGCCTTAAATAAGCCTGATGGTCCTGGCCGGGATAAGCCTGATGATCCTGGCTTAAATGAGCCTGATGGTCCTAGCCAGGATAAGCCTGACGGTCCCGGCTTAGATGCGCCTGATGGCCCTGGCTTAGGTGAGTCCGATGGCCCTGGCTTTGATGAGTTTGATGGCCCTTGATTAATGCGTGTAAGCTGTCCTAATCCAAGCGCGTTTGGGTACGTCCCATGTATGACATTATCAACAAAATCAGTGTCAAACTCATCAACTTCACAATCTTTGAAATCAGAAACACTCAAACTTTTATTCTTTATACCTTCCATTAATTTATCGAGGATCAATTCAAGTTTCTGATCTTCGTCGTAAATTTTCTGCTCCGCTGCCGCCATTCTTTGGTCTTCCACCAACCAGTGCTTCTGAGGGAATTCCGTAACTTTACGAGTGATACTCGCCTTTAACCCTGGGAAATTCATAACGTTATTAATAACCAGGAGCTGGAACACCCGTTTGAAGTATTTTGTGTACGTAAGTTCAGCAGGACGAAGAATTACATCGTGGCCAGCAGCTTTCAAAAATTCGCAGCATCTATTATTCGGTGGATAGTTCACTTTATGTTTATCAATGAGAGCAAACAGTTCCGCTCTGTGCAATCTTGAATCGCACGGTATATTGTTGACGTCCAGCCATTTAATCATGTCTTTTTTCTGACTATGAATCGTCGGCAATTCGCAGGTCCATTCCAAGTCCACTCCTACTGGATTCGACTGTTCTATTACAAATACCGAATTATCGGGTAATGTGTGCAGCTTATTTCTGAGAAAATACTCTAGGGTTTTTAATTTTGATGGAAAGCATATGTCGACTAAGCCAAGCTGAGGAGATGCCACGATTATGAGTTCCGTGGCGTGTGTGTTTTGAACTTTATAATAAAAGCAAGCCTGCGTCCGTTCCACATGAATAAGCACTCTGTCGTTTGCTCTATATTCCTTCATTTGTTGGAAATATTTCATCCTGTTTGAAAATTGTTTTGTGTTTTCAACAACAATGTATCTATCTGATTTAGCCAGTCGCTTCCACGTGAAACCTAAATTGTTCAAGTCACGGTTAAGGAAAAAAGGTATATATTCTTTATTGGCTTTCTCAATTTTCTTAATAGCTTTCGTAATAGAAGTCTTTGTGGGTATCTGCTGACTTAATACGTATTGTTCAAAGATAATGTTTCTGATTGTTTCATATGATATAACGCTAGTTTCGGGTTTGTTATTTTTAAGTCGCAAAACATCAAGGAATGTTTTTCTTTCTTTACCTTTCACTAGTTCGGTGACACTTTTCTTGTCGACTCCGGTGTAGTGACATACTAATTGTACAAGACTGTCGGAATCAAAGTCAGGGCTGGCTACCTCGGTCATTAATAATACGAGTATGTGTCTTGCTATTTGAACTTTGTCGCATAGTTCATTATAAACGTCCTGGTCCGACTTGGAACTCATCTTGCATAGTTGAATCTGCAAAAAAGAAGATATTACATAGGTAGGTCATTGTATGTTATTTACCTCAATATATATTAGACTGAAAGCTTCTTGAAGAATACTACTAATATAAATGTGAAAGTTTGTGAGTATGGATGTATATATGGATGTTTGTTACTCTTTCACGCAAAAACGGCTGAACGGATTTGAATGAAATTTGGCATACAGATCGTTTGTAGTCTGGAATAACACATAGGAATCTTTTTATGCCTTTTTTCCCATTTCTTTCTCGTGGGTGTCGTAGAACTAAGGGACTTACAGCAGCGTTCTCTATGCATTTGACCACCATACTGCGATCGCCAACCCGCCTGCCAAGCGTGGCGATTATGGCAAATCCCCCCCCCCCCTTTTTGGGGAAGCTTATGTCCAGCAGTGGATGTCTTTTGGCTGATGATGATGATGATGATACTATTTATCCCGGTACTACGTTCCCGTGGGATAGTTTTCGACCTCCACGTGGGCGAAGCAGCTGGCAAAAGCGGGTAAATAAATAAAATAACTTCATAACATGTCATATCACGGCCGTTTTCCAACCCTTCAGTTCCCTTCGGTCAGGCAGGGGAAGTCTATGTAATGGGGCGACCATATTGCCATCAACTGAGCACAAATCCAGACACCGAGCTGCTACTGAGAAATCCCAGGAGGAAAAACCCAATAACACTGTGCCCGACCCGGAAATCGAAAACAGGACTTCAAGCTCAGTAGTAGCGCTTGCGTCGTTGGTAATAACCAACGAGACTAACAAAATATCAATCCTACTCCTACTGTATATATATATGTTACCGTAAAATTGTAAATACCGTTAGATTATTATAATCTACCTCGCGAGATTGTAAGCTGTCTATAAATTGTGAACTGCACCGTACTGCTTACCGACCAAATAGGTTAAGTTTTTTTTATTTTTTGGGTGGGAAATCATCAAATAACTTCTCCCGCTCTGGGCGGAGCGGGAGGGCGTGTCAGACTTTTACTGACTAAAACCCACCCGTGTTCCCTGTTGCCTGTGTGCCAGGGGCCGCGGTATCTCTTTCGAACAACCCGCACCCCTGGCAGGCATTGGCCCTTGCGGGCCCCATCCGTTGCTGCTGACATCCCTTTGAGACGCGCGTGGAACACAACGCGCCGTCGACCCGGGCTTGGTCCTTACCGGACAGCGAGCTACCCATTACTCGCCGTCCGCAAGCCCGAAATAGGTTAAGGTTACGTTAGAATTGCGACCAAAATCCAAGTTAGTGGCAGTTACTTGACTATTTAGGAATAGCGCTAGGTACTATCCGTCTTGAAACCAGTTCACAATTGGGTTTCACTTCGATAGATTATAATCTAACGAAAAATAATGCGTTAATTTGTAAGCAGTATGTTACGGTTCACAATCTTTCGACAGTTTACAATCTCGCGAGATAGATTATAATCTAACGGTATTTACAATTTTAGGGTGACATAATTATACACCGTGACATTTTAGTCGTCTTACAACGGCAGCCCACTTCATGCATCCAATGACTACTAATAATTTATACTAAAAAAAAATCTTTCACTAAGACGCATGACGTAGTTTTGAACATCCTGTTATAGAGATGGAATGAATGATGAAATGTAATGGTATTATGGTAGGTAGGTAGATACCTTCTACCGTTTGACACGTAAACATTATTAACAGGGAGGGTGTTTCATCATTCTAAAGCATTACAAATTTTTCTTAGTACCTATTATCTTAATTAATGGTACTTAATTTTTTTTTTATCGCGCCTGTAGGTATTTTATGTCGGATACATTGAGTGGACCACCTTTGTAAGACGACTAAAATGTCACGGTGTATATCCTACTTGCTACTATCAAAATCAAAATCAAAAGTCATTTATTCAAACTAGGCTGAGAGTCAGCACTTTTTGAACGTCAAAATTACATAAGACAGTCTCCCCCAAAAAGCCCGCCCTTCACCACTTCCTAGTGCTTTAGCTGGGAAGAAGAAGTGGCGCAACAAACTCCCCAGCAGCACAGCTGTCTGTTATGTTGGAAGAACTTGATTCTATACAATAATAGCATATAACCATCATTCAACGATAAATGAAAATTTAATTAATAAAAAAAAAATAAAAAAAATGGTTTATGCAGTCAAGTTAAATAAACAATGATATGAAGTAATTCATATGACCTGTCAGTAGTTAAGCTAATTCTGGTGAAAGAACATAAACGTTGTCTTGAGTTAATCACAGCGACCAACAATTCTTATCGTTTAAGTAGTCGTTGATAGAATAGTATGCCTTCGAACAAAGATTTGATTTTACTTTCGCTTTAAACGCATTAAAATGTAAATCTAGCAAAGAAGAGGGAAGCTTGTTATAGAAGGTTATACCAAGCCCAGCAAATGAGTTATGAACCCTATGAAGCCGGTGAAAGGGAGCACGTACGCTATCCTATCATATCCTCTAATATTATAATTGTGAAAGTTTGTGAAGATGTTTGGATGTTTGTTACTCAATTTGGATCAACAGACTTGGATGAAATTTGGCAACCAGATAATTTATAACCTGGATTAACACATAGGATACTTTTTATCCCGGTAATACATTCCCGGGGAATAATTTTCGTCCTCCGCGCGTGGGAAGCCTCTAGCAAAAGCTATATGTAGATAAATAACTAAATTCAACCTCAATCCATTCCAACACAACCATTCCATTCCATGTGGAATTTGTGTGGAACAAATTAGGTTTTGCCCGCGGCTTCACCCGCGTGTGGGTCGAAAATTATCCTAAGGGAACGTAGTAGCTATTGGGATTGGGTATAAACTATATGTGTGCCAAATTTCACCCAAATCCGTTCGGCAGTTTTTGCGTGATTGACTAAAAAACATCCAAACATCTAAACATACAAACTTCCTCATTCATAATATTGTAGAAGGAAGTAGGATAGGAAAAGCAGGATGTTTGACCAACAAACTTCAATTTTCTACAAAAACGAGTAATATTAAAAAGAATGAACTAACATCTTAAAAATACTTTTTTTTAAATATTTTACGAAACCGTGAAAGGTAGAATTTTATTTAACTAAGGCTCTTAAGTAATTGTAGTATTTTAAAAACAAACGTCGAACAAAATCGTGAAAATGTCTCTGAATTTTTACGATCTTTACGCAATAAAGAATACCTTTAAAATACCAAATACTGATTACGTCACTGCACTATAAGTCCTCGCACGGGGGTCCAACGAAAGCCGCGCGCGAAGGGGGAGGGACATTCTTCCCAAGTCTAGCCCAGGGGCACACCACTTTATACACACAGAAAACTCCATTCATTCAAGATAATCCGAGAACAATGCGCCAGTGCAAACCGGTTAAATCCAGTTTCAAAGCGAATAAAACTAACTGACCACAAAATGCTATTCACAAAGAAAAATTAAACATTTAACATTTTTATTTTCTACAAAATAGCTTACAAAAGTAATTAGAAAAGCATATTCAACAAAATAATTGATAAAATGAACAAATATTTACCTGTTAAAATTCCAAAAATTGACGTGCGGCCCTGTCCGTGTGATGTTGATTACTGAGAATCGAATCGCGTCGCGTCTCGTCGCGCCCCGCCCCCCCACGGCCCCCGCGCCCACGGACAGTTTCGGGTTGCGGGGCGCGCGGGTGAAGGAAGATTTGGAATGGTACCCAAATGGTGGTCGCGTCAACGACAAAACATGCAAGAGTAAATTACGTACTTGAGGAGATTCAAAAATTTAGTACAACTCTCATTTTGGCATGTCCTTCAAGTTTGTTTTTTTTTCGTGGGAATTTCTCTACTTATTTAGGTTAAACTAGCCTCTTAAATGAAAAAACATCTTTTTTACTACGTTTTTAACTAAATTCCAATAAAAACCAGCTAAAATTTAATTTTTGTTTATTATTTTAATAAAATATCTCCCTTCATTTTGGCTTGTCCCCAGTATAAATGAAAACTTTCAAGTTCAATTTTAACCAACTTTTCTGGAACACCTGGACATATTTTGTTGTTTTCTCAAAAAATAAACTTATAATAAGTATATTTAAAATAATTAATAAAGTTTTAATGCCTCTTATCTATTTAAGACTTAAAAACAATTAGTGTCCCCAAAATTTGTTACTTCCGGACAAGTCAGGTTTGTTACGTCAATTTCTTTAAAAAAATCCTACCAAATGCTTTTGTTTTGGTTTTCCAAGTAAGAAAACACTATAGTCTAAAGATCGGTAATTTTAAAAATTGAACGCCAGTGTAATTTCGTCGCTAGTGAGAGTATGTTTTGTTACCGATTGGACTGAGAAGAAATTCGTCGTCAGGCTTGTACTAACGCTATTAATTACTTATCCGCACGTTCCATAAAGTAAATTAATAAAGAAATGCATTGTTTTATACTGAAAAACTTGTTATAAGCAGTTTAACTTAGCGAGAAACTGAACCGCTAATATTTATTTTTTAAATTTAGGTTAACACATTATGTTACTTCGGTTTTGTTACTGCTGGTACGGTAACATATAGTTGGACCGAAAAAGTAACAAAACCGACAGCGTAAACCTAAGTTTACATTAGGTAGGATAGGAGATAGATGTTTAAGTAATTTTTGAAGCTAGTAGACCATTCTAGTACCTACAAAAATTACTTAAACATCTTGCTAACATTTATTGGAAACTAGTTGGTTGTGTTTTATTGTAGATTGGTAGATATTAAAATTTTGGTGTTTCCAATCAGTATTCTTGAATTAACTTTTTTCAGTGTCATTGACAGCAAAAGAAAAGATGCGTAGATATAAGGAGAGGTTAAAAATGAAAATCCTGAGAAATAGGTATGAGGAACAGCGAAAGAAGAACTTAGCAAGAATTAAACCAAAAAAGAAAAAAATGCAGAAATGACACAAACTGAAGCAGAACCAAGAAGAAAAGAGTGGAGAGAAGAAAAACAATAAGTAATTTGTAATAAATAGATAAATAAATACTTGCTGTGTTCCTTCTTATGGATCTCATTAAAATAAGATTTAAGCTAAATATTTAATGAGTGCCTACATGTTTTCAGTTTAATTGTTGTGTTGAGGCTATGTAAACTGAGCCTAACAATTTTCTTACCGTCGGTTTTGTTACTGTCCCTATTTTATTTTCAAAGATTTTATATGATTTTGTCATAAAATTCCTTACTTTTAAGAATATACTTAGTTTTGGTTGTAAATATTAATTATTTAACAACTTCTGAACATGTTCTTAATATGATATTGTTAATTTTACACCATAAGCATGAAAAACAATTGTGGATTTGGAGACTGTGGTAACAAACCCGTGAGATAATTGTATTTTTATCTGTTTTCTAAAATGTTTTGTAATTTGTTGATTCGTTATGTAATATAAAAAGACTGTATTTTTCGAATAAATATATTTAAATGGTAGAATACCCCATAGTTTATGTATTATTCGATTCCAAGTATGATAACAAAACTGACATAAATTCATGCCTACCCCTCATATTTTCACTTTTTAATAAATAAATACAATTTCTACGTAAAATATATATTATTTTATAAAAAGTAGAGAATATAGGTATGTTATATTAGATAGTCAGAATACCCTACGGTGACGAAAAAAAAATTAGTGACATTTTCACCGGTTGTACAAAATTTTTGAATCTCCTCACTTACTTATCACGCAACACCTCATAATAATAATGCACAAAAAGTTGCAAAATTGCAAGGGAATTTTACACAAAGAACACAAAAAAAAGTCTATAATTTAAAAAAAAACATATCCTTAGTTAGGTAGAAAGTAATGTTTGAAGTTCGTTGTTTTTTATTTCACTTTTAATTGGAAAACGTGTTTCTATGAATTCATCAAGTAAAAATAAAAATACCTCTTTAGACTGTTTTCAGAAGGTACTAGGAAAATAAAGTCTATTTAGTTCACGAAAGAATGAATACTTACCTGAATCTATAAAAAATTAAACAATGGCGGATTTACACATTTGCCGCCAGTAGGCTATTAAATTTTTGCTGCCCCTACTAACTCTTTTGAATTATAATATTGCAATATTTTAAAAATTCATATTCACGAGTGTACTTTACACAGCGTTTAGTAATTTTTCATATACAGACATTGGAGTATTAGGTTTACCTACCTACTGTATGTATAGTAGGTAGGTACTAAAATATTGTAATTTTGTTAAATTTTCGAGACTTCTTTTGTCCGCGTACTTATAAAATAATGTAATTTTATCCTTAAGACAAAAAAAAGGAACCAAATTTGCCGCCGCCCTCGGCTCTAGCCTACTCAGCCTGCTGGTAAATCCGCCACTGATCGTCGGTAATGAATATCTTTGACAGCTGTCAGTGTCAATGTCAACGTTAATTATGTGTAATTGTATAAGAAAGAAACTGGTATATCCAAGCTAGTCCAGGTGATCGGCAGTCGGCACCTTAATTTCGCAACACAAAACACCATCTGAATATTTTGTTTTTTGTGTGGTCAATCATCAAATAACTTCTCCGGCTCTGGGTGGAGCAGGAGGGCGTGTCAGATTTTCACTGACTAAAACCCACCCGTGTTACAGTTGCCTGTGTGCCAGAGGCCGCGGTATCTCTTTCGAAAAACCCGCACCCCTGGCAGGCATCGGCCCTTGCGGACCCCACCAGTTGGTGCTGACATCTCTTTGAGGCGCGCGTGGAACACAACGCGCCATCGACCCGGGCTTACCGGACAGCGAGCTTCCCATTACTCGCCGTCCACAAGCCCGCGCCTACGACGGTGGCTGGGAATCAGCCTGGGATTCCCGACGCCCAGGGCGTCTCCTGCAGCGAGTAAGGCCGTGAGGGCGTATGTACTGCGTCTCCCTCAGTATTATTTATTTTACATAAAGCGACTGCCTGACTGAAAAAAAAAATCTGAATAATTTAAAAGGATATTCCGATTCTATTCCTTCAATAGGTTGGAAAAATGTGTCTGATCAACAACCTAAATATTAAAAAAATATTGTTGGACTGTAAAAAGGACGCCAATGGTGTGTTACGGGTTTTTCGTATATCCATATTTGTTATGCGAAACTTAAGGTGAATCTAGTCCACATTTGACCCATACAAACTTCGGGAGTGTATTACTCCACTGTTCGACAATGTACATCAAAAATTAAACATGGTATGGTTTTGTCTCATTATTAATATTGTCTGTACGGAAACAGAATACTATAATAAAAAACCATTAAAAAGTTAGGAGCCAACAAAGGTTCGTTTTTCTTGCTAATTTAACCTAACTTTGGGCGTGTCTAAGTAATAAAAGAAGTGTAAAATCTGAAAAACCAAGTCGGTACCGACAAAGATCAAATATCGAAAAGTTCAATTAACTGTATTGGTTATTGATTTATGCAGTGTTTTTTTCATAAAACCCGATCTTCCGAAGGACTGTTTTTAATTTTTTACGCGCCTGTTGTACTTTAAATGGTCCTACATCTCACTCAATAATGTTGTACGTGTAGACTAGCGTCTAACTGCTCATCACTGATACTACCTCTGTTGGACACGATGCCTGGTGAAACAGCGTGCTTTTTAGCCAGGCCTATCAGTGACTTCGAGCCCGCGACTAGGTTCCCCTTAAGCTGTCTACTACACACCAAAGCCTAAGCAAGATGATTATAATGATCGTGCAACTTCTAAAGCCGCCGGCACTAACCCGCCGGGTTGATGCCGGCGGGCCGGCTTAGGTGTGTAGACAGCTTTAGAATGGCGCAGTGACTAGGTAATTGCCCGTGCGTTCAATTCCCACTCGTGAACCAATATGTTTGTATAGTTTACCGCTGATAAATCTGCATTTCCAAAATTGAAAAATTCTTCATGCTATTCTTGGGTACATATAGTAAAAAATTTGAACTCGATTTGTGAATTCTTATTTTCTGATTTTATTGCTATTTGATTTCGACGTTTCATCATCATCTGCCTAGCCTTTTTCCAAATATGCTGGGGCGGCTTCCAGTCTAACTGGATGCAGCTGAATACCAGTATTTTACATAGAGCGACTGCCTATCAGACCACAGCCCAGTTACTGGGTAATATGATACCTCTTGGTAAGAATGGCTGTCAGACTGTCAAAGATCCACAAATGACAGATGGAACGGCTTAACGTGCTTTTCGCGGCACGGAGGGGTTTTAGTATGTAAAGATGGTCACCCATCCACGGACCAACCGCGGCAAGCGTTGCTTAACCTGATCGATGGACCCGTGCGTTTGTTATAACTTAGCCACAAGTTGACGTTTATTGGACTTAATTATTGGAATAACAAATATAACTACACAGTAGTACAATTAATAACAAAAATAACACGTAAGTAGATATTAATCCTTATTCCAAAAACCATTACCCACATACCTATCCTATATTAAAGATCAGCAGCCACATTGTCCATTTATTTTTCTCTTTAATCAAAGGTACGGTCAAGGGTACCCGGGTCCTTGAGGGCTGAACGAACTACCCTCATCAAATATGAAACACACAGGAAATTTCTACTGAACCACAGAAGAGACGGGTCCATGCAGAAGGTCAGTTCCATACGTCATCATCATCTGCCTAGCTTTTTGCAAACTTTGTTAGGGTTAGCTTCCGGTCTAACTAGTCCCTGCTGAATACCAGTATTATACATAAATCGACTACTCTTTTTAACACGCTTTTATTAGCTTCACCTGTATGTTTGTATGTAACCGACTCCTTTGGATTTGATTTTGACCCACTTCAAACGGTCAGATTTTATTTCTTTTAAATAAAAAAAATACTGGAAAATCACGCTTTTGTGGTTAGCAGAACTAAAAAAATTAAAATAAATAATAGATTTAAAAAAAAAAGAAACACGCTTTAATCATCAAACTAAAAAAGCGTGGGGTGCGTTTTGCTGTATTTTTATAATCAATTAATATCAAGTAACCCACGCTTTTTTTAAATTATTTTCTGCTTTTGTGTTTTTTAGTTTATATCCTGAGTACGGTGCGGTTAAAAAGGTGTAGTGACAAACATTGGAAATAGTATGTTTAGCTGGTTTTGGTCATGGTGTAAGGTTGAATGAAGGCTGACTAATAAAAGGTATTTACAAGGCAGATGTGAGGGCAACGCAGGGTCGCTGCTCGCTGCTCACCAGCTGTCAATTCGACATATTTTTTTTAATGTATGTCCAAAATTGAAGTTATTTTTGACTTTGTAGTGTTTTTCCAGAAGTCTGTTGTTTTTTTTATGGAAAAAGTTTTTTTTCTAGTTCTACTCGCTTTTCGCCGGCGGGTGTAAGTGTGCAAGCGTCTGTTTGCGTGCGCCTATTTTCGTTCGTTGTACAGAGCCAACCTTCTGCACCTATTCTATTTAGTGTCTGACCTAAGTTACTTGCTAATTGAAACCTTTGGTCAGCACGTTAACTTCAGAAGAAACTACTAATTATTAAGTTCTAAAAGTAATTAAATGGTTTTCGAAAAGTGTTTTTCTTTTAGAAGTAGTGGTGACAATTGTCCCTTGTTTTAGCGCAGATATAAATAATTAATTGATTGATTGGTTGGTTTGATGGTGAAAGGGGCTCGTGGCTAAGTAATAACAGCCGCACGGTTCGATCCATAAGGTTAAGCTACGCTTGCCGGGGTTGGTATGTGGATGGGTGACCATCTTTACATACCGAGACTCCTCCGTGCCTCAGAAAGCACGTTAAGCCGTTGGTTCCGGCTGTCATTCGTGAATCTTTAACAGTCGTTACGGGTCGTCACAAGCCCGAAAACTTGACAACCAGTCTTACCAAGGGGTATCGTTTTACCCAGTAACTGGGTTGTTGAGGTCAGATAAAATATTGGTATCCAGCTGCATCCGGGTAGATTTGAAGCCGACCCCAATATAATTGGGAAAAGGTTACGCAGATTGATTGATAAACGAAAGGCAAGTTAACTAAAGGTAGGTTAACTAAAGGTAAGTTAACTAAAGGTAAGTTAACTAAAGGTAAGTTAACTAAAGGTAAGTTAACTAAAGGTAAGTTGGTTTTGATGCTTTAAATATCCTAGCGAAGTGGGAGATTATAGACCCAACCGACAGACAGTGCGAATACGGTGTTCCTGACCAAACAATGTCCTATATGCTGGAGTCTCCAGTGTTCATATTGCGCTTCGCAAAAACGCCACTGATGCCGCACTTCATCATCAGTTTGCAGCAGTCCACTGGCCGGCCTTTCAATTTGCTTGCCATTTAGCTCGGTTCAAGATTATTGCCATTCCGCCCGCGCCGCTACCAGCCAACCCTGCGAAGTTCGATGCCGCGATTGGCGTGGCCAACTTATACAGAAAAATAAATATACAAATAAATAAAATTGAAGTGTGTGTTTTTAACGCCAAAATAACTGCTTTTTACTAAATGCGTATGAAAGTATGAGGTAATAATTTATTTTTTTTAAATTGTCTGCGGTCTGCTGGTTCTGGCTAATCTCCGAAACGGCTGGACCAATTTTGACGGGACTTTCAATGGTAGATAGCTGATGTTATAAGGAGTAGCATTGGCCTTTTTTTCCTAGCAGCATGTGAGATGATTTCCGATATCCAATATCCAGGCATTATTTTTTTAATGTTTTTCTTTCTCGGAAAGGGAACAATTGTGAAAAATAATAATTTACTCCATATATTGGGAATTATCACTTTGTGATTGAAATTAAAAATCAAATTAATTAAAAATATTAAGTTTTATTTTCATCTTTATGCATAATAGGGTATTTCCATCGGTATTTCAAGTTAACATATTGAAGAACAAAACAGATAAAAAATTATACACTTAGAAACATAAAAATAAGTAGGAAAAATTACTCCGAATCAGAATCATTCGAAGGCAGATCAGAATCTATCCCATTATATTCTGCGCATGCCTGTGACATGCTATCTTCTAGTTCGTCCATAATATTGTCCACAGCCTCATCTCTTCGTAAAAGGGCCTCTTCTTCCCCCTTGATGACGTCAGAGCACTCACTCGCATGCTCTTCATTCAAAGTATTAATAATCTGGTTAATCGATGTAGTTATGACATCAGGATCTATGCTATGTTTCCCTAGTAAAACAGGCATGTTCACACGCAACATATCGAAATAATAAGTCGTAGGAGTTAATTTTATTATGCAATCTGGCAACCTCAAAACGGTGTGGCCATACTGTCTCAGCATATTGTCCACTACATAATTTTTTTTAGATAAATCAGTGTATTTTTGTATGAGTTCGAATAATAAAGCTTTTGGGTGTTCAGGGTCGTGTGGTATATCGAAATGTTCCAGCCAGTCACACATTTCCTGCTTCAAACTATCTTCATTTGGTAATGCCAAAAGCTCCTCACAATGATGTTTATAATTATTCAGAACAAAAACGCTGGGTGTCGGAACTATCTTTAACAATGACTCCTTAACCCATTTCAAGATGGCGTCAGGACTAAATTCATTTATGTATTGCTTGAATTGAACACCCTCGTTTGTCACTGCGTATATTAATCTTATTTGAGGTTCAACTTTGCGAGATATGCTTTGTTTAATAGTTAATATATCACCTTTACGATCAAAAGCAACTTCATCGATGAAATAAATGGTTTTACCTTCTTCTCGGTGGCGTAGAATATTTTTCAAATAAAAATGCCTTTCGAAAGTGATTTTAGGATTCTCTATGACAACACATGTGCCTTTTACAATTTGTTTCCACATAAAACCTTGCTTGAAAATGTAATTTCTGAATTCTCCCAAATCCATATGCGCGGGGATTTTCCCGCTTACTTTCACGAACAGTTGGTAGGTTGTAGGCATCGTCCTCTCATTAAGGTACATGTCTATTAATGTCTCGTAAATAACGGATCGATCTATCTCTCTGAGTTTTATTTCAATATGGTCTGTGTTGGGCCTGATCAGTTGTTTAATAAAGTTCTGGTTCAAACCGGTAAATTCGACGGCTTTGGGTCTTTTTCCGACTATCCCACGAAATTCGTTACTTACTTTCACTGCGACACGGCGCAAGATACGTAACTTTTCCGGAGCAGTTTTCGGTATGTAACTAGCTTTTTTTTTTCTATTACTGCTTGAACCCGCACTGGGCGAAGTCATTTTGTTTCAATGTCACACTAGCACAGGAAATAAATGAAACACACGTCTGTCTACACAGCGACGTGGGGCGTAACTGGCAGCGGAGCGAGGAGGGGACGGGAGCTCCGCCGCCCGAACGAGTCGTCACGAGAGCGCGCGACCGTGTGTGTGCGAGCGAGATAGATATTTGCTTGGTTTCAAAGAACCGAACGGAACGTGTGTTGTATTAGTGTGCCGTTTTTATTTTTGAGATTTTAGTTTATATAAAAAAAAAACTGAATATATAAAGTACTTACTGCAAAATAATTGATGAGCTGTTTATAACTTCAGCAAAAAATACATAACTTTTACAGTAGGTACTTTGGATACAAACCAATAAATTATTATTTACCGATTTAATTTAAAACAAACCCAAATAAAACTCCTACATAATTACAAAAGTAATAAATAACACCAGAAGCCATTTTGCAGTAAATCGCAATTTCAAATTTTACTAAAAGACTACACAAAATTATCATTTCCCGTTTGTTTGTTTAGTTGAAATTGTCCGAAGCGATAGGGCCGCGGGCCACGAGCAAATGGCTCGCATTTGTTAAACGTAATAAGAGCTTAGAGATAATAGATTATAGATTACTTCAATTAATAATTGCTGTGCCTTGAGGCAGCTGAGATTCAGCGGCGAGGTGAGCAGCGGCGTAAAAATACTTAGATAACCATAATAATTATTAATAATTTTTGTTGTTTACAAAACATGTTCTGGACAACTGACAAATTTTAACATAAATTACGTTTCATAATGTAAAAACTATTCGTTAAATAATATCAATAAAAATATATTAATACTGCTTTTAGTTCTGCGCTTAATGAAGAGTATAAATCATATTTTTATTCTCAAATGACGCATCTGTCATCATTTGTTTGACAGTTCTTAAGAGACCGCAATTTATTTAGTCCGCAACAGTCAATAAAATATACGTTTTAGTAATATAACTCCATAATCCTTACAAAATCAATCGAAAAAAAAAAACTATAAATTTTGGAATTATGTTTTGCCTCAACGACATCAAATATCAAAGTGTGCACATTAATTTCGCGAGCTATTATCACGTCCATGACCTGCGGGCGGTGTGCGGGGGCGCGGGAGGCGGGACAGGATTCGTGTAGCTTCGGCTAGCTTCGTTCGCCGTGTTCCCGACCGCGACCGGTAAACATGCGTTCGGCTACCTTCGGGTCGCCCGACTATGAGCGAGCGTTGCGCTTGCTCATTGAGTTTGTTATCTAAGTAGGTAGGTTGAATATTTCGTGTACCTAATTCGAGTTTATTTAGAATCAGAAGGAAAATATTGAATCGATAGTGACAGTAATCAAGGTTATTCACGTTAAACAAAAATATAATGAATTATATAGAATTCATGATCCTTGTTTACTTAATTATTTTGTCTTTGGAAATCTATGACGTCGATCTAGGTCATTGACCTCTCAGAATACCAACGCAGCGAATACATCATTGCGCAGCGAGTGCGACACGTCTTACTTTTTAATGTCGCAGCATTATGCTGACATAGAACTAGAAGAACTCCTCAGAACTCCTGTGACAGGACTATCAGCTAAGTACCTATTTATTTTCATTTATTATGGGGGTAACTGGATCCGCTGGATGCGAGAAGCACAGAACCGGTCGAAATGGCGGTGTTTGGGGGAGGCCTATGTCCAGCAGTGGACGTCTTTCGGCTGAAATGATGATCATGTTGATAAAAGGGGAAACGCCAGGGAAACCCGCGCAGCTCAAATTTTAAGTTATTAGAAATTTGCAGGTTACAGGTAGAATTAGACTGTGTGTTGATATAAATAATTATGAGTGGCGACCGTTACACGATTTTAAATGATTTTAAATTCTGTTTTAAAAAACAAACTTTTATTTACAGATTTAAAATCATTAAAAAATACATACATCCCTCAAGTTTATTTAATCCCATTAAATGTATTTTTAATGAAATAGTGGGCAATTCATTGAGATTGAGAAAATTTGAATTTCGCAAGCTACCTTGGCGCAGTATAGATACCCAAGAAGCTCAGCTTCTCGAGTATTGCCTACTTTTTTTAAATCTTTTTATGATTCTTGTGTTTACTTAGTTTATTTTGGGATCTTCATGTGCGAGTCACAATAAATAGTTTTTTTTTAAGCATATTATTTTTAACACTATAATAATAACAGTAGTAAGTACAAATACATAATACTAAACACAAAACAATTTTATTTTAAGCCCAATATTACACCTTTTGCATACCAAAAAACAACACATCACATTTCACTCTAATTTAAACTTTCCATTTTACAAAATAAGACACAATTTCCTTTATTTTTCTAAAAAAAGATGTGTGAATCCCGATTGTGGCTTAGTGGCTTGCAGTTCTTGGTTTTTAATTAACCGGAGGCACAAGATTGTGTATCGGTTCGATTCCCGGGTAATGTAAAGCACAATCGATCGACTGTGAACTAGCTAACGTTGCGTTGTTTTAATTAGTACTTGAATAATGGAATAATGTTTTAAGGATGAGATTTTGCGATTTGAGATTTGCAACTGTTGGCCTTTTGTGGTTAAGTTTGTAGGGGCGTCCATGTCTGTTTGATAAATCAGTCGGAAGGTTCCACTTGTGAATAAAACTATTTCTGTAAATTAAATTTGACGTAACTTGTGACTATTGATCATGAATGAGTGATTTAAATGCACCGATCCCAGCGTGGCTTGACCAGACTCGATTAATCGAATGAACCCCAAGATTTGCACTAGCCCCTGGAGCCTCATGCTTCATGGTGTTACAGAGGGCATTGCATATCAAGAAGTAGACCGGGGGCACTGTAATGGTCAGGCAGACGTGCCCTTCGGATAGGAAATGATTGCGAGCCTACCGGATATGCATCCTTGAGTAAGCATTGGACTAGTGGAGAGACGGGTGGTATTTATTTATAGGAGCATCTTTTCACGACGTCGCCTGCATGTTGATTCAGATCGAGCTTCTTGGGTAGGTTCAACTGTTTTCTTAGCTCTTTTCTATGCCGTTGGTTCGCTATGTTCTGTGTTGTAGTTTTCATAGCCGTCTTCTGATTTCTCGCTGCTGTCAGTTTCTGTTTTTTTGTAGATATCGCTAGCCGCTTTCTTGATCTTGTTTCTGTCTCCAGTCATGTTCTTCCAAAACGTGATTCCCATGTCGAAGTATTTGATGTACTGTTTTAGGTTGTCGTTCCATGTGTAAATAGGTCGTCCGACCTTCTTAGATTTAGCTTTATGCTACATTGCTAAATGCAATAGGTGTGGTTTATCCCGTCTGAAAACGTGTGTTAAGTAGCACTTCCTGTGGTTCTTGATTCGTTTTGTTACGGTTTTTCCGTCTAAGATTCGGTGCATTTTCTTAATTCTTGCTTGATTCCTGGCGTGGTTAATCAAGTCTCTCATGATAACTCTTTCATATCTTCTGGGTCTTGATCTGTTCGCCTTGGTGAGGGTCGTTACTTATAAGCCATATATCATAACAGGTACAATAACTATTGGATACAAAAGTCTAGCTAACTTCCAGTCCATCTTTGAATTTAGTATGAATGGTAGTACCTAACAGCGGCGAGGTGTCAATTTTTCTAAGAGGGAAGCCGAAGCGAAGTCGGCTTTAACTTACTGACTTTTCAATAAAGAATACTTACTATCATTCTAAAATTAATATAGGAATGTAAAGAATTAAATACAATAAAATTGAACAGCTAAACACCATATAAAATGTGCAATATTCCTAAATCTGATTCTCACTCACGTATTTTTTCTATAATTATCTGTCTGTCATAACAAATTGTACAGCGGCTTGCTCTTGTCAATATCAAACGGTGCCACGTGACCGAAAGTGACATCATTACGAGATTCCTGTTATATGAATTTTTACTTACCAATTTATGACGTTTTGGCGCTGAGTTAATTTAGAACATTTTTTTGTGTTGTAATACAAAGCTAAAAAAAAACGTTTTTGTAGTTTGAATGTAACGGTGAATTAAATATCTGTAGTGTAACTATATTTTTTGACAATAGGAGCCACTGTTGACGTGCCATTTTTAAATAGCGATATAGTTGCCGATGCGAATCCCCGAAGGGAAGCCGCACAGTGGAACGAATGTATGGGAGCGGTTGGACGTAGACATGTCCGAAAAATAAGAGTAAAATTATGACAAACTAATGATGCCATCTTATTCGATTACTTAATGCCTTCATAAATTGTGGTGATGAATTTCTTCATAACTCCCATATTTCGGGAGTAATTTGAGAAAATGTGAAATTTTACTATGAAAATGAGTGTATCGAGCTCTCTCCCTCCTGATTCCGGGCTTGTTTCAAGTAGCGGTCTCTAATATCGTAATGCTATTACTAAGAGCTATATTTAATACTAAGACACATAGTGCGCCAAATGTGCACTTTCTGGGATAAAAGGAAATGAAAATTAAAAAAAAAAAACGTTTTTTCCCCATTTGTATTTACTTTAAACCGCAGACAGACTTATTAAGAGGTCTATAAATATGTTATATATATATACAGAAATATATATTAACAAAAATATTCACAAGAACTGATGAGAGTATGACTTTTAAGTAAGTTGATAATAAATTACCTAGTTTCATTAAAAGTACAATAAATAATTAAGATGTAAGCTCTAATTTACTAAGTTACACATTTTAAAACAATAACATCATTTAATTATCTTCGTCATCATCATCATCATCAATTAATTCAAATTCAGAATCGATGTCCGCTAAATCATTTATGTTAACAAATTCGATATCACTTTTCTCAGAATCCGTAAGCTCATAAAATTCCTTAAAAGAAGATTTTTTTACAAACTTATTTCCTTTTGGACGGATACTTGTAACAAGTGGATCAGAAGACAGTAAAAGATTGTGCATAATATCTTCATTGCATGAGATACTGCTATGCTTTCGAGAATGCCCCTCTCTATATTTTCTAAAATCTTTATTTCTAGCCTCAGATGCCTCTTCGGATAGAAAACCAATGGGCACAATTGACATGTTCTGAACTATGTCTGGCCCATGCATTAAAATTTTATGAAGTGAAGAAGGCATATAATACCATGGGTATAACTCCACGTAAAGCTTAGCAGTATCAAAGCAGAACTCTCGGAATTTAGTTACGTTGATCTTCTCTCCTGAGCATAGCATCTATTCCGGTCAGTTCAGCAGATTTAGTGTAGTTTTCAAAAAATCTCCTTGCCGAGTTGCCATTGTTGGTGGATCCACTGCCTTGTTTCACAACATCGAGAAGTAAGCCCGTTTCTCTTCTTACAGCCTCTTGAACTCTTTTCTTCCTGTCATCAACTTGCCTTTTTGCTATATCACCCCTTACTTGCCATGATTTTATGTCTAATTTGTAGGAAATGTGTAATAAGCATTCCATTGAGCGAATCCAAGCGTGAAGGGTGCTTAAGCTATATTTATACATGTCCTCGTTTGCGTGTTTATCTTTGATTAACTCTAAATTATTCATTTCTTTAGGACAAGCCTTGCATATGTCACACACTGAAGCTGCTGTATTGGATATAATGGAATGAATTTTACCATCAATCATTGTCAACAGCAGTTGGTGTTTGACACTAATTCCATCAGTGATGGTGGATGGAGTTAAGGCTTCAATCTCTGCTTCGATTTCAGCCATCTCTCTCTGCACATTTTCTTTGGTTTCCTTTATAAACTTAAACAATATTGGCCGGCAAAATGAAGTGGAAGATGGTCGCTCGTTTTCCCAAATTGTTACACCTTTTGAGACGAGCCGCAGTGGTACAAGACTAATCATAAAATTACTAGCAAGATCGATTTGCTCATCTTCACTCGTCCTTTGATGATAAATGCTTTGGCTAGATGATCCGTCAAAACCCCATTTGCTGGTCAATACGAGCTGTTGATTGGGATCAACAGGGGTTTCTAACGACCTAATAAGTCTTCTTGAGGTTAAATCCATCAAGGCTTGTAATTTGATTTTTGCAGAGCTCTCTGTAACTGTGAGATCTTCTTTGGCCGGATAGCACTTAATTTTTTCTTTAACCAACATGTAGTAACTCGGGTATTGAAGAGCTCCTTCTTGAGTGTTGAAATCCCGAAGAGTGTTATAGCGCCATTTCGATAAGTTCATCGATACATAAAGAGCCAATGCCTTCAAAGGGGATATTTCCCGTACCTGAATTGATTTACCTTCAATGAAGGCTTTGATTTTTGAGGCCTCTTCTGGATTCTCCGTCAAGTATTTCATAACATAAGCTGTATCGCTTTGTCCTGCCTTTTGAAGCGCCCTTTCGGCCGAAAACATAATTTCAGCGCTGCTACTGCTGCATGAAAGACTATCTTCAGTGCGTCTTCTTTTTTGCCGGTTACTAAGGTCCTCAAAAGATTTACGAGGACTAGGATGTGTACAAGTTGAAGCATCAGATTTAGCAGGAGAAATTATGGGCTCGATGACGTCACTTATATTTTCTGTAGAAGGTTCCATATTTTCATTCTGTAATTCCGGCCATTGAATTGCAGCCTGTAGCCAAATCTCATGTTTCTTCCGAAACTTATCTGTGCTTCTTCCAGACTGTGTCCATTTTGCATAAATGCGGTAGCAAAATCGACGACACCAGTCTTTTAAACTTGTTTCAGCACTTTCACATAACTGAACACAACTGTTATCTTTTAAAACACTGAACAAATAGTTAAAGTCGCGTAAATCTTTATGTGCGCGTGCGCATAAAGCAACGTGAATATCAAGATTTGTATTAAAATTTGGAAAATACATTGCGAGATTAGCTTGGATACAACGAGGTGTAAATCAACACTGATTTTAAAGTTACTAATAGTGACCTATTTATATAAAATCCAGGTATCCCAGGTATCCTTTGTTAAATATTGCAAGGTAATTAGTTATTGTGATAATTAGTAAATGATGCATGCTAAATTAGTGTATTAAGAGCGATTTAGTAATTAAATAATAGCAATGTTCTTATCAGTAATCATTAGTGCATCAGTTTTATATGTAAACCTTAAGTCCCTAATTATATATCCTAATTAGCTTATATCTTCTCTAATTGGCTGCTCAGAAATGTTATTGTAATAAGGTAAACCTTTAGAAAAACGGTTTTAATCAACAAAATAAACAAAAAATAAAAAAATTGTGTTATAAAATAAACATCACTCTTTATCCCAGAAAGTGCACATTTGGCGCACTATGTGTCTTAGTATTAAATATAGCTCTTAGTATTAGCATTATGATATTAGAGACCGCTACTTGAAACAAGCCCGGAATCAGGAGGGAGAGAGCTCGATACACTCATTTTCATAGTAAAATTTCACATTTTCTCAAATTACTCCCGAAATATGGGAGTTATGAAGAAATTCATCACCACAAGTTATGAAGGCATTAAGTAATCGAATAAGATGGCATCATTAGTTTGGCATAATTTTACTCTTTTTTTTCGGACATGTCTACGTCCAACCGCTCCCATACATTCGTTCCACTGTGAGCCGGTAGGAATCGTGTTATATAGTGCTTTCGCCACTGGTACCTAATGATTTGGCGTTTCTCGTGGCCTGCTGGCATCGTTTTCTAATTGTGCTTTTTGTGCTTAATGCGGATGTTATGTATGTGCCTAGGTATTTCAGCCCACTTCTTGAGGAAGATTAAAGGCTATTTCACATCACGCTACGACCCTTAGGGGCCACCCATAAATTACGTCACAAAAATTTGATTGTCTTTTGCCCCTTTCTTGTCACACTTGTGAAACACCCGCCACATGTGTGACGTCACAAATTTTCAATTTAAATTTTTATTTACATATAAATGTCGAGTTTCATATTTTAACATGTGACGTCACAAAGCTTTTGACCCCCTGTCCCTTGTCACACAATGTCACATTTTTTTAACCCCCCCCCCCCCCTTAAACGTGTAATGTAATTTATGGATGGCCTCTTAGGAGCCGAGCAAAGGAAAAAAGGCAGAATAGAGAGAGAAAATGTCGTGACAGTGCGGGTGGGCGTTGCGACGCGACGCGGTCGTTCGGGGGAACAAGAAATTCGACGCAGACAAAGTCGCGGGCAGAAGCTAGTTAGTAAATAATAATGTGAGACTGTGAAGTTATTTTCGTACTTGTAGTTAAAATTTGTACCTCATGATGCTACCAGAAAAATCAGAATACCAGCGCTGCGCCACTTTTTTAAATGTCGCAGGATCATGCTGAGATATTGCCTTTTGGCCTCGTGCAGGACTTTTTTTTATTTTACTTAAAAAAAAATATTTTGTTAAGCATATTGTGTAGTTAAGTTTGTGATATTCTTGTGCGAGTCTAATAAATACTTTTTCTTTTTTTCTTTCTACAGAGAAACTCAGACCAACATCCCATTGTTAAAACTTAGTCTGTTCTTACTAGAAACCACACATTCCTCCCGTTGAATAAGGCTCAACAAACATTTAATATAAACCATTTTTCCTCCAAGATTACTATGTAAATCAGTAAAAATCCGAGATTTCCATCGTCACGTGTCAATATTGCATTATATATGCCACATTGGCAATATTAGACTAAATAAATCTTGGTTAGTCTCCGAGTTATTAAATGTGGGGTCGGGTTATGAGTGCTGTGACCAGTTTTTGTTGCGGTTTGTGGGACATTCTTATATTTGGGAAAAATGATTTCTTCATGAAATCAAATGTTTATTTATGTACGTTTTATTCCTAAATTTATTTACGAATAGAAAACGAACTATTTACTTTTAAATTAAATAACTAACTAACTATACAAATAAACACCAAAACAAAAGGACACTTAGGCGTCAAAGTACTCGTTTGCTGCATCGCTGTCTTCTGGAAACATGCTTAGAAGACTTGCCACGTTAAATGGCAATGCTAATTCTTTAGCTAAAAACCGACCCAGGCCTTTTATATACGTAAATCTTTTAAGACACTTAAACACGTCAACATTTTGTTGGTCAATATTTCCTAGCTGACTGACCCAAGAGAAGAAATGCAAAAACAAACTCAGAGGTCATGGTGTCTTCATGGAGTCCAAACATTATATATTCTTTATGTTAAGTTTAGAGATGTTTAAACGTCAAAGATGCATGGTTAAATAGTCGCGAATCATTACTTAATTAACGCAACGTTTATAAATAAGGGGGTATATTATTAGCATTTTATGTAAGTTTAACATTGCTGGGCCATATCTGGAGAGGCCTTTTGAAAAATAGCCATTGCAGCACAGCCACGGTCTATAAGCTTGATGCCAAGCATAGAACGCACCTTGGCGCTCTGTACAACTCTCAGCCTGTACAAAGCGTTCTACATGAGCGTCCACGTCTCAGCACCGTACGTCATGGTGGGTCGAGCTCACTGGTTATAGAGGCAGGACTTTTGAAATCGAGGGATTTTGGCTGATCTCAAAATGTCCTCCAGCTTTCTAAATTCAAGCTGTGTTCATTCCGATGTCTCTGTTTGTTGATGCTGCATGTTATGTTAAATGGTGTTTAGATCCTTTCATTATAGGGAGGAGAGGCCTATCCTACAGTATAATTTTGTGTTTTACTTACTTCACAAGGAGGGGCTTATGGCTAAGTTATAACAACCGCACGGGTTGATTAACCAGGTTAAGCTACGCTTGCCGCGGTTGGTCCGTGGATGGGTGAACATTTTTACACATCAAGACCCCTCCTCGGCCGCCGCCGCCGCGTGCTTCGGAAAGCACGTTAAGCCGGTGGTCCCGGTGGTCATTTGTAGATCTTTGACAATCGTTTTGGGTCGACCCGAAAGTCTGACAACCAGTCTTACCAAGAAGTGTCAGATAGGCAGTCGCTACATGTAAAATATCTACTGTCACTCAGCTGCAGCCGGTTAGACTGGAAGCCGACCCCAACATAGTTGGGAAAAGTCTAGGTTCCACGTGTCAAACTTAAAAGATGTCCTGAATTATCTACAATTTTCTGGCCACCGTAGTCATAAGGATATTTTTCCAAGGGGAGGCCTGGCCCATTTGCTTCTGGAATGTGGATTTAACTTCTTATTTCCATGATAATGCCATTTGATGTGACGTTAAGATGGCATTTTAAATATTATGTTATTCATATGATTTAATTAATGGTGGCAATAACGCTGTATGGGGAATGAGCTAATAGTCGTAGGAGTTGTGGTTTGAGTAACTATTCTTGTTTTATTATAAGAGTAATTTCGAGATCTTGAAATGTTAATAACTTGGAAGAAATAACTAAATTATGGAAATATTTGAAAAAAAAACAAATAATTCTATTTAATCTATACATATAAATAAAATTGGAGTGTCTGTTTGTAATATTAAAATAATAGCTTTTTGCTACATGCATATTATGAATATATTTACGGTACATATACCAAAATAACATTTTTTACAATTTTTGTCTGTCTGTCTGTCTGTTTGTTCCCGCTAATCTCTGAAATGGCTGGAACGTTTTTGACGGGACTTTCACTGGCAGGTAGCTGATGTAATAAGGAGTAACTTAGGCTACTTTTATTTTAGAATTTTTATTTGTTTTTATTGATATATAAATAATAGTTAAAAACTATGCCGCGCGGACGAAGTCGCGGGCACAGCTAGTCTGAAATATATCTTGATGAATATGCAGTTTACTAAATCATAATATGCAAGATAGAAAATGATTCTTCCTAGTAATTTACATTTTAAGATCTCCGCACGGGTCGATCGATCAGGTTAAGCTGCGCTTGTCGCGGTTGGTCCGTGGATGGAAGACCATCAAGGCTCCCAGGCCCCGTGCTTCGGAAAACACGCTAAGCCATTGATCCTGGCTGTCACTGGTAAATCTGTGACAGTTGTTACGGGCCTACAGAAGCTCGAAAGTCTGACAACTAGTCTTACCACGGGGTATCGTATTACCCAGTTACTGGGTTTTGGAGGACAGATAGGCAGTCGCTTCTTGTAAAGAACTAGAAGCAGAACCAAACATAGCTGGGAAATGGCTAGGCAGATGAAAGAAAGAAAGAAAGAAAAAACGTTTATTTGCTGTAAACATGACGCAAAAAAAGCGTGCTATCGCTCAGCATTATGCTCCGACCCTATGCAAGACAGAGTCCCAGCGCTGGTTTACAGCGCCAGCCGGCTTTGACGTAATGACGTCGCCCGGTGATTGGTAAGATAGAAAATAACAAGAAGTGGTCAAAAGACTCTTGAACGACCTAGATTTTAAGACAACTAAAACAGTTTTTATTCCGTCATCGTTAAGTCGAAAATTGAAATAAATAAAATACACATAACATCACGATTCGTGTTCCCAGGGCAAGTTCGTGTAACAAACCTATAGTACGCCTATATTTCGCCAGTTACGTTTAAGTCCCATGTAATAGGGGACGAGCCTATTGCCATCAATCGAGCACAAATCCAGACTCCGGACTGCTACTGAGAAATTCCAGATGATAAAAAAAAACAATTAACACTTTGCCCGAACCGGGAATTGAATTCAGGACCTCGTGCTCAGCTGTCGCTTGTGACCACTACACCAACGAGGCAGACGACAATGACAATGTTACCTACTTCTTGTATAGATTTACTATAAGTTGTGTGCTAAATAACTGGTGTTTAATTATTTTTCAGATCACAGAAAAACCCTTTCCTTATTCCCATTATAATCCGTCGCATAACCCCGTAAAACTTCCATTACTTTTACATCAACAAAGCCGAAGGTCTAACTTTTCTGACTCCCATAACACGTTTACCTAACTTCCTGAAAGTTATCTGAACTCGTCTAACCCATCGTGTGACGTCACCAACCACAATTGGATGTGTCACCAAGCATAGAGTAGGTAAACTGTAGAGAAGCGAAACTCTTACCTACATTCTTCGCAAATAAACCTACCTAACCGATTCTATTCTCTGCCAGGGGTGCGGGTTGTTCGAAAGAGATACCGCGGCCCCTGGCACACAGGCAACTGAGGGAACACGGGTGGGTTGTAGTCAGTAAAAGTCTGACACGCCTTCCTGCTCCACCCAGAGCGGGAGAAGTCATTTGATGATTTCCCACCCAAAAAAAAAAACTATTCTATTCTATTATTGTCACAACATAATTAGCCTATAATATTCCCACTGCTGGGACACAAGCGTCCTCTTTGTAAGAGGGAGTGAGCTGTAATCCACCTCGGGCTCAATGCGGGTTGGTAGATGTCACATGTCTTCAAATAATTGGTTCTAGGATATGCTAGTTTCCTCACGATGTTTTCCTTCACCGTTTTGAGAGCATTGGTCAAGAAATAATTTACATAAAGTGAAGCGCCTACCTTGGTTCGAACCAACGACCTTACAACTCGTAAGTTGGGGCCGTTACTACTGGGCCATCATATTTTTCTTTTTTGTTTCACATCTCGTAGGAGGTTGTCTGTGGGCTGCCTCAAATACAAATTAAGGCCTCGAGCCAGGGCTTGAAAACTTAAAACTAAGCGGCTGCACGCTAATGGCCCGGCTACACGCTCCGTCTTACCTGCGCAGTCCAGATCTGTGCAGTCATGACTGTACAAAAAGACGGAACACTGTATTGTGGCTACACGTACAGGTAAGCTCGTGCAAACTGCTTTTAATTTTCCATAAAGCCGGCAAAGATTTGTATATTTCTATGAACTGAGTTAAAAATTCCTTTGAATAATTCCTTACATCACTCATTTTTTGATTTGCGGCGTGTAACTTTGTCGAAAATAATTTCCTCGGACTGATGCGCGGCTCGCGTTCAAGTAAAACCGTGCACGCCAAGTTGCGCAGTCCACATCTTCAGTAAGTCAACGAATGCACAAGCCGCTCTTACGGGACTGCGCAAGCTACCGTCTTACCGTCCACACGCACGCGCTTCCCTGCGCAAACTGGTTTGTGCAGGCATGCTCGCAGGCAAGACGGAGCGTGTAGCCGGGCCATTACACGCGCAACACTTCAACAAAAAGACGGAACACTGTCTGTGTTCCGTCTTTATGTACAGTCATGACTGCACGGGCTTGGACTGCGCAGGCAAGACGGAGCGTGTAGCCGGGCCATTAGTCAGCGAATGCACAAGCCGCGCTTCCGGGACTGCGCAAGCTACAGTATCGCTGTCCACACGCGCTTACCTGCGCAAACTGGTTTGTGCAGGCATGCTCGCAAGCAAGACGGAGCGTGGAGCCGGGCCATAAGGGCAACCCCTGTGGGGTACAGACCTCGGCTTAGGGCGTCGCTGCAGGGCTAAGGGACGGCCTGGATCCGAGTAAACTAGGCCACCACTGCTCTTACCTCTATGCAGTCTTATTCTATGGTCACCGTCTGAACTCAGATTATCTTGGTCAGATGACATCGTTAGAAATAATGGCAGTTTACGTGGCTCCGTAATGTCATTATAAAGTATGACTGAGGCTTTTATGTCTAGAGTTTTTAATTGTGCGGGAGGAAATGGGCTTTAAAAATTTCAGCAGGCAGCTATTTAACTGCCAGACAATAGCATTGGTAACGCTAATTACATATAAGGTGGCAGGGATACTGACGTGGCAAACTGTAACTATGGATTCAGAACACGATTCTAGACCACCGCGTTGACATTTTTGTCGTTTCCGTGACTATAGAGCCCTAAATCTTTAATATAAAAAACTTATACCTGGTAAACCTCTCAACATTGTGTGTACAAACTTACATTTGTAATTGAAATGTTTGCGAGAACATGTTCTTCAACTACAATATTAAGTTTGTTCTTGGGTTTGTTAGTTCTACTAGAATAAGTGCTACTGTACTTCTGTATTCTGGACCTAAGCGATTTTTCAAAGAATATTTTCGAGATAACGAGACCTGAAAAGTTTAGGACATCCCCAGCACAGGTTTTGTTTTACTTAGTATGGGCAATAGTAATATAAACCATGAGACATAATATTAACTGAGAAGGTGTGGGAGAAAATTAATAAATGTATTATTTATTTGGAAACTAAGATCAAAATAGACGCCACATGACTTCATAATATCTAAGCTAGAAAAATAACGTACAATGACATTTCTTCCTAAGCCTATGGAATGAAGGCAAGAAAAATCCTGACATACAAGAGATGAATGAATGATACGACTGACCTTTTCAGCATCCTTTAAGCACCTTATAAATGAATCTTTCGTAATGCGACAATACCACATACAAAGCATTATGCACTCACTTATAAACAGCCAAGAAGAAAGGAACAGAAATATACGTAAGGTAATGCTTATTTCTACAGAAATCTCTTCCAGAACACCTGCGATAGAAGAAAAGATAAATGTAGACAATGTGTGTTTTAATAATAGAAAGAAAAACTTAAAATTAAATTTAAATGTACACATACAAAATGACAACCTTACAACCTTATTATTTGTATTTGATTTTAAACCTACTGATGATTTACAGAATACCCACATATGTATGTACTTCATATACATCACATAGGTACGTCTCACTGATGGTTGCGCGTGCGTTGGATAATTCTGTTCCTTAAAAAATGGTTGAGCTGGATGGTGCTGATTCAAGCGTCATGTTGATGAACGGGCGCCATCGGTTGAGACTGGCTATCTCCTTCTCCTGTCTTCATATTTGCAATTATTGTTTCTTTATTTATTTTTTTACATTGTTCTCACATGTGTATAAAAGCAACAAGAATAAAGTACCCAGGATTTGGTATTGTCTTGATTTAAAATGTGTCCTTTGAATGTGTGCCCGTTCGTTCTTCTCCCAACGAGATCTACGTTTTGGAATGGGCTAGCATCATCGTTCTGACTAACTAACCGACTTTTTGGCAATTCAAAGGTGATTGTAAATGGTATAATTGAAAGAAATATTTTGTGGTTGAGTTCTTTATCTTCTCTCGGGTCGGCATGAGATTATTAGCAAATTCAGTTGATAAGATTAGCCACCCAACCAAAGAAGGGGGGAGGGATAACAAAATGTAATCTCTACAGCCAAAAGCACGCTATATTACTACTATCCTACTTATCTATACTGTATTATTATATTATTTATTATCTATATTAATACTAAAGCTGAAGAGATTGTTTGTTTGTTTGCTTGAACGCGCTAATCTCAGGAACTACTGGTCCCATTTGGAAAATACTTTCAATGTTAGATACCCCATTTATCGAGGAAGGTTATATATCATCACGCTAAGACCCTTAGGAGCTGAGCAAAGAGAAAAATGTCACGAATACGAAGTACTCGCTCGAGCAGGCGAGGCAAGCGACGGGGTGGGTCGGGGAGCAAGAAATTTGACGCGAACGAAGTCGCGGGTAGAAGCTAGTAATATTATAAATGTGATAGTAAGAATATTTTTTACTCATTCACGCAAAAAGGGCCGAACGGATTTAGATGAAATTTGGCACAGAGATAGTACATAATCTAGATTAACACATAGAATACTTTTCATCCCGATAGTACGTGCCCGTGGGATAATTTCCGACCTCCACGCGGGCGGGCCACTGGCAAAATCTGGTAAAACAAAACAAAATCAATAGATAGGTACCAAAACACGCCTGAACAACCACAAATACCGTACCGATAGTAACGTCCTCCACAAGGGACCTAAGCTGGTATTAGGGCTCTAATTTGTAACTTAATCACGGCAGGAGACGCTCAGCTGGGACCACATGTTAACTAACGAGACGTGTCTTCAAGTTAGAGGATAACTTATTTATTTGAGGGCTAATTAGGAGACAAGTAAATTGGGTTAGGAGATTGGAGGATTTTTTCGGTTATGTGGCAGATTATCGGTTTAAGTACAGGCCATGTTTATTTGAGTAAAATAATTAATCTGGCATTGTGGATTGAACACCGCTCGCGTGGATGTCGGTTATCGCATAGCCTATGTCCGTCTCCATATCCCAAGCTATATCTCTGCCAAATTTCATGACGATCGTTTCAGCGGTTTAGGCGTGAAAACGTAACAGACAGAGTTACTTTCGCATTTATAATATTAGTAGGGAAGCAAAAATGAGGGTTATGATTTTGACCGGTATGTATGTATGGATATGTTTGAATGTATGTTCCTAATAACTTCAAACCCACTTATCATAATTTGACAAATGAATCCATTGCTTAATTTTTCGAAAAATTGTCTGCACAACCAAGAAAATAACGCAATGAATGTTTGTTAAACTGTCAAAATGAAAAAAAAAAAAACCTGGGGCACTTAATATCTTGTCCAGCGTGTCCTGCTGTCTGCACGCTACATGAATCTGAAGGACGCTGCCGGTAGTGTTTAAATCGTAGCCAAAACAATTCTAGGCTGATTCTAGACTGTATTTAGATTGCTATCGACACGTTGAGAAGAAGAGAATGAAAGTCATTCCTACTGTTGGTATGTTATGTAATTCCCCCTAAAGATTCCGTCAGAAGAAAACTATTTAATATTATCATTAAAAATTCAGAAGATTCAGAAGAAAGTTATTGTGAATGTGATGAACTGATTGATGACTGTGTGGGTGTTTAATTTATTACTTTTGTTTGGTTTGTTTTTTTCTCTCATTTAGTTTAAATCATGGTCTAGCAGTTTAAGTAATTTATGCGGCCTACTCAAATGTCCTTTTTTTGGTATTGTTCATCAGATCGTTGAGTTTATCGAGTTCTGAATTGAGCTGCATGATTACTGATAAATGCGTGCACTGATTGGACAGGTCTACTCAATCTGTGTGATTCTTTCCTCAAAAGACCATTTCAGACACCAATCCACATGGTTTTCACATGATCAGACCAAGATTACGTCTGGGCTTCAAAAGAGATTGTGACCTCAGAGTTTCGGCCTTTCTTCTCAGAGTAGTCAGATAGGAAACGCCGACCTCAACTAGTTAAAAAAAACATGATTGACCTGTAAAAGTGTTTAAATGTACAAACCAACTTACAGAAATCATTTATCATTTAGAAACACTCAAGAATTTTTACCATCTTGCATTTACCCGAACAGAAACATAACTCACTGGCCACAAACCACAAATCTACCTACAAAACTATGACGTATGCATACGGACCTGTGACGTCCACCCACGCGATTGCCTATTGGACTGCACGGAACCCAGTTAGTCCCGTTTAGCGGGATTGCGGTACTGCAGACGCAATACTAACATGGACCTGTCAACATAATTTAAGTGTTTGTGCTTCACCTGGCTGTGGCCTATGATTGAGTGAGGTGCTGACGAGATTTCGATGGGAAGGCCTTCATTAGTCTTGTCGTGGTGTTTGTGTTGTGAAGAATTACTTAGTGAATGTTTGTAGTCCATTTTTGAGACAGTTTTGTAAGTATATTTTACAGTTTTGTACTTTTCACTTTTTAATATGTCTTTTTAATTTCATATAACAATGTCGTCGATTATTAGACAAACGATAGATAATAACTGTATTTTTCATAAAAAGTTATCCAACATCTAAACAGTTGCTAAAATCTGGTTTTCAAAAAGTGTTTTTCATGAACGCATTTTAGCATAAAACGTTCTATATAACTATAAAGTTATCGAAGTCAGAACCCACCATGACAGTATTTTTAGCAAAAAATGGTCGACTCTCTAAAGCAGCGGATTGATTACAAACAAAATGACATTTGACCAATTGAAGTACAAATATTGACACACAATATTTCTTTTCTTGTTTGGCAAATTGTGTGTCAATTTTCAAGCAATAATGACAGTTACAATTTCAAATTATTTGTCAAATTTATTTAACAATGACGTCACCGCGTCAGAAGTGTTGAAATTAGACAATTAAATGGTTGCCAGTACTAATTAAGTATTAATTATTCGGTGTGTAGGCAGACATTCTCGTTTGACGATTCAAGGGTTTGGTCAATTTGTTGGATGACTGCATTACAATGGCTGCATTTTGATTTATAAACGTCGTATTAGTTGTAGAGCGTTTATGAATACAAAATTTTATCAAAGGTTTTATAAGTTTATCGAGCAGTTTAACCAATAAATTTCTTAAACCTTCGATAACCTTTTTTTATGAATAAGACCGCAAGAATATTAGAGAAGAACGAAGACTCCTTCTACTCTAGTATTCTTATTTTTAACCGACTTCCAAAAGGAGGAGGTTCTCAATTCGTCGGAACCTTTTTTATGTATTTTCCCCGATTACTCGAAGATGGCTGGACTGATTTGGATATTTTTTTTTGTTTGAAAGGGTATACTTCCCAGGTGGTCCCATGATCATCAAGTCAGGATCTGATGATGGGATCCTGGAGAAATAGAGAGAACTCTTCAAATTTTATAGGCACATTTGAAGCAATTTGTGTAGTTTTTAGAAGAGTACTTTCTCGGAGTGGTTCCATTTCAATTTGGTGAAGATCTTATGAAGAACTTCGGAGATAGGCAACGGAACTCCTCAATAAATGATAGCAAATGGACAGGGATTGCTGTAATCTCATGTCTGTCAATTGTTTACACCAGTTAATAACATAACATCACGCCGGTACGCTGTGAAGGGGTAAGCACATATGAACCACTAAAAAGTGAAAAATAAAAAACTTTTTCAGTCGGTGACTTTGGATATATGTATTTTAATTTTTTGTCACCGCCTTCCGAAATTAAAGTTATTTTTCACTTTTTAGTGTTTTTTTGGAAGTCGGTTGTTTATTTTTTTGAAAAAGTTTTTTATTTCAAGATGGTTTGGTGGTTTGAGAGATTAAATGAAACGAGACTAACAAAAATAATTCAAGTCCGATGTGATAGGAAACGCTGCCGGTAGTGGACGTCCTAAGAAGACATTATACTGACCTTATCGGTGATGTTTTTGAGAAAGGTCAGGTGTGTAGTAGGCGTGCGTGTATGACCAGTAGCTAGGTGGTGGTGGCAGTTTCATTTAACCATCTCGATCTAAAGCATAGAGCACGTTTGGCTCTGGATTGTTGAAATAAAACTCACACTAAGGCCTCAGTGGACCTAGTTTGAGTTTCTGTTAACCATCTCGATCAAACGCATCGAGCGCGTTCGGCGCTCCGATTGGTCCTTCATCAATCCAGGGCCAAACGGAGCGCCGAACTCTCACTGCTCACTGCGTTTGATCGAGATGGTTAAATGAAACTCACACTAAGGCCACTGATGCATGAACTTAAACGAAGCAAAATTAATTTGGAAATATTGTAGACTCGTGGCGTGCTGTAGTTTCTGCCTACCGCCATGAGAACAAGGCGTGAGTTTGTTTGTTATGTGTATTATCTACAAGGAAAACATGCTCAAATCCTGAGCTCCACTTTAATCAAACACATGTACGGTAATTCAGCGAGTTATACAGTAAGACAAGGAAGTCCCTAATGCGTATAATCCTATTGATTGACCGATTGCCAGTGTAACAGATAGATATCTCAAAGATATAGAGGACTAAGGAGTTACTTTGTAAGCATGTAGGTACAACATATAAGCAAGTTTTGTTGATGAACGTTCATAGAACAATTTCTATGAAAACTTAACAAACGTTACAAATTAAAAAATAATAGTTTAAAACTAAAAAACACGCTTTAAAAACCAAACCAAAAACGATGAAAATAATTTTAATTCTATTAAAAAGCGTGGGGTGCTTTTTGAGGTATTTTTATAATCAATTAATATCAAGCACCCCACGCTTTTTAATAGAATTAAATTATTTTCTACTTTTTTAGTTTGGTTTTTAAAGCGTGTTGTTTAGTTTTTTAAACTATTACTTATTTACTATTTTTTAGTTCTGCTAACTACAAAAGCGTGATTTTTTTGTTGTTTTTTGAATTGTCAACGGTCCTCGATAAGTCAACAAAGTTTAAATGAAATCTGACCGTTTGAAGTGGGTCAGAATAGCGCTCTAAGGAGTCGGTTACAAACAAACATACAAACGAACATACAAGTGAAGCTAATATAAAGCGTGTAAAATCAAGCAAGTTTACTTGACCGTGACTTAGGTTTTGAGCTTCATATAACATACATACATAATTGGCCTAATGTTCCCACGGCTGGGACACAGACCTCTCTATGAGAGGTAGGGGGCCGTAATTCACCACGCAGGCCCAGTGCGAGTTAGTAGATGTCACATGTCTTCGAATTTTTGGTAGGTACTAGGACATGCCGGTTTCCTCACGATCTTTTCCTTCGCCAGTTTGAAAGTAGTGGTGATGAAATTCTTTACACCTTCGTGTAAAGTTGTATAGATCGTGGGTTCGGACCCACGACCTATACAACTCATAAGCCGCGTCACTGGCCCACAACTGCTCAGCGCTCTTAATATAACACTAAATACAGATAAAATAAGCTTACCCTTCTTCTCATGGAACATTTTATGATAACATCTCATACACTTACTGCCAAACATATTCACCCACCTCAAAAATAGAGCAAATTGTACACCATTACCACTGCGCATATTATTATATTATATTACCTCACAAAATACGTCCATATTTTCACCTGAGATTCCTTGTAAGTGATAGCACATACCACAGAAAAATACAAAACAAAAAAACGGTCAAGTGCGTGTCAGAATCTGGCACGAACGGTTCAACAAGATATTTATAATAATTAACACTACCTACACTAAATCTACCACTATTGTTATCAGACTCAATGTATCTACTTAACAGCCGAGGGGATAATAAAGAAAGAAAGAAAATCCGTGTATTAGCATCATATAATCAAAAAAAAAACCTTAAACTAAAAATCTAACACAAAACACTACTAATAAAAATTTAGGTTTGTTTTTAAAACAGAAAAATCCGAAAATTTTCAGCACGTTCCTTGCATGGCGCCCCCGTATTTTCTTTATTTTCTATTTTTCTGTTATTGTGGCCATAGTAGTAGATGCCGGTTCCGTGTGGTGACGGACGAAAAAAAGAATGGCACCATCCCATTTCTTCCCGTGGGTGTCGTAGAAGGCGACTAAGGGACTTACCAGAGAATGGGCAGCAGCGTTCTCTATGCATTTTACCACTATACTGCGATCGCCAACCCGCCTGCTAAGGGTGGCGATTATGGCAATACCCCAAATTGGGGGTGGCCTATATCCAGCAGTGGACGTCTTCCGGCTCAAATGATTAATGATAGTAGTAGATACCTACTCAGTAAACATTTCATGTGTCTGTCTATTACGGTTCAAAAGATACAGCCCTGTGACAGACGAAAGAACGGATGGACAGCCTTAGTAACAGGGTTGGCACCTTTTGGGTACGGACCCCTAAAAACATGCCGATATAACAGTACACTGTAGGTAAAAAAACAGGCGATGTCAAGCGCATACCCTTTGTCTTGCAACCCCACTTACACTGGCGGACATAAAAAAGTACCTATGTTAAAAATGTAATATTTTTTCCCCCATTTTGTTTTGTCATGATGGTGATGAGTGTGTTCTCTTTTGTTTATGACGCAGGTTTTAAATGTTTAAGCTGGTTGTTTGTGAAATGGTTCGGCTAATGGGAACTGGATATTATTTTCAGTAATTTTGTATTCAGAATTTTCACATTCATTTCACGGTGAATTTTACTCGTACGTTTCAGTAAACTGCTGTATTTACATACATATACTTCCAGTTTTTTTAATTAAAATCTACCTGGTTGATTTTGATTATAACTATAGAAATTCACCCGTTTATTAATAAACCTTGCTTCAAGTAAAGTTATAATAAGCTACTTAATTGTCTCTTAACTATAAACAACGTGTATAAATAAATCCCAATATATTAAGTTGGTAAAACCGGAAACCTCCTTTCCTATCTGCAATCTCGGACCCAATACAATATTCAATACATTTTTAAGATCTGCTCATGTTCCGAAGAAAACGGCATTAAGATACGGACATAAAATACGTATTTTATTACATCAACACAAGTACTTACCTACGTAACTGTATCCCTTGTAACTATCGGAACATTCTGATGGTTCATTAATGAAAATTTATTCAGTTATTTGGGTTACACGGGAATAAACTTGTTCGTGTTTTTTGCGGAAAAAAATAGAAAAATGTTTTTATCAAGTGGGTGTTACGAGAATCCAATTTTGTTTATAAATTGTTCGAGATAAACATCTATTACGTGTCAGTTTATTTAAGATAACATTATGGTAAGTAGATAACTAGACCATAAGAAGTCTTGAGAAGACACACACATGTTATTTATAAAGAAATGTTTTTTTTGTAACCTAGAGAAATAACAACTGTATGAAATAGACCATCTATAATACCGCACCTTTTTGCAAAATAATAACACATAAATATCAAATCCGTTCCCTTCGCCACCGCCGTTCCATTTACACCCTCACCTGCAAATACTGTACACTTTTCTCGGCCCCAAGTGTACATACACATCTGCACACCAAAATTTACAATCACAGATATCGTAGTGGGATTTTATTTGAATAATTTAAGAGGCATCGTCTCGAGCGAGCTCGGTTGATCTTATCTTTTAAATTGCGCACACACCCTCTTCTTGTAGGGGGGTGTAAGTGGAAGACGTGGATGTGGTATGTTACCTGAGATATTTAATAGAAAGGTGGTTTTTGTGTTGTTTTTTTGGTTGATAGTGCAACATTATTGTTTAATAGATGGCTAACAATCAACTAGGCCTATCGCAGGCCACTTCTGGACCACGATACCACGCGGGCACAGGTTGAGTTGGTAGATATTACATGTCTTCGAATTTTTAATTCTAGGACATGCCGATTTCGTCATGATGTTTTCCTTCACCGTTTTGAGAGCACTGGTGATTAAATTATTTACACAAAGTATTTGCCTGTCTTGGTTAGGTTTCTCAACTTTTTGTACGAGAAATGAAGTATATTAAGATGGGAGACGTAAAATAAACAGTATTTTACAAAAGAAAACAGTTTTTTTTTTGACGTATTACAAACACATTTTTTGGAGCTTCTTCACAATTGCAAAACCAAAATACGGTTATTTTTTGTTTACATGCGTTCTGCGCTGCGCATGCGTGGCACTCACTTGACATTGACAGTTTCGTTCTGAAATGTAGTTTGCATACGGACGTTTACATTTCATACAGGCTTTACGTGTGGCTCCGGATACCAGCGGACATAAAAACAATATTTTGTATACTTTTTTTATTTATTTATTTATTTATTTAAAAACAATATTTTGTCCTTATAATTAAACAAAGCACACTATTAGACCTCTGGGGTCTGTCTCAGCATGCCATGCTCTGGAATTACGCAACGCGCTACTGCAAATAAAACAGAACACACACACTTATAGAACAGTAAAAACTATTAACGAACCAAAAACAGTATAATACTGTTTTGTAACAGTATGGTTGGGAACCCTAGTCTTGGTTCAAATCTACGACCTACAATACGTTACTTTATGTAAATCCTTGATCATGTGTGCGTGTGTATGTGTTCAATGGAACTCGAATTGTCAATAGGCGATATTTACAATCTGAGTGCCATCGAGTCTTGGAATTGTTTGAAATATATGTCCCCGCATGAAATCTCAAGAGCAACCAAGTCTTACTCAACTTCATTGCTTTCCTAGCAAAATACAATATAGAAGTGGAAATATTTATTATTTATTTATTTATTTAAGTATTTAATATTTTCAGCACAAACATGTACAGAGGCGGACTTAATGCCATAGGCATTTTCTACCAGTCGACCTTTGGGTGATGCAGAGACAAACAGTGGTAGGTGCAATAAAATATATATACATAATTATATGCCTATCTATATATAAATATAAGCATAAAAAATATACATAAATAAACGAATTTACTTAAAACAAATGAGACAAACAATGAGAGAACATTATCGTTGTAATGATACTGCCAACTTCTTGCGAATATGCTCGCCAAATATTGTATCCACGTAATGTTAACGTGAAGTGTTATTCTCCATTTCGGTAAGTCTGATATCCATAGCGATCTGATAGTTGGTTCGTATATTGAGAGTCGGCTTTACACACCGTCTGGCCAGCAATTGAGCTTACCTCGGGGTCTCAAATTGGGAACCGTTGGTAACTGTTGACAACAAAAAAAGGTACCTACGCCAGCACATTAAGCTACCCCAATCTGTCAAATTTCTTTGATAGATTTTCAACTTTATTACTTAATAATAACGTTCATGTTCAATTGGACAAATGACAGTTTGGGGTGGCTTGATATGACGGCGTCTGTACACTCAACACAAAATTAATCGACCTACTTACACACTTCAAGACCACATACTAAAAAGCAGAAAATAATTTCTTAAAAGGTGTTTTTTGAGGTATTTTTATAATCAATTAATATCAAGCACCCCACGCTTTTTTTGAAATTATTTTCTGCTTTTTTTTATCTATTATTTATTTTCAATTTTTTAGTTCTGCTAACTACAAAAGTGTGTTTTTTTTTGACAAAATCATGTCCAAAGGAGTCGGTTACAAACATGCTTACAAACAAACATACAGGTGAAGGAAATTAAATCGCGTTAATAATAAAAACGTTCCAGTCTGATCTCTGTCGCAACTTGGCAAAAATACCTCTACTCGCTGAAATGAGATTGCGACTAGATTTTCGACGGTTTTAATTACGAGAGTTGGAGTTCTGGTGTCCCATAGTTTCTGGAACAGCACCACATTCACAAACACTAATACATTATTTGCCCGTTGAAGTATTTTCCATTTCGAAATAATTTGTTTTCCTAATATTAAAAATTACTTTAAAATATACCACATCCGAAACTTCTCACTTGAAAGCGAAAATGTTCCCAATAAAAATTCAAGCGAAGGTGTTGAGTCAAATGACAGTGTTTAACAGGAATACAGCGGGCGAAGCCGCGGGGCGTTGTGTGGCGTAGATCTTAGATAAGTAAGTGTACGCCTCTTGTACGTACTTTTGAAAAAAAATGTTCTGTAATTTCCATACTGATTGAAGTTTTGTTTTGGTTTATTTTGTGTATTGCTGTGGTTTTTTTTTTTGCAATAATTACGTTACCGTATCTGTGACTCTTTTGTGGTTCTGATTGCTTACCTGAAAACAAAAGAAAAAATATTATTATTATTTAGTTCGCAAGCTTACTAAATTCTACAAAGACAATGAAGGAGCAAGGACTCAATATAATTTAATCGTCCATGGGGCTATGAAGGAATTCAGACAACGGTAAACTCTGCCAAGTAGAGGTGGCCAAGTAGTAACGGCCCCGACTTACAAGTCCTAGGTCGTGGATTCGAATCCGGACAGGCGCTTCACTTTATGTAAATAATTTCTTCACCACTGCTCTCAAAACGGTGAAGGAAAACATCGTGAGGAAACCGGTATGTCCTAGAACCAAAAATTCGAACACATGTGACATTTACCAACCATGGGCTCTCGTGGCAGATTACAGCGTGCTTCCGTGCACCCTCTCTGTGCTGTGTAGGAAGTCTAGCCAGCTTATAGCTACAATACGAAAATCATGACAGAAAGACAATGTAGGTACTTTTAACGTAAACAGCATCTAAAATCCTTCATTTCGAATGACGTCTTTAATTCCATCTTCCATTTTATCCCCGAAATTGATTCCCCAGCAAAAAATTTTACCCTCACAGCTGATAAACGCCACATTTTATCTCAGACTGAAAAAATATAGGTTAATACCCTGAAAAAGGTTAATTTTTCACTCTCATCTCCGTAACCTGGGCATATTTGTAACCGTCACGCAACGCTTAGAACGATTAATTAACATCGTTATAAGCTATTAGGGGTGTTTAAAAATAACTAGGGGTCAATGGATACCGCACCTAATAGGGGTCATTTGTCTTAGGTACGTTTTTTTTAGACTTGTAAAAATGAGAGGTGGGTCGATTAATTTTGTGTTGAGTGTAATTCTTTTTGCTGTCAACAGTTTTTTGAGTTGACAACTGTAGTGTAACACTCATCGCCAACACAACAACACGTCATTCGCATTTAGGTTTTTTTAGGCGATTCACACACTAAGGCTGAGGCTACATTAGACCGCGACGCGACCTGCGACACATGAGCGATTAAAACAAATAAACGAATGGTCACGTATATGGCTATACCGTACATCAAATATTACTTGCGATCTTTGATTTCTTTAAGCGATCGGAATAACATTACTGTAATCACGGCATCGGCTACATCAACATATCAGCGAAATCGCTAATTCATGCTAATTCGTTGTGTAGCATTTGTACTGTAGCCACGTCATCGCCGAATATAGGCCGGATTTTCGCTTATAATGTAGCCATACCATGTTTATCTCGTTTCGCTCTTCCAGTCGCATCGCAAATCGCTACCTACTGTAGCCTCAGCCTAAGACGCACCGCACCACGCGACGGGGCGCAGATAACTTGTGTAATTGTGAAGTAGTTGCTATAGGTTGGTTCTTTATTAAGTTGGTCCCTATGTGTATTTGACACAAATCAGATGTCATTAAAATAAAAACTTTTCATTAAATGGTGACCCAATTACGATCATGAGACTGGACAGGTCCTCTCAATCTGTGTGGTTCTTTCCTTTAAATACCATTTCAATCCACATGGTCTTCACATGATGTGACCAAGATTATGTCTGGAATCTGGACTTTAAAAGAGACTGTGACCTGTGAGTTTGTTTCGGCCTTTCTTTCTTCAGATATGATAGACTTGTTAAAGGGTTTTGTTATACAAACCTCATCGTCATCTGCCTAGCCTTTTACCAACTATGTTGAGGTCGGCTACCAGTCTAACCGGATGTAGCTGAAGACCAGTATTTTACAATGGAGGGACTGCTTATTTGACCTCCACAAGACCACAACCCAGTAACTAGGTAATACGATCCCCTTGGTAAGAACAGCTAGAAGAATTTCGGGGTTGTAACGACCCGTAAAAACTGTTAAAGATCTACGAATGACAGCCGGGACCAACGGTGCTTTCGATGCACGGAGGTGTCTTGGACATGTAAAGATGGACCAACCGCGGCATGCGTAGCTTAACCTGATCGACCCGGGCGGCTGTTAGCTGCAAAATGTCTGTACAAACCTGCTAACAGAAATAAAATCTCAAATTTCTCATTTATGTCCCATACCCACTGTAAAACACACAGACCATAAGTCCCAAAGATACCACGGTACCGCGTCAAAAACCCTCGGGTTCTCATTATAAGTCGACACCGGACTCCCTATAAATCATTTTATATGAGCATAAGCGTTTAATGCACCCCCAATTAGGAGGGGGGAGCTTAAGTACCATATTGAGAGCTTAGCATCTAATGACAGTGGACCCTAAAAGAGAGAGAGAGACCGACGTATATTTTGCTGAAAGTATGAAAGAGAAGGAAGAAAAGGGCCAGTGATTCTCCGGTAGTTAATAAACCTTCTCTTGAAGGCTCGTGTCGTCTTGTAATTTTAGGGTTCCGTGTTCTATTGGTTGCACCTGTACATAATAAGTTCCCTTGTCTAATGAAGTGGATTATTGCCCCGGATGCGTATTTGTCCCCCTAAATTGGGGTAGGAGTGTTTTCGTGTTTCGGAAACGTTTTGAAATAGATCGTGGATCTGTCAAATGGTGGTGTAATATTACGACGAAAGAGTTACATTCCAAGTAAAGATGTATTTTTAAATAATTTCTTTAAATGCATTTTTTTTTTTATAAATTCGAAAAGCAAAAATCTCGGTCTTACTAGATAGATTGACCAACGTCAGAACTTAGGTACTACTGATGTAAAAAGTATAATATGCGTTAATTCAGGTTTTAAACTATCTGTGTGCCAAACATACTAAACCCTTCGGCCTTTTTGGAGGGATTGAGTTAGAAACATCCAAACATACAAGCTCTCAAATATTAGTAGGATGATAATAATATTAGAACTATCTCGTAGCTGAGATTTGACAAAACGCTGCCAATTGCAAGTGTCTTTACATGATAAAACCAGGTTTTGTCGAGATGCCTGGAAATGTGCTTAAGTCTAATTGACAATGTTCTTGTTGGTATATTGGCCTGCGCTAGCTGACTTATTTATTTATTTATAACAATTGCTTGCTGCACTTACAGTAGTACCTAAACACCAAAGCGCGCAGCAAGCCAACAACATCACAATTAACTAAAAAACTTCACACAAACATTCAACATAGATTTACTGCTATACACAAATATGTCAACATCTGGCGTCTGAGCAATCAAGGCGTTCAGCAGATTGATCGCCTGGGTTGTAGGAGCATATCGAGCAGTATGAGTACGCACTGGCGCACTTATGGCAAATGATATATTTTAATGTTTTGTGTTTCGTAATGTTAATTACTTACTATTGTATAGAATCAAGTCTGTCTAACTGAACATACAGCTGTGCTGCTGGGGAGTTAGTTGCGGCACGTCTGCTGCACAGCTAGAGCACTTGGCAGAGGTGAAGGGCGTTTTGGGTGGACTGTCTTATTTAATTTTGACGTTTAAAAAGTGCGGACTCTCAGCCTAGTTTGCATAAGAGATTTTTGATATGCATAAAAAAGATTATGTTTATCTAGGTAATACGATCTACTGTAATGTTATGTCTTCTGCATTGTTATTTTCATATTTGCAACCCAAACTTTCAACTGTATCTCAGCTGGTGCCACCCCACCTTGAGATACAGATAAAACACGTAACAAAAAAAAAACAGAAGAAATCCTCGAAAACAAACCCTTACAAACCAGACAGCCATTAATTGAAGAATTTCGTTCCCCACTAAACTGTGGTGGAATCGTAAATTGAAAAGAAAAACGTTTCGGGCATTAACGAGCGGAGCGGGCCTCGTAAGGTACGTGTGATGTATGTAACAGCCTTTATGTCCGAACGATGAGATGTGGACGAGAGGTTATTGTCATGGAAAAAAAGACTGCAATTTTTGTTGAAATCGAAGAATGGGAGAATATTGGAGCATTAAGCATGGTTTAAACCATCGAGCCTGTTTTTGAAATAAGAAGCCTAGCAGAAATCGAAACACAGTTCCTTTTACAAAACCAACAGCTCAGTACGGTCTTAGGTTGTCAATTTTATACTAAGACCTTTCTAAAGTTCGAAATACAAAAACTGTCTCGGAATTTCGGACGGACACGGAAATCGGAAACGGATTCGGGTTAAACATAGATCGTGTTTTTTTGTAATACAACGGAAATTATTTATTTCAAATAAACCAATCATAGGCACTTTTGAATTGTCAAGCAGTCAGCCAGAAATGTATTTATTTATTTAGGATCTCCAACAAAGGTTACAAATATACTTTATAAATCAAAGTAATAACAAGGTTTTTTTACGTGTGCTCCTTCAATTACAGGAGACCACAGCATACACATATAACTAAGTGTAAACACGATAAACATGAAGAAAACAATGTTATATGTTGAAAAATAAATGATGACATTAGAGAAAATGTACAAAAAAAAAACAAATTAACATGTCAAGATTGAGCATTAAAATGGCGATTGTGTAGGATAAAACAAAAATACGAGACAATTGAGAGACGAGACGATTGAGACACGAGAGGATTGAGCATTCTTAAAATATAAATATGAAGCTAGTTGCCCGTTTTAAAGCGAAATAGGCACCTTGGAGAAGAACTGGCACGAAACTCCAAGGACACTCTTTGATATCAAAATGTTATTGCAAGAAATGAGTTACATCATTCATGTTGAAATTATACATGTGAGAACGATGTAAAAAGATGGGCTGCTACTGCGATATTCCAGATAAAAATTCCAATAAGTGGTATTAGATTTTTTATCTGGAATTTTGCAGCCCCGGGGATCCACCTGGGAATAGAACCCGGACCTCATGCTCAGACGTAGCGCTTGCGACCAGAAGACCAATGAGGCAGTCGCAGCACAAACACAGTACAGGTGCCATAATACCTACAAATAATCACATGTCTTGCAACAACCGGCCTTATTTCTCATTTGCAAGGCTTACGCCACCAAAACAATGGCGAACCAGGAATTTCGCACTTCCACGAAACATGCTTAATTATCTATTTTTAATTTAGCGTAACGTCTACAAACAGCATAACAATCAAAAAGATTACCGTAACAGGTGAAATTACTAACAAGAGAAGCTTTGATGTGGAAATTAGGGACAAATGAAAAAATACTTCTTTTTTTCGGTGAAAGGGAATGTTTGAATAGTTAAGTTCTGTTTTTTGGACGAGCGGACCGGTTTATTACTAGCAACTGACTAGGGTGATTCGGTGTGCCCTTGGATTTATGAAAATGGGGGATAAGTCACTTTCTCTTGAGTTACTTTGTAATTTTACTTCTGAGTCTTTTTTATGCTGACATAATTTATAAGATTTGTTTTATGGAAAATGAGTCGGTTTGAATAACGAATTGCAATGTAAGCAATGAACTCAGTGAACTGATGAGGAATTCCGACATTTTAAACAGTTTGTCGTCCATGCACTAAAATGACAATGTCATCTTTTGTTAGTTTACCTACTATGTTAAAATTCTATAAGACCCGGGTGCTTACTCTTGAATATAATTCCGATAGATCGATTCGGATAGATGGTGCTGATCCACGCGTCAAGTTCGTGAAAGGGCGCTGTCGGTTGAGACTGGTCATCTCCTAACTTCCAGGGCTTATCTTGTATTTAGAATTGTTTATAATTTTTTTTTTTTACATTGTTCTCACATACAGAAGCAACAAGAATAATGTTCCCAAGATTTTGTAATATTCAACTTGATTTTAAAAGAGTGTCCGTGGAGTTTCTTGCCCGTTCTTCTCCATAGAGATCTACGTTTTGGAATGGGCAACTAGCTTCAACTTTCCAACTGATCGACTTTTTGACTATTCAAAAGTGCCTGTAAATGGTTTAATTGAAATAAATGCTATGAGTTTTAGTTTTGAGTTTTGATCGACATCGACTCACTGAGTCTAGCCAATCCCTGACGTTTGAGTGACAATTCCAATGTCGATCTATCGGAATTATATTCGAGAGTAAGCACCCTGGGGCCCAAGTCTGCTATTTTTATAAATTCGTCATTCCAACACGATCCCATTGTCATTTTGCTAAAAGTTCGTAATCTGCTAAATTCATAATGATCGATCATTGGTCGGTCAATGGTGTCGTAATAGAATTGTGTCATAATGACATTGTCGTATTGCCATTATTATAAAACCCGTTAGTAGAAATGATTTTCCAAAAACGACTACTAAATTTGAACATTTATTCACGCCCGATTTCATTTAAATATATATTTTAACATATTACTTATTATTATAAATTAGGTTATTAGTGTAGTTAATTTTAGCAGATTACCGCCTAAGTCAGTCATTCATTTGTCATTATGTACGAGATTACCAATAAATGCCATTTCTTTCAATGGAGTGTCGGTGGCTGATCATTGGAAAGTCATAATGACGCCATTATGTTAGTAGATTACCAAACTTGTCAAAATCAACAATTATGAAATCAATGATAGACCATTCTGACACTATTGTAATAGCAGACTTGAGGCCCTGGTCTTTTGTTACACGTATCTTCACACTCAAAAAGGCCTCTACAACTTATATAAAAAAACTCAAAACCAATTGATTATGAAACAAAGAACTTATCTACCTTCGTTTACTATTAGTACTTACATGCATAAATCTTTGCTATAAACTTTTGTTTCCTTAATTTGACACTCTTACTCCAGTGTCATAATGATAAAGTAGTGATAAATGAGCATCGAATCGGTCAATATTTAAATATCTTCATTAGTTATTCTATCTTTAGAAGTAAAGGCTTTGCAATATCTGCCAGTCAGCCAATCAGTTAGTCATATTTATTATACACTAGCTGTTGCCTGCGACTACGTCTGCAATTCAGAACGTAAAGCCTATTTCCTTACCCAGGTTATGGTCTGTCTGTGTGCCAATCAAAATCATCGAAATCCGTTCAGCTATTTTAGCGTGAAAGAGAGACAAACAAATTTACTTTCGCATTTATAATATTAGTGAGGATGAACAAGGGCCTTGTGGCAAAGTAATAACAACCGCATGGATCGATCCATCAGATTAAAGGGGGAAACACACTATTGAAACGCCATGCCATGCGACGTCAATGGAGCGTGCTCATTGGCCACATTTTATCTTTTGAAGCTACCTTTCTTAATTTGGCCAATGACCACGCGTGGGGTGGTGTCGGGTGTCACAAGTGTGCTGGAGTCTTAAACTACGATTGCCGCAGTTGGTCTGTGGATGGGTGTCCGTCTTTACATACCAAGTATTTGCCTCGGCAAGCACGTTAAGCTCTTGCAAGCATCTTTGATGGATCGTCAGAAGCCCGAAAGTCTGACAACCAGTCTTACCAAGGTGTATCGTATTACCCAGTAAGTGGGTTGTGGTGGTCAGATAGGCAGTCGGTCCATGTAAGCAACTGGTGAGCTACATCCGGTTAGACAGGGAGCCGAACTTGTCAGACAAATGATGCATGATGAACAAGGAATTTAATTTCAGACTCTGAAGTACCACATCAAATTCCCCAAATATTTCCCACTTCCTTAACATTAGCACCCTTTTTAATATCCCTCCGTGTCATGGCGAGGAAGGTGCCCTATTAGGTCGGCTCGGCATTTCGACGCATTCCCCCTACATACCGCCGTGTACCCTAGCTTTATAATCTACTAGCTTTTGGGTAACGGATGTACCTGGGCCGCCATTTTGATTGTGTCTCAAAATGTCAAAGGTATGTGTGTATAATCTTAGGGGACGTTTTGTAATCCCTGCAGTCAGGAAGATGTACCTATACGGTTTAAACCTCCCGCAAACAGGTGCAACGCGACTATCGTAAAACAATTTCTATCAAAACTTAATGGAAATTGTTCTACAAGTGTCGCGTCGCGTCTGTTTGAAGAAGCCTTTATGTGACAGTATGTCGGTTTAGTTTGTACCTACCCAATACTTATGAAACCTGTGTGAAGGCTCAGGGCTAAACCATTTTTTTGCATATTAGCATTTTACCATAGCAATCATTATACGCTTGACGTTAAAAGAAAAATAATGTGAAGACAACTGGACTTAGTAGGTTTGAATGGAACAAATATATTAAATATTTGAAGATATAGAACTTTATGAAGCAGCTTAAAACAAGCAGTGAGCAATCCTGAAGCATCTCAATAGATTTTTTGAGTACTTAAATCATGCACCAGGTCCAAACATCATTCAGGAATCAGGATGATTCTTCGAATGTAGGTGAATATAATTTTTTTGTCTTTCCTTATTTAAATAAGTACTGACGATTTATCCTCCAGAATTCCTCGCATCACAGAACACCTTTGTGTATCATATCGCCAATAAATTTGAACTCAAATGTTCAAAAAAGAAGTAAATAAAAAAAAAACTTAAAACACTGAGAGGCAATCGGTCCTTCTCGGTCTTCCCTTTGCCGATTATTGACCCAATGGTTCGAGAGAGTATCAAAGTGATACAGGAACGGAGCTCCTTGAGACCGATGTGTACCACGGAGTAGATAAATGTCCAGAAGGTCGGCTCTATGCTACGAGCGATAACAGTCGCACGCACGCATGCACGCGCGTATGATATGTTCTAAGAGCATTTAACGAAAATGTAAACAAATGAATCAGAAAACGTATAGTTTGTGGAAGCCAATATGTAGCCATAATCAGGCTTATTTTCCCACTGCTGGGACACAGGCCTCCCTACTGTGAAAGAGAGTAGGTATATAGCACTATGCTATTATTGTTGAAAAAACTTTGCTATTATTGTTAAAGCAATTGTTGTTGAAAAGAGTGATATAAAGATTAAACCTTATCAATATAGCTAAATGTGTTACCTATTCTCACTACTGAGTTATTGGGAAAGAATTTAACTTAAACAGGGTTTGTTTACACTCTCTTAACACTACTTTTGGAACAGTGTTTAGACGCGTACGTACGGCAATGTTAAACAAATGACATTCGCGAGCTCGATTTTACTCGATTTATTACGTCATACGTGAAGTGTCTTTATGTGTGTGTGCGTTTTCGCTCGTTGCATGGACCTTAACTTCTGTATCTATTGATTCTGTGTTTATACCATCTAGTGGAGTCTGTAGATCTAACGCAATTAATTCTCGTTTGACCTTTCTTGGCGAATGTGAGCAATGGCCCAATGGCCGGGATGGCCGGGCACCTCATGGACTGACCGTCAATGAAGTGCGTGATTTGATTTATTAGGTTAGCCCACTTATCTTTCGGTGGACAAGCAATGGCCATGAATATGAACTTCTATAGCCGGTAATACGGATGACCCTTTGGTGATGGCAAGTGGAGTAGAAAGAGGCTAATATCGGATTTATGTAAAGCTCTCTGCTTTTGTCGATATCTTAGGTTTATTTCTAGGAAAGTTCATTATAAAAATGTTGTCTGAAACAGACTTAAAATGAAAAATTGAGACAGGCAATTATACAATCGTTTCTGCTCTCCTCGTTAAGGGTATCTTAATTCTTTAAGCCTAATCTGGTTTCAAGTTTGGAAAAATATTTCAGTCCGGAGATGAAATCCATATCGAATTTTAAGGTCTAATATTTATAAATTCAGAGGAAATAAAGTACAGTTTAGCGACCAAAAGTGGTGGGTACAGACCTTAATTACTTTTGGTCGGTAAAAACAGATCAGTAGCATCAAATCGCTGGTGTCGAAGAGATCCTTATGAGTTAAAATTTAACAAAACAAAAACCAAACGAATAGAGAACCTCCTTCATTTCGAAGTCTGTCAAAATAGCTACCTATCCAGGAGCGATTAATCAAAAGAACGTGTCGCGAGTGGTCCCTGTCGCCTGAACAAAAATATAAAAATATGGCCCTAGCAACTGGGTCGGCGGCCCCAGTTAAGAATATTCCTAGCAGCTAGATAGACAAAATATAAAAGATGGCCGCCTGTAACCAACGTTATAAAATCGCGGCGGATTTTTCTCGCGCATTGGACCTTCAGTTGAGTTTATAAAAAATAAGAGGGCTAGTGTGCGAAAACAACCCGCCGCGATTTTATTAAGGTGCGCTTACACGAGCAACTAAAATTGCTCCATCTTGGACAATTCTCGTCAATTATGACGTCACGCCTACATCCAGCAATTTAGGGCAATGGCAATATGTAGCAACCTGTTGCCAGAGATACGGCCATATAATATGGAGCAATATGGAGAAACTTAAAAAACTAGGCAATGCGGCATCACCGCCGCCTCTGCCGCCGGCCGGTTTCTCTCGCAAAAACGAGACGTAGTTATACGTACAAACGAGATAGATAGAAAATTGAATAGAAATTTCGAAACCGATTGGATATTCGGCAACGAATGAAATATATGGAGCAATTAGAAGCAATATTCCCGAAACATATCCGCAATTTATTGGCTTTGCTCCAGATTGCTCCACTTAATTGAACCAGTTTGATCCAGTAGTGTTGCTGAGCAATAATTGCTCAAAAATTGCTCGTGTCTTGCACCTTTGCGTCTATTGGAAATTAGGCAAAAGGCGACGTCTTCATATTTTATTAATTTTATTTTTAAAGCTGGTAAAGTCGAGAGGTATCCTACCAAGCTACTATCCTTATACATATAATATAAAACAAATCGCTTTTCGTGTTTTGGACGCTTAGATCTTTTAAAACGCAACGCATTTTAATGCTGTTTTCATCAATGGACAGACTGATTCAAGAGGAAGATTTCTATGCTGGCAAAAGCTTGTATAACTATAACCTACCAACTTTACCGGTCGCTCAAATAAATATATTCATAACTTACTCATATCGGAAGTACCGATAAAATACCTCAAATACCTACCCAGTTGTTTTGTTGGACCAAACCTTGGGACAAAAGGCAGTCGGTAAAGTCTTTATTATCATTTCTTTCGCCCCCTCATCGCTTCTTGAGCCAGTAATGAATTATTCAGGTTGTGATCCAACGTTTTTCTGAGCCGCCTCCATTTTTGTGTGCATCGAGATGGCGGGACAGTTTTTGGTAAATATTTTTTTGTGGTGTGATTATATGAATATATTGCGCCTGATTTCCTGAAGCAGAATTTTTGTTTTGTGTTGTACATCCTCCGATGCATAACCCACCTGGGGACCCTGGGGATTAGGTCTTTGAGACAGGTGCTGGCATTATCCGCACTGATGTTCTCAACTGGCGAACTGTGGGTTTACAATAACGCTGCCTAACCTTTCGGGGAATTCTACCTTACCATCGGTAACCTGCACTTGTGACCACAAGGAATGATACAACCAGTAAAATCCGTTGTTTGTAGAGCTATTTGTGGCTGAAATGTTAAGCGTTTTTAACATTAAAGACTACAAACCGACCTGATTAAGAAAAATACTTAACTAATGATTAAATATCTCATAGCCTCGCCATCACGACACACACAATACCAAGCCTGTTTTTCCGTGGACCTAGACTAACATTTGAGATCGACCAAAATACCGACGATTGGATACTCAAGGACACACAGAAGTTACCAATCATTGTGTACTTACGTCGTGTCTTAAAACTTGAAGAGGGAGATTGTTTTAAGAAATGAGATAAGATGATTCCTATTTTATCGCCTTACTAGATAAGCCTTGCTATATACACCGTGAAGTTTAAATGGTTGTTTTCCCGCGGCAGAACAACTTGCCATAAGGTGTACTTTCGAAGCATAGAGTAAAAGTAATAAAATGAAGATATTTTGTTTCAAAATAATTTAAAAAATATTCATCAACTCGATCAAACACTACTCAATAGTAACACTAGAGGTAACTTGTAGGTAATACTCGAAACGCACGCACCTCCGACCAAAGGGAACAGCGGTACATAAATGTTAAAAGCAAAATAAACTCTCGCACGTGGTGATTTTTAACAATGGTTAGGTTAGGTTAGATTAGGTTTTTCACAATCTGCCATTTTTTGTTTTTAATATTTTATTTATTTATAAAACGATTGTGTTACTTACCAAGACAAAACCATTTCGCTGAGGGAAAACAACCATTAAAATTTCACGGTGTATATTTCACGGTAATATCAGCCGTACGGATCGATCGATCAGGTCTAATCGGATCTAAGCTTGCCGCGGTTGGTCCGTGGATGGATGACCATCTTAACATACCAAGACCTCTCCGTGCCTCGGAAAGCACGTTAAGCCGTTGGTCCCGGCTGTCATTTGTAGATCTTTGACAGTCGTTACGGGTCGTCAGAAGCCCGGAAGTCTGACAACCAGTCTTTCCAAGGGGTATCGTAAACCAGTTACTGGGTTGTGGAGGTTAGATAGGCAGTCACTCCATGTAAAATACTGGTATTCAGCTGCATCCGGTTAGACTGGAAGCCAACCTCAATATAGTTGGGAAAAGGTTAGGCAGATGATGACTAGATAAGCCTTGCTTATATACGAGTACTGAGTAGAACCAAAGGTTCGAAGACATGTGACATCCATCCACCAACCCGCACTGGGCCCGCGTGGTGGATTATGGCCCACTCCCTCTCACAGAGAGGAGGCCTGTGTCCCAGCAGTGGGAACAATATGGGCTGATTATGTTATATGTATACAAGTGGTAGGGACATCGACGCGCAAACTGAAACTTGGTTCTAGACCCCAAGCGTAGAATGTTTTTGTCGTTAAAGTGTAAATACATTGTGGTCAAAATGTATGGCACAGATTTTTATTAACAACCTAAGAAAAGTTTCAACCCAGGGAGAGTTCTTAATCATGTATAAACTGAATCCATGGCAATGGGTTACGCATCGAGACGTCCCTGCGACCCTGTATAAGATATGTATTAATATTAGAAATCAACGAAACTTTAGCCTCTTAGAACGATAGGCTGACTAAATAAATTGAAGAAGACAAAGTAATCTTACACAGCACCTTTAAGTACACATAAATGTAGTAATAAATGAATATTGAAGAATGCTGAATATGAACAAGTACGTTTTATATTTATATTCCAGTCGAAACATAATTTATTGCTCTTATCCTAAATCAAAGCACTATTTCGCTAAAACGAATTAATCCCAACAAAAAGCTAGAAAAACAAAATAATCTATCACTTCTGGACCACTTTACAAAAAAAAAACACCATATCAACGAAACCAAGATAAATACGACAGGGGCGATAATCTGTAAATAATTAATATTAATTACTATTGTTCCATTGTTCGCAAAAATCTCTATAATTGGGAAAAAACAAGATTCATTGTTAAAATCGGATTGTGAGATGTCTCATTAATTTGAAGGCGGACGCCATTTCGAGATGAAAAAAATATGGCAGCCATTTTGGAGATTTAGAAAAAATCATTTTCTGGAGTTTGGAATTCATCGTTCGGGTCATAATGTTGATACTTTTTTGTTGTGAAAACAAGCAATGTAGGTCAAGATCGGGTTGATTTATAAAGCTTAAAGTTAAGTAAGGAATAACGTGTGCTTAATAGTACATTTAATGACTTCCGTAACTTCAGATTGGTTTTACTATCACTTTGTAAACAAGTATTTTGTTACTAAGAGATAAGTTTGATTGTCTTCCTAGAAGCCAAGATGAACTTTTCATCGCAATGGTGGCTGCCTTTTTCTTGGCTTTAATTTGGTTGGCTCAGGTAAGTCTTTTGTCTAGATGAAGCCCAAGGTATTTTACTGTGTGACTGTTCGGTGGTGGTTTACTTTCCATGTATACTGGGTCACAACCGCCCTTCCGAAGAGTGAAAGTCTCTTGTACCGACTTAGACTAGGTTGAATTCTCCATTTTTTCAGCCAAAGATCGATTTTATTCAAATGGACTTGTAATTTCTGAGATGCCTGATTTGGATCCCTGTCGCGAGCAAGGCATGCAGGTCGTCTTTACCACGTCATCAGTGTTAGGCAAGTCTGCAGTAAAGATAGAATAGCGCACGGGCCCGAGCACAGAGCCTTGTGAGACTGAAGCCTTCATTTCATAAAGATTAGACAGTTTGTCCTCGTATTTAACTTGAAATTTTCTTTGGTCTAAGTAAGATTTTAATATCATATTAAGGCCTGCTGATTTCTTTAAATCTTTTATCCGTAGAATAAAATTTACGTCTGACAATTCTACTATGGAAAATCTGTCAAAAATTCAAAATTTATTCTTTAGGATAAGACTTAAATTCTAGGTATAAAAGTTTGGTGAAATTCGCCCTAAAAGGGTTAAGCTAAGTAACGTTAAGTACGTTTCCAAACTACTATACCATCACCATTTTCCATTAAAAAACCATTAACGCAAACATTTTAAAATTCAGCTGAAAACGAGAGTCAGCTGGGAAATTACTGTGCCAAGACTTTCAGTGCAGAAACACTGAAATTTTGATACCGCAGTTGTGCCGTAAGAGATTGCCTGAAAATATACTGAAGCAGCGTAAGGGTTTGTTCAGATGGACCACTTTTATACCACACAAAATCTAGCTTAGTGTATTCCTAAGTATGTTGGGGTCGGCTTTAAGTCTAATCGGAAGCAGCTGAATACCTGTGGTAAATTACAAGAACTGAGACACTGTAAACATGAAACATGGCAATACAAGCATGGCATATGGCATGACCTTCTCCGCAACTTGGTTACTGCGTAAGTAACACGATAGATACCCCTTGTTAAGATTGGTTGTCTGACTTTCAGGTTGCTGAAAACTTTCATGACCACAAAGTTGTGACCACAAATTTGAAGCGGAAGAAGTCGCGTCTCTTCTTCCGCGTCAAATTTCTTGTTCCCCTACCCCGTCGTATCGAAATCACCGGCCAGCGCTCTAATTTTGTTTCCGCTTTGCGTGCTCTTTTACTGTTTCTGTTTTTGCTCAGCTCCTAAGTGATGTTAAGGAGCCTATAGCATTCCTCGAGAATTGGTCTATAAAATACTTTAACATTTTTTTTAATCCGACTGGTAGTTTCTGAGATTAGCGTGTTCAAACAAACAATCTCTTTAGCTTTACTATTATTATTACTAGCTTCTGCTCGCTACTTCGTTCGCGTCAAATTTCTTGCTCTCCCGACCCACCCAGCCGCTTCGAATCGCCTGCCCGTGCGAGTATTTCGTATTCGTGATTTTTTCTCTTTACTCGGCTCCTAAGGGTCTTAGCATGATGTTATATAGCTAGCCTTCCTCGATAAATGGGCTATCCAACACTAAGAAAAATATTTCAATTCGAAACAGTACTTCCTGAGATTAGCGCGTTCAACCAAACAAACTCTTCAGCTTTATAATATTGTAAGTATAAATTAGTACCTATAGGAGTTATGGTACCAACCCCACACCAATTTGTATACCAATACTTGCTATGTTAACAACAGTGACAGGAAGCAGCAGAATGTCATCGAGATACCTAAAGTCGATTAAAAACGTATTATTGAAGCTAACGCAAAAACTACCGAAGCATGGGAATTTTTGGGGGTGCTTCAAGCATACCCAATACATTAAAAAAACAATATTCCAAATCTATGCACAATGGACGGAGATATCGTGGAACAAACATTCAACCAACAAAACATACAGACGAATTGAGTACCTCCTCCTTTTTGAAGTAGATTAAAAAGTGGTCTTTAAGGTGTGGTTCATACGTCCTACATGTTGCGTAGTAGCTGTTGCGATTTGTAGACAGGGATGGTTGATTTCAGCTACACGAAACCACACGACTATTTGCGTAGTGACAATTATCCGCTTGTTTTGTCAGCACATAACCTTACATGTGGTAAACACTACCACAAACATCTATGGACAGTGAGACATGTTGTTTTGTGGTTATAGAAATTCACACACATGCAGGAACTCACCATTATACAAACTACTACTTAAGGGGAACCTCCTGCCAGGGGTGTGCGGGTTGTTCGAAAGAGATACCGCAGCCCCTAGCACACAGACAGCAGAGGGAACGCGGGTGGATTTTATTCAGTAAAAGTCTAACACGCCCTCCCGGTCCACCCAGACCGGGAGAAGTTATTTGATGATTTCCAACTCAAAAAAATAAAAAAAGGGGAAACCAAGTCGCGGGCTCGAACTCACTGATGGGCCTGGTTAAAAAGCACGCTGTCTCACCGGGCATCGTGTCCGACAGAGGTAGTATCAGTGATGAGCAGTTAGAAGCTAGTCTACACGTACAACGTTATTGAGCTGATGCAGGATCATTTATAGTACAACAGGCGCGTAAAAAATTAAGAACAGTGCTTCGGAAGATCGGGTTTTATGAAAAAACCCACTGCATAAATCAATTACCAATAAAGTTTATTGTACTTTTCGAGATTTGAGCTTTGCCGGTACCGACTTGGTTTGTCAGATTTTGCATTTGTTTTATAACTTAAACACGCCAAAAGTTAGGTTAAATTAGCAAGAAAAACGAATCTTTGTTGGCTCCAATGTTTTTAATGGCTTTTTATTTTAGTATTCTGTTTCCGTACAGACAATATTAATAATGAGACAAAACCATACCATGCTTAATTTTTGATGTAAGTACATTGTGGAGCAGTGGAGTAATACACTCCCGAAATTTGTATGGGAAAAATGTGGACTAGATTCACCTTAATGTGTGTCATCGTCATCATCATCATTTCGGAAGACGTCCACTGCTGGACGGTACATATTATTATTTTGTGGGTGAACTATAGGTACCTACACCTCTGCTTAATTCTTAATATTTTGTCGTCCTACTTAACTATTTAACACTATAAACTAGCTTTAGCCAGCGGCTTCGCCCGTGTGGAAGTCAGTGTATTTATACATATGTATAAACCTTCCTCTTGAATCACTCAGTCTATTGCATTAAAATCTGTTGTGTAGTTTAAAAGAACTCAGCGTACAGACACGAAAAGCGACTTTGTTTTTATCCTATGTAGAGAATGTGAAAGTTTGGATGTCTGCTACTCAATCAAATCACGCAAAAACGGCCAATCGGATTTGGATGAAATTTGGCACACAGATTATAACCTGGATTAACACTATGATACTTCTTTCCGATCTTCACCCGGGCGAAGTAGCAAAACTTAGGGTTATATAAATAAAATTTCAAACGTTTAATTGCCAAAACTTCAGAACGCAAGCTGAAAATATCAATCTTCCGCCACAGTTGCTGTGTTCTAACAAAAAATTTCCTAGTCCGAACAAGCCCTTTCCCCAAGGTTATATTATATGAATGCAGTAAACTTGCCAAGTTATTGCCTTATCCTTGATTACAGAAAGAAACTGAAGGTAATGAATATAATATTATCATTATTATCTTAGCATTTTAACTATTCTGCAAAGTACAATATAGTAGAAAGATTTCTGGTCTAGTTTGCAGTTTAATTTTAAAGGAGATCTCGGAAGCTAGTTTTCTATTTTGTAGGCTATCCAATTATTTTTATGGCTTACTCCGAGAAGACTATAAAGTATAAGTGTAAAGTGTAGCCAGGATTGCAATTTCATTTTGAACGCCTTTGAATATAATCATTATCATTATGAATAAATTATTAGCTAGTAAAATGCTGAACACAGGCATTCAGGAGGTTTTCATAATCAGTGTTATTTGTAGATACAGTTGGTGATAGTAGTTTGCTATTTTAGCACTGTTCTTCTTGATAATCCTTTCAGTCTCTTCTAAAGTTAATTTTTGGTTACGAAAGTATGGAAGCGGCTTTTAAAAACATATTAGTTATTGATGCCAGGTACACCGGGAATGCATAACTAGTCAGGTGTATAGTATGGAAGCGACTTCTTAATTATTAGCATTGCAAAACTATTCAGATACATGTTTATTTAGAATTCATGTTTAAGCCTCGATGCAAATATATGTATGTAGGGTGTAAGGGAGGGGGTGGTGTGTGTTTGTTAAAAAAAATAAACATAAAATTAAATTAAGATTATTTCGATACAAAAGCGCATTCCATATTAGCTAACATCGCAACTTTTGGTAAATATGCATCCGAATGTCCGATCTCTACTTATAAGTCAACTTGCACGAATTGTAAAGCGTAACTTTCGTCTCGCACGCCAAGTCAATTTATTTGTGGGCGAATCGAAAAATTCAGTAAGACGTATTACGCTATGAGCACGTTTTTATTTAATGTAATAAAGTCAGTGTACATTTTCTTAACTTTTCGTGGTTTCCTTAAGGTTTTATTCAAAACGTGCCAACTTTTAATACGTATTTCTGCTGTGGTCGATTTGCTTATGAATAAATAAACTTCGTGCGAGTTGCCTATGGAAAATATTATATTAGATAAAAGATTCGTGCGAGTCGACAAATAAGCCATTATTTAGGGGAAGATCACTGCTGTCTGATTTATTGATTTAAAATGAATGTTGGGTATATGCGGCCTCCACGCGTGCAAAGCCGCTGGCAAAAGTAAGTCTATTCATCGTCTCCTTAAAACTTCTAAATGTACTTTCGAATTACTTATATTGTTGCTAAACCAACAAAGTTCAGAACGATGACAGCCCACATCAGTTTCATAGAACAAATTCTGGTACCGAAGCATAAAAATGTTCACTTTTATAGTACCGCTGGTCGCTTCTCTCGCTTTTATTTTACTACCCACCCCCTAGAAGTTATACCTTGATGGTACCATTTGTATTCCCGTCTTGGCTTTTTATGCATTAAGATATTGTGTGTACGTGGGTAAGGCGTGGTTTGCAACTGTGTAGGTTGCAAAGCGAAAAATGGAGACGTTTTGATGTTGGGACGTTAAAAAAATATGGCGGTTCTAATTAGACTGGTAGGATTTATCTTTATGGCAATTAGAGGGTGTAGGATTTAAGCATAGCATAATCTACCTAGCAGATGAGTCTTGCAGTCCCCCAGCTAGATGGATCGATGGGCGACGACCTGCAGACTAATAGTTTGTATGCGGAAGGCGCAGGTCAGGGCGTTGTGGCACAGTGGGAGAAGCCTATATCCAGCAGTGTACTACGATAGTTAGTTGATATACAGCCTAATTTCCCCAACACTGAGATACAGGACCTCCTCTCTGTGAAAGGGAGAGGGCCATAACCCATGACGCGTGCACAGTGCGGATTGGTAGATGTCACATGTCTTCGAATTGGTTCTAGGGCTTTCTGACGATGTTTTCCTTCAGTGTTTTGAGTGCAGTAGTGGTGAAATAATTTCCAGTCTGCCACGCAAACCACGACCTACAACTAGAAGATGTAAGGAAGACTCGTAATTAAAACTGTCTTAAACAGAACCTACTTCCAACTGTGGTTCGTGCTACTTTTAAAGGCAAATTATAAAGAAAATGTCAAACATTTCAAAGGGAACAAAAATCAATTAAGAACTTGATAAGGCCACTCAGTATTTGCTAAAAATATTAATAGGTACTAAAATAATTAGAATTACTTACATACCTACCGACACTAAGCCGTGGAATCGGACTGCTACTTCGTTTTCCGAGACATCGCTAAACGGTTGGTTGACTTTTAACGTGACCAGAAGATTGGTCTATTTTTGGCCAAAGAATCAGCATCGCGAAATCATCCTTTTCCCGCTCTGGGTGGAGCAGGAGGGCGTGTCAGACTTTTACTAAATAAAACCCACCCATGTCCTTCAGTTGCCTGCGTGCTAGAGGCCACGGTATCTCTTTCGAACAGCCCGCACCCCTGGCAGGCGTCGGCCCTTGCGGGCCCCACCAGTTGGTGCTGACATCTCTTTGAGGCGCGCGTGGAACACAACTTGCCGTCGACCCGGGCTTGGTCCTTACCGGACAGCGACCTACCCATTACTAGCCAAGCAAGCCCGCATCTACGGTGGCCGGAATCAGCCTGGGATTCCCGACGCCCAGGGCGTCACCTGCGGCGACTAGGGCCGTGAGGGCGCATATACTGTCTTTCCCTCACGTGGGCCGCCTCCCACATCGCGAGCATTACTGCTTCGCAGAAGGAGGTGACAGCTCCCCGTGAACTCTCGCTCCGTACCATGGCCTGGACCAGGGCCGGACGCGAGAGATCGCCGCCGCCGATCGCCTCGGTCGGTAGAACACCCGGGCGTTTCCCGCTGCCTTATCCGAAACAGGAATCTCTCGAAACAACCGTGTCCGGTGAGGACCTGCGTCAGGCGGAAGGAGAGGACGCCGTGGCGCCTCTCAATATACTCCTCAAAGACTTAGGAGGAACTTACCGCCGCAATCGTGGCGTCGTACCCAATCGCCATACAATGGTGCCAGCCTTTCGGGCTATTTTCCTGTTGACAACGTTGCGGATTTATTTTTTGATACCCTATGATTTTTTTCCCCTCTATTTCCTTATTATTATCACCTACACGTGTAAAAAATGTTTTTGGTAAGGATTATATAATGACATAGTTGGCTTTGGACGAAAAATTCGAAGACGTGGTTGTGACATTCTACCAACTGGCGCTGGGCCCGCGTGGTAGATTATAGCCCACTCCCTCTCACAGAGAGGTGGCTTGTGTCCCAGCAGTGGGAACATTATAGGCCAATAATGCTTATGCTAGTGGCTTTTGCAATGTCCCGGTGACATCGTGAGGAAAGTTTCATTTAGTATTTTAAGGTGGAAGAAGACGTACGCATCTACTCGATATTGTGACCGGTTTTGGTATGATCAATGTATTTCCTGAAGTACTATTTTTCAAGATTCCTATTATGCATACATAAAAAAACAGTGACCCTAATTTAACCCCTCTAATGCCAATGGGGTACATTATACCCGTACGATGTATAGCCAGTGACTTACGACTAGGAAACCGGGTTAGAATGACCGACCCGGGTGCACTAACTGAAAGACTAGACCGTTACGGCAATAACGCCGGATGGAACACCGAACAGGTAATAATGTTGCCGTAAAAGATGGAACTGGTGGAAAATAAAACTAATTGTAGAATTAAGAGTTTAAAATCCTGAATAAAATTTGTTATTTTTATGGTTTAAAGGATTTAGTACGAAGGCTAATGCCATGTCGTCGAGAGTATAAAAAATAACAGCCTTTTACTAGTCCCACCCTTGGGCCTGTGTCCCAATGGTGGGACAAGTAAAAGGCTGTTATTTTTTATACTCTCGACGACATGGCATTAGCCTTCGTACCTCTCACCAGAATACTATTAATCTTCTTCGCCAAACTATCACAAAATCCGGTAGAGAGCCACCGGGATGTTAGCGATCAAATTAAATCTGACCGTTTGAAGTGGGTCAAAATCAATTCCAAAGGAGTCGGTTACAAACAAACATGCTTATAAACATACAGGTGAAGCTAATAAAAGCGTGTTAATAAGAACCTAATCCCACCATCGGCTTCTTACTACCGGACTACTAGACTTAGGTACTGTAGGGTACCATGCGCACTTCGTTGAGATCCTACTCAGCGCTTCTACTCCAATTCATTACGTGCACAGCCAAAGCGTGGAACTCTCAGCCAGTTTCTGAGTTCCCTTCCACATTTAACCCGTCAGCCTTCAAATTAAGAGTGAACAGGCATCTTCTAGACACGCTCGTTCCATCATAGACCTCATCCATCGCTTTCCATAAGGCGTGATCGAGGTCAACAGCAGGCCTATATAGCAATAAAAAATAAAAATAAACCTACCTGGCTTAGGTAAATAAAAAACGACCGCACAGTTAAATTAGTTTGATTAATGAAAAAAGTTTAGTAAAATTATTCTTAAAGCCACAGAGTACATTTTTCAGCAGGTCCATAGACGTTCGCTACCAAATCAACGTCACATTTATGTTTGTGACTTCTGCTCTGAGGCCCTAGTGTGAGTTTCATTTAACCATCTACACCAAACGCAGTGAGCGCGTTCGGCGTTCCGATTGGCCCTGGATTGGTGACGGAGCAATCTGAAGCCCTAGTGTGAGTTTCATTTAACCATCTACACCAAACGCAGTGAGCGCGTTCGGCGTTCCGATTGGCCCTGGATTGGTGACGGAACAATCTGAAGCCCTAGTGTGAGTTTCATTTAACCATCTACACCAAACGCAGTGAGCGCGTTCGGCGTTCCGATTGGCCCTGGATTGGTGACGGAGCAATCTGAAGCCCTAGTGTGAGTTTCATTTAACCATCTACACCAAACGCAGTGAGCGCGTTCGGCGTTCCGATTGGCCCTGGATTGGTGACGGAACAATCTGAAGCCCTAGTGTGAGTTTCATTTAACCATCTACACCAAACGCAGTGAGCGCGTTCGGCGTTCCGATTGGCCCTGGATTGGTGACGGAGCAATCTGAAGCCCTAGTGTGAGTTTCATTTAACCATCTACACCAAACGCAGTGAGCGCGTTCGGCGTTCCGATTGGCTCGGCACCCTTATTGCGTAACACACGGTCAATCATAATCTGTTTCCTTTTGACAGTTCAACAATATTCATTGCGTTATTTACGTTGCACATTTACACAGTTTTCGAACATATGAAGCAATGGATGAGCAATCTGTTTCAAAATGATTCAGATTATGATTAATCGTGCGTTACGCAATTAGGGTGCTGGATTGGTGACGGAGCAATCTGAAGCCCTAGTGTGAGTTTCATTTAACCATCTACACCAAACGCAGTGAGCGCATTCGGTGTTCCGATTGGCCCTGGATTGGTGACGGACGATTCGGAGCGTCAAACGCGCTCACTGCGTTTGGTGTAGATGGTTAAATGAAACTCACACTAGGGCATCAGAACGTGGCTTCGCCCCCGTGAATGGTCGAAATTATCCCACAGAAACGTGCTACCACGATAAAAAGTAGCTATGTTCTTCCTCAAAATGCCATCTATCTCCTTGCCCAATTTTATCGAAATACGTTCAGAGGTTTAGGCGTGAAAATGTAGAAGACAAACAGAGTTATGTACTTTCGATTTAGCTAGCGTGGCATGGACGCGCAAACTGTAACCACAATGTCAGAAATTTTTCGTCGGTTATTAAAAGAAAATCATCTATCTTACAGAAAAGTACAATACCTACGTACGCGGTAAAAAGGCATGGAAAAGCAATTTTTCTACATTTACCTACTGATCTTTGTACACTGTGACCAAACAAATTTATCATTACTATTACCATTTGTCAGCTAAATTTTTAATGGCCATTATGTCTGATATATTTACTTACGAGTTCTCGTTCAGTTAAACTAGATCACTGTTTACTCGACTAGATGTTTTTTTAAAGTTAAATTTAAAGGTTTATTACAAAGCTTTGTTTGAATTTACTACTGATTTTTTGATGTAAGTATAAGATTATTTTTGGTTCTCGGAAAGCGAAGTACCTACCAGCCTATTATCGTTACATTGCTGGACAAAAGCCTCTTCATGGGAAGACATGAAGAACACAGAAGGCACGAGCATTGATCACCACGCTTGCTCTAGACCGGTTGCCGATTTCATACTGAGGCCCTACACTTTACACTACACGCAATTAATATAATGGCGCAATAAAAATTCAACCCTCTCAAAGTTACGTTCGGTCATTGCGCAATCAAATCTCAAACTCAAACTTATAGAATTTTGTTACCTACACCGATGTCAGTAATGTCCAATATTAGCTTAGAAAGTACCTACGTATAAATTGAAAAAGTCACATCGGTAGTTACTTGCCCGGATTTGAACCCACTACCACTAGAGTTTATAAGAGGCCTTAACCACTGGGCCATCACGACATTTACGAAGTAGCTACATGCCAAAAAGACATATTTAATAAGTACAGAGCCTCAAAATATTTAAAAAAAACTGTGCAGGAACCATTAAACCTTCCCGGGACGGCTCGACGCGATACTGGTAGAATGATTTCTCTGAAGTTTTCATTAAAAAAATTCAAATAGTGTCGCGCCTGTCTGCGGGAGCCTTTACTCCAATCGAATAGGCTGGTAAAATGATATGTCTAGGTACAAAAATAAGTCTTGTACATAATTTAATTTCGTACCCAAATTATCCATATGCTTACCTTTATAATACAAAAATGTCACAAACATAAATAAGATATGAGACACAAAGAAAATTATTCCTAAGGCAAAGTTTGTTCTTAGATAAAAAATCTATTATAGTATCCAAGAATTTCAAGTACAGCAATTTATGTTCCTTTGACTATCTAGGCTAAATTTTAATTTTAATCTAGATGCCATAACCACATTTCGCCAGTTATATTTAAGGCCCATATAATGTAATAGGGGACGAGCCTATTACCATCAATAAACTCGATAACATTTTGCCCGACCCGGGAATCGAACCCAGGAAGGATCTTATGCTGCTCACCAGAAGCGCTTTCGCTTGCTCTGCTGGTAAACGAGGCAGTTGTCAATTATTTGCAAAAAATCTCAAATCATCAAAACCCAAGACCTCAAGCTCAACAGTATCTACCATTTACATCCACTAGACCAACAAGGCAGTTTCATGTATATCAGGCATTAACCCCAGAATTGAGACTAGAAAAATATAACCCGCATGGAATAGCAAATATAGATTGATTGATTGAAGCTATACTCAGCAAAATCCTACACTTAAAAACAGGTTTTCAAAGCAAAAAGAGTACCTAGAAAATTCCAGCCATGAAAGCTGAAGGCTCTAGGGCTAACAATTCCCACATTCTCTAGCAAAATAACACAACTAATTACGGCTAATAACGGTCAGGTAAAAAGTTATTATAGGCAGCCCTAATTTCTATGCCCAAAGCATGGCGACGTATTATTTAAAAATAAAAATCACAGGTAAAGGCAGCTACACACGAGACGCTCACAACCCGCAGTTAAGGGCGAGTCGAGCATAACGGAGTAATTTAAGTAGACAGCCGAGCGTGCCGTCCCGCTAGACCGACGCACTCGCGCTAGTGACTCGCCTGGCAGTAGTTTGCAGCGAATGTATGGGGAAGCGATGAATGGGCATTGTTGGAGTTAAATAGGAGTGAGATGCGCTGATTTGTCTTTGTTTAGTAATGTTAGATTGCAGTCACTTCCTTTGTTATAAATTGGATGCTGACGATCAGCGATAATTTTAGTCCTAGCTTTTAAAATCAATCAAAATATTTTATTTCACATATATAAAAGCTAGGTGCACGGTTCCAATTTGTGGCTTCCTATGAAGAAGAGCCGGCAAGAAACTCCACGGTTACTCTTTTAAAAATAATTGACTTTTACAATGTTTTCAAATTACAGTGATAATAGGTATGGGAGCACAGTGCAGGCCAGTCAATAAGTACCAGGTACTTAAAGGCATGAAAATAAAGAATAGAAAATCGTCTACAAATCTACAGTCTGTAAGGCCTACAACATTTTCTCATTCACAATAATGATGTAAACGGATCTACTTAAATAAAATGAACATATTTAAACCAAGTGAATGTGATTTCCATGACTAATAAAGATTTGATATTACAATCGGTGTATAATGTCAAAATGTCAAATGTCAAATGACGAGAATACGTCAGACATTGTAAAAAAATAAAAATAAACATTGTACCATTGTTAACATTGGACATATTACAAGGCATAATTTCTAATTACGTCTCTAATCTTCCTGTGCGGCAGACTATGATAGTCTGAGGCAGAGTGAAGCTAGCTCACTATCTGCCTAGTCTTTTCCCAACTTTGTTGGGGTTGGTTTCCAGTCTTACCGAATGAAGCTGAATACCAGTATTTTACATGGAGTGACTGCCTATCTGATCACCACGGCCCAGTTACTGAGTAACACGAAAACCCTTGGTAACACTGGTTATCAGACTTTCGGGCTTCTGAATCTACGAATGACAGCCGGAACCAACCTGATAGGTCGAGCCGTGAGGCTGTCATTACTTAGCCATATGCCCCTCAAGAGTGAAGCTAAGCTAAACTTAAACTTGCTTGTTTCCTAGTACAGTGATTCACGAGAATACCAATCACCATAATTAACACAAAATCATAAACCAAACTAAATAACTGTACACAAATTCTCCATTATATCATCGTAATTTAAGTTGAGAACAACATACGCCCCGCTGCGCTGGACGGATGTACTCGCGCCAGCCACTCGCCCGAGCGCTACTTTACCCGTAATATATGGCGGGCGAGTAATGGATGGTGATTGTTGTTGGCGCTAAATAGTGGCGCAACGTGCCAATTCGTCTCTGATAACGTAAGTCTGGTTTGTTTGTTGATCTATGATGTGAATGAGGGTAATTTCGTTTCTGTGCTAGCATGTAGGAGAGATCTATTGTATGTAGGGATACGAATATAGGTATCTAGCCTAGAAATGTCAGTCCTAGAGCTGTCAGATGTGTACATTATCGACATAGCCGCTGGGACACATGCCTCCTCTCTGTGAAAGGGAGTAGGCCGTAAACAACGCGGGCCCAGTGCCGGTTGGCAGATGTCTCATGTCTTCGAATTTTTAGTTCTATCTTCTATGCCGGTTTCCTCACGATGTTTTCCTTCACCGTTTTAAGAGCAGTGGTGATGAAAGAATTTACACAAAGTAAACCGTCTGTCAGGGTTGGAACCTACAGTCTATAACTTGGTAAGTCGCAGCTGTTTCCACTGCGCCACCACACCACTGCTCTACAGGTGAATATTTTAATTAAAAAAAAAAACTAGACTACACGTAATACATTTTCTAAACCCCATGTTACATTAACCAGCTAATCAGTACCAGCAGTTAATCTATAAATCAACATTGAGCTCATAAAACCACCACTCGCTCAACTTTTACTAGCGCCAGTAACTATCCCAATCAAACACAGCAATAAGGCGCGGTCCCCAAAGAAAGCAATTTGCTATAGCGAAGATAAGTGCTGGCTTAATTGCCGCAACAATTGTCTCACTAGTGTTGGCCGTTGCGGTTTGCGGTTCAATTTACTTCATGTTTCGGAGTTGCGGACCCGTTGCGTTGCGGCCATATGCGTAATCATCGTATTATGGTTTAATTTTATGCAGAGAACGTGTAATTTTGTTTTAGTGTGAGTACTTTTTCGAGTTGAGAAGTAAAAGGATTGTTTTGTTGTTGTAATGTGAGCTTAGTTGTGGTGTTGTTAAAAGTTATTATTTGAATTGCAATTGTCCGGTAGATGGAACACACGGTTCCACATCAAGCTATACATTTCCAATATACGCTGATCTCGCCCTTTCCGGAAATCCTATACAAGTTTGGTTTTTAAAGCGTGTTTTTTTAGTTTTTTTTAACTATTATTTATTTTAACTAGCACAAACTTAATTTATTTATGGGCGAGTCGACAACTCCAAATATACATGCTAGGCTATTGGCACGTTTTGAATTTTGTGCACTTTATGGCATATACTTGCAGTGACCCTTTTACCTAACTTGTGTCCAGACCTAGCAAATGCGCTGCTCGCGAGCCGCTTGCGAACTGCGCGCGTGCATTTCATGTTCGTACGCAGCCACTGCGCCGTACGCGCGCCGCTCGCGCCCAAGCTACGCGCCATACTCGAGCGGCACAGGAGATGCGCGCGTGCCGCCCGTGGTTTGCATAGTGGCCGCTTAATTCATGGCCTCTTAACTCTGGTAATATATTGTCTTATTTAAAAAAAAAGAACCTACCACCAATGTCTTCTGTTTTTCCTTTTAGTTTTTATCAGTAATAAAATAACCGATGCTGCAGCAATTATGCCAACGGCAGTCGTATGGTCCGACATCTTTGGAATCAAATTCACAACTGAGGCTTATATTTAGTTCAAACGCGAAAGAAGATATATGCGCACGAGATGCGTGCGCGCCCCACTCGAGCCTTACCGGAGTTGCACTCGAGCGCACCAAACGGCGCGCAATTCGTAAGCGGCTCGCGACCGGCGCATTCGCCAGGTCTGTACACACCCTTATGCATACAATTACACTTTGATATATATAGGATAATTTTATTCCGGTTGCACTTTTCCATGGGATCAATAACACGCAAAGAAGCCGCGGGCAAAATGCAGTTATAAATAAAATTATTACAATAAAACTTAAATACCTACTTAATTTTAAATAAACAGCCAAATATTTTAAACATTATTCCATCCAGCCTTATGCCATCTGCATTGCACCGATCGAGTTGAAATTAAGTTCTGAAATACAAAACCAACAGACAGAATTGTGCGAAAATTAAAGTAATTGTTTTTATTTCATTATTTATTTAATCACAATAATTTACGTTAATAAAAGTTTCGAGCTTAATTTCATTGAAAAAGATTACTTGAAATTGACAGCAAGTATTTTAAATTTAGCATGTTTAAAAATATCAGTTTATTGTCCTTCTTGATCGTCATCATCTTCTGAATACCAGTATTTCGGATGGAGCGACAGCCTATTTGACCTCCACAACCCGTAACTCCGTAACCCGTAAGGTGGTTGTCAGAATTTCGGGCTTCTGACAACCCGTAACGGCTGTCAAAGATTTACGAATGACAGCCGGAACCAACAGATTAACGTGCTTTCTGCTTTCTTGGTAAAACCAATTCGGCACTTTTCTATAATACTCACGCATAATCTATTTTACCATCGGGAGCCTGTATTTGCGAACACAGGACCAGGAAATATTTGTTAATTCTGACAATATTAATAGAACTATCCAAAGTAGCCACATGTAGGGCAATTGTTAAAGAATTTTTTGACAGACCAGAAAGTATGGAGAGATTACAAACAAATGTAATGTTTTGAAGTACGAAACCGTCCGTGCCTCAAAAGCCTCTTGGTATTTAAAGACGGTCACCCATCTGCTGGCCAACCGCGACAAGCGTAGCATAACTTGATTAATCGCAAACCCTCGCGCCTGTAATTATTTAGCCACAAGCAGCGTTAAGCGTCCATCATGCATTAGGTACCCAAGTATCTACTAGCATTTTCTCTAAAAATACAGCTATTCAAAACAAAACCCTTCTTCCATCTCAAAACGTATCAGAAGCCAATAAACCACAACAAAAAAAAACAGTTTCATTCAACACTCTCATAGCTTTCCACAACTCTTTAATCTCTTCCTCATTTCAGGTAAAATCAACCCTGCAATGAAGCTATCGACAACAATTCACAAAGAAACAAGTAATCAGTGACAACGTACAACAGGCAAAGCCTGGAGCCTCGAGCTGTATTAATAAGCCGACACGGATTGTCCGGGCGAGACAAATAGACCGATTTATATTATACGCTATTAAAAACGGTACAAGTTACGAGACGAAAGCGTTTTATATAAAGAAAAGAAAGAAAGAAAACTTGGTTTATTTATCACAGAAACACATGCATAAAAGAGATAATAAACTGAATCCTACTATCCTACTTAATATTATAAAATGTGAAAGTTTGTAAGTTTACTTGTTTATATACAACGTGTCGTTTTGCATCCTCGTCAAATTCAAGGAGGTAACTATGCTAATGATTCTCGACACGAATCAATAATAAAATAAGTAGGTTTTTTATTTTACGGCTATAAAAATACAGTCGAGAACGCAATGGTAATTGAACCATTGCGTTCTCGACTGTATTTTCATAGCCGTAAAATAAAAAATCGCAACAAGTAATTCGAGGACTGGTTTGTGCGACGAAAACTGTTTGAACCCAGGTTAACCAGTTACAGTGCGGTATCACACGGGCCGCGTTTAAAAAACAAAAAAAAACAAATAAAAAACCTACTTATTTTATTATTGATTCGTGTCGAGAATCATTAGCATAGTTACCTCCTTGAATTTGACGAGGATGCAAAACGACACGTTGTATTTGTTACTTAATTACGCAAAAACTGCGGAACAGATTTGGGTGAATATTTGGCACACAGATAGTTTATAACCTGGATTAACACGTCAGGTACTTTTTATCTCGGTAGTACGTTTCTCAGGGATACTTTTCGGCCGCCACAAGGGCGAAGCCGCTGGCAAAAGCTACCAACATTCAAGAAAGAAAGCAGTCAAGAAAGATACAAAAGAGAACAGATTTGTAATCACGAGCACAGAACAGAAAAAGTGCTCACATCGTGAACTCGTGACTGACTAAGCTTGCCGCAGTTGATCAGTAGACGAGTTACCATTTTTAAATACCAAGATCTGACCGAATCTCGGAAATTACGTTAAACCGTTGGTCCCGGCTGTCATTCGTGGGACTTTGGCAGTCGTTACGGGTCGTGAGAAGCCCGTAAGTCTGATAACCAGTATTACCTTATTAAAAAGGTATCACTCGACACCATTTTTTTTTTTGAAGATGTCAAATAACTTCTTCCGCTCTGGGCGAAGCAGAAGGGTGTGTCAGACTTTTACTGACCAAAACCGACCCGTGTTCCTTAAGTTGCCTGTGTGTCAGGGGCCACAGTATCTCTTTCGAACAACCCGCACCCCTGGCAGGCATCGGCCCTTGCGGACCCCACCTGTTGGTACTGACATCTCATTGAGGCGCGCGTGGAACACAACGCGCCGTCGACCCGGACTTGGTCCTTACCAGACAGCAAGCTGGCGGGAACCCCACTGGGGGGGCCCAGTGGGGTTCCCGCATTGTCGTTGCGGGGGGGCTCAGTAACCGTGGTCATCTACACGGTGAAGCGAAGAGGAACCCCAAGGTGGGGCCGCTCGTCAGGGCTTGTGCCTCCAAGCCGACGACGCGCGACGTAGCGACCAAAAAGTAGGTTGCGGTGAGGTGCATCGCAACTGAGGCGGGCCGCGATGTCGAATGGGAGGCATCGCGGCTGAGGGTTACAGGCTGCGGCGGAGGAGGAGTGTCGGTACTTCTGAGTAGCGCTCTTCCCTTCCGCGGCCTGGACGGGGCCGCCACCGTTTGATGGCGGACGCGGTGGAGCCGCAGGGGAAGAGGAGTGTCGGTATAACGTTGGCCGCTCTCCCTATCCCCTGCAGCCGAAAAGTGGTAGGCGGCGGGGCCACTATGCTGACCCGTCGCAGGAGGACGTCAGCAGTAGCTGGTGGGGCCCGCAAGGGCCGATGGCTGCTAGGGGTGCGGGTTGTTCGAAAGAGATACCGCGGCCCCTGGCATACGGGCAGCTGAGGGAACATGGGTGGGTTTTAGTCAGTAAAAGTCTGACACGCCCTCCTGCTCCACCCAGAGCGGGAGAAGTCATTTGATGATTTCCCACCCACAAAAAAAAAAACCAGACAGCAAACTACCCATTACTCGCCGTCGGCAAGATTCGACACCATTAGATCACGAGAGTAGTGTTTTAATTCTAGTTTAAAATAAACTTTTGTACTTATAGTTCCTATGTGTTAATCTAAGACAGTTTCTCTGCACCATTTCAATTTTAATTAAAGTCATATTTTTGGAAAGTAAAAGTGTAATTGTCATTTGTGGTAGGTGCGGAATTTGTCAAATGTCAGTTGGGATGGTGAGAACTTGATATTATTATGTCTGTGATGACTTTTGAAGTCATCTTCATAAATCTTAACTTTCTCCGCTACATTGGACGCTTAAAATATGCACCTTTACCGTTAAGGCTTCTTCAAACAGCCGCGACGCGATAGCGCGACGCGACACTTGTAGAACAATTTCCATTAAGTTTTCATAGAAGTTGTTCAACGAGTGTCGCGACGCGACCGTCGCGTCGCGCTAGTCTGCACGAGCCTTTATTCTAGGTACATCGTCTTTACAAATAATCAATTAAAAAATAATTGTAATACATTTACAAAGCGTAATTATGGAGTTGCTTACTCATTCTTGGAAGATATTGTTGCTCCGCCAACCACTTGTGCCTTCCATCTCAAACATTACACGGACTATTAAAAATATAACACGCGTCCGTTCTACCGCGAGTTGAAACAAAATTGATTGTTTATTACTCTTTTTATTTGCCAAAACAAAAAAGAGCGACATTTTTTTTTAATTCTTTTTATTTGTCTTTTTGCGAATTATCTCGGCATTTAGGGTTAATACATTCATTAGCATATTTGCCCCTTTTTAAGTAGAAGCATGAATTTTTTTATTATAGTCTGTTTGCTTGCATAATTAATAAATTGCGTCATCAACCTTTAGCGCTTGGCTTTGTTAATTAAATGAGCTGGTAAATATTATATTTTTGTTTTAAAATTGATGGAATAATATCTGCCAGATAATTGGTAAATCCTGGAATTTCAAAAAGGTTAAAAATACCTATTAACAATAATTTAGGTTACGCCCTACCATTCTTACTTCCCTACTTCCCGTCTTAATATAATAAATGCAAATGTAACTTGTGTCTCTGTCTATCTGTTACGCTTTCACACCTAAACCGCTGAACCAATCGTCATCAAATTTGGCAGAGATATAGCCTGGTATATGGAGAAAGACATAGGCTACATTTTTACGATAAGCGACATCCAAGTGGGCGGAGCCACGAGCAAAAGCTAGTTACATAATAAAATAAATGATTGGTTCACATCTGGTGATATTTTAAAAGCAATAGTAAGTATTCTTATTTTAATAACAAAAATCCTTTAACCACACATGTTTTTCTAGAAATGCCATTCTAATAATTTGCATATGCATGCAAAAAATTTTAACTTATACTCTGGGATTTTTTTTTGAAATTATTTCAATGTACCTACGCACCCTCGGCATGCATATTTATTGGAGGGTAGATTTAAGAATAAATTGAGTTTCAAATATTCAACATAGGTATGTTTTGTAGGCAGGTGAAAACTAAACAAACTTATTATCAAAATGCGAAACTTTCTATGTCAAGCCTTTGATTAACAGAATAGGTACTCATAGTGTAATAATAATAATTATTATACCAACCTATTATTGTGCCACTGCAGAGCAAAAGCCTCTCTCCTCATATAGAGAAGATACGAGCATTGATGGTCACGTCATGATCATGGTGCAAGCTTTTGTAAAAATCTAACTTATGTACATGAAAAATCAGTCAGTTCAGTTAGAAAAAAGACCAATCCACACAATATTAATAAACATTTCCGTAACAAAAATCACGCCGAAAAATTCAATCCCGAATTGCCGCACCCATAAAAAAAACGGAACAAAAAATTGCGTTATAACATGCTGAAATTGTCCAATTACGTTGGACAAAAACCACGCAACGCGATCGGATGCGAATCGTTCTCTTTGACCGCTAAGCCGGCCGAAAACATTAAAAAAAGAGTTTCCGATAGCTACACAGCCCAGCCCTATGACAAATGTAGGTTACCAGTGCCCCGCTTGGCTCATGCGGACGTCAAAAACACCCGGTTGCCGCGAACGGGTTAAAAAAAGATCCGTAATGCTGGTTCCACATGGACAGTATTTTTTCCTTTTTCTAATAATTCAAAAATCATGTACAGGGTTTGGTTGAAAGATAAAACGGCAATAAATTGGTTGTTTGTTTTCAATTACGTTTGGTAAATGTATTTTCTTTGATAACGATCGCTATTTTCAAATTTGTAAATCGAATTATGGAACAATTTATTTTCTCTTTTTGCATTTAAAATTGTACGTTTTAGCTGCCTTTGAGTTTAAAAGAAAAGAGATTAGGCATGGCATAATTTCCAGAAAATCGCTTCCACGATACATAGTATTATGTACCTATATTTTAATCTGTCTGGGCCTTTAGTCCGGTTTTCGTTTCGTTTTTAAACCATTTTTTAAGAAAGGCAACATCAAAATGGCTTCTCTTTTAGAGAAGGACTCCTTGTCCAAGCGTTGAAGGCTCAGGCTTAACTATAGACTGAACCTTTACATGTGAACAAAGCTTTGGGACATGGCAATGATTTATATACCACTATTCACAAATCAACGTAGATTTCCACAATACAAAATTGCCAATCATCCATTTTCCGCATAACGAAATAAAAATATATTTTAATTGTGTATTTTGATTAAAATAAATGCACACAAAAATACAGTACCTACTTATCTTTTATTTTAAAATATCCAGGCCGATAAAAAATTTAATCACAAAAGACAGTCCGCAACCAACGCTTTAAATTTAAAATCATAAATCATTTCGCCCTTATGTTTTAAAGTTGCGGCCAATAAATTCAATAAATCCTACCATACTTCAAGTTTGTTTGTCTTGTAATACATAAAACATTGTTTTGGTATAATATACATACATATTTGTTTTCCGGTTGTTCGGAACTTGGCGATGTATTCGTTGATTCGGAAGTGCGAGAAAACATTCAATTTGTGAACTGAAAATGTTATGAAATGTTGCTTCAATTCTCTGGAGGAAAATGTTCATTGTTTTAAGAGGCATAATTATCTTACGCTACGGTAATGAGGTCAAACAAGGAACGGTTTGGAACTTGTGTAAAAGGTTTATATCAATCTTTTCACTCTTTTTCCGGAAGCTTTTGTTCTGTTTCAGCTAGGCCTAATGATGTCCAATACTGAACTGATACCTTCCTACTTTTGAAAGATGACTTATTGCCAAAAAATAAGTCATCTTTCATAAGATAAAGTAATCGCTGGTCACAAAGAAAGTTCGTAAATATTGCTATATACTTAATAATAACCTGATTACGAATTTTTAGGTTCTTTAAACTTTCGAGTTTTCAATGATCTCATCGCCATACCGCCATACATATTATTGTAAGTTGACCTTCGGGGAGGGTCACCACCTTTACGTTTGCGCTATTTAAAATGAGCCCTCCGCTAGGGCTCCCGGCATCCAATATGCGACCCGAGTGAGCCTTCCAGGAGGGCTCCTGGTACTAAACTTCATAAGTAAAACTTGGATAACCCGATATTATGTGAGTTTCAGTTACAGATAACAATGACCAGAAAATCGGGCAAAACTCAACCAAAACCAGGGAAAAACTCGGCCATAAACTAGTTCAAACTCCTCAAAAAGACCACAAATCATTCTGAAGATTCTCCCGATAACACAACCAGTTTCCAGTTAACTCCCAAACTGCAAAGCGTGAAGATAAATCCAGCCTTGTTGAAGAAGAAGAAGGAGAAAAAAGTATGGCGGCGGGCGACAATCCCGCAAAATTTTGTATGTGAGGTCATATCTCAGAAAGTTGGGCACAGTGCCAAAAACTAGTGTTGAGAACACGTTCGATGTAACCCTGCCCCGCTGGTATGCAAGCCGGGCTTCGGATAAGTATTATGCTGTTTCGGACCATGTTTCGAACGGTTAGGTCGTGGATATATCAGGGAATTCCTCTTATGCCCCGAAGTTTAGAAGTGGGGCAAAAAAGGAAAGGGTAAAAACGTGACTGCAATGGGAGGGTTATCTTTTGGGTCGGAGATTTGGTTTTAAATATATTTGAGCTTTTAACTAAAAACGATAAAGAATACTATGCTAACCTTTCTAAATTGTATTGATCCACTGCAGTGAAAGTACCCACTATCTTACGTACTTAACATTACGGCTATTATCTCCGAAGGGTAAGGCAGAGGTACCTATATAGTTCTCCCAAATTTCGTCAGTTATGCTGAAAGTGTCATGTACCAATGGCAAGCCTATTGCCATGAAATCAACCTTTCATTAAACACAACTTGATCGTTAATTTAAAGCTGAACTCGACCGGTCCTATTCACAAAACATGGATTTTCTATAGGCGTGGTTTAAGCCATCGAGCCTGTTTTTGAAATGAGAACCTGACAGAAATCGAAATACAGTTCTTTATTCAAAATTGACAGCTCAGGCCGGTGCTAAGTTGAAATTTTTGTATTGAGAACTTTACATAAATCGAATTAAAGTTGGAAATCAAGAAAGAAAAGAATCAGGAAAGTCAGGCACAGAGATTTAGGTTAGAAGTAAAGTCAGATCACGTTTTGTAATATGAAGGAATAAATCCAAACCACATTTAAAGCTTTCATCACTCAAATAAAAAACCACAACGTTCAACCGAACAGCCCATATTCAAAAAATCTTACCAGTCAACAAAAAAAAACCCCGTTAAATAAAAAAATAAAATAAAACTAACACTACAATAACTTATCCGGAGAGGCGCGCATGATAGTGTCACGGGTACAGTCGGCAAAATAGGCCACGCTCGGCTAACTAGGTTACGAGCCTGACTGTACCTGTGTAGTCGACGTGATATCGCATTTTGTGGTAGGGTTCCGTAGCGGAATCATGAAGGGATATATTAGGTGAATACTTGTAATCAAGGAAAACGTATGATATGATTGGGCAATAGGGGTCAATAGATGTCGTGATTGTCGGTGGTTCTTGCAAGATTACGTTCTGTCAAATTCAATTATCTTTAGCCGTATCCTTTCCCCTTCCACAATTACATTTTGTCGCGTCTTGTCCCCATATAATGAATTGAACACCAAGTGCTACGATCAATAGCTACAAACTGCTTATACGTCGTTGATTTATTATTACTAGGTTTGCCCGCAGCTTCACCCGCTTGGAGGCTGGCAACTACCCCACGGGACCGTACTACTGGAATAGGGACTATTTTAAGTCCTGATCCAGGTCAATCCAGAATATTCACAACGATTCGATACGCCTCCGTACCGAATCGAACATCAACCAGTGTAATCGTAGGATAAACGCTGTTCACAATTCCAAATCTTGAAAAAAATATTAGTTTAAATCAAACAGACGAGACCGTTATTTCCAACAGCAGTTTGCTGTCGAGGGCAAGTCAAATCAGGTCATCAAAAGGTGTCATTTTCGGTACCATAACCTGTAGAATGCAACTCCATCGAAATCCATTCAGTTTTTAAGGCGAGAAGAAGTAACAAACAGATAGAGTAACTTTGGCATCACTATCACTACATAGTATAAAACAAAGTCGCTTTCTCTGTCCCTATATCCTTATATATGCTTAAATCTTTAAAACTACGCAACAGATTTTGATGCAGGTTTTTTTAATAGATAGAGTGATTCAAGAGGAAGGTTTATATGTATAATACACCGACCTCCACGCGGGCGAAGCCGCTGGCAAAAGCTAGTTTATAATATAAAAGATAGATTAACTGAGCTTTATACACTTGACCCTTTTGCCCCATAAAATCTATAATAAAGTTTCCTTATGACCAAAACCCTTCATTCCCCATCACAAAAGCATACTGACGGATATCCCCTCTATTTCCTCAGCTCTTTGAAGGACATCAATAGCCTTCAGTAGGTGTCTGCCGTGTCACGTCAATAGACGTCAGACGTGAACGCAATTTGGCATCAATTTGACGCGTTATTATGACGTTTTGATGATTGGACTCGATAAAGGTAAGGCAAAAGAAATTGTACAATAAATCGTAGTGGGTTCTTTTATGTGAATCACGGCGAAGGAGGTCAGCTTGTAAGATGGGACTGTTCTTAAATATCTTTTATTAAGGCGAGGTAAGAAGCAAATTTTTGGGACTTTGACCACAGCGCATCCCGGCAACAAATAAGGTTCAAAACGAATAATTTTTAAGTATTTCTTTAGTTGATTGAACTCCGTTTATTATTAATATTAACATCATCATCATAATCTGCCTTTTTCGAACAATGTTGGGGTTGGCTTCGATTCTAACCTGATACAGCTGAATACCAGTATTTTGCATGGAGCGACTGCCTTCTGACCTCCACAACCCAGTTACTGGGTAACACGGTAGCCCTTGGTAAGACTGGTTGTCAGACTTTCGGGCTTCTGACTACCCGTAACGACTGTCAAAGAGCCGGGACCAACCGAGGCACGGAAGGGTCTCAAATATAATGAAATGTCTTTCTGATGTCCTCAATCCAGTTACTGGGTAAACGATACCCATTGGTAAGGCTGGTTGCCAAACTTTCGGTATTTTGACTACCCGTAACAACCGCCAAAGATACACGAATGATAGCCGGACTCAACGGTTTAACGTGCCTTCTGATGCACGGAAGGGTTTCGGTATGTAACGACTGTCACCCATGCACGGACCGACCGCCGCCGCGCCGTAACTTAAAATCAAAAAAATCAAAATGAAAAGTCATTTATTCAAATTAGGCTGAGAATCAGCACTTTTCGAACGTCAAAGTACATGAGACAGTCCCCCAAAACGCCCACCCTTCACTTCACTTAAGTTATGCTTGCCGCAGATCTAGCCATAAGCTTCTCACAGTAACATAAGACCATTTAACAGAAAACTAGTTTCTACTATTCTTTTAAAACTGCCAATAGAACTGCAGAACTAAATGAGAACACAGATTTATTCAGCCGTTCCTCTCCCTCAAAGTACGAAATTCTTAGTAAGAGCGTCAACAAAACCAGAAGCACACTTATTAACATTTGCACAGTCAGCAGAACTAGGAACTGATACGACATCAAAGTTAATTTGTTTGCTGTCATCCATGAAACTTGAAAAGGAAAAGGTTTACTACAAAATTGTACACATGTATGTGTGTACGATAGTACATATGTGTATTGTTGTGTACAGACATACTGTCAACGAGTGGGATTTGTGAGTTAATCACTTTATTTAAAATTTATGCGTACTTCACTTTGTAGGTAATCCTTGCATAGTGGTTTTTTTTTGAGGGTGGGAAATTATCAAATAACTTCTCCTGCTCTGGGTGGAGCAGGAGGGAGTGTCAGACTTTTACTGACTAAAACCCACCCGTGTTCCCTCAGTTGCCTGTGTGCTAGACGCGACGGTATTTCTTTCGAACAACCCGCACCCCTGGCAGGCATCAGCCTTTGCGGACCCCACCAGTTGATACTGACATGTCTTTGAGGCGCGCGTGGAACACAACGCGCCGTCGACCCGGGCTTGGTCCTTACCGGACAGCGAGCTACCCCTTACTCGCCATCCGCAAGCCCGCGCAAACGGTGGCCGGGAATCAGCCGGGGATTCCCGACGCAGCCTGGGGTTCCCAGCGCGTATAGGGTCTTGGTCAATCTTAGTCAAAATAGGTGGAGGATGGTACAGCTCGATTCAAATTTTATGGCGACTCGGAACACGAGGCGAGTCGCTGCGCAGTAACAAATTCATGGGTCAGCGGGGTTGAGGGGTGGGGTACTGCGCAGCGAGTAGCGCACTTCAGAGCCGACATAAAGTTTGACGCGAAGTATACGGTGTGTAAAGAAAGTCCTCATCCATAAACCAACCGCAGCAATCGTGGCTTACCCTGATCGATCGACCTATGGGGCTGGCTTAAAAAAGCTCCACGAGTGAAAAAACATGAATAGCTAACATTTAGTTGCTACCTAAATGTTGGCCACATTTCGAGACACCGAGGCCAGCAATGTCTCATACACAATATGTCACCAGAAGAATATCCCCGAAAATATATTTCAAAAAGCACTTAAAAAAATACATCCTATATCCCACCTGGCAGTAGGTTTCCTAAATAAAAAGGCCAGGTTCACACGATCGACGAAATTCATTTATATCCAGCTCCGCTACCGTATCGTTCGTTCCCGAGGGAAATCGACCTCTTATTGTATCGCCAATCTATCTTCCAAACAATATTTGTACGTCACTTGTGCTCTAGGCTTTATTTTTAGGTGTTATTGTATAGGATGTTGTTTTATACCTAAATGTTTGTTCTTTTTAATTGAATGGCGCCTCTGGACCTTCAGTAACGTGGACATTTTGGAAGACCCTTGTACAAAATGTGAATATACGCTTCTGAGGCGCTCTCTGTGCCTCGGAAACCACGTTAAACCGTAGGTCCCGGCTGTCATTCGTAGATCTTTGACAGTCGATACTAGTTGTCAGAAGCCCAAATTTCTAACAGCCAGTCTTTCCAAAGGGTATCGTGTTACCCAGTAACTGGGTTGTGGAGGTCAGATCGGCAGTCGCTCCATGTAAAATACTGGTATTCAGCAGCATCCGGTTAGACTGGAAGCCGACCCTAATATAGTTGGAAAAAGACTAGGCACCTGAAAATATTGTGAAACTTTACTTTTATAATACTTTCATTTTGCCCTACTGCATGTTTTGGGTTTGATTCCCAAGCCAGGCAAAGTAATTTTGAGTTTTTACTATTTGCAGTAGCAGCCTCAAGTCTGAATTTATGCCCGATTGATGGCAATAGGCTCGCCCATTATTACTTTTTTTTTGGGTGGGAAATCGTAAAATAACTTCTCCCACTCTGGGTGGAGCAGGAGCGCGTGTCAGACTCTTACTGACTAAAACCCACCCGTGTTTCTTCAGTTGCCTGTGTGCCAGGGGCCACGGTATCTCTTTCGAACAACCCGCACCCCTGGTAGGCATCGGCCCTTGCGGACCCCACCAGTTGGTGGTGACATCTCTTTGAGGCGCGCGTAGAACACAACGCGCCGTCGACCCGGGCTTGGTCCTTACCGGACAGCGAGCCACCCATTACTCGCCGTCCGCAAGCCCGCGCCTGCGGCGGCCGGGAATCAGCCTGGGATTCCCGATGCCCAGGGTGAAATATGAGTGTGTATACGACACACCTCTGCCCGCCTCTTCGGGCAAAAAAACCTTATATTTTGTCATGTCTTTATAAAATTTCTAGATTTGGAAGACATTTTGCACCCGAAGATATCATAACATGGGTTAGGACAAAGGATACTTTTCATCCCGGTATTACGTTCCCGTGGGATAATTTCCAACCTCCTAGCGGGTTATGCCACGGGCAAAAGCCAGTTGTGAATAAAACTTTGCGTAACACGAGACTCGAACTCAAGCTTACCGCTTGTTAACTGAGCTTACGGTAACTGGATTACTAGTGCACTTTGCCAGTTCAGGAAATGTTAACGAAATAAAAACTTTATTCAAAAAAAGGACAACAGATTTCCGGAAAATACATTATTAAGTGAATGAATAATTTTAATTTCGGAAGTCGGTGCCTTTGGATCTTTCTTTCTTTCTTTTTTTAACCCCCATCGCAAAAAGAGGGGTGTTATAAGTTTGACCGCTATGTATGTGTGTCTGTCTGTGGCACCTTAGCTCTTAAACGGGTGAACCGATATCGGTGCGGTTTTTGTTCTTTCTTTAAACAACATTGACAGGAAGTAGTACCTAGAACGTCATCAAGATACAAAAAGTGGTTTAAAAACGTATTATCGAAGCTAACGAAAAAAACTGCCCAGGCTGAGTTAATAAAATGTATATGGGACCACCCTTAAAGCATAGTATATCCATTAAAAGAATTTTCGAAATTGATCCCCAACTGACGGAGATATCGCGGAACATATGTACATCCAAAAAAAAAACATACGCGCGAATTGATAACCTCTTTGAAGTCGGTTAATTAAAGTTTCTTTTAGTGTAGGAAATCTAACTAAAAATGCACTTACCAAATTTTCATAGTCACGAATATTGGTATCGGTATCGATACCAATTTCCATGGACCATGACGAACGCTTAACACTTCCCAAATACGTCCAAGTTTCCGATACAAAATTGTCTCCAAACTAGATTTATTGAAGCCTAATAATTGTAGCCACAATCTCCGGCACAAACGATTATAACTCTTACTACAATAACAATAAGAGTTTTAAAACTTCGATATTTTGCCAGTTTTTATTTGTGTTCGAAAACGGGGCATGTGTAACCGCCCAGCGGAAAGCGCTTTTCCGCTAATTCAGCAAAAAGCAATAACAATTTAGCTGTGCTGCTAACGCTGTTTTTCGTCGTAAGTTCGTTCGCATAAATCAAAACCATGCGTTCTTTTACAATTGCGCTTTAAAAGCGCTCGAGTTTATAAATATATTTGGCGTTTATTTTTTAAACTCTCGTTCTGGCAGATAAGGTTGAATATGAAAATTGCTGATCATTACAAAAATGGCTGTGAGTTTAGGTTGATAATATTTTGTTACTTTTTACTAAATTTACTTTATATGAAAATTAGCATATCACTGTTTTAAAGCGACCTCATTCACATTCAGTAACATATATTTTAGTTCGTCTAACGTTAAAAAAAACATAAACTCACGCCTTTTTCCCATGGGGGTAAGCAGAAACTACAGAAAGACACCTGCTACGATCCTAACAAAATCCTTTGGCTTCGTATACGTCGATACATGCCATGGGGTCAATTTACCTGTCAAAATCCTTAATATATAAAACTAATTTTATTGTCAAAGACAATGTTTAAACTGGAGTTTTTACACAACGTCGGGGTCTGGATTACACTAGACAATGACGTTTTAAGCCATTTTTAGATGGTCAATAAAACTGTACAATGTAAAACTTGACATTTCATGAACCGCCTACAAAAGCGTTTCAACCGCGCACTTAAAAACACCATGTCTTTTCTTCCATACTTATTAGTTCTCATCACAGTAGTCACCTCCTTCCTAACCATTTCATCATACACACAGTCCACCCATACACCGCGCGTTTAAAAACGTGAGTGTAATTTTGTTAATTCTTTTTAGATAATAAAGGGAGCATCGCATTCGCATTAATAACTAACGACATAACAGTACGCGCAAAAACATGTTTTTATTGTACTAGTTGACCCGACAGACGTTCTCCTGTCTTAGTTATGAATATTGAATTTTATAAATACACCGTGACATTTTAGTCGTCTTACAAAGGTGGTCCACTCAATGTATCCGTCATAAAATACCTCTAGGCGCGATTAAAACATTGTTACCATTAATTAAGATAATAGGTACAAAGAAAAATCCTATCTCTTTAAGTTTGGAAGTTATGAGAATTTTTAGTAAATTGATAACAGAAACCGAACTTTTTGAAATTGAAATAAACACATCACTCGGAACAGATTTATCGTGACATTGGCAAGAATCGTGGAAAGTTATTGACATACATAGTGCGGTGACACGTTTGTTATGATTTGAATTTAAGAAACATATGAAACCGAAAATTTGCTATCAATTCTTAGAGTAGTTTATTTTGAGCTCATACTATGTCTAGTGATTCTATACCAGCTGTTATCTTTAGTGCTTAAGGATAGCAATAGGGTTTCTGTTACATCCTGTATACAAGATTTGCTCGTTTAGAGGTATTAGATTATTTGGTTATACATACTCGCAGCTTGGAGATATTTAATCATTTTTCATTTATATATATTGGTTTTGTAGATACATACCTCATGTTTAAAGCGTATTAGAAGAATTCACTCATCATCATCTGCCTAGCCTTTTTCCAAATATGTTAAGGTCGGCTTCCAATCTAACCGCAGCTGAATATAAGTATTTTACATGTAGCGACTGCCTATCTGACCTCCACAACCCAGTCGTTGGGTAATACGATACCTCTTGGGAAGACTGGTTGTCAGATTTTGGGCTTCAGACGACCCGTAAAGACTGTCAAAGATCCACAAATGACAGCCGCACAGTGGAACGAATGTATGGGAGCGGTTGGACGTAGACATGTCCGAAAAAAAAGAGTAAAATTATGCCAAACTAATGATGCCATCTTATTCGATTACTTAATGCCTTCATAACTTGTGGTGATGAATTTCTTCATAACTCCCATATTTCGGGAGTAATTTGAGAAAATGTGAAATTTTACTATGAAAATGAGTGTATCGAGCTCTCTCCCTCCTGATTCCGGGCTTGTTTCAAGTAGCGGTCTCTAATATCATAATGCTAATACTAAGAGCTATATTTAATACTAAGACACATAGTGCGCCAAATGTGCACTTTCTGGGATAAAGAGTGATGTTTATTTTATAACACAATTTTTTTATTTTTTGTTTATTTTGTTGATTAAAACCGTTTTTCTAAAGGTTTACCTTATTACAATAACATTTCTGAGCAGCCAATTAGAGAAGATATAAGCTAATTAGGATATATAATTAGGGACTTAAGGTTTACATATAAAACTGATGCACTAATGATTACTGATAAGAACATTGCTATTATTTAATTACTAAATGGCTCTTAATACACTAATTTAGCATGCATCATTTACTAATTATCACAATAACTAATTACCTTGCAATATTTAACAAAGGATACCTGGGATACCTGGATTTTATATAAATAGGTCACTATTAGTAACTTTAAAATCAGTGTTGATTTACACCTCGTTGTATCCAAGCTAATCTCGCAATGTATTTTCCAAATTTTAATACAAATCTTGATATTCACGTTGCTTTATGCGCACGCGCACATAAAGATTTACGCGACTTTAACTATTTGTTCAGTGTTTTAAAAGATAACAGTTGTGTTCAGTTATGTGAAAGTGCTGAAACAAGTTTAAAAGACTGGTGTCGTCGATTTTGCTACCGCATTTATGCAAAATGGACACAGTCTGGAAGAAGCACAGATAAGTTTCGGAAGAAACATGAGATTTGGCTACAGGCTGCAATTCAATGGCCGGAATTACAGAATGAAAATATGGAACCTTCTACAGAAAATATAAGTGACGTCATCGAGCCCATAATTTCTCCTGCTAAATCTGATGCTTCAACTTGTACACATCCTAGTCCTCGTAAATCTTTTGAGGACCTTAGTAACCGGCAAAAAAGAAGACGCACTGAAGATAGTCTTTCATGCAGCAGTAGCAGCGCTGAAATTATGTTTTCGGCCGAAAGGGCGCTTCAAAAGGCAGGACAAAGCGATACAGCTTATGTTATGAAATACTTGACGGAGAATCCAGAAGAGGCCTCAAAAATCAAAGCCTTCATTGAAGGTAAATCAATTCAGGTACGGGAAATATCCCCTTTGAAGGCATTGGCTCTTTATGTATCGATGAACTTATCGAAATGGCGCTATAACACTCTTCGGGATTTCAACACTCAAGAAGGAGCTCTTCAATACCCGAGTTACTACATGTTGGTTAAAGAAAAAATTAAGTGCTATCCGGCCAAAGAAGATCTCACAGTTACAGAGAGCTCTGCAAAAATCAAATTACAAGCCTTGATGGATTTAACCTCAAGAAGACTTATTAGGTCGTTAGAAACCCCTGTTGATCCCAATCAACAGCTCGTATTGACCAGCAAATGGGGTTTTGACGGATCATCTAGCCAAAGCATTTATCATCAAAGGACGAGTGAAGATGAGCAAATCGATCTTGCTAGTAATTTTATGATTAGTCTTGTACCACTGCGGCTCGTCTCAAAAGGTGTAACAATTTGGGAAAACGAGCGACCATCTTCCACTTCATTTTGCCGGCCAATATTGTTTAAGTTTATAAAGGAAACCAAAGAAAATGTGCAGAGAGAGATGGCTGAAATCGAAGCAGAGATTGAAGCCTTAACTCCATCCACCATCACTGATGGAATTAGTGTCAAACACCAACTGCTGTTGACAATGATTGATGGTAAAATTCATTCCATTATATCCAATACAGCAGCTTCAGTGTGTGACATATGCAAGGCTTGTCCTAAAGAAATGAATAATTTAGAGTTAATCAAAGATAAACACGCAAACGAGGACATGTATAAATATAGCTTAAGCACCCTTCACGCTTGGATTCGCTCAATGGAATGCTTATTACACATTTCCTACAAATTAGACATAAAATCATGGCAAGTAAGGGGTGATATAGCAAAAAGGCAAGTTGATGACAGGAAGAAAAGAGTTCAAGAGGCTGTAAGAAGAGAAACGGGCTTACTTCTCGATGTTGTGAAACAAGGCAGTGGATCCACCAACAATGGCAACTCGGCAAGGAGATTTTTTGAAAACTACACTAAATCTGCTGAACTGACCGGAATAGATGCTATGCTTTTAAGAAAAATCTGTGTGATCTTGCAGTGTATTTCATCAGGAGAGAAGATCAACGTAACTAAATTCCGAGAGTTCTGCTTTGATACTGCTAAGCTTTACGTGGAGTTATACCCATGGTATTATATGCCTTCTTCACTTCATAAAATTTTAATGCATGGGCCAGACATAGTTCAGAACATGTCAATTGTGCCCATTGGTTTTCTATCCGAAGAGGCATCTGAGGCTAGAAATAAAGATTTTAGAAAATATAGAGAGGGGCATTCTCGAAAGCATAGCAGTATCTCATGCAATGAAGATATTATGCACAATCTTTTACTGTCTTCTGATCCACTTGTTACAAGTATCCGTCCAAAAGGAAATAAGTTTGTAAAAAAATCTTCTTTTAAGGAATTTTATGAGCTTACGGATTCTGAGAAAAGTGATATCGAATTTGTTAACATAAATGATTTAGCGGACATCGATTCTGAATTTGAATTAATTGATGATGATGATGATGACGAAGATAATTAAATGATGTTATTGTTTTAAAATGTGTAACTTAGTAAATTAGAGCTTACATCTTAATTATTTATTGTACTTTTAATGAAACTAGGTAATTTATTATCAACTTACTTAAAAGTCATACTCTCATCAGTTCTTGTGAATATTTTTGTTAATATATATTTCTGTATATATATATAATATATTTATAGACCTCTTAATAAGTCTGTCTGCGGTTTAAAGTAAATACAAATGGGGAAAAAACGTTTTTTTTTTTAAATTTTCATTTCCTTTTATCCCAGAAAGTGCACATTTTGCGCACTATGTGTCTTAGTATTAAATATAGCTCTTAGTAATAGCATTACGATATTAGAGACCGCTACTTGAAACAAGCCCGGAATCAGGAGGGAGAGAGCTCGATACACTCATTTTCATAGTAAAATTTCACATTTTCTCAAATTACTCCCGAAATATGGGAGTTATGAAGAAATTCATCACCACAATTTATGAAGGCATTAAGTAATCGAATAAGATGGCATCATTAGTTTGTCATAATTTTACTCTTATTTTTCGGACATGTCTACGTCCAACCGCTCCCATACATTCGTTCCACTGTGAGCCGGGACCAACGGCTTAACGTGCTTTCCGAGGCGCGGAGGGGTCTTGGTGTGTAAAAATAGTTATCGATACATGCACTATCCGCGGCAAGCGTAGCTTACTTACCTAACTTGAGCAATAGACCCTTGAGAATCTCCAATATTCTAGTTAATTTTCTTTTTACCTATTTTTATCCGGACCTTAGCCTAAAAACGTGGAAAGTCTTGGTCTAAATAACGCTTTGAACTTTTTATCAACACCCAAAATTTATAAAATTTACCGTCATTGTCAACTTTTCAATAAACTTAAAAAAATAAAACATTTTTATGAACTTTTTATCATGTACCTATTTGATGATCACGAAAATCGATTACTAAAATCATTTGCTGTGATCACGACATTTTCAACAGTCTGGAATTAAGTTTTCTTTCATACATAATAATGATAAATTGAAATATGAATTACATAAAAGGTTGGTTAAGAAGAATGAATGAATGAAATGCACCGATCCCAGCGTGGCTTAACAGACTCGATTAATCGAATGAACCCCAAGATTTGCACTAGCCCCTGGAGCCTCATGCTTCATGGTGCTACAGAGGCTATTGCTTAGCAAGAAGTAGACCGGGGGGCGCTGTAATGGTCAGGTAGACGTGCCGTTAGGATAGGAAATGATTGCGAGCCTACCGGATATGCATCCTTGAGTAAGCATTGGACTTAGTGGAGAGACGGGTGGTTTTTATATCTTTTCTCAACGTAGCCGGCATGTTGATTCAGGTCGAGCTTCTTGGGTAGGTTCAACTGTTTTCTTAGCTCTTTTCTATTCCGTTGTTTCGCTATGTTCTGTGTTGTTGTTTTCATTGTCGTCTTCTGCGTTCTCGCTGCTATCGGTTACCGGTTTTGTGTAGATATCGCTAGCCGCTTTCTTGATCTTGTTTCTGTCTCCAGCCATGTCCTTCCAAAACTTGATTCCCATGTCGAAGTATTTCATACATATAAGGTTGGTTAAGAAGAACCCACATTTTTTTTGCGAATTTGTATGGCTGTTTTCAATTATTTCTTATTATTTCGGGCCATGGGGTCTTAATGTACACTTAGTCTTTCGAGACATTGTTAAGCGGTTGGTCGACTCTTCACGTGACCGGAGCTGGTCTATTTTTGCTACTGTTGAGCATGAGGACCTGGGATCGATTCCCACGTCGGGCAAATTGTTATTGGGTTTGATCCCGGTGGATGGCAATAGGCTCGCCCCTTCTTACATAGGACTTAAACATAAATGGAGAAATGTTGGTGTACTACTTATAAGTACACCTCTGCCCAACTATCCGGGGAAACAAGGCGTCATGATATGTCACGCATGTAATCCCACCGTTAAAAAGCGACTATCCTTCAAGATCCGTAAACAATCTGTTAAAAACCTGAACCTAACTGGATATGATAGAAAAAAAAATTCACCACGAAAAAAATTAAAAAAAAAACAAAACTGGCTGTGGACCATACGACTATTCTGTGATTCAACGAACTAAAATAAACCTACGATAGAAAGAAAAACTAGAACACTTAAGTGATGAACGAAATAAATATACCTCCCAGCTTCCACAAACGTAGGAATTCCTAGCTAGCCTAGTTTTGTCGCGATAACTGACATCCACGCGGGCGGAGCCGCGGGCAAATGCTAGTATTATAAATGCGAAAGTAACTGTCTGTCTGTTACGCTTTAACGTAAACCTCTGAACCGATCGTCACGAAAGGTCAATGCCCACATATTAGAACAACCGTGGCCTACAGTGAACACTGATAAATAGTTCATGGAATTATAGCTTAAGTAGCTATGAACACCTTCTAGTACTTATCAGTTAAGAAAATAAGTCGCCAGTTGGAAATAAAACAATTTATTTTTATTTTTATAACATTTATTTTTTCATAAGCACAGACTTATTCTATACACTTACAATCACTTTTGAATGATGAATACATAATTCTTAACACAGTAATAATTCATTTCAAAGTTATTTAATAATTTTAACCTTTTGAATAGTCACCTTTTAAGTTTAAACAGCTATGGGGTCCATTTCATGCAGTAAAAATTGGTATAGTTATATCTTATGGATAGCTCAAAAGATTTTAGAGTTATTTTAGTTATTAATGAATGCTTATCATTTGTCCCAAATATCACCGCCACCTCTAAAAATACCACTAATAATACAAAAGATATCTAATCAAAACATGCTGATGTCAGTACATATTGAAATGATGCTGATACCAGAACATAATAAATATCAGCTTGAAGCGGCAATAGCCACAGATGAAGGCGTCAGACTGATAAGCGAGAGATAATGAGTTCGAACGGGTGGAGTTGCGCTACTGACATAGACCCACTGCTACCAGCCAGGAGGTCAATAAGAATATCACAAGAATTTATTTATACATTGCTAGTAATCTTTTAAAAGAGTGAGAAAAATATGTCAAAACCAAAAGTCATTTATTCAAACTAGGCTGGTGTCACTACTTTTTGAACGTCAAAATTACATAAGGCAGTCCCCCAAAACGCCCGTCCTTCACCACTTTCTAGTGCTTTAGCTGGAAAGAAGTTGCGCAACAAACTCCCCAGCAGCACAGCTGTCTGTAAAGTTAGAAGAACTTGATTCTATTCAATGGAAGGTACGTATATTTATATATATGTGCGTATATATATATTTATTTATGTGTACGTATAAGTATATTTATTCTGTACTATCATCAGCATCATATACCAATAAGACACTGTCCAAAAACTGTGCTGGAGGAACTATATTAGTTTGATGCCGTGCCCACCCAAGATACCAGACAACAGACATAACGTGGGCACAGCATCCTACAGTCCTCCGGCCTACAACACAATTACAGCAGTAATGACATATAGCTGCTCTTCCAGTGGTATTATTTCTTATTAAAATATAGACAAAGTATGTCTTTCGGCTAATATGCCTGCTTTGGATTCGGGCCCTTAATAATAAGCAATCATTTTGAAAAAGTGAACCTTCCAAAATACTGGTTCTCCTATCATTAGAAACCTCAATACGATAACATCCATTTAATCTAATGTGCTCTCCATAATAAGACCTGGCTTGTTTTAATTGATATGTCCCACATGCAAACATAATTAAATCACTTTCAGTTAACTGTGGGAATTCTCTTACATTCTCTGTTATGACTTCAATACTTGAAAAATTAACTCTTACTCGATTTAAATTCCTTTCTTCAATGAAATCTGCCAGATCATTATTTCTATACCGATTTTCTTGAACTGTCTGTAATATTTGTGCTGCGTCGTCCCTGTCCCTATACCGAAGATGAAACCTATTAATTAATGAAGCAGCTATAGAAAAGTCTACCATTAAATGGCTTGAAGCTCTATTGAAAAACGTTTGACGAAATAATTTAAACGATTTTTTAAAAATTCCGTTAGTTGTTTCAACTACCCACCGGCACATAGTTACCATTCTTGATTTATTGGCATTAATAGTAGATAGCTGTGTTTCACCCAGTCGTAGGGACAAGGGTATATGTACACTATAATTACATCTCTCTAATAATGGAATGGAATCTCTAAAGCCCCTATCCAGTATAAACACATCTCCACTTTGAAAAAACTGTCTATACGGACCATTTTCATTAGAAAATTTATTTTGTAGAATATCCGCATCTGATGTTGTTGCTGGATAGGGGCCTAGAACATCTATAATATACCCATCTGAGCAAACAAGTAAAAATGGCTTTACTAAGTTTCGATATTTATGTAGAGAATAGGTGTTTTTTTGGTATAAATAATTAGAGCTTTTTTCGATATAAATGTAAGTCCCATCAGCAATAACAACTGGATGACGTTCCTCTGTTCCAAATAGACCATTTGGTATTAATAAGTTTCTCTGAGAGATATCTGCCCTAGTCAAATGGTTTAATCCTAGATTTTGGGGCACAAAAACTTGGTGTAATATCTCTCGGGCCATTTTCATTAAACGTTCTAATGTACTTCGCGGTACCCTTAACAAAGAAGCAATACGTTCGTCGCTTTCCCCAGTTCGTAATTTGATTAAATATGCCGCTAGGGCAAACCTTCCGTTATACTTGGTTGACAGGCTGGGGACTTCAGCAAGTAATTGGTTAAATTGTGCTTTTGTTATCCCAAGATAATAATGCACTATATGTTCTGGGATTTCATCTATATTATGAAAATCTAAATGTGCATACATATTCTGCTGCAGCAGGGAAGCAAACTCTTCAATGTGGGATGAACTAAAAGTTTGTATTGGGTTTTGTGTAAATTCTCCCAATAGGTCCCATGAGTTGCTTGTTAAATGATAATTGCAAATTCTACATTGTGCGGGTACATAATATTTATAATCACAGAAAAGTGTTACTCTTAGTGATGTCGGAACGGTAAGGCGAGGACGATCAGTACCTGTACATCCAGGGAAGAAGCAGCAGCGCTGAGTATCAGGTGCTCTTACATAATTGGGTAAAAATATTGTGGATTCTATCCCTTGCTCTTGAGGTGTATTTTGTGTAGATTCACTTGTTACAGTACTGTCAAGGTCTACAGTCTCTTCATCTAAATTCACTGACTGGTTACTCGAACTGATAGAATGTGAACGTGAACGAATTGCTCTATCACTTCTCTGCCAGCAAGGGTGACAGATGCGAGACGACCTCAGCAACTGGAACAAAGTAATATATGTCTTTTAGGTACAATTACTAGCCAGTTTAAAATGTGTACCTACTTTTAATAATATTTTTTACGAATTAATGATAATGTTTATCCAGGTAGGGAATGAAGCTATACATCTTAGCGTAGTAAGTAAGAGCACTACGGCTACGGCTAGACCAATGAATTATTGAATATAATAATAACACCAAATATTTCACACCACAGACTGTAATATAAGAATTATTTATTTGAAACCTTACCTGACGTGGAGTAATTTGTCTAGAAATATTGTCCCTTATTTGATTTTCTCGTGGAGAATCCTGAGACAACAGGTGACTTCTTTGTCTACGTAGTGAGCGACCACAGCCAACACAAATGAGGCGTGCAGCAGAAGGTGAGTTGCGTCCTGCTGGATGTCTAATTTCATTCCATGCTGCAGTCCAACATGAATGACAAACAAAATCATTGCTTGAGATATTTACCTGAAAATTCAATTGATTATTTATTAATATTAATAACACAGCAAACAATGAGACAGAATGAAATGGGTAGCATAAAATAGTACATTGTTGTAAGATTCCGGTAGTTTCTCATATTTTTTTTTTTTACTAAGTATTAAAATGTTTCACACTAAGTGAAATTACTGAAAGGTTGCATAAGTAGGTACTGGTTGTTGTTATCATAGTTTTCTAAAGGTATTGTTTAATATATGCTGAATAAAGGCCTTACCTGTTGTGGAAGAACCCATTGCTGTACAATTGATCGTACTTCCACAATTTCTAATTGATGAGAACGCAAGCGCCTCATATCCACTCTACAATTCGCACAGCGAACGTTGCTTGCACCGGTTAATCCCCGCGACGACGTGCTCGGGAGAGCAGAACTGCGCAAGTCCTTATTCGCGCCGGAATAGTCATTACCAAAAGCGGGACGAGAGTCCAAATGCGTGCGAGGGTCGTCATTAGATGCGGAGCCAGCAGTATCCTCATTCACATCAGGGTTGTCATTCAAAGAAGAGCCAGGGTCCACGTTCGCGCGAGGGTCGTCATTCGGGTAAGGTTGATCGGAGTCCATTGTCGTAAAAAAGGTCACAAAATAGCACAAACCACGGCAAAAGAAAACTACAATAGTGATACACACACCAAACGCGAGCGCGCTAAGAGTAGGTACATTTAAATAATACGGTTTACTGTCAAATCCATCATCTGTCAAAGGATAATGTTGCCATATTTTGAAATATAATTGATTAGTTGCATCGATTATTGGTCTTGATCAATTTTATTTTTGATCTAACTACGGCAAACCAATAAAGAATACAACGATTTTACCATTCCACGTTTATGTATGTGTGGATCACTGTGTTTATGGATTTAATTGTTTGGTCTTAAAGTCGAGTACCATAGAAATACATAAAATCAGTTTAAAAATAAACCCGACTAACGTATTTAGCAAAATTATAAGCTCGTCCCGAAGTCAAGAGGATAAATGTTCAAGTTTTAACTTAAATAATAGCCGACAACTTGCTTTGTTCTTTTTTTCGCTGTCAGGTTTTAGTTTTTAAGTCATCAACCTATTAGGACTCCACTGCTGGATTTCAGTCTGCTATTCGATTGCACGCCACTGAGCAAACCAGAAGATTTTTATAATTATTAATGAATTCGTAATCGATTAGATTATCTAAATTAAATGAATCAAAATTAAATTGACCATATAATGGCAACCCTAAACTTTCCCTGACAGTGAAATTCTCATTGATAATAAGTTAAATTACTTATTTATTTGATAAGATCACGGCGTCATATTTAGAGATAGAACATAAACGGATAATTCCTATTTAAAAAACTTATAATTTTTTATTATCATTCAAAATGTGTTCGCGGTGGGCCATAATCGGGCATTGTTCTTTGGCAGTTACATAGCCTGGGATATGGAGAAGGACAGAGGCTATTTTTTATGCGATAACCAACGTCCACGCGGGCAGAGCCGCGGGCAAAAGCTAGTAACTTCATAAAAAAGTAAAGTAAAAAAAAAATTAACATTCAGCTAAGCTCCCAGTTTATTAACCCGTTACACACGGAGGTAACAGGGCGAAACTGAAATCTGAATTTCACGGGACGCCGACCAGCAAATGGGGGTCTTTTGTGCCCCCGAAATTAAAGACTAAAAATGTGTCGGATTAGTAATTACGTTGGACTAAAAATGGTGAGATATAGCTGTGATATCTGACACCTTGTTTGTTTGTCAGTGTACCCGAATCACGCCTTATAATCGGGGTAAACAGAAGTGCAAGTGAAAAGATTTTTAGTACGTTATTTTCGTGTCAATATTTTTCAGTACCTACTGTACGGCAGGTACAGTAAAATATGCGCCTCACAGCAACTTGCGCACGCACGCACGCACGCACACACACACACACACACACACACACACACACACACGCGCGCACACGCACACACCCACAAGCCCACACACACACACACCCACAATCACAAGTGCTTTTTATGCTAAAATAATTATTTACGTCACGCCATTCACGTCGACACGATCTCCACGTTTGAGGACTGACTCCCAAAATACAAGCCCCGGCTTAGTGTGGGTATCAGTTTCAGTACCATATGTAAACATAAATGAATATTGTATCTATGTATCGAAATTCATGTGAATACTTTTTGTGAAATAAACGTTCTACATTTACTTTACCTTTGAAGAAAACTTTCATCGCAAAGTACGTAGTATTCAAAACAGATAGATGGATGAAAGAATGTGTTTTATGACGTACCGATCATAAAGCGCTACAGCAAGAGAACCTTACTTAGCTCGATTCCAAGGTCAAGTAAAATATTATTGTGTTTTTTACATCTGTAATTTCTCAGTAGCTCAATTTGTGCGCGGTTGGTGGCAATAGGCTCTCCCCAATGACAATGAGACTTATACATAAGGTGGGTGTACTACAATATGTAACAAAAACCCTGTTGTTCCTTCTACCCACGTTTCCAGAATCGGTATACATACGTAATAAAGCAAGTGATTCATAAAAACTGTTCAATAAAAATATTTAAAATAAATATTTAATTATGAATATTTGTAAAGTTTAACTGATTTTGATTAGATCAAAGAAAGCCACCGAGCTCGTAGTCTATTGTGCGAAATAAGGATACTTGTAAAATCAGATGTCGTAAAAAAAAATTTCGAATATGTCGATTTTAATAGTTATTTGATACTGAACTCTCGACCAGCCAATGCTTATTTTTAAAATTATAACTTCGTAAATGTTGTGCTTGTAGGTAAGTGTATACGTCCCTAAAAGGAACAACTGAGTTTTTGTTACATATTGCATAGGTTCACTTCTGCCTAACCTTTCGGGAATTAAAGACGTGATGTTATGTAAGAAAGAGACACCTATAGGAAATTTGAATATTATCATTTCCAAAATGTTCGTTAATTAAAATTGATTACCTTTGAACAAGGAGAGGTAGAATTTACTATCTTTGAAACAATAGGTACTTAAAGCTATTACAATTTCATTGTTTTTGACAAAGATCGATGCAGTAACTGACTGTACGTACTTAGCCACTCCTTTACTTACAAATAAAGTCTTCTTTTCAGAATATAACATACAGGGGCGTACCAATAGAAAATGGCGCCTAAGGCACGCATCACATTTGCGCCCCTTTGTAAATTATCTTCTCGGTCTACACTGAGCAAAGCTAGGTCGCGTAACCTTTCTTGACCAATTATTGCCTTCAAAAACGAAGGTATTAATTTCAACATGCTTAAAAATAGCTTGCAATGCTGCAATTTTAAGAGAATTTGAATAGAAATAGGCAGATTTGGAAATGCGGTTTCATCCCCATACTGCACATATTCAAGTAGTTATTTAGATTTCATAGATGTAGGTAACAGTATGAAATGGTTTACTAATGTTTTTTTTTTGTTTTTTTCGTGATTGGCGACTTTTTGCGCCCCCCTTCGATAGGCGCCCAGGGCTCTTGCCCTGCCTGCCCCACCATAAGTACGCCACTGATAACATAACATCACGCCTTTTTTCGCCGAAGGTTTAGGCAAAGGTGTAAATAGTGCACCCAGATTTCGCCAGACATGTTGAAGGGCGAGCCGACAGGGTATTACACCCATTTTCGAAGTGTCCCAATTAGATCCTAGAGAGATAATAAACCACAACAAATACAACATTTTTATTTAATCGATTAGTGCCATAAAAATGCATTTAAATTTTACATTTTAAAATTTCGCGCGTAATTTGACGAAAACGCTGGACACAGTGGACGCCATATTGCTCTGTGGGTATGACGTCAGTTTGCTATAAAAACAAATGCGCTGATATTTTATAAGCCAATTGTTTATAATTTAAATAAATAATAGTTAAAAAAAACTAAAAAACACGCTTTAAAAACCAAACTAAAAAGTAGAAAATAATTTAATTCTATTAAAACGCATGGGGTGCTTTTTGAGGTATTTTTATAATTAATATCAAGCACCCCACGCTTTATAAGAGAATTAAATTAGTTTTTACTTTTTAGTTTGGTTTAAAAGAGTGTTTTTTAGTTTTTTTAAACTATTATTTATTTTCTATTTTTTAGTTTTGCTAACTACAAAAACGTGTTTTTTCTATTTTTTTTAAATTATGGATTGTCATAGGTCTTCGATAAGTCTACAAAGTTTAAATGAATTTTTTCTACTTATCGTTGGTTTGCTGTTCCTGAATGTAAAATAATAATTTAAAAAAAAGTACAACTTTGCTCAGTTGACATGCCGTATGACGTAATAAGATGGCGGCTACTATTGCATGGTCGTTTCAACCTTCAGCAAATTAAAAAAAACTGAAATCTTTAAATTTATTTTGTTATTTCATGAACTAACACTAACATTTCCAACTGCGTTTTGCCTAAGCTATCTCAATAATATATTTTTAGATTTTTTCTCATATAGAGTAAAAAATACCCTATTGCCATCAATCGGGCACGAATCCAGACTCCGGGCTGATACTGAGAAACTCCGGATAGAAAAACCCAGTAACACTTTGCCCGACCTGGGAATCGAACCCAGGACCTCATGCTCAGCAGTAGCGCTTACGACCACTAGACCAACGAGGCAGTCTAACAATTTCATTGTTATTGATAATGATCAGTAAGTAAGTATCTCTCCTTCACACACACCCAAGTCTTCTTTTCAGAAGTGAAATAAAATAATGTTTACAATTTTTATGACGAAAACATTCGGGTATCTTCAAAGATAAAATATAGAGCGAAAGCTGAAAAATAAATCAATAGACTCTAGATATTCGTTTGTGGAAAAACAAAGTTTTTCTCCTTTTGTCAGGGCCACTTCTGTCCGATCCATCGGACCGGCTATCACACCGTTGTGGGAATTTTGGTAAATCTGTTGAATTATTATTTTGTTCATGTTGTTTTTGGCGATGCGTTACAATTTTGGTATATGACGGCAACGTAATATTATAAGTATTTTGATGTTTTAGATTAAACAGTTCACGATTATTAAACCCCTTAAGTACCTTTCTGACATCTGTCATATTTATTTACTTAACCCCTTAATATTACCTTTTGACATCTGTCATATTTATTTACTAAACCCTATAATAGTAACTTTCTGACATCTGTCATATTTATTTACCCACACCACTAGAAATCCTATTTAACTCGTATGATAAAATTATATTTATGGTTATTAGGGCAAATAACATTGAAAGAAAAGCCATGTCACCAAACTACGTGTATGTAGAACGTCACGATAACTTAGCTGTCTCTAGTTATATTTTGATTAAATCTTGTCTTAAGGCACTGCTCAAACTTAGAACACCGTAACTCGCACATTTAGGCGCATTGGTATATATTCCAAGCCAGAGAAAAAATTAGGGTATTATCAAATGTTCAAAGCATTATTTGTTGCCGCGATGCGCTATTGTCAAATACCTAGGTAAGCTTCTTGCCGCGCCTTAACGCATTCATTTTATAGTACCTGCCTGTCTTTCAACAATAACAATTTATTAAATTTATATTGCCAACTACACAAGACAACACAGGACGTTCAAAGCGGAGATTCATCCCCAGCCGGATCATCCGCGATCCGCGCAACAACCGCTCGCGTCGCCGTCGGCGTCGGTGTGACATCCTCCCGTTCTCCTTGCCCTATTTCCCCTGACGGCGAATAAACAGTCCAGTGAAAACTCTTATCATTGTCGCCGATAATATCTGTCTTAGACAGTGACGTTAGATAAAGGGGACCGCATTTTGTTGGATATTTTTTTTTGTGATATTTAAGAGGTGTAACAGAATGAACGCTAAAATGTCCTAAAAGAAGTTAGTTCATAATTGACTACTGAATTGATTTCAGTAAATTTTAATATGCAGGGTGTAAGGGAAACGCTTCTGAAAACGAAGACAGGTGATAGGGTTAATGATTCTCGATATAGTACTTACCATCAAAAAATTAAGCTTTTTTTTGCATTTTTGTACACTATGCTGTGAGAAACTGTTAAATGAAACATTACTTGAGATTAAACACATTTAAGAACCCCAAGTCGAGACGGCGACTTTAGGTTTAGGCATCCTTTGTAAAGCGCCGCCAAAATAAAATAAGTAGAAACAGGAGCGTCAAATGTTTTAAAATGATGCAAAATAAACAATTTAAGGTGAAAGGTTATTGGTATCCGTTTGTATTTAGGTAGTATATAACCTACTTCTGCCTTCGAAAGCGTTCCCCTGACACCCTGTAGGTTTTTTTTTTTTTTCAAAAGATATGTATGCTTAAGGTTGAATATTCTGTGGCATTGTGGCCAAACCTGATAAGACAATAAGACTCAATTTTAAATACACAAGTTAACGTCTAGCCTAACGATAAGCTTTAAAAATAAGTTTTACTATTGTATGATGTTTTTGACTCAATACTTCTAATGGGGTGTATGAGGTCTTAAGAGCGTTCGAGCCCGCGACTAGATTCCCCTTCTAGTCGCGGGCTCGAACACACTGGTAGCCAGGCGGCTAAAAAGCACGCTGTCTCACCAGGCATCGCGTCCGACAGAGGTAGTATCAGTGATGAGCAGTGAGACGCTAAAACTACACGCATACAGGATCATTTATAGTCAAACAGGCGCGTGAAAAATTAAGAAAAGTCCTTCGGAAGATCGGGTTTTATGAAAAAAAAAAAAACACTGCATAAATCTATGACTAATAAAATAATATTGAACTTTTCGATAACTGAACGTTATCGGTACCGACTTGGTTTTGGAGATTTTACACTTGTTTTATTACTTAAACACGCCCAAAGTTAGGTTAAATTTGCAAGAAAAACTAATCTTTGTTGGCTGATGACTTTTGTAATGGCTTTTTATTTTAGTATTCTATTTCCATACAGACAATATTAATAATGAGATAAAACCATACCATATTTAATTTTTGATTTGTTGTATGGTAAAAATGTCAACTAGATTCACCTTAATGTTATATGTTGTAGAGTATTGTCTCTTACACATGTATGTCTGAAAAGGAAGCTACAGACATTGAAGATCTTCATCTGCCTCGCCTTTGCCAACTATGTTGGAGGTACTTCCAGGCTCACCGGTTCTGGCCCCCACAACCCAGTTCTGGGCAATATTATAAGAGAAGATTCACGAGTGACAGCCGGGACAAACATTTGAGTTAACAATATAATTTAGAAATAGCTTTTCATAGATTGTTGTTACGTCTACGATTTTTGCTCTGAAAATACTAGCAATTAATTATTTATAGCGTACCCATTTCATTTCACAAAACCTGACAGAAATCCATTACGTAAATGCTTCTTTCTATAAGAAAATTTCTGTTTTATTTTTCAAGTTTCCAATAATTCTTATGATATGACAGGTTAATATAATTTGTATGTTATAAAAATAATAAGGTACTTGTTTATTATTTATTTAAGAATTATCTTTAGAAATTGTTACCAATCAAGGAGGGGCTCGTGATTTAATAATAACAACCGTCGAAGGTATATACTCGTATATATATATTTTTCCTGGTTCGATGACCATTACCTACATATCGAGATACTTTCGTGCCTCGGTAAGCAAGTTAAGATGTTGGTCCCGGCTGTAATTCGTAGATCTTTGACAGTCGTTACTACGGGGAGTCAGAAGCCCGAAAGTCTTACTAAGGGGCATCGCGTAACACAGTAACTGGGTTGGAGGTCAGATAGGAAGACTGGAAGCCAACCTACAACATGAGCACAAAGACTAAGCAAATTGATTGACCAAAACTATTTACTCTTTAATACTTAACCAACACCAAAATATCTCACTAAAGGTGCACTTACACGAGTAACTAAAATTGCTCCATAATGGTCAATTTTCGTCCACTATGACGTCACGACTATCTCCAGCAATTTAGGGCAATTTTCAATATGTAAAAACCTGTTGCCAGAGACACGGCCACACAATATCATGCAATATGGAGCAACTTAAAAAACTAGGCAATACGCCCCCTCCCCCGCCGCCTCCGCCGCCACCCGGATCCTCTCGCAAAATCGAGACGTAGTTAAACGTACAAACGAGATAGAACGAAATTTGACAAAAAAAAAACCAAACTAATTAGATATTCGGTAACTTAAATATATGGAGCAATCAGAAGCAATATTCCCGAAACATATCCGCAATTTATTGTTGTTGCTCCAGATTGCTCCACTTAATTGATCCAGATTGATACATTAGTGTTGCCGAGCACAAAAATTGCCCGTGTAAGCGCACCTTTACAATCTCAAATTCCACTAACAACTCTTATCCAACTATTGACTTAGGATAAGCCGAATCATTGATTATGCCCAACAATACCACTAATTAACCCTAACGCTCCGAACAGAATCGTTTGGGAAACTTGATACCCCGTTTGAGGTACTTGATACCCGCCGATAGCATGCCAAGGGTTTTATTAAGACATCAGAACCAGACGTTATTGTCAAAGGGAAATGGTACCTGATATTAACACGATAACAGATTTATCAGTGCGTTTTATTAACTCGAAAATGACGCATTTTCGTCCTTATGTGGGAGGAATAAGATTTTAGTTGTTTTCAGGAGTATTTTTTTATATTTGTGTTCATAACGAAATAGGATGCTGATTTTATCAAATAATATTTAATTAGGGATGTTGAGATTACTTGTTTTGGATAGGAGGAGGATAGCCTGATTTGTCTAAATTCGGATTGGGAGCAATTAAAAATAATCGAATATCTACGAAAACCTTACGATATTTATTTCTGTCGACTGAAATGAACACACATTTTCCAGTATAAATATTTCTGTATTTAATTCTCGCACACATTCAAACCTGGTTTACAGCAATCAAAATCAAAATATTTTATGTCACATATACCTATTTGGGCACTTGTGAAACGTCAGAAGCAAGGTGCACGTTTCACGTCGTTTCCTAAGGAGAAGAGCCGGCAAGAAACTCCACGGTTACTCTGTTATTCCAATACCAAGACTAAACAAACTATTTAATAAAATACTCGACATTATATCAGGAAAGACTTGTCAAGAAAATCTTTTGATTTCGACGCTCGAAGGAACTGACTTAGGAAACTAGGCGATGCTTTCATTATCATATTTTCATGCCATTACGTTAAATAATCTTTCACGGTAACTGTCAAATGAGATACTTTTTAAAACGTCACTAACGTCACTGGTACAAAATCATTTGAGGCAAATTACATACTTAATTTAAATTTTATACTAAGCATTTAAAATCACTACAAATCTTATCAATATGTATTTGGAAATCATGACTCGACGAATCGGTAAAATTCCTTATTCCTACCATTTAAATTAATTTTTAGTTTATTACTATTAATATTTCAAATTAATTAGTTTGCGCCTATTTCGTTACATTACCCCTTTCCAAGCTCGAAGAAAATATGAAATAATTTACCTGAAACAAAGAAAAACATTATTAGTTACGCGATTAAATAACAATTAACTTCTAAATACATTAATGTATGTTAACATTTACTTCAAATCCCACAAAAAACCAGCATTAAATCATATTGCAATTATTCGTAATTTGGGTGCCTAAAAACATGTAAAACGAGAATTATTCGAATCATTTATCCAGCCATATACTCCTTAACCTAATAAAAAGTACAGTCAACATATTCACGAAATAAAAACAACGTTACCAAACATCCTTTCAACAGAGTAACTTAACCCTATCAACGTCACGCTCGGAAAAACAGGAAAAATATCCGAATTATTCCGAATCACTCCGAGGGCATCACTCCATTCAGTCAATTTTTTACCCCCGAAAGGAGAGGTCGTGATGATAAATAGGTTTAAAACCATTCCAAAGGCGAAGGAAAGGGGCGGGCGTCGCATAAAAATATTTTTTTTCTTTTTGTATCAAAGACTGCGAGTTCAAGTCGGGTTTTCAACGGATTTCCGCGTTCTATGCTGGCTGGAGCGTCAGGAAATAAATCGAATCATTGAAATCTTTAAATCGTGCCAGGTACGTATTTATTTTTCATGAACTATTTTTTGCTACACTTTATATGAAATAATTTTATACACTATCGGTTATTTAGCATTTTTTTAAGGACAGCATTTCTTGATTGATTTGTTTCTAGCGGTGAAACTAAAAACTTGTCAATTTACTAAAAGAAAATCTGTATAACTAAAATATAATTATTATGTTTTCGACAATATGTTTGTTTATTAACCATTAACATCCATGTGTGTGTGACATCTGTGAGTGACATCCCACTGCTCTCTTTCCATCTCTCTCTGTCCAGAGCTGTCAAGGACCAATCTTTATTAAATGAGTCCAGCTCATCCCGCCATCTCTGTCTTTCATCGTCATGCATTTTCGACTTTTAGAGCCATTCAAATAGAGACACCAAAAAATATCGACATTTATTTTCGTACTTGTCACATTTATAACATATTCTACAGCAACGTAAAGTTTTTATTTATATTTTCAATATTTTTTTGAACACCTAAAGACTGAGTCTACCAACGGTACCTCCCACCTACCAGCGGTAAGCCGCACCGCAGTCGTTCATCTTCCATAAATTCCATAATCATTTGTTACGAGATAACGCGGGCTCCAGACGTACACACTCACTGATTTTAACGGTTAATATTACTGCTTTATGTTCACGCCTTTACTGAAATGTTGGTGAGCAGGATTTGAAGTAGATATTTTGGAAGGCGATGGGTAGAAACAACTAAAAAATCGTCAAAAAATTCATGGCAAGATTTGTAGTAAAATATATTTTGAGAGATACACGTTACCCACGGTAGAGGAAGGGTTACTTTTAGTTACTGTAAGGTTCTGTCTAGTGCTGAGCTAAAAACAAATATCCAAGTAGGTAATACTTGGAGAGTCGTGCTCAGTTAAACGCTCCCGCAGACCGACGCACCGCGAAGCGACTCTAGTAGATCAATTTCCATGAAGTTTTTATAAAAAAATGTTCTAGTACAATCGCGTGGCGCTGTCGCTTCACGCTTGTGTGCACAACTGGCTGGCAAGCTACTAGCTGGCAAATTAAATACCTCTGCTTATCCCTGCGTAAAATACAGTCGTGATATTATGTACAGAAGCCAGCACATCAAGCTACCACAATCTGTCAAATTTCTTTATTAGTTTTTCAACTTTATTACAAAAGAATAAGGTTCAAGATCAATTCGGAAAATTTGACAGTTTGGAATAGCATGATGTGCTTGCAGTAACTACTACCTCGTTGTTCTAATGGCCGCAAGCGCTCATGGCATGGCTCATAAGGTCCTGTGACCGATTCTCGGGTCGGGCAAAGTGTTATTGAAATTTCAGCCCTCAGTCTGGGTTTTCGCGAGGTTGATGGCAAAAGGCACGCCCCCTATTACATGGGACTTAAACATAACTAGCGTAATGTATGTTGTACTATAGGTGCACCTCTGCCTTACCCTTCAGGGAGACATGCCGTGATGGTATTGTGTACAATGAATGTATCAAGTAATGTCAACAACGTAAGTTATTAGAAACCATTATCCAAACACTTCAGCTAGCAAGGAATTATCGGTTGCCATGACAACCGGTCCTTTGTTGGCTTCGTCCAGCAGTTAGTTATAGTCACTATAATTACTGTATAATGAATTTCTAATAGTTATATAACCAAGGGATAAAAGCAAGTAGATTAACTTAACATTAGTTGGTGTATTATTGAATGATTATCGCACCTGTGAGCAACGCTCTACAAAATACAGGATAGGTATTTATCCAGTGCGCAAACTGTAACAATGAATTCAGCATATATCATTCTAGACCGCCAGCGCAATTCTTTTTGTCGGTAGTACAAAAAAAAAATCAGTTGTTCCATAGATTTTGACCGCGTAAGTATTGCACTTTTCTATGAAACAGCAGATTTTTTTGTTTTGTAAAAGCGACGTAAAATTTTTTAAATGATATGCTGAATTCATGGTTACAGTTTGCGCACTGGATAAAAACTTATCCTGTATGTACAATGGTGGTCATTTGTTGAGCACCAACTAATCATATGTTTGGCTATTGCTATTTTTTATATTCTAATGAAACAAGAAAGAGACTGAAATAAATGAGAGCTGTCAAATTTAGTTGAAATAAAATTTTCTTCGATGCAACTACGATGAACTAAATTCATGATGCAAATGTCCTGCAGATCTGATAACGGCTTGTGACGACTCGTGCAGCTCCTTAAAATTGATGTTGAGCTACACAATGACTGATGCATGCAGGCCGTCTGTTGGGACAAGTCAGCTCAAAGCTACAATAGCTATTTCTTGAAAAGCTCCTTCCAGACATGGCCTTGCATTGTAAGTCTCACATAAAAATCTGGTAATAGAATGTTTGGAATTTAAGAGACCGTGACATGTGAGTTTGTTTTGACATTTTTTCACAGGGAATTAGATCCCGGCTGTCATCCATCGGTTACTGATAAAACTTCAACTATATCAGACGATCCTGATTACGTATCTCTTTTGGTGACCGTACCTAGTAAATGGCTGGTGGTTAGTTAGTTAGTCTGTTGAGTTCAGCAGGCAGTCACTTCTTGTATGATTGCTTGAATGGTGCTGTTTTAGAAAATATATCTTGAAGTGTAAAGTAGGATTCAATTACCGTGCGAGGTAAACATGGACTCACCCAGTTTCAAGTCAGTACTTCGTGATTATTAATATCATATATTATATATTTTTAATCTATAGGTCATCATCATCTGCCCAGCCTTTTCCCAACTATGTTGGGGTCGGCTTCCAGTCTAACCGGATGCAGCTGAATACCAGTATTTTACATGGAGCGACTGCCTATCTGACCTCCACAACCCAGTTATTGGGTAATACGATACCCTTGGAAAGACTGGTTGTCAGACTTTCGGGCTTCTGACGACCCGTAACGACTGTCAAAGATCTACAAATGACAGCCGGGACCAACGGCTTAACGTGCTTTCCGAGGCACGGAGAGGTCTTGGTATGTTAAGATGGTCACCCATCTACGGACCAACCGCGGCAAGCTTAGCTTAACCTGATCGATCGATCCGTACGGCTAATATTACTTAGCCACAAGCCCTAATTTTAATCTATAGGTACAATCAATAAAATCGTAACAAAGTCAAAACTGTACATTGAACATTTAGCTAATTAGTCGATTCGCACGAATTTACTCGTCCGAAGCGGACGAATCGTATACTTGCATGAATTTTATGTATTTTACAACATTTAATTGTAGTGACCTTTTTTCATAACTTCATTGCATAAAATTCAAAACGTTCCAATTGCCTAATACGTGTTTCTGGGGCTGTTGATTAGCCCTGAAATTACTTAACTTCGTGCAAGTCACTTAAGTAAAAAGTGAAATACGGGGTAAGTTTTTATCCAATGCGCAAACTGTAGCCATGAATTCACCGTATCATTCTAGACCCCCTAGCGCAGAAATTTTACGTCGGTTTTACAAAAAAAATCAGCTGTTCCATAGAAAAGTGTCACAATACCTATGCGGTCAAAATGTATAGAACAGCTGATTTTTTTTTTGTATTACCGGTGAAACCGGTAATAAATGTGGGGTCTAGAATGATATGCTGAATTCATGGTTACAGTTTGCGCACTGGATAAAAACTTATCCTGTATTATTTAAAACTGTTGATTTTAGAGTTTATTCTGGAATTTACTCGCCCAATTCTGGGAAGTAAATTCGTGCGAATCGACTAGTAATCTGAATATTTTTGTGAGACCACATACTAGGCTAACATTAATACTCATTTCAAAGACAGCTCATACATTACGATTGCAACAGAAAATCCTTGTCCACTCACTCAAATGTTACCCAAGCGTCCAAGTAGGCAAGTATTGCAGCCATGAATGATGATCTTACGAACGACGTGCCGACACCTGACACCGGCTGACACTGATGTCGGAGTGTCAGATCGGCGTGTCAGATTGTGTCGGCCATGATGGAATGTGGGGGTTCGTACGTGAATATATTATCGGTCGGTATATCGGTTTATTTCCTCGGTCATGTTTCAGGTTTGGATGGGAGAAAAGTGTTAAATTTTTGGATATATTGAAAATAAAATTTTGCTTGAACGAACTGTTGCTTAAAATCTTGCAAAGAAATAAATAACGCCACAGTATTATTGTTATATTGTAGCTAAGTAAAAACAGTCACATAGGTCGATAAATCAGGTTAAGATAAGCTTACAGCGGTTGGTCCTCGGATGGGTGACCATCTTTATACATCCCTCCGTGCCCCGGAAAACATGTTAAGCCGTCGGTTCCAGCTGTCATTAAAGGATCTTTGACAGACATTACGGGTAGTCAGAAGCCCGAAAGTCTGACAAACCAGTCTTACCCAAAGGTTATCCTTTTACCAGAAAAGCTTTGTGATATATCAAGCCTGTTTTTTTAAATAAACTAAAGTCATTAATTAGTCATTATTAGAGCAGTACCGGCTCTGACTTACGAGTTGTATGTAGGTCGTGGGTCCGAACCCAGGCCGGCAATTAACTTTGTGTAAATATTTTCTTCGCCACTGCTCTCAAAACGGTGAAGGAAAACATTGAAAAGAAGCCGGCATGAACTAGAACCAAAACTTCGATGATATGTGACATCATATCGTTCCGTGTGGTGCGGACGTAAAAGAATAGCACCATCCCATTTCCTCCCATGGGTGTCGTAGAAGGCGACTAAGGGTCTTACTAGAGAATGGGCAGCAGCGTTCTCTATGCATTTGACCACCATACTGCGATCGCCAACCCGCCTGCCAAGCGATCCCCCCTTTTGGGCAGTGGACGTCTTTCGGCTGATATGATGATGTGACATCTACCAAACCGCACTTGGCCCACGTGGTGGATTATGGCCCGCTCCCTCTACACACAGAGGAGGCGTCTGTCCCAGCAGTGGGAATGTTATGGGCTAATTTTAAGAGGCATTTTCAGTATTATTCTACAAATAATTGCCTCCAATGCCACTACTTCACAAATGCCAATGTAAACATGAACTTTCAATGATATATTTTGCATTTCATTTTCAAAGTTATCGTATTGAATGCGACGTTCTTCGTCTCATTATATCATAACGCTTCGTCGAACTGGAGGCAGCAGTTAGTTATCTCAATAATATTGTACTGAATGTTGCCTACAATTTCTTCAGTGCGATGTTTCAACTTGGCTAGTGTAAAAAATAAGTGAGGGATGTTTTGAAATGAGTTTTTTTTTTTTTTGGAATTACTAGACTTGTATCGAATGTTTGAAATAAATAAAAAAATCAAATAACTTAAGGTTACTGAGATAAAATACCTTAGTATAAAATGCCAATACAATACATTTAACTTAGGTACTCGTACCTTGGATTTTGGAAAAAGGCAGCACGAATAGTGAAAAACCCTGTCTCCTAAACTAGGGGAACCCTGTGACCTAGGAGTCAGTGTGTGAAGCCTTTATTGACCCTACCAGGGGTGCGAATTGTTCGAAAGAGATACCGCGGCTCCTGATACACAGGCAACTGAGGGAACACGGGTTTTAGTTAGTAAAAGTCTGACACGCCCTCCTGTTCCACCCAGAGCGGGAGAAGGTATTTGATGATTTTCCAACCAAAAAAAGCCTTAATTGATGTGTGTTAATAAACCCATAATGACCTGATTTAACTATGAATATGAATATGTCAGTTATCCTTAGAGATTTTAGACTTAGCTGCAAAGTTTTGTCTTCTGTTGGGACTACTTTCTGATGCTGGTACTGTCCTCAGAAGGCCAGTCCGGATTCAGCCTTATATTTTGTTACACGAAATTTTTGATTAAAATTTAGTTTCTTGTCTTAAAAAAAACCTTGATCCCTGAGTTTGTCTAAGCATTTATTTTCAGGTTTTGTATTTCTAGTCAAATAGCAAACGTAGACTCGCATAAAAATTCTAGTAATATAATGTTTGGACTTTAAAAGAGACCATGATCTCTGAGTTAGTTTCGGCTTTTCTTCTCAGGGAACACTCAGCTAAGAAATTCCGGCGCTACCTAGTTTTAAAATAAACCTAAGGTCTACTTATATCAAGGGGTTCCGTGTAGTGCCGGACGTAAAAGAATAGCACCATCCCATTTCTTATCGTGGGTGTCGTAGACGGCGACTAAGGGACTTACTAGAGAATGAGCAGCAGCATTTTCTATGCATTTCACAACCATACTGCGATCGCCAACCTGCCTGCCAAGCGTGGCGATTATGGCAAAACCCCCTTTTGGGAGAGGCCTATGTCCAGCAGTGGACGTCTTTCGGCTGAAATGATGATATCAAAGGGCTGGCCAATTATTTAGCCAAATTTAGCTTTACCATTCAACAAGTTGCCAGTCTTTAAAATTTAGTTTTTTTAAATATCGACGTGTAAAAATGTCTTAAAAGATCTAGTTACTTACATAAATAATCAACTCATTTCATCTAGATTTTTTGATAAATAAGTTACTTGTAAACGTGGTTTCGAAGTGAAGTCTAGCTCCCAAGTTAAAAACAATACAACTCCCATTTGATTTAACTCAAAAAATTTAAACCCAATTTTTCTCAAAACAAAACACTATTTAACAAGTGTACCAACACCAAGATATTGCTAGTTTCAGAACTACCACCCAAACGACATTCATCACACAAGGCGGGGGTAACATTTTTCATTACATACAAGTTTGCCGTCCGGATTCATTCGCGTTTCGTTATTGCAAAAGTAGTGGTGTTACGTGATAAGTGTTGGGAGGGTATTTTTGCACGAACGGTGCTGAAATGGGGGTGATTTTGTAAAGAAATAAGAAAGACGCAAGATCGAGGTGAATGTGTGATTCTTTTCGAGCTAAATCGTTATTATTTTTATGAAAGAAAACATATTTGGTGTCTGTCAGTCACAAGATAACTAATTTTTTCTAGTATATTAATAAATACAACACGTGTCATAATTAACGCCAGACCTCATAGACCTCATTGAGAGTATAGAGTTAAATGCGTTTTAAAATAACAAACTTACAGAAGCTTAATCACATCAAGACCGTTCATTTGTTGTATTAAATTATGTTTAAATAATTATTTGGCCGAACATTGTCTCTTAAAATACAGGCCGTCCTAGTTTAAGTGACAGGGTTATCTACATTTTGTACAGATTTTGCAACTTGTAATGAATTGTAATTATTTGTAATAATGTACATTATAAATGTGTTTCTGCAGTTATTATTTCTTATTTCTGTGAAGCTAACCGTAGGTACTTATTAAGAAAATAGTGTTGACCCTAAGCATTCCTTGTGCATTTAAAATATAGTCTTATTGCCTCGAAATAACATTGAGTTTTGTTTGGTGCAATATATAATTAAAAAAAAAATACACATAGAAAGTAACTGAAATCGATTCATTAGCCAATTATGAACAAACTACTTTTAGTGTTTGCGTTTAGTACCTACTGTAAATATCCCCTACATTACCATTGCCGTGCCGTGCCAGCACAACAAAACGTTGCCTTACAAGTATACCGTCATATAATGTACAACTAGTGTTTGATCACCACTCTTCATAATCGTACAGCAAAGGGAAGACAGCTAGTGTCCATAGAATTGGCCCAGTAACTTCACTACGACAGAACCATAAGAACTGGTGCCTTTAACTGGCGAAAATCATACAGCAACTGCCAACTCAACAACCAGTCCAAAAAATTTAAACAAAATCCCTGCAGAAACCGACAGTTTACTCCACGGGTTTACTCAGCAATACTGCCCCTACACTGCAATCTTACTGCACCACTCGCTGCCAGGCAATACTTTACTGTTATACTTTTTAAAATCCGCTTCCCAAACCAATATTTATGAAGGAAATAAAAAAAGAGGGGCAGCAAAGTTTTTCGCCTCATTTTTCGCGTTTATCACGCTGTGCAGTCAAGTCGTGAACGGATTTGGTGCGGAGGAATTCGCTTTTTGTACTAATTATTTCTGTTAGGTTTGGTTTTCAAAGAGAAGAAAAGGGGAGACTACTATTTTTATTATAATCTAGCTGCTGCCTGTGACTTCGTCTACATTTTTTTTGGGAATGGCATTCACTGATCAACCTATGAGGTTGTCGGCTGCTTAGCTAGACAGATGTGCGCTGTGGTTATTAAGGCCACTAGCCAGGGCTTAAAAACTTCAAACTAAAGCGACTACACGCTAAGGGCACCCCCTGTGAGCTACAAACCTCGGCTTCAGCAAGGGACGGATTGGATCGGAATGAGATTTCGTCTGCGTGAATTTTGTATTTTTATACCACATGTCTATAATGAAAAGTAGCAAATGTCCTTCTACAGGTCTCAGGCTACCTATTTGTCAAATTTGATAACGATCAGTTCAGTGATTTAGGCGTGACGAGGTAAAAGCACAGACTAAAATATGGAATATGGGTAAAAGACAGATAGATAGACATACTGACAGAGTTGCTGTCGCAATTATGATATTAGTTTGTTTTTACACGCTTTATATTAGCTTCACTTGGATGTTTGTCTGTATGTATATTTGTATGTTTGTTTGTAAGCGACTCTTTAGGGCGCGATTTTGACCCACTTCATATAAACTTTGTAGACTTATCGAGGACCGATGACAATTCAAAAATTAAAAGAAAAATAGAAAAAAAAGAACTAAAAAATAGGAAATAAATAATAGTTTAAAAAACTAAAAAACACGCTTTAAAATGGTGCTTGATATTAATTGATCATAAAAATACTTCAAAAAGCACCCCACGCTTTTTAATAGAATTAAATTATTTTCTACTTTTTTTAGTTTGGTTTTTAAAGCGTGATTTTTAGTTTTTTAAACTATTAATACATACAGATTATCATGCCCAAGATTTCTCAATCCACAACATTCTTGAAAAGCTACTGCTCGAGTGTAATCTATAATTTCAAGAAGTCATAAATAACAAGTTCCTGGTAAGGGCCTATTCAAACTATTTTCTACAATGCTGATATTGGCAACCAGTGTTACCTGCTAGACGTGACTAAATATATCAAAATGAAAAAATCAAAAATATTTATTTGCTAGAATATGGTACATAAGGTGTTAAAAGGAGTTTTTTTCAGCATAATATTATCCTGCCATTCGCCATCTTGTTCCGTGTGGTGCCGGACGTAAAAGAATAGCACTATCCCATTTCTTTCTCCTTGTCGTATAAAGCGACTAAGGGACTTACTAGAGAATAGGCAGCAGCGTTCTCTATGCACTTGACCACCGTGCTGCGATCGCCAACCCACTTGCCAAGCGTGGCGGTTATGGCAAATCCCCCCTTTTTGGAGGAGACTTATGTCCAGCAGTGGACGTCTTTCGGCTGATATAATGATGATAGTGATGATCCTGCCATAACATGACGTGGAAATGTATTCACAATCAACAATTAATCTAATTTACAAATTTCAGTTTTTATTGATTTGTCTTCTAAATAGTCCTTAATGGTATAATATCTTTTACATAGCAATTGTTTTAATATTTTTTTTTAAACATTGTCAACGGTAAGTCTTGTAAAGTATTTGGTAAATGATTTTAAATAATAATCGACATGCAGTATACATTTTTCTTAAATAAATTTAGTTTTATTGGTAGAAGTCGAAGTCTATCTTTAAGCCGTGTTCGGCTATTTGGCCTGTCAGTGCTAGCTTCAAATAAATTGTAATTTTTCTTAACAAAAATATAGCTTGACATCTGCCCTGATGGCATTCAATTTTAAACCAGATCTAATATTAAAATCCATTTCCGTGACTCCAGACCTGGCTGTCGTTATAAACTTACAATGGGAATCATTTTTTTATCAGCAGTGGCAGTCGTTACCGGTCGTCAGAAGACCAAATGTCTGACAACTAATTTTCCCAAGGGGTATCGTGTTAGCCAGTTACTGGGTTGTGGAGGTCAGATAAGTAAATTAAATTGTAAACAGTAAAGTAAATTGACATGCCTATTTACATAGGCATGCCAATTTAAATTTAAAAAATCAAAGTAAATTGGCATGCCTATATACATAGGCATGCCAATTTACTTTGATATTCGCTCATCATCATCTGCCTAGCCTTATAACAACTATGTATATACATATACATATATACATGCTTAAACAACGTGTAACGGAAAGGGTATATTACATACCAAGGGCACAGCTTCTTTGGATGATATCAAACGATATTGGAAGGGTTTTTTTTATTTCTATCTCTACAAGTGCGGAAGTTAGGAGAATTTTGAATACATTGATACCAAAACAACAGAGATTTATCGTGATATTGGCAAGTAACGTGGAAAGTTATTGACCTACGTAGTGCGGTGACACGTTTGTTATGATTTGAATTTAAGAAACATATGAAACCGAAAATTTGGTATCAATTATTAGAGTATATTTTGAGCTAAAACTATGTATAGTGATTCTATACCAGCTGTTATCTTTAGTGCTTAAGTATAGTACTAGGGTTTCTGTTACACCTTGTGTACCTTGACCTGGTTGTCCCTTATAAACTCACTATAGAAATCATTTCTGTCCGCAGAGTCGCTGCTCCTTAACTTGATAGTAAGTTTTTTACAAAATAACGGGGGAATATATTGCACACGGTATTCCATAGTTTTTCTAAAAATCCTAATAAGCAATCAATTTAAAAAGCCACCTTACAATTCACCACCATAACCGCCTTCCCTATCCCAATATTTTCCTCCCATAATCTCCTCAACTAAGATATTTATCTCCTGTCATATATTTATATCGTGTGTGTCCATATTGTGTCATATATCTTCGAACACATGTTTAGGGCGGGGGGTGCTGAGTTATTGAGCCCACGCCCCTTGTCAAACGTGCAGGGCACGTGGAGGCCCGAGATTATCAACTATTATTTGTTTTATAAGTTTTTTAGAAGGAATAAGGACGTGTTTCGTGAGATAAGGTCTGAAATCAGAAGAATTAGGTAAAGAAATATCTATTAATAGCTTTCTGGTTTTGCACGCGTGGAGGTCGAAAATTATCCGTTGAGAACGTAGTATCGCGATAAAAACTATCCTTATAGTAAAAATAGAAACTTTCATATAAGTTTTTAATATTAGTAGGTTAGTAGGAAGTAGGTTAAGCATTGTTTCTTGCGACCATCTATATTTTGTGGTGTAGATACCATCAAACTTGGATGGGAGAGCAGGTAACGAAGCATGTTCTAAGGCGTTCGTCTAATCGCACCAGAAATGACCGCCCACCTGGGGCCCAAGTCTGCTATTTTTATAAGTTCGTTATTCCAACACGATTCCATTGTCATTTTGCTAAAAGTTCGTAATCTGCTAAATTCATAATGGTCGGTCACTGGTCGGTCAATAGTCTCGTAATAGAATTGTGTTTTAATGGCATTGTCGTATTGCCATTATTATAAAACCCGTTAGTAGAAATGATTTTCCAAAAACGACTACTAAATTTGAACATTTATTTATTCATGCCCGATTTCATTTATATATATTTTACATATTATTTATTAGTTTATTAGTGTTAAATTTTAGCAGATTATCGCCTAAGTCAGTCATTCATTTGTCATTATGTGCGAGATTACCAATAAATGCCATTTCTTTCAATGGAGTGTCAGTGCCTGACCATTGGAAAGTCATAATGACGCCATTGTATTAGTAGATTACCAAACTTGTCAAAATTAACAATTTTTAAATTAATGATAGACCTCTGACATTATTGTAATAGATGACTTGAGGTCCTGAAGTAAAGGAAACCTGTTCTTAGCAGTCGGTGGAAGACGGCTGCCCATATTGATGATGGTAGAATATCTAAAAAATATAAGGTTCAGCAATGTACCGGTAGGGAACGAAACGTTTATTTTTGTAAGTAGATCTTAGACACTTTTACACGTCAATATTTTAAAACAACATTTCCTGATCGTTGAGAAGAAATGCCCAAACCAACTCAGAGGTTATGGTCTCTTTTAATAGCTAAACATTATATTATGAGCATTGTTTGCGAGTGGTAACAATGAAGGGTCAGGCCTGGAACGGCCCTTTTGAAGAAAGTGCCATTGCAACTTTGAGCTGACCTGTCCCAACAGACGGCATTCATGCATCAATCATTGTGTAGCTCAACCCTATTTTAGGGAGCTCAACAACCTGTCAGAAGATGCTACCAGATCTGCAGGACATTTGCGTAGGCCATATACAAAATACTCAAAACAGCCACACAGTTATAAAGACTGGTAGTCTGTTATATATGCTTGGTTGTTTGTTGGACGCCTATTTCCAGCATTTAACTTATTCAGACTCTGATAATGATGAAGAAGAATTCAATAAATGTAAGGTACTTATTTATCAGTTCAATTTCGTACGATGAACACGGGAAAGTCTCAAAATAGATCCTAAATTACAATTTCGATGTTATAGTCTAGGAATAGATTCTAAATTAGAATATCGACATTATTATTGCTCAGTAATTGAACTGATCAGGTTATAAACGTCTACCAATAATTAATTATCTAATAATAACTATTCCTAGCAACGTCTTTAAGAAAAAAAATCAGTAAGTATTCCAAAAAGCCCGGAGACTAAATAATGTCTTAAATAAGCAGATTGAAATACAGGCCCACCAAAAAAAATTGTACATTTTTTAAATTCTAAAATATCAAAGCTTTTTCTTTCGCTATCCAAACTTGCCTCAGGTCTTTTAATCATTAAAAATATATCTTAATTGAATCTTTTGCCGTCTTTGAAGATATTTTTTTTTGAAAAGAGGGTTCGTGCGAGATAAGAATTGGTGGTTTCCATGCGTTATTTTAATTTTATTATACACGCAATAACGTTATGACTATGGTGTTAACTGTGCAAGCAAAGAATAATAATTGTGCTATTCAACGAAAGACCTAAAAACTTGGCAGGGACAGACTGGATGCGGAAAAGGGAGGACAGAATCTTGTAGAGCAATCTGGGAGTGGCCTATGTCCAGCTGTGGCTGGGGCGGTTCCACCGTTGTGGGCACGATGGGCATGCCCACAACCCTAATAAACTTTTGACGTCACACTTTTACGGTCTGTTGAGATCGACAGGATAGATCGACAAAATCTTGGTCAGAGCGTCATCATATATTTAGTTAACAACTCATTTGTAGGAATGCACTATATCCATCATGAGCGAGTTCATACTCCGAGTCGCACTTGGCCGTTTTTCGGGTGGCCCACAACCTTTTTTGAAAGCTGTATCCGCGGCTGGCAGTGGACTACAATAGGTTGAGCTGCTAACGAACGACATCATATATAATTAGCCTATAATGTTTCCACTGCTGGTAAACAGGCCTCGCCTCTGTGAGAGGGAGTGGGTCATAATCCACCACGCGGGCCCACTGCGGGTACGTAGATGTCACGTGTCTTCCAATTCCTGATTCTAGTACATGCCGGTTTCCTCACGATGATTCCCTTCGCCGTTTTGAGAGCAGCGGTGAATAAATAATTTACACAAAGTAAAACGCCTATCTGGAAACGAACCTACGGCTTTCAACTCGTAAGTGGTGGCCGTTACCATTGGGCCATCACTGCTCTTCCACTAGGCCACCACTGCATTCACAAAAGACATCGTACTGTAGGACTCCGAGTGTGAGGTCCTAGTTATCGGGAACTATGATAAATGATAAATGATAAATGAAAAGCTGTAGGCGTATAAATATAAACTTCACGTTTATTCCACGTACTAGACCTTTACATCAATTAATTTCTTTCGAAACAAAACCCATATAAAATTACTTGACGGACTTCCTGACAGATCGAATGACACAAAGCCTTTCCGTTAGCTGCCAGTATGTACATAAAGGCAACCTTTATGTACATTTATTCGGTACGCGACCAATCTTCACAATATAATCCGCGCGCAATGAGAATGGGATGGAACTTTGTCAAAGTAAATCGAAATTGACAGACATCGATGAATGATGTAAAATAATTACACATTTTATTTTAGATGCGAGATTTATATATTATTGTGTAATTATTTAACTGTCATATTCGATTTACTTTGACAAGGTTCCATCCTATTCTCATCGCATAAACACACGTCTTTTCCAAATTCAATTGGGACAGATACTACAGAACATATCAAGCTTACCTACTTCCTTACCTACATCCTTGCCTACTCCTTTTGGTTCATTCTTCATACATCCCATTCAATCACACTACGTGTATGTTTGCGTGGATGTGGTGCAATATCTCATCTATTTCCTCATCTCTTCATCATTATCATCTGCCTCGCCTTTTCCCAATTATTGAGGGGTCGGCTTCCAGTCTAACCGGATGTAGCTGAAAACCAGGATGTTACATGGAGCGACTGCCTACCTGACCTCCACAACCCAGTTACTGGGTAACACTACGACCCCTTTGGTAAGTCTGGATGACAGACTTTCGGGTTACCCGTAATGACTGTCAAAGATCCACGAATGGCAGTCGGGACCAACGGTTTAACGTGCTTCCCGAAGCACGGACGGATCTCGGTTTGTACAGATCCGACTGCGGCAAGCTTAGCTGGATCTGATCGATTGACCCATACGGCTGTCTTATAACTTAGCCACGAGATTAAATCTGTCCTACTAGACCACAAACCCCGTATCCACGTAACAAACTGTGAATGTGTAAAATTAAGTTTTGTGTTAAAGTGGAGCATCTTTGAGCGTCTCGGCTTTATAGCGAGATAAACAAGCGGACGTTGAAACTTGGAGATGTTGTGTTGTGATAAGCATGGCTTGAGAGAAGCGGATTCTGAATATCTTTGCACGTTTTTGGATTTAAAAAAAAATAGTGATGCTTTTTTTTTGTGTAGACTACACAAAAAAAAAGCATCACTATTTTTTTATATACAGGCTGTAAAAGAAACCCTATTGCTACCCTTAAGCACTCATACATAGTTTCAGCTCAAAAGAAAATACTCAATCAATCTAATCAATAATAAAATAATAATATCAATTTTCGGTTTCATATGTTTCTTAAATTCAAATCATAACAAACGTGTCACCGCATTACGTAGGTCAAGAACTTTCCACTTTATTTGCCAATATCACGATAAATCACTTCGGAGTGATGTGTTTATTTAAATTTGAAAAGTTCGGTTTCTGGTATCAATGTACTAAAAATTCTCATAACTTCCGAACATGTAGCGATAGGATTTAAAAAAACCCTTCCAATATCGTTTGATATCATCCAAAAAAGCGGTGCCCTTGGTATGTATATACCCTTTCCGTTACACGTTGTATAACGTTTTTTTTTTTTTTTTTTTTCTTTTATTACTAAATGGGCCTGCTCCTGACCGTACCACGCCTGATGGTAAGCGATTGATGAGGTCTATGACGAATCGAGCGTTAATAATATTCCCACTTTTACGACACAGACGTCCTTATTGTGGGAGGGAGAGTGAGACGTAATCCACGACACGGGCCAAGTGCGGGTTGGTAGAGGTTACATGTCTTCGAATTTGTGGTTTTAGGGCATGCTGGAATCTTCACGATGTTTTCCTTCACCGTTTTGGGGGCAGTGGTGATGAAATAATTTTAACAAAGCAAAGCACGTGCCTGGATTTGGGGGATGCCGCTAAGCAGTGGGACCGTGTATATTATGTTAGTTGTAATTGCGTGATAAACTCTGCGTGCGCGATGCAGGATTATACGTGACGTCACTATGATGCGTAGTTCGCATGTGACGATGTAGATCCTGCTACACATGAATCATCATCATCATATCAGCCGAAAAACGTCCACTGCTGGACATAAGCCTCCCCCAAAGGGGGGATTTGCCAGAATCGCCACGCTTGGCAGGCGGGTTGGCGATCACAGTATGGTGGTCAAATGCATAGAGAACGCTGCTGCCCATTCTCTAGTAAGTCATTTAGTCGCCTTCTACGACACCCACGGGAAGAAATGGGACGGTGCTATTCTTTTACGCCCAGCGAATGATACATGAATGAATTCATTTTATGCTGAGGCGTTTTTCTTCGAGCGAAAGCTGCCGAATGAAAAGTATAAATGAGCAAAAAGTAAAGCGTCTAGATATCACTCGTTAGTTTTACTCGCATTGCATGGACGTTCATCTAAACTATCCCTAATAATATTGCAATACAGACACTACCAGTTGGGGTACTTTGGTTCCAAAATGCAGAGAACCGGATGTCGTGGTGCAACTTTGCAGACGTCTGTATCTGGTCGACGGCTAGGAGCTGAGTTCATACAGGCGCTAATTGGCGCTGAATGCAGGAAATGCAAAGAACTTCTTGTATTTTTGTTACGAATATAAGCAGTCGCCTTCAAAAAAAACTACAAAGTAAAAAATTATTAAAAATTCGGAAGTCGCTAGCTTTGTTAGTATCTTGTGTATTGCGAAATTGCCACTGACTACCGAAACTACAATTTGTTTCACTTTTTATTCAAAACTTTTTTTAGTTTTGTTTTGTTCCGTGTTCACGCAACATTTTTAAATCAAATCAAATCAATCGTTACTAAATCACGCAAAAACAGCTAAACGGATTTGGATGAAATTTGGCACACAGATAATTCACAACCTAGATCAACATTTAGGACACTTTTTATACCGGTAATACGTTCCCGTGGGATCATTTTCAACTTCCAAGCGGGCGAAGCTGCTGGCAAATCCTGGTAAAATTTATATAACCCTATCCGCTATGCTGATCACTAAAGACAAAGCCCAACTCAACCATTGCAAAGCACGTAGGTAAATCGTGATTTCTTCCCGACTAAGCTGGCTGCACTCTCGCTACAATTCCAGAACTCAGGTATTTAACTATAAAACACGAAGAATAACGTTTTACAATATAAATTCTAGATTTATACAGGAAGGTATTTAGTATTTTCAGTATTTCTTGTTAACGTAAGGTGGGAATTCAAGATGGCGCCTGAGAATGAGCAGTTTTGTTTTTTGGGTGGGAAACCATCAAATGACTTCTCTCGCTCGCTCTGGGTGAAGCAGGAAGGCGTGTCAGACTTTTACCGACTGAAACCCAACCGTGTTCCCTCAGTAGCCTGTGTGCCAGGGGCCACGGTATCTCTTTCGAACAACCCGCACCCCTGCCAGGCATCGGCCCTTGCGGGCCCCATCAGTTGCTGCTGACATCTCTTTGAGGCGTGCGATAATTTTAAATAGGTTCTCAAACATGGTCTTTGACTATTCAGCAGAGGTTCACGCTCGAGGTTTGCCAGAAAGCTAAATCGGACGGATTTTAGAGCAGTGGACGGTATGACAGGTAACGACCTCGACTTACAAGTTGAAGGTAGTAGAACGTAGGTTCAAACTCAGACAGGCGATTTACTTTGAGTAAATTATTCCATCACCACTGCTCTCAAAACGGTGAAGGAAAACATCGTGAGGAAACTGGCATGTCCTAGAACCAAGAATTCGAAGACATGTGACATCTACCAACCTGCAAAGAGCCCGCGTGGTGGATTACGGCCTGTTCCCTCTCATCGAGGAGGCCTGTGTCCCAGACACAGACCTCTAGTGTTAAAATCCAAAAACATACGACCCAGTGGAACCCGCTTAATGGCAGTCGACATCGCGGCAGGCCCAGACGAAGATGGCGGGATGAACTACACTCCTTTAATACAGGACAAGTTTTTAACCAGTGCGCAAACTGTAACCGCGAATTCAGCATATCATTCTAGGCCTGCCAGCGCAGAAATTTTTCTGATGAATTCGTGGTACAGTTTTGCGCACTGGATAATAACTTATCCTGTATCCATTGGGTGGGACATTATATTTAAATTAAATCATTTTGAGTTCTACTTTGCACGTAGGTAATAATTTTATGAGGTAGATTTCAAGGCTGTGTGCAGAGTGTCAGTCAAGAGTGTCTATAAAGTGTGTTTGTTTGTTGTGTCTGTGTGTCTGATTAATGTTTTATGAGAACTATGATGGCGCGCATAGGTTTATTACGGTGATTAGGAAGCTGTCTCATAGTCAAACTTGACCAAACACCTTAACAAATAGAGGGTGGGCAGTGCAACGGGCTTTCCTCAAGTAGATATTAAAATAGGTACCTTAGAAAATTTATCTGTGTCTTTATTATTAGCCTAATGTCTGTCTTTCTGATTGATTGATTACTAGCAAACATATTTTCGACCCCACTACTGATGATAAAACCAACATTTCTAAAGCCCAGGACAGATACAATTAAACAATGATTTCCCCATCCAAATCCAAACCTCATGAGCCGTAGCTTAACCTCGCGACTTTCCGTATCACGAACTCGAATGGCTCCACAAATCATGTCCATTTTGAACACAGTAGGTAAAATAGATCAGCGATGGTATGTCTAATCAAAATACCCGTTATTTGCTACCATTATTAGATGCGGCGCACACTCACGATTTGCCCAGGCTGCGTTTGTTTTGTACGCAGCTTTATTTATTTATTTTGGTGTAGAATGTTTAAAATAGAATATTGGAAATAAAATTCAATTAAAGACTTTAATAATTAAAAACAGAACAATGGCAACCGTTTCATACACTGCTATTAGCAAATCGCCTTTAGATCTATGTCATCATTTCAGCCAAGGACGCCCACAGCTGGACATAGGCTTCCCCCAAGCACCGGTTTTTTTAACTCTTGTAGCCATCTACACTCATACTAGCTGTTCGCCTGAATTTAATATGCGGACAATTTAAGTTGGAAGTCAATTTATTAAACCATTAATTTTCCTAACCCGAAGCACGCAGGGGTTTTGGTAGGTAAAGATAGTAACCTATCCACGTACCAACCGCGGCAAGGGTAGCTTAACCTGATCGATCGAACGTACGGCTGTTATTACTAAGCCACAAGCCCCTCTAACTTTCTACAGTGATAGAAAAACAAAAAAAAAAAACCAAAAACGTGCGCCGCATCTTACTTCACGAATACTAACGCCAGTTCAGTCGCTAGTCGTCCAATCGCAGGAGTGCGTCCGAACTCAAAGTACAGTTAGGTGAACAATACCTGTTTATAGTTATGATTGAAAATAACATCGCGGTAATGAAGCGGAGCCGTGACCGCGCCGCGCGTGACTGTAGGCGGCGGTGACCAGAAGTGAGGAATAAGAAGGACATTTTTTTGACCGATTTTTAACAGCAACCTGCGTTCATAACTGAAGTAGAGTGGAGGGTAAACAGCCAAGCTGAAGTGGGAGTGGGCTGGACACGACGCGCGAATGCACCCGGAGAGGTGGGCAAATATCGTCACTACCTGTACACCTGAGGAAGGATATGGCCGTCGAGGTAGACCACAGCAAAGGTAGTGTGACGATCTGACGAGGATTGCAGGGCAGGCCTACATGTCCAGAGAACGCAAAACGAGGTTTGGATGAAAAAAGGGGAGGTCTTGGCCCAGCAGTGGGTCACAATATTTGTTCCGTGTAGTGCCGGGGTACCGTGTGGTGCCGGACGTAAAGAATAGCACCATCCCATTTCTTCAAGTGGGTGTCGTAAAAGGCGACTAAGGGACTCACTAGAGAATGGGCAGCAGCGTTCTCTATACGTTTTACCACCATGCCAAGCGTGGTGATTATGGAAAACGCCCCCAAAATGCTTGGGGGCGGCCTACATCCAGTAGTGGACGTCTTCGGCTGCAATGGGTCACAATATAGGCTAACTCAAAAATACAACCCAAAACACTTTTTGTTTTATGCTATATTATGAGACTGGTTTTAAACATGTTCGTCACGCATAAAAATAAAACTAAAAAAACTCATTAACTTTGTCTATAAAAACAAAAAATCCCAGACAGAAGCAGCAAAAATTCAAACTAAAGCAAAACGGCTGATCGAAAAAATCTATCCCAAAATATTTATCTCACTCATGGCGACCGTACACAGGCAATTGGCCGGTCCAATCTCACTGCTCCCGGTACATAATAACTATCAGAAAATGGAGTATATTGTGACGAACCACTGGGATTTGCTCTCATACAAAATATAATTAGAGTACAATGGTACGTTGGAAGTTTATTTGCGTATCGAATTGGTTTTGGACGAAAACACAGGTTTTAGTGTCGGCTGGCGATCGAATGTTATCTCGATAGCTACACATTCGTCCAGCAGTACATCTTGGACAGAGCAGATCCGAAGTAATTACTATACATACAAAATCAGCCTAAAATGTTCACACTGCTGGGTCACTGGCCTCCTCGATGAGAGGGAACAGGCCGTAATCCACCATGCGGGCTCTTTGCGGGTTGGTAGATGTCACATGTCTTCGAATTTTTGGTTCTAGGACAGGCATGTCCTAGGTCCCGGCTGCTACAATTTATCTGCTTATAAGCATTGCCTCAGCAACTGGCGATTCTTAAGTTAAGTGCAATCGGGTACAACGACTTTCTTGTTTTAGGGCTTTTCCGTGAATACTCAGAAAAGCAGTCGGGTTTTTTAGTTTTTAAATTTTCGTTTTTTTATTTTTTATTACGATATCACTTTCACAGTAATTATGAATCTAACAACACCTCACAAACTAAAATCCATCGAGCCGTTCAGGCCGCAGAGCGTGCCAAACATTTGAATATGGCGCCATAAATCCGCCATTTTGTTTTTTTTTTATTTTGATATACCCAGTGTCACTCTCACAGTAAACGAATCTAAAGACACCATCAATCCATCGAGCCGTTCAGGCTGCAGAGCGTGCCAAACAATTATACATACATACATACATACTCTCGAAAAACATAACCCTTCTGGCGCAGTCGGGTAATTAAGGAACAGATGAACATATACATACCGACCAGTCAAAATCATAACCCTACTTTTTGCTTCACCGTAGTCGACGGGTAAAAAACAAACCAACTTTAATAATTCGTGTAATTTTTCAACACTGATACAAAACTAATTATAATGGAGGACAATGTGATTTATATCGTAGATTCAATCAGGGCTTATCACGATCTTACTCAATGGGGCTAAGCACATCAAAAGGTGCACTTTAATGGGTATTCGCGTGGAGGGATGAGTCGGAGACGGTGGATGCGGTATTGTCTGTGCGCAAAATTTTTGATAAATGAAAGAGAAACTTAGCAACTTTTTCTTAACGAGCAAAACAATTTAGTAAATGAGTCCATATGTAGAATTCGAAATCCTATTTTTGATGACTCTGATTGATTATTGAGTTCAAAGATGATAGCAAGTTTTAGGCACACACAATGTCACAACATAGTATTGTTGTGTGTATCAATGTCACAGATAACTTTGAAAGTGACGAATACCGTGAAGTTTAAAGATGATTCCATCTTCATGATCCATGCGGTCATGAGATGAATAGGTTGTCACTTATAAAGAAAAAAGTCTGATACATCAATGTGTAAGCAGAAGTATGAGCAGATTAATAAAGCTAGGTGCAATTTTATTTTGACAATCACCCTACTTTTATTTGCGAGTAATTCCAATTAAAATGCCACATCCATTCACCTTCCTCATCTCGCTCTAAGAAGTGAATTCGATCCGTCCAGTAATGGATGTTGCAACACTACACAAGCCCATTGTGAGCTTCTCATTAGATCTACAAGATAACATGCCTTATACCTGGTGTTATTATCAACGCCAATTTTAGAATGGACTGTATCGGTAAGGAATATGATAGGGTTCAGGTCTTGTTGTTTTAATAGAACAAGATTAGTTACGAATTTGTTGTAAGATAAACAAAAATATTTTACGGGAACTAGTGTATTTGTCTTCTGATCAACCAGATTTTAGTGCGTCCGGCATCCAAAAAACGTAGCATTTCGTACATTGGGACCAAAAAAAACTCGACGAGATTAGGAGTTGGTAAGGAATTATATATGTAAGAAGAGAAGGTGGCTCTTCCATAATACGCAACAAGGACCTATGAAGTCAATGGATACCAGTTGCCAGACTGAGATATGCCCAAAAAGTGCGTTATGGAGTCAAGGTTACTGGACCAGCTTTTTACAGATTTTCTATTGGAGTTCATCTATCTCTAATTCAATTTGTATTGACGTCTTATAGTCATATGGTGTTTTAAAGACATATAGATTTAAGAAGTGAATTCGATCCACATGCCAGTGTTATTATCAACCCCAATTTTAGAATGGATTGTTTCGGTAAGGAATATGATAGGGTTTGGTTCTTGTTGTTTTAATGGAGCAAGATTAGTTATTAGTTTTAAGATAGACATAGATTTTGTAAGAAACTAGTGCACTTGTCTACGAATATCGCTATCAAAAACGCTACAAAATGTAGCTCCAGCTTCCATTTTCATCGCCATGGGATCTGGAGGCAAAGGTCCTTGCGCACACTTGGGACTAGCGCGGGGAGGCGAAACGCCGACCGGGGCGTTACTCCGCTGCGGCGAGAAATCGCGGCACAGCGGACAGAGCTCCAGCGGGATCTCATGGCGACATAGAGAGTGCGATTGTCGCAACCCAGTGCTGGGTAAGCCACGATTGCGGCGGTAAGTCCCCTCTTTGAGAAGTGGATTGAGAGGCGTCACGGCGTGCTCACCTTCCGCCTGATGCAGGTCCTCACCGAACACGGTTGTTTTTGGAGGTTCCTGTTTAGTATAAGGCGGAAGGAAACGCCCGGGTGTTTCCATTGCGTAGATCGCCCTGAGGACATGGTGGAGCATACGGTGGAGGTCTGCCCGGCTTAGGTGGAGCACTGCCGTGTCCTTGTGGAGGCGATCGGCGGCGGCGAACTCTCGCGTCAGGCCCTAGTCCAGTCCATGGTACGGAGCGAGAGTCCATGGGTAGCCGTCACCTCCTTCTGCGAAACAGTAATGCTCGCGAAGAGGGAGGCGGTGCACGTGAGGGAAAAGCAGTATATGCACCCTCACGGCCCTAGTCGCCGCAGGAGACACCCTGGCCGTCGGGAATCCCAGGCGGATTCCCGGCACCGTCAGTGCGGGCTTGCGGATAGCGAGTAATGGGTAGTTCGCTGTCTGGTAAGGACCAAGCCCGGGTCGACGACGCGTCGTGTTCCACGCGCGCCTCAAACAGATGTCAGCACCAACTGGTCGGGTCCGCAAGGGCCGATGCCTGCCTGGGGTGCGGGTTCTTTGAAAGAGATACCGTGGCCCCTGGCACACAGGTAACTGAAGGAACATTAGTCGGTTTTAGTCAATAAAAGTCTCACATCCTACTCCACCCAGAGCGGGAGAAGTTATTTGATGATTTCCAACCCTCAAGCAAAAAAAAAAGATTCCATTTTCATAATCAATGAGTTTCAATGTAGCTCAACTCAGATCGTCACAGTGTCTTCAAAAATACTACGCTACTTAGTTGAAAAAAATGCTAAATGCATTAAAATTTGTTAGTACAAATGCTTGCGCTGAACGGACGGGTCCACTCAGATTTGTGTGGATTTTTCCTCAAAATACCATTTCATTTTCAGGCACAAAAGAGACCTTCACCCTTAAGTATGTTTTGCCATTTCTTCTAAGGGGTGGTAGTCAGATAGGAAATGGCGACTCCATCCTTCTACACCTTCGACATCACCTTTTATATTATTCCATAATACGACATGTAAAAGTAATTCCAATATGTTTACTAAACGGAAGAGTCATGAATACGGGATGTCAATTGAGAAGGAAACGGATGTGTGAAGTTGACGCGCTTTGACAGAGTCTAGCCTGACGTTCGTGCAAGTCGACAAGAGCGCAACAGCGGCGTGGCACAGCTCTCTTGACCATCAGAGATTGTACGGGCAAAAAGTGTCTAGCAACTATCCAACGTTTCGTTTGGCAAGTTCAAATATAACCTAAAAATCAATAATCATCTTCTGAGTTTTACTTCTCGCCCGCAACACTTATCTACACCCAGTAAAATGTTTAGCGGTAAAGAATCCAGCTCCAGTCGGCCCCCTTTTCCCGACATATGTAATAAACAATTTCATTTCGATCCTTTAAATTTTCTGTCCCAAAATTCGATTCGACAAAAACTGATTTCTCTTGAAATTACCTCCCCAAAAAAAAACCAGCTCAAGAACCACCCGTCTCTCTGCTTACCCCCATAAAACCAACCCTAAACTGCAGTCGAGACAAGAATTACTATTCATATTTCGTCCAGCGGCCGTCACAAGCGCGGTGAGTGTAAATACTGACAATTCGACTTGGCACCGCCACACTGTAGTTTTCTTAAAGCTCTCTATTGTTGTTTCATTTTTGAATATTTTTCTATTATAAAGTTTGTTGGAAGTCGATTTATGGAGTTGTAAGTTGTTTTGTTTGGAGAAGATTTGGAGAAAACAGTTGAAAGCATTGGATTTTAAAGGATGAACTGGACTCCCAGTGTACACCTAATTAGTCGATTCACATGTATTTACTCGACGATTTATTTTAAATAATATTTATTTTAGGCGACTCGCAGTTAATTTATTCGTGGGCGAGTGAACAACTCTAATGCGTCTGTGCCAATTTCCTAATAAGGCAATTGACATGTTTTGTATTTTATGCACTTCATTGCATGTACTTGCATTAGTTACTTTTTCTCATAACATTATTGCTGAAGTGGTTTCTGATAGTTTGCCTTACGAAGACAGGCGTAGTCTTCGTCACCATTTACTTTACAGGTAACTAAAGGATTAAGTCAAGAAAGATCCGCAAATATTCCTGTCCACGAAATTGCCAGAAAAACCTTTTGCAATGGATTTCCAGCAGACGAGATAGTGGTCAAAAGCAGGACCATACAGCAATAATAATAAAAAATGCAATCTTAAGTGACAGGGAATATGTGTGATAGTCTTAGAAAATGACAATCAGCCCGTCATACACACTCAGGAAAAGTATAGTTGCCATTGATGTTAGAATAATAATGGTGCCAAAGACAACGTCTAACCTTCATGATTTAAACACAAGAACAACATCATTCCACACGCTGAAGCCCTCAAAACATCTCATTTAAGCCGACAACGATTTCAATTCAAGCCGCTATAATTTATGTATGTACACGTTTCCAGTCAAATACTCTTGACACGATATAGACAGATGCAGAAGGCCAACTCCATGCAATTGTCGAAAACACGCCCACAGTCAGGTAAAAGCTCGAAGGTGCGAAATTCAAAAATTCTCACGTTTTTTTTGCAATTTACAGGTCAGTGTCCGGCTGTATGTTGCACAATATATCATTCGCGACCGTAATAAATATAATGTTACGAACCCTCTTAGTTAATTTAATTCCATTGAAAGACTTCTTCATGAAAAACTCATATAAATACATTCTACGGTCGCGAATCATATTTTAATCAACGTAAGATCTGACATTGACCTGAAAATTGCAAAAAACGTAAAAAAATTAATAACACGAGCCCTTAAACAAATGGCAGTCGTAAGTGCACTTGAACTCGCCGTACATGAAGCGTGTCTATGTGTGCGTACATTTGTGCTCGTCGTATATGACCACAGCTGGGCCAACAGGCGTCTTGTCAGTGAGAGGGAGTCGGCCATAATCTACCACGCGGGCGCAGTATAGGTGTGGGTGTAGCATATCTTCGAATTTTTAGTTCTAGGATGTTTTCCTTCACCGTTTTAAGAGTAGTGTTGATGCAGTTTAATACACAAAGTAAAGTGCCAAGTGTCGGGGCCAATAAGTCTGTGCCACCACTGCTCCTATATGGAATAGACCAGGGACGGCGAACCTCTTATCGCCATTTTTTTCCGAAAAAATATTTAATATGGCATTGACGTGCCAACAAAACAGTCTTGACCATTGACTACTAGAAAAAAACGAAATACTTTCACAATAAATGGTAGTCTTTATTTGCAAACAGATATAGACTTGTACAGTCAGCGTCAATAATATCGTGACGAACGGACTGTTCAAAATGATCTAAACAACTATGAAAACGTAATATTAACTCAATGACATATGGAATGTTTCAGAATGAAGAGAGTACACCACAACTGTCATTCTGACAAGAACTTTCTCCAATTGAGATAAAGTTTAATTTTCTTAGTTGTAAAGATCATTTTGATCAGTCTGTTCAACCCGATATTTTTGACGCTGACCGTACCTACTATTATACAGTAATCAACATCACACCAGCTTATATATGAATGAACAAATTAGTGCAACTTCTGGTGTCTGGTATTAGGTTCCTAGGTATATTAACTTTTAGCAGAATGCAAGCTGTACTGGAAGCATGTCATGAAATCGTATCTATGTTAGATACGATTTCTAAAGTAACGACTGAACTTAGAAAGAAGATGAACTTATCACGCTCAGATTTCTATGTTTCTGTGATTTAGGCTGCCGTGCCCAAATTATTTTATTGCGTGCCATTGGCTCGCCATCCCCGGACTAGACCTTCTGTATGTATCTATTTTATGCTCTTGGGCCAAAACTAGGAAATTCCACGTCTCTTTGTCCTCACCTCAAATATTCATGGTATTTCAGTCACTTCTGTTTCAGTATTACTGCATTTCATGTGACCCCCTTTCAAAGTTTACTTACGTATTAATCATTGGGCTGAATATTCCAGCGTTTTCACCCGTTTCATTGGTCTTTTGAAGATAGACTTTCTATCGATGGTACTGTGATCAAAAATATTGTTGCTCTGGTAAAATACTAGTAACCGAAATCGATTTGAAATGACATCGTTGTGTCTAATTTAATTAATGAGCTACATGTGGCAGGGATATTACCGCTCAACCTGTGATTATGGGTTCTGTTCATGAATCTGAACAACCCCGCGTAGCAATATTAAAAAAATGCTGTTTCAAACATTTTGACCGTGCACTTTGCGCAAAATTTTTACGCCAATGGCTTGACTAGGCTAGCTGTCAATCATGTACTAAATTCAAGGTTACAGTTTGCATGTATAGTACAGAATGTACGCTTTTTGGGTTGACTAAGTATGACTTGGGGCATAAAAAATTTGTAAGTTTAGTATGAGAGAAACGACAAATGCTTTGATATTATTATCTACACAATAACGCCTTAAAACAAGGCAAGTTCTGTAAGACTCTCGTTGGTAAAATTCTGAAGGATTTGAGCAACATACTACTTTTACCTTTAACATTCGAAGTCAAAATGTCAACAGCCGATTTATGTCTTAAAACCGTCAGGTATAAACCGACTCATTGTCTGTCTTTAAACTGAAACATACCGACATGTTCAAACTTACTCGTTTCTACTAGACACACTAGTAAAGCATTCACGGAGACATGTTTTAGCTTATCTTTGCCACATTACAGGAAAGGAAAGAAATGCTTCTCAGAACAATTCTGTAACTTATAATGTTCCCACTGCTCAGACAGGGAGTGGGTCGTAACCCACCACGCGGGCCCAGTGCTGATTGGTAGATGTCACATGTCTTCGATTTTTTATTCTAAAACATGCCGGTTTCCTCTATTCTAACTCCTATGATGGCTGACTGACTGTATAAACTCTATTTAATGATTCTGTTACTATAAACTTGAAAATGAATGAATATATGAATATACAATTAATGAATGAACGAAAGGCACCAACCGCAGCGTGGTTTGACCAGACTCGATTAATCGAATGAACCCCAAGATTTGCACTAGCCTTTGAAGCCTCATGATTCATGGTGCTATTACAGAGATAATTGCATATCAAGGAGTAGATTCAAATACTCTAAACATGAGAGTAACTGTGTGGTCAAAGTGATGCTCTTTGTAAATAAACCAATCCAAGGGCATTTTACATAAAGGTGACAAGAATGCCAGCCTCTGTTTAACCTTTCGGGGAATGCAGGCCTCATGTTATGTTGTATGTCTGTGAGAAGAAAGGTAGTGGTCCTTCTGCTTCAATTTCTCCATTATTCTAGCCCTGTTCTCGAATGCACAGACATTTTTCACAAACCTGCATTCGTGTGAACTATGTATGGCTTGTGTTAAATTAAGCATAAAATTCGACAATTGCTCGCAACTCTCGTTGGAGCTCCCTCTAGTGTGTTCATAAAATGTGGGTAGGTATTGTAAGTGTTAGCAGGGCTGTCAACATCAAGTATTGGCACATTTGTCATTTAACTATATGACAAATTGACCTAATAAATACTTAAGTTTTACCTAAATTGAGTCGTATTTTCGACATTTTAGGGTATCTTTTATAACAGTCGCGATTTAGCAGAATGGAGGACCGAAAATTACGATATAACATTCCTAGATTTTGATGGTCTTTTATTAAATTAATAAGTTTAATAACAACAAAAAAAAAGTTTAAAAATCGCGGCCTAAAAAGTACAAAACAAGAAAATATTTCAGACAGACATAGACACAAAAATGGTAAATTTCGATTTATTTTTATTTTAAGTTCGTGACTTTATGTCACCTAGAGGGCGCCATATTCATTTGTTGTGACGTCACATAACTAGCACCACATAAATACAGCCTATAACCAGCGGACGATCAAGATGCTTCCCACGATACCTCTTTTCTCAAGTTACGATATGTTTCAACGGATAACATACATAAACACAAACATAAGGTATGTTATGGTACATAGCGGTCAAAATCATAACCTTCGCTGTAGTCGAGTAAAAAGATACTAAAGGGCGCCGAATGACTGGTTCGGTAATATGTATTTCTTTATATACCAGTTATTTTCTAAAAATCCTTTACAACAACAATGCAGTACCTAGGCACATATACGTAACTAAATTTCACGTTAAATATTATTAAAAAGCTGGTTATATATCATCTGTATTGTCTCTCAAATATCCAACATTTCAACAATAAGTACATGACGTAGAATTTCAGGTACATAGTCTGCTAACGAAAAGACGAAACAGTAATTTGCAAAGGTGAACATACAAACTTAAATGCTTTAACAAAACGTTGTTCTCTTGCATATTTCATGCTTTGGGTACGCGTTCTATAATAGACGTTAACTGGTAACTACCCTTGGGGAACACTGAGATAGAAATATATGGATACAACTGACTCGACCCTGCTTCGCACAGTTTTTTTCAACTGCTAACGTTTTAAACGGATACACCTTTCTGATTCTAGTCTCTAAATGATTTTGAAGACCGCCTCAAAATACGTTGCGAAGTTTAGGTGAACAACGCGGTCACATAGACAGACACAAAAAACGACTTTAATCCACATCTTTTTACATCTATCCCCACTAATTTCCCAAGTAATATTATAAATGCGAAATTAACTCTGTCTGTCTGTTACACTTTCAAGACTCAACCGCTGAACCGATCCTCATGAAATTTGCCAGAGATATAGCCTGGGATATGGAGAAGGACATAAGCTACTTTTTTACGCGATCCACCTGTGCAGAGCCGCGGGCAAAAACTAGTAATAATATAAAGCAGAAGAGTATTTGTTTTGAACTTGGTATGTGTGCTAGCGTGGTTATTAATTAAAATCTGATAGATAGATTGTCAAATCTAAGCATTCCATTTGAAACAAGAAAATGGACGCGATCTTTGAACAAAGCTAAATAGAGAGGTACCGTACTCTTGTCAAAGGACTTCATCCTTTGAACTAGTCTATCGGACGTGATTGCTGCTTGAACCATACCCTCGATGGCTACGGCTGATGAATGGCTGGCTTAGGCCAGACGTCCTGCTTTTGTCGCCCTCAACGTATAAAGAATAAAGCATAGGTATCCGGGACACTAGGGGTACTCCAAAACTCACCTGCTAATACACTGCTGCTGAGACTTACACCTGATCCGACATCGACCGAACTATGCTCGTAAGTTATCGGCCGAAGTGAGACCGATAGTAAAATGAGAACGAGCACCTAATTTTCGTACGTCATCGGACGATGGACTGTGTGGGTCGTTGTTTTTATTTTTTCTCTTTCTTTCAGTTAATTTTAATGATGTTTTGGAAGTTGGAGTCATTTATGCAGCCTACCCAAATGTCCTTTGTTTCGTATTGTTTGTCTAATCGTTGAGCTCCTTAATTCTGCATGATTACTGCATTAAAAATCATTACGATTTGTTTAGATTGAAACAGTAATCTTAAAAAGAATTCCGTAATAAAAAAAATTAAAAACAAACGGAATACCCTACCAGTATGCCAGGTAACAGTGAATAAACAACCTTCCAATTATAAACAAAGCCAGCTACACAACAAAAGACAAACAACAACATCCTATAAACAAAGACTGCTAGATCTTCATTAAAAATCGACTTCTAATTGAAACTCCTGAAGAAGTAGAGAACTCCAAAGAGTAAGTCTCGGAGAATTTTCAGTGACTGAAACTTATACGCTCCAGTGGGTAGGTACTTGAAAGATCGGATTATAGCTGAAGTGGGTACGTGGGACATTCTACCTGAGACTTAGGAGTCTTCTTCAGGTAAGGTAGGCTGTTCGTGGGACGATTCATCGCAGCGATTTTTTTTGAGGTAGTTTTAGTCGCAGCTTTCATTTTTTTGCGAGCGGTGGTGGCCTGGAGAAAACGAACGCGACTGACGAGTTATAAGGTCTGAGTCTGACGAACCCAGGCAGCCATTTTGCTTTGTGTATATTATTTCATCAACACTGGTCTTAAACTGGTAGGTAAAGGAAAACATGGTAACGAACCGGCAGCAAGTCCTACAAACAAAAATTTGAAGACATGTGACAACCACCAATTCGCACTGGGCCCGCTCAGTGGACGAGAAGAGGCCTGTGTCCCAGTGTTGTAAACATTATAGGCTGATTATGCTTATGCTTTATTTTTTACACCGTCTGCCTTTGAATATTTTCACCAAAATGTAGGCGTAAATTCAACTGGTGGATTTGTCACTATTTGTTTAGTCAGTCACGTAAAGTTTTTCCAAATATGACACATAACCTCACAATTTACCATGGACAACTAGAGGGGTTTCCAAAAACCACTAATTCAACTCTGTTGTTTTATATGTACATAACCATTATTTAAATTGTGAAGTACTACTTTAAACTCTGCATTTAAATTTAAAAACTATCAACATTTTCCGAAGTCCAACACCATTCCACGGACATAAACAAACAGCTACACAGCTCCATCAATTCAAAGTACAATAATAACAACATTAATAGCATAACATAACCATAATTCACATCAGAACGGCACTACAAACAAAAGGCGTGTGATATGCGACAGTTCCACTTTCGAAAGTTGGTAGCACGGTGAATGGCAAGCTTTATTGTTCTCTAGGCTCTGTCAATAGTGTAGTGAATGAGATTCGTTAGAAATTGCGCTGTTAACGTAAAACATGGTAATTGGTTCGTTTCTTTGATTTTTTCCTTATGTCTACATTTTTTTGAGAGCTATGGTGGCCCTGTAGTCACGGCCGCGCCTTCCGAGTTGTAGATCGTAGGTTTGAACCCAGGTAGGCGCTTTACTTCGTGTAAATTATTTAATCAACACTGCTTTTAAAACGGTGAAGGAAACCGATATTCACATTCATTTATTGCATTCCATATTGTATTAAAGATGTTACAAAGGGCTTAAAGCTAGGTACAGAAATATGGATCCTGTAAGGGCACAGCAAAACAATACAATTAAGTTTACCTACTTATAATAAAATTAAACTACATAAATTGAACTACTTAAATAAAATTAAATAATCTAGGTATTTAAATTAACTTATAAACAAAACAAATAGCAAACTTTTACTTTAAGACTTAAGTGTAGATTGCTATTTTGTTTGCTACCACATGGCCTAGAACCAAAAGGCCCGCGTGGTGTTTCATGGTCCACTCCCTCTCACAGAAAAGAGGCTATTGTTTGCATGCGTATGCTTATGCTTCATTTTTTGCAGGTATAAACTGAATTGTATGAGTAATTGAGAAAGTTGAAGTCATAGGAAGTAGCCCAACTACCTCGACCATCGATGCACATCCTGTTACCAGGGAATCAGGACATTATTCTGAAACCCCTGAAATATTTCGTCGGTCATCATCATCATCATCATTTCAGCCGAAAGACGTCTACTGCTGGACATAGGCCTCCCCCAGGCTTCTCCACTTCGATCGGTCTTGAGCTTCTCACATCCAGCGGATTCCTGCGGCCTTCACAATGTCATCGGTCCACCTTGTGGGATACCTTCCCACGCTACGTCTTCCGGTACGCGGTCGCCACTCCAGAACCTTTCGGCCCCATCGGCCATCTGTTCTGCGAGCAATGTGCCCTGCCCACTACCACTTAAGTTTGGCAAATCGGGTTATGTCAGTTGCCTTGGTTCTCCTGCGGATCTCTTTATTCCTGATTCGATCACGTAGGGTCGGTCACGTCGGTCAATAAAAAAAATACAAAGTGTTTATAGAAAAGTGGTCAAAATGTATGACAGAAAAATTTTACTTTTAAATAACCGACGTCAAATCTCTATGCTAGGGTGTAGAACTATATGCTGAATTCATAGTGTCAATAACAGCCGCGTTTCGTACAAAAAAAATTCTTAAAATTGTTAGCAAACACTCCTGCTGATCCAAAAACCACCTGGAGTCGTTATACAGTCTCTAATTATCAGCCTTCATGACTGAATCCTGTGGTGCCACAGTCAAACCCAGGGAATGCGTTTGAACAGCAGTCGTAACAAATATCGCTTCGGTCTGAAACATCGGTAAGCAATTTACAACTAGTGATGTTACTCTGTTTCAGTGGTGTCGGTTTTATTCGACCATTTCGTGCGAATTTCACCAATTAAACTGAACGCCGAACATAAGCCGTTGGGCTTATTAGTCCACTCGCACGAATTAACTCGCCCCGGCAAGTCGTCACTTTTGCCGCCGCTGAGCCTGTAGTATTAAGTACGTCCCCAAATAATAATCAATCCGATTCAGTTTGCCCCTTGCTGCCCTCTACCAGCGATACCCTAAGCCGAGGTCCGTACCCCAAAGGGGGGCCCTTAGCGAGCCCGGTTAAGTAGACGACTACCTCTAAGGTTGTACTGCGAGATGTCATTCGAAAAAAAAAACAAAAGTTTTGAAAAAAAGAAACTAACTTTTTTCATAAAATACAAAACGTGTCAATTATTATGTTGGTATGGTTCTCGGTATGATAGTAACCCATCCACGGAACGACCTCACCAAGCATTGTATAACCTTTAAGATCGACCCCAGAAGCTGATAATACGCTTAAAAAGAGAAAAAACGTTTCTTCCTCTGTCATTAACTTGTTGAAAGTCAAACAAACTTTGTCGACATCCCACCACTAGCCCAGTGCCACGTGCTGATACGGCGAACATTATTCACGCTTTTAAAATAAATAAAAATATCCCGTACACTAGTTTGTGTCGGGTTTTCTCGTAAATAAAGAAACGTAGACTACTTGTTATTGTAGTTTTAACTTATAGGGGCACATTTGTTCCGAATAAACTCGCTGTTTTCCGAATGGTGTGAAAAATATATAAAAGTAATGTGTAGCTTGTAATCGGTGCAGTTTTGTTCGAAAATGTATTTTCCGATTATTGGGAAAATATTGAAGTTTTTTGTGACAGTATTTTTAAATGTTGAAAGGATAAATGAAAGGCGATTATCAATAATAAACCGCATATGTCTCGATCCCGTTGAAATATCGAGATAAAAAGTATCCTATGTCCTAATTCAGGTTATGACGTACCAATGTGCCAAATTTCTTTCAAATCCGTTCACAAACAAGAACACAAAAAACCAAGACGTTTCTCTTTCTAATATTAGGTTCGGTGTAAGTTGAAAAGCTGGTAGGGGCACGGGCTAACAGAGCGTAGGTACATACACTGGGCTAATAGATGATGTTCTTCAAAAAGATCTGATGCGTAGTTCTCGCAACCGGCGCTCGAGTACCTCTATGACCTAGCGATCTTTACTGTAAAAATCTACCCCTATCTAACACCTCAGTTATCACGGTCAGATTTCTACAGAATCATAAACGCGCATGAAGTAAAAAGATTTTGTAGGGATCGTAGGTCGGGGTCGGGTAGGGAGGCATATGGAGTTTCTGCTAACCCTAATAAGTTCAGGCGACCCCTGTCTCATGATCTAATCACAATATCGTGATAAGTAGAACAAAATAGCAAGAACCAACCATAAACAGCAGGGTTTTTTTTTTGTGGGAAATCATCAAATAACTTCTCCCGCTCTGGGTGGAGCAGGAGGGCGTGTCAGACTTTTACTGACTAATAAAACCCACCCGTGTGCCCTCAGTTGCCTGTGTACCAGGGGCCGCAGTATCTCTTTCGAACAACCCGCAACCCTGGCAGGCATCGGCCCTAGCGGACCCCACCCGTTGGTGCTGACATCTCTTTGAGGCGCGCGTGGAACATAACACGCCGTCGACCCGGGCTTGGTCCTTACCGGACAGCGAGCTACCCATTAGTCGCCGTCCGCAAGCCCGTGCCTACGGTGGCTGGGAATCAACCTGGGATTCCCGACGCCCAGGGCGTCTCCTGCAGTGACTAAGGCCGTGAGGGCACATATACTGCCTGAAACAGCAGGGTGGCCCCCATTAGTTAAGGCCCCGACTTACGACTTATAGGCCGCGGGTTCGTTCCCGAGAGAAAGTAAGAGAAAGAAAACATCGTGAGGAAACCGACAAGTCCTAGCAAAAAAAAACAAATACATGTGACATCTACCAAACCCCACTGGGCCCGCGTGGTGGATTATAAGCCCACTGCCTGTATCCCAGGAGTGGGAAAATTCTTGGCTGATTGTGCTCTAATGGTACCCATAAAGAGTTCACATTTGATTTGACAACAACATTGAATGGATTCCCAGAAATCGGGGATCAAAGATGTTCTGGTGTCTAAAAATAGTGTCTTAGAAAAATAAGGGTATAATGCTTGTCGTACCATGAAAAAGGTCAGAGAACGTTGAAAAGAAAATATATTTTATTACAATAAAGACATTTGTAAAGCTGGAAGTATTTCTAACTATAACTGTGAATAGAAATATGTTGGAGATGTTCTTCAAAAAGGTCAGACGTGCGTAGTACTCGCAACCAACGTGCATGTATGATTGTACTGCAATGAGCGTTTTCTCAAATGACGTTCACTAGGTGGCAGCACTGAGACGTCAGGTCCGGGCACCTGTCAAAAGTGTCAAAGCGCCTACGGACTGAATGGTGAACGAAAGAATGAAACGAATGACATCAAATATTTTAAGCTCATTGTCGAACTGGAAGACCTTTTGTCAAAGTGGCGCCAACTGGTGGCTTGAATATTCATAAAAATCCTCATTGCCAGACATTCTTTTAATCACAATCGGAAAGATTTTGATGGAAGGGCTTGTGGCTAGGTAAAAACAGCCGAACGGTTCGATCAATCAGGTGATGCGACGCTTACCGCGGAGGGTCCGTGGATGGGTGAACGTCTTTACATACCAAGACTCCTCCGTGCCTCGGTAAGCGTTACTTTTTGATTTTGATCATTTATTTCTGCTTGAATACCTATAGTTTCAATGTTTTATTGGTATATTGGCGTGTGCTAGCTGACATATGGCTAATTTCCTGTATTATTTTTGTTTCGTAATGCCAATTACTTACTATTGTATAGAATCAAGTTCTTCTAACTTAACAGACGGCGGTGCTGCTGGGGAGTTTGTTGCGCCACTTTTTCTTCCCAGCTTAAGCACTTGGAATTGGTGAAGGCAGGGCGTTTTTGGAAGACTGTCTCATGTAATTTTGACGTTCAAAAAGTGCTGACTCTCAGCCTAGTTTGAATAAATGACTTTTGATTTTGATTTTTGAAAGCACGTTGAGACGTTGGTCCCGGCACTATCGTGGATCTTTGACAGTCGTTACGGGTCGTCTGAAGTTCGAAATTCTACAACCAGTCTTACCAAGGGGTTGTATTACCCAGTACCTGGTTTCTGGAGTTCAAATGGGAGGTTGCTTCATATTAAATACTGGTATCCAATTGCCACCGGTTAGACTGGAAGCCAACCCCAACATAGTTGGGAAAAGGGTAGACAGATGATGATTGAGTCACCATGTCTTATCTGACCCATGAGAAAAATGGCGAAACAAACTCAAGGGTCAAAGATTCTTATAAAAACAATACACGACATAACATCACGCCTCTATTCCCCGAAGGAGTGGCAGAGGTTAGTAAACCCACATTTAACCAGTCCAGTCATCATCTGCCTAGCCTTTTCCCAAATATGTTGGGATCAGCTTCCAGTCTAACCGGATACAGCTGAATATCAATATTTTACATGGAGGGACTGCCTATCTGACCTCCACAACCCAGTTACTGGGTAATGAAATACCCCTTGGTAAGACTGGTTGTCAGGTTTCGGGCTTCTGAAGACCCGTAACAACTGTCGAAGATCCACAAATGACAGCCAGGACCAACGGCTTAACGTGCTTTCCGAGGCACGGAGGGGTCTTGGTATGTTAAGATAGTCACCCATCGACGGACCAATCACGTCAAGCGCAGTTTAACCTGATCGATCGACCCATGTGGCTGTTCTTACTTAGCGACAAGCCTCTCTGGTCAGTCCAGGGCAGTATCTTTTAAAGTCCAGACATTATGTATTTCACCAATTTTCTTGTTGAAATACTGAAGACATTGACAAATACACACTAAATAAATGCTGTAAACTCTGTCCAATATATTTAGAAGCTGTTAGTTTAACTGAACGGAACCCAATGAAACGTGAATAGGGTTCCGCATAACAGATCGAGTGCGGTTTGTTCGAGACGCTAGCTGTGGCTTCGATTGATGCGTTGGAGCTAAAGTTGGCTTGTTTCTAGATATTGTTATTCTTGAAATTATGTTAGGGATAATTGAAGATATTCTGCAATTGATATTGATAACATCTGGCGCGTATCTCGGAAAGCAAGTGTAGCCGTTGGTCCCGGCTGTCACTCTTTCATCTTTGAAAGCCGTTACGGGTCGTCAGAAGCCCGAAAGTCTGAAAATCAGACTTTCCAAGGGGTATCCTGTTACCCAGTAACTGGGTTGTGGAGTCAGATAGGCAGTCGCTCCATGTAAAATACTTGTAGCCAGCTGCATCCAATTACACTGGAAGCCGATCCCAATATGACTTGCCAAGGTCAGTCCTTGGATGGGTGACCATCTTTATATACCAAGACCTCTATATGCCTTGGATATCACGTTAAGCCGTTGGTCTCGGTTGTCATTCGTGGATCTTTGACAGTCGTAACGAAGACTCGTGGTGTCGTTCGTCGTCAGAAGCCCCAAAGACCCACATTTCCAGGACCTCATAGTAGCGCTTGCAATTCAATACAATTTATTTCACTAACAATTTACATCAAACAATTCACCACTAGATCAACAAGGCCCAGGCCTTGAAAAATAATTGTATGTCCAGACTTACAATTATTTTTCCCGAAACTGGTTGTAAGTGAAATTTGTCTTCTAAAAGGGTCCTTACAACTCATAGGTTTAAAGTGCAAAATCTTTATCAACACGTTGAATGATCGCTTATACATATCAATCCTCATCTTCCAATACAAAACACAAAACATAAGAGGGGCAATAAATAAAACGACGGAATCGTATAAATAATGAACAACGGAGCGCGACTGCGATTTATAGTCGCAAATGTCGCGGTCGCAACACGTCAACCGACTATTTTAGGTGTACACGTCCAGAGAGAGTACAGAGTAATGTGTCGAACAGAGACTTTTTAGGAAAAGTTGTAAATAGGAATAAAAGTGTTTTTTTTTTGGTAAGTACGGCATGATTTCTATATCAATAATAATCAATCCGGCCAGGTTTTTCCCAACTATGTTGCGGTCTGCTCCCAGTCTAACCGGATGCAGCTGAGTACCAGCATTTACACAGAGCAACTGCCTCCCTGACCTCCAGGACCCAATTACTGAAAGGTAATACGATACCCCTTGGCAAGACTGGATTGTCAGACTTTCGGTGACAGCCGGGAGTCGGCACCAACGTTTTAACGTGCTTTCCGAGGCTCGGAGGGGTCCCGATGTGTAATGAATGTTCACCCATCCACGGACAGACCACGGCAAACGTTGCGAAGACGTAAAGATCGACCGAATAAAATATGTTAAACTAGATACCCGTCCCGGCTTCGCAAGGGTGGGTTCCCTATTTTTTTTTAGTTTGACCGTTTTTTCAAGTAAATATATAGCCTATGACACTCACAAAGGCTTTCTATTGGTGAAAGAATTTTCAAAATCGGTTCAGTAGATCCAGAGATTACCCCCTACAACCTCACAAACTTTACCTCTTTCTAATATTAGTATAGATTTAGGGGACTCCTTATATTTTGGCTCCGCTTTTTTACATCACACGCTATTTATGTGGGTCTTGTACTTCAAAGTCTAAGCAGAACTTAGTGTAAAACAGTGTCATAACAGCTAACATAGGGTTAATAACGCAATTTTCTACAATAATCAGTTCACGTTTCTAGCAGATACGAACATCGCAACTACCGCAACATTTCTATGAAGCGATCAAGAAAGTACTACTTACTTTTGTATTTCCATAACCTAAACAAAATTCTCCAGAAACCAATAATTACAAAGTTGTAAATTCGAGTGAAACAATAAATATATTCTAAGAAATACAATCTTCGATCTAATCTACACACCACAGAGTAATGCACGAATCGCGTGCATCTTTTTAGAGAAGTGCTAAAACCCTCTTTGTTGAATTACATACGAGTAGCGCTAAGAGAACAGAGCTTCAAGCAAGCCTTTTTCCAGCTTTGTTGGGGTTGGCTTCGGGTCTAACCGGTGCAGATGAATACCAGTATTTTACATGGATCGACTGCCTATCTGACGTCCATAACCCAGTTACTAAGTAATACAATATCCCTTGGTAAGACTGGTGTCAGTCTCTGACGATCCATTACTATTGTCATCCATAAATGACAGCTGGCACCAACGGCTTTACGTGGTTTCCGAGGCACGGTAGGGGTTTTTGTATATAAAGATGGTCACCCATCTGCGGACCAACCGTGGCAAGCGTACTCTGGTCAATCGACCTATGCGGGCTTGTGGCTACGTAATACGTAGCCCCAAGCCCCTCATGCGTGATCCTCATGTGAGGTATTATTCTCTGTCGCATTATCTACTCACGTGCACAACTACCGTCAGATTAATTCAATACTTTAGTTAGTTTAACGATCGTTAGAGTAGGCGGAGCAGCGTGATTTATGTAGTGTTAATAGACAGTTTTTGGATCCCTCGAATAGTGGCAAATGTTCTGTCGATCTGAATCAAGCGCTATTGGCATGAGTCAGACTGACAGAGGATAGGTAGATATGTATTAGATTTTGTGTTCAAAATCAAAATTAGCAGTTCATAGTAGGTATATTATCGTAAATTTAGAATGTAATTAAAAAAAACAGCGAATCTAATAAATAAAGCAACACGCGGCTAGCAAGCCTGCTGTTCAATATTGATTCTTTCTTTCTGTAGGTATGTGAAATGTTTTGACTATTACAGCTAACAGTGACGACAGTATAACAAAATCAGTGCTATGCATCAACAGTAACAGTGTTACTGCACATCATCAATATCCCTACTTTAAGTGAAGAAATACGTATTACTGAAGCTAACTCAAAAACAAACCACTCATCAGAACTTAAACTTTCAAACAAACGAAGAATTTTCAAATCGGCGTAGTTCTGAGGTAACAAACATTAAAAAAAGAAACGAATTGAGAACCTCCTCCTTTTTGAAATCGGTTAAAAATTATGGTAAAGTGACTGACGAGAACAAAAATGAAAATGATTGATCTGGTATTTATAAGATTACAATCAATCCTGTGACTAATTCTTAAGTTGGTATTGGTAAAGGGAGTCGAACCTAAGATCAGCACAACATCAACCACTGTAGTAACCCTCAAGAAACAGATGATCAGTAAGAAAAGATAAGTATCGCGTTGAAAAGCTTTTAAAACTTTTAAAACATTAACAAATTGGTTTGTGTAGCGATCTGATGGCCTTCCTGTGGCCTTAGACCTTTTGACAATGGTCCATAGTGTTATAATACTTTTCTATTATCATTGTACGATAAGCAATAAGTACGAGATAAGCTTTCGATAATACGTACAGCCTTGATATTAGTAAAGATAATAAAAAATAACGGGTGTTTTAATTAATTCAGTTTGAGTGGTATGTTATACAACGTGTAACGGAAAGGGTATATACATACCAAGGGCACGGCTTCTTTGGATGATAACAAACGATATCAGAAGGGTTTTTAATCCTATTTCTACATGTTCGGAAGTTATGACAATTTTTAATACATTGATCGAACTTTTCAAATTGAAATAAACACATCACTCAGAAGAGATTTATCGTGATATTGGCAAGTAACGTGGAAAGTTATTGGCCTACGTAGTGCGGTGACACGTTTGTTATGATTTGAATTTAAGAAACATATGAAACCGAAAATTTGGTATCAATTCTTAGAGTATTTTATTTTGAGCTGAAACTATGTATAGTGATTCTATACTAGCTGTTATCTTTAGTGCTTAAGGATAGCAATAGGGTTTCTGTTACACCCTGTATAAGTATTGGGGCACTCCCTGAACCTTGATTGGATTATGGGGCTTGTGGGTACCTACGTAATAACAGCCGTACGGGTCGATCGAACAGGTTAAACTATGCTTTTCCGCGGTTGGTCCATGGATGGGTGATCATCTTTACATACCAAGACCCCTCCGTGCCCCGCTGTCTAAACAGTGCTTAGACAATACAAGGCATTTCTTGCTTCAATAATTGTATGCTACAGGCAATAAACTTGCATCGTTGAATGAGAGACCGCAATTCCGGCTGTCGATGTTAAAGTCTCACGTTTGATTCCCAAGTGATGATTTAAATTACAGAAAACATAAGGTATGAGTCAGCTATTGCTGTGGTTTATCCCCCTATATCTCCTAGGAATAAACACCCTAAAATGTGGGGCATTACAACAGTCTAAACGAGTCATGATACGTACAAATCAAATCATTTTTATTTCTGCAACTTAAGTAGTGTACTTATACAGTTCTTAAATTAGAGTCATAGGTCGTGTTATGGTTGCATGCAAAATAAAATAATGACCATGCGAGAGGTAAACATAAAATATTTGGTTGGCATGTCAAAAATAATAGATTTTTTTTTTTTTTGTGTGTTTGGCTTCGCACGGTTTGTGCATTTAGCCAGTGTCAAGTAATTTTTCTTTTCCATCAAGTAAATGGCCCGTTATCGGGCACGAAGTTACAAAACAGTCATAGTCGTCTTTAGTCAGTCAAGTCAAAGTTATTGTAAAGCGGTAGTAACTTTACAACAACCTAATAGGAGTTTTTGGGGGGAACACGAAAAGTCCACGTTAGTCACTTATTTTCACCTTCACTACATTTGTGCACTCACACGTAATTAAATTGCATAATTCACTACCAAAATTAAACAATTTTATTCGCTATTTCACTAAATTTCATGAAAATAAAAAGTCGTGCGACATGTTCCAACGCGATCCCGCCAAAAACTCCAAAATAATAGAATTATAATAAAAATAAAACAAAAATTAAAAATGACACTATGTGGAATATTTCTATTAAAATAATAGGTCAATGCCATATACTTATGTGATATTTAAGTACATAGTTAAGTACATCCGGTGCATCCTACGTAGTCAGCATTGTTACAAAAATGTGCTTGTTTAGCTATATTTGTTCACCATATATCATGGTGAAAAAATATATCTAAATTAGCAAATTATTATATTACGTGTGTAGTACAAACGTTATCTAATGTCATTGAGGTTCACCCAATAAGAAGATAAACATTTCACTTTAGGCACTTTTGAGCTTTGCCAAATTAAACTCGATACTAGTCTCTGTAGCGGACTTTTTTAAATGTGTATTAAATCCTTGTGCCTGGAGGCTGTAATTTAGGTTTTAAGTTCTGTTCATGTTTTTGTTTTTGTTGTTTATTTCTGCTTGAGTAATTTTTTTTTTTTTTATATTGGCGTGTGCTAGCTGACATATGACAAATATTTTAATTTTATGTTTCGTAACGTTAATTACGTAACTATTGTATGGAATCAAGTTCTTTTAACATTACAGACAGCTGTGCTGCAGTGGAGTTTGTTGCGCCACTTCTTCTTCCCAGCTAAAGCACTAGAAAGTGGTGAAGGGCGGGCGTTTTAGGGGACTGTCTTGTGTTATTTTGACGTTCAAAAAGTGCTGACACCAAACTAGTTTGAATAAATGATTTTTGATTTTTGATCACATTTTTGCATCTAATAATTGGATTTTGTACCCCGATTGTATATCCATATCGCTCTACTACATATGAAGTAAAATATCTACTTCGTGCAACTACAATAAAAAAAATCACCACATCAGCTAGCAAACCCTTGAAAATTGCAATACACAGCCCAAAAACAAGTCTACCATGAACAATATAGCCAAAAGTGCCCATTTGTAACCCTGAAGATGCTACATGTGTTTCATTTGACACAATGCGAACCTCCTCAGACGTGTTGAGGGCCCTCCGAGCCCTCCCCGATCAGAGGAATAGTGCTGGTGTATTGGATGGGGAAAGGTGAGCTAGTGAGGGGACTGTTACGGGATTTTTTTGCGGAATTAATAGAATTGTGAGTAGGATGCCGCATGTGACTGTTCTTAAATTGGGGGACTTGTGGCTATGTGATAATAGCCACACGGGTCGATCGATCAGGTTAAGCTACGCTTGCCGCGGTTGGTCCGTGGATGGGTGACCATTTTTACATACCAAGAACCGCCCGAGCCTCGCAAAGTACGTTAAGCCATCCCGGCTGTCATTCGATAGGCGTTACGGGTCGTCAGAAGCCCTAAAGGCTGACAACCAGTCTTACCAAAGGATATCGTATTACCCAGAAACTGGATTGTGGAGGTCGGATAGGCAGTCGCTCCATTCAAAATACTGGGATTCAGCTGCATCCGGTTAGACTGGAAGCCGCCCCCAAAATAGTTGGGAAAAGGCTAAGCAGATCATGATGATGTACGAAAAATATATTGTTCATAAAGGGTTGAAGAAAATAGAAATTGTGTTATACAGTGTAGCTAATTTTAACAATGCAGGAACGATTAAAGAGAACATAAATACGATTTAAGTCAATGCTTACACACCCAAAACAACCCTCAACGGTTCCACATCCCGTTAACCAACTTTCCCACCAACTTTTTCTAACCCAAATTAACCCATTAAGTCCGGACCAACCCCGGGACAGGGCACATCACTAGTTGGAGGGTCTTCAGCAATTCGTGCGTAAGGGCCACGTACATTTCCGAGGCCTGATTTGAAAGGCTTTGACGGGTCCTGTTTACGGTACCTATGTCTTGTACTATTTGGGAAGATACTTCGACTGTCTGCAAGTTATAATGGACGAGAATAGGGGCGAAAGGAATTGTTATTTTCGTTTGTTTCTGGCTGTGAAAAATATGCTTGTCTATTAAATACTGTTCTGGAGAGGTTCATTTACTTTTAATCTATACACCGTGACATTTTAGTCGTCTTACAACGGCAGCCCACTTCATGTATCCAATGACTACTAATTATTTATATTTAAAAATATATATATTTTGGAATATTATGCAAAATTAAAAAAATGAAATTATCATTCAATAAGACGCTTGAAGTAATTTGAAACATCGTGTTATGGAGATGGAATTAATGATGGAATGTAATGGTAGGTAGCTAGATATGTTCTAGCGTTTGATACGTAAACATTATTAATAAGGAGGGTGTTTAATAATTCTAAAACAATATTTATTTTTCTTTGTACCTATTATCTTAATAAATGGTAACAATGTTGTAATCTCGCCTAGAGGTATTTTATGACGGATACATTGAGTGGACCACCTTTGTAAGACGACTAAAATGTCACGGTGTATATGTATACAGGGTGTAACAGAAACCCTATTGCTATCCTTAATCACTAAAGGTAACAGCTGGTATAGAATCACCTTATATCGTTCCCACTGCTGGGACACAGACCTCCTCTCTGTGAGACAGAGTGGGCCATAATCCACCACGCGGGCCCAGTGCGGGTTGGTGGATGGATGTAACATGTCTTCGAATTTCTGGTTTTAGGACATGCCGGTTTCCTCACGATGTTTTCCTTAACCGGTTTGAGAGCAGCAGTGATGATATTTTTTTCATTTGTTTGTTTGTTCCGGTTAATCTCCGAAACGGCTGGACTGATTTTGATGAAATTTGGTACTTATATTACTTGGGAAGGACATACTTGGGCTATTTTAACAACATACCACGCGGGCGAAGCCGCGGCTGAAAGCTATTAAATAATAGCGGGCGGGCCTATTACCATTTACAGGAGATAGACCCAGACTGAAAATGTTCATATATTAAGCCCTCATTGATTGATGTCCAGCAATGTATTTCAATGAACTATAGATATTGATTAACTGATTAGATTCAGTGGCTTTGCTTCAATTGTCGTGTATTAATTGAGGATAATGCAATATAGTAGATAACTAGTTAGATATTACATCTATGTACTAATAATAAAGCTGAAGAGTTTGTTTGTCTGTTTGCTTGAACGCGCTAATCTCAGGAATTCCTAGTCCGATTTCAAAAATTCTTTCAGTGTTAGATAGCCCATATATCGAGGAAGGCAGGAAAACATCACGCTAAGACCCTTAGGAGCCGAGCAATGAGAAAAAGTCACGAATACGAAGTACTCGCACGGGTAAGCAAGGCGAGCGACGGGGTGGGTCGGGGAGCAAGAAATTTGACGCGAACGAAGTCGCGGGCAGAAGCTAGTTAGATGATAAATGGCTTTGTTGTAAGTACTTAAATGAATTAATCACCGTTTAAAGACGTGCGGACAAATAGCCTATATGAAATAACATGACCTCTGTCCTCCCTGATAAGATGGCAGAGGCATATCTATAGTACAACCACATCACGTCATAAATGTTTAAGTCCTATGTAGGAGGCGAGCTTATTGCCATCAGCCGGGCACAAATCCTGATTCCGGCCAGCTACCGAAAAATACCCGTTGGAAAACACAATAACACTTTGCTTAGCCTAGGAATCGAACCCCGGACCTTTAGGCTCAGCTACTTAGCGCTTGCGACCACTAGCTTTTAATCCTACTAATATTATAAATGTGAAAGTTTCTGAGTATGGATGTATGTATGTTAATTACTCTTTCACGCTAGAACGGCTGAACGAATTTGAATGAAATTTGGCATAGCGGTAGTTTGTAACCTGGAATAATACATAGGATACTTTTATACCGGTAGTACGTTCCCGCGGGATAGTTTCCGACATCCACGCGGGCGAAGCCGCGGGCGGAAGCTAGTTTATAATATAACTATACTTACTTCAAAAAACTATTACTCCACCAGATTATCTTCGTTGTCAAATGTTAAGTACATACCTGAAACAATATAAAAGTATTTATTAAAAAGAATGTCTTGACATATTGTGGAAAATGTTTAAGGCTCCCACAGAAAGGCGCGACGCGACTCTAGCAGAACAATTTTTATTAAAACTCCATGGATATTGTTCTACCAGAATCACTTCGCAGCTTCGCGCCGCGGCTGTCTATGGGAACTTTTACACGGTAAATACTCCGGCCCCTTGCTTGTGATTATGGGATGGGTACTTGAAACTTTTACCTACGTCTCGTGGTTGCAGGTGTCTGTTAGCAAAGGTAGATAATTACATTATGTCAAAGTCAAAGTCAAAACGTTTATTGCGAACAAAGTGTACAATAATGTTGGTGTTATCTTGTGTTAGTACTTATGACTTAGCAACCTTTTACAAGCATTGCAATAATGTTATCATTCGCCTGCCCTTACCATTCTAAAATAGCATGCATGGAACAATTTTAGGACTTAATTATTATTTTTATATTGTACAATTAAATTGAGAAATTATAGTATGTCAAAATGTAATGTCAATAATAATTAATTTAATTCAATTATTCAGCAAAATTAATGTCATCCTTTTCAGGTAGTGCAAATTATAAAAGATAGACTAAATATTATTGTATTATAGGACAGATCGCCATACACAATTTACATACACAACTATGTCACTATTCATGAAACTTCAGTTAAATACTGTTAAGAAATCAGTTGTCCCAATATACATAGTAAGAACTCATGCCGCCTGTGATACAGGTTTATCCTAGTACAGGCATCATACTTTGTACTACCTATATTATTTCTAAGATTTATACTGTATTTTACCTATTTCATTTTTTAATAAAATGTATTTATTATTTTATTATTATTTCCTTCATCATATAAATTGCATTTTTAAATATTAGAATATAAAATATATAAAAACATTTAAGTAAAAATATAAAAAAATAGTAGCCCACCGGTATCGGGAACAGGGTCCAAGCTACCGGTGGTCAGGGCTCCAGAGAGAGGAACCTCCTAACAATGCGAGCCGTGTCCAAGAGTACCGCTTTCGGGATCAAGCCTTTGACCCAGCTGCCCAACGAGAGCCTCAACAGGTGTTGGTCGAGGCTCTTGGCTATCAAGCCATTGGCAATAAACTTACGGGTTGTAGGCCGTGGGTTCGATCCCTAATAGGCTCTTTACTTCCTGTAAATTATTTAATCACCACTGCTCTCAAAACGATGGAGGAAAATATCGTAAGGAAGCCTGTCCCAGAACCAAAAATTCTAAGACGTGTATGTAACATCTTCCAACCCGCACTAGGCCCCCGTAGTAGATTATAGTGCGGGTTGTTCGAAAGAGATACCGCGGCCCCTGGCACACAGGCAACTGATGGAACACGGGTGGGTTTAAAAAAAGAACCCCGCAATGGGCCCGCATGGTAGATAATAGTGCGGGTTGTTCGAAAGCGATACCGTGGCCCTGGCACACAGGCAACTGAAGGAACACGGGTGGGTTTAAAAAAAGAACCCCGCACTGGGCCCGCGTGGTAGAGTATAGTGCGGGTTGTTCGAAAGAGATACCGCGGCCCCTGGCACACAGGCAACTGAAGGAACACGGGTGGGTTTAAAAAAAGAACCCCGCACTGGGCCCGCGTGGTAAATAATATTGCGGGTTGTTCGAAAGAGATACCGCGGCCCCTGGCACACAGGCAACTGAAGGAACACGGGTGGGTTTAAAAAAAGAACCCCGCACTGGGCCCGCGTGGTAAATAATATTGCGGGTTGTTCGAAAGAGATACCGCGGCCCCTGGCACACAGGCAACTGAAGGAACACGGGTGGGTTTAAAAAAAGAACCCCGCACTGGGCCCGCGTGGTAAATAATATTGCGGGTTGTTCGAAAGAGATACCGCGGCCCCTGGCACACAGGCAACTGAAGGAACACGGGTGGGTTTAAAAAAAGAACCCCGCACTGGGCCCGCGTGGTAGATAATATTGCGGGTTGTTCGTAAGAGATACCGCGGCCCCTGGCACACAGGCAACTGAAGGAACACGGGTGGGTTTAAAAAAAGAACCCCGCACTGGGCCCGCATGGTAGATAATAGTGCGGGTTGTTCGAAAGAGATACTGCGGCCGCTGGCACACAGGCAACTGAAGGAACACGGGTGGGTTTAAAAAAAACCCCCGCACTGGGCCCGCGTGGTAGATAATATTGCGGGTTGTTCGAAAGAGATACCGCGGCCCCTGGCACACAGGCAACTGAAGGAACACGGTTGGGTTTAAAAAAAAACCCCGCACTGGGCCCGCGTGGTAGATAATAGTGCGGGTTGTTCGAAAGAGATACCGTGGCCCCTGGCACACAGGCAACTGAAGGAACACGGGTGGGTTTAAAAAAAAACCCCGCACTGGGCCCGCGTGGTAGATAATAGTGCGGGTTGTTCGAAAGAGATACCGCGGCCGCTGGCACACAGGCAACTGAAGGAACACGGGTGGGTTTAAAAAAAACCCCCGCACTGGGCCCGCGTGGTAGATAATATTGCGGGTTGTTCGAAAGAGATACCGCGGCCCCTGGCACACAGGCAACTGAAAGAACACGGGTGGGTTTAAAAAAAAACCCCGCACTGGGCCCGCGTGGTAGATAACAGCCCACTCCCTCTCCTAGAGAGGAGGTCTGTGTCCCAGCGGTGGGAACATTATAAGCAGATTATGAGATGAATTGACTTTGAATGAGGGAGAAGATCGGACAGTGTGTTACGCCGCGGCGCGCGAGCCGTGAGCCCGATGACTCATAGACTCACAGTACGCCATCACGCTCACAGGCGCAGTAATGAAATGCACCTATTTCTTTTTTTTTTGTATGGTATCGCGCAGTCGACCTTGAGAGGCCGTGACTGCTCAGCCGGGCTTTCCTGTGGTAAGCCTCCAGCCAAGGGATGCACCTAATTAATACAACAAGTGAGCGCACGCGCAGGCGACGACGTGAAGGTGTGAGTGGAAGCGAGACAAAACGCGGTACATTTATGTGTAGGTTCCTATTATGTTTTTGGGTACCTAGCTACACATTTCATTACTTTGTAGCATTTTTATATAATTGGTTGTCGTGTAATATTATATTTTATGTACTGTCTGTTATAATTATTTTACTTCGTTACTTGTTTTGTCTAATTGTAAAAATCCTGGCTTGATTTTCGTACATTGTTTTCGGGTGACCACTGAAAATCAGCGCTGTGCTGTGGGTCCCATAGCACAGCATCATGCTGAGTGGAAGCCTTCTTGTCACAGTCACGGCGTGCAGCTGCCGACTATTTATGTTTTATATGCCCCATGTATAAATATCTGTGTTGTTATAATTTTTTTTTTTTTAAATGTTATGTCATCTTTTTACATGCACGTGTTTCTGTGACAAATAAATCTATCTATTTTTCGTTCTTTCTTTCTTTCTTGTTTTTTGACGCGCTCTGTTTGATTCTCAACACTACGCTTAATACCGACTGTTGAAAAACGATTGGAAACCTAGGCATACACTTTCGATCGAATACAGAACCTCATGTTCAGCAGTCGCGCTTTCGGCTACCAGACCAACAAGGTACTCTCCACATCATTGTTATTGTAAGAAGGCTTCTGTCTCGCTATATAAATATATAATTATAAATAAACTAGCTGACCCAGCAAACGTTGTTTTGCCTTATAAATTATTTAGGGGTAGACTACCCCTAACAGTTAGGGGGATGAAAAATAGATGTTGGCCGATTATCATAGATACCGGATAAGCACAAAAAAAATAATCAAAATCGGTCAAGCCGTTTCGGAGGAGTATGGCAACGAAAACTGTGACATGAGAATTTTATATATTAGAAGATAGAAAAAATTATAAAATAAATAGGTGAGTAAAATAAATAAAATATATTAAAGACACACTGAGAGCCAATTTCACCAATGAAACTGAACGCGATCAGAACATTTAAACTGCCTTCGTTAATTCAAGAGCTGTCAGCGTCAATATTCCATAACAATGACACTGATAGCTCTTGATCGCTGTTTAGATGTATTTTTATTTTATTTATTTCCAAAACACTTAACCTATTACGTAATTAATTTTAGCCGCACCAACGAAAACCTCTCAGGGTTGATCTGTGTGATAGCGAGCCTCTAATTTCAATCTTAAAAACAATGCTAACTATATTACAATCTAGTACTTTACCATTACAACGATATTTAATTGTATTTTATTATTTTTGTAACACTTATTTCCATTACACTTATTTTAAATTCGCATGTGCTGACCGTGTTTAGTTTCATTGGTGAAATTCACCCTAAGATGATGTTAGGGAGCACAGTTCTAACCGTCCTACCAACCCAAACTCCGGTTTTTCGGACCAACCAAACCCAAATTTACCATAAACATACTTTATTAGCCATGTTAGCTAACACAAATGCCTTTAACCCTCCAATATCAATCGGCAGCGTACAAACGGAACACGATAATGGGTTCCGTACCGTAATTTAGGGTTACCGATCACCGATAGAATTGCAAACCTCAATCTTGGCACGCCTGCTTCGAACGGGTTGAGTGTACAACGGTGGCTATTAGCATTTGTGATGTTTTGAGTGTTACTTGAGTACGTAGTTTAGATACTGCTTTCTTGTGTACCTACGGTTCTGGATTAAATTTTATTTTGTTTGCCTACACTGTCCCAAAGGCCTCTTCCAAATCCTTCCAGAGTCAACTCGATCCCACCCTTGCAATATGCGCCCATGTCATCTCGCCACCAATTCTTGGGCCGATTTTTAGTTTATTTGAATTTTTAGTTACGTCAATGAAATAAAAGTACCTAATTGACATTGAATGAGGGAGATTATGATGAACGAATAGGAACTACTAACCTTAATGATCAAGTTTAAAGTCAGTTATTAATTTATTTAATTGTCGTTTTAACACCTCTCATTAAAAACTGTTAAAATATCAAAGCAACCATTAGAATAAGTACCTACTGCCAAGGGAATAGGGAGCATCTACTTATCTGCTGATAATTAGGTAGTCCAAAACGTTTTCAAACAATATATTAATGAAGTTTCTAGACAAGCCAGCAGCTGACTTCCATCCAACTAATATTATAAATGCGAAAGTAAGTTTATTTGACAACTCAGACATTGATTTGCACACCTGGGTAAGGACAAAGGCTATTTTTTATTCTGGATCGCAGAAGTCGCGGGCAACAGCTAGTTATTAATTAAATCGAAATACGAGAAGAATAAAAACAATAAAATATTATTTATTAATACTATTCGTTTTGTTCTCACTGTACCCCAATCCTTAACGAACAGATAGTTAACCCTGCGTCTATTTGGTAGCAACACCATTTTCTACCACCTTCGTTAAATTAACACGCCGTTTGAGGGTTGATTGTTCTTTGACAAATCGAGAGTCCAATTCAAACCCTCGATGGTAGGCGCCTCGTGCTGACTTAGACATCTTAAGTTGTGTTGTAGCTACAAAAATGCTTGCCAGAAGATCTTACTTACAGTTGAAGCTCTTCGCACAAATACCAGCTCGGCATCTGTTCAACTCGAGCAGCATTCTTTTTATGAAACTCCTGACTACAACGTACAATAATCTGTATCGTAAGGCTATGGGGCCTTGTCACTCAACTGTGATCAGTACTAAACAGGGTGGCATTGCCATACTGACGCGCAAACTATGAATTCAGTACATAATTTTAGACTCCCATTGTAGAAATCTTTCGTTGGTTATCACAAAAAAGATCTGCTGTTTCCTGGAAAGTAGAATACCGACGCGTGTAAAATGACGTATAAAACAGCAAAAGAAAAATTTCAACGCAGGGGGTTCAGACTAATTTACTGTATGCATGCTAACAGGGCGTCCAAAAAGGCCGCTTTGGCAGAATCATAATAGGAAAATATTATGAATCGTAAAATGGTCACACACTGACAACTCATAATATTATCTGTGTGCATAGCACGCAATTCGTCTGTTTGACAGTTTTGTATGGAAATTCGTAAAATGGTCACCAAAGTATGAATTGCTTTATTAAAGTAAAATGTCAAATAGCAGAATCATAGGGGAATTCAGGAAGTGAATTGCTTTTAGAGGAATCACTTATTGTGGCGTTTTTACCCCGCCCCCAGTTCTCGTGTCGATGTCCCTGCCATTCTGTAAGTAAAGAAAGAAAGAAAAAACGTTTATTTGCGGTAAAAGTGACGCAAAAAAAAAAGTAGGAACACACATCATCATCACCTTGTGAGGACTTAATGATGTAATTGGCATTTAATTTGTCATTTTCGTTTAAAATCTACCTATATCTTTGCGACCGATACCTATTTCATGACTTAATCACATAAGCTTTTTCCTATTTTATCCTAATTTCAAGTTGCAAAGTTTACTGAAAAATATATACGTAAGCAAGTGTTGTTTTATTAACAAGCTCAGAAAAAACTTGGGCGTCCAAATTAGAATAAGTCGGGAAGTCGGACTTTCAATGGACTCCTTGACAATCCAATCTAAGCATGTTAATTTATTTTTACAGGAAAGTTGTAGGAAAAGTCCGCAAATTTGAGGGAACTCGACTTTTTATTAGGGAAATAAGTAAGATGATTTCGGTTAAAAATAAACTTTGGGATGATTTTTTTTGAAAATATTTTTTGCTGTGAAATGACGACGGATCGGAACTGTATAGATTGAGCTCATTGATTGCAAAACATACATGTAAGGGTCAGTTCACACCGAGACGCGACGCTGCGCGCACTTTTTAAGATCGTAGCGGAATATCTAACTTATTTACAACACGAAAAGGTATAATTTCACCACGAGCGCGAAAGCGTGTGAAGAACGCTGAGATGCACCATGTTGTGTAGCCCGTATACCTTATTGTGAAGTAAAATAGATCTATTTTGTGTCGTGCTCTTAAAATGTGTGCGCAGCGTCGCGTCGCGTCGCGTCTCGGTGTTAACTGACCCTAAATTGTAATTCATAAATCAAAAGTCATTTATTCATACTAGAATGAGAGTCAGCACATTTTGCACGTCAAAATTACATAAGACAGTCCCCAAAAACGCCCGCCCTTCAATACTTCCTGGGAAGAAGAAGTGGCGCAACAAACTCCCCAGCAGCACAGCTGTCTGTTAAGTTAGAAGAACTTGATTCTATACAATAGTAAGTAATTAACATTACGAAACACAACACATTAAATAGAATTATTTGCCATACGTCAGCTAGCAGACGCCAATATACCCAAATTATACTCAAGCAGAAATAAATTAAAAAAACAAAAACGAAAACAGAACGTAATACATAAATAAAAAATAAGGGAAAAAAAATCTAATAATAAAATTAAATTCTAATAATATAATGTTTGGACCTTAAAAGAGACCATGATGGACCTCTGAGAGATCAGTCAGCTAGAAAATGCCGATGCCATCTAGTTTATAAAATATTGACCAACAAATTAAATAATAACGAGTAAAAGTGTCATATACGATCTACATACATAAATAAACATTTAATTTAATTTCTAAATATCAATCTGTCACTGGACTACAAATCAATTACAAATAACAGCTTTAGTCAGAAAAAAAAGCACAAAAAAACGTCCCCCTTCCAAAAAGCACTTAGTCGACCATCGAACTCAAAAGAAAACATATCTAAAATTAATTGCACAAAAATCTAAAAAGCTCGAGACAAAACATCATTAATCTTCCTTCTCTTTCCCTCATCAGGAGTTGGAAGGCCAGCGTGATTTATTTGCGCAGTTTTTTCGCCAAGAATTTTATGTTGCCTGTCTGGTAAGCCCCCTGCTTTAAAGACTTATTGATTCAGGACTGCTGGAAGGGACTGTAAAGGAAGAATATGAATATCTTTTTTTTTTTCAGATTAAAATACGGTTTAAAAAAAGATTTAGTGACAAAAATTTTAAAGAGTATGCTTAGACGGTTTGTTCATGTTGAGAGGATAAATGAAGGGCTACTAAGAAAAAGTGTTTACAAGGCAGATGTGGGTGGGAACGCCAAGAGGGGACCCCCTAGGAGGACAAATTGTGACCTTATTGGTGATGTTCTTCACATCAGGTGCGTAGTACTCGCATCTGGCGTGCGTGTAAACAAGCCAAAAAGGAGTACGGCGGCGGCAATCTCTCGCGTCCGGCCCTGGTCCAGGCCATGGTACGGAGCGAGAGTGCATAGTTAGCCGTCACCTCCTTCAGCGAAGCAGAGATGCTTGCAAAGAGGGAGGCGGCGCAAGTGAGAGAGAGGCAGTACATGCGCCCTCACAGCCGTAGCCTTCGCAGGAGACGCCCAGACGCCCTGGACATCGGGAATCCCTGGCTGATTCCCGGCCACTGTAGGCGCGGGCTTGTGGATGGTGAGTAATGGGTAGCTCGCTGTCCGGTAAGGACCAAGCCAGGGTCGACGGCGCGTTGTGGTCCACGCGTGCCTCAAAGAGATGTCAGGATCAACTGGTGGGGTCCGCAAGGGCCGACGCCTGCCAGGGGCGCGGGTTGTTCGAAAGAGATACCGTGGCCCCTGGCACACAGGCAACTGACGGAGCACGGGTGGGTTTTAGTCAGTAAAAGTCTGACACGCCCTCCTGCTCCACCCAGAGCGGGAGAAGTTATTGTTATGTCCCACCCAAAAAAAAAGGGTGAGAATCGTAGACAAGCGTTTAGTTGTCGGAAGAGTAGACAAAAATGACGTTTCCGTATATACAGTTGACAGTTATTTCTATTCTACAGTAGAGTACAAATAAAGCGTCATAAGCCTGCTGGTGGTGCTATGAAGTTTCTGGCTACACCAATGATAATAATTTTATATGTGTATAAAATTAAGACTAAATATTATCACACAATGAATCTGCCTAGCCCGTTCCCAACTATACAGGGTAAGTTTTTAACCAGTGCGCAAATTGTAACCATGAATTCAGCATATCAATCATTCTAGACCCCCCAGCGCAGAAATTTTTCGTCAGTTATGCAAAAAGAAATCAGCTGTTACATAGAAAAGTGCAATACCTACGCGGTCAAAATGTATGAAACAGCTGATTTTTTTTTGTATAACCGACGAAAAATTTCTACGCAGAATTCATGGTTAGTTTGCGCACTGGATAAAAACTTGTACTGTATACTTCGGCTTCTAGTCCAACCGAATGCAGCTGTTAAACTAGTATTTGACTTGCAGTGACTGTGCCTATCTGACCTCCATAACCCAGTAACTGGGCAATACAATACCCATTGATAAGACTGATAATCAGATCTTCGGGCTTTTAACTACCCGTAACGACTGTCAAAGATTTACAAATGACAGCCGGGACTAAAAGCAAAGGCACGGAGATGGATGGTCCACCATCCACGGACCGACCTCGACAAACGTTGCTTAACCTTGAAGATTGACCCATGTGGCTGTTATTATTGAGCCAAAATTATCACACATCAACCAAAACCCGATAAAAAGTCATAAAACATTTGATAAATCACTTTCTAAAAATAACGTCTTCGTAAAAAATGTCGTCTCAGAATGCCTCTTGCCACTTCAACCCACTCTATATCCCTGTAAATACGACACAAACGGCTAAAAGAACTGATTAGTCCTTTATCCGGAGCCGAACGACTACTTAAAAAAGGTTGGCGATATCTCGATTCTGTGCACTTAAATGTACAAAAGAGACGATGAGGAAAATCATTGTTTTGATCACGAAAATAATGTATTTTGGAAATGACATTCAATATCAGGCAAAAAATAATAGAATAATTTTAGTAATGCCTAATATAAGAACATAATAAAAAATCCGACTACCCTACTACAGTCTAAACTAATAATATACAGATAAAAGATTTGATTTTTGTATGTTTGTTTGTTACGCTTTCACGCTAAAACGGCTCAACGTATTTGGATGAAATTTGGAGTATGAGTAGACCATAACCTAAATTAGGACAAAGGGTACTTTTTATCGCGATAATACGTTTCCGTAGCATAATTTACTACCTCCACGCGGTCGAAGCCGCTGGCAAAAGCTAGTGATTCATAAAAAATAAGCAAATTGCTCTGTTGTGAATGAAATATAAAATGTCGCTTAATAAGTAACTCCATTTGTTCGTTCACTTTTATTTATTTTGCACACATGTGCTGCTGAGTAAACTGAAGAAAAACTAATTGAATCCAACAATCTGCAGAAGCTCAGTCGCTAGAAAGGTGGTGGCCATTTCGCTTTTAAGATTTTTAAGAAGAAACCCAACTTTGAACTATAAAATATCATGGCGAGGAAGCGAAAGCACATTTAAGAACACGATTATCATGATTATAATCCGCCACAATTCCATTAAGACTGGATAATGTCATAACCAACGTAACATCACGCCTTCTTTCCTCAAAGGGTAGGACGAAGGTGTATGTATATAGGGTGTCCGGTAATTAATGGATAACCTTGAAATGATTCATGGTAAAACTAATGGCCATTCAGAAAAAATATTCTTATTTGTATTTTCTCTGTAAACAAAATTCCAAAAAAATACAACTGACTTCCGAAAAAACGGTAAAAGGTGAAAAATAACTTTAATTTTGGAAGTCGGTGTCTTTGGATATTATATTTTTTTTTTTTTTTTTGTCTGAACTGAGTTCAGAAAATACTTTACAGTTATTTTGACACTATAAACGTTAGAAATCGTCGCTTGAGCTACAATTTATCCAGTTATTACTGCATTTTCAGGATTCATAACTGTTTCTTCTACATCTAAGACATGCCCGGACTTTGAAGAGTTTTTGTCGTTTGGGCATATTTTGACCGCGCTGACGATCATTATTAATCGGCCGGAACCCATATTTTATCATTTTAATAATTACAAACGATATAAATATTATGTAAACTTTAACATAAACATTGGCGGCAACACGATGACAGGTGTAAACAGTTTCTTTTTTTGACCACATCGTGGCTCTCGTGTCGATTTGTGCTGCCATCTATAGTTCGTGCACGTTCCCTATTGCCATCACCCAGACACAAATCCATACTCCGGGCTAGTACTGATTAATTCCAGATAGAACACAATATGCCTTGTTTCTTCGAAGGGACGGGCAGAGGTATAACTATAGTATATCCAAATTCCGCCAGTTATGTTTAAGGCTCATGTAATAGGGGGAAAACTATCGCCATCAACTGGGAAAAATCTATACTCCGTTCGGGTACAGATAAATTCCAGATAGAAAAAAATCTAATAACATTTTACCCGACCTGGGAATAGACTAATGGACGAACGGGACAGAACCAAATCCTTTTTTTTTTACTAAGCATCTTTCATTTGACTGACGAAGTAAATAATAAGCATATGCCATATATCACCAAGCTCACCGCCGCACAATTTTCATAATAATCATTAAGTAGACGAAGGCGCAGATTGCATAACATTAGTGGGTACGCAAATGCGCGAAAAAATTACACTAAGACGAAACGGTATAACAGCGAAATAAGAATTTACATAAGGAACATTTTTATAGCATTAAAACATAAACTTTTATGAGCTACTCGCGGTATAGGCCGGGAGATGTGTTTGTAAATTGAACCTCGTTTTTAAGGGTAAACGCAACGAAACAGAATGAAAAAGTCATAGGCTGGTAATTTTGCATTACAGTACAGTCACAGTTGCCAATCTACGAGGGATGGTGCAGTATCGCAACGTAGATGATTTTACGATGTTGCATTGCGTTGCATTGCCGGACCGTCCTCTTCTGCCGATATTTGGAAATTCCTTGGAACTCTTGGTATCGGCAAACCGCGACATTTAGATCTTCCCAGTTCAATTGACTTAGACGATCTCAACCGCCATCTCTCCACTGTTCCTACCATGGATCGTCTAACCAAGCAACAAACTCTTTCTCTAATCTTTGGTCTAACGCGTCCTCATATTAATCCTTTTAGTTTCATTCCAGTCGAACCGGGAGAGATCAGAAAAATCATTATCTCCATCAGATCGAAAGCGGTAGGATGTGACAATATCACCCGTGATATGATCATAACTATTCTGGATCATCTCCTACCCTCGATTACCCACATTATAAATTTTTCCTTATACACCGGAGTATTCCCTTCCCTGTGGCGCAAAGCCTATGTTCGCCCACTACCTAAGGTTTCTAATCCCTCTCTCCCTTCCGACTTCCGTCCAATTTCTATACTTCCCTTCTTATCCAAAGTGCTTGAGGCCTGTGTCCACAAACAATTCTCCAACTTTGTTCATCTTAACTCAATAATTAGTCCCCTTCAATCTGGGTTTAGGCCTGGGCACAGCACTGTTTCCGCCCTCCTTAAGGTGACTGGCGATATAAGGGCAGGAATGGAAGACACCAAAGTTACTGCTCTAGTATTGGTCGATTTCTCGAATGCATTTAATACCGTCAGTCACGACATCCTGTTGGCCATTCTATCATATGTTATGGTCTCTCCCGAAGCACTGGAATGGTTCTCCTCTTACCTTCAGGAACGTCAGCAGTCCGTTCATGTTGGAGATTCTTCCTCTCGCTGGTGTGATTTGGAAACTGGCGTTCCTCAAGGCGGTATACTTTCTCCTCTTCTGTTTTCTATTTTTATTAATCTCATAACTTCCGAACTTCAGTGTGCGTATCATCTGTATGCAGATGACTTGCAGTTGTACTCTCAAGGAAAGGTTGATGAATTACCAGATGCTATCGACAAATTAAATAGGGACTTGAGAGCCATAAAAACCTGGGCTGACAGATTTGGTGTAGCTGTAAACCCTACGAAGTGTCAGGCGATCGTCATTGGCAGCCCGCACAGTATTAGCAAGGTGGGTGGCACAATCTTGCCACCAGTACTCTTCAATGGCACGATCGTTCCTTTTAGCACTGACGTGAAGGACCTAGGCCTGCATATTGATAGTTCTCTGAAATGGCATACTCAAGTCGCTAGGGTAAGCCAGAAGGTTACTGGAACGCTGCGGGCTCTGTACCGATTGAAAAATTTACTACCATCGAGTACGAAGACAATGCTTGTGCAGTCCTTAATTTTCCCCATCATCGACTATGGTGATGTGTGCTACTATGACCTGAATGCAGATCTCCTCGATAAACTTGACCGTCTTCTCAATAACTGCATTCGATTTGTTTTCAATCTGCGTAAATACGATCATGTCTCTGCGCATCGGTCCCTTCTTAAGTGGTTACCCATACGGCAGCGCAGAGAGCAAAGGGCGCTGACCACCTTGTTCTCATTTCTTGATTCTCCCTCTTCCCCTATTTATCTAGCTCCCCACTTTCAGTACATTTGCGCTAACCACAATAAAAATCTACGCTCATCGCATAATCGTCTTCTTCAATGCCCCACTCACCACACAAACTTCATTCACTCTTCTTTTTTCGTCCAATCTATCTCTCTGTGGAATGCGCTCCCCCATGAAATCAGAATGGCAACCAACCGATTGACCTTCAAAATCAAAGTTCGCGAGCATATTCGCAAGAAGTTGGCAGTATCATTACAACGATAATGTTCTCTCATTGTTTGTCTCATTTGTTTTAAGTAAATTCGTTTATTTATGTATATTTATTTATGCTTATATTTATATATAGATAGGCATTAATTATGTATATATATTTTATTGCACCTACCACTGTTTGTCTCTGCATCACCCAAAGGTCGACTGGTAGAAAATGCCTATGGCATTAAGTCCGCCTCTGTACATGTTTGTGCTTAAAGTATTAAATAAATAAATAAAACAGTTGTAATTCAAACTCTATGCATGTGTCTGTGGCTCCAAGATAACCCCCGAAATTCGTTATTTCTTACGGTTTTACAATTCTACAAATATTTCATGAAAAAATCATTCGTCGTGATTTAAGCTAGAGATTTTCCTTCATAGAACCATTGCGTTTCGGTATATATAATTACGTTCAAAAGCGACACCGTACTAAAACAGACGTAATAATGAAGTGATTATTCATGCGTTTCATTGCGTCGCACCGCAGACTACTGCGTAATAACGCACATTCTTGTGTTTTCGCCTTTAACTTACTTAATCTTTAGTACTTGCAAAATTTTAATTACTCCGCCCTCTGAAGTAATTTAACTACCTCTCTATTTTACTAATAGATAATAACGTTGCTTTACATTTATTAAGTTTCATGGAACTGGATATAGAATTACTTCATTAGCAGAGTGATTTGAAATATGAGGTGCTTAATTGAATGTTTTAAGCTGAAATTAATACCTATTTTATAATTGCGTAGTAACTAAAATTTGTGAGCACGTGTCATGAATGTAATGGCCTTAAGGGAAAAACGCCAGGGTATCGCGAAATTCAAATTCCTTACTTTTTTTTGCAATTTGCTGGTAAGTGAATATTGCACACTTTATTTGGTTTTCAGCTGTTTAAAATTTTATAGTATGTAATTCTTTATATTTTAATGTTACAATGATAGTAAGTATTATTTTTGATAAGTCAGTAAGTTAAAGCCGGGTTCGCGCCAGCTTCTCTCTTAGATTTTACTGAGATTTTCCAATAGGAATTTCTTAATCCGGTCCGGAGTCTGGATTTTGTGCTAAGGCTAGTCTCGACTTCAATATTAGAGTACAATTATAACTGGCGAAATCAAAATCAAAATCAAAATCAAAATATTTTATTTCACATAAACCTGCAAGGGCACTTATGAAACGTCAGAAGCTAGGTGCACGGTTCCAATTTGTCGCTTCCTATGGAGAAGAGCCGGCAAGAAACTCCACGGTTACTCTTTTAAAAATAATTGGGTTTTACAATATTTTCAAATTACAGTGATAATAGGTATGGGAGGACAGTGCAGGCCTGTCAATAAGTACCAAGTACTTAGAGGAATGAAAATAAAGAATAGAAAATCGTCTATAAATCTAATCTGTAAGGCCTACAATGTTTTCCCATTCACAATATGTAAAAGAATCTACATTAGTAAGATCAACCTATTTAAACAAAGTGACATGATTTCCATGAGAATCACTAATAAATAGGTGCTATTTGAAGCGATGTATAATGTCAAAAATGACGAGAATATGTCAGAAAGTGTAAAAAATAAAAATATTAAAAATTAACATTGTAATTTGGAAGCAGTTAATAGACTCTCACAAAGTTATGCTGTTAATGAGGTACCAGGGAAGCCACATGTGCAGAAGGGATTAATGCCAAACTTCCCTGTCTTCAACGTAGTCTTTTATCTTATAATATGCTTTTTTGATAAGGACACGTTTGATATGAGTTTTAAACTTTCCATCGCTAAGTTCTGTAACCGACTTTGGCAACTTGTTATAGAAGCGGATACTGTTTATTAGAAATGACTTGCTAGTTTTAGTTAATCTAAATTTTGGAATCACGATTTCATCTTTACTACGTGTATTTAGATTATGGAAGTCGCATCTTTTTTTGAAAAGACCTAAGTTTTTGCGAACATACAAGATATTTTCTAGGATATAAAGAGAAGGCAGAGTTAGTATATCAATTTCATTGAATTTGTTTCTAAGAGACTCGCGAGGCCCCATTTTATAGATAGCGCGGATTGCCCTCTTTTGTAAAATGAAAACTGAATCTACGTCAGCTGCCGATCCCCACAGCAGAACGCCATAAGACATAATACTGTGAAAATAAGCAAAGTATACTAACCTAGCTGTGGCTACATCAGTCAACTGCCTTATTTTTCTTACTGCGTAAGCAGCTGAACTTAATCTACTTGAGAGAGCTCTAATGTGGGCACCCCATTGCAATTTTGAATCTAAAGTAATTCCTAGAAATACAGTTTCCGAAATAGCATCTAGTTTCTTGCCATCAAGTTTTAAATTTAGCCCTACTTGGGGTACATTTGGTAATGAGAACTTAAGACATTTAGTTTTGTTCGCATTGAGTAAAAGATTATTAGCCGCAAACCATTTCGAGAGAACAGCTAGACTATCGTTGACATGTAAGACATCCGTATCTTTTCTATCTATTCTAAAAATAAGAGAGGTGTCATCAGCGAATAAAATTATATCCGAGAAGTTTGCCATTAGGTAAGGAAGGTCATTAATATAAACTAGAAATAAAAAAGGGCCAAGAATTGAACCTTGAGGCACGCCCATCTTAACTAGAGACCCCGAGGACGTTGCCCCGTTAACATTTACTTTTTGCTGCCTGTTTGATAAATAGGAAAGTACAAGATCAGCAGCTCGTCCACGAATTCCGTAGTGGTGTAATTTACAGATGAGTGTGTTGTGGTCAACGCAGTCAAACGCTTTTGAGAGGTCACAGAAAATGCCAATTGCATCCTGGGACTTCTCCCAGGATTCCAAAATGTGACTGACGAGTTTTACTCCCGCGTCAGTCGTCGACCTACCTTTCGTGAAACCAAACTGTCGACTATGTAAAATCCCATTTGAGTTAAAATGTGACAACATCTGGTCTAGCATGACTTTTTCATAAATTTTGCTCATTGCTGGAAGCACAGATATAGGTCTATAATTTGAGGGATCACACTTACTACCCGATTTAAAAACTGGTACTACTTTACTATGTTTCATTAAGTCAGGAAACGTACCGCTGTCTAAACATTGATTAAATATGCCTGTTAGGACAGGGGCAATTGTGTCAATGATACCTTCAAGAACCTTAACGGAAATCCCCCATAAGTCTTCAGTGTTTTTTAAATTAAGACTTTTGAATGCTGTTTTAATTGTGGCAATAGAAATGGGCTTGAATTCAAAATTTGGAATGTCCTTACTGATGTTTTCTTTAAGAAGAGATTCAGCTAATACAGATGATGAGGGTAGAGACTTCGTAACCTCTATTGGGATGTTGGTAAAGAAATTTTCTAGAGTCTCAGCAACTTTTAACTTATCTGAAATGGTTTCATTATCAATTTTTAGAGCTAATTCATTCTGATCTCGCTGTTGTGTGTTTCCAGTTTCTTTGTTAATTACCTGCCACACAGCTTTTATTTTATTTTTAGAAATATTAATTTTGTTACTTATTAATTTAGATTTAGCTTGAGCGCAGACTCTTTTGAATATCTTAGAATAGTTTCTTACATAATTATGAAGGGCCTGATCAGAAGTCAGTGATTTTTCGTGGTACAAATTATATAAGACATCTCTGCTTTTTCTAATGCCAGCTGTGGCCCATTCGCTAAATTTTGGTTTAGGAGTGATTGTAACTTTTTTTACAGGACATGCTTTATTGAATTCTTGGCATACTGTAGAAAAAATTGTGCTATAGTTTATATTGGGGTCTTGTGAATCAAAACTTGCTGTTGAGAGATTGCTAAGAACATTATTTTTAAACGTTTCCAATTTATTTTTAGTCAGAGGTCTCAATTCAATGGTTTTATCTAGGTGTAACTTTTTATCTACGTGAAACGATACAAGCTGACCAGTATGGTCTGACCTGACGCCACTAATTAAGGAAGAGTCCTTTATTTTACAATTAGTAAATACATTGTCTATGCATGAAGCGGTGGTTGCTGTTATTGAATGATTGATGAAATGTGCAGCAGTAGATATCTCTGATAATAAATGTCCGACGTAAATGAAACACCCTAACTCCCCGACTATGTTCCAAGATGTTTGCAAAACAACAGAAACCTTAAGCAGAACATTTATTTAAAAACATTCCACTTTTGTTTTGCACAGTTTTTGCCGCACATAAAACAAAATTCAGTTGCTAGTCCAGTTTCGTACGGGCTTTTTTTTAACGGGCACTGAATTTTAAACGCTATGCTTAGCGTCGAGAAGTGAAAATCGAAGAGTGTGTTCTTGACGCGGTTAGGTACGCTCTGTGAGCCCACGTTCTGTTATTAACGCACCTGCTTAGCACTGAGAGTTGAAAATGGAATAGTGTTATTTTTTCGAAGCCCTGAGATGCACTCTGTTGGAATCTCAATGCTCGATTCGACACCGGTTTGAAATCCAAAGCGCGAATGAAATCCCGCCCCGATCTTGTTACGTCCGTAAGTACGGTCACCAAAAGCTCGCTGTCCGGTAAGGACCAGGCCCGGGTCGACGGCGCGTTGTGTTCCACGCACGCCTCAAAGAGATGTCAGCAGCAACAGATGGGGCCCGCAAGGGCCGATGCCTGCCAGGGGTGCGGGTTGTTCGAAAGAGATACCGCGGCCCCTGGCATACATGCAACTGAGGGAACACGGGTGGGTTTCAGTCAGTAAAAGTCTGACACGTCCTCCCGCTCCACCCAGAGCGGGAGAAGTTATTTGATGATTTCCCACCGAAAAAAAAAAAGTACGGTCACCAAAAGAGGTTAGTTACCACGACCACGAGCCTAATCTCTAAGCACGAAATCCGTAATCTCAGTCGAAGTTACAGGCGTTTCCTACATCGTATCACTTATGGACCTATGTATGATTGATTTGGGCCCCAAACTAAGAATGGATTACATACGATTTGACGGCTGTCCCGACTCCCTATATGGTTTTACCCGTCCAAAAAAGTTAATTAATCAGCTGTAGGAGTCATTTCGAAGTTTTGTACTATTTTCGGACGGGCCCGTATTTTCGTTGCAGGAGTTAGAGAGTAGCCCGGCTGGCCCGTCAAATATAGTTGAAGTTTAGTAAGAAATCGATGGATGTTTTCGAAAATAAATCGATTTAATTAAAAGAAAACAATGTATTAAATAAAATTTCATTCGAAAACATCTTTCGGCAACTGTACCCGACGACCTTGGTTACTTGTCTCTTTTGGTGATTGTACGTCGACTTAGATTCTCAATTCTCAATGTTCTGCCTAAACACCCAGAGTTCAAAATCCAATGCGAGAAAAAAATCGTTGCATTAAAAATATCGCCCGGTCTAACCTGTGCTTAGCAGGTCTGTGTAAAGGCATGAACACAAGTATGTAAGCTTGGAATGATTTCAATAGCATTTTGCCGCTTACCTTAGTTTGTATGGGAAGTATAAAATTAGTTTTATTTTTCTTTTCTGAATGTAGGTAGGTAAATATGGAGAAAGAAAGGTCATGTTCAAAGCGTGCACTATTTAATGAGAGTAGAACAAATGAATAGTTTGACTTACATGTGGGGTTATGCATTTTTATTTCTGCCCTTAAAAAGTTCCTTGAAGAAAATGTAGGACTCCACATTTGATCTTGTGGCTAAGAAACAACAGCCGCACAGGTCGATCAAATAGGTTAAGCTACGCTTGCCGCGGTTGGCTCATGGATGGGTGACCATCTTTATATACCAAAACCCCTTCATGCTTCGAAAAGCACGTTAAGCCGTTGGTCATGGCTGTCATTCGTCGATCTTTGATAGTTTGTTGGAAGCCTGAAAGTCTGATAAACCAGTCTTACCAAAGGGTATCGGATTACCCAGTTATTGGGTTGTGGAGGTCAGATAGGCAGAACTGCAACCGGTTAGACTGGAAGCCGATCGATATAGTTGGGAACAGGCTGGGCAGATTGATTGAGTCGATATTACTAATATCGGAAAATAACATCTTGTCTGTAATCCTCGGAGAGTTAGGCCGAGATGCACTTTTATTAAGTACACTCACAATCCACCAGTTAACTTTAAGGTGAATCTAGTCCACATTTTTCCCATACAAACTTCGGGAGTGTATTACTCCACTGTTCGACAATGTACATCAGAAATTAAACATGGTAGGTATGGTTTTATCTCATTATTAATATTGTCTATACGGAAACAGAATACTAAAATAAAAAGCCATTAAAAAGTTATGAGCCAACAAAAATTAGATTTTCTCGCTAATTTAATCTAACTTTGGGCGTCTTTAAGTAATAAGAGAAGTGTAAAATCTTCAAAACCAAGTCGGTTCCGACAACGCTCAATTATCGGAAAGTTCAATAAACTTTATTGGTCATGGATTTATGCAGTGGTTTTTTCATAAAACCCGATCTTCCGAAGGACTTTTCTTAATTTTTCACGCGCCTGTTTGACTATAAATGATCCTGCATCTCATTCAATAATGTTGTGCGTGTAGTTTAGCGTCTAACTGCTCATCACTGATACTACCTCTGTCGGACACGATGCTTGGTGAGACAGCGTGTCTGTTTAGTCAGGCCCACCAGTGAGTTCGAGCCCGCGACTAGATTCCCCTTAAGCCCCATGTAATAGGGGGCGAGTCTTATCATACCGGGCAGCACCTGAGAAATTCCTGTTGAAAAACCCGATAACACTTTGCCCGACCTGAGAATCGAACCCAGGACCTCACTCAGCAGTAGCGCTTGCTACTAATACATTCAACCAACCAGAACATTTATATTTTTACAAAAAAAAGAAAACTGTTTTTGTATCATAAAACATAAATAATTAAAAGATCCTAAGATGCTGTTTGTTCAACTGTAACTTCATAAAGGCTTCCGCAAACAGGTGCGACGCGACTCTAGTAGAACAATTTCTATGAAAACTTCAAGGAAATTCTTAATACGGATTTTTTTTTGCACGACATAGAATCACAGAATACCCACTGCTTCCAAAAATCAACGTTGTATATATATACGGTAATACCTCCGTATATTTACAATCCAGCCAATTACGAAGGGAGAAAAAACCCATGCATTTATTTAAAAAATCTAGATACACATCCAAGCTTACGCAGCGAAAATATCCAACCCTAAATTGCCGTGTAAAAAACCGCGCGCGTCGAAACACAAACGGGGGTGTCTCTCAGACCCCGTCACTTACACTGATGACATACAATATTAGCACAAATTAAACTGAAGCTTTTTCACTGAAGATTGCGACTGTCGGAGACAGTGTTAAATAGCCCAGTTATTTCGGCCATCCGGCTTTTAACCCCACGGGGTCCCCGGGACCCGCCTTGTCGCGATAACAGTTTAATTAAGTTTTCGAGTTCGGAGTTTGAACGTATTGCGGTGTTTTCTTGTTGCTTTTTGCAAACAACATTAATGACGGCCGGTACTCATGGTCGCAGTGGTGGGTTATTTAAATAGAAAAGTTTTATAAACAAATTCGAGGAAGAAGTTGAGGCCTCTGCTCAGGCTTGAGCCTTAAATTAGTGCATGGTTATACAATTTTCAGGCCAAGTTTTGGTTGATGTTATGTACCACTTCAGTTATTTCGAGTCCGTTTTAGTTTCCTTTGTTCTATTTTGTGAAATCAATATTCAATGGAGCGGACAATGACGATTAACCAGACGTCCTCAAAAGTCTAGACGTACCTGAGTCATAAACGACCTTTTCTAACAAAATACTAGACTACTATGAAAATCAATAGACTTCAAAAATACCTCCTTAGTAAATGAGGTCGATCTTTTATAATATTAGAAAGAGGTTAAATATGTGAGTTTTTATGTAAAGGGTAATAATCTTCCAAACTACTGATCCTTTTTCGAAAAATGTAGACGAAGTTGCTAGTAATAAAAGTAAAAAATCTGCCTACAATTAGTTTGAGTAAGCACTAAACTCTTAGTTTTCCTTTGTAAACAACAAGTATAGAGAAAACAATCGGATCATGACTATTTAGGTAGTAACAACATGAGCCCTAACTTTATAAGAAGCTTCAAGCTCGTTTTAATTTTTTTTTTGGGAATAAAAGACCTTATATATCAGTCATAAACTACACTGTTTTATTGTGATAATTAAGATAAAGATTAATAAGCTGAAGAGTATATTTGTTTTTTTTTTTGAATGCACTAATCTATGGAATTACCAGTTGGATTTGAAAAATCTTTTCTGTTTTTCCTGGCTAATTTCTCGATTACTTAGGGTCTCGCAGCGTGAAACATCACAAAAGAAAATGAAACACTAAGCGAAAACGAGGTAAATATCACACGGACACAGTCGCGAATAGATGCTAGTTTTCTGTAAAAAAAATTGTATACACCGTGCCATTTTAGTCATCTTACAAAGGTGGTCCATTCAATGTATCTGACATAAAATATCTACAGGCGCGATTAAAGCTGTTACCATTAATTAAGATAATAGGTAAGAAAAGTAAATATTGCTTAGAATTATTAAACACCCTCCCTGTTAATAATGTTTACGTATCAAACGGTAGAAGATTTCTACCTATCTACCATAATACCATTACATTTCATAATTCATTCCATCTCCATAACAGGATGTTCAAAACTACATCATGCGGGTTAGTCAATGATATTTTTTTATTTTGTTATTATTCATATGTCCAAAAATGTCATTTCTTTTTTATAAATTATTACTAGTCATTGGAGACATGAAGTGGGCTGCCGTTGTAAGACGACTAAAATGTCACGGTGTATAAATAAAATAAGTAAATAAACCTCTCAACAACACATTTTACAAAAGCACTTACATTACATTAGGCCTAGAATTTCAGTCCAATATAACCCATTCTAATACACACGAACCACACAATAACCGAGGCCTCATTGACCGGAGAGTTACATGCGAGCGACGCAAAATAAATGTTACGTTATCTAAATAGGCCTTAATGTGGCCTGATGTAATATACTAGGAAATGCTGATGACGTGCGATAGCAGTGAGAGGGTTAAAAGTAGGTTTGTGGGTACTTTGATTGAGATGTGTAAATTGGACGATTTATTGGAATTTTAATTATAAATTAAATAGACTGTAATGTCTGCATAAAAAAACACTTTAATATACTTTACTTATCTTAAAAGGTTCTTAGTTATTGAACGCCACTTTGTGCGGTGCTAACTGCAACATTTCTTTTATTTTGTGTTTAATTACGGGTTTTTATAATGTTTCCCTCTTAGAGAAAAAGGATAAGGGGTTTTAGTTTTTGAACTTCCTTTTTATTAAAAATATTTTGGGGTTTTCTTACAATATAAATATTTTTTTTAAATGTGCTTATTAATTAAGGCCTGTCATATTTGATACCCAATACGCGATCATACATGACTTTATGTCCTCTAGAGGGCGCCATATTCAATTTATTGTGACGTCACATTGACCCTTCCCAGCGGATGATTAAGACGCTTTCAACGATACCTCGTTCCTCAAATCATGATAAGTAGTTTAGAAGTTATGAGGTAACAGATGAACATACATACATACCGGTCAAAAGCATAACTCTCCATTTAGCTTCGCCGTAGTCGGGTAAATAGAAATATACTCCCAAGCCTTTCTATTTGTATTTTCCGTTGTTTATGCCTCACATCGCCCTAGGACACCCCAATCAACTCTCACTGAATCAGCAGTAAGTAAATTAGACGTCAAATCGTACATTTTCAATCTATTACTATTAGTACTAACTGAGCTACTGACCTCATTTATTCTTCATATTATTATCTGATGTATTGTTATTGATATATTTAATGTATTATATTTCTATTGTGTCCATTCTATAATTGAATAATTTGGATGATTAATTTTATATTGGCGAAACTTGCTGAACTAAATTTATTTTAAACTAGCTGTGCGTCGATTTTTCTAAAATAAAAGTAGCCTAAGTTACTCCTTATTACATCAGCTGCCTGCCAGTGAAAGTCCCGTCAAAAACGGTCCAGCCATTTCAGAGATTAGCGGGAACAAAAACTTAACCCTCCTTCTGGCGCAGTCGGGTAAAAATCTATGACTATTTTTTGCAACTGTACATAACATTTTTCTTTTGTAGAATTTATAACTTGCATAGGATGGTAACCAGTTTATAAAATGCATTTCATTCATTATCTAACTAAAGTAAAATTAATGATGAAATAAAAAAATCAAGTCTCTAAAAATGCAGAACAAAGAACAATTTTTATTAATAAATCGTTCGAACAAATGAATGACTTGCCGATTCGACCCGTTCATTCATTCACTCACTTAATCTAATTACACAGTGCGCGCTTGAAACGAATGAACATAGAATGATTTGCATTTTTACACGTATTTTTTGTTCTTTGCTTCTTATTTTTATTCGTTGTTTAAAAGTTTAATTGTGAATGAATTAATGAAGATTTATTTTCTTGGAAAATGTTTCGAGCATAATGAGGGTCTGGGAGATTTTTTTGACAGTAGCAAAGTCACTTTATCTGATTTTATAATTGAGTTTTATTTATATATAGGTACAAGTTGTTTAATAAGTATTATTTTTCCTCGGTCATCTATCATCTCATCATCGTCTGCCTAGCCTTTTCTAAATATGTGAGGGTCGGCTTCAAGACTAACCAGATGCAACTGAATACTAGTATTCTACATGGACCGACTGCCTATCTGACCTCCACAACCCAGTAATTAGGTAATACGATACCCCTTGGTAAGACTGGTTTGTCAGACTTCTGGGCTTCTGACGACCCTTAACGACTGTCAAAGATCCACGGATGCCAGCCGGGACCAACGGCTTAACGTGCTTTCCGAGGCACGGACGGATCTTGGTATCTAAAGATGGTCAACCATCCACGGAACAACCGCGGCGGTCGTAGCTCAACCTGATCGATCGACCTATGCGGCTGTATTAACCCCTTATCTTATCTCAACAGCCATCTGAAAACCTGGATTTAGAGCCTTAGCATAAATAATGATGGGAAACGGAATTAACAAATTCCGATAAGAAAACTAATATAACATCACGCCTTGTTTCCTCGAAAGGTGAGGCAGAGGTGTACTTATAGTACACCCACATTCCGACAGTTATGTTATGTTTAAGTCTCGTATAATAGGGGGCGACCCCCTTTTTTCAATGTCTTGTTGGTATACATATAAGCGTGTGCTAGCTGACATATGGCAAATTTAATGTTTTTTGTGTTTCGTAATGTTAATTACCTACTACTATATAGAATCAAGTTCTTCTAACTTAACAGACAGCTGTGCTGCTGGAGGGTTTGTTGCGCCACTTCTTCCCAGCTAAAGCACTAGGAAGTGGTGAAGGGCGGGCGTTTTGGGCCACTGTCTTATGTAATTTTGTCGTTCAAAAAGAGCTGACTCTCAGCTCAGTTTGAATAAATGACTTTTGATTTTGATTTTGATTTTTTATTTTATCGCCATCAACCGGGCACAATTCCAGAATACGAGCTGCTGTTGACAAATTCCTGATAGAAAAATCCAATAATATTCAGCCTGACCGGGGAATCGAAACCAGGACCGCATAGTCGGTAGTAGCTCTTGCAACAACTAGATCAACGAGGCAGTTGAGGTTTGAAAAGTCCTTTGTCCTAAAGTAGGCCAATTCTAAGCTAACAATGTTAAGCCCATTATCACAAGAAAACACATTTCACAATTCTCCCATTTCCCATAACCCAATCCAAATTCATAAGAGAAACTTCACCATGCCCATCCGCAGCTAAACCGCTGTTAAATTTAAACAATCACACATATACAATAACATTTGATCACTCTATGGGATCGGTAACGCTTGTTACATCTAAAGGAGATTAGCCCCAAATCCCATAAAGATTGCTGGAGATGCCTCCGGATCAAAATCCCTTGTTGAGTGTGGTGCAAGACATAAGCATTGAAAGAAAATAAAGGAGATACATTTATCGTTCATTCATTCATTCATTCACGTGTTGCGGATACCCCAAGTTACATGAGACAGGCAAGAAGATGATGATGATTTATCCATTCATTCTTTTTTTCCTTTTTTTTTTTATGTTACGGCTGCTTATACATCTTCGAGAGGACCTTTGCATGAAATTACCAAGCTTAGAGACTTATACAAAAAGTCTGATATTGGTCTCACTTCACCGACCCACCCAATTCAACCTAACTCATAAATGCGGATTTCATAGATCCCAGTGTGCATCTTCACTGCTACATGCGACCTACGCATAACACTGACGTCACGCAAAACCCTGCATCGCACAAGCAGTTTTCCGCGTAAGTAGCTTAAATACAAAGTCCCGACAACCGTCCCATCAATCGTCGGGCAGTAGGTAGCCCTGACACAAAACCCATCTGGTTGGAGGATCCTCCGTTTTCTATGGATCAGTGAACTTAACACCCTGGTCATCAAACCTCTATCCCAGAAACCCCTTAACTATGAAGTACTACAAAACCGATCAACAATCACATATATACACATACACACAAACACACCACACCTCACACCACAATCATTCACTGTACATATGTTCATTCTCAGATGCACACATACGCACGATAGTAATTAATTAATTAAGGCGGAGTTTTCTGGAAAACGCTCAAAAAGGTGTTTTTTTAAAGCTGTGTATCTCTTTAACCGTAAATTATTTTGATAGCCAAAAATTTAAGGTAAATTCAAGTCTTTTTTGCATAAAGTGATGGAACTCAAAACATAATTAAACATACTTTAATGCATCAAAAAAATCATCAAAGTCACCTCTTAATTATCTTTAAAATCAATTTATCCCTTCAATAACAGTAGTAAACATAATAAAAAATATACCATAAAATTCCAAATGCCAAACTGCATCTAGTGATGGATTATTTATTATTAAATAGTTAATATCTAATTTTATGCGATTTTCTTTGCATTTTCACGACATACGCTTGCTAACTTGATATTCGAATTTATTCCAACAGATTTTAACCCGTAACAAATTGCAATAAGAACAATTATCGCTCATAACGACAATATTTAAAGTTACTAGGGCCTCAACTAATAATGAACTGAAAGTGTCAATTAGCCAAATTCTAAGCAGGCGCTGTATATAGATTGATAACGACACGCTTTTTCATTTCCCGTACATTTATTTAATGATACCTATTGATAGTTGTAACCAATATTTCAAACCCGCTGTCATCTTCACCTTGAACCATTGAAACTCAGCGGCATTCTACATTTAGTAGACAATAATCCAATTTATCTGAGGACTTGGAAGACTCGTAAATTTGCTTCAGAACTTTGTTTGAAGGCCCTAGAACTTGGCTGACCTCGTTATTGTAACTGCCGTTATAGCGCGGTTCCGCCCATTTTGAAGGAGGTAACTGAACTAATGGGATGCTCAAAGTGATGTACAAAAGGGGAATGGCCATTGTGACGTCATCGCGACCTGGTTATAGAATAAGGTCGCGATTTCTAAGAGATGTTTACAGAAACATAATTTTGAAATTCGAATGTCGAAGTGTGAATCCGCCATAATTTTGTTTTTTTTTAATTTTGTGCGGTCACTTGAGTGAGGTCCACCACCACCATCATCATCATCATCATCATCATCATCATCATCATCATCACCATCATCATCATATAAATAAAATTGGAGTGTCTGTTTGTAATATTAAAATAACCGCTTTTTGCTACATGCATCTAAATATAAATACGGTACATATACCAAAATAACATTTTTTACAATTTTTGTCTATCTGTCGGGCTGTCTGTCTGTCTGTCTGTCTGTTTGTTCGCGCTAATCTCTGAAATGGCTGGACCGTTTTTGACGGGACTTTCACTGGCAGGTAGCTGATGCAATAAGGAGTAACTTAGGCTACCTTTATTTTAGAATTTTTATTTGTTTTATTGATATATAATTAATAGAAAAAAAAAACTATTCCTCGCGGATGAAGTCGCGGGCACAGCTAGTATTATAATAAAAGAGAAAGTTTGCGAGGATGGATGGATCGATGTTTGTTACTCTTTCATCATCATCATGCAACTAACTACTGAACGGATTTAGATGAAATTTGGCACACAGATAGATTATTAACTGGAATAACACATAAGGTACTTTTTAGTACGTAATAGTAGGTTCCCACGGCATAACTCTGACCACCACAAAGGCGAAGCCGCCGCAAAAGCTAGTAAATTATAATAACACGGTAATACAAGCTTCAGGTACTATTTTACAAAACTAATTAGAATTTTATGCGAATAAAAATTGTATATTATTCCAATATAACTATTGTTTTGAATGTCACAAACATAATGTAAAATTCATATGAAAATCACATTGTTTGATTTATTGTATTTAAATGAGATGAATTACAATTTGTGCCATGTTCCGTGCTCAATTAATTTGTAGTGTAAGTAAGTATCGTTAGTATTATTATGTATGTGTGTGTAACTCCACCTTATTTAGGATTAGCCAAGTAAGCAATATATTAAGATCGTGTATGCTCAATCGATGTGAACACACAATAAATCGAGACATTATCCAGTGCACATGTCTTTCATTTACCACGACACTTCATGGCGACCCTGCCAATCAAGGTCACAAGTGAAACTTGGACGTGTGAAAACGGACTGAATAAAAAGATGTGATTAATAAATTCGGACAAACAAAATTAGTGGTTTTGTGTAGTAAAACATGTGTCAATCTACTCAAACGAAAGAAGAGACGATCATCGCGCAGACGGCTGCTGGTAATGGGAAAAATGGTGCGACAACCGACCAGGGCTACTTCAGCATCAGCACGACAAATATCCTCCTCACCCTGATCACGATCATCCTACTGGCAGCGGCATGCTATGCTATCTGTTATTTTTACAAGAAGATGCACGTTAAATGGATGGACCGGCAGATGAACCGCAGATCCTTACATCGCAGACAAACCTCGATGTATTTCAAGAAACACGCTCCCCGTGACGAAGGTGCCGAAAAACCCGTTTAAGTGAGTGTGTGAGTGTAAAAAATAAAATAAAAAGAATAACTGACTAAAAAAAAAATTCAATTGACGCGTACGGATTAGTGTTTTCTACATATGAAACTGCATAGTGTTTAACAAGAGAAAAAAAAAAACAATAACACGAAAAAAAAAACACTAACAACACGAAAATAATAACACGTTTTTACATAAATTTTACGTTTTTCAAAATTTACCCTTTAAGGCAACCGGTATTCTAGGCTTAGATTTTCTATCTACTTATGGCTGTAACATTGATTTGGCCAACAACGTGTTAGTTGTTAATAATGCGGATAAATTAATTTATTTACCTATCTCGCCTAGACCTGATATTACGTTTACTAATCATAATTGTCTTGTATTACCGGCCCGAAGTGAATCGACCCATTTTGTAGAATTAGATATTGATGCGGAAGATGATTGCGTTGTTTACTCGAGAGAGATAGAGAAAGATATTTTTTTAGCAGGAGCTATAGTCAGACCTAAAAATCGTAGGATACCGATCAGAATACTTAATATTCGAGATAAAGAAGTAATATTAGAACATTTTATTCCGGAAGTAAATTTCTTAAGCAAGTATAATATTTTTTCTTTTGATAAGACTAATGCCAATGCCAATAGGGCTGAAACTTTACTATCACTGTTAAAATTAAATCATCTTAATTCTGAAGAAAAGAGTTCTCTAGAAACAATTTGTACAAAATATTCAGACGTGTTCTTTCTGCCAGGAGATAAGCTAGCAACCACCAACGTTTACGAACAATCCATAACACTAAAACCTAACGTCAGTCCTACCTATGTTAAGCCTTACAGATTGCCTCAATCATTGAAGCCAGAGATTGATAGACAAATTAAACAAATGTTGAAGGACGACATAATAGAAGAGTCGTCAAGCGAATGGAACAGTCCTGTGTTACTCGTTCCCAAAAAGTCAGAAGGCAGTAAAAAGTGGCGTTTGGTAGTAGACTACAGAAAACTCAATGACGTAATAGTCGATGATAAGTTCCCACTACCCAACATCACCGACATTTTAGACTCACTTTCAGGATCAATGTATTACACTCATTTAGATTTAAATCAAGGTTACTATCAAGTTAAATTAAGCCCAGAAAGTCGTAAATATACTGCTTTTTCCACCAGCACAGGTCAATATCAATTAAAGCGTCTTCCTATGGGACTAAAAACTTCCTGTAGTAACTTCAGTAGAGTAATGTCTATAGCTATGTCTGGGCTGACGTATGATAAATGTTTTATTTATCTCGATGATCTAATTATTTTTGGACGAAATCTAAATTCACATAATAAAAATTTGATAGATATACTCGAAAGGTTAAGAAAAGTAAACTTAAAACTAAATCCAGACAAATGTCAATTTCTAAAAAAGGAAATATTGTATCTTGGACATTTAGTGTCTGCTGATGGAGTATTACCAGATCCAGAAAAGACAACAGTTTTACAAAATTACCCAGTACCCAAAAATGTAGATGAAGTCAAACGATTTGTAGCTTTCTGCAATTACTATCGTAAATTTGTACCATCATTTGCTGAGATAACATTACCTTTAAATCGATTGTGCAGAAAGAATATTGTTTTTAATTGGACAGCGGAATGTCAACACTTTTTCGAGATATTAAAACAAAAGTTAATAAGCCCACCCATACTTCAGTATCCAGATTTCTCAGAATCAAACGAATTCATTTTACAGACAGACGCATCAGGTACAGCTATTGGTGCAGTTCTATGTAACAATGACCTAAGACCGGTAGCATATACTAGTAGACCATTAAATAAGGCCGAATTAAATTACCCCACAATACAAAAAGAACTTACTGCTATAGTCTGGGCAGTAAAGTACTTTAGGCCGTATTTATTCGGTAGGCATTTTACTATAATGACAGATCATAAGCCACTCATTTACTTATTTGGCATGAAAGATCCCTCTAGCAGACTATTGAAGTTTCGTTTAGTTCTTGAGGAGTATGATTTTAAAATAGTATATGTGCAAGGGAAGGATAATGTAGTCGCAGATGCATTATCCAGAGTAAACGTGACTTCCAGTGAATTAAAGAGTATGAATGAGAAAAATTCGGAAGTAAATGTCATGACTAGAGCACAAAAAAGGAGAATGGATGATAAGAGTAAGAATGTATCACCGCCAATTAGTAAATACACTGACGAAGGGTCTGATCAGCCTAGAGTCGTGGAGTTACTAAGGAAGCCGAGTGATGTCGTGGAGATGATTTTGCTAGAAAAAGAAAGAATGGATAGATGTAGAAAAGATAATTTGATAAGTGCTGAAGACGACTGTCTCGCTTACATCCCTAGTAAAATGATGTTATGTGTAAACCTCAACTTTAGGGCACATTTCTCGCGAGCCGAATTTGTGACTAAGTTAGAGAAGTTTAGTAATAAAATAAAAGTAAAAGAAGTATGCATAATTAAAAATAATGAAAATGAAGAATTTATAAAAGGTTTGTGTAGTGAAATACAAACATCAAAAGAATGGACCGGTCCGAGAGTATGCATACTAAGAGGAATAGAAAGAATAGATAACGATAATGAAAAACAATGTATTTTAAATGACTATCATTTACTGCCTACCAGTGGACATGCTGGTGTCCGCAGAATGACTAACAATATCAAGAGGCGATATTTCTGGCCAGGTATCGATAAAGATGTTCTTGATTTTGTAAAAAAGAGTTCTACATGTCAGAAGACTAAATATAGTAGGTACACAAAACAGCCGATGACGATTACAACAACTGCGTCGTCAGGTTTTGAAAAAATATTTTTAGACTTGGTTGGTCCTTTAGATAAAGACGAGAATGGAAATTGTTACCTTGTTACGATTCAATGTGAATTAACTAAATTTATTGAAGCATATCCTATAACAAACAAAGAAGCCGTAACTGTTGCTAGATCAATTATACAAAATTTTGTTTTACGTTTCGGTATACCTAAAGTTATAGCTACAGATAGAGGTTCAGAGTTTGTTTCTAGCACTATGGTTGAAGTTTGCAAATTATTAAAGATAGAAAAATTAATGTCCACAGCGTACCACCATCAATCAATCGGATCACTAGAAAATGCTCATAAGCATTTAGGCGCTTTTCTAAGGACTTATTCAGGCGATAAGGGCTATGAATGGTCACACTGGATTCCGTTTTGGTGTTTCAGTTATAATAATACCGTCCACTCAGAGACGAAGTACACGCCCTTCGAACTAATTTTCGGCAGGCCGTGTAATATTCCTAATAATATTAAGAATTGTAATAGAATAGATCCATTGTATAACCCCAATGACTACTCTTTAGATTTAAGATATAGGCTACAAATAGCGTTAAAAGAAGCTAAACATAATTTAGAAATAAGCAAGGAAAACAGAAAATTAGCATATGATAAGAAATGTAATCCTGTTACTTATAATAAAGACGATTTAGTTTTAGTCAAAAATGAAGGAAGGAAGAAGTTGGATGATATTTTTGATGGCCCTTACATTGTGTTAGAGGATATGGGCCAAAATGTTAAAATTCTAAAACAAAATAAAATCGAATTGATTCATAAGGATAGGACTAAATTGTTTCATAGTTAGTATATATTTACAGTAGTAATAATTTATATTTGTATTTTCTTTTGTTTCGTTTTTTTTTGTTGTAGTAATACTATAATGTAAAAAAAAAATATGAGCTCTATATTTTTTTTTCTTGTACCCCCGGAGGTGTAGTGTAAGTAAGTATCGTTAGTATTATTATGTATGTGTGTGTAACTCCACCTTATTTAGGATTAGCCAAGTAAGCAATATATTAAGATCGTGTATGCTCAATCGATGTGAACACACAATAAATCGAGACATTATCCAGTGCACATGTCTTTCATTTACCACGACACTTCAAATTGAATGAGCGTTGGGAATGATTAATTTAATATTCTGTGTAAATTAATATTAAAACTGTAGGTACAGTACAACTGTTAGATTAATAATTACGTAGGTTTATGGTATACTAGTAGTTAGCCGCGGCTTCGTTTGTGAACATTAACACCCTAATTAACCCTGAGTTGAAAAGTTGATATTTGATAAAACATTTTAATAATACACTTTGAACTCTGTAAGCGGCATACCTTTCAATACTTAAATAATAATTCAGTGGTTATTTGTTTTTTGTCACTCAGTCTATTTTATTTTTGTTTATGGCAATGGTGCCGATGTCGACAATTCTGCCAACGTCAGATGTGTTGAGAAAACGTGCGAAGGAAAAAAAAAAAGTAAAAAAATAAAAAGTATATAAATCCGATACTATGCAGAGTGTTAAAGAAATTGCGTGTCATAGCTTCAGGGTGAGCTCAGTATCGATAAAGGAACCCGTAAAAAATAAAAAATAAATACCTTTAAAAAACTTAAAAAAAACCGAAAAGTATTCAGACGCGAGAAGTGAACGACAAAATGACAACGCGTTCGATAGTAGATAAGTAATTAAAGCATTTAACTTATTTATTAAACAAATAAAAAAAAAAATTTTTTGTTTTTTTTCCGGTTTCCTTTATCGATACTCACCCTACCCCTAAGCTATGGCACGCAATTTCTTTAACACCCTGTATAGTTACTAAAAGTTTAATGTCAATTTGTTGATAGTAGGTACAATGAAACAACAAATAAAAGTATTGTTAATCCATTTATCTTCTATATATAAAAATGAATCGCCGAAATGTATGTACGCGCATAACTTCCGAACGACTGCACCAAATTGGATGATTCTTTTTTTTATGTGTTCCTTATTGTCAGGAAAAGGTTTGTATTTAAGAATTAAAAAAAATATATATATAGATATGATCAGAATTATTTTTTACAATCTAATACAAAAATTGATTGACGGTATGTGACAGAAGACTTTGACAGATCTTTGACGAAACAATCGATCAACTGATTTGATTTTACCGGAAGAGTTATATTTCTATAACTCTTCCGGTAAAATCAAATCAGTTGATCGATTGTTTCGATCGATCTCAGTCGCGACTGGAGAAGTTCGCTGGGTCAGCTAGCATATGAATAAATATTTACATAATTGAGCGTAAACTACACTAAAATCATCATAATTTGATGTCACTGACGCGGATATGTCACTCAGTCAACGGCGAAATTCATCACAATTCAGACATTTAAAAGACCACACATACATACATAAGCTCACGCCTTCTCTTCACAGGGGTAGGCAGAAACTACAGCACGCCACCTGCAACGATGCTTAAAGACTGCTTTTGTCTCATTTGCGTTCATACATCTGGTCATACACGCAAGCCGCAAAACAGATTTAATTATAAATATAAACAAGCCGAATAATATTATAATTTTGACCAATTTTTTTTTTAATTTGCTGTTTGTAGATAAGGAGGAACCTACGTATATCGCCATTGACTCTAAAAACATATCTACATATTGCAAAAATTGTGTAACATGGGATTTATACGTCAGTTCGATGTATATTGTATCATCATCTGCCTTGCCTTTTCCAGTATTTTACTTAGAGAAACTATCTGTCTTCCACAACCCAGTAACTGGGTTATACGACAACCCTTGGTAACAGATTTACAAATGACAGTATGTATATTGTAGGCATTTTACTTTATTCTATTATATTCGGGAAACTTACAGCTAACTTAAACAGTTTTATTTAACAACTAGCTTCTGCCCGCGACTTCGTTCGTATCAAATTTCTTGCTCCCCGACCCACCCCGTCGCTCGCCTCGCCTGCCCGTGCGAGTACTTTGTTTTCGTGACTTTTTTCTCTTTGCTCGACTCCTAAGGGTTTTAGCGTGATGTTATATAGCCTTTGACCTACCTTGATAAACGGGCTATCCAACATTAAAAGAATATTCCAAATCGGACCAGTAGTTCCTGAGATTAGCACGTTCAAGCAAACAAACAAATTCTTCAGCTTTGTAATATAAATAATATATAGTATAGATATGTAACTGAAGGCCATTTACAAGTGTCCACTGATAAACACTTCACATGGAAACAACAGAAAAAAGGTCGGTACGTGAGGATTAAAAGTACTAAAGGACCAATGAATGGAATCGGAAGACCGGTTCCACCTTTAAGTCATACTGGTCAGACATACTGCCAACAGTCCCATATCCCACAATCTATAAGCCCTTAACCGACTTACAAAAGCTTAACCATAAAATAACCGCCTCTGACAACTCCTGATAGCAGCAACTTAGTTAAGTTATTACTTACTTCTACTTAACCAAGTTTAAGTTAATAACTAAGCGCTTAAAACGCCCTTCTAAAGATGTTGACACTTTAAGATGAAGGAAACTTTAACTTAAGTGTTTTAAGTTAGAGTAAAATGTCTAAGTTGAGATACGCCTATAGTTTTAAGTCTTAGGGAACTGGGATTTTGGGGATAATTTAACGTGTGTTTTGATGTTTTGGGATTAAGTGAGAGTTAAGTAATATTTTTTTTATGTTTCATGTTGATAATCGAGATTAATGTGTAGTATAGAGAAGGCAGTCGCTCCATGTAAAATACTACTACTCAGCTGCATCCGGTTAGACTAGAAGCTGACCTCAAAAAAATAGGATATTTGTGGGACAGCATCACATTTACACTCCAGGGCGGAGTCATCTGTGAATCTCCAACTGAGCAACTTTTCTTCGCATCGGCCTATGCGGGAAGTGGCGTCGCCGGGGCTTCGCCCCCTGACCGCGGTTGCTATAAGGTGGCCTGTGAATACAGGCCTCTCCTTCTGTTCACCACCAATGGGCTGTGGGAACAGTTGGGCTCACGCTGCGTGCGTGCAAACGTGAGTGGCTGCTGTTCGTGTCTCTGTGAGCGCGCCATGGCGTTGGTACACCACGCCGCCTGCTTCTCGGCATCCAGGCGGTCAGTCACCGCCACGTGAGACCCTCAGTTTCCTGGGGGAGGCCCGGCGGTTGACAACCAGCGACTGAGATGCCATTCGACGCTCCCACAGAGTACGTGTGAAGCCTCTTTAAAGATTTTCAGGTAAACTCATGTCCAGGTGCGTGATTTTTAGCAGGTGGAACGAATAGATTTGGTAGGGAAGCACTATGTCACCGATAAAAAATATACTAATAGTACTGATTAACCGTACTGATGCTTACTAGCAAATATTCAAAAATAAACAAAAGACGATCAATCAACCTCGATCACTCGAAAATAAGTACATCGATTCAAATCAATCGGCTGGTCATAAAAACGTCGCCCAGCCAATAGGAGTTGTAAGTGACAATTGTTGCAGTGATGCGACAGAATGCGCTCGACAATTGGATGTCTTGGTGTGGATTGTCAAAGTTTCAGAAATATATTTTTCATCATAAGGATACTTGTGGCTAAGTAGGAACAGCCGCGGTTTCGGCCTCGGAAAGCACGTTAAGCCGTTGTTCCCGGCTGTCATTCGTGGATCTTTGACAGTCGTTACGGGTCGTCAGAAGACCGAAAGTCTGACAACCAGTCTTACCAAGAGGTTTCGGATTATCCAGTAACTAGGTTGTGGAGGTCAGCTTGATGTAAAATACTGTTATTCAGCTGCATCCGGTAAGACTGGATGCTGACCCAAAGTCTAGGAGGCAATTAATTACTTTTTTTTTCAATCAATCAATCAATAGTCTTTATTTGTAAACATAGGTTACAACAGTGTGCAAGGTGATAGATACAATTGTCAATTACAGTTTCTCTATGTTTTGCCATTTGGCGTACAAATATACAATTATGATAGGCTTTTGCCAATTATGTAAATTAATCTATATATAAAATGAATCAGTATTTCCCCTGGTCACGGCATCACACGTGAACAGCTGGACCAATTTTGTTAATTTTCTTTTTTGTTGTTTTTGTTATTGTCAGGAGAAGGTTCTTATGAAAGAAAAAATAAGATAGTTACAAAGGACTACGTCTGACGGGTCAGCTATATTCAGTATAACAATTCAGTAGGATCAATGGCAATTTTGTTTTGTTGGTTTATTCTTGCCAAATGCTGGGTAAGGGCTATCCAAGGGACTCCTCGCCCACACTACCTCGAACCAGTTGTCGCAGTACTCGTCCAGGTCATCTCACCACCTCTTTCTGGGCTAGCCTCGGCGGTACCGTCCATCTTAAGGCACCCATTATGTGGAGATGTTAACAATATAAACAAGTATACTGGGAGATGTTATATGTTACTTACGTTAAGCTTCATAAATCTTAACTGTGATCCAATTAACGCCAGTAAGCCTCGTTTAATCATGGTGAACTCAATAAATAATCAAATAAATACTGAAACGATTGATAGATGATGGATTAATTTATTAAGGTCACGTTAACTAGAGCAGAACTACGACAAATCTGTAAAAAAAGGTTAGTCTTCCTTGTAGTACAATTTCATTCGATAGTGATAACCTTCACATGCTGCCGTGACAGGACGTTATTATAACATCATTACGTGTATAATAGACTAAATGGAAAAATACGTATTGCCGAAGCTAACCCAAAAAGTACTAATCAGAATGTGACTGAATTTATATGGGACCACTTTACAACTACAGAGGTTACATCAAGCAAAAAAAGATTTTTTCAAATCGGTTTATAAATATAAAAATTCCAAGGTAACAAACGAAAAAAGTGCATCCGATTTGAGAACCACCTCTTATTTTTGTAAAAAATATAGATAATAGTAAGATACCGAAACTTTCTGGAGGTGTTGAAGGCTATTAGCGTAGCAATATCTACAATAAAAACATTGAGCTAAAACCAAAACGTATCAGAAATCTTTGAGCACCACTCTCTAGGCCTCAAACGATATAAGCGCCGTGATTGAACAGAATTGACGCCGTGTCGCCTCGTCACAACTAATCAGCCGAGTTCGTCTGCCTGCTGGGACTATTGATACATGTAACACTTATTTATAGTGCTATACGTGTTGTATAATAGTGTCACATCTTGTACAACAATGATTTATTGTGACACTAGGGACCCGCCTCAGCTTCGCACGCTTGTTACGACTTGAGACATCGAGATTTCTGTGTAGTCTTCTATTGTTTTTGTTATAAACAGGAAAAAAATGTTTTTTTTAGGAAGGGGATAATCTCTGTAACTACCAGTTGGATTTGAAAAACTGTATTTGATAGTCCAATTCTTGAAAAGAGCCGAGTAACCAGAAAAAAAGCCAGATAAAACGAAGTTTGTCAATCGCGGGCGATGCTATAGGATATATTTTGTGTCAAAACAAGAATTTTCATGCGGACATAATCGCGGGCAGAAGCTAGTGAAATTTACACATTCACCTTCCTGAATAAATCCACTAAATGATGGTCAAAACCGCATCAAAATCCGTTGCAGAATGAAGGAGAGCAACGAGGTCACACAAACAGACAAAAATATAATATCTAAAGAAACATGTGGTATAATATTGTAACATGATGTTAAATCATAGTTTTATGTTGATGGGCATGGGGGTCTTGGGTTCGATATTAGTGGGGTCGGACAGAGTGTAAACGGTCTCCATCATTAGGCCAGGGTTTTCAAGTTATCGCCCATGATCTGGATTTCTGTGGATTTAGGACTTTATTTATATCTATGCTTGATATTAACAGTGCTTGCCGCAAAAAATAACATCAAATGCTTTTCATCATCTTCATCATTTCAGACGAAAGACGTCCACTGCTAGACACAGGCCTCCCCCAAGCTCCGCAACTTCGACTGGTTCTGTGCTTCCTGCATCCAGCGGATTCTTGCGGCCTTCACAAGGTCATTGGTCCACCTTGTGGGACGCCTTCCTACTCTACTCTCTTCAATTACTATTGAATAGACGTATTTTCGACAAAAAAAAAATCATTAGAATTAACGTTAGAACATAATATTTTATTAGGATCCATTGTTTTGGTGAATTTTAAAACTCTGCCATCAAACTTGTGGGCGAAAACTAGTTCAACAGTCGGCTAATATAAACAGGTTAGATCATAAGTGAAACTAGTTCTTGGTGTAGGCCTCTGGGTAGCAAGGAGGTGCTTATTATTATCACAACGTGACTATTATACTAGCTAGTTTTAACAGAGGCCCTAGTGTGAGTTTCATTTAAAGGCAGTGAGCGCGTTCGGCGTTCCGATTGGTCCTTCACCAATCCAGGGCCAATCGGAGCGCCGAACGCGCTCACTGCGTTTGATGGAGATGGTTAAATGAAACTCACACTAGGGCTTCTGAACACCCTAACGGCCTGGCCACGACTTTTGGCTTAGCGACATGCGGTGGTGATACCGCTCGCGCTCCCGCTACATGCGACGTTTTTTCTCGTTCACCGCCCCGCGCTTAGCTGCCGCTGATAGTGGCAAGGTCTTCATTCTTGTGCTGTCTTTTCTTAGTCGTGGCCTCGGCCACGACTAAGAAAAGACAGCACAAGAATTAGTCCACCAACATCATACTACAATCGTATTTCCACTTAATATAAAATTCTGAATATATATTGTAAAACAGCATAAACAGCCTAAAACGTTACCACGGCTTGAACACAGGCTTCTCTGTGAGAAGGAGTGGGTCATAATGCACAACGCTAAAAAGGAAAACATCGCGAGGAAACCGAGAATCAAAAATTCGAAGACATGTGACATCTACCAACCCGCACTGGGCCCACGTGGTTGATTACGACCCACTCACTCTATCATAGAGTAGACTTGTGCACTAGGAACATTATGATGTACCTCTAGCACAACCAAATTTTGCTGGGTTATGTTTAAGTCCCATGTATTAGGGGGTAAGCCTATTGTCATCAACCGGGTACAAATCCATCAGACTCCAGTCTGCTACTGAGAAATCCCAGATGTAAAAATCGATTTGCCCAACCCGGGAATTGAACCCTAAGGCGATTTACACACTATTAGACGCACCACGCGACGGGGCGCAGATAACGCGCTCCCGCACGTGATTATTTACATACAAATTTAGTAAAAATGCTGGTACAAGTACTGAGAATTAGGCTCGTTTCGCGCACCAAGGAGCGTGGTGAGTAGCAGTGTGTGATCCGCCTAAGACTTCGTGCTAGGCAGCCGCACAAGAACTGCACATTTCGCGTCTGCATCATTCCACAAAGATTGAGGAAGCCGTGCAGTACATGAAAGTGAAGACCAACTGGACTCTGAGGGTCGAAAGGTTGGAGTCGCGCCACGACATCAACTTTAAGTCATTCGTGGTACGAGTTCCAACCTACCATCTACAGTACTGCTTGAAAGAGGACTTTTGGCCGAAAGGTGTCGTATATCGACGTTTCCGAGGACGGTTACGTGACACCTCGCAGAGAAACACGACGCCGTCTACTTTTACGTGTTTAATTATAGTTTTCAGCTGGTTTATGTATTAGTTTGTTATTATTGTTTAAGATTATTTTGTGTATTTTATGTATGGGCCTTAGTTGCCTGATAATAAAATGATTATTATTATTATTGCTCAACTCTTACAAAAAAAACCAAGGCACGACATACCAAAATCAATTCCCCTGTATTGTTATTTTTCTAATCACACGCCATTAATACAGAGTACTGCAATTAATACAAGACATAGTTTATGGGACATTAAAAGCCATGGATTATGGCTTTCTACTGCGTAGGAGGGGTCAGTGACCTGTATTATTATGGTGTTCGTTATTGATGACCTCGACTTTTTCGTTAAGTGTTATTTTCTTGAAATATTTATGTTATTGTTTTATTTTTGACAATGGTATGAGAGTCGAGATAAGTGATGTGTTTCGCAACGATTTAAAATTCTTGTTGTTTATGTAATAGGCCGAAAAAAATACAATTCAAGGTCGCTTAATGAGTTATGGAACGAGCTATGCTTGGAGTCTCTCTGGGGGATATAGTCCGATGTGATCCAGCAGAGAACCAAAGTCGTCGACTTAGCTCACAGAATAAGCAAGCTTGAAGTGGTAATGGGCCTGCCATATTAGCAGCAGAACCGATAACCGTTTGGGAAGACGTCTTGACACTTCTTGAGTGGAGACCGCGAATCGGCAAAAGTAGGGTAGGTACAGACCATGGTATGGAGCGAGAGTGCATGGGAAGCCTCTGTCTGCGAATCAGTAATGCTCGCGAAGGAGCAAGCGGAGAGCGTGACCCCCGCGCCCCTAACCGCCGCAGGAGCCGTCAGGAATCCATAGCGGATTCCCGGCCACCGTAGGCGCGGGTTTGCGGACGGCAAGCAATGGGTAGCTCGCGATCCGGTAATGACCAGGTCCGGGTCGACGGCGCGTTGTGTTCAACGGGCGCCTCAAAGGGATGTCTGCGATAGTAGGACGCCAAGTTAGGTGGAGCGACGATCTTCGGAGGGTGGCAGTAGCAGCTGGATGAGAGTTGCCAGTTAATTATCAGTTTTTAAACAAAATAAATTTTAAGCAGTCTTTCCACAGGAACTCTACAACAATTTACCTACTAAAGCAAAATAAACAATCTCCACATAAAAACCTGTCAATTAGATATACTGCAATCAATTTCTTACAAAAATGTCACAATGGAAAAACCACTTTTTTACATAAAAAACATACCTAATAATCTGTCAATACATCGAATAAATTTAAGTCGCCTTTCATGTCTGTCTGTGTTACCACCTTGTTCTTCTAAACTACGCAATGGATTTTGATGTGGTTTTCACCATAATTTAAAGAATTTATTCCAGAAGGTTTGTGTACATTTTTTTTTATATTACCTACTGTTAACGTTGAGATGATGATGTATCATCTGTCTAGCCTTTTTCCAACTATGTTGGTAGGCTACCTGTCTAACCGGATGTAGCTGAATACCAGTATTTTACATGGAGCGACTGCCTATCTGACCTCCACAACCCAGTGACTGAGTAACCGATACCTCTTGGTAAGACTGGTTGTCAGACTTTCGGGCTTCTGACGACCCGTAACGACTGTCAAAGATCCACAAATGACAGCCGGGACCAACAGCTTAACGTGTTTTCCGAGGCACGGAGGGGTTTTTGGTATGTAAATGTGTTCACCCCCATCCACGGACCAACCGCGGCAAAAGTACCTTAACCTGATTGATCGACCCGTTCTGCTGTTATTACTTAGCCATAAGCCCCTATTAAGTCGCAAAACCATGTGAAGCAAGGGCGTGTCACTAGTTTTCATAAAAAAGGCAATGAAATATGAGAGTTGCTTCGACTTCTTACTTCTTAAGCTGGGATACATCTGTCGATTGTATTATAATATGAATTCGATAAATATTAATAAGTGGAAGCTATTTTTATCGATGTCGATATTTTTTTAGTGAGTTGGGAAGTTTTGCTAGTTTTGTGTCGATGTTATTATCTATATTTTAATTATATATGTATATAATATATCTATTTTAATTTTTATGTGGGCATTTAGGATAACTTCAAAGTGTCATAATATGTCCCGTTTGTTCATGAAATTGACTTCTTGTCCACATGTTGATTCGCACGTTTATCTATAATAATAAGGCATTTTTATCAAACTAGTTGAACGAATAAGGCCAATATTATTTTCTGATTAAGTACTTATTTAGTGCTTCATTGAATCGACTTATGAGCACCAAATTGTAGACCGCAGTTTAATAACCAAAGGACCTTCCAGTTGGGACCCACCGAGAAGCGTTTTTTAATTAAAATTGTCAAAAAAAAAACAAAACGTGTGAAAACGTGTTAAGTCGAGAGGCCCAGTATATTTTATTCAATTAAAACCGAAAAGGTTTTGCGAATACGGAACAAAAAAATCAGTTTTGGGGATATACGCGTTACGCATACAAAAATATGCAAAAATTTTCAAGCAGTTTTAAAATTATACGAGAATTTGACATTCAAATTAAAGTGAGGTGTCAACATGCGAACGGGCTCAGGTTCTGTAAATATAATTATTATTCGTCTATTCCAGAGTGAAATTAAACATTTTCTACTAAAATGGTGTTTTTTTTTTGTTTTTTGGTGGCCCTCACTTGACCTATTTAGCCTGGAATTAGGATAGCAATACATTGTCATGGCTTTTCCTTCCCAACTAGGTTTTTGAGTAAAAGGAAACGCAGACATGTCGGCGTTCGCCTTTATTCGTATTTTACAATGTTTACCAGGGTTTACCGCGTGACTAACATCTATACAAAGTCGATCAATGGTCGGGCAGTTGCCCAGACCCAACACGCGTCTGATCGGAGGATCCTCCCTTTTCAATAGAGGATGAGTGAACTATGAGCCTCATACCTCAATACACCGTACCTACCCATAGCACAAACAAAATTGATGGTACAGAAGGTCAGGTCCATACAACTAGCGAACACGCACGCACACAGACACGCTTCACGTACAGTGAGTGCAAGCGCACTCGCGACTTACGACGGTATTCATTTAAGATCGCTGCACTATGCATCTATAGCTGTGTGCGCGCCTGTTTTCGCTCGTTGTTTGATACCGGCCTTCTGTATCTATCTATTGTGTGCCCAAAGTTACACTGTACGTAATTAACATGTTAAGATTAATTAATTTTAATAACAAAATAATTAATAATGTTAACCGCTCATGGTTGATTTACTTGCTGTATTATTAATTAATGTAATTTATGTAGTAATTGATGTACCTAACAGTGCGATGAAACGTCATCTAGTTAAAAGCTGAGATGACTATTTATTTTCCTGCAAGACTTAGTTTATTTTTTCTTTTTAAAACTGCATTACTTCACTTACCTAATTAATTCGTAGAAAAAGATTGCTTGTAAAATTCAACTGTAAATTAGGTTTTGAAGTTGTTTGTACTGTTTATCGTGTATCTTGAAAATAATGTAGGTATGAAAACATATAAAGGCTGGTCAGTTAAAAAATATTTTACTGATGGAAAACTACTTATTAATAAGCAGCTCTCCATCACTGAAAAAAAATCGTAATCGGATCAGCAGGACTAGGCATACAACAGACACACGTACACTCACTTCAGCTTGCATAAAACTTGTATTTTAATAATTACTAAATTATTATGAAACGAAATTCTAAAAACATCGACATCTAACATCGATAACGTCCCATCACTACAGTCCTCTCCACTATGCTAATAAGAGCCGATTGATTTGCATGAAACAAATCTACTGTCAGGCAATTATTGTTATTGCCCATTAATTAAAATAAATCACTATGCGTGAGGTCTCCTTCTTTAGTTTTATTGTTAAATTATTTATTGATATTGCTATTCCGTGATTTTCTGATATTATTGAGTGGAAAATGTAAGGCTATTAAAATAACGTCCTTTAAATTTTGCACTAAAACTTCATTCAGAGCTCTCGCTCGCGTGGATGTCGAAAAATATCCCACGGGAACGTAATACCGATATTAAAAGTACCTTATGTGTTAAACCAGATTATAAACTAAACGTGTGCCGAAGAAGAAGTAACAAAAATGCCCCACTTCCGAGTGCAAAGATAAGAATCTCAAAAAATCGCTAGAAATGAGTATAAAAAAATTAAATTACATACTTCAGGTGATCATCTTTACTGGCTAGCACATAAAAAAATTGCTTTGAATATTAATTTAGGAGCAGAATACCTGTAATATTATACTAACTTCTGATTTTACTTTTAGAATAGGATTAAAAAGCAACGCAACGCAACAACACGCAGAAACGCTGTTTGCTGTATTAACTGATTTGCAATTGTTTGATAATAGGTATTATACTAGATTATTGATAACATTTTTAAAAAGTATTATTTCAAGTAACGCTTCATCATATCAGCCGAATGACGTCCACTGATGGACTCATGCCTCCCCCAAAAGGGGGGGATTTGCCATAATCGCCACGCTTGGCAGGCGGGTTGGCGATCGCAGTATGGTGGTCAAATGCATAGAGAACGCTGCTGCCCATTCTCTAGTAAGTCCCTTAGTCGCCTTCTACGACACCCACGGGAAGAAATGGGATGGTGCTATTTTTTACGTCCGGCACCACACGGAACACGAGTAACGCTTACTGATTAGATAATCTTTTCATTATGAAAAATAAATACTTACACTTACAGATGGACGGCTATTTAACAATGGCCCGGCCTCACTCAGGTGGTTAAAAACCGTACATTGGTCCGCGAACCAAACAGGTTACTATTGGTGTTTCGCTCACTAACATGAGAACAAAAGAGGTGTGCCTGCACGCGTGCTTCTAAATCGCTCCGCTCGCAGTCCTGCACTTACGTTAAGACCCTGACTTCCACTCCAGTTTTCCACTTTCACTTCCACTTTTTATGGTCATTAGAGTAGGTAATGCATGATTGAAAGTGAAATATTTTTAATTTAAGTAGTAATACTGCGCCTGAAAGACGCAATATTTGGAGCAATTTCTAAATATGATAGCCAGTAAGGACGACAATTGGAGGTATGCAATTTATTAATACTCATTTTTATCTATTTTATTAGATATTTTTCTCAGCTGTCGGTCGTGGGCTAATTTTCTATGGAAGTTGCAACTTCTCCTTTCCTCCAAATCCATTCAGCTGTTTTTGCACCAATCTGGAACAACGGTCCAGACAAGCGGACAAACATTCGTTACTACATTAAGTTGTTTTTGACGAACTGGTACCTAATACACGTAATAGTACAAAAACGAATTTGATCGCGACCTCAACTGTCAAATAATTTAAACAATTACTTTTCTATTAGTACCAGCCTTAAGGCTCATGCAGACTAGCGCGACGCGACGGTCGCGTCGCGACACTCGTAGAACAATTTCTATGAAAACTTAATGGAAATTGTTCTACAAGTATCGCGTCGCGCTATAGCATCGCGGCTGTTTGAAGAAGCCTTTAAGAAGGTCGCGCGATAAGTCAGGGGGTTGTATTTTTGTATACGTATAGATTTAAAGACAGTGCACTCTTCCTTTTCGTTTAATCTTTGTCATGTGAATAAAATAATATTTATGAACGCGGTTAAAAAATAATATGAAAAACGCCAAACCAGCCAAGTACGAGTTGCATTCGCGAAATAAGAATATCAACCACAAAAACTATTATAATTTACCATACCATTTTTCCTTCACAACAATCCAAGGGAACCCTACAAAGAATGAACAAAAAAGCACAAAAGGCGGCTATTTATAGTACACCTAAGATCTCCAGAACAATTTACCTCCTATATTAAGCATACACAAAGAAACTTCATTACTTATACCATTTTTTCCTTCTTTTGATCTCAAAGATAAGCGTTATTATTTAACTTTATTTTTTTGAGATAACGTTACAATAAATTGAGATAATCTCATCGCTACAAGGGCTAAGGAGTGTGTTTTCGCTGCCTTATCGCTGTAGTTGAAAACAGAGTTTTAGCATTAAATTGATAACGGACATGGATTTCGCATTTATCTTCGTAAATTGTATTTGTGGTAATAGACCCCTCCGTGCCTTGGAAAGCACATTAAGCCGTTCGTCTCGATTGTCATTCTTGAATTTTTGACAGTCATTACGGGTTGTCAGAAGCCCGAAAGTCTGACAGTCTTACCAAGGGGTATCGTCTTACCCAGTAACTGGGTTGTGCAGGTCAGATAGGCTGTCGCTCCATCTAAAATTAATGGCATTTAGCTGCATCCGCTTAGACTGGAAGCCGAAAAGGCTAGTTAGATGATGAGTCTCGCTTTTTTGTTAATTAACTTTTAGGTGCAAAAAAAGAGCCCGTTAATCCTTAAGTGACTTTCTGTGGAAATATTGATGGTGGTAGAAAAAAATGTAGAATGTAAAAATGTAGTTGCGAATTAGTTCGGATCAATCAGGATTTAATCGTCGGAAAATCGTAAAATCATTGAGCAAGTGTAGGAATTAATTAAGAGACAACTAGAGATCAGACAATCGGATGCATATTTACCTAAAGTTAATTTTTAGATGAAAGTATGGAAGGGGCTTAAAAAATATTTTTTGATAAAAAAGCCCCGGGATGCCAGGAACACCGGGAATGCATAACTAGTCAGGTTTATAGTATGGAAGCGACTTCTCAATTATTAGGATTGCATAGCTATTCAGACATATTTATTTAAAACTAATCGCGATGCAAATATGTGTAAGTAGAGTGTATAAAGTCTGTTACAGTGGGGGTAGTATGTGTTAGTTAAAACATTTTTTTACATTAAATCAAGATTTTTTTCAAAACAAAAGCGCGTTCCATATCAGCCAACATCGCAACTTTAGGTGAATATGCATCCGAATATCCGATCTCTGGACATAACACACCTGCAAGTATAGCTACAATTGGTATAAGTACAGTCACCAAAAGAGGTAAGTAACCAGGGTCGTCGGTGATACTTGAAGTACGAAACCGATGGATATTTTCGAATTAAATTAAATTTGATAAATGAACTGTTTATTTTCTATTAATTTATGTTAATACGAAAACATCCATTGGTTTCTTACTAAATGTAACCGTAATACGTAACACACTATTAATCCGAATGTAAGTACTATGAAGGCTATTTTTTATTTTTTTTTGGGAAGGGCATCTCGTAGTTGACCTTGAGAGGCCGTGACTACTTAACCGGGCTTTCCTGTGGGGACTAATAGTTTTTAGGCTAAGAGCCTCCAGCCAGGGCTTACAAACTAACAATTAAAACCTACAGCAACTGCGCACTGAGGGCACCCCCTGCGGGGTACGAGCCTCGGCTCAGGAAGTCACTTTCAGGGAGGGCAGCAAGTGGGGACAGGCTGGATCAATAATTTCTTTATTATTAGATCATGGGGATTTTAACTCTACTTGCTCAGCTTCGGCGCGGGCTGGCAATTCTGCGGGCAAGGGACGGTTGGGGGAGGATTCGTTTACTCGGGGTCTTCGCGAGGCGCGAGGACCTCGGCGGCGAGGTCGGAAATATGAAGGCTAGATTGAACACATGACTTTATAACTCGTCTGGTGGTTTTGAGTATTTTATAAATGGCCTACGCAAATGTCCTGCAAATCTGGTAGCTTCTTGTGACGGGTCGTTGAGCTACACGGTGACTGATACAAACATGCCGTCTGTTGGGACAGGTCAGCTCAAAGCTGCAATGGCTCTTTCTTCAAAAGGCCCTTCCAGACAATGCTCTGCATTGTTAGACTCACATAAAATTCAAATTATATAATGTTTGGAAAATAAAAGAGACCATGACCTCTGAGTTTGTTTCGGTTTTTCTTCTCAGAGAACAGTCAGCTAGGAAATGCCGGCGCCATCAAGTTTTTAAAATATTGACGTGTAAAAGTGTCTTTTAAGATCTACTTACATAAATCAACATTTCATTTCATTTCATTTCAATCATTTTGAAGGTTATTGCTAATCCATTTTTTCTTAGGTTCGAAAAAATTGTATGCTTAGCAGCGTAAACAACGCCATGACAGGTGTGGAACTGTCATGGCACTGTCATGTATTACAGAATTACCCCTCTGATTACTTATCTCTTTCGGTGATCGTTTATGAGGAGGGAGGAAAGCAAAGAGAATTAAATAAACCACTTGAGAACTGATAGACCGATTTCGTCTAGGCACAGGACTCACCACTGCGGACCGGGGGACGAAGAAAATACAGTGGTTGTGATTGTCCGATGCAACAATGTCAGGACGAATGTTGCAGAAATAGTGATTCGCAAGTCAATTTTGCAACAATAATATCGATATCGATAAAATCGACGTCCATTAATTCTACATTTTTTTAAACTATACTGACAGGGTGTTAACTGCGTGCAAACAAAACACTGACGTAACACTTCTATAAGTTAAATTCAATTAAATCAATCAGCAAATTTAATCGACTAATTTATAGTATGTGTAATAAAAATAATAGCAATGTCAATCCCTGTCGGAAAGAACAATAAATTCTCATAAACGAGATTCAAATTCTTTCAATTCCGGAATATTTCGAAACCTTTAGGTTAAAAGTATTTTTACATTTTAATGTAAAAATACTTTTTACCATTAGGAAACATCGATAATTTTATTATCATCAATTTCGACTTTGTTTTGAAGTTGTCACAACACAACAGCATAAAATTTAACACTAATAAACAAATATATAATAATAAGTAATATGTAAAAATACATATTTAAATGAAATCGGGCCTGAATAAATGTTCAAATTTAGTAGTAGTTTTTGGAAAATCATTTCTACTAACGGGTTTTATAATAATGGCAATACGACAATGCCATTATGACACAATTCTATTAAGAGACCATTGACCGACCAATGATCGACCATTATGAATTTAGCAGATTACGAACTTTTAGCAAAATGACAATGGGATCGTGTTGGAATGACGAATTTATAAAAATAGCAGACTTGGGCCCCAGTTTGGCTTGAGTCCTGCAATTACTCATAATATTATATATATATTTTACTTAACAATGAAAAGTTATGTCATCATTTTTATAGCTGGATGTTTTAGACGATTTCCCACACCATTTAATTGAACAGGAACTCATAATTGTTTTAATTTATGCAGAAATGTTTAAATAGGTATCAAAATAACCGCGTGTGCAGAGATCCAATGACTGGTCAAAACTAAAATGGCCCCTCATATTGTCATCTAACATAAGTGCAATTTCATTTATGTGTCGTGAGCCTGAGTCGCCCTTATGAGCAGTCAAGAGGCCTATATAGTCATTGTAGTACATAAATGTTGTTAGATGGGAGGGAGAGGAAGGCCAAAGAATAGAAGCATGGATTGTCTGAGGAATGATATGGAAGAGAAGGAAATGGATGATAGCGAGAGAGTTGACAGGGGAGAATGGAAGAAGAAAAAGTGTTTGCTTGATGATGAAGTATACCTACAATTACAGCGTGTCGTTGTGCTGTGGCTCGAGTGGAGTTGGACGGGATATTTAGTTAAACGATAGAGTAAAGCTATGACTGAATGTCAGCCAAGGTTAGGCTAAAGAAACCATCAGGATCTTCCAATAGCCCGTTGTGTTAAAGATATTGTCAAAGTCGCGGGAAAGTCCCAGATGAGGGACGCACGGAACCGGGAAGTATGGCAGAGACAAGGGAAGGCCTATTCCCAGCAATAGATGATTCCGGGCTAAAATGAAGGTGATGATGATAGCGTGTCCTCTCTTTAACATAAAAAAACCTTCAAAATCGACCCAAAACTAGCAACCAATTAATACACTTCCCACACTCCAAACATTACACCTCAATTTCAAACGTAAACGTTTCTAATTGTTTTAATACCGACCTTCGGGGCAAAACGGGTTCCGGGCCAAACGGATCGCAGCCCAAAACGAATCCCGACTACCCAAACAATAGCTCGCGGAGTCCCTTTGAACCATATAAATCATAGAATTAATTATTATTGGCCTACAATTGTAGCAATGTTTGTGTAAGTAACGCGGGGTTATGAATTATGTATGTGGAGTAGCGTAAGATAATATTATTTCTTGGCAGAATTCAATGAATCTTTGTTTCTAGGTTTTAGATACTAGAAAAAACTTAGATTACTTTTTACAAACTTCATCTCATCTGCCCTTTCCTAACTATTTTGGGGTCGGCTTCCAGCTAACCGGATGCAGCTGAATACAGTATTTTACATGGAGCGACTGCATATCTGACCTCCACAAACCAATTACTGGGTAACACTATTGTGTTGATCCCTATGGTAAGACTAGTTGTCAGACTTTCGGGCTTCTAAGATCCACCTTCCACCATCCTTAAAAGATCCACGAATGACAGCCGGGACCAACGGCTTAACGTACGTTCAGAGACACATACCAAGACCCCTCGTCTCGGTATGTAAAGATGGTCACCTATCCACGGACCAACCGTGGCAAGCGTAGCTTAACCTGATCGATCGACCTGTGCAGCTGTTATTTCTTAGATAAATCATATCACTTTCGAACAAAAAAAGAATTTTGCAAATCCGTCTATATATGACGGAGTTATGCCCAAATATAAATAAAAAACTTAAAAAAAAAACAACCGACTTCCAAAAAAAAGACTAAAAAGTGAAAAATACTAATTTCGGAAGGCGGTGACAAAAAATTTAAATACATATCCAAAGTCACCGCTTTCCGAAATTAAAGTTATTTTTCACTTTTTAGTCTTTTTTTTGGAAGTCGGTTGTTTTTTTTTTTTAAATAAGTTTTTATTTTTCACTTTTTAGTGGTTCACATGTGCTTACCCTTTCAATACATCATACAGTCGAACATAGAACCTCCTCCTTTTTTGAAGTCAGTTAAAAACATGGTTTTAGATTGTCCTTTACACAAATCCTACAACAACTTTATTTAGCCGTTTAAATGTCTATTTTATGTAACGTCCATTTATTTCAAACATTTTCCAACGAGACCACACAAGGAAATATAAATTAACCAAAGACCGATTGAACGAATGAATGAATGAAGTGAACATAAATCCGATTGACATTAAATTACTGACGCACGTTTCTTACATCGATGTAAGTGAGTTATTACAAACTAAATAGCTGGAATGAATATGTACCGGGAGGTCTAATTGTACATTAATATTTACAGCTGACTGTACGTGGGTAGGAGATATAAATTGTAGTGATGGGTTGTAAATGATGTTATGTTATGTTTATTTGATTTTGATGTTGAACTAAAAAACTGTCAAATTTTCCCAATTGAACATGAACGTTATGCTTATGTCATAAAGTTGAAAATCTATCAAAGAATTTTGACAGATTGGGGTAGCTTGATGTGCTGGCGCCATCCATTACATAACACAACCCCTCCACGTCTCGGAAACAAGGTCAAGCAGATGCTCCCGGCTGTCATTCGTATATCTTTGACAGTCATTACGCCCAAACGTCTGACAACCAGTCGGTCTTACCAAGAGTTATATATAGTATATACATATTTAAAACGGGTAATCAGGATTTATCGGGCTGTTGCATCTGTTTGCTGATTCGTGACCTCGTCAGCACGGGAATCCATAGTGGGCGTTAAACTTCAGGAAACGTTGAAATAAATACGCTGTAGCGTTGACTGTTCACTATTTAAATTAAACAGACACCTAAATTACTTAAACAATTAAGGATTGCAGTAATAATTAACGATTTAGAGCCAATTGGTTTGCAAGTGACGACCACGTGCAACAGCTGTCAACAATTGAACGAAGTGACACGACGTCGCCCGCCATGACAGACGCAACTCCATTCGGTGTTACCCGCTCTTAATTAAAACTACCATTTAGTTGAATTCAAATCGATTAATCGTTAAAAATAACAGAATAATGATCAATGATTAAAAAATAACAAAATAAATTACAACTCTCGAAATTAACTGATTTTCATTGTTTAATTATGTCAAGCGCCGTTATATATATATTTTGAGTAATTATAGGTATGCGTCTCTGTATTTAATTACTGTATTTTTTTCCGTTTTAATTAAAGTTAATAAACAAAAAAAAAATGCTCATGGTAAAGATATTTCATGATTGTTAAGGACGCATTTATAAGAATGTTTGATTACCCCATATTTAAAGAAAAACAGATTAAAAAATAAACTGTGTTTAAAACTTATTCTTAAGAGTTCACTACTAGTGTTAAATTAAATTCTTACTCCCAGAACACAACGTCTTGTACAGACATGTAGGTACACTTTACTGACATTGTGCAATAAATTAAATTGACCATCTGCGGTAGAAGAGATGTATTTATTAAATCGCAGGTAGGACATATTAATGACCTAGGAGAAATGACAGCAGTAATAGGTATGTATTTAGTTCAACTGCAACATATGATTGATAATCTAATATTAGAGAAATGGCAGACGTAAAAGGCACGTCAGTATTAAATTCAACCTAAAATAAATCCCATTTTGCCTTCGAAAATATTGATTGATACTCTCATAAATAATGACTCTTTTTGGAAACGTCAAATAATTCCTATTTATTTTGTAGTTGCAACCAACTTGGATGTCGTCACAGTTGGTCACAGTTTAGAACTGTGACGAACTAGATAGAACAACTGAACTGTTTACAACTGTGATACGTCAACGTTCGCATAGACGTAATATTATCGCGGCGGTATTTAGTCGCGCACTGGATCTTCAGCGCACTGCTTAATGCCGAGAGTTGAAAATCGAATAGTATGTTTTCCCGACGCTCTGAAATGCACTCTGTTGGATTCTCAGCTCAGTTAGGAACACCTAGAGTTGAAAGTCCAGTGCGCGAAAAAACCCGGCCCCGATATTCTTACGTCGGTGTGAACGTCGACTGACTCATTTGGTCGCAGACACAGATTTGAGTGGACCAGTCCAGTCAGTGGAAGCATTCGTCAGTAAACGTGTAGCTCAACTCGGAACTTTAAGTCAGGAATTGTCTCCTTGAAGGTCAAAAACCTCTTCACATACAGACAAAAAGCAAGCATTGATCGCCATGCTCAGTCATTACCTGTTGACAATTTGACACTAAAAATAACACGAAGACCAATTGAAATCGGCAAACTAGAGGTATTTTTATCAGATACGACTAAGATCAGACTGTGAACATTCGTAAAACTTCGAGATTTGCCTCTCAGGTTTTCTTTATGATGTTTTTGTCTAACTAAACAATTAAATTAGTTTAATCCGCTAGTGTGTACAAGCGCTAAAGAATCGCTGATTTCTTAGCGCCACACAGATCACGCCCTCTAACAGAATTTCTAATAAATCTTGTAACAGACCAGCGGGTGTCTTCTACTTTTGTGAGACACATCTTTTATTGTGTGTGTGTGTGTAAGGTTACACATGGGTGTGTGTACTTTAGTATAGAAAAGCTGAAAAGTTTTGTTTGTTTGAACGCGCTAATCTCTCGACCTGCAAGTCGGATTGGATAAATTGTTTTGTATTCAATAGCCCAATTCCTGAGGAAGGTTAAAGGCTACTTAATATCACGCAATAACCCATAGGAGTGGAGTAAAAAATTCAGAAAGATCGCTTAGCGAAAACATATAAGTACCACAAGCAAGCAATGCAATACGAGGCGGTGAGTCCGAATTTCCCGTGACGAAGTTGCGGCCAGTCTATACTAATAATACAGATGAAGAGTTTGTTTGAACGCGCTAATCTTTGGAACTAGCAGGCGGATTGGAAAAAATAATTTTGCATTCAAAAGATCAATTCTTGAGCAAGGTTACAAGCTATTTAACATCACGCTACGACTGTAAGAAGCCGAGCAAAAAGAAAAAAAAATCAGACAGACCGCCAGTCAGGAGTGCGGGTTGTTCAAAAGAGATACCGTGGCCCCTGGCACACAGGCAACTGAAGGAACACGGGTGTGTTTTAGTCAGTAAAAGTCTGTCACGCCCTCCTGCTCCACCAAGACCGGCAGAAGTTATTTTATGATTTCCCAACGTCAAAAAAGAAAAGAAACAGACCGCTAAGCGAAAACGTAGTACTGGTGCGGGCGAACGATAATTTTAGGCGGACAAAGTCACGAGCAGAAGCTAGTTTATAAAAGGTTACACATGTGTGAGTCTAGATAATACGTGTAGGTTTTTTTGCGAATACGGATCCCAATAAGAAAAATTATTAGGCGTAGCAAACGTTTCTTAAATTTCCGAATCCTTGAGATTGAAAACGATTCTACTTACTAAGAACTAAGTACCGAAATGGCTTAGAAACCTGAAAACTGTTATGATTTTTAATTATAATTTCATCGAGTCGTGACGATCAGGGGTCCAAGTCTGCTATTTTATAAATTCGTCATTCCAACAAGATCCCATTGTCATTTTGCTAAAAGTTCGTAATCTGCTAAATTCATAATGGCTGATCATTGGTCGTTCAATCGTCTTGTAATAGAATTGTGTTATAATGGCATGGTCGTATTGCCATTATTATAAAACCCGTTAGTAGAAATGATTTTCCAAAAACTACTACTATATTTATTCATGCCCGATTTCATTTATATATATTTTTACATATTATTTATTAGTTTATTAATGTTAAATTTTAGCAGATTACCGCCTAAGTCAGTCATTCATTTGTCATTATGTACGAGATTACCAAAAAATGCCATTTCTTTCAATGGAGTGTCAGTGGCTGACCATTGGAAAGTCATAATGACGCCATTATATTAGTAGATTACCAAACTTGTCAAAATCAACAATTGTGAAATCAATGATAAACCATTCTGACACTGTTGTAATAGCAGACTTGAGGCCCTGCTTATCTAGCAAAACTGTTCACAAAACTTGGTGATCATGTTAATTGATGCATAAAGATCACTCTTTGGAAGGTTTATATGAGACGTACAGAATCAAGTTCTTCGCTGGAGAGTTTGTTACGCCATATTTTTTTGCCAGTTTAAGCATTAGGAAGTGGTGAAGGGCGGTCGTTTTGGGGGGACTGTCTTATGTAATTTTGTCATTCACAAAATGCTCAATCTCAGCCTAGTTTAAATAAATGGCTTTTTTTATTAGAAGACATAATTCCCGTACATTTTTACAGGATTTTAAAGAGTCAAAAAAACCTAACACTTCTTGAAGTTCCCGTACAAAAATTTACTACGAAAAACTTAAATTCCGTCAAAAAGCATTAAAAACAAATTTGTTTCGGGATCCACAAAACCTAATTAGACCTTCACTGACATAAGAAGGACCAAACATTGCTTATTGATGTTTTATTTTAATTGGCTTCTGAGTTAGCAAATTAAATTATCTACCCTCAGTATAATATGACTGACGAGTACCTACCGGTGGCCGATTTATGGTCCGAAGAAAATACAGGGTGTAATTTTAATAACCGTTAACCTCATAAGGCTAATTGTACTCATCTTTATGAACAACTTTTACTATAGGCCCACGCCCGAAATCGCGAAAATAAAATCAGCTGTTCCTTACATTTTAACGAGTTATGCGAACATAAATGTAGGGAACAGCTGTTTTTAGCTATAGTCAACCTTTACTCTGATTTTTTTTTATTTACTAGACCAAAATGAGCTGTTACTATCGCTTATCTGTCATGTCGACAAAAAAAAATTCGATCGCAGCTATAATTTTAGTTTAGCAAATTAAAAATCAGAGCTTATTATGTTAACACATGGTTCAATTTCACTTGCACGTAATCCTACTAATAACATTATAAATGTGAAAGTTTGTGAAGATGTTTGGATGTTTGTTACTCAATCACGCAAAAACGGCTGAACAGATATGGATGAAATTTGGCACATATATAGTTTGTAACCTGGAATAACACATAGGATACTTTTTATCCCGGTAGTAGGTACTTTCCCGCGGGATGATTTTCGATCTCCACGCGGGCGAAGCCGCTGGCAGAACATAGTAGTGGGGAGTTTGTTGCGCCAGTTTCTACCTACTTGCCTTGTCAGTCCATTGGTCGCAAGCGTTACTGCAGAGCATGAGGTCCTGGCTTCCATTCCCGGGTTGGGCAAGGTGTTATTGGGTTTTTCCGTCTGGAATGACTGACCCTAGATTTATGCCCGTTTGATGGCAATAGGCTCGCCCCCTATTACATGGAACTTAAGCATAACTGGCGAAATGCGTGTATACTATAGTTCCACCTATGACTTTCCCTTTGGGGAATACAAGCGAGATGATTTATGTCACACTTGCTTTTGTCCGCGGCTTCGCCCGCGTGGATGTCAGTTATCGCGTAAAAAAGTAGCCGAAGTCCTTCTCCATATCCCAGGCTATATCTCTGCCAAATTTCATGACGATCGGTTCAGCGGTTTAGGCGTGAAAACGTAACAGCCAGACAGTTACTTTCGCATTTATAATATTACTAGCTGACCCAGCTAACGTTGCTTTGCCTTATAAATTATTTAGGGTGAACAACCCTTATCACATAGGGGTATGGAAAATAGATAGTAGCCGATTCTCAGACCTACTGAATACGCATATAAAATTTGGTAAAAATCGGTAAAGCCGTTTCGGAGGAGTACGGTAACTAACATTGTGACATGGAAATTTTATATAATAAGAAGTAAGGATTAGTAGGGATATGATAATAAATATTTTTGTTTTTTTTTTTTTCAGAAAATTCTGCAACATGTGCCGCATCAGGTTTTGTGCCAAAGTGCCAAAATTTTCGTGCCACAAAAGGAGTGGCGACATCTATGACATTCCCTATGCATTTTGGTTTCAAAGTTTAAGGAAGTAATGATCCTCGTTCAAGACAAGCTCTTAAAGAATGCGGATCCTGGCATCATTCCAGGGAAACTCTAGAATAAGAGAAAAAGAAGGTCAGCAATGTGAAAACTTGGCACAAGGCTGTTGCTTCATTAAGTCTGTTAATTAATATGCAATGATTAGATTTAATTGTATTTTCTAGTTTCTCTGTTCCGTGTGGTGCCGGACGTAAAAGACTAGCACCATCCCATTTCTTCCCATGGGTATCGTAGAAGGCGACTAAGGGACTTACTAGAGAATGGGCAGCAGCGTTCCCTATACATTTGACCACCATACTGCGATCGCAAACCCGCCTGCCAAGCGTGGCGATTATGGCAAATCCCCTCTTTGGGGGGAGGCTTATTTCCAGCAGTGGACGTCTTTCGGCTGACATGATGATGTATTTTCTCGATGGTCGATGCTGCACCCCATGAATGTTGAAGGAAATTCATTATACATTCTCCTGCCCTTATCCCATTTCATTTGGGGTCGTCGCAACGTGTCTTTTTCATCCCCACTTCTCTATCAGTCGTCATCTCCGTAGTCACACCCTTTCTAACCATATCATCATTCACACAGTCCATCTATCGTTCCTTAAGATCGTTTCTTCGTGGGAGAAATTAATTGTGAAGTAAATTGATGCCCTACGTCAATTTGCCGTGTTTACTGGGGCTTGTGGCTACGTAATAACAACCGCATGGATCGATCGATTAGGTTAAGCTACGCTGGGCGCGGTGGGTCCGTGAATGGGTGACCATTTTAACATATCAAGACTATTCCGTGCCTCGGAAAGCACGTTAAGCCGTTGGTCCCGGCTGTCAATCGTGGACCTTTGACAGTCTTTACGGGTCGTCAGACGCCCGAAAGTCTGATCACCAGTCCTACCAAGGGGCATCGTGTTACCCAGTAACTGGGATGTGGAGGGATAGGCAGTCGCTTCGTGTAAAATACTGGATTTTAGCTGCATCTGGTAAGACCGGATGCCGACTCCAAAATTACAGTGTGTGAGTGAGTCAGTGTAAGCGAGTGAAGAAATGAAAATATTTTACAGTGAAGCGCATGTCTGGGTTCAAACCTTCGATCTACTACTCGTAAGTCGTGGCCATGATAAGTAATTAGTGATGATTGAGGATGGAACACATAAAAGTCGACGCCTATAGCATAACTTAGAAGGCCACAAAGCAAAAGGAAAGTTACAAACATAACCCTACATACCTACCTACAAGTTGGGCTTCGTACATAATATATTGACCTAATATCGTTTTGTCCTAATATCGACGATCCATCGCGCAGTTGGGCGCCCCAGGCTCCTTATACCGTTCATTGAGCTCTGTCGGGTCAAGGGCGTTATTATAAGCAGATCCTGAACGCGGTTAGTGTTGTAATGTTATGGTAAATAATTAAAATAAAACTGGCTATAGTGTGACTTTTTTCGATTAGTTACTATGTATAAGTCATCATCGTCAGCTTACTGCTGGACATAGGCATTTCCAATTACACGACGTTCAGCTCGATTCTTGGCAACTCTCATCCAGCTGCTACCAGTCACCCTGCAAAGATCGTCGCTCCACCTAGCCTGAGGAGGTCCTATCTTACGTTTGCAGCGGTCTCCACTCAAGAACACGTTTACTCCAACGGTCATCGGTTCTACGGCTAATGTGGCCGGTCCATTGCCACTTTAGCTTGCTAATTCTGTGTGATATTTCGACAACTTTGTTCCGCTGCCGGATCACCTCGTTCCGGATTCTATCTTCCCGAATTCTTGTATGTAGAAGTATTCAGATTTAAATTACCTTCCATAGCATAATATTTAGATACATAATATTGAGCGTGGCTAAGACACCCTCGCCCAAACAAAAATTGATTGATGAATGATTTAATTATATATTTCTAGACACCCCTAGTGTAGAAATTTTTCGTCGGTTATAAAAAAATAATCTGCCTTGTCATCATAGAAACGCGTTATAACTACGCGGTCAAAATGTATGGCAGAGCAATTTGTTTTAAATTACCGAAAAATTTCAACGCAACCTGCGATCATTTTTTTGTCGTTTATTCCAAAAAAACCAAAAAGGTTCAAAATTATGGAGCAAAAAACATATCAGTCGACCAATACATGCATACGTACATAAACGCTTTAAAAATTAAGTTGACTTTAAATGCCGTATTAAGGCTCCTGCAAACAGGCAAGACGCGACAGCGTTACGAAACTCACGTGGAACAATTTCTATGAAAACTTCATGGAAATTGTTCTACACGTGTCGTGTCGCCTGTTCGAAGAATCTTTTATGGAACTATTTTCATATCGCTCTTACAAATTTCATGATAATCAAGTTTAGACTCGAGAGTGATGCTATTTAATATCGTTCGCGAATACAGACTTTGAGACATATACTTAATTTTATTGACACATTCTCCTATAAAGTAGTGAAAAGAGCTACCAATAAGCCAAATGAGAGTTGTGTATCACAAATCTATAAAGGAGGTCGGGTCAAAATGGACGCTTGATAAATAGCACGTCTTTACAACAATATTGGGTTACAAACGCGACCCTTTGTCGCCGTATTAGGGCGGAAAGCCCTCAATAGGGCCAAATTTTCCCACCTTTTCTCAAAAGATCGAGATTGAGATTACATATTGCTGCTATTACTTAAAATCGGGAGCAAATTTTTGTTTGTTGACTGAAAACGGTTGGCAAACATGTATGTCGATTCGTCAACTTGTTTATTTATGTCGTCTTCGATATTGCTGGGTATTGTTAAAATATTTTAGTATTTCGTTTTCGGGAAAATGTTTATTCTGGTGTTGTATAAATATGTGGATGATATACGGAGCAAATCTATTATGTATGCGCTGTATTTTACACAAAATATATTCATAGAGAGCATAATTATATTTTCAATGTAAACAGCAGAGAACTGTTTGATTCGTCCCTAAAGTGAGTTGAGTTGCATTAGTACTGACTAATGCGTCCACTGATTTAACAGATCTACTCAATCTGTGTGGTTCTTTCCTCAAAAGAACATTTCAGACACCAATCTACATGGTCTTCACATGATCTGACCAAGATTATGTCTGTACTTTAAAAGAGACTGTGACCTCTGAGTTTGTTTCGGCCTTTCTTCTCAGAGTAGTCAGATAGGAAACCCCAACCTCATCTAGTTTAAAAAATATGATTGACGTGTTAAAGTGTGTGTACGCATGACTACACATAAAGTTATACATTTGTGAGATCAGCGTAAACTGGAAATGTATAGCCGTGTGTACAAACCTAATGACAAAAATAAAATGATTACCTAGTTGTAAGGTATATTATAAAATCAGCGTCAGACAACATCTATCTGGCATTAACGTACTAACAACAACATTGTTGTGTTAACATTGTCTTCAAAGTTTTATTTATATTTTGTGTTTCTCTTTCTGTATCCAAATAAAAGGTTTTTTTCTTTATTTATTTTATGTTTTGACAACTGACTACTCTGAGAAAAAAGATGGAAACAAACTCAGAAGTTTCAGTCTCTTTTTAAAGTCCAGACATAATCTTGTTCAGATCATGTGGATCGGTGTCTTAAATGGTCTTTTGAGGAAAAAACCACAAAGATTGATTAGACCTGTCCAATCAGTGCACGCATCTATCAGTAATATTTTTTTATAATATTTCCTTTGTCTACCAATGTACAGAAAAATGTGGAGAATTTCATATAGCAGCGAAACTAAGTCCATAATAATAGAACATAAAATTACTATCAAACCAATAAATAACCGTGCTAAATCGTTTACAATCGACGCCTAATAAGAGCAATAAGTTCCCGCATGAAATAAGCGTTAGTCTTTGACAGATAGACTGACCAAAGTCACTAGACCTCTTAGGCCTCCAACTTTCTCTTCAAATGTATTCTGTCCTACTTACAACAGCCGTGTCAAGACAAAATGGTCGTTTTTGTACACAATGCGAACGCCTATGATATACGGTGGAGAATTTTATTTAATATCGTCTTATTGATTTATTACTTTAGTCGAGTGAGCGTTGTGTCCTATATTGGCCCAGTTTCCCCTAAATTGTGTTTAGTGACGTGTGTTTGTATGAATGTCGCCATTTTTCATTATAACTTATTGTTATTTTGATATGTAATATGAGGGGTTATGGAGCGGGTATTAGAGTTGAATGTATTGTTTTCAATTGATTGTGTCTTGTTGAAAGTAATATTAAGATTTCATAGTCGGTACCTACTATTTATTTTATATTTTACTGCTACCAATTTACAATAAGATAATCCAGTGGCAGACGCTTTACATTGTGTAAATTAATTAATAACCACTGAATCAAAAATTTTATGACATGTGACATATTCTACCAACCGGCACTGGGTTACATACTGGCCACTCGCTCTCATACCGGGGCCACACCAACGGTAAACGCCGTTGATTATCGCGATGATGGACGTTAACCGTAGGTGTAGCCACGACTTATCGCGATAATTACCGCGTTGTTTATCGCGATGATGGGTATTGACTTTGACCGTTCAAGTGTGGCCACTGAATTTATCGCTTTAATTATCGGAATCTTTACCGCGTTGTTTATCGTGATGATGGGCATTGACGTTGAGAATATTATTGGCTGATTATGCTTCATATTTTATGAAATCCCGCCTGTATTGCTATTTACCCGAAATAATATACACAAACTCAAAGCATTTATTTCAATTAAACCATTTACAGGCACTATTGAATTGCCAAAAAGTCAATCAGTTGGAAAGTTGAAGCTAGTTAACCATTAAAAAACGTAGATCTCTATGGAGAAGAACGGGCAAGAAAATCCACGGACACTTTTAAATCAAGTTGGATATATTACAAAATCTTGGGAACATTATTGTTGTTTTTTCTGTATGTGAGAACAATTTAAAAAAAAGTAAACAATTCTAAATACAAGATTAAAAATAAGCCCTGGAAGTTAGGAGATGACCAGTCTCAACCGACAGCGCCCGTTCACGAATTTGTAACGTGTTGAGACAACACTGTATATCCTTTCATACTATCCATTTCATACTAATAAACAAATGAGTGCACCAACATTTCGACAGTTGTGTTAAAGAATAAGCAGTCGTGCACTAATGTGTGAAGTACATACGTAGCAGATACTGATATGAATACTTACTTAGCAAAATGATAATGTATCAATTACAGATAATTATTTGAAGTGTCATACCGTGTATATGGTGCGTCAGAAATGGACAAGTTTTTGGGCAAAAAATATGTTTTAACTAACCCAGAAAAGTTTGAGGATTATTTTGTTTACGTAAAAACAGGTGAGTTAAATAAAATAGATACAATTTTAATACAGATGGAAAAAATAGAGACTATGTACTTGCAGTTATCTAAAGAAATACTATTTTAACCAATGCTGTGCTAAACAATATGTTTAGATGTCAAGTCTTTGTTTGATTTCATTTTTCTGAGTGTGGCTGCGCAGGGTTGATCGATAAGGGATCCAATTCTGTATAGTTATAAAGACTCCCCGCGGAATCTAACAACGTTCAAACTACGTCAATATCGTGTTTTGTAGAAACCAATGTAACGGAGAGGAATCGAAATGTCATATTCTGTATGTTCCAAGACAATTTGTCCATATTTATTAACAGATGTCGTGATCTAAGAAATTGACGTGATTTCGAAGTAAGGAATCGTTATGTGGTCATAGTGAATTAGGGCCCAGGCTTGCCGCGGTTATGCTGTGCCCATCTTTACATACCAAGACCATTCAGTCGTTGGTCCCGACTGTCATTTGTGGATCTATGACAGTCGTTACGCGTCGTCAGAAGCCTGACAATCAGTTTTACCAAGGGGTATCGTATTACCCAGTAACTGGGTTGTGGAGGTCAAATAGGCAGACGCGCCATGTAAAATACTGATGTTCACCTGCATTCGGTTAGACTGGAAGCCAACCCCAACATAGTTGGGAAAAGGCTAGGCAGATAATGATGATGCATTAGTATGGTCATCATCATCTTCATTTCAGCCGTAAGACGTCCACTGCTGGACATAGGCCTCCCCCAATTTGGGGGGCTTGCCACAATCGCCACGCTTGGCAGGCGGGTTGGCGATCGCAGTATGGTGGTAAAATGTAAGAACGCTGCTGCCTATTCTCTAGTAAGTCCCTTAGTCGCCTTCTACGACACCCACGGGAGGAGATGGGATGGTGCTATTCTTTACGTCCGGCACCACACGGAATTAGTATGGTACATAATAAAGAGCCAATTTATTTTCTTCCCAGACGATGGATACAAGCCTCGTAAAATAGCACTGGATCTAACTCAGACGCATATTCTAACCCGGAACAGTAATGGGACGTATAACTTTCAGTTCATATGCCCAGTGGCTAATAGCATCATCACGTTTACACCGGGCGTGGAGTTCGAACTTGAAAACGCTGATGGGCTAAAGGTACTTGAAAATGTAATTTTTAATTTTTGTCCTCGAGGTTCTAGTGATAAAAGCGCCGCTGCCAAACATGAGGTCCTGGAATCGATTATGGGTCGGGAAAATTGAAGTGTGCGAAGTGTAAGATCGGTGTTCGTTTGAACGATACCTACAACGTTTGTAAGAACTTAATGCGAAAGATATATGCAATGCACTTGGAAAATAGTAACTATCAAAATTATTATTTTGATCTATCGTTTTGTCTAGAATTTATGTCTATATGTATTGATCTACATTAGTTATATAAACATAATACTCCACTTGAGGTGAACACACATGAGTTTTAAAATGATATTACATTTTATAGCTGCGATCCGCGGTTTCACCCGCACAAGTCCGGAGGACCTAGGAATATCGGGATATAAAGTATCCTTTGTAGTATCCAGTATCCAGCCATTCAACCCATGTGCCAAATTTCATCCAAATCAAACGGCTGAAAAGTTAAAAACATACAAGTTTTTTTTTAAATATATCAGTATATATTAGGGGCCATAGCTCCACTAAATTATATTTGACTTACAGATGAAAATGATAATAACAATAAAAGACAACATAATGACTCATATCCAGTCAGTAACAAATTGGGAATACGAGAAGACAACCAAATACGTTCGAGAATTCTATGCAGACAAAATGATATCGGTAAGATACAGAGTATTATGCATACACTTCGTCGAGTGAGCAATCGTAGGTCACAGGTCCGAACCCTGACAAAACGCTTTACTGTGTAAATTTTTTCATCACCACTGGCCCCAAAACGGTGAACGAAAGCATCGTGAAGATGTGGCATGTTCTAGAACCAAAAATTCGAAGACATGTGGCATCTACCGACCCGCACTGGGCCCGCGTGGTGGATGGCCCACTCCCTCTCACAGAGAGGAGGCCTGTATCCCAATAGTGGAATAATTTTAAGCTGATTATGCTATACTACGAAATACCTGGGTTGTGGAGTTCCTACATGTAGCATGGTAGTATCCAGCTGCTTCAAGCTACCACTGGAAGCCGGTCCCAACATACTTAGTTGGGAACTGCCAGGGGTGCGGGTTGTTCGAAAGAGATACCGTGGCCCCTGGCACACAGGAAATTGAAGGAACACGGGTGGGTTTTAGTCAGTAAAAGACTGACACGCCCTCCTGCTGCACGCAGAGCGGGAGAAGTTATTTGATGATTTACCACACAAAAAAATATTGGAAAATGGCTAGGCAGATGATGATGGAACAGCCTCTAAATATTGTCCAAACTAACCAGTATTTAAAAATACATGTATGTACCCATAGCAAAAAGAATATCATGGATGCACGAACGAAAAAAATAGAGAAGAAACATTACGTTGTGGAAAAATAACAGAATGGAAGTTCCTTCAGTTCAGTGGTGTCAATAAAATAAGATTAATTACTTATAGTTAAGTAAATATTTTTATACTAGCTATGATATTAACATTATAAAATGTAATTAAAGAGATAAATTTTAATATCCTACTAAAATTATTTAAAATGTGAAAGTTTGGTGTTGCTTGTTTAGATGTTTGGATGTTTGTTACACAATCACGCCAAAACTGCTGAACGGATTTGGCTGAAATTTGGCACGCAGATAGTTTATAACCTGGATTAACACATATGATACTTTTTATCCCGGTAGTACGTTCCCGCGGGATAATATCCGACATCCACGCGGGCGAAACTGCAGGCAAAAGTTAGTAATACATAATTAAAGACCTTACCGAATCATTAAAAAAATTCTGTGTCCCAGTGTCACTAAATGTAGCAAGAAGACCGGGTCATTATTAGTATTTACCTGAAACAAATAAAAAACATTATTAATATTATTTTTAAAACATAAACAGTATCTTTGGATTCGTAAAAGAAACTACAATCCTTTCACAGGTTTTTTTTGTGGTGTTTTGGAGGGCGTGTCAGAGTTTTACTGACTAAAACCCACCAGTCTTTCTTCAGTTGCCTGTGTGCCAGGGCCCATGGTATCTCTTTCGAACAACTCGCACCCCTGGCAGACATCGATCGGCCCTCGCGGACCCCACCAGTTGGTGCTGACACCGCTTTGAGGCGCGCGTGGAACACAACGCGCCGTCGACCCGGGCTTGATCCTTATCAGACAGCGAGCTACCCATTACTCGCCATCCGCAAGCCCGCGCCTACTGTGGCCCGGAATCAGCCTGGGATTCCCGACGCCCAGGGATCATTTCACAGATTAATTACTGCGAAGCAAAATCAAATGTGAATTTGATTTTGCATCTCAGTAATCTTTATTGTCGTTACGATAAGGTTGCTGTTTGGTCACTGTCAGAGGTAAAATGAACTTTGAGAGCACTAAATTTACTCCACTCTTCACTCTATTATACAGAGCGTCCTACTACTGCCATATGGAGGGAAGTAACATTAAATACTGTTAGTTCATTGATATACAAAAAACCCAAGATACACCATTGCTTTGGAAAAACAACTTTAAGTCATGCGTGTAAGGTTGAAGTTGCAAAAAAAAATGTTTTATCATACCTATAACTGTAGTGACTTATAATTAAGGACAGTTTTGATTGTTACTTTTGTTCCAGACTGTGTATCTTGGGTTTTCTGTATATCAATGCTGTAGATTTAAAAAAAAAACTGAATGAAGGCTTTCTTTTTTTTTTTCAAAAAAAAAAATATCGCCTGTCTGTATGGGGGGAATCGAACTCGTTACGTGTAAAAAAAAAACCTGTAATCATACTGTACCAATCGGAAGGCTCAACCATATACATTTGTTTCCTCAAAATAACATAGCATCTAAAATAAAAAGAAAACCATGAAATCTAACATTTATTCTGGTTTCCACCCGTGCAAGAATCCACAAACGTGCTTTCCGAGGCACGGACTGGTCTTGGTTGGTAAAGATGGTCACCCATCCACGGACCAACCGCGGCAAGCGTAGCTTAACCTGATTGAGCGGCTGTAATTACTTAGCCACTAGCTTTACAATTAGGTACAAACAGTTTCTACTACTAAAATCTCAGACTTTACAAGCCAAATAATCGTGCAACATGACAATAAAGCTAAAAATCAAGTTACACTTAAGTTACACTTAAGTTAGACTTTAAGTTATCTGAACAAGGTCTATAAACGTGGTCTGCCCACGCAAGGTTTGGAGTCAAAGTTCTGGTAAACGACTTGTCTTTAATGGATTTTACAAAAGCGGTTGATGTTCTGTAAAAAGACGGGTATTTGCTGTGTGAGGTTATAGTAGTACAGTTGAGTGCACGTCGATGGTGACCTTGAGCTGGCATAGTTCGGAGTTTTAATAGAATAAAACACGAGCACCCTAATTGCGTAACACACATATATACATATATATACATAACGGCGCGTGATATTATTAAATAATGAAAATCAGTTAATTTCGAGAGTTGTAATTTATTCTGTTACTTTTTTAATCATTGGTCATTATTCTGTTATTTTTAACGATTAATCGATTTAAATTCAACTAAATGGTAATTTTAATTAAGAGCGGGTAACACCGAATGGAGTTGCGTCTGTCATGGCGGGCGACGTCGTGTCAATTCGTTCAGTTGTTAACAGCTGTTGCACGTGATGGTCACTCGCAACCCCATTGGCTCTAAATCGTTAATTATTGCTGCAATCCTTAATTGTTTAAGTCATTTAAGTGTCTGTAAAATTAAAATAATAAACAGTCAACGCTACAGCGTATTTATTTCAACGTTTCCTGAAGTTTAACGCACACTATGGATTCCCGTGCTGACGAAGTCACGAATCAGCAATCAGATGCAACAGCCCGGCCTTCCTGATATCTCGTTATACATATACAGTCTACAGTGGCGAAAGCACCATGTAACACAATTCCTACCGGCTTCCCTTCGGGGATTCGCATCGTCAACTCTATCGCTATTAAAAAATGGCACGGCAATAGTGTCACAAATATGGTTATACTACGGGTATTTAATTCATAAACGGTTATTTTTAGCTTTATATTACAAAAGAAAAAATAATTCTAAATAAACCCGTCGCCAAAACGTCGTAATCGGGAACTAAAAATCCCGTAATGATGTCACTTTAGCTCACGGTACCACTTGATATGGATGAGAGCAAGCCGCTGTACAACGAGTTATGACAGAGACAGATATAGAAAAATGCGTTGGCGAGAACGAGATGCAGGAATATTGCACATTTTATTTCATTTTCAGTTGTTCAATTTTATTGTATTGAATTCTTTATATTCTTTTATTAATTTTAGGATTATAGTAAGTATTCTTTATTGATAAGTCAGCAAGTTAAAGACGACATCGCTTCGGCTTCTCTCTTAGAAAAATTGACATCTCGCCGCTGTCAGCCTATAATGTTCCCAATGCTGGGACACAGGCGTCCTCTCTGTGTGAGCAGATGTCACATGTCTCTGAATTTTAGGTTCTAAGGCCTCAGTGCGAGTTCCATTTAACTATCTCGATCAAACGCTTTGAGCGCTCTGACAGAGAGGGAGCCTGTCTCCCAGCTGTGGAAACATTATAGGTTGATTTTTAAAGGGCTTGTCTGGGTTCGAATTTACGACCTACAATTCGTAAATCGCGGTCGTTACCACTGTGCCACCGCTGCACAGAGTAGAGATGCGCAAAATGTGACAGTAAAAAGAAATTAATGAAGTATTACTTTTCGCTTAACGAAGTAGTCCACTCATTTACTTCAGTACTTCATTTGGTTCAGCAAATTAGAACGAGACCATAACCTATGATATCGACAGTGATTTACAAGTTATGACAAATGATGCACTTCACTAATTCAGTTTTATACGTATGTCGATTTTCCTTCATACTTTATACAGGTTTAGGACTGTCTACAGCAGTCAACCTAGAAATATGAATTTAATCGAAACTATTTTTAATAAGTAAGTAGTATCTTTTTTATACTGATAGTTAGACATTTTTGTCTAGGCTGGCGTATTTAAAAATCGAAATAGCGAAAAGAAAGACCGAACTAAGTGAAGTAGAGACACATTTGAATGACTACTGATTGAATGATAAGTTTATTTTGTGATATGAAGTAGTTCAGTTCCTTCAATCGTTCGTGAACTACCCATGTCTAGCACAAAGCAACGAATTTTTCGATCGTGTGAAGTAATGGACTAGCACTAACCACCAGATACTGAGAGTGCAGATTATAATGCTTAGCTTGATTGCTTAGCTTTTGTAATATTTTATGATACAGCTTCATCGCTCAAACACAGCACAAAACATAACAATAACTCTACATCAAACAAACCCCAAATGAACCCTACAAAACTTACGTCTCAATTTGCCCATATCAGGGCACAGTGGTACAAAAACAAGTGTCGCTGGTGCACCGGGGCAAAAAAGGTGCAAAAACTCTCATGTGTGTTCAGCAAACAGTTCTATATGGGGCAAGAAAGTGAGCAGCGTCGAAGAATGAACTGCCCGCGGCGTAGGAGGGTTTGGGTCGGGCTAGAGAAGTAGCGGTTTTGGGAGTGATGGTAATTAGTTCTTAGTATTATTACTTATTCAAAATGTAAGTCCGCGTTCGCACGGGTGTAAGAATATCGCGATGGGATTTTTTCTAGCGGACCTGACAAACGTTGAGCTGGCCGAGCATCACCACCTACCAGATCCAATTGTAAATCTAAAACATCCAGGGACCCACAAAAACACATGGATTTTTTTTTATCGGTCCAGTTCTAGGAGTCCAGTGACATACACACGTGCAGAAGATTTATATATGTAAAGATACATAACATAGATAAAAATAAATAAAATTGTAGTATCTGTTTGTAATATCAAAATACCAGATTTTTACTAAATGCTAACTCATAACCAAAAGCATAAAAAATTAATAATGTGTGTCTATCTTTCTGCTTGTTCCGGCTATTCTAACCGTAACGGCTGGACCGATATTGACGAAACTTTCACTGGCATAGCTTTAATGTTTATAGTAGATGTTGTAAGGAGTAACATAGGCTTAGTCCCGGTAGCAGGTTCCCGTGGGATCATTTGCGACATTTACGCAAGCGAAGCCGCTGACAAAGCTTGTACTATATGTAATTCAATTTCCTTGGCTTATAAAATAAACGTATTTTATAAGCAAAACAAAAACCAGTGTGATCCCTAAAGTAAAACATTTATTTCAAGTCACAATTAAACCCAATATGGCTTACTAGTCTATAAAACTCATACCTCCTTTAAAAGAAACTGCATTTACGTCGTGAGTGAACAGAATGAACGAGTGAACGGAATGAACGCTCGCTGTAATAAAATAGTGGAATTAAACACACATCGCGCGGGATGGTGGGTGAGTGGGGCCACAAAAAGTGCGCCAAGATAGGATTTTGTTTCTTGGAGTAATCATATTGTAAGGCTGAGGCTACAGTAGGTAGCGTTTTGCGATGCGACTGGAAGAGCGAAACGATATAAATATGGTATGGCTACATTATAAGCGAAAATATAGCGGCATATATTCGGCGATGACGTGGCCACAGTACACATGCTACACAACAAATTAGCATGAATTAGCAATTTCGCTGATATGTTGATGTAGCCGATGCTGTGATTACAGTAATGTTGTTCCGATCGCTTAAAGAAATCAAAGATAGCTAGTAATATTTGATGTACGGTGTAGCCATATACGTGAGCATTCATTTATTTGTTTTAATCGCTCATGTGTCGCAGGTCGCGTCGCGGTCTAATGTAGCCTCAGCCTAAGTGATAATGAGACATGCCTCTTTGAGTGTTCATCATTACCTACGTTTGTTAACAGTGGTTATTTCAAACATTTTTTTTGTAACTTTTATGAATGTTTTCTTCTACGTCCAACGAATCCAAAAGGAAGATTGTCTTTAAAAGATCGCTTTTAGGTATAAACCGTCCATTGTAAAATTTCTACATTTATACACCGTGACATTTTAGTCGTCTTACAAAGGTGGACCCACTCAATGTATCCGACATAAAATACCTACAGGCGCGATTCAAAAATTGTAACCATTAATTAAGATAAATAAATAATGCTTTAGAATTATGACTAACTACTCTCTGTTAATAATGTTTACGTATCATACGGTAGAAGATTTCTACCTACCTATAATAATACCATTACATTTCATCAATCATTCCATCTAGGGTGTTCAAAACTACATCATGCGTCTTAGTGAATGATATATTTTTTAAAATTATTATTCATATGTCAAAAAATTTTTTTTTTTTTACATAAATGATTAGTATTCATTGGATACATGAAGTGGGCTGCCATTGTAAGACGACTTAAATTTCACGGTGTATATAAGGTGGCATGGACATCGATGCACAAACTGTAACCATAAATTCAGCACAGAGGTAGAAAATTTTCGTCAGTTTATCTATACTAATATTATAATGAGGTGAAATTTCTTTGTAAGTTTGTATGTTAGGGGTGATCTCCGGAACCAATTCCAAGAATTGGTCCAATTCTAAAAATTCTTTCACTTGTTGAAAGCTGTATTATTCGTGAGTGCTATACTTAGGCTAGAAATGTATAAAATTATTTCATCTATAGAAACCTACAATTTCAGGGAGTAATACTTATGGACTGTATTTTCGAAATCCACGCGGACGAAGTCGTGGGCGAAGTGCTAGTATAAAATATAAATGTTATTCCATACATTTTGAACGCGTAGGTCGGTGTGAAATTTCTATGAAATAGCAGGTTTTTTTTGATAACCTACGAAAATGTTCTCCTTTCAGAATCGTGTGCTGAATGCATAGGTTTATGGGTCCTGCCAGGGGTGCGGGTTGATCGAAAGAGATACCGTGGCCCCCTGGCACACAGGCAACTAAAGGAACACGGGCGGGTTTTAGTCGGTAAAAGTCTGAAACGCCCTCCTGCTCCACCCAGAGCGGGAGAAGTTATTTGATGATTTCCCAACCAAAAAAAGGAAAATGAATGGTAATAGGTTGCACGTCGCGTCGATGCCCTCCGCCACCTTGTATGTTATTCGTATTGTGTTCATTATAAAGTATATTCTATTCTATTCTACGATTAATTAAGAAAGCAATGATGGCTAAGTGGTAACGGCCTTGATTTACAGGTTGGTCGTGGGTAGGGTTACCAGATCCGAAAATAAGTTTTCCTGGAAAAATCCCTGCTTTAGCAATAAATTTCCTGACATTTCGGCAGCAAAAGTATCTTATTTAAAAACTCGCGGGCGGTGGGGTGTCTGACGCCGCAAGGGGCAGCGGGTACGTATTACCGGGATAAAAGTATCCTATATGTTAATCCAGGTTATAAACTATCTACGCGCCAAATTTCATCCAAATCCGTTCAGCTGTTTCTGCGTGATTTAGTAACAAACATCCAAACATCCTCACAAACTTTCACACTTATAATATTAGTAGGATTTCTTATATTCTTCTCTTTTTTTTTAATTCCTGACAATTTCCAATTTTCCCTGTTTCCCTGATAGACAGCTGAAATTCCGGACATGTCAGAAAAATTCCTGTCATATGGTAACCCTAGTCGTGGGTTCAAACACAGGCAGGCGCTTTACTTAGTGTTAATAATTTCATCACTACCGCTCTCAAAACGGTGAAGGAAAACATCGTGAGGACTGACATATCCTGGAACCATACATCGCACTGGGCCCGCGTGATAAGATTACAGCCCACACTGTCTTACCGAGAAGAGGGCTGAGTCCCAACAGTGGGACCATTATAGGCTGATTATGCTATATTACACGAACTAGTGACACACCCGTGAAAACATACCCTCCTCTTTTTAAAGTCGGTTTTTTTTAATGTTTCAAAATTCACAAGTATACGTGCCTATTCCCTAAGCACGAAGTCCGTCGTTTCGGTCGAAGTAACGGGCGTTTCCAACTCCGTATCACTTACGAACAGAAGATTAGTTTGGAGCCCGAACTAAGAATGAATGACGACGCGATTTGATAGCTGTCCCTACTCCCGATATGTTTTTGTCCGTCCAAAAAAGTTAGTTAATTAGCTGTAGGATTCACTCAGAAGTTTCGAACTACTTTCGGACGGGCCCGTATCTTCGTTGACGGAGTTGGAGAGTAGGCGCCCTGGTTTCGAACCAGTAATCTCGCAGTTACGAAGCCGATCCCTTAACCTATGGCCCATTCCAACATTACCATGTTTCCTTCTAATAAAAAAAAAATCAAATTGAATCCAATACCTGACAGTTCTTCAATAACTTTCTGATATTGGTATTGAAATTCGAATCTCCATTTCCCTTTTGTAAACCATTTCAAAACTAACCTTATTTCTTGGATGACAAGGTTGATTTTCGTGAATGAAGGGTGAAAGGTCAAGGTGAAAGGAGTCAAAAGGTCGGAAATATTAAATGAGGTTTTCAGGTACATGTAGATGTTATACTGTGAATGTGTGGCAGTGAAAATGTATGATAATTGATATACTTAACTGTTTTCTTAAAGTTTTAATTTGACTAGCGGTAAACTGGTAAGACTTCTTAGGGTAAAAATGGCAAGAAGTTTGCTGTAAAAAATCAAATATTAAGTTTAGCCAATAGACTTGCTGAGCAGGTTAAGCTACTCTTGTCGCGGTTGGTCCGTTGATGGCTGACCATCTTTTGATTAGATAAGATAAGACATTTATTTGTAGAACACGTATTTTACATGCCAAACCCCCTCCGTGCCTTGGTAAGCACGATAAGCCGTTGGTCCCGCCTGTAATTCGCGGATCTTTGACGTAGCCCAGTACCAATGGCCGGAAATAAAAATGAGCTGATCCATACATTGCGTCGAGATATGCGAACATAAATGTATGGATCAGCTCATTTTTATTTCAGGATTTCAGGGTTGATCCCATAGTAAAAGTTGTTCATAATGACGAGTAAAATGACCCTTTTAAAGGATTAAAACTAGGATAAGATTTTATCCAGCGCGCAAAATATAACCATGAATTCAGCATATCATTCTAGACCCCCAGCGTACAAATTTTTCGTCAGTAATACAAAAAAAAAAATCAGCTGCTTCATAGAAAAGTGCAATACCTACGCGGTCAAAATGAATGGAACAGCTGATTTTTTTTTTGTATTACTGACGAAAAATTTGTACGCTGGGGGTCTAGAATGATATGCTGAATTCATGGTTATATTTTGCGCGCTGGATAAAATCTTACCATGTATATTATTTAATACCAAACAATAGTCGGTATTACCAAATAGTAGTTTTACCGCGTACCCGGGTACTCGCTAAAACTTGGATTCGGCGCATCTCTACTTCTTATTATTCCCATTTTCCTTTCATAACATCGTTTTTTTTCACAAACAATCTATACTCCACGACACGCACTTGCACTAATGCACTCAAAAGCACTCACTTTCCTCCGAACACCCACCCTTCAGTGAGCCCCCTTCACTCAGCCCCACAGTCTGGTTCGGTCTAGCACGCACCGCAATTATTTTTAATCGCAATATAAGTGCAAGATATGCAACAAAAATATCACTAAATAAATCCTCCCTACTAATTTTGTTTGTATGTTTGGATGTTTGTTACCCAATCACGCAAAAACGGCTGAACGGATTTTAATAAAATTTGGCACACAGATAGTTCATAACATGTATGAAAACATAAGATACTTTTTATCCGGGTATTACATTCCCGTGGGATAATTTCCGACATCAACGCGTACGAAGCCGCGGGCAAAAGCTAGTACAAAATAAGTATTGATACGAACATCGGTATAGTTAAAACACCAAACCAGCTGAAGGTTCCGTAGTGATTATTACACTTCCACTTTTGTTTTCTTGCAAGTTTATGCCGCGGAAAGAGTATTAGTTCAGTAGACAAGTTCCTCCAACTTATCAGACAGCTGTGCTGCTGGGGAGTTTGTTGCGCCACTTCTTGTTCCCAGTTAAAGCACTAGGAAGTGGTGAGGGGCGGGCGTTTTGGGAGACTGTGTTTTGTCATTTTGGCATTCCATAACGTCTGATACTCAGCCTAATTTGAATAAATGACTTGTGTGTGTGTTATGGGTCGTCAGAAGCCCGAAAGTCTGACAACCAGTCTTACCAAGGGGTATAGTGTTATCCAGCTACTGGATTGTGGAGGTCAGATACGCAGTCGCTCCGTACATGTCTGGTATTTAGCTGCATCTGGTTAGACTGCAAGCAAACTGGAAGCGTGTCTGTCTGCCCAGAATGCACAAGACGTAAACAAGTTTATTGTGGACGCTATTTTAATTTTAATGCAGGTCCTGCAGGTCCGGTAAACGTAAACGATAATACTCATATTTTACAAAAAAAAACACGATTGGTTTAGTAAGATTCTACACACCTTTCTAATCCAATCATGAGGCTGATGGCCGAAAATTGATGGACGCTCCCAAATCAGAAGGGTTATTTATTTTTACCACAGAACCCTAAAACCATTAATGCGGAGGTTTATAATTTATCCCCGTCTAGCTATTAATGCGGATTTGAGCTCGTGATTTTAATAATTAAATCATCGATATATCGGCAAAAACATTTTATGTCCGCTTTCGGCTTAATCAGGTCATTTTAATAACGCTACTGGATGGTTTTTATCCCGCGTGGTGGATTACGGCCCACTCCCTCTCGAGAGGCCTGAGTCCCAGCTGTGAGAACATTAGGCTGATTATGTACAGTACAACAGACAGGCTTTTTAAACCTATACATAAATTTATTGTTATGTATAGGTTTAAAAAGATATAGGTTTATTTATGTAGTGCAGGACATATTGTTAGAAAAAGATATGGCAGATGGAGTAAAGCTGTGACCGAATGATAGTCAAGGTCAGGCCAAAGAAACCAGGGCCGTCCAAAAGCGAGTTGGGTTCATGATATCGTCAAAGTCGCGGGAAGCACCTGGATGCGTCTGGAGGCGTCTCTCACGCATGGAACCCAGAAGTATGGCGGAAAAAGGGGGACGCCTATACTCAGCAATGGGTGATTCGGGGCTGAGATGATGGCGTTGATGATGAAGTGCGTAAGTTGTTACAGCATGCACATCGCACAGTACAACTTTTTTCTTAAGGTCCTTCGGGAATAATCGTATTTCCGAATACAAACGACCTTTCCTCCCATTTTTTAAATAAATTACAACAAGTTAAAAGAGTATTACCAACTCTATATTCTTCCAAGTCGATTGAAACCGTCCGGTCAGCTCCAAGCGCTAAGAACAACTGATAGAAATCCCGAGGACTGACGAAACACAACGTTTGCCGAGAGACATTAAGAAAATTATTGTACAGTGTGTTATAACCAGAGGTCGGAGTAGGTAGATTGATTTAAGGTCGTTGACTTCAAACGTAGAGGATAATCTGGATATGCCTCCAAAATACCAGAACTTTATCACGAATTTGTGTTTAAGGTGAAAAACGTTTTAATAATATCAATCTACGCTACCAGTGTTAGCTAATGGTGAAAGAAATCAGTATTTTATTTTATTCCATAATTCCAATTCCGGAACTTTTTCCGGTACTTCCCGCACATTATGGATAAAATGGCATGTCCATATTATAATATCTTGATGCAAGTACATAAAATCAATCTACCTACTCCGACCTCTGGTTGTAAAGCTACTAGGCCCGGGATACACGAGGCTAGTTTTTCAAAGCTTACGATAGCAAGCTAGAACCAGTTGCGGTCGCAGCCAGACTTTAGGGGGCTCACAGACAAAGACTACCTACACATTAATAAGAAAAAGTATTATATTTTCGAAAAATTACTAATGTATGCTTTACGTTTACGGCTTTGGGGGGTTATGACCCCTAGGACGCCCCCCCTCGGACCGCGCCTGGCTAGAACCTCTGTATACTATCCTGGCTTGCTGTCCTAGCTTAATAGATAACAGCTTTCGTAGATAAAGACCATTCGACTGAAACATTTTTTGCTCGTTATCATATTTTGGGCCGACTGTACTATATTGCTATCGACACGTTAGAAGGAAGAAGAACTGAATCTGAAGTCTGGTATTAGATAGCTTTTTGATTGGCTTTTTGCAAGTCATATTTTGCTGTCATTTTTCGAAGAGTTCCGTTGTCTATCTCCGAAACGCATCCTCAGAACTATATGAAATTTAAATGGGACCATTTCGGAATAAACCCCTTTCGAAAGAAAAATAATTTTGCAAATCCGTCTATTTATGACGGAGTTATGCCCGAGCATTGAAAAAAATATATATAAACATGTCGAATTGATAACCTCCTTCTTTTTGAAGTCGGTTAAAAAAGAAACGGAATGGATTTTTATACGGAGAAGGAGTGCAGAAAGCTAAGTATTTTTCTATGATAATGCATTTAAAAAAAAGAACTAAATAAATTATGGTCCAATTTCGACCACTGGCCAATCACTCAAAATCAAAATCAAAATCAAAAGTCATTTATTCAAATTAGGCTGAGAATTAGCACTTTTCGAACGTCAAAGTACATGAGATAGTCCCCCAAAACGCCCACCCTTCACTTCTTCACTAGTCCGCTATATCGATTCACGTCTACATCTAGCATTTGGTAACAAGAATCAATTAGTATTTCAGTACCAACATGTCCTGATAAGTCCCGTTCAATTAGAGCTTACATTTCGTACAATTTGCACAAGAAAGAGATAACTAGCCGACATGTTGACAGCAAGTTATGTTCCACAAATCTAGATAAGAAACTTGAATTGGTTTAAAGGTGTGTCTATACGAGCATTCGTGTAATAGCAATTTGGCTACGTGCATCTGAGCAAAATCAATATACCTAGCCTTTTCTTTAATTATGTTGAGTTCGGTGTCCAGTCTAATTGGATTCACCAGTATTTTACATGGAGCGACTTCCACAACCCAGTTACTGGGTAATACCATACTTCTTGGTAAGACTGGTTGTCAGACTTTCGGGCTTCTAACTACCCGTAACGACTGTCAAAGATCCACGAATGACAGCCGGGACCAACGACTTGACGTTGTTTCTGAGGCACAGGGGTCTCGGTTTGTAAAGATGGTCACTCATTTACGGACCAACCGCGGCAAACGTAGCTTAAACTGATGGATCGATCCGTGCGGCTGTCATTACTAACCCACGAGGCCCCTCTATCTACGGAACATAGGTACTTATTGCCCATTATTTTGGTTGTAAAAGTAACTTTGAAAACATGTGATATCTACTAACGCGCACTGGGCCTGCGTGAGCCTATGTCTCAGCAGTGGGAAATTTATAAGCATAATAAGCATAAATAACTAACTTATTGGTAAAATGGTAATGGTTCTGAGTACGTGGTGTGTCTAATGAAATCTAAACACGAAATGGCCCACATTTTGGTAAACAATGCGCACACTTGCGTTCTATGCAATCATGCATTTTCGCTGAGTGTAGGTACGATTAATACTCGAACAAACAACAATCAAATAACCGGCTTTTCATTGAAGTTTTTTTTACTAAAAACAAAACAAAAAGTCATGTCAATCACTCTCCGAATAACTGGCTGATATGAAACAATACAATATTGGTGGATAACCTCTCTGCTCCCTTTCCCCCCTCTATTCCCTAAGGCCACGGAAACACACGAGAGCCCCCGAGATCCTACGAAGTACGCATACGAATTCTTCGTTCTTTTCACAGAGTGTTTTTTCTTTTATTTGATTCTTGCGTTATGTTATGGAATTGAGAATATTATATTAGATCGAAGATTGCGAGGTGTTCTCGGTTTGAGGAAAAAGAATAGTAGGTTGGCAATATTGATCTAGCTACGTTAATTTTTATCAGACTGCGCCATCATACGCCATCATTCATAAACTGCTAAAAATCGGGAAGGGATTTATTTAGACTAGTGGTCGAGTGATCGAAATTAGAACACATTTTATTTGAATTTGAAGTTTGGACGTTCTAAATGACACTAACTTCGGTTCTATTCTGCAAAAATCTCAGCGTGATAACTTGGGTGAAGTGAGCTTAAAGTGAGCTGTCATTAGTATTAATCTTTAGTGCCAGATAGAATGAGAGCTCACTTCTCTGAAGTTCTCACGGGGAGATTTTAACTGAATAGATCGGGCTAAATATTTGTCATTCTGTAAGACTATAGACATTAAAGGCAAATAATAACAATCTCTTCTCAGTTTGACCACAGACGTGTGACAAAGATAGTGTGAGTGTGTCAAACGCATGGTAGTGTGTGTAATGTTTTTTTTTATTAATTCAATATACATTCAGTCCAAAACATTATTATGTAAAATACTAGCTTTGTGCACTCCTCCATATAAACTTAAACTGTGCTCTCGCCCCTCTATTTTCTTCAACTTTTTAACTTCGTAGTAGCAAATCAAAACAAGCAAATAGACACGAGGTTGAAACGCATTTTCACGTATTGACACACGGCTTTTAGCCATGTTTGTTTAGTCACAAACAAACACACTTTAATGTATCTATTCATAGTTTCAGGTAGGTTTGGGTAAGTGGGGGTTGTTGACCTTACCCTGCCTTACCTCGATTGTGGATGTGTTTCGAAATTTTGATGAGATTGGCCCTCCGAATGCTTTGGAGGGGTTAACTAGAATCAACTTTTTGACCGACTCTTTGACAGTTGAAGATTGCCTATAAATGGTTTAATTACCTATTAGATATTAATTCATTTTATTGCAGGCAAACTCCATTACTTTCAATTAAATTAAAAACTTTAAATTAATTTAAATAAAAATGTATTGTCTTCGAAACAGAATCAGTATATAAAATTCCAGCTCCATAGGATAAAAGAAAGTGGTTTTAGTTCAACTTGCAAGATTTAACCCAAACAAACATAACAAAGTTAAATTAAAAAAAAACACACATACCTACACAGTAAAATAATACTCGAAACATTCAATCAAACAAAATTTAAAAAACGCTTTGAGTTTCCTTTTTCAGTTTGAACATTGAAAAAACACCCCTTAAAAACGCAACTAAAAAAGCAAATAATAATTTAAAAAAAGCGTGGGGTGCTTGATATTAATTGATTATAAAAATACCTCAAAAAGCACCCCACGCTTTTTTGAAATTATTTTCTGCTTTTTTAGTTTTAGTTTAGTTTTAAAGCGTGTTTTTTAGATTTTAATCTATTATTTATTTACATTGAGGTCATAGCTCAAGTAAGCGGATTTCGATTTCAAGAAATCTATTTCTCAAAGAAACAAAATACGTAGTCCACATAATTTAAAATTAAATTAGGTAATAAACATAAAGGTCATTCGCTCTATCGAGTACATACATCGAGTAATGAATTATTGTTGTTGATGAGCCAAATGCAACTTCAAACAATTTATTTTTAATTCTCTGCTGCAGAATATTTTTTTTTCTTAAAATTAAGAAGTAGGTAATAGTTACGAGATTCATCATCATCTGCCTAGCCTTTTCCCAATTACGTCGGGGTCGGCTTCCAGTCTAACCGGATGCAGCTGAATACCAGTTTTTTACATGGAGCGACTGCCTATCTGACCTCTACAACCCAGTTACTGGGTAATACGATACGCCTTGGTCAGACTGGTTGTCAGACTTTCGGGCTTCTGACAACCCGTAACGACTGTCAAAGATCCACAAATGACAGTCGGGACCAACGGCTTAACGTGCTTTCCGAGGCACGGAGGGGTCTTGGTATGTAAAGATGGTCAACCATCCACGGACCAACCGCGGCAAAGGTAGCTTAACCTGATCGATAGACCCGTGCGGCTAATTTTACTTGGCAACAAGCCCCTTGTAATAGGTACGACTAGAAAATACCGAACAATAACAAAAACACGTATACAAAACTTCGCGATTTCTGGTATTATGTAAGCAAAACAAATGGAAACCCAATAGATTAGGTTTCAGAGCCAATAAACAGTCCAATTGGGACCAGCAAGAATTTATAAGTCAAACAGAAAACTAGTGAGAACTACTAAGTTTTTGATATGACAAGACAGCGAAGTTAGTCGTTTTTCTTGTAAAAGCTAATATAATAATTCTATTAGTAATGTCACTGAAACGTGGTCGCTCACAGTGGGTTTCATAAGAAGGCTAAAAGTCGCCCAAAGGGCAATGGAGAGAGCTATGCTTGGAGCTTCCCAACGCGATCGAATCAGAACTAAAGCCCGACTGACTTAGCCCGAAGAATGTTCGGTTGCACGCAATGACTGTGGCTTAATTCTCTTTGGTTGCACGATACCAGGGGACCGAGTCTGCAATTTTTATAAATTCGTCATTCCAACACGATCCTATTGTCATTTTTGCTAAAAGTTCGTAATCTGCTAAATTCATAATGGTCGATCATTGGTCGGTCAATGGTCTCGTAATAGAATTGTGTTATAATGGCATTGCCGGATTGCCATTATTATAAAACCCGTTAGTAGAAATTATTTTCCAAAAACGACTACTAAATTTGAACATTTATGCATGCCCGATTTCATTTAGGTACATTTATTTGTATTATGTCAGTATGTACGAGATTACCAATAAATACCATTTCTTTCAATGGAGTGTCAGTGGCTGACCATTGGAAAGTCATAATGACGCCATTATATTAGTAGATTACCAAAGTTGTCAAAATCAACAATTATGAAATCAATGATAGACCATTCTGACACTATTGTAATAGCAGACTTGAGGCCCAGGTGGTAATCTTTTTCTTAATTACTTCTTCGGGAGATAAATGGGCACTTTTCCCACTGACAGCGATGCGGACGAATTCTTTGATGCCCAGTGAGCTCTTACCTTTTTTACTTTATAAACCGTGACATTTTAGTCGTCTTACAACGGCAGCCCACTTCATGTACCCAATGACTGCTATCTACTACCATTCATATTTTTTTTTTATTTGCATAATCAAAAACATGAAAATATCACTAAGACGAATGACGTAGTTTGAAACACCCTGTAATGGAGATGGAATTAATGATGGAATGTAATGGTAGGTAGGTAGATGTCTCCTACCGTTTGATACGTAAACATTATTAACAGGGAGGGTGTTTCATAATTCTGAAGCATTCATTATTTTTCTTTGTATCTGTTATCTTAATTAATGGTAACAATGTTTTAATCGCGCCTAGAGGTATGTTATGACGGATACATTGAGTGGACCATCTTTGTAAGACGACTAAAATGTCACGGTGTATAGTTGTTCATAATGTCTAATTATGTAATTTAACTGTATTTAAAAACATGTCGAATTGATAACCTCCTTTATGAAGTCGGTTAAAAATAGCCTATTACAGACTAGAAACTCTCCTCGTGTAATCGAGCTGTTCGGATAGCGGACTCCATCGGTTTGTGTACAAACAGCCAGGCATTAATAACGAGGTCAAGCCTGTAATTATTTTCACGGCGGTCATAGTTTGTTGTGATTATTATCGATGGGATAAATGAGAACGTGATAGGTACTTATTGTAATCTATAAGGAGATAATTATGTATAGGAAACTTCTAGCATAGGTGTCAATATGACAGATAATATCAGAAATGACGAAACTTACGTAAGGGTAATTTACGTACGGGTAACTTACGTAACGGTTATACTTCTGCATAATCCTTCGGAGATTTCTTTGATGTTATGTTAATTAAATTTAGACCAATATTTTATTAATTCATTTGATTATAAAGTCTGTGACATGTAAACATGTAATAATACAACGTGTAACGGAAAGGGTATATACATACCAAGGGCACGGTTTCTTTGGATGATATCAAATGATATTGGAAGGGTTTTTTAATCCCATCTCTACATGTTCGGAAGTTATGAGAATTATTAATAAATTGATACCAAAAACCGGACTTTTCAAATTGAAATAAACACATCACTCGGAAGAGATTTATCGTGATATTGGCAAGTAACGTGGAAAGCAATTGACCTACGTAGTGCGGTGACACGTTTGTTATGATTTGAATTTAAGAAACATAATGAAACCGAAAATTTGGTGTCAATTCTTAGAGTATTTTATTTTGAGGTGAAACTATGTGTATTGATTCTATACCAACTTGTTATCTTTACTCCTTAAGGATAGCAATAGGGTTTCTGTTACGCCCTGTATAAATATTTGCACACCGTACTAGGTAATGAATAATGATACAGAGGACTTTTTATTCAAAAGTCATATATTCAAATTAGGCTGAGAATCAGCACTTTTCGAACGTCAAAATACATAAGACAGTCCCCCAAAACGCCCACCCTTCACACTTCCTAGTGCTTTAGCTGGGAATAAGAAGTGGCGGAACAAACTCCCCAGCAGCACAGCTGTCTGTTTAGTCGGAAAGACTTGATTCTATACATACATAGGCAAAGTAATAAACATTACGAGACCAAGAACATTAATTAAATAATTAGTCAAAATGTCAGCTAGCCATAGCAATAAAATGAAACTGTTGAGGCCAGATAAAGCATAAAACAACTCATCATAAAAAATATTGTAATGAGTAGATCATGATAATAACTAATGACATAATAGATAATAATAAAAAAAATACTTCGAAAGGCAAGAAAAAACAATAAAATAATTATATGAACCCATATAACCTGTCACTAGATACGCCAATCTGGAGAAAGAACATAAACAGCGACTTGAGTTAATCACAGCGACCAACTATTATTGTCATTTAAATACTCGTATTTATTTGAAACAGCTGTTTGTTACCCACCTGTACTATGCGAAAAAAAAAATTTGATTTGATTTATGTTATTAACCAACCAAATACTGTGGCACTGTAGTTTGTTCAAGGATTGCCAAGGTACTTCGTTGCAGACACCAATAAAAAACAAATTAAATCTAGATTTAAAAAAATACGGTATTTCTCATAAGAATCTTGTAACTCGAATACCTTTTCAAGCGATAAAATCGATTGAAATCGCCCGAATCCTGAACAAGGGAAAGTAAGCCCGAATTAACTCGATAATGAGCGTCAATCAGTCCCTTTAAGCAAGAAAATCCTGATTAAACGAGTGAGATCACAGAATCGCAGGATCACAGGATACAGGAGAGATGTAATCCTGTTATCACATCGAACCAGAGCGCACAAATAACATAAAACGGGCTAAAACATTGAAAATCATTAAACCACTTTTCAAAACCTGAGATATTGGCGATATAACCTTAGGCATTAATTCCAATTTATTACTTGAAAACACCACCCAAAAATACACCCTAAAACCTAGAAGTTAAAGTTGGATTTGTTTTGATAGGATTGGGGTCGTTGAATACCAAATTTACAACTACCGTCATAAGTAAAATGTCTTAAGGAATGAGATATGGGGTCTATCTTTATTCATTCTGACACACCGCATCGGATCGGTCGTAATATTTGTCAGAATGTGGTTTATGGAGCTAAGAGGGGCCGTTTTAAACTTTTGTGACTACTTTCATGGGCAATTTGACATAATTTCCTCGTTCTTATACCTACTTCTTACCAATTCCTTAAAGTAGGCTTTCGTTTTAGGATTTTCTTTTCAGTGAAAACCTCTTCATGCGCACTGTGCGCTCTTTTTAACAGTGAATCTCGTAGTCCGTTGTTTCGGCCGAAGTTACGGTCGTTTCCTACTCAGTATCACTTACGGATTAGTTCGGTTTCCGAACTAGGAATGAATGACTACACGACTTGACAGTTGTACCTACGCACGATGTATTTTCGACCCGTTCTAAAAATTGAATTTGACACTTTGTTTTGACGGGTCAACTTCTTTCGGACGGGCCGGTATCATCGTTGACGGATTATGATGATGATGATGGGGACTCCCTTTTCTGCACTTAGAATCTTATTCGGTACGGGATGCTGGCTAACAAAGCCCGCCCATAAGCACAGAATCTTCCTGGGAGCTTCACAGGCTTCGCGGAATGACCTCATTGTTCCGAGGATTTCTTCACGTTGAGAAGCCACGGCCTAGAATTCCAGGATGATGTGAGTGGCTGATTCCTTGGCGTCAGGGCAGCCCGTGCAGTTGACGGACTTAGAGAGTAGACCCCATGAACTGTGATTCTCGGGTCGGGTACGCGGGCGTTTTGGGGGGACTGTCTTATGTAATTTTGACGTTCAAAAAGTGCTGACTCTCAGCCTAATTTGAATAAATGACTTTTTGATTTTTTTGATTTGATTTGATTGTATAGGCTCCAATCGGTAGGTGACGCTGAATCGCGTATACTCGGCGCTGGATCGAGTATACTCGGCTTTAGTCTTAATCTTTTTTATAGAAAAAGTGCTTCTCAATGTTGAAACTTTTGTCATCAGGATTTTATGGTTGACAGCTTTCAAAGCTCGAAGAAGCAAGCAAGCCTTTAAAAATATTTTGACATGTTTACAAAAGAAAAATCGTTTTCACTTTCGAACAAATTCATCTATTTTCGCTGAGTTACCACTTAACTTCCACTCAAAATATTTTAAAACCCTTTTAAAATGAGACTGACAACAACAAACCATTATTTTGCCAAAAAATAGCGGGCCCTATTCTCAAAACCGCTCGAGAACTTTCCGAACGGAAAATTGTCGAGTACATTGCGCATGAAATAATAAAACTGATTTCGTAACCTAAACAAGAGTATGGTAACAAACCGTAAGTAATTACGAGAATAATAATTATTAATAGTCGATCAGAGGAGCATTAAGTTCCCCCTTCTGTCTCCTAATTGCAGTTCGGAACAACAATGGCCGGCGGAGCAAATGGTTCGAAAAATTACGCACTATTGTACAGGCGTTACTTTCTTGGGACCCTATGTAGAAACGACTCGATAATGTATCCGGTGGCGTCTTGTCGAATGGTTTTAAATACTATTGTATTTTGTAGTCAACCAAACTAATAACTAGTGTGTACTTATTATTATTTTATTTAACAGACATAACAGATATAGAGTAAATTATTTAGATTTGCTTACAAAATAATTTAAAATTTTGAGCAAAATGTCTCCGCTTTAATAAATAGAAAAAAACTTTAACAAATTGTGGTCTTTTGTTATTTTGGAATAAAAATGTAATGATCTGTAATGATCAAATTGATATTTAGACATCATTAATTCTACTTGAAAACCAACCGACATATATTTATATATTTATACATAGGTGAACCAACAGCTATTATAGATGGATAACAAATTTATATGAAATATTAGCAAAGCCAATTATTATTATTATTATATATTGAAATTATAATAATTTCTACCTATTTTGAGAATAACACCCACGACTTAGCATTGTTAATTGCACGACACAGATGGGGCCAAGAATTCATCAATGGGGATTCACTCAAGACAAAGCAAAATATGCTTTAAAATCACCGTCACAAAGTTAACTTTCCTTTACATGTACAAAATCAGTGTAAATTACTTGACAGACAAATAGCAAAGTCGAGTGTTTACGGAACAGCGAAATTAGAGAAATGTTAAAAGATCAGTTATGAGAATGAGAGTTTAAATATAATTGTGGAAACTGGAAAATGGGACTACAATTCGGTAGGCATGATTAAATTGTAAATTAAAGGAACGGGCCTTTGAGCAATTAGTGTTCTGTTTAAACGAAAAGCCATTGAGTCTATTAGTACTTAGTACAGGGATGGCGAACTCCTAAACGTCTACGTGTAATTTTTTCCATAAAAATGGCCATGACGTGCCACAATCTTGACTTAGTGACTGCTGGAAAAAAGTAAATACTTTCACTAAAATAGGTTCTTTTCACTTGATAATCTCTTTACTTGAAAATAGAAATAGACTTTAACCATCTTTATACAGTGGGGGGATTGTGGCTAAGTAATGGCAGCCGAACGGGTCGATCGATCAGGTTAAGCTACGCTTGCTGCGGTTGGTCCGTAGATGGGTGACCATCTTTCAAGACCCTCAGTGCCTCGGAAAGTACGTTAAGCCGTTTGTTCCGGCTTTCAATCGTGGATTTTTGATTTTTTTCGCAGGTGTTACGGGTCGTCAGAAGCCCGAAAGTCTGACAACCAGTCTTAACAAGGGGTATTGTGTTACCCAGTAACTGGGTACGATACCAAGTGGTTATCTATTTCTTAATTAGTTCTACAGGAGATAAATAGGAATAGGAAACTTCTAGCATAGGTGTTAATATGACAGATAATATCAGAAATGACGAAACTTACGTAAGGGTAACTTACGTACGTGTAACTTACGTACCGGTTATACTTCTGCATAATCCTTCGGAGATTTCTTTGATGTTATGTTAATTAAATTTAGACCAATATTTTATTAATTCATTTGATTTGGTATTGTGGCAGTCAGATAGGCAGTCGCTTCATGTAAAATACTGGTATTCAGCTACATCCGGTGAGACTGGCAGCCGACCCCAACAAAGGTGGGAAAAGTCTCGGCAGATGATGACATTGGTGTAAAAATATTATTATTATTTTACTAATTATTTCTTTTTGTTTTGAAATGGGAACTTAACACTCGCCTGAATAAAGGCTCGTGCAGACTAGCGCGACGCGACGGTCGCGTCGCGACACTCGTAAAACAATTTCATTGGAAACTTAATGGAAATTGTTCTACAAGTGTCGCGTCGCGCTGTCGCGTCGCGGCTGTTTGAAGAAGCCTTAACTGGGGGCCTAAAAACGCCACAGTAAGGTGAATCTAGTCCACATTTTTCCCACATAAACTTCAGGAGTGTATTTACTGTCCGACAATGTACATAAAAAATTAAACATGTTATGGTTTTGTCTCATTAATAATATTGTCTGTACGGAAACAGAATACTAAAATAAAAAGACATTAATAAGTTAGGAGCCAACAAAGATTAGTTTTTCTTGCTAATTTAATCTAACTTTGGACGTGTAAGTAATAAAAGAAGTGTACAGTCTGAAAAACAGTTGGTACCGACAAAGCTCCAATATCGATAAGTATTATTGATTCTGGTATTTGACATTTTACTTCAATAAAGCAATTCATAATTTGGTGACAATTTTACGAATTTCCATAAAAAATGTCAAACAGATGAATTGCGTGCTGTCTACGCAGATAATAATTATTATGAATGGTCAGTTTTATGGCCATTTTATGATTTTAAATATGATTCAAAATACCTATTATCCTATTATGATTCTGCCATAGCGGCCTTTTAGACACCCTGTTTCTATTTTGATTTTTTCCACACAACCATTTTGCTCGAATTTCCCAGCGGAAATGTTGACCCCATCATTCCGAAACATGGTTTCAGAATTATATGGTTTTAATATAAGTACAAGTGAAAAATTCAGCATGAAACAGCGAAAGTTGCTGGAACAAGGAAACTGAAGCCTTGTGTAAATAACGGACAGGAATCTCATTACGCAATAATGTGCTATATAACCTTTACGACTTTAATGGAAAAATGGGTAGGCAAATATGTACTCGTACAGATGACCTCGTAGGACTCACTTTTATAATCCTTGTCGATAGACGTCCACTGCTGGACATAGGCCTCCCCAAAAGGAGGTTTTGCCATAATCGCCACGCTTGGCAGGCGGGTTGGCGATCGCAGTATGGTGGTCAAATGCATAGAGAACGCTGCTGCCCATTCTTTAGTAAGTCCCTTAGTCGCCTTCTACGACACCCACGGGAAGAAATGGGATGGTGCTATTCTTTTACATCCGAAGCCACAATTACACCAACGTAATTACTTATATTGGATTATCCGCACATTTGCTCAAAAAGTGGCTTTTATTGCGCCGCATTTAGGTTCACAGTGCAGTGTATTTAACACTGTCACATCACAAATATTTGCTACAAAATATTATGATTCTAAAATGTCATTTATTTTTCCTTTCCAAGTGGAGTTGACCATCTTCGATTGATACGCGTGAGCATTTGTCATTGCGTTCTCCTCGGTTTCAATCACGCCGAGAGTGCAATGACAATGCTTCAAAGTGTACTATTAATTGTATTTGTGGCGTGCAATGAGCTTTATTCTTGCTTTAAACAAATTCAAAATTCATTTATTCACTTTGTGAACATATGGTAAAGTTATACAGGTGTTATATAAAAATATGTTTGTCCATACTATGTCCCACCAGAAGGCATATAAAATTGGCGCCTAGCTCTACAGTCCACAACTCTGCCAAAACCTTCGAGGAAATATAGGCTCGATGCTATGTGCCAGTGTATTTCATTGTTTTGACCATCTATTGATTAATTTCTATGCCTCTTTACGTGACCCTTTTTGCCTCTTACGACAGCGCTGGCACAATGGCAGATGCCACGATACACTCGGCCTACGGGCGTGGCTGCGTGGCACACTGTTTGTTGTTCCTTGTTATTGTATAATGCAAGAATCTAGCGTGAGAAAAGGGTGTGTATAGACAATAGAAGTTCAATCGCTTTTTACGTTGAAAGGTATTAGGTAAATATGAGTTTTACCTCAATATTTAGTACCTCATCATCATCATCATATCAGCCGAAAGACGTCCACGGCTGGACATAAGCCTCCCCCAAAAGGGGAGGATTTGTCATAATCGCCACGCTTGGCAGGCGAGTTGGCGATCGCAGTATGGTGATTAAATGCATAGAGAACGCTGCTGCCCATTCTCTAGTAAGTCCCTTAGTCGCCTTCTACGACACCCACGAGAAGAAATGGGATGGTGGTATTCTTTTACGTCCGGCACAACACAGAATTTAGTATCTAGAAGCATTAAACATGCATTAGCATTTTTTTTAATCGACATGTAAAAAATCTGTTTATGCCAAATGATAATGCTGCTAAGACACAGCGCTACCGATACAAAAGTATATCTGCAAGTGTAAGTCCCGTCAAAATCAGTTCAGCCGTTTCGGAGATTAGCCGAAACAAACAGAAACGCAGACAACATTTTTTTGTTTTTTTTTTTTTTGTTTTGAGTAGGTACCGTTTATACTATCATGTGCATTTAGTGAAAAGCTGTAGCTTCGACATTTCAAACAGACACTATACTTAGATTAAACTTCCCGGATTGTGCCGATTACCTCAAACTTACATGAGTTAACCCGATGTTTCTATTTAATTGCTACAAAATTATCGTAAACAACATACAAACATTCCTGACGTGTCTATACACTTCCTTGAATATCAACTATTCTGAATTCCTGTGTATTCACACCATGGCGTCTAGTATAAGCCAGAACTATTTATTATGGAGGCGCCACTTGCGTATAATCTGTTCCAATACTTTTGTATGGAATTGCAAACAAGCTTGTTCAGGTTAAATTCTTACGCAATCATTCATTTGAGGAAATTAGTAACATATTCATCTCTATTTAGAAGGTTTCAACTGTGCAGTTATTATTTTAATAAAATAACCTCAATTGTCAAAAAATTTAAAATAAATTTAAGGTGATTTAAAATTAAAATGTCGGGTTTAAATAAATGATTCAAAAGCCTAATCAAATCTAATCATTCAATTTTTATGTGTCACGACAAGTTGGCATCATACAAGTACGTTTCCTAAGTTAGAAAAAAAATCCCAATGTAAACAAATGTGTTAGGAATCCTAACACATTTGTTTAAGATAAGATAAGATAAGATAAGATATTTTTATTTGCATAAAACATGGTATACAAGGTGCTATTGGAAAATATAGATCAAACATATTTTGCTTTAAACTGAAGCATGCAAACTTACTTACTAAAAAAGAAAAAATACATTGTCATTGAAATAAATTACATTATTATATTAAAAAATCATTGATACTGTAGAAATTATTATTATTAAGCCATTTATATAATTGGGTTTTAAATAACGTACAATTTAACGTTTTCAACATTTTAGGTAATTTATTATAAAGACGTACACACACAGCCAGAGAGTTTTTGTTATATTTCGCTGATCGAGGCAGTACATCCAGAACAAGTCTATATTGGTCTCGCCTACTTCGAGAGCTTATTTCCTGTGCTGTTTTAAAAAGTTCTTTGTGTTTTTGAACGAACATGCATGCTTCATATATATATAATGAAGGTAACGGTAGCAAACCAAGCGCTTTAAATATAGGTTGATATGATTCGTCAGATGGAATCTGGTATAGAGCTCGTAAACATTTTTTCTGGGCGACTAATGCTCTATAGTGGTCAGTACTATTTCCCCAAATCATAAGTCCATACCGTAGTGAAGAATCAATATATGCGCGGTATGACATCACAGCCGTTTTTGTATTAGTGACTTTTTTTATTTGTCTCAGAGCATAGACAAATTTATTTATTTTATTGCATACAACATCAACCTGTGCTTTCCAGTCTAAACTTTCGTCAATTACTACTCCTAAAAACTTAGTTTGTGTTACTTGTATAATTTTCGGTATGTCCATTTTAAAATTAAATGTATTATTATAAGATTGATTAAATTGTATATATACTGATTTATTAAGATTAATAGATACGATAAGAATAGATTATAGATAGGTTTATTAAGATTATTATTATTTATCCAGTTAATTAGATTGTCTATTGTACTATTTATGTCCGCTTCATGATTCGCAATGGATTTATATTTATTATCCGTACTAACAATTATGGAAATGTCATCGGCAAAAAGGAAGCATTTATGATTGGTTACATTAACTATGTCGTTTATATAGAGTAGAAATAAGATAGGGCCCAATATGCTATTTACTTTAGGATAGGTACATTTTTTTGGAATAGAGTATACCCGTATTCTCAAATCCAGTATATTACAGTTTAGTTCCTTCTTTCTCCGTGTGTCATGTTCACTGGTCGTTCAAAAGGTTTTGCAAGTTATTTCGCAACCCAGTCACGTAAGCTAGACGATGCAGATTTATCTGTTAGTTAAATATTTACTTGAAAGCCGCTCCTTAGTGATGTCAACGAGGTGAATAGTCGTTAATTATAGCATGAGGCTTGAGTTAAGTATGCCCTAAACTTGTAGGACATAGGAAATTATTATTCCTGACGTGATAGGACGAGATTAGCCCCACCTGAGAGAAATATATCAAGAAAACTTACATGAGACCAATTTGAAAAACAATATCCCGTGCACACAATGACCACATCTGTTAGCAAGCGTTACTATAGCGGCTGAGCGCTGCAAGTAAATTAGTCCTTACGGTGTATAGATTTTAATTTCCTCGATGTTAGTTACGTATGAGGAAGTAACGTATGAGGAAGTAACTCCCTCTGTTGGTCTATTTGTTACATTTTCACGCTTAATCGGCATGACCGGTTTGGAAAATCAATCTACCCAGCCTTTTTCTAAATATGTTGGGGTCAGCTTTCACGCTAACCGGATGCAGCTGAATACCAGTATTTTACATGAATCGACTGCCTATCTGACCTCCACAACCCAGCAACTGAGTAATACGTTACCCGTTGGTAAGACTGTTTATCAGTTTCGGGCTTCTGTCTACCCGAAACGACTGTCAAAGATACACCAATGACAGCCTTTTTGTCATTTTTGCTATAGACACTCCCTGTGAGGTTCAAACCTCGGCTTAACGCGAAGGGCGGCAAGGGACTTGCTTGAGAAAGTGACGATATTGGCTGTGTTTCGTTTTGAATATAGTCAAGAGGACATAGAGCCATTATCGTCACCAAACGCCTCCTTACATATGTGTTGGGAGGTCATAAGTCTACAGGGACTATGAGGCGGGTCCTTCTACCAATCTATACATCTATACATACATATAAATAAAATTGAAGTGTCTGTTTGTAATATTAAAATAACCGCTTTTTGCTACATGCATATTATGAATATATAAGGTGTATCTATTCATACACGAAATATCTGAAAGGGTCATTGTACTCATCATTATGAACAACTTTTACTATGGGCCCAAACCTGAAATCGCGAAAAAAAATATCAGCTGTTCCCTACATTTATGTTCGCACATCTCGTCAAAACGTAGGGAACAGCTGATATTTTTTCGCGATTTCAGGTTTGGTCCGGTAGTAAAAGTTGTTCATAATGACGAGTACAATGACCCCTTCAGATATTTCGTGTATGAATAGATACACCTTATATATACGGTACATAAACCAAAATATATTTTTTTACAATTTTTGTCTGTCTGTCTGTTTGTTCCCGCTAATCTCTGAAATAGCTGGACCGTTTTTGACGGAACTTTCACTGGCAGATAGCTGATGTAATAAGGAGTAACTTAGGCTACTTTTATTTTGGAAAAATTCTTCTGATATTTATCTATCTATACTAATAATAATATCATAAAGAGGAAACCTGCGTATTTTTGTATTTTTGTTACGAATAAACTCAAAAACTACTGAGCCGATTTCAAAAATTCTTTCACCATTAGAAAGCTACATCTTTACTGAGTGACATAGGCTATTTACCATCACGCTGCAACTAATAGGAGCTGAGCAGCAATGAAAAATATTGAAAAAACGGGAAAATTATTCCTCATTTGAGAGTTTCCGTTGCGTGCGCTGCTTAAACGGTTCAAGAAAAAAAAAATCCACGCGCACGAAGTCGCGGGTACAGCTAGTAATAATTGAGTTCGGGAGGCGGTGACATAAAATTAAAAAAAAAACATATCCAAAGTCACCGACTTCCGAACTTAGTTATTAAGGTTAAATAAAAAAGTTTTATTATTTTTTGCTTTTCAGTTTCTTCGGCGGTTTCATTGTTTTGTTAAAAGTTTTTATTTGATATTTTTTGTGGCTATAATCTACTAATTACTACATGCTTAATTTTTGATTACTTTTTGTAATACATAACTCGGCATTAAAAGGGGTTGGATTTTTTTTCCAAATTTATATGGAACCAACTTTGGGTTAAATAAACCCTTTCCAATAAAAAAAGAATTATCAAAAATTGGACTACTCTGTAAAAAGTTATGCGTGGTAATACATTTAAAAAAAATACATCATCTTTATCCGTTTTTTCATCGGTTAAAAATGACAGTAGTTGCTCCCTTCACAAACTCTTGCGCACACACCTACAGGATTCAGTGACCTATTGTCAACTTGCAACAAGGCGTCTTTGATTTACGACTACAAGTCTAATGTGATAAATATTAATTAGCGAGCCACACCTGGGTGATGTCACTAAGGTTAAAATACGTTAATTATGTCAGTTAGTACCTATACGCGTTTATTGTGAAATTACTAGAATCTATTCGAGTACAAGTTTGGTGCACCCTGGGTATGCACGTATTGCACGTCAGGCGTACCCAAGGTACATAGCCATTCCATCTTGTAGGCTTTTTTTTTGGGTGGGTTATCATTAAATAACTTCTCCCGCTCTGGGTGGAGCAGGAGGGCGTGTCAGACTTTTACTGACTAAAACCCACCCGTGTTCCCTCAGTTGCCTGTGTGCCAGGGGCCGCGGTATCTCTTTCGAACAACACGCACCCCTGGTAGCCATCTTGTAGGTAAGGCAGCGCGTCCCTCACAAAGTGCACAAACAAAAATGGATAAAACGAGACTATTATTCATCCGAAAAAGGTCTACAAAAATGGAAAATCAAAATTATGGATTTTAAAAAAACCATTTTTTTTTTAAAGAAACGTGTTATTTTACTTGATTACTATTTTTAATTTTATTTTTATTTTCCATGCTACTTCAATTACAGTTTGTTTAAGTCCCATAATATAGGGGGCACGCCTATTGCCATCAACCGGGCATAAATACGGACTTCGGACTATTATAGAGTAATCTCTGATGAAAAACCAAACAACACTTCCCAACCTGGGAATCGAACCTAATGTTCAGCTGCAGCCTTGTAGCTCTCGATACCACTAAACCATCGAGGTAGTCAGTTAAGAAGAACGATTCCAGCAAATGCCTAGCTGATTTCCTTAGGTTTAATAACCTACCTATAATAAACTCATTCGTTATTTTGGACAAAATATTCAGACAAATTGAATGATAATAAAACTACTACAGTCCAATAAATCATTCGCAGATCAAAGGTAATAAATCACGAACTTGTGTCGTTGTTATACTAGTTTATTTGATTAAATTCTGACGTAACAGTCACTAAATTCCAAATCGCCTCTTTGCTTCAACAACGTGATAAGTCCGACAGTTCAATTTTTTATTAGTTGATAATTGAAACCGCCGTGACCGGCTTTATTTTTCCAAAAAACATGGTATCTTTTGTGCATGTCATGCACAAAAGATACCACGTTTTAAAATAATTAAAAAAAAAAAACTGTCGGACTTATCACGTTATTGAAACAAAGAGACTTGTCGGACTTATCACGTTATTGAAACAAAGAGACTTGTCGGACTTATCACGTTATTGAAACAAAGAGACTTGTCGGACTTATCACGTTATTGAAGCAACGAAGCGAAATGTTAAGGCTAGGAAATGATTTTATGCCATATACTTAATTGAATTCATATATTCATGTTGATTAATGTAGGTGGATATATTCTGTCATAAGTTTATTATATCAGCCAATACTAATGCAGGGCACCAACACTATTTACCATGCTTAGAAAGAAAGTTTATATGCATCATAAAAATCAAAATCAAATCAAATCGAGGGACACACTTTCAGGGGGTGTGGGACACGCCCTCCTGCTCCACCCAGAGTGGGAGAAGTTATTTGATGATTTCCCACCTTCCAAAAAAAAAAAAAATGTCTGTGGTACTCATGAAAATATACAACTTTTAATACGGAATGGACACCAAGTATAAAGAAAAAATCGAGCTGTTCCCTACATTTTGTCCAGTTATGCGAACATAAATGTATAGAGTGGCTGGTTTTATTTTCGCGATTTCAGTGTTGGCCCTTAATAACAAAAAAAAATCATTTGCATGAGTACTACAGTCCCTTAAAGTGTGTCCCTCGTTTAACATAACACACTGTACATTTTTGGGTACCTCGATGGTACAGTCTCCAGTGGTTGCAAGTACTAGCTGCAAAGCAAGAGACTGCTGAGCAGGAGGTCCTGATTGGTCCTACATATCCCTGGGTCGAGCAGTATTTTGTAACCCGAAACTGAGTTCGAATTTGCGCCCAGTCAATAGCATAGACTCGCCCAGTCAATAACATAGGCTTGAACGCAATGATCTTTTACCACTTATACTTGTCTAAAACAGAAACAAAATTAATACCAAACAGACTCCTAACAAATACATATAAACACATACACACAGACAAACACAAAAGCATTAGCGTTATAACATGGCCGCTTACATAAGAGAAGTGAAAGGACCGGGTCGGGACTCGACCCTGCGACCTCGCGCACTTCATCACTGAGTACTCAACACTACGAGTACAGATTAGAGAAGAATGGATGTGGCGATTTGTGATGAATGAAGGGAAATATGTTGTACATGATTGCAAGAATTCAGTGTGTAAGGTTTATTTGGTTGACACGATTCTCATTCATTCATCTTTTTCAAAGGATATTGAGCAATAATTACGACCGTCCTAAATCGATCGAATCTTTTCGATTTAGGACGGTCGTTTTGTTGTAAACATACATTTTATTATTGTACGATACCTAATTTTCAAAAAAATGATATTATAATTAAAATGATAGAAGCTTTGAAGAGCACTGGACCGGTCAAAGCTTTTAACCGATTTCAAAAAGGAGGAGGTAAAATTAACTTTAAAATAAAAAAAAGAAATGCTGTAGGATATATTTTATATCAAAACAAGAAATTTTACTTATATGTATGGAAGATATGGAGAATTATTAGCAAGCAGATCAAAGTGTTTCTGATAAGTCAGTGCAGAATAAAACTAGTGGCTGACGTCAAAGTAGAAACAAAAAGCTCTTCATCATCACTATAGAACAAAACCTCATAACTCATATAACATCGATATAAAATACACCAACATGATACCCCATCGCAACACATTAAGCGAACAATGACTATAATTACGGCGTAACTACATAGGACCAGGCATTCTTCATGGTTGTCCAATTATGTACAATCAGTGTCTGTCTGTCTGTGCGAACGAAACATTTCATCTTTGTTATTGACCGCGAATTATGGCAAATGTTTTTATTTTTGTAAATTTTTTGTCGGTGTAATTTGTGTTTGATACAGCTAACTTTAGCAGCTAACAAACTAAATAATAACAAGCTTTACGGGTCGATCGGGGTTACGCTACCCTTGCGGCGGTCAGTTCAAAGATGGGTGACCATTCATTATATTTAAGACCCTTCCGTGCCTCAGCTGGTCCCGGCTCTTTGACAGTCGTTACGGGTAGAAGCCCGAAAGTCTGAAAACCAGTCATGCCAAGGGCTACCGTGTTACCCAGTAACTGGGTTGTGGAGGTCAGAAGGCAGTCGCTCCTTGTAAAATACTGGTATTCAGCTGCATCCGGTTAAACAGGAAGCCGACACCAACATAGTTGAAGTCTAGGCTAGTGTGATTGGTAACTTTAAATGAGAATTAAGTAATTTCGTTGCAGTACTTACAGATTTTCGTAAAACAGAATTTTTTTTGCAAGTAAAAATCAAAATACTAATTTTTAAAGTTATTTTGTGTAAATATTCTCCTTTGATGAATTTTAGAAATATTATTAAAAAACTTTTCAGAGCGCAAAAAATAATCTGTCAAAAGTGAAACTAAGTTATACCTTTGTAGCTTTAAATGTTTATTTTTAAAACAAGTCCGTTAATTAACGCAATTTTTTCCTAGTATTTTCTTACCACTGAAAATACAACGAGAAATTAGTTAAATAAAACAATGTATATCGCTACTACATGTTATAAATATGAGATTATTCAAAAATAAATTGCATGAATGGTTGTGTAGTCAAAGTTTTTATAGTGTCAAAGAATTCTTTCACTATAAATGTTAAATGTTAAATATGCTTGTGTAAATTTGTACGCTTTTATGTTAAAACTGTTAAGCAAAAACATGTATGCTCATGTTATTTTTTTTTACCATCTTTTTATACCGTGTTTTACAGCAAATACTTAAATCTTATTCTATTCTATTCTTCTATTCTATAAAACAAAGTCCCCCGCCGCGTCTGTCTATTCGATCGCCATAAACTCAAAAAATACTAAACGAATTTTCATGCGGCTTTCACCAATAGACAGTGTTTCATGTGGAAGGTTTAGTTGTATAACTTCTTAATGTTTTTGTATAAATTGGTTCAAACCGATGACATGACAAAAATGTAGGCATAGTATGCTCTACTACCCGTGCGTAGCTGGGGCGGGCCTTGTTATATAAAATACATGAAAAATGTAAAATCTGTGTTTAATTATCATTGTTTCTTTTAGATCTGAGATCTTCAATGGAATTGCTAAGAATGCTAGGATTGGTGCTTACGATGGACATCGATGCGCAAGCTGTAACTGTGGCCGCCGTCTACCCATGCCACATCTGTATGTTTTTGACATGAAGCGACTTCTTATCCCATTTCTTCCCGTGGGTGTCGTAGAAGGCGACTAAGGGATTTATTAGAGAATGGGCAGCAGCGTTCTCTATGCATTTTACCACCATACAGCGATCGCCAATACGCCTGTCAAGCGTGGCGATTATGGCTAATCCCCCCTTTTGGGGGAGGCTTATGTCTAGCAGTGGACGTCTTTCGGCTGATATGATGATGACGATGATGATGATGACTGCTTATCTGACCTTCACAAACCAGTTACTGGGTAATATGATACCCTTTGGTAAGACTGGTGCTCAGAATTTCGGATTTCTGACTACCCGCTACGAATGACAGCCGGGACCAACGAGTTAACGTTCGTTCCCGGCACGTAGGGGTCTTGCTATGTGAAGATGGTCACCCATCCAAGAACCAACCGCAGCAAGCGTAGCTTAACCTGAGGCGTGAGGCTGTTATTACTAAGCCACGAGCCCCTCCTAATCTAACTACTTTGAAAGACTATAATTACCAATTCCAAACTTTATGTATTGAACTGTGACTTAAATAACATGTCGAGAAGACAGAGCCTTAGCCAGTCGGCCATGTTTCTCACGAAATATTACGAAATCGATACATCGAGTTCAGAGGGTCAATCTCGCAACGAAGCTTAGCCATTTGTATCTGTTGCTGGCGAAGTGCGAAATTGTTGGAGTTGTGGAATTGCTAATGAAAGCTCTGAAGGCTAATTCTCGTGTTCAAAATCTAGTAGCAATCACAACTCGGCGACAAATCAATGCCAAAAAACATGTCAAAAATTTGGGTAATTCGAAGTATTTACTACTACTGAAATTTTAATCCGAGGCTCTTAAAAATAGGGGAATTGCAACTCTAAGTGTGGAGGACTTTAAAATACTTACTTACCAAGTCATTTTCCTACAAGCTATGTTTAGGTGATAATTTTTAACAGATAACACCTATCCCGCGGGTGGATATTGAGATGATGACTTGTAGAGAAGTATTGAAGAAAGAGACATGTTGCTCCCACCCCAAATAAATTGGGATGAGGGTAAGGGAATGGTGATGAACCTACGGACGTTTCAAAAGACAATATGAAATTCAGGCAAGCATTTGGTTGAATTTAATTAAGTCCAATAAAAAGGCAATAATTGTGCAACAAATATTTTGCAGATTTGTAATGAAGTCTTCGAAAACATATTTTTGGAGACTGCTAAGCGTTGAGTAAATCTTACAAGATAGATGAAAATAATTTACTACGGAATTGTACATCTTAGAAAAGTCTACGATGGTATATGTATATCTCCTAAAGATACACCCACATTAACCATGTTTATAATTATTACACTGTACGACCGATGACCTGGTGAAGGGCGCAGGAATCCGATGGACGCGAGAAGCACAGAACCCGTCGAAGAAGCGGTGCTAGGGGGAGGCCTATGTCCAGCAGTGGATATCTTTCGGCAGAAGTGATGCTGACACTGTACTATCCTTGCGAAACCGCTAGTTGACTTTAAGTCCAGGTTTCCTCACGATGTTCTTCGCCAAATGTAACTAACTGTATCCACAGGTGCATTTAAAATGAAGGTGAGCTAAACATGACTAACAAACGCAGTCAACGAATAATCCGATTTCAGTAAGTCACTGCCACACAAAATACGCAATACATAGCAATGCTCTTCGACTTATTAAACGAATGAATTCTTTTAGTTTATTAAGAAGTATTAGAAAAGGTTATCATGATTGATTGAGAGATTTGTTTGTTGAATATAAAAGCTTTTTGGAACGTTTATTATTATTGGCTGAGTTATCAATTTGTGCATCTGTATTAAGATTAGAGATCTGTTTTAAATATTTTTACTGCTTCGTTGGTGTAGTTGTTGCAAGGGCTACTGGTGAGCATGTGGTCCTGGGTTTGATTGCCGAGAAGGGCAAAGTGTTCTTGAGTTTTTTCATCTGGAATTTTTCAGTAGCTGCTCGGATTCAAGATTTGTGCCGGTTTGTTGGTTAATAGACTCGCCCCTTGTTATATGCCTAACCCATCGGAGAATCTGCCAGGGGTGCGGGTCGTTCGAAAGAGATTCCGTGGCCCCTGGCACACAGGCAACTGAGGGAACACGGGTGGGTTTTAGTCAGTAAAAGTCTGACACGCCCTCCTGATCCACCCAGAGCGGGAGAAGTTATTTGATGATTTGAAAAAAAAAACCCATCGGGAATTTTTTTAATAAAAATCATTAATAATAAATGTTTAATTTTTATTTGATTTAAATGTAAGGTTAAATGTAAATTTAGATACAAATTATTTTTAGTGAATAAATGACTATGATTGTAACAAGGCGAGATGTTGTTTTTAAGTGATAATTTTTGCACTGCAAGTTAACTTTTTAAGGTCCAGTTGAGACCGAAAGTATGCCAACGCAACCATATGCCTACTATGTATGTGTGTTTGTCACTGAGATCTAACTCAGTAACACGTATCCGGATTTCTTGCCATTACTTTTTTTGCTTATTGTATTATACTAAAACCTAGCAGATGTTACATAAATTAGATATATTTTTTGTTCATTGTACTAATATAAAACGTAGGTATGAAGCTAAAAGATAACATAAAGTACGAATAAACAATAGTCTACCTACTTGTGACAAAGATTCGCCAGATATTATTAACAAAGAAAAATCTTTACCTTAAAAAACTAACAATTAGATTCTTATCTCCCCTTACAAAAAGCAAGAATCTTATAACTGCAAAAGCTCACTTTCCCTTCTACAAATATAGCTATATCTAAAATTAAGTATTACTCTACGACATGCCTTCGCCACGATTACCGCATTTAGGTGCGATCTGAAATTGTAATTACACTTTCGAATGTAATGGAGTACTCGAACGAATGCGTGAATGATTGATTCTTCTTTATTTATTACAAAACTACTATTAGAGATCATAACATAATAAAACATTACACCTGTAGTCCCCGTAGGGCTAGGCAGAGGTGCACCTTCTTTAGTCCATGAAACGGGGCGAGCCAAATGGGCTGCTTTTCGAGAATAGATTTGGCAACGCGTTGAGGTAGCAGTTATTTAGGATACTGGTGGGGCTGCCCCGTTTCTGTAGTGTGTCAGGGATGTTCGCAGATGCGCATGTAGATTGCTTTTACGCAACAATGCATAAAAGGTTCCCTAGTGCGCAGGGTGTGGGGTAGCTCCAATGGTGTCTGAAGCATGGTTGCGAGTCGCGTGGACTGTGTGTAGGTGCGTCACTGTTGTGCCATCTCTCATGGGATGACGCAACGGTGACCAACCGTAGTTTTTTGTATTGTTTTCCTAGTTTTGTGTATAGTCTGTTTACTAACATAGCCGTAAGTTTTACTTACAATTTTGTTAAGTCTTGGTTACTCCAATAAATAAATATTGTATTCTATTTAACTAATTTTGTCCATAGATGGATGACTATCTTTACATACCGAGACTCATCTGTGCCTGGGAAACCACTTTAATCCGTTTGTCGGGCTGTCATTTGTGCATCTTTGACAGTCGTTATTAAGAAGCCCGATACGACACCCCTTGGTAAGCCAAGGGGTATCGCTTTACGCAGTCACTGGATTGTAGAGGTATTCAGCTGCATCCGGTAAGACTGGCAGACGACCACAACACAATTCGGTAAAGGCTACACAGATGATACTGATTTCTGCAATGTTTTCTGTCATTTAACAATTTTGTAGGATTGTAGACTTGTAAAGTCTTGTGGTATAGGATACAGGTAGGTATTAACTTCATACAACGTTTCCTTTTTACACGCTTTATATTAGCTTCATTTGTATGTTTGTTTGTATGTAACCGACTCCTTTGGACGCTATTTTGACCCACTTTAAACGGTCAGATTTCATTTTAACTTTGTAGACTTATCGAGGACCTATGACAATTCAATAATTTAAAAAAAAATAGAAAAAAAACACGCTTTTGTAATTAGCAAAACTAAAAAATAGAAAATAAATAATAGTTTAAAAAAACATGCTTTAAATACCAAATTAAAAAGTAGAAAATAATTTAATTCTATTTAAAAGCGGGGTCCTTGATATTAATTGATTTTAAAAATACCTCAAAAAGTACCCCACACTTTTTAACAGAATTAAATTATTTTCTACTTTTTTGTTTGGTTTTTAAAGCGTGTTTTTTTTAGTTTTTTTTAAACTATTATTTTTCTTATTCCTTGTTATTAAAAAGGGGTTTTTATCCACACGGATATGCCAAACCCAAAGACGACGATTCCTGGAACGATCATTTTCATTGATATTCCGATGGCCAACATGCGTATCACTATTTCAGACTGCCTGCAAACGACACTCATACCGATAGTACCAACCTTATCAAACAACCGGGGCTTTCTAAAATCCATGGGCTACACAGTATATTCTTTGTGCTATGCGCCTCTCTTCATCGTCATACCATTTCCGATAATACACCATTATATTGTTCACAAAAGGTGCACCAATATGTTGGCCAAGAAATTTAATATCTACGCCGGGTATGACAAAGCGTTACTGATGCACGGATGACGGGATGTCGGAATGTAGATGGATAGAGTGTGTATGGACGTGGCATTTTAAAATTTTTGGACCACCTACTTACTACTACTTTGTATGGTTGTTAATCACGCTAAAACGGCTGAATGGATTTATATGAAATTTTGTGCACTGATAGTTTATAACCTGAATTAACATATAGGATACTTTTTTATCTCGGTAACACGTTCCTGTGGGATAATTTTCAAACGGCACGCGTGCGAAGCCGCGGGCAAAAGCTAGTGGGCAATCATTGCATGTCAGTTTTTCATTCGGTGTATAAAGGCCTGCGCAGACGAGGGATTTTTGTCCGCGAAGTTTTTTATCCGCTAAAAATAGATCGCTTACTGTGTCGAGTAACGCAAACGAGGGATTAAAAGTACCGCGTACAAAAAGTCCCCCGAATAACCCGGGACAGGACATGCAGAGAGCGGACCGGACAATAGTACGGGGGAGTCCCCGAAAAAAATAGAACTCGTGTGACTATGACTAGGCGAAGCAACGTACATGGCGCACATACCACCTGAAAGCCGTATGACACTTAGCAATAAGGCTTATGATCGCTTGGTACTGTTAAAATGTATTGTTTAAGTATGCAATCATTTGTCAAATTATAATAAGGAGTTTAGAAGTTACTAGGGAACACGAAGATAACATACATCATCTGCCTAGCCTTTTCCCAACTACCTTGGGGTCGGCTTCCAGTCTAACCGGATGCAGCTGAAAACCAGTATTTTACATGGAGCGACTGCCTATCTGACCTCCATAACCCAGTTACTGGGTAATACCATACGCCCTGGTAAGACTGCTTGTCAGACTTTCGGGCTTCTGAGGACCCGTAAAGACTGTCAAAGATCCACGGCACGGAGGGGTATAGGCCATGGTACGGAGCGAGAGTGCATGGCTAGCAGTCGCTTCCTTCAGCGAAGCAGTGATGCTCGCAAAAAGGGGGGCGGCGCACGTGAGGGAGAGGCAGTACATGCGCCGTCACGGCCGTGGCCTTCGCAGGAGACGCCCTGGGCGTCGGGAATCCCAGGCTGATTCCGGCCACCGTACGCACGGGCTTGCAGACGGCGAGTAATGGGTAGCTCGCTGTCCGGTAAGGACCAAGCCCGGTAAGGGTCGACGGCGCGTTGTGTTCAACGCGCGGCTCAAAGAGATTTCAGCAGCAACTGATGGGGTCCGCAAGGGCCGATGCCTGCCAGGGGTGCAGGTTGTTCGAAAGAGATACCGCGGCCCCTGGCACACAGGCAACTTATGAACACGGGTGGGTTTTAGTCAGTAAAAGTCTGACACGCCCTCCAGCTCCACCCAGAGCGGGAGAAGTTGTTTGATGATCTCCCACCCAAAAAAAAAATCACTAGCAAAACGCCCGCCGCTAGGCGGGCGTTTTGCGGGACTGTATTATGTAATTTTGACGTTCAAAAAGTTCAGACACCAGCCTAGTTTGAATAAACCCAATCATGAGCACCACAAGAACTTTAAAATTGCCTAAGACTACCTCATCCACAAATTCATATCTCCAAAATCGATCACAAGGTTATTGTAAGCCCGAGTACCGTCTATATTAATCTCGGGGTAATCCTCCATGTCCCCTGTAATTAAACTGACGTACCACATTACCTATATGTCGCATATTATCGTACGGAATCGGTGTCTTGCGATTGTGATGTCATTCGGGTTTCGGGTTCCGTCAGTATCGTTAAAGGATCAGATTGTATGTAAAAGTTCTCACAGAGACTCATCATTATCTGCCTGGCTTAGTCCAACTATGTTAGGGTTGGCTACCAGTCTAACCGGATGCAGTTAAATACCAGTATTTTATATGAAGGGATTGTTTATCTGAACTCCGCAACCCAATGACTGGGTAATACGATACCCTTTGGTAAGTCAGACTTTCGGGCTTCTGACGACCCGTAATTATATCTTTATGCATATACAAAGTGTTTTTTTTTATATCCCATAACTCTAGGGTATGAATGAGCCCATATCAAAGAACCAACTGGTATATTAGTTATTCTTCAATTATCTTTCTTTTTTTACTTTTCATACAAAATTATTCGATAATGTTACATTTATTAATGTAAAACACCCTTACGTGAAATATGATAACGTCCCATTTTCTTAGCTTTAAATATGAATGAAAATTAAATCAATGAAACGAATTGCTTTGAATGAACGTATTTATCAATGAACAAAACAACGAACAAGGCAACGTAGCAAAAGTAAAGATTCGTCACACGGTTCAAAATGTTTGACCCAAATTAATTATGATTGATGATATCTTCAAAACCATAAATGTTTGGACCACATATTTTCGGGATTTTTGTATGTTTTTTACTTATCCTACTAATATAATATAACCACACAGTTTATAGTATATAAAAAAAAAACACTTTGTATAATTGTGAATTGGCACTTGAATGGCATAAGTTCAAAACAACGCTAAAATACCTATAGTAAATTCAACTTAAGTTGTAAAACGCTAAGCTGAGCCGCTACGCAACTTAACTCCTCAAAAGATAGGTACATACAAAAGCAAAAACTATTTCAACACATATGAAGAAACTGCCGATGCAAATTGTCAATAAATTGTATGCTATTGATGCAGTGACAACTGATTTACTGCATTGTTAACACTGTACATCTTCCAATCATCGCGACATACTCGTACCAACTATTTCGAAATGTCCATTGCTTTAAGTATAGTTTGTCACTATTATTCTATTTGACTTGTGTATTTAAAACGTGCAGTTTTTTGGGATCTTCGTGACTAAGTTCCATATGGGAAATGAAAGTATTGTGAAGGATCAACATATCGATCGGTCGGTGAAGCTTTTCCTGTCAGCAACAGAGCAGCTGAATACCAGTATTTTGGAGCGACTGCCTATCTGACCTCCACAATCCAGTTACTGGGTAACACAATACCCCTTGGTAAGGCTGGTTGTCAGACTGTTCGGCTTCTGACTCCCCGTAACGATGAACATACACTTACTCACGAACTTTAATAAAATGAGCTTGGGACACTTGGGTCTGTTTCGAATTGGATTATTTCATTGGAGATCACAATAATAGCCCGGATTTTCTTCCCAGTTATTATAAACAAAAGCCTTATTACGTTAGGGGTAAGCCTCACGTGAGGGAGAGGCAGTATATACGCCCTCACGGCCTTAGACGCCGCAGGAGTCGCCCTGGGCGCCACGGGCAACTCAGGGAACACGGGTGGGTTTTAGTCAGTAAAAGTCTGACACAAAGTCTGACAAGCCCTCCTGCTCAAAAAAAAAGGGTGAGCCTAAGTCCACCCCATATTACATGGGACTTTATTATATAATTGAGGCATATAACTCTCCGGTTATAATATCTGGGCAATACGGGTTACGTTCGTACGCTACGAACATAGCCCATGCGAACGTACTCCATGAATACATGGGACTAATTAATTCATTGAGAAATTGTGGGTGCACGTCTCACATCTCCCTACTTACCCCCTTCGAAGGGGTAGCTCGCTGTCCGGTAAGGACCAAGCCCGGGTCGACGGCGCGTTGTGTTCCACGCGCGCCTCAAAGATATGTCAGCAGCAACAGATGGGGCCCGCATGGGCCGATGCCTGCCAGGGGTGGGGGTTGTTCGAAAGAGATACCGTCGCCCCTGGCACACAGGCAACTGAGGAAACACGGGTGGGTTTTAGTCAGTAAAAGTCTGACACCTCCCGCTCCACCCAGAGCGGGAGAAGTTATTTGATGATTTCCCAACGTCAAAAAAAGAAAAAACCTCCTTCGAAGAATACAAGCGAGAAGCTATCCACAATCAGACTAAACATTTTCCCACTCATACTTACTGACAGACAAACAATACAGACATGTTTATCCGATAGTTAGCATATTGAAAGTGATTACACACATGATGTAAGGTCGCAGATAAGCTTGGGCGTAAGTATTATTGTATTATTATCTGTGGCTTGGGCGTAGACCTTGCGTTTCACTTGCGCTTGCGCACAATCAATCGTGTATTGTTTTGTGCTATGAATATTATGTTACGAGTTGTAGAGTTTCAATTGGTAGACTGTGGACTTGGGGAATAACTTCATTAAAGAGAAAAAATAAAACTTTTTTTACCACAGCGAAGGTGGTGTGATGATGTGATTAGGTTTGCAGGGCCAATATTGTCAGAGAACGCACAAGAGAGCGTCATTTGGAAGGAAAAGGTGAGGTCTTTGTATGGACAAAGACCTAAATTTCATTACCTAAATATTAAATTACCCAAATTACACCTTACAATACAAGGTGTAAATTTAATCACCGTTAACCTCATAACTCGTAAACACCTTTTTCTTTCGTGTTTGAATGATAATTATGATAGTAGTAGTAGCATTATTTGGTAGCAATTGCTACGCAAATGAACTTTCCGTACCACATAAGCTATTCTGCGGAAAGTATCTTTGCCTCTACTTATACGGAATTTTCACATCTTAGATTTGCTAATAAAACCCATTTGCCGACTTTATAAATACATATTAGAAAAAAAGATTTTAATTTTTTATTTTGTTAGCCTATACAAGGTGTTATTTTAATCACCGTTAACCTCATCAGGGGTCATTGTACTCATCATTATGTACAACTTTTACTAAAGGCCCAAACCTGAAATCGCGAAAATAAAATCAGCTGTTCTCTACATTTATTTTCGCATAAAATGTAAGCAACAGCTGATTTATTCAAACACGAAAGAAAGAGGTGTTTACAAGTTTTAAACATTAGATCCAAATATTAGAACTTAATAAACGTAAAAGCTCGACACTTCGCCCCTGAACTATTTGGGTCATCATAGATTATGGCATTCTTTGTGACGAAAGCAATACTTTAAAATGTCGCCTCGAGACGGAAATTGCGACCTAGAATCTTGTTTTAAATTATTCAATAAATTATTTTTGTCTGTAATTTATTTCCCAATGACAAAGAACATTCGAATTGTATTTATACGCCCGACCCCAGGTCCTCGTTTTTCTATGCTTCTCATCACATCAGCTCAGCCCAGCTCAGCTCTTTGCTTCTCAGTCATCATTTCGGTAGTTTGTAGCCACATATCAACTGTATTTCCAATTTCTTTAAAACATTAAAATTCTACTATTTCATCTCCTTCACATAGTACTTAGAAAACAAAGTCGCTTTTCGTGTTTGTACGCTTAGATCTTATAAACTACGGAACAGATTTTAATTCGGTTTTAATCCATAGACAGAGTGACTCAAGAGGAAGGTTTTTAAGTGTAATACACAGACCTCCGCGTGAGCGAAGTCACTGGCAAAAATTAGTTACATAATAAACTAGCTTTTGCCAGCGGCTTCCCCGCGTGGAGGTCGGTGTATTATACATATAAACCTTCCTCTTGAATCACTCTAACTATTAAAAAAATCCGCATCAAAATCCGTTGCGAAGTTTTAAAGATTTAAGCATACATAGGGATATAGGGACAGAGAAATCGACTTTGTTTTATACTATGTAGTGATGTGAAAATTAGGATGTTTGTTACTCAATCGCGCAAAAACGGCCGAATGGATTTGGATGAAATTTGGCACAGAGGTTTATCATTATTTCAGCTGAAGATGTCCACTGCTGGACATAGGCCTCCTCCAAACGGGGAGGGGATTGCCATAATCGCCACGCTTGGCAGGCGGGTTGGTGGTCGCAGTATGGTGGTCAAATGCATAGAGAACGCTGCTGCCCATTCTCTGGTAAGTCCCGTAGTGGCCTTATACGACACTCACGGGAAGAAATGGGATGCTGCTATTATTTACGTCCGGCACCACACGGAACAAAGAGTTTATAACCTGGATTAACACATACGCCAATTTTTATCCCGGTAGTACGATCCTGTGGGATAATTTCCGACTTCCACGCGGGCGAAGCCGCTGATAATAAATAAAATATTTCGTATTATACATTTAAAAAATATCTTAAGTCCACACTCTCAGTACCCACTTTGCTAATGCAGCTGACCTTTTAATAACGAAACTCAACTTCATAGTTTGAGGTCGACGATAACATCGGCGCAATACAAGCCAGTCATTGATGGACTGGCCTCAAGACTATGTGGGAAACTTGGGCCATAAGGTTTCTGTTACTTATTACTGTAATGTTGGTATTGATGATAGCGTGTCTCTGGGTTAAACTCTGGCGAAACTGAAGCGGCTTGTTAGTCGATTCGCACGAATTTACTCGCCGGAATCGGGCGAATGAACACTTTCAAATAAATGTATTATTTTCTATAGCCGACTCATTCGCACTTTATTGCACGTACTTGCAGTGACCTATTCTCAAAAGTTTATTGCGTAAAATTAAAACGTGCCAACTGCCACTAGGCAATTTCGTTTTATGCCTCCCCTATAGATTTTGTATGGGTGGCCTAGTGGGAACGACGGCGACTAACGAGTTGTAGGTCATTGGTTCGAATCCAGACGGATGCTTTACTTTGTGTAGATTATTTCATCACCAGTGAGTGCTCATAAAACGACGAGGAAACCGGCATGTCCAAGAACTAAAAAATCGAAGACATTGATGTGACATCTACCAAACCGCACTGGATCCGCGTGGTGGATTACGGCCCACTCCCTCTCAAGAGGCTTGTCTCCCAGCAGTGGGAACATTACAGTTTTTTTTTGGGTGAGAAATCATCAAATAACTTCTCCCGCTCTGGGTAGAGCAGGAGGGCCTGTCAGACTTTTACTGACTAAAACCCACCCATGTTCCCTCAGTTGCCTGTTTGCCAGGGGCCGCAGTATCTCTTTCGAACAACCCGCACCCCTGGCAGGCATCGGCCCTTGCGGAACCCACCGGTTGGTGCTGACATCTCTTTGAGGCGCGCGTGGAACACAATACGCCGTCGACCAGGGCTTGGTCCTTACCGGACAGCGAGCTACCCATTACTCGCCGTCGACACCGCGCCTACGGTGGCCGGAAATCAGCCTGGGATTCCCGACGCCCAGGGCGTCTCCTCCCTCTTCGTGAGCATTACTGCTTCGCAAGGAGGTGACGGCTACCCATGCACTCTCGCTCCATACCATGGTCCAAGGACCAGGGCCGGCCGCGAGAGATCGTCGCCTCCAATAACATTATAGGTTGATTTAGCACTTTTCTAGTTGTCATGATTGACAGCAGCATGCTATTAACGCATGGCATGATATTCTGAGGAAAGATGTCTACTATTTGGAAATATAAGGATTGAGCGACGCCCATGTGCAGGTTCTAGGGCATGTCGGTTTCCTCACGATGTTTTTCTTCACCGTTTAGAGAGCAGTGGTGGTTTGTGTAGCCTGGTGTTGCAAATATTCAAGCATAGCATAGTAATTCCTCATCATCAAATGACGAAAGTACGAAAACAGAACTTCTCGAAACCGTAAGAGTCATCAAGTTTTTATTATTCCATCCAAAAATCGTTCTACAAAGATAAGGAAACCAGACTAGATATTAACTGCCTACAACGCCAGCGGTGCATACAAAGAGTTTGTTTTCGAGAAATTTTGACACGTACATACTTTACACAGTTATCTTGCAACATTAAATTCGTCCCACAATTTTATCAAAGCGACGGAATACCGTTTTTTCTGGGTACTAAAGATGTGCTTGTTGACTAGAAACCGGTAACATTAGAAATGTACCTATTGTTTTGTTTTTATTATCTGTGACATTAAACGTCAATGACATGTCATTGGCATAATCTTATAGTCGTTAAAAATAGCATAGACTTTAGAAAGAAATGCGTAGAAGCAGTCTTTTCTCAAATAACTGACCCCTAAAAATGAATTGGTGACCGTGGTTTGTTTTGAAAATAGTCGCTACTTTTCATTTCTGTGTCCTGATTACTAATACCTTTTCTTCCCTGTTCGACAGTTCCCTAGCTTTTTATGACAACAAACTCCTCACTTAATGCGCCTTTTCCTTGCCAGGAAAAGGAACCACCATAATCACAGCGTTTACCGCCAAACATTTTTAAATATGCACACCACGAATCATATTCATGCAGCCCCAAGCGACAGACATATCGAATTTTAAATAAGATTCGAAATTCCCGCTCAAATGAGCACCTCCTATAAATCATGACAGCTAAAAGGAATCGCAGTTCAAATTTCGAATTTTAGAAAAAAAACTGATGCGTTCGATATAGGGTTGCAATATTGGCAATTTGTTTTTCCCAGAAATATTTGCGTGGGGATTCAATATGGGAAATGATATTCGTATTATGTTAGCAATTTGTGGCCGGATTGTTGGTGATATTGGAAATGGAAAGCTTTCATAAATATGAATAGTAATACTAGGAAAAGGTATTGCATCACCAGACATGGTCACCAGGTTTAATTGAGTATGTGACGAGTAAGTAAATAACTATGTGACTACAATTACTGTACAGTGTATGTAGGTAACTCGTTAGAATCCGAAAGGCAACTTAATAAGAAACCTTGGAGTGATGCACGACCGACATACAACACTAACGTGTACGTTTAAACGGGTAATGTTCCACAGACTCGGCCATTATCTGCAAACACTATAATAAACCGCTTCCCTCGGTTAACTTTAACTAGAACACTGCACTTTAGAACAGCAGAAGCATAAAAGATTTCAAATGTCGATCAAAATTCTGAAAAGCAATAAAAAATATCCGTACGTTCAAAGTTCGAAATCACAGTCACCAGCCCTATTCGATTGCCTTCGCGTGGCTTCGGCTCCACTCGGGGCTCGCGACGTGTCCCGAATACGTGTGTTCGTAATAAAAATCTGGCCGAACGGTGTCGCGCCTTCGTGCTGGTTCGCACGACGTATCCAATTTTATGGTTCCTGATTTGAAAAATTATGGAAGTGACTTGATTCCTTTTTCAATCGGTTCCGTGTTTTGTCTTATTTGCAGCTGATTTGAGGGATTTATTGCAGTTGTAGAACCAAACAGAACAGAACATTAATTTTTCAAGGAAGTGGGAGCCACCCCTTAGTTTCGAGTACACAATCTGAGGCTCGTGGCTAAGTAATAACAGCTACACGTGTCCATCATTCTAGTTAAGGTACGCTTGCCGCGGTTGGTTCGTGGATGGCCGACTATCTTCACATACCGAGACCCCTCCGTGACTCAGAAAACACGTTAACCTGTTGGCCCTGGCTGTCCTTCATAGATCTCTCTGACAGTCGAGAGTATTAACCAGTAACTGGGTTGTGGAGTGCAGATAGGCAGTCGTTCCCTGTAAAATACTGGTACTCAGCTGTATCAGGTTAGATTGCAATCCGACCCCAACTTAATTGGAAAAAGGCTAGGCAGATGATGAGTTTCGTAACACAATAAAAAACGGTAAGAAACGAAACTAAAATTATACGCAACTCAATCACGATTCATGATGCGCTTACGCTTCTAAAATAATCAGTTTCAACCTAAACCGTAAACATCATGTTAATTTATGTTCACGATTTTACACGGAGTACTGAGTTAATGGAGTCTTCGACTCACGATTATCCAATTTAAAAAAAATGCCTTTAATTTTATGATTATCTGTCTATGAATGCGCTTTGTCAAACTTGGTTTTCTACAAAGATAATCAAAATAAATTCGCGTAAATAAACTTACACCATTTAATTTGAAAACGAGAGTGAGAACAAAGTTTAAGTTAAAAATGTTGTATTAACTTTAATCCGTCCTAAATGCAAAAATGTTTTCGAAAGAACTAACTGGCCCAGGTGGACTTTCTCATCGACATAATGTATTTCTTGCCCATCTCCCTCGACGCTAGTGCTGTTAGTCATAACTTGAGTTTTAGTTCACCGCTGCGGTTGATCCAGAAAGCGGTGGCGCGATGACCTATACGCGTATGGCGAGGACTAATTTGAGGTGGCGCGGAAAAAGACTTTCTGGAAGAACTTGGGGTAGGCCTTTGTCCAGCGGTGGGAAAATATAGGCTAAACAAAAAAAAATACAAAAACTTCCTCGAAGGTTTGAGGTTTGAGGTTCTTTAACACTTCGATATTCATTGCTGCGTTCCACTACCAAATTTATGACATCTAATATGTCTCGACTAACACTTAAAATTCAACGCCTATGCCATAGATTACCTTCTATCATAACCGGAGAAATCTATCGCCTATGCGGACATCGATAGCGCAATTCGCTTGCATATTAGCTCTCCACTTATTACTTATTCGTGTGCCAGCGTGAATAATCTACGAAACTGATGATATCATTGCATTAGTATGAATTGCTAGCTATCCATCTGATATTTTATGCAAGCGTTGAGTACAATGCATATTTTTGCATAATTCACTGTAAATGTTCATAATAAAATGTTGACCGCAAAGTAGGGTGGATACCTATCATAGTTGATTTTTTGGGTTAAATAATATGATTTTTTGGTAAAAACTTAATTAAGTAATCGCTAATATACTTTGTAAAATTAATCATAATTACCTGTTTAAAGCAAGTTGCAGTCTAGCCAATTAAAATCTTATAATATGTTGACTACAGTTGGCCTATTTTTCCATTGCTTAGAATAAGGTAAGTAACTACAAAAAACACCGTTCAACTTACAAATTATTTTTCTTTACCGTTTTCCACCAGTCTCGAAACACGAAGCCATCATTCTCCATTTTCAACAATATCAGCACCCTAATTGCGTAATGCACGATCAATCATAATCTGAATAATTTTGAAACAGATTGCTAATCCATTGCTTCATATGTTCGAAAAATGTGTCTGCTCAGCAACATAAATAACGCAATGAATATTGTTGAACTGTCAAAATGAAACAGATTATGATTGATCGTGTGTTACGTAATTAGGGTGCAGGTCATGACATAACACAACATCTCGCCTATATTCCTCGAAGGGTTGGACAGATGTGCTTAAATATACATAGGTATACTTAAATTAATTTACTTAATTGGCTAAAGCCTGCCATAATTGTATATTTGTACGCCAAATGGCAAAACATAGAGAAATTGTAATATAATAATCTCGCACACTGTTGTAACCTATGTTTACGAATAAAAACTATTGATCTGATTGATTGATTGATTGATCTGTAAATACGGGCACAACCAATAACGGGACATATCCACATTTTGTTAGAAATAATAGTGTCCCTACCTCAGACGGACTTGGAATGACTAACTTTCTTACGCAAACACTCAAGTTTAACGTTTTTAAGAATAAACTCAAACACTCGAATTTCTTAACAAACATTGACTGAACTCTGAATCATTGAAATTACAACAAAACGCTCATTTTCCTTATTAATGTCGTGACATTTAAAATGAGTAATGGTCGGTCCCAGCAATGTGCAAAAAAGTTTTTTTAATGATTCGTCTTAAATAAATATTTGAGATTGTTGTATGACTAAAGAGAAATAACCTCTTGGCATGTTGAATGTCTGAGAAATTTACTTTTCAGAATTGAGTCATAAAACAAAAGAGGTTGTAATTGAGTGGCTTCAAAAAAGTGGTAACTGCACAGACAGTTGTGCTGCTGGGGAGTTTGTTACGCCACTTCTTCTTCCCAGCTAAAGCACTTGGAAGTGGTGAAGGGCGGGCGTTTCGGGGGACTGATGATGAAGATGATGATTGGACTCCCTTTTCCGCATGTAGACTCCCATTCGGTCCGTTGTGCGTGGGGATTCTGGCTAACAGAGCCAGCCTAGCTCCGCCCAGAAGCTCAGAAGCTTCCTGGGAGCTTCGCAGGCTTCGCGGAGCGACCTCACTGTTCCGAGGATTTCTTCACGTTGAGTAGCCACGGCCTCGCAGTCCAGGATGACGTGGGTGGCTGATTCCTCGGCGTCCAGGCAGCCCCTGCAAAGCGGGCTGTCTGTGGCGCCTATGTTATAAAGATGTTTGTTAAGGTGGTTGTGGCCCGTAATTGTTCCTATGATTATTCTAAGGTTATTTCTACTCAGGCTAAGAAGTTTTTTGGTTAATCGCGGGTTTACAGTTGGTAAAGCCAATTTTGACTGTCTACAGTCCGTTTCGCGGGACTATCATGTGTAGTTTTGACGTTCGAAAAGTGCTGATTCTCGGCCTAGTTTGAATAAATGACTTTTGATTTTGATTGTGGTGAAGGGATAGTTATATAACGGTGTCGGTCAATAATTATTGCAAAAAACAGTAGTAAAAATAAAACCGTTTAAAAAGGCTAAGAATATAGTCAGTTTTTGCTTGGCTTTTGACCTGTTCGCTATATATTGTACCGTAGATATTAATTACGCTTAACTAATTTGACCGACGACCTTGTGAAGGCCGCTGGAATACTCTGGATGCGGGAAGCACAGAACCGGTCGATGTTGCGTAGTTTGAGGGAGGCCTAATTCCAGCAGTGATGATGTCTTTTGGCTGAAATGGTAGTGATGAATTTCGGACCTGGCTACCTTACTTTGGAAATATCATGGAAAAATCTGGACTGCATCTTCAGAAACGTGTCAACATACAATGGAGCCTACGTGGTCATCAATAGTCTTTCTTCTCTGTATAAGAAGAGGCCTCCCACCAATGAAACAATTGCAGGCTTCATATCATTACCATACAGGGATATATCGTAAACATATCCACAATGCAACATCAACATAGTATCATCATCCACAAATTTCTGTATAATAAAACGCATAAATAATTCTGTCGAGTACACTCGCGTGCACACGTAGCTAATGATAGGCGCAGACTGAATACTTTTGACGGCGACTATTTCGTCACCAAAATCGTCACAATTATTTTAAGTGTTGAACATGACACTCCTTGAAGTTACGTTCGGAGTTTCTTTGAAGGATGTAATCAAAAATGAAATTACCTCGAAAATAACCTGAGTTGCTGACATAGCTTGCAGAGTAAGGAAGCTGAAGTGGCCAGAGGAGAAGACGAGGCTTGGAGTGAAGACTTCATATGGGCAAGCATAGTATGGGACGCCCGTCAGCATGACAGGGTGTTGTGGTGCTTGGGTAGACTGCGATAGGCTGAATTAATTGTCTCCTCGAAAATGACATGGCTAGAAATGCAGTTTAATGAAGAGATATATGAAATAAATACTGGATCGCCACCATCTCTAAATAAATTAAAATGAGAGTATTAGCCACTAGAAGACCGCAATCGTCAAGCTTTACTATTAGGTCTTACCATTAAACCCAAGCATTAAGCAAGTCGATATGTCAAGTTTATCGGCTTATAACTAGCGTAAACTCTAAGAAATGTGCGATTTTATTACTGTGATTCGACTAGACACGATGCAACAGCGTATACTTGATACTTTTGTTTTCGACGACAAACAACCAACGTTAGTTTTGAGTCGTCGAAACTAAAAGTATCAAGTGTGCGCCGCACGTTATAACCGTACGCATTTATTCCTCACCGTTTATTTCAGTTAATTTCCATCGAATTCGATACTGTTGGAACTCATTACGCCGTACAGACAAAAGGTAGGTTTCGCGCTTTACCGCTAAATACGTATTTAGCGCTTTCGTGCGCGGATGTACGCGACTATAAATGCATTAAAGGGCAGTGTACATGAATGGCAATGTCTCTATTTTAGCGGACGTGACTAAATTGAATTATTTTGTGGCGAGCGCGAAATGGTTTATAAATGGAAAATAAACTCGAGAGAATTCTTGTTGGTTTCAAGTTTGAGATGTACACGTATTTGATATCCCTGTAGAATATTGAAAGAAGAGTTATTATTGGAATTGTCTAGAGTACGGTAGTACGGGGGTACCTGTTTCCTTTGAAATGAAAATAAATATTGATATTAATCCGAATCGTTGTAAGTAAACTTATAAACTTTTTTTTTTAGATATCAACACATTTCCTGCAATTTTAATTCATTTTCTCTGTTAATTCCACAAATTAGGTATATTTCAATTTAAAATAAACCAAGCTATGGTTTATTTTAAATTATTATCTGTGCCTGTCACAGACACTAAAACCCACTAGAGCCTGTATGCCCACAGCCTAACGCGCTGTCAACGCTAAATAGTGAGGTGCAATGATTTATTCATAGTCCCGGGTTATTCCGAAACCAAATTTAGATAGACCAGTAGACGAGTTGAATATTTAATACATTTTAAGCTGCGAATTAAAAAATATATTTTAAAATGGACGCAGTAAGTACTTTATGCGGTTTTAAAAATACAATTTTAATGTGAAAACGTTCCGGGGATGGCTCTGTGATGTTGGACATCTATTTTTATTTTCGAATCTACTGAAGCTTGACAGTTGGATGGAAATGGAGTTTTAAATTGGTCCATTGTCGAATGATTTAATTTAAAGTCTAGCCGGCTGTCACTGATTTAATTATGGGTTTTTTAGTTAACTTAGTTTGTATTTTAATGACAAGAATCCGGCTAACAATAATCAATTCGTTGTTGGCTAAGAGCAAGTTATTTATTATGTGGACATATATATATCTGCGCCAAAGGATAATGATACTAGGACTAGAACTAGGTTGGATACTAGGGCGATAATCTAAAAATATTATATGAAATTAAAATTAATTCAGTTCCTATTCTCCTTCATTGACCCTTGTAAAGATTACTTTGAGACTTCCGCAAAACATGACATACGAAAAGAAATCAACTCATTAAAACATAGTACAAAAAACAACCTAAAAATAAAAACACTCGCAAAGCAACGTCTTACAGTTCCCAAAAGTCCAGCCCCAACATTAGCTTAGTACCACACTAACAAAGCGAACTACAATTAACGAGAGCAAACGATCATTACCACCGAAACAATTGGTACGGTCTCAGATGTGCCAAATGACGTCACGGAACTATCGGTTCAACAGCAAAGTTCGGGAACTTGCAGGTGGGAGCAAGTGGCGCTTACACGCGCGCTGACAATCTGACAAACATCCCTAGCGGGTAGTTTGGGAGCTAGAACGTGACATTTTCGGTACAATGTAGAAATACTTTCATTTGTGTAACATTTTGCCCGAAAAATTTCCAAACTTAAAGGCAGGGCACATAGATCGCAGAACAGAAGGCCGATAGGGTTGTAAGGTTCTGGAGTTGCGACCGCGTACCGGAAGCCTGTGCGTTGGATTGGAAGGTTTCCAACAAGATAGACCGATGATCTGGTGAAGGCCGCAGGAATCTACCGGATGCGAGAAGCACAAATATGGTCAAACGCGATACTTGGCGAAGCTCTATACTCAGAAGTGGAAATCATTCGGCCGATATGATGATGAGCAAAACTTTAGAGTGAGCCTTTCCTGTATTGGAATCTTCCTGTATCTAAAACCGTGTACTTTTGCTATTTGATTTGTATAAACTGAAGTATAATTCAGTGTGGGACACAGAAAAAGGTATCCCTTTCCTCTGAACTAAGGCATGCATTTCAAAAAAGGTAATATCTTAGGTTCATTAAAAAGCATATTAATCATTTATCGTTAAACTGGTTGGCATATTTATTTTATAACACTACTGCATTTCCTATGTTTAATCCTATCATATAAATTAACTTTATAATTGCATGCAGACAGAAGGCAAATCGTTACGCACCATTTGAACTCTAGAACTTAAGACGCTACTGCTATTACATGTAATAAATTCTGTCTAAGAGTGATTGTTTTTTTGTTATAATAAGCACAAAAACTGACATGTATGTTACTTTTTTATTAGCAGTTTAAAAAACACCAGTCGTACCTTTCTGTCAAAGTAACACTGGCATGTATACACTTTTTATTGATATTTAAAAAAAAACATTACCCGTATCTTTTTGTCAAAGTAGGTAATAAATAATTGTTATTAATTATAATTATACTAATTTCTTCATTCATATTACAGTTATATTTTAAATGATTTTGTATGTTTTATAAAGATATAGTTAAGAATATATTATATTATTATATAATATGTAAGAAAATGAACATACAAGTTTATTAAAAATACCTTTGAACAAAACAATTCGTCACATAAAAATTGCAATATAATTCTATTAAAGATGAAATATTGTTAGCGCAACTCGTCTCCTGCACCACAGAATGCACCTACACGTCCCGTCGGAGTTGCGATCGTGCCTCGCAAACTACCCAAATGTGTTTATCAAGAAACAAATTTAGTTTGCCTTTGAAAATGCAATACACTTTTTATTATTCAGAGTTCAGACACTTTGGGAACTATTCTCTTAGAATAACGTTTTTTATTAAGAGTTTAACATTAAATATGGAAGGACATTTTTAGTACATTCATACTTGAGACATGGGACTCGTAAATAAGGTCTTAGTATTGTGTGAAAATCTGGGAAAGATATAATAAAAATGAGAAAAAGCAAAAATACAGCAATAAAATGAAAAAGTTTCGTGCTTTACAATTGCATTTTAGAATAATAAGATAAGCTATACAAGTGTCATTCACCTTTATCGATAAACTATTTTGAACAAAAGCGTTTTGCTGACATTTTTATTTTAAAATACAAATACAAATCTTATTTCGCTTGAAAGGTAAAGATTTATTGGTTTTATACAAAGCGACTCTTCAATTTTAAATGAATATTATTTAAACTAAAGCTATTCAACACTAAGTTTGCGGACCATCCCAATAAATCCCGGTAAAACATGTATCAATTTTTATTGCAGTCCCCTCACTAGCGAAAACTAAAGCACACATCACACTAAAGATAAGGCACGGTCTACACTCAAACTTTAATTAATTGGAACCATATAGTCGGTTATGCAAGGAAAAAACGGTCGGTACGTGACCTAAGGGCGGCGTAGTGTGTGCGGTTTTATAGTTATTTGTCGATCGTGTGTACGTGGCCCAAATACCCTTTTTCAAGTAAGTGATGTTCAATCCTGATAAACGATCGTCAGTTGTTTGAATTTTTCTATAAGTGTTAGTGGAATGACTTATCGGAAAATTCAAACATCTCAATAAGTACACAAGGACCTATGTGCGCTTTTATAATATCGAACGTGACGATATTAAAGTTGCGACGCGACAGCGTGACGCGAATCTAGTAGATAAATTTATATAGATATCGTTATATTAGAATCACGTCGCGCCTGTCTGCAAGAGCCTTTATCGGAGACATCCACGTCACCACGATAACACAGACAAGTATAATGGATAGAAATACTAGCTTTTGCCAGCGCCTTCGCTAGCAAAAACTAGTATTTGGGAATATGTACTACCTGGATAATAAGTACCAGTATGTTGAATCGTTTTTGTGTGGAAGAGTAACAAATATCTGTCCGTCCAACCATCCTTACAAACTTTCACATTTATATTATTAGAAGGAAATAGGATTAGTAGGATAGGATAAAATATCCGTCCATGATAGTAAAATCAAGGCTTGGTAGAGATGTCAGCACCAAATAGTGGGGTCCGCAAGGGCCGATGCCTGCCAGGGGTGCGGGTTGTTCGAAATATATACCGCAGCCCCTGGCACGCAGGCAACTGAAGGAACACGGGTGGGTTTTAGTCAGTAAAAGTCTGACACGCCCTCCTGCTCCACCCAGAGCGGGAGAAGTAATTGGATGATTTCCCACCGAAAACAAAAAGGGTAATTAATGTTTTAATACGTTACTTCGTTATTTTACTTCCCTGCCGCGCCCGTCATATCTATATATTCTAAATAGTATTATTTGATACTTTTATGACCTGTAACGTGTCAATCGTTTGTTTGACAGGAAGTATGACTCAGTGGCGAAGCTACAATTTTTATTAGAGGGAAGCCGAAGAAAAGATTCTAAATTTAACGGCAGCTATGGTCGGAATTCTTGGTTTAGACATAAAAAATGGCATTTTTGTAATGTTTTGTAATCGTATATGATGTTTTAAGCTAGTATGAAATATCTGTAATTTGATTTGATACACACAAATGTGTTACATATTGTTTGGCAATAGTAGACACTAAGAAGTGTTTCTACTAAAGGGAAACCGATAGGAATCGGGGTGTATGGAGGCTGCGCCCCTGGTATGACTATTATGCCTACACCATAAAAGAATAAGTCTCAATACTCAGAATAGAACGGTTTGTGATGTATATATAACATATGAAAATAAACTTCAAATAACTGCAATCTTAGTCGGTAAAAAAACTAAGTAAAACAAACATATTTGTTAATAAAAATAAAAAAATGAACACAATAAGTAAGGTATCAAAGCACTAGCTAACGACTCGTTTTGTACACAAACAAATTGTTTTATAAATGAATTAACTATGTCCCGACGCTGGAATTTTCTGTGTAAGTAACATGCCAAAAATGGCATTCATTAATAATTTTTAAAATAACACCGGAATTACATAAACCCAATGAGATTCTAACACAACCTTTTGCAAATGACCCGTTAAGATACCGTCCCTCAAAAAAAAATCACAAAAGTTACAAAACCCGTATGACTAATGGTCACCAGTCCCATGAGACGCAGACAGACAACACGACTGATTAACGACTAAGTTCCCGAGATCACAGCCTCCACAGATGGATAGATAAGGCTAACAGGTTCTCAGCTGTCAAACTGACAGTTAGAAACGTCAGTGTCACTGTTGTCGAGTGTCGTGACTGAGTGCTGAAGTGTGTAGCAATATTGTTTTGTTGTGACATTCGTTCAATTGTTGGGTTTTGAGAGATTGTTGGATATGGAGAAAAATCTTTGAAAAAAAAAAGCGGCAAGCGATCCTGATCGATCGACTAGTGCGGCTGTTAGCAATTGGCCACAAGCCCCTGAACAGCAAGCACCTGTATCCTGATAAAACAATTCCTCTTCCAAATCGCATCTAGGACATTTCTCGTATCAAAAGTATTGCTACGTACTATTTGAAAGCTCTTAGTATTACAAATATCATTATAATTATCATCATTTCAGCCGAAACACTGCTGGATATAGGCATCCCCCAAGCACCGCCACCTATACTGGTCCTTTGCTTCTCGCCTCCAGTGGATTCCTGCGGCCTTCACCAGGTCATCGTTCTATTGCCACTTCAGAAACTTTCGGTTCGTAATCGGCCATCTGTTCTGCGAGCAATGTACAGTTACCCAAACGAACTTACAAACATCCCTGCCAATATTATAAATTTGAAAGTAACTCTATCTGTCTGTTTGTTACGCTTTCACGCCTAAACCGCTGCACCAATCGTCATGAAATTTGGCAGAGATCTAGCCTGGGATATGAAGAAGGACATAGGCTACTTTTTTACGCGATAACCGACATCCACGCGGGCGGAGTCGCTGGAAAATGCTAGTACAACTATAATTTCTGTACTTTACACTACTATACTGCCTTGTACACTTCTGCCTAACCCTTCGAGGATTTCCCCGTAGGCGTGATATCATGTCGTTGTCTATAATTTCTGTGTCGACAAGCCCCAACGTGTGAACACACAACGCAAGAAATCGATTACCTTCATGTAATAATGTACAACATAATGTTTATATATTGGTCACGCTTTTCCCTTCACTATTGCAACGGAGCAAAAAAAAAGGTAAACACAACACTAGTTCTGACAGGTTGATTACCGATGTGTCGGAAAACCGATTAAGTTTTATATGTTGTTGTCAGTGAAGATATCTTCAATTTTGTGATGAAATGTTACCTACATATTTATGATGAATTGTCTTGGACTAGTTGCTTCGGTCTACGGATAGTTGTTAGACCGCGAAATTCAAACATTTCTTACTTTTTTACAATGCGCCGGTGAGTGTCAGGTGGTATGTCTATGTCGCAGCCATCTGGTTAAATTAGCCAGCTAGTTGGACGCCTAGGCCGTTCATTTAAACGCGGGCATCCAATTGGATGCCTAGGCTGATAGTTATTTGAACTAGAATCATTCAACATTTAACAAATTGGCGTATTGAAAGTCAGCTCTTTGAAGATGATTGACCTAGACTCAGCCAAGGGATTAAAATTTAGTTCAGTTTTTTTCACTGCGGCGCTGGTAGTCACCAAAACAATAGCGCAAATCGTGAATGTTATTTTTCGTTCTGGTGGTAAGATAAGATAAGATAAGATAATAATTTATTTGCCCAAACATGAGTACAAGACATACAACACAAATTGTCAGCATGCAAGAGATGTTAATAGTAAAATAAAACAGATCGTCACGTTTGCCTTAATGGCATGCAAATATTAGTACAATCATAAAATTTATAATGTCACTCTTAGTCAAACTATTTAAAAATTTCATAATAATATAAGAACATTAAAAAAAAAAAAAAACAATGATTAAAAAATAACAAATTGGTGAAACATAATCATAATCTCTCATTTAGAAACTCATTCAAGTTATAGTAAGCTTTATCTGCTACAAAATTAATAACTTTCTGTTTGAATTGTACATCAGTTAACTGCTTCCAGCTTTTAGGTAGTTTATTATATATTTTTGGAGCCATGCAAAAGACACTTTTTCCCATAAGTGACGTCCTATATTGATGTAGGCAAACTTGGCTATTGTCACGTCTGGTGAATTTTAGGAGAAATTATTTATTTAAAAACATATCACCATTACTACTTACTTAATGGTAGGTATTAATAAAAAGTAGTACATTATTTTTGAACTCATCGTCAAACATCACAAATTCATAAATTCCCAATTTAACTAAATGACTTCACGACATTCAGCCATCTGGTTAAACGTTGCGCTCAATTACTTGGCTAGTTGTCGTTTAGCTATTTAATTGGATGCCGGCGTTTAAGGAAAGGCCTAGGCGTCCAATTAACTGGCTAATTTAACAAGATGGTTGCGACATCTACACTAATATTATAAAAAGGAAATATTTGCTTGTTTGTAATGGATAAACTAACTTAACCGTTGATACAAAGAGTTACCCACTGACAGCAAAGTGGACGAATTTTTTGGTGCCCAATGAGTTCTGCAATTTTTTTGGTATTTATATGCTCACGCTGAAACATAATTTATTTTAGTGTTAGATTGTATATTGTATTTAAGATTTGTAATAACTTACTCGTAAAAGAGTATGCGACAGTTCCCAACATAATCGTGTGTCGTGAAATTAAAATCGTAAGCCTGCCATTCATTGTTTTAGTAACAAGATAATCGCATTAGTGGAGTTACCGAGAGGCGGCGTGTCCCATTAATCAACATCTACGCACTGGAGCTGGTGTATGGGATGAGAGACGAGCGATTATAAAGAATTGAGAACCTCCCCCTTGTTGAAGTCGGTTAATAAACAAGCCGTGTACTTGATGGGATTTCCCATCGGCGAAAATGATAAAATTTCATTCTCTATTTAATATCCCCAAGATAATTTTCAAAAATCGTCATTTTGTGCTCAGAGGTGGTACCTATAATATTACGACCACATTTCGCCAGTGATGTTGTGTATGATTTGTCATATAACCTGTCACATATAAAATCTAGTTATGCCCACGTTGTGCCCATAAATGTGACGCGGGATGGATCATTCAATTGAAAAGTTTGAACGCACCATTTAGTTTGAGAGATGTCAGCAACAATTGATGGGGCCCGCAAGGGCCGATGCCTGCCAGGGCTGCGGGTTGTTCGAAAGAGATACCGCTGCCCCTGGCACACAGGCAACTGAGGGAACACGGGTGGGTTTTAGTCAGTAAAAGTCTGACACGCCCTCCTGCTCCACCCAGATGATGATTTTTCACCCAGAAAAAAAAAAGAACCATTTATTTTTTAATCAGTTGAACTCAAAATAGATTCGGTGGTTGAACCGAATGTATTGTAAACCAACTTTACTTTTTCATTTTTAACATTAATCTGGATATTTTTCAACAAATGTTTAACATTTTAAAATATCTTTCTTTTCTCTATAAAGCTTATTACCGCTATAATTGGCTTAAAGGCGATGAACCTTAAAGTCCTAAGCAAATTTAACAGCGGCTGAAAAATGCAACAGCATTTTTCAAACTCAATTTGGTTGGGTGAAAGTTTGATGTGATTTTCCTAGTGAATGAGTTTTAAGTGTAAGCTGAATTAAGGGGTGGCTGACATAATTTGAGGAAAAGGTCGATAGCATAACAGTTAACCTCAGTGTAACCTAACAAATTTGTATAGGTAGCCTAGCTTTTGCCAGCGGCGTCGCCCGCGCGGACGACGGAAATTATCCCACTGAAACGTTCTACCGCAATAAAAAGTATCCTATGTGTTAATCCAGGTTATAAACTATCTATGTGCCAAATTTCATCTAAATCCGTTCAGACGTTTTTGCGTGAAAGAGTAACAAACATCCATCCATCCTCACAAACTTTCACATTTATAATACTAATAGTATTAATTAGGATTTTATTAAACAAACCGCAATAATGTTTCCGTTGTTAACTCACGTCTTATCTCTGTAAGAAAGAGTGGGCCGTAATCCATGCGGACCCAGTGCGGGTTGTTAGATATTAATGCAGGACACTTACAATTACAGGCGTTATTCAATTCTATATTGGTCCTTCAAGGAGCAATATTTTTAACCGACTTCAAAAAGGAGGACGTTGTCAATTCGACACGTTTTTTTTTCATTTATGTATTTTCGGGCATAACTCCAGTCATATATAGACGGATTTGCAAAATTCATACAGATCAGATGATGAGTTTCGGAGACAGACAACGGAACTCTTCAAAAAATGACAGCAAATCAACCGCGATTGCTACTATCGCAAAAATATTCATTGTTTTGACCCCAAGGTTGATGAAATTTCGAATTGGTGTGGGGTAGGTACTATATAACTAAAAAATTAGAATACTTCTTTATCAAAAATAATAAAAGAACGGACTTCCGAAAAAACACTAGGTACTAAGTGAAATATAACTGTTTTTATTTCAACCAAAAATCCCTTTGTAACCGACGGAAAATTAATGGTTCTCTTTTCGAACAGTATATATTTGACCTCGTATAAATTTTAATCATTTTTTTTTATATCTAAATCGCTGTTCGCTTATGACTAACCCTACACCTAAAATTTCACGTCCCAGGACAAATGATGACATGCAATATGCCGCGCCTGAGTCCAAGTTTGGCCTTTAAAAATACTGGACTACCGCAACGAGTCCCTGAGGCCGAAACATTTTTATTACCAACTCATTTTTAACTAATTTTTATGTCGGGAAACGAGAATTTTGTATGGTTCGCGGTCAGTTTTATGTGAGAATGACGTGAGAGGAAAGTTATGGGATGACTTTGAAAGATGATTGACGGCATTTTTATTAATATGACTTTGTTATTATGAAAGTTAAAGGCTAACTTGATTGATTTCCGTCTGGACACCAGAAATACCCTAAAACGTAAGTTTTTATCCAGCGCGCAAACTGTAACCATGAATTCAGCATATCATTCTAGACCCCATAGCGCAGAAATTTTACGTCGATTAAAAAAAAGTCAGCTGTTTCATATATTTTAACAGCGTGTATTGCGTAGGTATGTAAGGATAGCCGATGATTTCATATTCTATGCAAAATAAAGCGAAGTATTGACCCTGCAGCAATGTAGGCATTTATGTAGACCACGCCCAACGTAAACCTGAACCTGGAATTAACATAAACACGACCATTCCAAACGAACTTTAAACATAAACACGACCATTCCAAACGAACTTTAAACAACAGATTATACTTATTCATAGATCCCGCTGTTAAAATGATTCACAGATGAATCAGACCATCATAATGGTCATCAATTTATATCAATGACAACAGCATTCTTCAAATTTATTCTTGGTTGGATATCTATTGATATGACTCATCTGCCTTCCCTTTTCCCAATGTCCCTATGTTGGGGTCGGCTTCCAGTCTAACCGGATGCAGCAGATTAGGTACCAGTACTTTACATGGAGCGACTGCCTAGCTGACCTCAACAACCTAGCTATCGGGTAATAGGATACCTGTTCGAAAGACTGGTTGTCAGATTTTCGGCTTTTGGCAACCCGTAACGACTGTCAAAGATCCACAAATGGTAGCCGGGACCAACGGCTTACTGAGCTTTCCGGGGCACGGTATATAAAGATGGTCATCCATCCACGAACCAACCGCGGCAAGCGTTGCTTAACCTAATCTATTGGTATGATAATCTGCCTTCAAAGCAAGAGTGAACAGGAATCTTCAGCTCGTTCCATCTTAGACCTGTTTTTTTAAAAACCAAAACAAATGGGGCAAATGGGGCTCCTTTTGACCGAGGTCAAAAGGAGCCCCATTTCGGTAATAAAAAAATCTCTTCCATTACTCACTGTGATGACATGGGAAGTCTTGGCCTCACCACCAACTGTCTTTCAAGCTTTAGGATTTTCAATAATAGAGAAGAGAACATACCTGAAACAAAAATAAAACATTATAAGTTAGTTGTTAAATATTTTTGGCTTAGAAGCATCGAAGGTTAAGCTATACTAACCGCGGCCGGTTCGTGGATGGGTGACCATCCATTATATATCGAGAATTCGAGACTCCACTTCGCCTCAGTAAGCACGTTAAGCTGATAGTCCCGTTTGTCATTCATAGATCTTGGATTGTCGTTTCGGGTAGGTCGAAGCCCAAGTCTATTAAGCAATCTTACCAAGGGGTAACGTGTTACCCAGTTACTGGGTTGTGGACATCAGAGACTTACATTTTGACCGCGTAAGTATTGCACCGAAAAATTTCTACGCTGGCCCGCTGGGGGGTCTAGAATGATATGCTGAATTCATGGTTACAGTTTGCGCACTGGATAAAAACTTACCCTGTAGTTATACGAGAACATCGTGTTGACAAAAGCGATTTGTCAATTATCAAAGTTAGTAGCGAATCGGACTGTCCAGAGTACAATGGACACAACATAACATATAAAACGAAAAAATCAAATCAAAATATTTTATTCCACATAAATCTGCATGGGCACATAAGTAACGTCAGAAGCATTACGCCTGTCCTCCCCGAAGGGATAGCCAGGCCCATAGAACCTCCAGATATTTCTCCAGTTTCGTTTAAGGTCCATATATTAGGCAGTTAGCCTATTGCCATCAGCCGGGCACAATCCAATCTACGCACTTCTTAGCGCTGAAAATCGGAAATCGGATAGTATGTATTTTCGTCGCGCTGGGATGTACCTACTCTGTTCGATTTCCAAGTCTCGGCGCTAAGCAGTGCTAAATCGAAATCAACAGTAATTTATTCAAACTAGGGAGAGAGTCAGCATTTGTGGGAACGTCAAAATTACACAAGAGGACTGTCTTGTGTCCCAAAACGGCCGCCCTTCACTACTTCCTACTTAGTGCTTTAGCTGGGAAGAAGAAGTGGCGCAACAAACTCCCCAGCAACACAGCTGCCTAATAAGTTATAAAAAAATTATTCTATGCAATAGTAGGTAAGTAATAAACATGAAGAAATTCGCATTAATAGTGCGTTAAAGATCCAGTACACGAAAAAATCCTACTGCGATTTTAGGGGGCATACTCGGATTAGATGCATCAATAATGATTTAGCTTCAAAAATGGCTATTGCAACGACTACTACTGTAGTAGTATTCAAGACTCACACGCATCCACCAGCTATTAACGTCTATAATTTCCCCCTCACATCCTCACCCATAAAATAAAACGGCCATCGATATAAAAGAAAACAAAAGAGCGGCCATTATTGGAATCGCCCGATATCATCAGTGTTGTCAACATTCGGGAGCCGTTCACTTCCAATATTATCTGGCCCCTTGTTGTACGTAAAGTCTATACAAGGCGAGGTCAGATAATACCGGATTTTTCAGTATATATGTCGCCGTGTGTACGAATTGTGTCGACGATGTAATAAAATGTTATTTATTATCAGCGTTCGGCCTTCGCTAAATACAATTCACGGGATTAAAACTGGACCAGTGTGGAGCGTTACATTGAGTTTGGCAACTGTAATTGAACGGGTGTTAAAGAAAATGTGGCATCATCTGACCAAACACAAACAGGTATGCTGGAAGATATTTCTTTCGAAATAAGCAAGTCAAGCCGGCACTTTTTTTTTAAATAGCCTACACTGTCCCATTCCTGAGTAAAGGCGACCCAAATCCTTCCAGGCACACTTTTCTAGGGCCGCCCCGAACCAACCCTTGCAATACGCGTCTAGGTCGTCTCGCAACCTCTTCCTGGACCGGCCTCGGCAGCGCCGTCCATCCTCGGGCATCCACCGTGTGGAGACTATTGTTCAGCGGTCACTATGCATGCGGCTGACGTGACCCGCCCTGTCAATTATTTGTAAATTATTTCATCACCACTGCACTTAAAACGGTGAAGGAAAACATCGTGAGGAAACCAGTATGTCCTAGAACCAAAAATTCTAAGACGTGACATTTAAAAACCCACTCCCTGTCCACTCTCTTTCAAAGAGAGGCCTGTGTCCCAGCAGTGTGAACAATATAGGCTAGGATGCATTGCTTAGACGACAATAAGGTCGTCTGAATGCAGTTGTTCATAATATCCAGGAGGTCCTTGAAGAGTGACTCAACTCGGTTCCACTGCATTTATTTTCGAGTAACAGTACTAACAATACAGGAGAAACAGGTAACGAGCATTATACTCAACAATTATCTATAAAGTTTTATGAAAAAGAGGTTAACTAGCAAAACAATAAAACTTTTAAGACAAGGCTGAACGTTAAATGCAATTGTCAAACAAAAGTAGTGTAAAAAAAACTCATTTCATTCACGAACTCCGATGGGGGTGGTCGCTTACTTAAAACAGATGACCGTTTTTTATTATGCCATTTGCTAAAACATTTATTTTTACAGCGTTTCGTAAAAAAACGCTGATCGTTAAGAAAAAATAGAAACCGCACGTAAAGTTTTTTTAAAGCCAAGTCAACTGTACTAATAAACCTAATTATAAAAATATAAAACTCGAATGACTGCAATAGCGATTAAAGGATTTTGTTACACCGACGCGTAACTAGAACTTTTTAATTTTTTTATGTTCCCTAATGGTCTCAAGCTTGCAATCAAGTATTATTATCGAATTATTCAACAGCTCGTTGGTGTTTTTTCATCAAATAATATGTAAATACTCACCAAGTTTATCATAGTATACAGGAAAGCAGGGACATACACGCTGAAACTGTCACCATTATTATTAATTCAGCTAATGCTTCAAGACTAGACTCTCTAATGTAGAAATTTTTCGCTGGTTATCAAAAAAAAACTGGTGTTTCGTATAAAAGTGCAACACCAACGCGGTCAAAATGTATCGAAAAGCCAATTTAAAAAAACTTCTACGAGAAATTTCAACGCAGGGGGTTCACAACCTCGTAGATACTGAATCCAGGGTAACAGGTTACCAGTATACTATGATAAACAAGGGAAGTAAAGTATGTACATATTTGCTTGAAAAAGCACAAAATAGCTAAAAAGTAAATAAATAAATCGATAATAATACTTTTAATAACTAATCAAAATCATTCAATTCCGACGGCGAGACTGGCGGACGATATCGTTACCATCACGGATGTGGCCTGCATGAGGCTGACACAGGAGAGTGGGAATGGGCTTAAGAAGCTGAAGTCTATGCCCAACAGTGGGTGAAGTCGGGCTGCGGATGAAGACAATGATGATGAAGAAATCCATCCAAAGACACGGACAAAAAGACCAACAATTACCGTATTATTTAATTTACTACAAACATCTCGTCCCTACACGCGGTTTGATGAACGACTAACATAGATTACATACCAAAACGTCAACCAGACGTAACTGTTAATGAAACTACGTTGATTAAGCGTACTCTCAAGCAACTGACAAGCCAGTAGTGTAAGCTGACAGATGTCAAACAAATGTCACAGTTCGCGACAACTCTATGTTTGTGGTATAATTTATGTCTTAAGTAGGACAATACTGATTTGTAGCTGGTTTAATGACGAAATGGAGATTGTGATATATGTATATTGAGAATAGGTAAGCATGTAAACAAGTTACTAAAGGATTTTATGATGTGGTTTTAGTTTTTTTTTTTAGTAATTCAACGGACAAGGCGAAGGAAAGCAATGAGGGAAGACAGTACACCGGGCACGGGGTAATTGTATAACACACTGACAGTAGGAATTAGGCTTTCATTTTGACAGTTCAACAACATACATTGCGTCTAAATGACGCAATGTATGTTGTTGAGCAGACACATTTTTCGAACATTTAGAGCAATAAATAAATAATTTTATTTTAAGTAACATAGACTCATAATAATAGGACAAGAACACACAGTCACATTGATTAAAATTACACACAATTTAAATTAAATCTAAATTTGAAACATTTAAAAACAAAATTTGAATGAAATGAGCATATTAAATAACAATTACATATTTCAATCTACGCGTGCTACGTGCCGCATAGAACAATGAGTCACTATAGCACAATCGAGCCTTTTCGCAAGCGCGGCCAGCATACTGTTGGGGCTACGCACGCGCCACACCAGCGAGGTGTTACGCTTGCTCATTGTTGCGTAGAAACAATTTACGCGGGCTTCCGCAAACATCGTTGATGCACTACAATAGCGGGGCAGCCCCATCATCATCCTAAATGCGTTGTTAAACTGGACACGAAGGGCGCTGTACGATTTTTGCGTGTAATCCGTTAATAGACTGCATGTGTGCAGTGTGGTGCAGTAGGCTTTAAAAAGAGTTATTTTAACTTCGATTGAGCAATGGATTAACAATATCTTTCAAAATGATTAAGATTCTAATTGATAGTGTGCCGGTTGATGAAGCAAAAAATAAGTAATTCAACGCAATTTTTCAAGGTCATGTAGAAAAATGTAGTTGTATGTGTAATTATGAAAAAGAGATTGCCAGTGAGTATTCCTATTTACCGGAATCCATTTTGATCTTCGTCCAAGTTTTTTTAAGGGAAACATTAAAGGCTCGTGCAGACTAGCGCGACGCGACGGTCGCGTCGCGACACTCGTAGAACAATTTCTATGAAAACTTAATGCAAATTGTTCTACAAGTGTCGCGTCGCGCTGTCGCGTCGCGGCTGTTTGAAGAAGCCTTAAAGCTACTCGCGATATTTTCACTCAAAGTGCTTATTCCAATATATCATTCTGTGATAATAATTTTAGTATGAGTTAAGATTGTAAGCATCGAAAAAAATTTTACGATAGACTTTGAACATACCCAAAAACAACGGTGTGACTAAATCCTGGATTTACGAAAAAAACCGCATTTTACGATCAGGCCCGTACCCAACCGCACTCGTAAAGTACATTCGACGTAACACAAGTACACTTACAAATTTTAAATTATTTCTGAACTTTACTCCGAATGTTGTTAATACCGCACTTTATACTGCGTGTTAAACTTCAGTCGCTTTAGAAATTCAGGAGTTTTATTTTGTGAAAATGTTGACAATAACCTAACCTTGACACAGGCATGTGATACGGAGGAATGAGGAAAACGTCGTGAAGAAAACTTTGAGTATGAATGTCGATGGCTATAAGAATAGGGGGAGACCAAAGAAACGATGGACGGACTGTGTGAATGATGATATGGTTAGGAAGGGTGTGACAACGGAGATGACGACTAATGCTGGGGCCACGTCAACGGGAAACGCCGTTGAATATCGCGATGATGGACGTTAACCGTAGGAGTAGCCACATTTGGCGATTATGGCAAATTCTCCCCTTTTGGGGGAGGGAGGCTTATGTCCAGCAGTGGACGTCTTTCGGCTGATATGATGATGTACAAATTCGGAGCGTGTATTACACAAACCATCATCCATATTTAATAGTCACGAACAAAAGTCAATAAATAGTTAATACAGCCATTTATTGAGCAATCCAATCGAAAGCCACAAAATATGATTGCAGCCTTAATTATTATTTCAAATTAATCAACTGTGCAGTAATTTTTGGTTGAAATACGGTTTAATTAATTGATGACATTCTAAAATTCATGATACCACACTAGCTTTATAGTAAAGGTAGGTGTGCATATAAAGCTATGCGAGCGATCGTCGGAAGCGATTAAATATTTTATAAATAGAACTGCCGGGAATATGCCAGTGACAATTTTAGTAGAAATATTTCAGCAGAATATTAAATGCGTGCAATTTTCACTGGAGGATTGTTTTTCTCTTTGGATTTCGATTTCCGGACGTGTGGAGCAGTTGCCTGCCGGGTCGATGGATTGGTTACCTAACACAGCTGTGGGAGTTTTACTGTACAGATATGAGGAACAGGATCTAAAGGATCCTTCGACCAGATTGTGTCTGGTGGGCAATTGCCCGACGACTGAGGTCGGAACGTTGCATATATTATGGTAGTTGTGCGGTAAACTTTGCTAGCGCGATGCAGGATTTTGCGTGACATCAGTGTGATACGTAGTTCCTAGGTGGCGATATAGATGCACCGTGACGTCAGTATGATGCGTAGTTAACATGAGAATTGTACACACTGTTCTTCATACCCCTATTGCACAAAGCTATGCACTTTTCGCGTCCAGTTGCAGTGTACACGCGCACACACGACGACAGATACACGCGACAGATCAGCACAGTCCTGCTGTGAGCACTGAGGAAGTTGGACGTGTCTTTGTATTGCGAAACTTCACATGAATACGCACGATGTCGATGTTTTCAAATCCACCGTCGAAACGCGTCGAACATTTAAACAAAATTGTTGCTTCCTTCACGACGTCTCCTCGGAGCGACACGGTAACACAGCGATACCCATGCAATACAGTTTAGCTCCGACTGGAGCACAAACTCTTTTGGTCGGCACAGTAATTAAATTCTCCGGCTTTATTGCAATTATATGATACCATCAACACCAGATTGTCGATATTTTGACCCGCAGCCTGATAATGGCAGATGAATGCTCTGCTAAATAATGGATAAATTGCGCTTTATGTTTGTAGGCATTGTTAAGATGAGTTACATTGATACGAAGATCATAAAAACAAAAACTATGTCAGGACCGGTATTGACATGGCTAGTATACCAGATTCTTGGAACGAAGTTCTTTAACGCAGCTTGTGGTAGCAGTAAACTTGTAGAAAATTGAAGAAACGTTATATAACTAAAATCGTGGAGAGGTCCATGCAACTCGTTGTCATACTATAGGTATAGTAGAAATAGGGAGATAGTTTTCATAGTTTTCGAGGGTGCTGCAGCCGCTACTTAGTTAAAATGAACACCCAAGATGGCGGTTGCGAAAATTTTCATCATGGGTGTCGTTTTCATGGTGTTCGACAATCTAAATCTCCATATCGAATTACATTCGATGCTAAAGAAAAAACAAGTTCCTGACGGGGAATCCTTCGTACCCACGTTTTTTTTAAATTCTGGTGCTTCTTCAGAAAGGTAACAGTGAAAATAGTAGAATTAACTGAACTGTGCTTAAAAATGAAGCTCATTACAGGTCTTTGAATAAGGATTAGGAAAAGACGATTGTAGGTTATGCATAGCGCTTATTATTATTTGAAATACCTTTGTTCACATTTAGGTACATTGTCGTGCGTAGAACCAAAATGGAGACCCTTATTCTAGATCCCTGCTCACTAAATCAGAAAATCTAGGATAGACGAAGACGTCAGAATCAATACATTACACCGACAAATGATATCATTAGAGTTATTACGAATTCCAACATATATCGAGGCGTCCCTCATATATCTAAGACCAATTTCTAGTACCTACGCACATAAGTTACGAAACACAACTATCATTCATACACTTCGTCATCCATTGCGCTCTAAGCTTGAATTGCTCATGAAATTGTTCGTACTAACAGCGCGATGTACAAGTTTGTGATGCAAGGTTTCCCAAGATTCCATCAAGCGATCGTATTACGTGCAAACGCGTGTAAAATTGAAGAGAGATTGCTTTGAACGACTGATATGTGTGTATCGCGGTTTGTGAGACGGCCGCGTGTTACACCGAAATAGTCGTGCTTGTTTCGACTTGTTCATCATTATGGTGTTAACACAGACTAGTCTGCAGCGCATCTTTGCCTAGGCACACAAGGCACGTCCTCAACTAGCCTAGGGTCCCCAAAGCTTCGCCGATCAGTAAGCTTGTCTACCTAATGACTATGATTTGGGGGCGGGGTGAGGTTGGCGTGCTATCATCATAATACCTACAGCACTCGAACTCTGGGTAGAACATAAAGTCTCATGTTCTGTACACGACCCCAACATAGTTAGGTAAAGGGTAGGCAGATGATGATTATACATATACACAAGCTAGTTCTAACAGTAAACGTTATTTCCTCAAAACAATAAAATCACTTGAAAATTATAAACATTTGACGTTATCAGGATACTATTAAGAACGTTCAGTAGGTTTCTCTTCTTTAATTATTCATAAAAGCAACTAAATAATATTGAATTAATAGTAAACTGCGTTTAAAATTCATCTTTAATTGAAATAACCACTATCTTGCCGCCTTTGAGATCATAACAAGATAAAATTCTTAAGAAAAACGCTTTTATCCTGCATTTTGTCTTTCATTCTCAAACCCTCGTTTACGCAGAAATTCATAGCAACTTAAAGGAAGCAGAAGATAATAAATTCTCTTTAAAGAAAACATAAAACATTTTACCTATCACACAATCTTTTTGACGATACAAAAGAAAACAAAAAACAATTTAAATCAATTTGATACACTTCGGTGTAACACGCGTCCCCCTTAATGCGTTTTATTATGACGTGTGAACGAAAATTTGATACTAGACTTGCGTGCAACATCGCCTTAACGCTCAGATGAGTTCCGTGGAGGGCTCCACTGATTTACTACGCATCCCTAATAGCCAATTCTGACGTCAATTGCGTTTGTAACAGGATTCTGGTTTGGCCGTTTAGCCCTTCTTTTTCATGGTAATTTTTAATCTAAAGTCTGTTAGCTGGGTTTTGGAGATTGTTGTTTATTCTTGTATGGGATTTTTTGAAGAAGGTATTTTGCTGATGGAATACCTACTCCACAGGCACTCGAAGTTCCCACTGCTGGGACACAGGCCTCCTCTATGGAAGGGAATGGGCCGTAATCCACCACGCGGGCCCAGTACGGGTTGGTAGATGTCACATGTCTTCGAATTTTTGGTTCTAGGACATACCGGTTTCCTCACGACGTTTTCCTTCACCGTTTCAAGAGCAGTGGAGATGAAAATATTTACACCAAGTAAACCGCCTGACTGGGTTTGAACCCACACCGGGTCACCATTCCTCTATTATAACATGCGATAAGGTACTTTGTTCTTAACACTTAGAACTTGACTAGAAACAGGACTACAAGTTTAAGAACTCAATACGAAGACAAGTTATGCATTGGCGGATATAAAACTGCATTATTGAGAAAGAGTGTTATGTGTTTGGCTCCTCTTATTTATAACCATGTACCAAAAATGATCAAAGAGGAACCTTTAGGCAGATTTAAAAAGTACTTTAAAAAATTACTAGTTGAAAAATGCTATTACTCTGTAACAGATTTTTTGAATGACAAGACTATTTAGCTTACAATGTTCATTTATTAAATAATTAAATAGCTATAAGTAAATAGAATAGTTATCGTAGTTTAAGTTTAAAAAATAATTTTGCATGCCATGAGGCAGAATGTATAAGGATTCAAAACGTTGTAACATCTAATTGTATTAATTACCTACATTCTATGCAAATAAATAAATCTATCTATCTATCTATCTATCACTTAGGGACGCGAGTGAATACGCGGGTAAAGGTATATCTAAAAACATATAGGGTACAGGCAATCGTAACAAATTGAGGGTAGGCCGTGAAAAATGTGAGGTCGTGATATAAATAAGTACAGGTAGAACTTTTTTATCTTGGCCTTGCGACTTAAAGGCGAGAAGTGGTTCATATAAGGTTGATAGGAAGCAGTTTTCTGGTAACTTAAGCGATCAATCTGAAACCAGGATCCATAATAGGTACACAACTTATGTCTACTACTGAATATGGGGTTGGAAGGCTGAAAGTCATGTGGCGGCATCAACGACGACACATGCGAAATACGCATCAAAGACGTAATCAGAGTACAACATCCTGACACCAACCGTCGGGTAGTCGCCCACCAGAAACAACACCAGTCTGGCCGGAGGAATCTTCCTTTTCCTTAGAGTAAGAGTGAACTTTACACTCTGCTCCTCATACCTTGATAATAATAATAATAATAATCAAATAATAACACTGGCAACACCGTGTCAACAAGACGTCTTGTTTTTCAAATTTCTTATGTATTCATAATTTTGACCAATTTATTAAAGCAATTTTCATTAATAACCAAACCAGACACCGGAAAAATATCAAAAATTTAATTAACAGACCAAAATATCCGAAAATGTAAAAAGCTATATATTAAAACTGCCGTATCGGAGGTGACATGACAGACATCTGTCACCTCCGATAAAACAACAAGAAAACGATTTTATTATGAAACGAAGATTGAAATACTAAGTTATGTTGACAAGGTCAGCTACACGTCGAGCACGCCTACCACCTCCGGACTCGTCGCTCAGCTCCGCCTCACCGCCGCCGGTACCCAGCCCCACTGCGGGCGCTGTGACGACACTGGCCGCGGTAGTTGCGTCGAGCTCGAGCGACGAGTATTTCTCACCGCCCGCGACGCCACCACCTGCTCGTCGACGGGGAGGACGCCGGCCGCCGGACGGTTTAGGACCTCGAGGCCCACCGGCCTCTGATAGGGTCCCAGCTCCCGGCGGAAGTGTGCAGCGCATGAGATGGACACGATCCATTAATGAGAATGTCATGCGCTCATACTATGGGGCTACAGAGGGGGGGAACAATCTGACCGCGTACCGTGTTCGGATGCTCTCTCTGTTTCAGGTGCTTGAACCAGCTGTCAACGTTTCGGCTCAACGACTGTCGGATCAGGTGCGGGTCATCCAGCGTAACCATATGTTGGATGACACAGTACTTGATCGCTTACGAAATGAAATGCAGAGTAGCCATGTCATCGTACCCCCGTCGCAGACAGTTGTGGAACCACCACGAGTCACCCACACAAGTCAGGCGCTTCAAGCTGACGAGGGTAGTGTTGACAGGGCTACAAACGTAAGTACTCAGTGCAGTGAGGAATTGAGGAGTGCTTTGGAGGGTGCGATTCGGGAATATCGGTTCATGTCGCCCGAACTTAGGCCACGCTTACCTCGTTTGCCCATGCATAACAAAAATAGGGCGCTGGTGGCGGCTCTGGATTCGCAGTTGTCAAACTATTTTGATGACTGCGAAGACCTCACCGATACTCATTCGATTCTGTACTGCGCGGCTGTAGCGGCATGTCGTGTAGCTCACGTCAAATTCGCTAGTGACTCTAGAGCTACACGACCGAAACCAGTCGTACCAGCTTGGCAGTACAGAATTGAACGTCGTATTGGTGGGGCCAGAGCCCTCATCGACAAACTAATCTGCTTCAGGGAGGGCAACACTCGCCCTAGAGTGATGCGCTTTGTGAGGCGGGCATTCTCAGGGACTGATACCAGCCCTCAGGATTATATGTCCCGTGTCACAGAGCGCATAGACTTCCTGAAGCAGAAAGTGTATGCATGGGCAAACCGTATTCGTAGGTATAAGCGGCGAGTAGACCGATACACCCAGAACCGCACCTTCCAGAGTGATGAAAGGTGGGTTTATAGGGCTTGGGAGCGACCGTACCAAGGTGTGGCTGATACGCGCCTACCAGATGATGATGCCATGTGCTCTTTTTGGCGCAATATCTGGTCGGTGCCTGTCAATCACACCGAAGGTGATTGGACTAGAAAAGTCGAGCGAGCCTGCGATCCGATACCAGAAATGGGGGTTATTACCATCTGCCCCCAAGATGTAGCTCGTGCAGTCCGGCCACTGCCCAACTGGAAGTCTCCAGGGCCGGACGGGCTGCACAATTTCTGGATCAAATGGTTCATAGGATCGCACGCTCGCTTGGCGGCTCAGTACCAGACTGCTTTGGAGTCTGGTTCGCTACCCCAGTTTCTAACGACAGGAATAACCCACCTGCTCCATAAATCAGGTAGTACCGCGGAACCCAAAAATTATAGGCCGATCACGTGTTTACCGACGGTCTATAAAGTTCTTACATCCATTTTGAGAGCTAAGATTTACAATCATATAGACGGTAACTCCATTATGTCTGTCTCTCAAAATGGATGTCGGAACGGGTCCCGCGGTACTAAGGAGCTACTCCTCATTGATATGGCCATTAGCCAACAGGTTCGTCGTTCCCGAAAGGATCTTTCGACATGTTGGATAGATTATAAGAAGGCCTATGACTTGGTGCCACATACATGGCTCATGAGGGTGCTGGAGTTGTATAAAGTAGATACAACTCTGCGCACCTTCCTGATGTCATGTATGGGGCAATGGAGGACGGTTCTTCGATATCCAGGATGTCGAAATATCCAGAGGAATAGCGAGCCGATAAGGATCGAGCGAGGTATATTTCAGGGCGACAGTTTAAGTCCGCTTTGGTTCTGCCTAGCCCTGAATCCTCTAAGCACATTGCTGGAGGATTCAGGTATAGGCTATCGGCTGAAGAGAGATGGTCAGGTTATATCTCACCTCCTTTACATGGATGACCTAAAACTCTTTGCCCCCAACAATTTGCAACTGATGGAGCTACTGAAAGTAACTGAAACCTTCAGTAGCGCCATCAGGATGGATTTTGGTGTGGACAAATGTGCGGTCATGCATGTAAAGCGAGGGGAGATTGTGGAATCCGCGGGAACCCAACTATCGGATTCCATAAACCTTCGAGCCCTCTCTGCAGCCGAAACCTATAAGTATTTGGGTATGTCGGAAGCGTTGGGCATCAATGTAACTGACTTGAAGCAATCGTTGAAGGAGCGCTTCTTTGGCCGCCTGAAGAAAGTATTTAATAGTCTTTTATCAGGCGGGAACAAGGTGCGCGCCTTCAACGGATGGGTTATGCCGGTTTTGATGTACTCTTTCGGCATACTCAAATGGACTCAGACCGAACTCGACGCCCTGGATAGGAGGGTCCGTACGCTGCTGACCACATATCGAATGCATCACCCACGGTCATCGGTAATGAGACTGTATATCCTGCGAAAGTGTGGAGGTCGAGGGTTCTTAAGCGCTAAGACTCTCCACAACCGCGAGATATGCAGTCTCAGGGAATATTTCCTGGGAGCCGACGTGGAGATGCATCGAGATGTGGTCGCGGTGGACAAGGGCCTTACCCCGCTCTCCTTGGCTAAAGAGAACTGGCGCAAACCTGTAGTGCTTGACACTAAAGATCGCATGGAAGTATGGCAGAGTAAGGAGCTTCACGGACGCTTTTTCCGGGCCCTACATGGACCCGATGTAGACCTACTAGCGTCCGTAGCCTGGCTGCGTTTCGGTGACCTCTTTGGAGAAACCGAAGGTTTTGTCTGTGCAATTATGGACGAAGTTATGATGACGAACAACTACCGGAGATTTATTGTGAAAGACGGCACGGTTGACATCTGTCGGGCATGCCACCGTCCGGGTGAATCAATCAGACACATTATCTCCGGGTGTTCTCGTCTAGCTAACGAGGAGTACTTGCATAGACACAACCTTGTAGCCAGGATTATCCACCAGTAACTGGCTCTGAAATACAGCCTTGTGGAATCAGAAGTGCCGTACTACAGGTATGTGCCCGACCCAGTTCTCGAAAATGGACATGTCACACTGTACTGGGATCGATCCATCATCACTGACAGGACTATTGTTGCCAATAAGCCTGATATAGTGGTGGTGGATCGACTGGAGCGGCGTGCAATGATCGTTGATATTACGGTCCCGCATGACGAGAACCTCGTGAAAGCCGAGAAAGATAAACAAATCAAGTATCTTGACTTGGCTCGCGAGGTTGTCGACATGTGGGATGTGGACTCTGCGATCATTGTACCGATAGTCGTCACAGCCAATGGCTTGATAGCTAAGAGCCTCGACCAACACCTGAGGAGGCTCTCGTTGGGCAGCTGGGTCAAGGGCTTGATCCAGAAAGCGGTACTCCTGGACACGGCCCGTATTGTTAGGAGGTTCCTCTCTCTGGAGCCCTGACCGCCGGTAGCTTGGACCCTGTTCCCGATACCGGTGGGCTACTATTTTTTATATTTTTAAATGTTTTTATATATTTTATATTCTAATATTTAAAAATGTAATTTATATGTGTTTATGTTGGAATAAAGGAGATAATAATCATTTAATTATCAGGCAACTAAGGCCCATACATAAAATACACAAAATAATCTTAAACAATAATGACAATCTAATACATATTAAAAACCAGCTTAAAACTATAACCAAACACGTAAAGTTGACGGCGTCGTGTTTCGCTGCGAGGTGGTCGCGGTCGCGTCCTCGGAAACGTCGATATACGACACCTTTCGGCCAAAAGTCCTCTTTCAAGCAGTACTGTAGATGGTGGGTTGGAACTCGTACCACGAATTACTACTTGATAGTCACCCAAAGGGCAATTGAGAGGGCTATGCTTGGAAATGAAGAGATCCGTAGGAGAATTGCCAAACTTAAGTGGAGGGCACATAGCTCGCAGAACATATGGCCGATGGAACCGGAAGGTTCTGGAGTGGCGACCGCGTACCGGAACATGTAGCGTGGAAGCCTTCACATAAGGTAGACGCATGACCTGTGGAAGGACGCAAGAATCCGCTGGTTGTGAGAAGAGCACTTAATGGCAAGGCATAATCTGTTTCGTTTTGAAACAGAGTGCTAATAATACATTGCTGCATATGTTCGAAAAATGTGTCTGCTCAGCAACGTAAATAACGCAATGGATATTGTTGAACTGTCAAAATGAAACCGATTACGATTAATCGTGTTACGCAATTAGGGTGCTGGTTATAGGTTGTGGGTCGATGGCCTGTGAAAAAAAAATTGCCGATCCGTACATTTTGAATGTATGGAACGGCAAATTTTTTGCCGTTTTGCGGTGTTCCGTGTGGTGCCGGACGTAAAAGAATAGCACTATCCCATTTCTTCCCGTGGGTGTCGTAGAAGGCGAATAAGGGACTTACTAGAGAATGGGCAGCAGCGTTCTCTATGCATTTGACCACCTTACTGCGATCGCAAATCCCCCTTTTAGGGGAGGCTTATGTCCAGCAGTGGACGTCTTTCGGATGATATGATGATGATGATGATGATGATGAAATTTTGAATGCGTAGGTATGACATTTTTCCATGAGACAGCAGTTTTTTTTTGTTAACCGGCGAAAAATGTTTGCGCTAGAGGTTCTAGAATCATCCATATCATATGCTACAAATTCATGGTTACAGTTTGCGCGTCGAAGTCTTGCCACCACGTATAAATCAAATCGAATCAAAATATTTTATTTCACATAAACCTGCAAGGGCACGTATGAAACGTCAGAAGCTAGGTGCACGGTTCCAATTTGTTGCTTCCTATGGAGAAGAGCCGGCAAGAAACTCCACGGTTACTCTTTTAAAAATAATTGGATTTTACATTGTTTTCAAATTACAATGATAATAGGTATGGGAGGACAGTGCAGGCCTGTCAATAAGTACCAGGTACTTAGAGGAATGAAAATAAAGAATAGAAAATCTTCTATAAATCTACAGTCTGTAAGGCCTACAACGATGTCTCATTCACAATATGTAAAAGAATCTTACATAAGTAAGATCAACCTATTTAAACCAAGAGACATGATTTCCATGAGAATCACTAATAAATAGTCGATATTAGAAGTGATGTGTAATGTCAAATAATGACGAGAATATAACAGAAAGTGTAAAAAATTAGAATAATAAAATTTTACATTGCAATTTGGGAGCAGTTAATAGACTCTGATTTAGTCATGCTGTTAATGAGGTACCAGGGAAGCCACATGTGCAGAAGGAATTAATGCCAAATTTCCCTGTCTTTTACCACGTAGTCTTTTATCTTATAATATGCTTTTTTGATAAGGACACGTTTGATGTGAGTTTTAAAGTTTCCATCGCTAAGTTCTGTAACCGACTTTGGCAACTTGTTTTAGAAGCGGATACTGTTTATTAGAAATGACTTGCTAGTTTTAGTTAATCTAAATTTTGGAATCACAATTATTATCTTTACTACGTGTATTTAGATTATGGAAGTCGCATCTTTTTTTGAAAAGACCTAAGTTTTTGCGAACATACAAGATATTTTCTAGGATATAAAGAGAAGGCAGAGTTAGTCAAAAGTCAGAGTTATCAATTTTGTTGAATTTGTTTCTAAGAGATTTTACCACTTGGCCATCACAATTCACACCTTTTGCTTCATTAAAATTCAAACACCTCCTCAACCAGCTCACCAGTTTCTCTTCCGGGCAATAACCGGGTCACTGTGACAAAACGAGATATTGTTTTGCGAAATAAGCATTTTGAGTACTTAGGCGTATCTAATTTATCGGGTCGGTGCACACGGAATGATTTGCGACCGCGCCCCGACACGCATCACCGGGCGAGGACGGCCATGTGTGGGTGTGAGGGGTGAAATTGGAACACTTTTTAGATATATTTAGACGTAGATACAGTTTTTTTTTTCTTAAATGATTGGTAACTAGCGGTTGCCAGCGGCTTTCCTCGCGTAGAGGTCGGAAATTATCCCACGGATACTTACTTCCGGAATAAAAAGGATCCTATATGTTAATCCAGGTTATAAACTATCTGTGTGCTAAATTTTATCCATTTCCGTTTAGCCGTTTTTGCGTAATTAAGTAACAAACATACAAACTTTCACATTTGTAATACTAGATTCTGCCAGCGGCTCTGCTCGCGTTGGTGTCGGTTATCGCGTAAAAAAGTAGCCTATATCCTTCTCCATATCCCAGGCTATATCTCTGCCAAATGTCATGACGATTTGTTCAGCGGTTTAGGCGTGAAAGCGTAACAGACAGACAAACAGAGTTACTTTCGCATTTATAATATTATATAAATAGTAGGATTAAGTTGAGGTGTAGAGCAGTGGTGGGGACTCGAAATATGATGGATCGTCGCCCATCTACGAACTGACCGCGGCAAGCATAGCTTAACCAGATCGATTGCGGCTGTATTATTTAGCTTCCAAAAATCTATTACTGCTATTAAGATGTGCCAATGACTAACTTATTTTAGTTAAATTACATGGTACGCTATTTCATAATGTTGCTAAAAGTAAACCCGACAAGCAAACGTTTTCAGGTACCACTTGTATGCACCATATAGACTCATCACAAACTCGACACTACATCAAAAATATATGGTAACTACTTTCACAAAAAAAAACCCTCTTCCGAAATAATAACTTTTTTTCCGGAAGTCTGGTGTATTTTGATTTTTTTTGCCACCGCCTCCCAAAATTCAAGTTATTTTTCACTTTTTCGTGTAGTTTTTAGAAGCCGGTGGTTTTTTTTTATAAAGTTGCCCCACACTAGGAATTTCTCCTCTATTGTGGGTGCGTTTACAAACATTTGAACTCACATACACAATAAGCCAGACCCGGAACAACTACTTGTAGGTCATACCAATATTTGTTCCGTGCGGGAATCGAACCCGCGACACGCAGCGCAGCAGTCAATCGCTTAACCGCTGCGCCAACCGTGCCGTCAGATTTATAGCCTTTTTATTTTTTAGTTGTGGTACCTCTCCCACAAAAACACGTACTTATACCTGCACTTGCCAAGTAAATAATAATGACAGAAATTTATCACACTAACTTAACATCATCAACATACAGTTTGAAAAAAAAACCCCGACCCAAACAAAAATTTCTAAAAAGTAAAAAAAAAAATATTGGCTTTTAAGTTGTAGGTAGGTAATGTTTTGAATAAATATTTTCACGTCGGGGGACGGCTAAAATAGTATAAGTTGTTACATTCATTATTGCTGGGTATCCTCTGTTTTCATTGACCGAAGATGCTCAAATCAACCAGAAAAGAGTTGATAATCTTCAAACGACTCAACCGATTTTCATGAAACATGTCTAAGAACCACTGCTAAAAAACCTACTTTTAAAATAAAAAAACCGCACCCAAATCGGTTCATCCGTTTAAGAGCTACGGTGCCACAGACAGACACACGTAGCGGTCAAACTTATAACACCCCTCTTTTTGCGTCAGGGGTTTAGAAAATACGTATAATTGAAGCTAACTCAAAAACCACTAATCAGAATTTGACCAAATTTATATGGGATCTGTATGCGTATATCAAATCGGTACATAATTGACAGAGTTCTGACGTAACAACCATAAATAATACAACAGAATTGAGAACTTACCGTTCATTGAAATCGGTAAAAAATTAGTGCATTTCCCAAACAAATGGTACCAAAATTTCAAGCAACAAAATACTTAAACGAATTACCAACGTGCCCACCGGGGCTTTCTACATTATATGCAATTTCCTAGTTTTATTGTTAGAAAATTTCCCATTTGCCGAACTAATAGAGTTTATAGATGGGGCCTATTGTGATCACTGTTCTTTATTATTATAAGTCTTTGTTAGGGAAAATTTATTAAAAGTCTTTTGTCGTGCGTAGGACGGAAAATCTTGATAATTGAGTGTGGGCCAGGATTTTATTATTTGCTAGCTTCTGCCCGCTACTTTGTTCGCGTCAAATTTCTTTGTACCCGACCCACCTCGTCGATCGCTTCGCCTGCCCGTGCGAGTATTTCGTATTCGTAACTTTTTTCTTTTTGCGCGGCTCCTAAGGGTCTTAGCGTGATGTTATATAGCCTATAGCCTTCCTTCATAAATGGGCTATCCAATACTAAAAGAATATTCCAATTCGAACCAATAGTTCCTGAGATTAGCGCGTTCAACCAAAAAAACAAACTCTTCAGCTTTATAATAATATAAACTTCAAAATTATTCGGAATCGAATCTCCGTAACATCCTTGATCTAAACTAACAACCCTACATGTAATTTGATAATTACCAAGTGGTCGTGAATCACAATCTTCATAATTATCTCTACCATTGACTTATGTAAACGAAACAGCACTTAATTAAACGCATATATCAAAATGTAAATTCGTTACTTATCAAGTACAAACACATCTTGCTCTAATTGTCCCAATAGAATAATAGTTACCTATTTGGTATATTTTCCAAACATAGACGAAATCAATTAAAACTCTCTCCCTAAAATTGGAAGTGTGCCAACCCTATCTTTTAGGTACCAATGTGTAGTGCGACCAACCGATTTTGATCCTTATTTTTTAAGATACTAAGTTGAGTTTTAAGGGGCTTTTTCCGGGTTATAATTAAATAGTTGCTGACTGTACCGAACATTGTTTTACAAATAACTAATGGCTTTTAGTTTCTATTTTTTATTTTATTCTAAAAGCGAGAAGTATCGTTCACTCCGAAATGCGATATAGGTACAATGGAAACGATCTCTTGTATTTCTAAATGTGTTTTTATTTTAGTAAAACTGTTTTTATCTTTTGTGATAGCAACATTTTTCCTTTTTTCTTTCTTTGAAGTTCATTTATTTTATTAATCTGTTTCGTCTGTTTTACAATGGTAAAATATCTTCCCTGCATTTTTTTGTTGAATTTAGTTTTATAAAATTAGAATAAAGAGACTATTTCTGTTATAAGTAGACGCTGATTGAAAGGAATGACATTAAAATTGGTACGAGAAACAAAAACAGGACAAACGCATAACTTTCTTTATTTTTAAAGTCGAATAAAAAGACTGAGAGAAGATTGTCGGCACGTTGTACACGACTAATGGCCGAATTTTCGCATTAAAAACACAAAAACTCAGTACATACTAAATGAAGAGTAACTCAATACATACTATATGAAGTACTATATAATGTATGTGTACTATTAAATAAATAAATGAATTAAAAAAAAATAAAAAAGTACCCGCATAAATCCATTCACAATTGTAAGGGCGGTTGCAAACGACAATCGGATGCAGTTATGGCTCCAATCGACGAGTTACAACAACAATTTACGATATCACCACGAAAACATCACGGAATTGAGTTTTAAAAAATTGGGATATATTAAAGTTCTGTGGTATTTGGGTTAATTGCTGTTGCATCAATAAATTGCATGTATCGCTAGAGTTATTTCCCCTTGCGGTGTAATAGTACGCAGTTTGGACCAGAATAAAATGTATGGGTTAAAATGTTATTTGAAAAAGCGTGGCTTTAAAATGTTTATTGAAATTTTGAAATGGTTGCATACCCCTGGCTTAACGTTCTAATTGAAAGTCAGGGGTGTGAAACCCCATTTAATTTTATACCGCTTTTAGTTCTCGCTACACTAAACATCGAGTATTATTGGTCCTTTTTTAAATCATTTATGCACACACACATATAAACAGTCAAGCAGAAAGGAACAGAAAAATACGCACAAAGGAATTCTTATTTCTATATGAGAGAAGATAAAAGTGAATGCCTGACTCAAAGGGAAAAAGGCGTGAGTTATGTATGCATATAAATTAATATTAAAAGGTAATGATTGAATGGTTTTCAGTCAATTAAAAATGACACATGAATAATTAATCAATGTGACTTGTTAATTTCCACGTAATTAATAGTTCGTCATATTTTATTACAATAGCATTGATTGCTGCGGTCGGTGTGTTGGATTTAATTGTGCATAATTTAAGGACGAGTGCCTTTTTGATTTCAGGAGAATAGCGGCAGGAATAGGGAGGGTATTTTACTATCTATAAGAAAAAATCTAAAAATATATTATTGAGATAGCTTAGGCAAAATGCAGTCGGAAAATGTTAGTTTTTAGTTCATGAAACAACAAAATAAATATTAAAATGTAATTTAAAGGTTTTTAAAATCTGTTTTTGAACACCATGAAATAGTAGCCGCCATGTTATTGTGCCGCTATGTTATTACGTCATACGTCATGTCAACTGAGCAACTTTGTACTTTTATTATTTTCGTAACCAAAGTAATTTTTATTTAAATAATGTTTTACGATCAGGAACAGCAAACCAATAAGTAGAAATATCAGTGCATTTGTTTACATAGCAAACTGACGTCATACCCACAGAGCATTATGGCGTCCACTTCGTCCAGCGTTTTCGTCAAATTACGAACGAAATTTGAAAATGTAAAATTAAATTGCATTTTTATGGCACTAATCCATTAAATAAAAATGTTGTGTCTTTTTTAGTGGTTAATTAGCACTCTAGGATCTAATTGAGACACTTTATAAAATGAGTATAATACCCTATTTTATTGTCCATGTGCTGTACTGGATTATTAGTCGATTCGCGCGAATTTAATCGCCTGAAACGGGAGAATCAATCCTTTTAAATAATACATTATATTCTGTAGGCGATACGCACGAAGTTAATTTATTTGTAGGCGAATCGACAACTCCAGAAATATTTACTAGGCAATTGGGACGTTTTGATTTTTATGTAATATAGTTACGAGCAAATAGGCCTTTGTTCAGCTGTAAGAGTGTAGGCTAATAAAAAAAAATAAAAAAAATAGTTAAGAAAACATTTTTCTCACAACAAAATAGGAGAAAAACGAACAAATATTCTTACTTTATTGACCGTAGGGTCGATACTGCTAAGCACGAGAGTAGTCTCGTGCTTAGCAGTATTATACTGCTAAGCACGAGGGTAGGGTCAATGAATTACCCCGCAGAACTTGTAATAATTCCTGCGGGGTAATTCCGTAACACACTAACACTAGGAATGCTTTCATTTCGACAGTTTAACGACATTCATTGCGTTAATGACGTTGATGTGTAGACAATTTTTTCGAACATATGAAGCAATAGATTCGCTAAATCCTCCAAAATGATTCAAATAGTGATTGACAGTGTGTTACGTAATTAGGGTGCTGGGTTTATTTATTGAGGTATGTGTTATGGGTTTTTTTGGGTAGGAAATCATCAAATAACTTCTCCCGCTCTGGGTGCAGCAGGAGGGCGTGTCAGAATCTAAAACCCACCCGTGTTTCCTCAGTTGCCTGTGTGCCCGGAGCCGCGGTATCTCTTTCGAACAACCCGCACCCCTGGCAGGCAGCGGCCCTTACGGACCCCACCAGTTGGTGCTGACATCTCTTTGAGGCGCGCGTGGAACACAACGTGCCGTCAACCCGGGCTTGATCCTTACGGACAGCGAGCTACCCATTACCCGCCATCCGCAAGCCCGCGCCTACGGTGGCCAGGAATCAGCCTGGGATTTCCCACACCCAGGGCGTCTCCTGCGGTGACTAGGGGCCGGTTTTTGGATCCGTGGTTAACTCTACCAATGGTTAAAAAAAGTCACTAATGGTTAAATTCAGCAAAATGTGTTTTTGATCAATTGTCAGTTGAACCAATGGTCAAATAACTTACTATTAGTTAAAATAATTAACCACCCAATGTTGGAGGGTTGAACAATATGGCGGATAGTTAACTCAAGCACAACATCTGTTCTGTACATTTTATTGTGTTACTGCTGCAACTGCTTTGTGCAAAGGAATTTTGTTAGTATTTGTTTGTTGCCTGTTTCGTGACATTTTTAAGAAGATGATTGGCGATCGAGGTCAAAATTTAAGAACAATATACTCGTACTTGGAGTGAAAATAGCTTTATTTCAATCTCGTGGTATTTTATTTGATTTGAATGCAGTTTATAATAAGGTTTACACAGTCAAAAAAGACGTTTTGTTACAAATTATGGTATTTTTAGGAAACGATTTTCATAAGATTGGCAATATGATGCCAATGGTAAAGTATGTTAAGTTTGACTTTAGTTAAAATAGATATTGAAAAACGTAAACGTAAACCAGTCAACTGGTCAACTAATGGTTAAAGGGCTATTCCTTTAACCATTAGTTGACCAGTTGACTATGGTTAATCTAACAAATGGTTATACGGTTTGACTACGGATCAAAAAACCGGCCCTAAGGCCGTGAGGGCGCTTATACTGCCTGGTGGGTTACCCTATGTGGAATGTGTCAGTAGCAGCCCGAGGCTTGGTATTGTGCCCGGTTGATGGCATTAGGCTCACATCCTATGCCTCTATGTTACTTAAACATAAGTAACTGACGAAATGTAGGGTATACTTAAAGTGACCATACGTCCCGTTTTGAACGGGACTGTCCCTTTTCTCAGTCAACAGTCCCGTTGTCCCCATACAAAGTTCCGGGACGCAAAATAGTCCCGTTTTCTGAAACAGCGCGAAAGATTCATATTAGAGATCTACCAAATGCCGTATTTCAATATACATAGTATAATCTGTTATAGTAAAATCAGGTGGCGCGACGCCATTGAAAAAGGTGGTTTTCTGTTTTACCCGTATATGTATAAATGTACAGACGCCAGCACATCAAGCTACTCCAATCTGTCAAATTTCTTTGATAGATTTCAAACTTTATCACAAACACATAAGGTTCATGTTCAATTGGGAAAATTTCACAGTTTGGGGTAGGTTGATGTGCTGGCGTCTGTACGTTCGCGATTTGCTAAAAAGCTAGAGATCCGATTTAGATGTGGAACGAAAAGACAGTTTAACTCAGAAACAGCTCAATTAGTGTCTACCATTTACTGCTTGGAGTTTAATTGTGTAATTAAAAGATAATGACGCTAATCAAGAGGCACATGCCCCCCACAGACAGTTGTTATTTCCATAAATATTAAGTATTGAATTTCTTTGCCCATTTGCTTTGTGTGTCCGCCCCCCTCCCCTGTACCCGCCTATGACAATAGTACTGATGAAAAAAAATGTGTTAATTTTAATTCTTAACCTGCTTTGAAAATGATGCACCCAGAATAAAATTACCATACCAAAATAGGTAAAAAGAATGAAATTGAAGCAATTACAGATAAATTAATTTTATGATAGATACATGGTGCTCACATATTTACAAACATTGATGCAGCTGAGTACCAGTATTTCACATGGAGCGACTGCCTATCTGATCTCCACAACCCAGTTACTGGGTAATACAATAACCATTGGTAAGACTGGTTGTCAGAGTTTCGGGCATCTGACGACCCGTAATGACTGTAAAAGATCCACGAATGACAGCCGGGACCAACGGCTTAACGTGCTTTCCGAGGCACGGAGGGGTCTTGTCACTGTCACCTTTGTCCCCTTGTCACCCATCAAGGGACCAACCGCGTCAAGCGTAGCTTAACCTGATCGTTCGACCCGTCGCGGCCGTTTAATACTTAGCCACAAGCAATATTCAGCCCGCAAAAAAGCAACATTGCTGATAAAGTTTTAAATATTTAAGATGCGCTTTTAATGTCACCGCCAGTGTCAGACACAAGTAAAAAAATATAGAAAACAATTTCAATGTAAGATTAATCTTGCAGGACGTCAACAACTCCTTTCACCCTACGTGTGCAGGCACTGGGGTCTTTTTGAGTGTGGTCTAAATTATAGGCTTATGGAGGGTGTTGTTTTGATTAATTAATTAAAAGGAATTTTGAGTTTGCGAGTGATTTCGTTTGAAATGTAGTAGGTAAAAAAATTATTTAAGGAAATATTTTTGGTTGGTAAATGGGATATTAAAATTTTACACAGAAATAAAAACATATAACAACAATACGCCTGTATTTCCCGAAGATTAGGGCAGAGATGTATCAATACAATGGACCACGGATGTAACCACGGATTCAGTATATCATTCTAGACCCCTAGCGCAGAAATTTTAGGTCGGTTTTACAAAAAAAAAAATAGTGCAATATCTACGCGGTCAAAATGTATGGAACGGCTATTTTTTTGTATTACCGACGAAAAATTTCTGCGCTCGGGGTCTAGAATGATATGCTGAATTCATGGTTACATTTTGCGCATTGGATAAAAACTTACCCTGTATAGTACACCCGCATTTCGCCAGTTAGTTTAAGTTCCATGTAATAGGCGCGCGTTCCCATCAACCAGGCACAAAACTAGACTCCAGGTTGCTACTGAGAAATTCCGGAAATAATAATTTATAAAAAAATATAGTCTCTAATTTAATAAACACAAACTGCAGATGCTTAACCGCATGTTCTACTTGCCAACTCTGTCAAATAATCCACTTTCGGGGGAGCCAATTAACGCATTTAAAACGCCGAATGGACATCGCGCATTAAGTAAGTAAAAACGGAGACAATAAAATTTTAAAATACGAACATAGATGCTACTCTAACACTACTCTCAAATCAAGTGCAAGTCATTGGATTACGTTCGTAACTATGAAAGGCTTTGAACCCTTTCAACTTGCACCAAAACCTACTCAGCATGAGGGTCGTTTAAGTATTCAGCCATGTTTCCACCTGGAAGTGACTAGGGACCCTCCCTGAAGGGCCTATTGTGACGGGTAGCAGACAGGCCGACTTCATTATGTATAGATCGGCGACGTCGCGTAATGTTAGGGTAACGTGAACGAAAGTGTTGCAGGTTTTGGCGGGAAAGCGGGAGAAGTCGCCATGTTTTTTCTTTTTTTTTTTGCGTCTTTGATGTCTGTGGTCGTAGTGTGGTGTGGTGTAGAAAAATATTGAGTACTTTCATTAATTACAGTTTTTCTGAGTGCAATAAGACATAATTAATTGTCATTGTTTTGCCATTGGAGATATTTCATGAAGATAGTTACAAAGTATGTAAATATGTTAGAAAATAATGACTGAATTTATTAAAATCAGAGAGGCAATTCCCGTATTTAAAAAAACGGTCGCATTTTAATCTACGTCTCAATCTGTCAAAAATTCTCAAGTCAAAAATCAAGATGAGATTGCTACTAGATTATAAACGTTTTTTAAAAAGGGATATAAATGGCTTTCTGATCCTAGTGTTTCTTCGTGTAAGTACTATTTTATTATTTACTATCAGCTTTCTGAGCCCTACTTCAGGGCAGAAGCCTATTTACACTTATTTATAGTAGTTTCTTGCCATCAATTTAGACCTACTTGAGGTACATTTGGTAATGAGAACTTAAGACATTTAGTTTTGTTCGCATTGAGTAAAAGATTATTAGCCGCAAACCATTTCGAGAGAACAGCTAGACTATCGTTGACATGTAAGACATCCGTATCTTTTCTATCTATTCTAAAAATAAGAGAAGTGTCATCAGCGAATAAAATTATATCCGAGAAGTTTGCCATCAGGTAAGGAAGGTCATTAATATAAACTAGAAACTAGTCTTAGTTTTATAAATGGTAGGTATGAGTTTTTATTCATGTTAATTAATGCTACTAGAGTAACAACTGTTCAACATTAAGTCATTGACACTCATTATCACAAAACAAATAAAAATAGGCCAAACATACACTAACAAATTTCAAAACGTCGATAACGTCCCAATATCTTGTATTTACAAATTTGATAATATTTTTGTCAGCTGTCATTATTTACATAACAAAATAGTTTCCGAGAATGTTGTGGGCGAGGATTGACAGACAAACACAACACATACATATCGTTTAGTAAATGTTTGTGTACCGATAACGGGACGTTTGGTTGTAGACTATTTGATTCTTGTTTGATAGTTGACGGGTTCTAGCAGTAAGTTCGTAGTAGGAAGTGGATGAAGAATTAACATGAAATTTTGAACAGGCGTTAACCACGACGATACTGTAATATAGCAGCCTGTAGTTCCCGTCGACTTGGGCGGTAGTGGTAATACCTACCGGATCCAATTGTGAATCGAAGCCATCCAGGGTCCGCAAGGGCAGATGCCTGCCAGGGGTGCGGGTTGTTCGAAAGTGATACCGTGGCCCCTGGCACACAGGCAACTGAGGGAACACGAGTGGGTTTTATGAATGAATGAATGAATGAAATGCACCGATCCCAGCGTAGCTTGACCAGACTCGATAAATCGAATGAACCCCAAGATTTGCGCTAGCCCCTGGAGCCTCATGCTTCATGGTGTTACAGAGGCCATTGCATATCAAGAAGTAGACCGGGGGGCACGATATTGGTCAGGTAGACGTGCCCTTAAGATTGGAAAGGATTGCAAACCCACGGGATATGCATCCTTGGGTAAGGCATTGGATTAGTGGAGAAACGGGTGGTTTTTATTTATAGGAAGTTTTAGTCAGTGAAAGTCTGACACGCCCTGCTGCTCCACTCAGAGCGGGAGAAGTCATTTGATGATTTCCCACACTAAAAAAGCCATCCATAGAACCACGCAAACACAAAAAAAAATCATCAAAATCGCTACAGCCTTTCAGGAAATATCTAATTCTTCCGCACTGAAGAATTATTATATGTAAAGATTGACACGTAAGAGCAGTGATGGCCCAGTCATACTAGTCCCGACGTAAGAGTTGTTGGTAGTGAGTTCGAACCTAGGCGCCTCACTTTACTTTTTGTATATATTTCATCGCCACTCCTCTCAAATCGGAGAAGGAAAGCATCGTGATGAAGCCCGGCATTTCTTAGAACAAAAACTGGATGACATGTGACATCAGCCAACCTGCACTGGGCCCGCGTGGTGGATTATGGCCCACTCCCTCTCACAGAGAGGAGGTCTGTGTCCCAGCAGTGGTAACATTACAGATAAACTATAAACAACTGCATGATTGGTTATTACTGTTATTTTCAACCAAAAACAGGAACTAATATGAGATACCGACCTTGACATTTCAAAAGTGCCTTTGATCGGTTTATTTGAAATAAATGTGGGAATAAAAAAGGCTGAGGTCAGAAAACTATAAAATAGATCTTTATTAAGTAATTTAAATAAACTAAAATCAGATTTAAATGAATACATCTTTGAAACACACGTCTTCTCGTTTTTATGTCGTTTCCTTCATCCTTTCTGTCATTCTACCTTTCAAAGATCTTCCATGTCATTCCAAGACCTTTGGCATGTGTCATCTGACTCACTTACACATTAGCATTCAGCTCTTTCACACAAGTCATGCATTCATCAATATTCCATTCCTACATAAATGCTTTGAGTTTGAGTTTGAAAATCAGAAATCAAGCTATCCGAAACGAATTGAAACCAACTAGACACATCGATTGAAAGACTTTGATACACTAATTTAATTAATTGATAGCATAGTTAACAACATAACGTCTGTCATAATTTAAACAAGGATTCTCAGTAACTAGGGATGAAAGGGAATGAACAGGTTGGAATTGACGTGCCACTCACCCCTCTGGGTAACTATTGTTGAAGTTTAGTCAAAGCGTCTGTCATAAGCAGGGGGTGAATTACCTATACAGGGATGAGAGAAAGTCTGTGCACGACGTTTGTGAGATTAATCTCCGGAAGTGTTGGGTTCTATTTTTATTGATTGTTTGTTGAAGAATGATAATGGTTAGTTGGTTGAAATATAAATTTTGAAAGAGGGGTGAAACGGAAAGTTTCAAGAACGTCTTAAAGTTAAGTGTCGTTTGAGAATTCAGAGATTATTTAATAAGTGCAACGCAGTCATGTGGTTTTTAGCGATCATTCTAGATAAAGTTAACCCTCTGTTTATTCCTTGTGGCTAATTCCGTAACACATTAACATTAGGAATGGTTTTTCTTTCATTCGGGCAAAACCTGCCAAAATTCATCAAGATGGCACAAATCTTAACTGACGGAGGTCTGAGTACCTAACTATTTGTATTTTTTTTTCAATAATATTGTTTTTTTTTTATTGTGACTTTAAGAGTAGGGATCGGGTAATCGGATGCATATTTACCTAAAGTTAATTTTTAGTTCTAAAAATATGGAAGCGGCTTCTTAAAATATTTTTTTGTACAAAAGTCCTGGGATGCCAGCAACACCGGGAGTGCATAACTAGTCACTTGTATAGCATGAAAGCGACTAAATGATTAGGATTGCATAACTGTCCAGACGCATATTTATTAAAAAAATAACCCAGATGTAATTTGGTACCTATACCTAGGGTGTAAGTCTGTAAGAGTAGGGGTGGTGTGTGTTAGTATTTTTTTTTTTACATTAAATAAAAAAAAATCCGAATATCCGATCTCTACTTATAAGTCTTCTAACATTACCTAGGATAAAACTTTTACGGTGTTATAAATGTAATTTAAATAAATAAATAAATAATATATATTGTGACAGTTCACAAACCTTCATTGCGTTTTTTACGTTGCTGAGCAGACCAATTTTTCGAACATATGAAGCAATAGATTAGCGATATCCTTCAAAACGCCTATGCCATGTCCCTGTTTTGTTTTTGGCATTATTATACCAATTCTAAAAATATAATCATTCATCTTTATTAATCATTTAAGTACGTATGTACGTAAAAAAAAAAAAAAAATGTGTTATGCAATTAGGTTGCAGGTAAATATACCTGCAACCTAATTGCATAACACATTTTTTTATTTTTTTTTATTTACGAAAAGTTACATAGAAAAATACATAAGTCTTCTGCCAAACTGCTGTACAGTTTGTCGACATAGAAAGGTATGACCGCCAGAAGATCGCTTCTTGTAATATACTGGTATTTAGTGGCATCCAATTAGACTGGAGGACGAGCTCAACATAGTTGGGACAGCCTCGGCAGATTGGGATGGTATAATAAAACCTGAAACCTAAAAAAATTGTAAAGCAACTAGCAACCCACCGCCACAAAAATTTCAATAAAGATCCTCCCAAAAAATAGGCTTTGTTTTCGTCGTTTTAGACACAACCGGCCGGTGGTACGAGGTCATAGCCCACGTCCCCATAGACGTAATAAAATCGCGGTGGGATTTTCAACGCACTGATCAGCGCTGAGGGTTGAAAATCGAACAATAAAACACACTGTTCGATTTTCTACGCGCTGAGATGCATTCTGTTGAACTCTCAATGTTGAAAATCCGACATTTAAAAATCCAGTGCGCGATTTTATTACGGCCGTGTGAATGTAGATCTATTGCAAACAAATACACTAGAGCGACAGTTATTTCTGTACCGCAAACACCGACGGCCGCTGATTGCGAAACTTTTCATATGGAATAGAAAAAAAATCTTCAGCGCGTTTATCGGGAGTGGTTTCAAGGTTCCGTAGCGAAAGGATTTTTTTAAGGGCATACTGACACTAAACTGTAGAAACTTAATTTTAATCTTTAATTAATTAATACGCTAACAGACACCGCGCTTCCTTAACCGCCTGGGTTTAGAAGCACGAAATATTGCACAAGAGTTTCTTAAATATAATAAAATTTGACACCTAAGGAAGGTATTCTAGAAAAATCACCCCCTAAAGGGGTTCAATGGGGGACGAAAGTTTGTACGAATGTTCGCTATTTTAGTCTCTCTTCGGGCCACAGCTTGTTATATCATCATCATTTCCGCCGAAAGACGTCCACTGCTGGACAAAGGCCTCCATCAAGCACCAACGCTCCGATTCCCACGATTCCAGGTTGTTTTGAAAAAACGAATTAAGTACTACTAGTAATTCTCGACTTCAAAAGCCAAACGGTTTCTGAAGTAAAAACTTCTTTTAGCGCATTTTCACTCTTTTTGAACTGTTGACAAAACTAAAAAACCGTTGGGCTCAGGTCGGTGATGTTGAATCGGGTATTCTTGGCTCTAATCGGTGGGTAATACTGAATCGGGTATACTCGGCTGCAGTCGTAAGTTTTCACTTCTATCGTGTGGTCACCATAGCACATATCTAACCTCGTTTATTTATGAAAATCTCATTTCAATTCAAATAGTTTACTCTTCACACTTTTATTTCACTTCATTTAAATTCACATAAATAAAAATCCTTGCATGTGGGTGCCCGAAACCACCGGAACCACACTTTTGTCGCGGAAAGCGAGTTCTATTTGTGGTGACTTCACACAAATGCGGTTTTTTTAGTCGCACGTTGGTGCAGTATCACTGATGACTGCCTAACAAATATGAATTTGGGATTAGAATGAAGAAAATGTTTGTATAACTTTGGAAACTATTAGCTACTAGTTACTTGATTGTATCCTACATGTTTGGATGTTTGTTACTCAATCACGCAAAAACGGCTGAACGGATTTGGATGAAATTTGGCACACAGATAGTTTATAACCTGGAATAACACATAGGATACTTTTATCCCGGTACTACGTTCCCGTGGGATAGTTTCCGATCTGAACGCGGGCGAAGCCGCTGGCAAAAGCTAGTTACTAATAAAGACATCGTCTTTTATAATTATGAAGTAACTAAGTTAGAGAAGTTCTAGGTCCAGCAGAGGACGTGTTTTGGCTGAAATTGATAATGAAAGTGCCTGCTTAAGTTAGAACCCACGCCTCGAAAGTCATGGCCTTTACAAAACTTGAATTATATCGATGAATAGTAATTATATCACAACAATCTACTTTCGTTTGTGTTTTATAATAATAATAATGATAAATCATTTATTTCAAGTAACATAGACTCATAATAATAGGACACGAACATAATAACATTTAACATTGATTAAAATTACACACAATTAAAATTAAATCTAAATTTGAAACATTTAAAATAAAATTTGAATAGAATGAGCATATTAAATAACAATTACATATTTCAATTTTCAATTTCAATCTACGCGTGCTACGACACGCATAGAACAATGTTTGTGTATGTGTTGTGTTTTGAAATGGACCTTTATCCAATTCACATTATCGCCTTTTACCCCTAAAATTCGCTTAACATTACTCCTAAAAACTTTCCCTTTCAACAAAGTCCCGAAGAGGAATATCACCCCCCGAATTCCCTCTTTCAACACTGTTGACAGGTTTAATTGAACTCTGATATCTTATCGGTTCTCAAACTCCAGTCTCCTAAAAGATCTTTTTCAAGGTTTTTAACACTCAGACCTTTAAATGGAAGAAAGTTTATTTTTTTGGGTTCTTGAGTTGCATACAGTATCTTGATGCATGGGCCCCGAGGGTGGGCAGAAAAGTAGGTCAGTGTATATATATTTTGATTTCGGAGAAAAATATCATTGTGGCAAGTTTCTGTGCAGTTAAGAAGTTGGTTGAAAAATAATTGTTTTTTAAAGTTCTTTCTTGGAAAATTTGGTTGGCAAGTAGTAATATTTTTGGAAGTGAAAACTTCTTTAGGCGCGTTGGGAATTTTTTGCGATAGGAAAAAACAATTGAACTCGCGGCACTGTTAAGGCTTCTTGAAACAGGCGCGACGCGACACTTGTAGAACAATTTCCATGAAGTTTTCATAGAAATTGATCTACGTGTGTCGCGACGCGACCGTCGCGTCGCGCTAGTCTGCACGAGCCTTTACCGTTACCCACACCTCTGTATTGTGTATGTACGTACATAGATACACATACATGTTGGCATTTTTTGAGAGGGGAAAATACCATTAAACTCGCGACACTGTTACCGATACCGCTACCGATACCTCTGTGCCTACGAATTTGAAGTGAAAACTTCCTTATGCGCGTTTAGCATCTTTTGAGATGGAAAAAAACAATTGAACTCGCGACACTGTTAAAAAAATACGCACGTAATTGTTCAAGTTTTCACTTCTGTCGGTACTCCTGGAGTGCCACTGTTTTTTTTTTTTACTCTAATGGGTAGTGTCTGGGTACGGTCATGGCGGGATAACTTTTACTCCTTTAATAAAGATTGGTCCTTGGCAGCTCTGGACAGAGAGAGGTGGAAAGAGAGTAGGCCTTCGCTCAGCAGTGGGACTTTAATGGCTAATAATATATTTATTTAATTTAAATGTCCTTTATTATACACCACAAAGATACATTACAAATTAGACTATAAAATATACAATGGCTATAAAATTACTAGAGCTACTTTCGTCTATTAAAACTAAGAAAAAATATTATAGAGCGTCTGTTCAGAGTAGGTAGCTAAAAGCATGTAACGAGATTTTCAATAAATGCAGAGAATGTTCCAAGGCGACCGCTTTTTGAGCGAAATCTCAGAATTTCAGGAATAGTTCGTTGAAATTAGCAGAATTCGTCTATAAAACAACATCCTGTACTTCCAGTCGCATAGTTTACGGAGCGCATCGTGCCGTAATACGAACATCATGTATACACAGGCACACTGTGCGAATATTTAACGGCCCTACATAAATGTTGTTTAAATAATATTACTATAATATCAACTGGTTCCGTGTGTTGCCGGACGTAAAAGAATAGCACCATCCCATTTCTTCCCGTGGGTGTCGTAGAAGGCGACTAAGGGACTTACTAGAGAATGGGCAGCAGCGTTCTCTATGCATTTGACCACCATACTGCGATCGCCAACCCGCCTGCCAAGCGTGGCGATTATGGCAACTCCCTTTTGGGGGAGGCTTATGTCCAGCAGTGGACGTCTTTCGGCTGATATGATGATGATGATGATGATGATGATCAACTTGTCATCTTTAGATTAAGGCGCGTAGGCGTATTCAGGAAATGCTCGTAGCATGAAATACCACACTTGCTCAATTCAGCACCCTACTTGCGTCACACACTAACAATCACAATTTGATTCATTTTGAAGGATATTGCTGGTCCAATTCTTCATATGTCCGAATAAATTATCAGCTCCACAACGTTAATAACGCAATGAATATTGTTGAACTGCCAAAATGAAAGCCATTCCTGCCGTTAGTGTGTCGGTGCAAAGTTAGCTATATAACTAAGATTAAGTTATTGTGGCGGACATCTACAATGCGACATACGAAACTTAAAATCAACAAATGTGGAAAACACAAAAAAAACGTGCAGTGGCGCCATCTACAATGCCATATGCGAACTACACAAGACTTGACGTCACACCGCAACTACATCAACTACATCGCGCAAGCAGGGTTTACCGCGCGATCGACATAGATACCAACATCCCGACATCAATCGTCGGGCAGTAGCCCATCAGACACAACACCCGTCTGGTCGGAGGATCCTCCCTTTTCAATAGAGTATGAGTGAACTTTACACCCTGTCCCTCATACCGCTATATTATAAAGTAGGTACATTATGTTTGGGCGGAGCACCGCCGTGTCCTCGCGGTTGCGATCGGCGGCGGCGATCTTTCGCATCCGGCCCTGGTCCAGGCCATGGTCCAGAACGAGTGTGCATGGGAAGCCGTCGCCTCCTGCGAAGCAATAATGCTCGCAAAGGAGGAGGCAGAGAGCGTGAGGGAGAGGCAAGGATCGCGCTCTCACACCCCTAGCCACCGCTGGAGACGCCTTGGGCATAGGGAGTCCATAGCGGACTCCCGAAGGGGTCCGCTAGGGTCGATGCCTGCCAGGGTCGCGGATTTGTTCGAAAGAGTTACCGTGGCCCTGGCAAAGGCAACTGAAGGAACACGGGTGGGGTTTAGTCAGTAAAAGTCTGCCACGCCCTCCCGCTCCGCCCAGAGCGGGAGAAGTTATTTGATGATTTCCCATCCAAAATAAAGAAAAAAAAAATTAGGTACATTTATAATGAATTTCTAAAGGTCACATTGGTATTTGAAGGGTACCAACCAACAACCTCGTTCCTAAGAAGTGAATCACAAATATCTAGCAAGTCTTCCGACAAAAAATCGCACAACAAATCGCAATCGTTCGTCGTATCATATAACAGAGTTGCAATTATTTCAATTTCAAGTCACTTTTGACTCTTCGAATTCCGAATTGAAGAGATGAAGATCTTTGACAGACGTTACGGGTAAACAGAATCCTGAATATCTGAAAACCATCCCTACCAAGAAGTACCGTAGGTACTACCTAGTACTACTGGTAGTTACTGGGTTGTGGAGGTCAGATAGGCAGTCGCTCCATGTAGAATAGGTACTGTTAGTCAGCTGCATTCGGTTAGACCGTAAGCCAAAGCCAATGCAGTTAGGAAAAGGCGTATTTATACGAGTTAGACCTGTTCCGCTGACCTAGAATTTGATTTTCAGTTATGCTACATTTTATGAGCTATTTACTTTGAATAAAAGAAATGGGTCAGTTGTTAGGAAAGAATGAATGAACGTTTTAGATTGGTATCCGCATGACTGGGTTTAAACGCGAGGAGCAAAGTTTTTTTCATAATTTTTTTTTTTTTTTTTTTACCTTTGGTCCAAAGTTTTAACCGGGTAGGTACCGTAGTTTATAGACAGGCTATTGAGATACGTGTCTTACCTGTAACAAAAAAGTACACAATTAGATATGTTTTAAGAATAACTTAAGGAATGTAAGTGTAATGAGCATTAAAAAAACAGTTTGCGAGCTTTTATGATCAAATGTATGAACGTAATAAACGAAGCAAAAGGCCAAAAATTGCCCGTGTAAGAGCACCTTTACATACTGTAAAGGTGCTCTTACACGGGCAATTTTTTGAGCAATTATTGCTCAGCAACACTAATAGATCAATCTGGATCAATTAAGTGGAGCAATCTGGAGCAACAACAATAAATTGCGGATATATTTCGGGAATATTGCTTCTAATTGCTCCACATATTTCATAAGTTGCCGAATATCCAATCGGTTTGAAAATATCAAGACAATGTTCTTTCTATCTCGTTTGTACTCGTTTTTGCGAGAGGAACCGCCGGTGGCAAGTCGGCTGGGGGGGAGGGGGTGGAGGGGGAGGGGTCGTATTGCCTAGTTTTTTAAGTTGCTCCATATTGCATGATAGTGTGTGGATGCTACATGTTGCCATTGCCCTAAATTGGTGGATGTAGTCGTGACGTCATAGTTGACGAGAATTGACCATGATGGAGCAATTTTAGTTGCTCGTGTTACCTTAAGGATCGTAGCATGTGGCGTTCTGTAGCCTACCTTCATGGGACAAAGCGGTGGGTTTGTGTATGTTTGTATCATATATTAAAATAAAGGGTATTTATAGGATAAGTTTTTATCCAGTGTGCAAACTGTAACCATGAATTCAGCATGTCATTCTAGACCCCCTAGCGCAGAAATTTAGTCAGTTTTACAAAAAAAAAATCAGTTATTACGTAGAAAAGTGCAATACCTACGCGGTCATAATGTATAGAAAAGCTGATTTTTTTTTTTGTATTATCGATGAAAAATTTCTGCACTGGCGGTCTAGAATGATATGCTGAATTCATGGTTACAGTCTGCGCACTGGATAAAAACTTATCCTGGAGATTTGATTGCCTCGTTGGTCTAGTGGTCGCAAGCGGTACTGCTGAATATGAGGTCCTGGGTTCGATTCCCAGGTCGGAGAAAGTGTTATTGAATTTCTCAGTAGCAACCTGGAGTCTGGATTTATGCCCGATCGATGGCAATAGGCTCGCCCCCTATTACATGAGACTTAAACATGACAGGCGAAATGTGACTATAGATACCATAAGTACACCTCTACCCATCCCTCTGGGAAACAAGGAGTGATATTATGTGTTATACAGAGTGAAGTAACTTTTCTACGCTTTATCAGATGTCTTGAAGTTTCTTTATATATTGTGGCAATCCTTAAATTAACCTCATTATCTGCTTAGCCTTTTCCCGAGTATGTTGGGGTCGGCTTCCAGTCTAACCGGATGCAAAGTCTAAGTCAAAGTCAAAGCATTTATTTCAAATAGTCACATAAAAGGCACTTTTGAAAGTCAACATTTACATTAAAATGGAATTGATTCTAGTCGCCCCTTCCAAAATGTAGTTTCGTATGGAGAAGAATGGGCAAGAAACTCCACCGTTACTCTTTTAAAATGTTTTAACTACAATATTTAACATACATTCACTATATAATTATGTGTGAAAACGATGCACCCAAAATAAAATTACCGTACCAAAATAGGTAAAAAGAATGAAATTGAAGCAATTACAGATAAATTAATTTTATGATAGATACATGGTGCTCACATATTTACAAACATTGATGCAGCTGAGTACCAGTATTTCACATGGAGCGACTGCCTATCTGATCTCCACAACCCAGTTACTGGGTAATACAATAACCATTGGTAAGACTGGTTGTCAGAGTTTCGGGCATCTGACGACCCGTAATGACTGTAAAAGATCCACGAATGACAGCCGGGACCAACGGCTTAACGTGCTTTCCGAGGCACGGAGGGGTCTTGTCACTGTCACCTTTGTCCCCTTGTCACCCATCAACGGAACAACCGCGGCAACCGTAGCTTAACCTGATCGATCAACCCGCGCGGCTGTTAATACTGAGCCACAAGCACCTCCTTAAATGAACCAATAAAATAAACATCTGCCAACCCTACAATTGTATCACAAAGCATGAAGAGAGCTCTGAAATGGGCCGACACAACCGTCCCGGCGGAATGCCCCTTATATCTACGAAAGACTTGAATTTTCAACGAAATAGCTGCCGCTACTGTGGACATGTCAACGCGGAACATAGGACCGGTCCTTTTGAACTACCCACTTTTTGCGGAACTGCACTAAAAAGGACGGATATTTTTCACAAAATACCCGTTTCGCAGCTAGGCAAAAGAATTCGCTATCGAGAAGATTATTCAGCCTGTAGGTAGTCATGGTTTATACCTATACCAGTGCATTCTGATAACTGACAACAATATAAATGTATACTAGCTGACCGACGGACATTGTCGTGTCTTAATCATTGCGTTCGCATTGATAAATTTTTTAAAAAAAAGGTAATATGCTCGACAAAGTGACCGCGGAACTCAGGACCAATTTTCTCGGCACTGAAGTAAATTTTTGAAATTGTTCCAGGAACTTTTTACTGGGAATGGCCCGGTATTTGACCTGTTGACTGAATATGTATATTGTTGGCATAAATGTCGCGTTATTGCTGAGTGATATCATATTTCGGTTTCCGATATTTCCCTTAACAATGAATAAATAGGTAATTAAATAGAGGCGCTTATGACTAAGTAATAACAGCCGTACGGGTCGATCGATTAGGTTAAGCTACGCTTGCAGCGGTTGGTCCGTGGATAGGTAACCATCTTTACATTCCAAGACCCCCCCGTGCCTCAGAAAGCACGTTAAGCCTTTTGGTCCCGGCTGTCATTTGTTGATCTTTGTCAGTCGACAGAATCCGCGAAAGTCTGACAACCAGTCGTACCAAGGGGTATCGTATTACTCAGTAACAAGATAGGCAGTCGCTCTCCGAAGCAAGACTAACATTTTATAAAACTGTGAAACTTTTCCTTTAAAGACATTCCCGAATTCCGTTGTCTAAAACCTAGTGCTCCTAGCTCCAATATATTGGATCTGCAACACGTTTTGTGAATAAGAATCATTTTAGGAAGTATCACAGTGCTAGCAGTCTATTGTGATACGAACTACTCCTAGAGCGGAAGGTGGCGGGATCAGGATCCATTTGTGACAGGATTCTGTGCAAATTGATGTTATTCAGAATGGTTGTAGCTCAATCAATGTATTGTGAGTTATATTAATATTACACTCACATGTATGTTTTGGCATTGCTTAACAAGGGGGAATATTTGCACCATTAATTTAGCCTACAACGAACATGTATGAAACAAAATTATTTTCTAGAATAACCGATGACAACTGTTCGCACCTGGGGGTTCAGCATCGCTATTGCCATCGACTGCTACTGAGAAATTCCTGATGTTAAAACCTTATTACACTATGCCCGACCTGGGAAACGAACCCAGGAAAAAATCGGCTCGGCATTAAAATATTTGAGCCACGATTTTAGCCTGTCTAGAAAACATACATCCTATTGTCACTTAATATTAAAAACTATTGTACTCTCGAAATAGCCATTGAAGGGGTTTTTGTTGAAGAAAATCAACAATAATTCAATCCGTGTTTAAGGACCACTATCATTAATGAATAACGATATAAATAATAATGACTACACTTCATAAAAAAAAACACAAAAGTTGTGAAGTGAAAATGTATTGAAAAGTGAATAAATGTGCTTCCAGCTTCCATGAAAAACTGGGTTACAAGCGTTGATCATTTAAAATAACAGATATTTCTCAGAAATCTTGTTGGTTCAAACATGATACAGAAATCGCTATCAAGCGTTTTCGAAATAAGTCCGGACACAGCAGATTATTTTTGCAAATCTAGATAATCAACTGGTTTTGTGACTTTATTTTTTATAAGTAAATAATTTCTCAGTGCAGCCCGAAGACTGGATTTGTTCCCGAAATACAGCAATAGGGTCATGCTCACTACATGAGACTTAAATATAACTGGCAAAATGTTTGTGCAACTCTGCGTTACCCTTCTAGGAATGTGTATGTGATAAAGCAATCAAGAAAAAAGACCAACACTTAAAAAGGAATTTTCACTTGAATCCACAAAGCGTTCATTAGCGTTACTTTTTCGATCTGTCATATCCCATCATCTAAACGATGACGTTAATTTTTCGTCAGAAGTTATAAGAAGTGGTCTTTTCTTTCTCTTTTAACATTCTGCTTAATCAGACCAGGCGCGGTCACAGCCAAAGACTTTGGAGGGGTCACAGACAAAGACTAGGTACCTACAAAATAATAAGAAAATGTACTATATTTTTTTTAAATTACTATTTTAAGCTTTATGTTTACGGCTTTCGGGGGGGGGGGGGTCATAACCCCTAGGACGCCCCCCCTCGGACCGCGCCTGAAACAGACATATGATAATATAGTACCAGCCTATTACTGTCCAAGTGCTGGGAAAACGCTTCTTCTCACACAAAACATAGAGAAGCCAGGAGCATTGATCACCACGGTTGCTCAAGACGGGTTGATTACAGACTAATATTAACTGCAAGCTGCGCCCCGCAGTTACACCCGTACGTAAGTCTCGATACCGTAGGAATATCCGGATAAAAAGTATCCTTTGTCTTAATCCAGGTCATGGTCTACTATATTGGTCGACACAAGTTGTCTGACATTTTTGCTGAACTGGGCCTTTTTAGCGCAGCCGTGAGGCTCACTCTAATGCTAGTTTCTGACATCGCACTTTACACTTTTTGTTGGTTTTTTTTTTGCTGTTTATTGTGTGCCGTTTTAGTCTACGCTAAACAAATGTATTTTCATTCTTTTCATTCTTTCTATATATTAAATGTCATCTAAATTAGTTCAGCCGTTCTAGCGTGGAAGAGTAACAAAGAAACATACAAAAATCAAATCTTTTTTCTTTATAATATAAGTTTATACTCCAAGTTTCTTAACGAAGTTTGCCCTTTAGGTACCGATGTCATGTCCAAGATCCAAATCAGACATACACAAAATTAAATTAAACGCTATTTAAACACAAAATTGCTCACACAAAACCCTTTTTACATTGAACCCAAATCAACACATCGGGGTAAGTCTCCAAGTAAAATTGCTCCCAAATAGCCTTCGAATAGCCCCGAAATTCTCCAGAGATAATAAATTTACATTGTTTGGCAAATGACAAACTTAATTACTGGCACAATAAGTCCAGCGACACTATTTAGGGTTGAATAGGGATGAAACGGTATAAAAGTAAGGGGTCCCGACATGGGGACGGGTGCAATCCAATTCGACGAAAAAGTATATCTTAAACCCTTTTGGTGACACAGCGGTTACAAGGATGGTCGAAAACGGTGATAAAATTGGATGATTTTTGTGTTGCAAACAGGACAAAGTATCGTCATAACGTTTTCATTACATAGTCCTACTAATATTAAAAACGCGAAAGTTTGGATGGATGTTTGTTACTCTTTCACGTAAAAACTACTGAATGGATTTGAATGAAATTTGGCACACAGGTAGTTTGTAACCTGGAACAACGCATCGAATACTTTTTATCCCGGTGCTACATTCCCGTGGGACAGTTTTCGACCTCTACGCTGGCGAAGCCGCTGGCAAAAGCTAGTGAATTAATATGACAAACATACTAATTGTTGTTTTATGTTACGTAATTATAAAAAAAGAACATGTCTTATGTGTTAAACACTAAATTACATCAACTGTCAAAAATAATGTTAACGTATGTTCGTCTGTCTTAAGCATACGTTCTAATTCGTTTTGACAGTGGTGGTCCAGTGGTAACGGCCGCGACATACCTGTAAGGTCGTAGGTTCGAACCCAGACAAGCGCTTTAATTTGTGAAAATTAATTCATCACCAGTGCTCTCAATAGGGTGAATGAAGATATCGTGAGGAAACCGGTATGTCCTAGAACCGAAAAAAATGGCGCCGCCACGCGTGGTGGATTACGGCCCACTCACTCTCACCGAGAAGAAGCCTGGATCCCAGTAATGTTCCCACAAGGCTGATTAAGTATGTACTTACTTCTACGTAAATAAGTATTTGTTGTTTTATCCGGAATGAGTATTTACTTAAATTATTTTTTTTAAACATTAAATTATGAACGTACAGACGCCAGCACATCAAGCTTCCCCAATCTGTCAAATTTTCCCAATTGAACATGAACCTTATGCTTACGTTAAACAGTTGAAAATCTATCAAATAAATTTGACAGATTGGGGTAGCTTGATGTGCTGGCGTCTGTACATAAAATTATGTTTGTAGAACCAAACTGGGTCTAGCTTCAGTGTACAATTTAGTAATTAGAAACACGTTACTATGCCATTTTTAAATTCAAAACTAAAAAAAAAACGAAAAAAACCTAAAAATTACAACCCACATCGGAATTTCAACTAAAATTCCCGACAATCAACCAAAAATGATGCAACACCGAATTTAATTCAAACTAAATGCAAATATGTCACATAAGTCTTAACAGGCAATGTTCGTCCAACCGTAGCCACGCTGGTCCATGTTGAATACCACCCGTTTGAGTTACTTTTTCAGAAAAACCAGTGGCTATGAATCCCTTAACGCTTTCTTTCATTCAATGTGAGAAAATTCTATTGGGGAAATAATTTCTGTTCGCCCGGGGTCCGGGACCTTTTGTGGGGGAATCGAAAAGGTCTGAAAGAGCCTTAAGTGCTCAGAATGTTCAAAAATTACTCGTTTTGTAGATTTTTTGTTGGTAGGTAAATTTATTTGGGACGTTTTTTCGTGTTGGCTTGTTGATTTTAGGGAGTGTAGAGCGAGCTTTTTTGCAAGCGGCTTCGCTCATGTAGAGGTTCGAAATTATCCCACAGGAACGTACTTTCGGGATAAAAAGTATCCTATGTGTTAATTCAGGTTATAAACTATCTGTGCGCCAAATTTAATCCAAATCCATTCAGCCGTTTTTGTGTGAAAGAGTAACAAACTTCCATCCATTCATCCTCAAAAACTTTCACATAATTTATAAAATTAGGATTAGTGTTTGCCAGCGGATTTACCAGCGCGGAGTACGAAAATTAAAAATACTGCCAGTGCGAGATAAAATCCAGCTGCTATATAATTACGTCCATGGCGACGTAAACTGGGCCTGCACTGTCCTCCCATACCTATTATCATTGTAATTTGAAAACATTGTAAAACCCAATTATTTTTAAAAGAGGTAACCGTGGAGTTTTTTGCCGGCTCTTCTCCATAGGAAGCGACAAATTGTACCTAGCTTCTGACGTTACATAAGTGCCCTTGCAGGTTTATGTGAAATTTATTTTTAATACAGTTGCTCAAAAAGTGGTGTATTGCAGGGACGTATAGCGTTCGGGATGTGGGCTATTACATACTAGTGCTTTTTTTTTACCTTTCCCGAACTCGTGCGTTCTCTTTCCCAACTGTCAAAATAATGTCTATTAAAAAGAAAAACCAACCATGAAGTTTTTACTAAAGAGTTTTTGTGATTCATACAAATACGTATATTTCTAAAAGGAAGCTACTAATTTATTTCAATATCAGATTTAATGATTTAATTGAATGAGTTAGGTTAGGTTTCATTTCATTTCATCTCATTAAATTTCATTTTCATTTCATATCAATAAAAAAAATCTACTGAAGACTAAGCTGTATGGATAGTTCCCTTTGCCTACCAAAATGGGTGAAAAAAAAAACTCTGCTTATATTATACGGTTGGCGCCATTTTCCAGAAATTTTCTTGGCGAGTTTAGTTGTTTGTTGCACAAAATGAGTAATTTCGACCCTATTTTTTTTTAATTAACACCACCGGAACTCAGTATAATTGCACAAAATGCTTCGGAGAACATTTTACCGGAAAAGTCAAAAAGTCGTTACATATCTACATACGACGAATTTATTGCGTGGAGAGAAGAGAAAAAAGCAAATAGTTTTTCAGAAAATGTTATGTTGGCATACTTCTCCGAACTCTCAGCAAAATTAAAACCGTCTACGTTATGGTCGAGATTTTCGATGATAAAAAGTATGCTGAAAATAAGGAACAACGTGGATATAAGTGAATACCCAAAATTGAATGCTTTCTTAAAACGACAATCAGACGGTTTTACAAGTAAAAAGTCGAAAATATTAACATCCAATGAAGTGGAAAGGTTTTTGAACGAAGCTCCCGATGATCGTTATTTAGCCACAAAGGTAATTTATTAATAAGTACTTATATTTTTCTTTAGTATTCAGTTTACGAAATCGCAAAATACAGTCAAAACATTATTTAAAAAAATATTAATCAAATCCCTTTTTTTGTAGGTTGCTCTGATTTTTAGCGTTGTTGGAGCTTGCCGCAGAGAGGAGTTAGCCAATATTACTTTAAAAGATATTGAAGCCCATGGAAAAATGCTACTAATCAAGATTCCGAACACAAAAAATAAGATACCGAGAAGCTTTGTTGTTGAAGGAGATTTTCTTAGAATAGTGCAAAAATATATGAATCAGCGGTCCCAAAAAGGAAAAACCGACCGTTTTTTTCAAAATTACCAAAAAGGGAAGTGTACAGCTCAAGCAATCGGGATAAACAAATTTGGTAATATGCCAAAAGAAATAGCAACGTTTCTTGGTCTGCCGGATGCTGAGTATTATACTGGGCACAGCTTCAGGAGGACCTCTGCTACATTATTGGCAGATTCAGGAGCCAATTTGACGTCCTTAAAGCGACTAGGAGGTTGGAAATCAGACAAAGTTGCAGAAAGCTATATTGGTGATTCATTAAACAACAAACTAGAAACTGGGAAAAAAATCACACAATCCATTAATTTAAGGTCCAGTCCGTCTTCTTCACATGTTGAAGAGAACGTTCGTCCATCTACCTTCGTTGATAATGATAATTCATCAGATCCAATTCCATCAACTAGCAAACGCCATTGCATGACAAATATACATGAACAATCATACGAAATTAATAATAGTTTGTCTCAAACAGTAAATATGCAACCTAAAACTTCCCCAGTTACTTTAAAAAACTGTACCAATTTCAATGTACATGTGTACTATAACTTTTATAAGAAATAAATGATTAGTTAGTTGAGTTTATTGTGTTTTTATTATTTTATTAAATTGCAAGTTCATTTTTTCGCAACTGTATTAAAAATAGTCGTTCAGTACACCTGCGGAACCGTCATTGCAACTTGTTCCGACTGTCAACCCTCGCCTTCGGCTGCGCCTCGGCTCGGGTAGACATTTGTCGGAACTCTTTGCAATGACAGCCTTTCCGCACTTGTAATGAAATATACTATATTTTGTTTTGATTTGATTTGAACTAAGCTCGGCTCCATCAAAATGGAAATCGTCATCCATCGGCCATGCTGATAAAATTTATTGCTAACATCATTTGTGATATTGAAAAAGTTGCTGTAGATAAAATGATAACTGAGTAAATATTGATCGAGGAAACACATTATAAGTTTAAAAGAGCTATTCTAGCGTGGTTTATTTCGGCAGTGTACAGATAACTTTGTTTTGAACTTCTGATACAAAATTGAAAGCTTTTACCCTAATAATCTATTCCTCGTATCTCGATGGAAATTAAATAAGGCTGGCTTATTTAGCTAGAATATAATGTTTTGGTCCTTCGGTACGTACTGGCATAAAAAAATATTAATAATATGTACAGTAAACAGCATGTGCGTAGCATGTGTGTGTGTGTGTGTGTGTGTAGTGTGTGTGTGTGTGTGTGTGTAGTGTGTGTGTGTGTGTGTGTAATAATGTGTACTATTTCACTGCATAATAATGAATATACTGGACATAATTTAATTTATTTATGACTATAATATACTTATACTTTAATACCTTGACTTCAATTATTATTTATTTCTTGTGTATTTTGTAATTAAATTTAAAATGACTTTTAAGTAAATGCAATTAAATGTAATTTTTATAACTACAAATTTTGTACGCCGTTATTGGCAAAACATGGACGCTCACAACATATTCATTTAATACCCTGCATGTATGATTAGTCAGTTTATGTAAACGCATGTTTGACAAATAAATGATCTTTTATCTTTTTTTTTATCTTTTTAAACTATTATTTATATCAAGCGGTGCCACGTGACCTAGTGACATCATTACGGGATCGCTGTTATATGAATTTTTAGTTCCCGATTATGACGTTTTGGCGCCGGGTTTATTTAGAATATTTTTTTTTGTTTTATAAAGCTAAAAATAACCGTTTTTGTTGTTTGAATGATGGTGAATTAAATACCCGTAGTGTAACCATATTTGTAACACTATTGACGTGCCATTTTTTAATAGCGATAGAGTTGCCGATGCGAATCCCTGACGGGAAGCCGGTTGGAATTGTGTTATATGATGCTTTCGCCACTGGTATCTGGGTTCGAACTCACGACCTACAAATGGTAAATCGGGGCCGATACCACTGGGTGACTACTCCTAAATAAATAGCTTCAATGAAAAATAATTCCGCAAAACGTTACACGTGTTCACTAAAATGTTACACGTGCTCACTAAAAAGCTTTACCAAAGAGTACTTTCTCTTTCCTTTTAACCCTAAAAAGCGTCGTCACTATAATATCTCCAAGAATACTGTGTCAACACCCTATATATCACAATGAACTCGAGCCCGATATTTCATGCGCCGACAGAATTATCTTCCAAATAATTTAGTGCGAAGTACCACCGAAATTGTTTTGTTGGTACTTTCAGGATACTGAAGACGTTTTAATTGCTGATGGAAGTACTTTTTGAAATACATACTAATAATTATGGGCCTCGTTGGCTGATGAAGAACTGCCGCACGGGTCGATCGAAGGTAAAGATAAGCTTTCCTCGGTCCCGGCTGTCATTCGTCGAACTTTGACAGTCGTCACGGGTGGTCAGAAGCCAAAAAGTCTGACAACCAGTCTTACCAAGGGGTATCTTGTTACCCAGTTGGGTTTTGGAGGTCAGAGAGGCAGTAGTCATCATCATAATTCTCATCATTTCAGCCAAAAGACGTCCACTGCTGGACATAGGCCTCCCCCAGGCTCCTCCACTTCGACCGGTCTTGTGTTCCCACACGCAGCAAATACCCACGGCTTTCACAAGGTCATCGGTCCACCTTGTGGGAAGCCTTCCCACTCTACGCCTTCCGGTACGCGGTCGCCACTCCAGAACCTTTCGGCCCCATCGGCCATCTGTTCTGCGAGCATTGTCTCTTGCCCACTGCCACTTAAGTTTGGCAATTCTTCGGGCTATGTCGGTTACCTTGGTTCTCCTGCGGATCTCTTCATTCCTGTTCCATTCGATCGCGTAGGGAAACTCCGAGCATAGCCCTCTCAATTGCCCTTTGTGTGACTTTAAGCCTGATGATAGGCAGTCACTCCACATAAAATACAGTTGCATCCGGTATGGCTAGAATCCGACCACAACGTAGTTGGGAAAATGGTAGGCAGGAGAGATAACTAAGAAAGTAACTTTAAAAAGTGATGTGTTGGATCATTAAGTTCCCTTCAAAATGGTTGAGCTGAATGGTGCTGATCCACACGTCATGTTCGTGAACGGGCGCCGCCAGTAGGGACTGGGCATCTCCTAGCTCCCACGGCTTATTTTAATTTCTGAATTGTTTTTTATTTTAGTTTTAATTACGGAAGCTTTAATGTGCACGTCTTTTTACATCGTTCTCACATTGATAATTTCATCATAATGATGTAACCAACCTTTTGTAACAATACCATGATTTTAAAAAAGAGTGTCCATGGTGTTTCTTGCCCGTTCTTCTCCATAGGTACCTACGCTTTGGAATGGGCAAATAGCTTCATCTTTCTAACTCACCGACCTTGACAATTCAAAAGTGCCTGTAATTGGTTTATTTGAAATAAAGTTTGAGTTTGTTTGTAAGAGGTAATCTCTGGAAGTGCTGATCCGAAAATTATTCTACAGTATTGGATAGTGCCATAGGCTATTATTGAAAACTAGCTGTGCCCGCGGCTTCACCCGCATGGATGTGGTACGTTTCATGGACAGACGTGTTTCGTTTGATTTTCTGCACCATACCCTTAAATACATATACCATAGTTTTGTGATACACGGGTAACAATAATATTACTATCTATGTAAATTATTATTTAGTTTTTAGTTATTTGACACTTAATATCTTATTTTTATTTTATTTATGAATACCAGCGCTACGACACTTTTAAATGTCGCAGCATCATGCTGAGATAGCGGCCTTTTGGCCTCGTACAGGACTTTGTTTTTTATTTTTACTTTTTTTTTTTGTATAATTCTAATTTTAATTTTATTAAGTACCCAGCGTAGCGTAGTAGTGTTTTAGTTTTTTAGTATGCTTTATTGTATTGTGTTGTAGTTATGTTTGTGATATTTCTGTGCGAGTCTAATAAATACTTTTTCATTCTTTCTTTCTTTCTTTCTACACACGCCTTATATACAGAGTGAAGGGCGACGCTCAACTTGTTGCCATGGAATCAGTACATAATTTTGAATCCCTCTACGAATACATTTTTCGTAGGTTAGGTATTTAAAAAAAAAAATTGCTGTTCCGAATCTGAATCAGATTTTTTTTATAACCGTCTGAAAATACCTCCAGCGTAGGCATTTTCGGTTTTCTTGAATTCTTGATTTTAACATTTTTTTCGTTTGGCTGTACTGTTTTTGGCTTGAACAACAGATTTATTTCTTCATTTATGGGTGGTTACAGTCGCCGGAAGAAAAATATTAAAGTTAAATTTAATTTAGCACAGGTATATCTGTCCTAGTACAGGTATTTCTTTTACTTAAAAGGAGAGATCTCATTGTAAGATTAAATGTAAAAGTTGTCCAAGTTTCTGAAATAAACCTTTTTTATATTGATCCGTCAGCTGGAACCGCGGTTCCAGTTAATTGCGGCTCCAGTCGCCGGAAGTCTCCTAAAATCATGTACTGAACTCATGGTTCCATCCTGTATTATTATTACGTTTTATGGTAAAATGACTTCCACGCAGAGGAGAAACCGCGGCAAGTTAGTTCGAAATAATTTATACCTAAAAATAATCGGTTTTATTACGAAACGTGACTAAAAGATAGTTACACACTAAAACTGTGATTAAATTAAATGGGAACATAATTTTAATACAAAACGAGGATCGCTTTGAACTGGTACTTTTATATTCTATTTGTTCACATAAAATACAAACTCATTTCGTGATATCACATGTCTCTGAGTTTATTTAAGTAATAGTATAAAACCAATTCAGTTTTCGTTTCTGTCTCTGTGACCGCTTGTCTATTTACGCTTGTCGATTTTAATTCGGTTTTCTTCATAATTAGGAGAATTTTAATCTGGAAGGTGGAGAGTGGAGACCGTGAATCGGCACGCGTAAGGTGGGACGCCCTAAGCCTAGGTGGAGCGATATTCTTAACAGAATAGCTGGTAGCAGCTGCATTAGAGTTTTTGTTCCAATGAGCATTTTTTTGGGGAGGTCTATGTCCAACAGTCCTCTGCTAGACATACATTATTTTCATAATTAGAGTAGAATGTTCCCACGGCTGGGATACAGGCCTCCTGTCAGTGAGAGAGAGTGGGCTATAATTTACCACGCGGGCCCAGTTTTCTTTGGTAGATGTCTGTTGTAGTGTCACATGTCTTCGAATTTTCAAAGGTTCTAGAAGATGTCGGTTTCCTCACGACGGTTTCCTGCTAGACATAGGCCTCCCCAATTACAACTGGCTGACAATGATGATGGTTCTTGAAGGTCTTGAGGTTTTTTTTGAGGATAGGAAATCATCAAATAACTTCTCCCGCTCTAGGGTGGAGCGGGAGGGCGTGTCAAACTTTTACTGACTAAAACCCACCCGTGTTCCTTCAGTTGCCTGTGTGCCTGGGGCCACGGTATCTCTTTCGAACAACCCGCAACCCTGGCAGGCATCGGCCCATCGGTTAATATTTAATTAAGGCACAGCATATAAATCTAAATATGTTGACATGTCACCAAATCAGTAGATTACACCCGTGGGTTAATTAATAAAATGAAGCGATTCTAATCTAAGATAACCAACCAACAATATTTTTAAAAGCTTTCCTTTTAATATCATCTCTTTCACTAGAAAATTCAAGATGAAAATACAGATTAAGTCCTTACTACCGCCAGCTGCTTATCTTCCCGCACAAGTAGGTATATACTCCACAAAGGGAAATAAATAACTATGGTGTAAGTTATGGTGTAGAACCTGCCAGTACCTGTGATTGGTTGCGGTATTTATGGTCAGGTATACCTCGGCCGTTAGTACGGTATAACTATAAGTATTTTTGAGGTGAATTTAAAAGGATCTGTAAAATAAAACCACGTCAGTTTTCCTCGAAGGGATAAGCAGAGGTCTACTTTATAGTATTAGGCGGAGGTGTAATAGTATTGGGCAGACGCCTACCTGAAGTATTAGGCAGAGGCCTACCTGAAGTATTAGACAGAGGTCTACTTGTAGTATTAGGCAGAGGTATACCTATAGTATTAGGCAGAGGTCTATCTACAGTATTAGGCAGAGGTTTACCTATCTATAGTAGTAGGCAAAGGTGGATCTGTAGTATTAGGCATAGGTCTACCTTTAGTATTAGCCAGAGGTCTACTCTAAAGTATTATGCAGAGGTTTAACTATACTTAGTATAGGCAGAGGTCTACCTATAGTAGTGGCCAGAGGTCTACCTTTAGTATTAGCCTATTGTCTACCCTATGGTATTAGGCAAAGGTGTACCGTACGTGGCAGAGGCCTACCTGAAGTATTAGGCAGAGGTCTACCTGTAGTGTTACGCATAGGTCTACATGTAGTATTAGGCAGAGGTTTACCTATCTATAGTAGTAGGCAAAGGTGGATCTGTAGTATTAGGCATAGGTCTACCTTTAGTATTAGCCAGAGGTCTACTCTAAAGTATTATGCAGAGGTTTAACTATACTTAGTATTAGGCAGAGGCCTACCTATAGTAGTGGCCCGAGGTCTACCTTTAGTATTAGCCTATTGTCTACCCTATGGTATTAGGCAAAGGTGTACCGTACGTGGCAGAGGCCTACCTGAAGTATTAGGCAGAGGTCTACCTGTAGTGTTAGGCATAGGTCTACATGTAGTATTAGGCAGAGGTGTACCTATAGTATTGGGCAGAGGCCTACCTGAATATTAGGCAGAGGTCTACTTGTAGTATTAGGCAGAGGTCTACCTCTAGTATTACCCTATTGTCTACCCTATGGTATTAGGCAAAGGTGTGCCTATAGAATCAGGTAGTGTACTTATAGTAGTAGGCAGAAGTCTACCTATACTATGAGGCAGGGGTCTGATCTCTAACAAAACATAGGCATATGCCATAGTATTCTGCTTTGACTGAAAAAAAAAAGACGTTTCACATTAACATTTAATCTACCATCTTACAAATTCGCAACGCAGGATTATACTCCAAAAAAATCGCTAACGCAGCACAAATTACATAATCACAATCTCCCCATAATATCTCACGGTGGGTAATCTCTATCCCAAGCCGAGACAGTCAGAAACCCGAAACAATGGCCCATATATCAAATATGTCTAATTTATTCGGAATGTTGCCGCTGCTTGGAAATCTCCGGATTATTTGCTACGGGTATTAGAGGGTTGAGTGTATTGTTTCCTTCTTATTTTTTGCTACTCCAAGGTTTTTAATGTCTTGTGGATTTTGTTAATTTGCTAGATGAGGGTTTTGAACCAATTCTCGTTGGTCCGTCAACGAACATACGGGCCCGTCCGAAAGTAGTTCGAATGTTTGGAGCCAAACCCTACACCCGATTCATCATTATTATCACCATCATTTCAGCTGAAGGTCTTCCACTGCTGGACATAGACCTCCCCCAAGCTCCGCCACTTTGACCGGTTCTGTGCTTCCCGCATCCAGCATTTTCCTGCGGTCTTCACAAGGTCATCGGTCCACCTTTTGGGAGGCCTACAACTCTACGTCTTCCGGTACGCGGTCGCCGCTTCAAGCCCTTTCGGTCCCATCGGCTATCTGTTCTGCGAGCAATGTGCCCTGCCCAACTGCCACTTAAGTTCGGAAATTCTTCGGCTATGTCGGTTGCCTTGTTTCTCCTGCAGATCTCTTCATGCCTCTTTCGATCACGTAGGGAAACTCCAAGTATAGTCCTCTCCATTGCCCTTTGGGTAACTTTTAGCCTTCTAATAAGGCTCATCCGATTAATATACTTTATTAGACGAATAAACACACATCGTGGGTATATGGACAGCTGTCAAATCATTTATCATTAATATTTAGTTCGGGCCCCACACTAATCTTATGTCCGCATGTGATACGGAGTAGGGAGCGCCCATAACTTCGGTCGAAACCAAAGATTTCGTGGTTAGGGCGTAGACCCTCAGTTTAGGGTCCTATTATACCGTTGGAAGATGGGCGATGGCCATTTTCGTGGATAGTTCTCAAAAACGTTTTTCTTTTTATTCTTTTTTTATGTCATAAGTCAGTCATAAGCAGAGGTCGAAGTAGGTAGATTGATTTAAAGTCGTTGACGTCAAACGTAGAGGATAATATGGATATGCTTCCAAAATACCGGAATTTCATATTTATTGTGATGATTATTTATTTTAATTGTATTAACGTTGGAAGGCAAAATATGGAAATTGTATCCGATGAGGATTAAAAATAATTTATTTATGTTTTTGTTTAATTAAAAATAATTGTTCATTGAATTCAATCAATCATTCATATAATAAACGATTTTGTTAGCCTATCTGTATGTTTTTTATTTTATTTTATTCCATAATTCCAATTCCGGAACTTTTTCCGGTACTTCCCGCACATTATGGATAAAATGGCATGTCCATATTATAGTATCCTGACGCAAGTATATAAAATCAATCTACCTACTCCGACCTGGTATTTTCTTTCGTCTCTGTATTTTGCGAACCTTATCAGAATTCTTTCAACACGAAGGGAGTATTAAATTTCGTCGTTAAATAGATCATAAGATCACTCCCTCTCACAGAAGGAGCATTATAGGCAGATTATGCTAAATAAATCATTAAATATGAATTAAATCAGTAACTTATGAATATAAAACCACATGATTGAAGCTTAATAACCATAGTGACGGCCACTGGGAATATGAAGACAAGTACAAATATTGTACATAAAAGCTCCATCAGACTGCGCGACGCGATTCTAGTAGATCAATTTTCATGAAGTTTTCCGAGCCGTTATGAACTTTAAGGCACACAATTCGTATGCCTGATGGAATTCCAATCGCCAAAAAATTACGAAGTTACATTCATACTTTCATATTAGGATTTATGTTTTTTTTTGTTTTTTTCCTTCCTTTTTTTATTTTCGGCACTCTTGTGCAATAATTTCATGCTTCTAGCTAGACCCACTGGTATAAGCTATGCTTTTGTTATGAAGATCAAAGTTAATAAAATCTTTATATTCTTGTATAATTTCTATCACATTCATATTAATTATATTAATTTTCTCTATGTTCGATGTTAATTGTTTGATGCACCGGGCGACGTCATTACGTCAAAGCCGGTTGTCGCTGAAAACCAGCGCTGGGGCTCTGTCTTGCATAGGGTTGCAGCAAAATGCTGAGCGATAGCCGTTTTGTGTGGATGTGACGCATGTGTCCCTCAACCATTTTTATAATTTTTTTGTGTGTTCCTGGTTTTTGCGTCATGTTTACCGCAAATAAACGTTTTTTTCTTTCTTTCTTCTTTCTATTTAAAAATCATGCCCGTTCAAATAACACATGGCTTAGTGACACAGTTTCCAAACTACATAAATCGAACCATCAATACAAAAGACTTTAATAACGGAACGAAAAGTCCCAAATCAGGCCAAGTCCCAAACTCAGACGTGGAGACTTTTTCAGAAGTAGGGCCAAGTTCCAAAGACTTGGCACATCTGCGCCGCGGACTGTTCACTTCAAATTGAAACTGGAGACAAAACATGTTGGCAAAGTTATAGCTGTTGGCTATCGTGGTACGAAACAAGTTCCTAACTTGACACTGTAGATGGATACTTTTATTTTGGACATTAGTTTTGGAATTTGGTTCTAATAAATTCAGTCCTTGCTGGTTGACATATCCATCCATCATCATCATCCTCATATCAACCGAAAGACGTCCATTGCTCCAGCAATGGACGCCTAAGCCTCCCACAAAAGAGGGGATTGGCCATAATCGCCACGCTTGGCAGGCGTGGTCAAACGCATAGAGAACGCTGCTGCCCATTCTCTAGTAAGTCCCTTAGTCGCCTTCTACGACACCCATAGGAAGAAATGGGATGGTGCTATTCTTTTACGTCCGGCACCACACGGAACATATTCACGTTGACATATCCATGTGAATAAAAATGTAATTTATAATCTCTTACTAACCTAACAGTAAAAAAAAACTTCATGAGAAATCGTTATCTGCCTAGTCTTTTCCCAACCATATCTGGGTTAGCTTCCAGTCTAACCGGAAGCAGCTGGATACCAGTATTTTACATGGAGCGACTGCCTATCTGACCTCCACAACCCAGTTACTGGGTAATACAATACCCCTTGTTAAGACTGGCTGACTGAGACGTGCTTCTGACGTCCCGTAACGACTGTCAAACTTCCACAAATGACAGCCGGGACCAACAGATTAACGTGCCTTCCGAGGCACGGAGGGGTCTTCGTATGTAAAGATGGTCCAGGACCCATCAACGGACCAACCGCGGCAACCGTAACTCAACCTGATCGATCGACCCGTGCAGCTATATTACTTACCCACAAACCCTCTCTCTCTCACTCTTAATAACTCCGCGGTTGTATTCAATTATCAGCCATAACAACAAATATCTGATAAAATCAACAACACAATTAAAATTTCAATAAAATTTTATCTCTTTAAGCTTCCTCATACAATTCAATTAATCGTAAATTTCAATTAAATTAATTAAAATCAGTGCACAGTGCAAAAGGCGAATTCTGTTGAGTCAACCAATTAAACACGGCACACTGTAACTTGGATATTTAATAAAACTGATGCAAGTTACGTGTTAACTGAGTGAAGGTTTTACAGGTTATATTAGAATTATAATGTATGATTGGACTGATGAGCATTATAAAATCAAAGTCAATAAGAAGATGAATGAAAGGCGACTAACCTAGGTATAACGACAAAGCAGATGTGAGTGGAAACGCCGGGAAAGGACGCCCTAGCAAGAATAAGGACCTAGACAAAGATTGTTAGAAACGAAAGACAAAATGACAGATTGTAGAAGGATATCTACGGAGCGATGTGAAAAATGGAGACACGAAATTTCACTTATTATTGAAAAAGCATTGTCTGTTCTTCGTAGAAATAGAATGCGTCATGCTAAGCCTGCAGGTCAACTGTCGTCAACGATGACGTCACGACTACATTCAGCAATTTAGGGCAATGGCAACATGTAGCAACCTATTGCCAGAGATACGGCCACCAGTGGCGAAAGCACCATACAACACGATTCTTACCGGCTTCTCTTCGAGGATTCGCATCGGCAACTAATGACACGTCAATAGTGGCTACTATTGTCAAAAAATATAGTTGCACTACGGGTATTTAATTCAACATAACGTTCGAACGAAAGTCGTTATTTTTAGCTTTGTATTACAACAACAAAAAAAATCTATATAAACCCGGCGCCAAAACGTCATAATCGGGAAATAAAAATTGATACAACAGCGATCCAACCACTGTACAACGGGTTATGACTTATGACAGAGACAGATATAGCAAAATGCGTCAGCGAGAACGAAATAAAAGGAATATTGCACATTTTATTTGGTTAGAACTTAGAAGCTGTTCAATTTTATTATATTTATTTCTTTGCATTCCTATATAAATTTTAGAATGATAGTAAGTATTCTTTATTGATATTGTCAGTAAGTTAAAGCCGACATCGGTTCGGCTTCTCTGTTAGAAAAAATTACACCTCGCCGCTGACGGTCACACAATACCATGCAATATGGAGCAACTCAAAAAAAAATGGTAATACGCCGCCGGCCAGTGCCACTGGCAAAAATGAGACGTAGTTATACGTCCAAACGAAATAGAAATAAAATTGACTTAAAACTTCTAAACCGATTGGATATTCGGCAACACATATTGGCGACATTGAGAAATGTGAAATATATGAAGCAGTCAGAAGCAATATTCCCGAAACAATTTCCACATTTTATTTTTGTTGCTCCAGATTGCTGAATTTAATTGATCCAGATTGATCCATTATCGAGCAATGATTTCTTAAAAATTGCCCGTGTAAGAGCACCTTAAGGATCGTAGCAGGTGGCGTCCTTCATTCTTGCTTACCCCTATGAAAAGACGGCGTGAGTTTATGTATTTATGTATCAAAATACATTTATTTAATTTAGACTGAGAATCAGCACTTTTTAACGCCAAGACAGTCCCCCAAAACGCCCATCACCACTTCCAAGTGCTTTAGCTGGGAAGGAGAAGGCGCAAAAAACTCACGCGAATCTGTCTGTTGGGACCAAAGGCCTTAGTGTGAGTTTCATTTAAGGCGGAGATTTCTGGAAAACGCTCAAAAAGGTGGTTTTTTAAAGCTGTGAATCTCTTCAACCGTAAATAATTTTGAAAGCAAAAATGAAATGATATATTCAAGTCTTTTTTGCATACAGTGACGTAACTCAAAACATAATTAAACATACTTTAAGGTTTTAAAAAAAATCTTCAAAGTCAGCTCTTAATTGATCTTTAAAATCAGTTTATCATTTCAATAACAGTTATAAACATAATTAAAAATATACCATAAAATTTCTAATGCCAAACTGCATCCAATGATGGATTATTTATTATTAAATAGTTAATATCTAATTTAATACGATTTTATTTTCGTTTTTGCGACATACGCTTGCTCATTTGTTATTCGAATTTATTACAACAGATTTTAATCCGTAACAGATTGCAATAAGAACTATTATCGCTCATAACGACAATATTTAAAGTTACCTGGGGCCTGAACCATCTCGATCAAACGCATCGAGCGCGTTTGGCGTTCCGATTGGCCTTGGATTGTTGACGGACCAAGCTCGATGCGTTTGATCGAGATGGTTAAATGAAACTCACACTAGGGCCACAGAGCGCTGGGGCTCTTGACTCATATAGGGTCGTAGCACTATGCTGAGCTATCTGCGTTTTGCGTGGATGTGATGCATATTTTCCCCCAAATTGTTATTTTTTTGTTTGTGTTCTTTCTGCGTCATGTCTACCGCAAAGGGGCAAGCCTATTTCCAGATATCAAACACAATTCGAAACTACAGTCAGCTCTAGTCAACTGTGAATGTACGTATCCTAACACCACACCAAATCATAGTTGGCTCTTCCAAAAATCGACTTTGGATTCCACATGCAAGCAATAATTGCAAGTACTACCCCTCAATTAACCCAAAGTCTTAACTTACTGCTTTAACCAATTCCAAAACCAACTTAACTTTCCAATAAAGCATTCACGGAATTCAGATACTTCAGCTGATCTTTAACGTAGAAGTTTCTTGAACGATCGACTTAATTGATTAATTCTGATATAAACACATAATTGAATCACGCAAGTCTAGTCTGTCTTCAAAGTTTTAAAGTGGCTTGTTTATGTATTTCGGGAAACAATTTCGTTAATTCAATTTATTGAGTATTTAAAGGATTTGGTGCAATTAAAAGGGAAGATTAATTTGGTAGCAATGAATAATAATGAGCACTGGTGGCTCAGTGGTAACTGCCGCGACTTGCGAGATGTAGATCGTAGGTTCGGGCCTAGACATGCGCTCTAGTTTTAGTAAATTATATCATCACCGGGCAACAGACTGTAGACAATCAAAATTGGCTTTACCAACTGTAAACCCGCGATTAACCAAAAAACTTCTTAGCCTGAGTAGAAATAACCTTAGAATAATCATAGGAACAATTACGGGCCACAACCACCTTAACAAACATCTTTATAACATAGGCGCCACAGACAGCCCGCTTTGCAGGGGCTGCTTGGACGCCGAGGAATCAGCCACCCACGTCATCCTGGACTGCGAGGCTGTGGCTACTCAACGTGAAGAAATCCTCGGAACAGTGAGGTCGCTCCGCGAAGCCTGCGAAGCTCCCAGGAAGCTTCTGAGCTTCTGGGCCGAGCTAGGCTGGCTCTGTTAGCCAGAATCCCCACGCACAACGGACCGAATGGGAGTCTACGTGCGGAAAAGGGAGTCCTATTATCATCATCATCATCATCATCATCATCATCACCGTTGCTTTCAAACCGGTGAAGGAAAACATCATAAAGGCCATATCCTAGAACCGAAAAAATTTGAAGACATGTGATATCTACCAACGCGCACTGGGCCCGCGTTATGGATTACGGCCGGCTCCCTCTCACAGAGAGGAGGCCTGTTTCCCAGCAGTGGGAACTTTATAGGCTGAGTATGGTAATGAATAATAAAACAGATGGCCGATAGGGTCGACAGGTTCTGTAGTGGCGACCGCGTACCGTCAGGCCAGAAACTGTGTTAAGCGGACGTCCGCACGGTTTCATACAAATGTGCTCCGTCACGGGACCCCCGCGCGGGCATCCGTCGCAGGGCAGGCTACTTTTGGTCGCGGTTGCAAGTCCCGTGGGATAATTTCCAACATCCACGGTTCGGAGCCGCGGTTAGCAGTTAGTAGTAAATATAATGGGGGTCGTCACGATTCCATGGAGCCTACTCGGACATGCGACGGATGACCGCGGCGGGCGCCCGCATAACGCAGTTTTAGGCCTCAGACGTAGCGTTGGATGGCCTCCAAAAATGGGAATCAGTGGCCTGGTGAAGGCAGCAGTAATCCGCTGGATGCGAGAAGCACAAGACAGGACAGGACAGGTCGAAGTTTCGGTGCTTGGGGAGGCCTTTGTCCAGCAGTGGACGTCTTTTCGGTTAAATAATAAAATGTATGGCGTAGTGTTTTTTTAGAGAGTCCGGTGTTTTATTTTTTCGTATGAACCATTGACTTTTGGACAGGACGTCAGGGTCAGCCGGTTTATAATAAAAACGGCATGTAATATTGATGTCCATTCCACTCATCGATATTAACAAAATATAGGCATAGCCTGCTGCTCCTCGAAAAGGCAATAAACAAGCAAATCAGTAAAAAAAATCGATACTTCCACTTCCAAACACCTGTCTTGTACAAAGGACATAATAAAAAATAATGTTACTAACTACACGGCCTTATAAATCTCCCTGGACATTTTACACTCACAACCGTGCTATAAATTGTTTAATTAATCACAGGGGTGATTTTCACCCCTTTGTGTCCATTTTGTTACTTTACATTCTTTGTCACATGAAGGGTTACACCCCCTGTTTAACCGTATGACCGCTGTGGGCGTGATACTGTGATGTTTTGATGTGATTTTTCTCGTCTCGTGTAGCATACCTTCTGCCCGGGACTTTGTAGACGTGACATTTCTTGTTTTAATATTAACTATATTTTATGACACTCGGCTTTAAAATGGCGGCTCAATAATTCTTTCATTAATGGTAACTAAGTTACAGAGCTTCGGTGCCATTAATGAGAGAATTTTCGCAATTGGATCAGTTTTTTTTTAACTTAGAAACTCACAAGGTAAAATTTGTTTGTTTGTATGTAGAGGGTAATTTTACACCACGTTACGACTTTATGGAGCCGAGAAAAAAGGAAAAAAAGCTGCACTATTGCCGAGCGAAGTATGTTTCATAGTACCTATAGTTGACTAAAGCGTGGGCGAAGTCTAAATTCATAAGTGAAGTTTTTACTTTTTAAACTTTTATATTTTAGTCTTTACACTCTCTTTAATTTTCTTCCCTCTATTTTTAATAGTTTATTTTCTCTTTAGAAATTCTTTTTTTAAATTAACATGTCTCTCACATTCCTCTCAACACCCGCTAATGAGACACAATTGATTTTCTTTTGTATCCGGCCGTGGCACGGCCCGGCCGGGACTTTAGAGGTCACCTAAACAAAATGTGAAATATACGTATCAAAACTACCTAAATGATTGAACTATGCTCATCAACCATAGATTCTGATGAAGACGATTACAATACAACTGACAAATGCGACCAAAATCGCTTGTTTCCGCTGAATTGAACAGTTCGTTAAAGATTTTAAACTGCTAACTTGTAATTGGTTGATTAATTAATACTAAACTCTAAAGGGTTAAGCTTCGTTTAAAGGATTTGTTCCATTGCGGGGAAGCTTTAATTTGTTATGCAGAGGATTTATTGCTAGTAAAATAAGACAACAAATTGTCAATTCACATTATTTTGTCATAATATTGACATTAGGTAATTTTTAACTGACGATAATTTGGAAATTCAAACGTTTTTTTTTTTTTGACGGTGGGAAATAATCAAATAATTCTCCCGTTTTGGGTGCAGCAGTAGGGCGTGTCAAGACTTTTACTGACAAAAACCCACCCGTGTTCCTTCAGTTGTGTGCCAGGGGCCACGGTATCTCTTTCGAACAACCCGCACCCCCGGCAGGCATCGGCCCTTGCGGGCCCCACCAGTTGTTGCTGACATCTCTTTGAGGCGCGCGTGGAACACAACGCGCTGTCGACCCGGGCTTGGTCCTTACCGGACAGCGAGCTACCTTTACTCGCCGTCCGCACGCCAGCGCCTACGGTGGCCGGGAATCAGCCTGTAAGAGGGTTAATTTTTGCTCCTAGATTAACCAAAACTTGAATAAACTGTCAATATTTGACTCCTTCGTTGGTCTAGTAGTCGCAAGAGCCGCTAGTAGTCGAAGAGTACTGCTGAGCACAAGGTCCTGGGGTCGATTTTTAGGTCGAGAAAATTGATATGGGTTTTTAGGGTTCCATACCCAAAGGGTAAAACGGGACCCTATTACTAAGACTCCCCTGTCCGTCCGTCTGTCTGTCTGTCCGTCTGCCACCAGGCTGTATCTTATTAACCGTGATAGTTAGACAGTTGAAATTTTCACAAATGATGTATTTCTGTTGCCGCTATAGCAAAAAATACTAAAAAACAGAATAAAATAAATGTTTAAGGGGGCTCCCATACAACGAACGTGATTTTTTTGCTCGTTTTTGCTCGATGTTGATAACGGCAACAGGTAGACGCTTAAAATATTCACAGAATATTTAGTTATGTATTCACTTTAAAAATAAATAATTAAATTACCTAAAATAAAACAAATATTTAAGGGGGGCTCCCATACAACAAACGTGATTGAACGTTTTTACAGATAATGGTACGGAACCATTCATGCGCGAGTCCGACTCGCACTTGGCAGGTTTTTTTTTCCATCTGAATTTTGTCAGCAGCCCGGAATCTGGACTTGTGCTTGGTTGATGGAAATATGCTCGCCCCAGATTATATGGGACTGAAAAATAACTTGCTGAATAGGTGTACTACAGGTTCTCAATCCGATTTAATTTGTCCCTTGCTGCCCTCTACCAGCAATGCCCTAAGGCGAGGACTGTACCCCACAGGGGGTGCCCTTAGCGAGCAGTCGCTCTAGTTTTAAGTTTTTTTTTAAACCCTGGCTGATAATCTTAATTTATTAAGATTACTAGCTGCTGCCCGCAGCTTCGCCCGCGTGGATGTCGAAAATTTTCCCACGGGAACATATTACCGGGATTAAAAGTATCCTATATGTTAATCCAGATTACAAACTATCTGTTTGCCAAATTCCATCCAAATCCGTTCAGCCGTTTTTGCGTGATTGAGTAACAAACATCCAAACATCTCCACAAACTTTCACATTTATAATATTACTAGTAGGAAGTAGGATCACAGGCGAGCCCGGTTGAGCAGACGACAACCTCATAGGTTGAACTGCGAGATGTCATTCCCAAAAAAAAGAGGAGCTATAGGTTTACTACCTCTGCACGAACCTTCGGGAAGAATAGGCGTGATGTTATTTCATCTGTTGAATATACTATAAAATAAATAACAATCAGCCGATTAATTCTTTAAAAACATCACCATGAAAACTTGGGTGAAGTAAGCTGTCAAAAGTGTCAAACACTAGCATCAGCCTAGAATGACAGCTTACTTCACGGCGAGATTTTCATCGGCCGATGTACCCATTAAATTAACAAACACATTTTATTTATACTGCTCCAGTTTCACTTCGAACAGCAGCAATACCCAATTACGTTTGATTTACTTCGAAAACTTTTAACAAAATAAAACATCAAGTGTTAACTCAATTTGTTAACCCTTTTAGTGCGACAAACAGCCCAGCACTACGACAAAGCTGATGATATCACTGATTTGTGTCCGACTTTTATTGAGCATGTTAGGTCTAATGCATTAACATGTCCTATTAGACTTAACACAGCTAGTATCGGGTTAACTCGTTCACAATCAGAGGCCCTAGTGTCAGTTTCATTTAACTATCTACACCAAACGCAGGGAGCTCGTTCGGCGTTCCGATTGGCCCTGAATTGGTGACGGACCAGTCGGAGCGCCAAACGCGCTCACTACGTTTGGTGTAGATGGTTAAATGAAACTGACACTAGGGCCTCAGGACAACAAGGTTAATAAAATCGCAGTATCGCCTTTTCCCCAGGGCTGAAACTTCACAATGCCCCCCTGCTACGATTCTTACATACACCTTTTGCTTCGTCCTCGTTCATACATCAGGTCCTACATGCACCCCGGGTTCGAGTACCTACTACGCAACGCACCTCACCTTTTTAAAGGACACAACATAATAAAAGGTCTGTGTGAAAGGGCGTCCTTATTGGCCGTTGCCACTAACATCAGTAATTTTTAACCGACTTCCAAAAGGAGGAGGTTCTCAATTCGTCGGAACCTTTTTATTATTATTTTTTTTTTTATTTTTTTTTATGTATGTTCCCCGATTACTCGAAGATGGCTGGACCGATTTGGAAATTTTTTTTTTGTTTGAAAGGGTATACTTCCCAGGTGGTCCCATGATCATCAAGTCAGGATCTGATGATGGGATCCTAGAGAAATAGAGAGAATTCTTCAAATTTTATAGGCACACTTGAAGCAATTTGTGTAGTTTTTGGAAGAGTACTTTCTCGGAGTGGTTCCATTTCAATTTGGTGAAGATTTGATGAAGAACTTCGGAGGTAGGCAACGGAACTCCTCAATAAATGATAGCAAATGGACAGGGATTGCTGAAATCTCATGTCTGTCAATTGTTTACACCAGTTAATAACATAACATCACGCCGGTACGCTGTGAAGGGGTAAGCACATGTGAACCACTAAAAAGTGAAAAATAAAAATCTTTTTTCAAAAAAAATTAACAACCGACTTCCAAAAAAACACTAAAAAGTGAAAAATAACTTTAATTTCGGGAGGCGGTGACAAAAAATTAAAATACATATCCAAAGTCACCGACTTCCGAAATTAAAGTTATTTTTCACTTTTTAGTGTTTTTTTGGAAGTCGGTTGTTTATTTTTTTTGAAAAAAGATTTTTTGTTACTCGCCTTTCATTCAAACTTTATAAATTTGCCATATTATAATATACACTGCTGCCCAGCTAATATGTAATCTATCTGCAGTAATCGATCGACACATATGGGTTTTTTACTTTTTTGCAGAAACGGCATTCTTAGGGGCAAATCTATTTGGGAAAAATAAAAATATTTGGTAGCGGTTTCATAGCGAGATTCACAGTACTTGCATGAAAATTTTACTTAAGTATATGTAGATTTACGCGTTTTTCTCGAAACTGCTTTTTTGCAAATACTGCATTTACAATTGGCAGGGCAGACTGGTGGTCGTCGCGCAGGTGTTGAAATTGGACCATAATAAAAAATATTAGCCTTCTTTTTTTGGGGAATGACATCTCCTAGATCAATCTATGAGGTTGTCGGCTGCTTAATATTAGCTTTCCGCACTCCTCTATAGAAAGTTTAATTGTGCTAAATATCATACTCCTCCATTCGTGTAATTTTCGTAAAAAGGGGTACAAAGTTTTTGCTTCACGTATTAATATATAGATAACACACCATCACGCCTGTATTTAACCGAAGGGTGAAACTGAAGTGTTACTTTAGTACACCCTTATTTAAACTTGTAATATACATTTAACAAATTTGCTACCAATCTACAAAGGCAGTGTGTCAGTAACTCGTTAATGAAGTCACGATGCCGGACACAAGTTGACAAAAGTCCACTTATATGAAACTCGGCCTGCAGTCCACACAAACGAATTGGCTGGTCGTACCCTAAAGGACGATTTCCACCAGCCGGGTCGCACCGGAGCGTGGCGTAGCGCATCGGCATTGTAGCGAGTACGCGCGCATGCGGCGGCAGTCAACCACGTCCGCGCGACTCCTAAACTCCACCGGCACGCAATTATGACTAAAGCAACCAATAGCGATTTGAATGGCCGATGATAACCCCGAGCACACGCGGAGCGGCTACGTCCGCGTGTGATCGGGGTTATCATCGGCCGATCGATCGAACCGACAAACACGACGATAACCGAACAGCCTTCCGCGTACGCGAGGAGCCGATCGGCTACCGCTGCATGTGCACGGATCTGTATGGTTCCAAGCTGTGTAAATTCCAAGCAAATGTGACATTTAACTACTTAATAAACGGTCCAATTCCCTTTCACGCATTGTAAATGCGCTCCGATGCTCTCCGATGCGCTCCGATGCGGCCGGACGCGCGCCGGTCGGTGTAAATCGTACCCTAAAGCCGTGTGTTACGTAACTCAGTAACTGAGTTTCGAGATGCGGTCACGATGTTGATAAAATTTCGTTTCCAGTGCCAACTCGCATTTTGATTCCTACAATTGTATGAAATAGGCTTTGGTTTTGCTGGACTACCTTCGTTTGTGTTTTGAATTGGACTTCTACGGTCCTTTATGTTATTTTCTTGTGTTTGTGCCTTTTGGAATTTAGGCAAAGGAAATTTCCTTGTTATACCTAAAAGGTGTATGTATATTTGTCATTCTATTTAGTTTTTAAATTTTATTACATTGTATTGTTATTAAAACTAAAGGTGTGTACCAAATATCAGGTCAATTTGTGTTTGTGCCTTTTGGAATTTAGGCAAAGGAAATTTCCTTGTTATTAAAGGTGTATGTTTATTTGTCATTCTATTTAGTTTTAAAATTTTATTAAATTGTATTGTTATTAAAACTAAAGGTGTAGGCAAAGGAAATTTCCTTGTTATAAAAGGTGTATGTATATTTGTCATTCTATTTAGTTTTTAAATTTTATTAAATTGTATTGTTATTAAAACTAAAGGTGTAGGCAAAGGAAATTTCCTTGTTATAAAAGGTGTGTGTATATTTGTCATTCTATTTAGTTTTTAAATTTTATTAAATTGTATTGTTATTAAAACTAAAGGTGTGTACCAAATATCAGATCAATCTGCCAATTGATGATTTCCCACCCAAAAAAAAAATCTGCCAACAGGAAGAGGGTAAAATTTCAGGTACTAAATTTGACCCAAACAAAAAACAACAACAACGAACTGGGCAAACTAAATAAAACCGTTTCAAAACAAACACCAAATCTATAGATTTTTTATTTGAAAAGTTTCATTTGTCAACAAATTGAACTATCCATCCATTCTATTTTTATATTTTTACTAGCTTTGGCCAGCGGCTTCGCCCGCGTGGTAATATCCTACGGCAAAATATTACCGGGATAAGAAGTATCTTATATTTTAATCCAGGTTATAAACTATCTGTGTGCTTTATTTCATCCTAATCCATTCAGCCGTTTTGGCGTGTTTGATTAACATACATCCAAACATCTTAACATACAAACTTTTACGTTTAGAATATTAAGTAGGATAGTAGGACAAGCCTACGCTGCCTCCCTCCTGGGCAAAGGCCTCCCATCTCTCATTCCGACATTCGCGAGCACGTGCTTCCACTTCCCAGTTTTCACAAAACCAACCCAACTAATATTTTAAAGAGGTTGTAATTTTGTGTTTTTTTTATTTATATCTGCTTGAGTTTAGTTACTATGTTTTATTGGTATATTGACGTGTGCTAGCTGACATATTATGGCAAATAATTTAATGTTATGTTTTGTGTTTAGTAATGATAATTATTTACCTATTATTGCACAGAATCAAGTTCTTCTAACTTAACAGACAGCTGTGCTGCTGGGGAGTTTGTTGCGCCACTTCTTCCCAGCTAAAGTACTAGGAAGTGATGAAAGGCGGGCGTTTTGGGGGACTGTCTTACGTAATTTTGACGTTCAAAAATTGCTGACTCTCAGCCTAGTTTGAATAAATGACTTTTTATTTAGATTTTGTATGTAGAGACTGGGGTTGACTCTGGACCCTGTCTGTAACTACATTCACGTGCACGAAATCGCCGGCAGAAGCAAGTTTTAAAACAAATCGAAAAATCTTTACTTTCTCTGGAAGCGAATTTCCTCTCAATTTCTACATTGTCCTTTTTAAATCCCAATATCCGAAAATATCCGATTCTCTCTCTAAAACGACAGACAGTACAGTCAAGTGTATTCGCGCGTAAAATCGCCCGCCAGACATAGACAAGCGAAATGGAAAATGTTATAAGGACGGGCGCACACGACAAGTTTGGATATAAATCACCTAAAGATCGTGACTTGGGTCCCTTTAATAGATGGATGATACGGAACATATTCGTGGGTATCGATTTTAGGTGACAGATGGCGTTGCAATCGATTGGAAATTGATTGGTATTATTTAGAAAACAACATAACGTAACAACACGTCGTGTTATAACATAAATAACATTATGTTATGTTTACGTCCCATGTAAATAGGCTTGCCTATTGCCATCAACCAAAATTTCAGATAAAAAAACCTATTTCAAAAAAAAAAACAACCGACTTCCGGAAGAACACTACAAACTGAAAAATTATTTTAATTTCAGAAGTCGGTGACTTGGGATATATAATTATTTTTTTGTCACCGCCTTCCGAAATTACAAAGTTATTTTTCACTTAGTAGTGTTTTTCCGGAAGTTTTTTATTTTTTGAATAAATTTTTTTTTTTCTCTTTTTAGTTACTTATAGTACCTCTAGTAGAAATTCCATCATCCTTGGGGTCAAAACAATGCATATTTATGCGATAGCAGCAATCGCGGTTGATTTGCTGTCATTTTTTGAAGAGTTCCACTGTCGGTCTTCGAAACGCATCACCAGTTGGATATGAAATTTAAATCGGACCATTTCGACATACACCCCTTTCTAAAAAAAAAATATATTTACAAATCCGTCTATATATGACGGAGTTATGCCCGAACATACATAAAAAAAAAATATATAAACATATCGACTTGATAACCAACTTCTTTTTGAAATCAGTTAAAAAGAACATTAAATCTAACAAAATAATGAAAAATATATAAAAAGTCATCATGTATTGTTCACCTTCTGTCCTACATAAAGCACCATTTTACCTGCCCAATAATTTAGACAAAATTTAACCTAAACCGAATTCAGATACTGATATAATATAGATTGCACAAAGTTAAATTAGTTGAACAAAGCCGCGGGGCATCGTTGCTAACTATAATTTAGATAAGGTTTCAAATAATAACATCGGCTATTTTCCTGTTTTATTAGTATAAACTGAATTAATTCATGGCTGACTGAATATTGTGCGAACACGTATTTTGTGATTCAATATTTCTGACATTATATCTACTCTGACGAACGGCCCATAGACAATCAATACGAAAGCGGTGGACCTAACCAAACTATGTCCTATTTGTTGGAGTGTCCAGTGTCCATATGCACCCTAAATAATAAAGAAAATAAAATAGTTATTGAATAATTTTAAAGGATTATTGCTAATCCATAGCTTCATTTATTCGAAAAAAAATATCTGCTCAATAACGTAAATAACGCAATGGATGACATTGAACTCTCAAAATGACAGCCATACGCACTGTGTTGCCACAATTCCGCCTCTGCACTTCTGAGGCCTTAGTGTGAGTTTCATTTAACCATCTCGATCAAACGCATCGAGCGCGTTCGGCGTTCCGATTGGCCCTGGATTGGTGACGGACCAATCGGAGCGACGAATGCGCTCGATACGTTTGATCGAGATGGTTAAATGAAACTCACACTAGGGCTACTGAAGGCCTAAAAACGCCAATGATGGAACTTTGGCATCTTTACTTTCCATGAGCAACTTTACCAATGAGAACTGTACTTAAATTTCTCTCGATAACTAAAAATCTGATGCTGCTATTTAATATCATAGCGATACAGAAGTAGATTAATCTAGTAATTGTAAGAAATTATGATTGGTAAAGTTGCTCATGGAAAGTAAAGTTGACGGTATTATAAATGTGAAAGATTGTCTGTTAGACGTTTGGATATTTAGATGTTTGTTACTGAATCACGCAAAAACGGCCGAACGGATTTGGCTAAAATTTGGCACACATCTCGTTTTTGCTGGTGCGGCTGCTGCAGGTGCAGAAGCCTCAAACGGCGCAAATATAACAATCTGGCAACCGCAAATATTGGGAGCTATATGTTTGAGCCGTTTGGGGTTGAAACACTAGGGCCGTGGGGTCCAAGTGCTCCTCGAGTATTTCGGGACATGGGCCAAAGCTAAAAGGCTGGCCTATTATTAGGTCAAAGAATCAGCATTGCCATCGAACGTGGCAACGCTGCAAGCCTTTTGGGCACTTTTCCCACTGATGGATCCCATCCATGCGGACGAATTCTTCGATGCCCAGTGAGCTCTTCCCTTTTTTACTTTACATACTTGTTCATAATGTCTAATTATTTAATTTGAATAAAAATTCCGAAATATGTTTATAACCTAGATTAACGTATCGGATACTTTTATCCCAGTAGTACATTCCCGTGGGGAGGAAGAATTTTGACCGAAGCAAGTAAATAATATAATAACGACAAAAGCTATTAATATAATAATAATATTTTGTATGAAGAAGAAGCTAATAAAATAATAAGAAGTTAATTACAAATTTAACAGCCCATAAAGATGATCTGCAACAAGTAATAAAACACACCTTAAAAACAGCTAATTAAAAAAAACTTCCATTAAAAACCTAATAACTATTAAACAACTAATAGTTATTTCAAATTGAATTCGCGCAAATTCTCGCGTTTTTGTAATGGCGTCCGTGCGTTTCGCGCTCTTTTCTTCCGCCATTTTATTGGTCCTCCGAGCTGAATTTATGGCCCGCGATAATTGTACGGCAATAAACACTTGCAATACGAGCTTAATTAGATTTTAGAGGTCCACTTTACAATTTATAAGCCTTCAACTTAGGTTGAGGGGAATTTAATGTATTGTTTTTGAGTTGTTGCTTATTATGAACTTGTCAGTTTGTCAAATTAATAATTTAAAGATGGCGAAGTGAGACAAAAACATGTACCAAATTGAAAAAAAAAACATCTAGCGTTATTTACAGGTAGACTATCATGTAGAATATCAGCCCCAGTAAATAATGAAAAAGATGAAATAGTCATTTAATGGGATTTCATGAACTTAGCGAGTTGTATCTATGACTATTATAATTCTGTAAAGCCATATTTGTTACGGTCGTACATAAACCTGACAGAGACCCGAAAATTGCAAAGCGTAAGAAAATTTTATTGAATTTCGCGAGTTACCTTAGTGCCTCCCTATAAGCAATTTTATCTTTAATCTTCTAGAAAAGAAATGCTAGGTTTGGCACCTATCTATACTAAGAGAGCCTCCCATCCGACCTCAAGTTACCGAGGCCTACGTGGAAAACCTTAAATAAACTTCAAACCCAAGTAGTTTGCAGCAAGGACAACCTCTACAAGTGGAGATTCATATCTCCGGTGTGTGTGCGGCGTCTCTCAACAGACAATGGCTCACCCACCCGTCTTGCACCGCATGCGCTATTACCTGCAGCACACGTGAGGACCTAATAGCTGCATCAGCGAACGGTATTCGCGTTGCTAAATTTTGGGCCAAAATAACATATTATAAACATTTTTTTCGTTCTACTTTTGCCACCGACACGCTTAGAAGAATATACTAATTGCTATAATATAGCTGAAGAGTTTGTTTGAACGCGCTAATCTCTGGGACCTACAACTGGCACTTGAAAAAATATTTTAGCCTAATTCTTGAGGAGCTGAGCAAAAAGAAAAAGGTGACCATCAATTACTTATCGAGGTTCCTCCGTGCCTAGGAGAGCACTTAAAGCTGTTGATCTAGGCTGTGATTCGAAGATCTTTGACAGTCGTTTTGGGGAGCAAAAGTCGGAGGTTGTGGAGGTCAAATAGGCAGTCGCTCCATGTAACATACTGGTATTTAGCTGCATTTGCTTAGAGTTGTCTCTGACAAATTAGTTGGGAAGATGCCAGGCCGATGATGACGTTTGAAGTTGCCATACCTTTGATACTAGAACTAGTCTGACCCCAAATTAGTTGGGAAAACCTTAGGCATATGATGACCATCTTCAACTGGAAAAAAATCTTTATAGAAATAAAGCAGATGATGACGATCTCCAACTGGAACAAAACTCTTTATAAGGCAGAAGATGACCATCTTCAACAGGAAAAAACTCTTTATAGAAATAAGGTTGAAGACGACCGTCTTAAACCGGAAAAACTCTTTATAGAAATAAGGAAGATGATGACCATCTTCAACCGGAAAAAAATATTTGTAGTAATAAGGCAGATGAAGATCTTCTTCAACCGGAAAAACTCCTTATAGAAATAAAACTATACCGAACCTTCAGACAGAAAATTGAATCAGATCTCAAACGCACACAATGAAAAACATTAGCAAATGTAAATGAGCTAAGAATTGAAAGGGTTTATAACTCAATAACATCTATGGTCAACGCTATTGTTCTCGCACCGATCATTATGGGTTCTGAACCCGTAATATAATCGTAGGCCCGGGTCTAAGGGACGATAAAAGCGATATTTGTTTTGTAATTTTAAATTGGCACTTTAGATTGGCATCAGGCAATTAGTTTCGGAACGTAATGCTGTAAGTGTTGGAAAGTTATAATGTGAGTTGGAGGTAGTTTTTCCTTTGTAAATCAGAAATTAAAAAAATCAAAATCAAAAGTCATTTGTTCAAACTAGGCTGCGAGTCAGCACTTTTCGAACGTCAAAATTACATAAGACAGTCCCCCAAAACGCCAACCTTTCACCGCTTCCTAGTGCTTTAGCTGAGACGAAGAAGTGGCGCAACAAACTCCCCAGCAGCACAGCTGTCTGTGTAGTTAAATAGACTTGATTCTAAACAAAGGAAAGTGTCCATGTGAGTTCTATTAGCCGCAATATACAGTGGCAGAGACGTCGACGCGCAAACTGAAACCATGAAGACAGCAGATGATTTAGCATATACATTTTTGGTCGGTTATCAAAAAAATATATATATACTGTTGCATAGAAATGTGCAATACCTACGCAGTCAAAACGTATGGAAGAGCTAGCTTTTTGTTTAAATCACCGACGAAAAATGTAACTTTAATTTTTTATTTGGGGTTCAGGGGTGTTCTGAAAATCCATGGTTTCATGTTCAATTCATTTTGTGGATTATAGAAAGGTACTGTTCCATTTTATTTTTATGTAAAACTATAGACCGTTTGGACTAGATTAAACGTTTAAATAAACATTTTTTTACAGTCCGTTCAACTGATTTTGGCTTGTATTGCGTTGGCAGCATGATCAATGTCATCTGCAGTAAACAGTTGGTATTGTAACCACTTTTTTGCTTTTAACACATTTATTCATAATTAGCAAACTTTCTGCAAATGCTGATTAATGCCATCCTTATGCCAACGGAATAGAAGTCAAAATCGGTTGGACAGACTGTAGAAAGGCTTGTTTAAATGTCTAATCTTATTTCAAATGGAGTATAATTGTTGTTTGTGCTTCGTCATTTATGTCGCAAATTATCCCACGGAAACATATAACCGAGATGAATAGCATCATAAGTCTTTACCCAAGGTCATGGTCTATTCATGGAGTGTCTTTCAAACAAAATTCGTGTACCCGGTAAGACATGAAATGGTTACTGAGAGACCGAGTGATTTTCGCATTTATTAACCGACTTCAAAAAGGAGGAGGTTCTCAATTTATCGGAAACCAACGGCTTAACGTGCTTTCCGACGCCAAGAGAGGTCTTGATATGTAAATATGGACATATCCACGGACTGAACGCGGGAAGCAAAGCTATACCTGATCAAGACCAAGCCACGAGCCCCTCTAACCCCATAAAACTAACTCAATCAATTCAGTGACTCTTCATTAATATAAAAATGGGACCACTCCGAGAAAGTACTTCTCCAAAACCTAAAATTTGAAGAGTTTTCTCTATTTCTCCAGGATCCCATCATCAGATCCTGACTTGATGATCATGGGACCACCTGGGAAGTATACCCTTTCAAACAAAAAAGTATTTTGCAAATTCGTATGTATACAGGGTGTTTGGCAGAACGTTGAACATACGAAAATGGTGGATAGGTGGGGTCATCTGCTACTTACTGAGCCCTAATTTATTTGGCCCTGGCCCCCTGGATATTTAAAAAAAATATCCAGGGGGCCAGGGCTGTAAATTTATTAAAAATGGGTAAAACAGGCAATATTTTTTTTAAATGCAAGTTGAAATTAAGATTTAAGTATTTTTTACATCTTTCTGTAAGTTTGAGGACTCATAACTGTTTTTCTAGCTAACATCTGAATAAATCAACAATTTTATAAGAGTCTGCCTAAAAATTACACTTTAAAGTTAAGAAAGTGGTGAAACTAGAAGAAAGCAAAAAAAATTTTTTTTTAATATCCAGGGGCCCAAGGCCACATATGTTAGGGCTGAGTAAGTAGCAGATGACCCCACCTATCCACCATTTTCGTATGTTCAACGTTCTGCCAAACACCCTGTATATATGACGGAGTTACGCCCGAACATACATCAAAAAAAAAACATTCGAATTGATAACCTCCTTCTTTTTGAAGTCGGTTAAAAATACTGGTATTCAGCTGCATCTGGTGAGAAAGGAAACAGAACCCAACATAGTCAGGAAATGGGTAGGCAGACTGATCGAATGAGTTCTATAGGGTTTTATAAATAAGGGCACAAAATTACATTTTAAAGTATGACTGTTTCTGGCAAAACTATTTGTAGCAGTGTCTCCCGTTGTTCGTTTAACGGGAATCTAGTCGCGGGCTCGAACTCACTGGTGGGCCTGGCTAAAAAGCACGCTGTCTCACCAGGCATCGGGTCCGACAGACGTCGTATCAGTGATGAGCTATTAGACGTTAGTCTACACGCACAACGTTATACAGTGAGATGCAGGATCATTTATAGTAACAAAGGCGGGTAAAAATTAAGAAAAGTCCTTCGGAAGATCGGGTTTTATGAAAAAACCACTGCATCAATCAATTACCAAGACAGTTGATTGAACTTTTCGATATTTGAGATTTGTCTGTACCGACTTGGTTTTGGAGATTTTACACTTATTTTATTACTTAAACACGCCCGAAGTTAGATTAAATTAGCAAGAAAAACGAATCTCTGTTGGCTCCTAACTTTTTAATGGCTTTTTATTTTAGTATTCTGTTTCCGTACATAGAAACAATATTAATAATGAGACAAAACCATAACATGTTTAATTTTTGATGTAGGTACATTGCCGAACAGTGGAGTATTACAGTCCCGAAGTTTGTATGGGAAAAATGTGGACTAGATTCACCATAAGAAAGACAGCCGGATAAACAACTGGATATAGTGGACACTACCAAAAATTGTTTAAGAAAACCGACTATTCAATACGAAACTACTGTTGCTCTATATCCAAGAATTATCGCCACAAGAAAATACTTTCCACGATAAAAGTCGGTGCTAAATTAATATCAAGCCACTTAGCTCCAGTGGGGTAATCAGAACTCAAGTCCAGCGTGCACTTAGAAAGAGAATTAATAGGTACCATGCTTCCTTGTCACGTAGAAGGTCAAATGGGACAGAACTTGCGGTTTTATTACGTGTTGCCTATTTTTTTCTATTGCCAATAGGATAGGGACAGAAATTTGGCGTGAAATTGAAATGAAATGCTTATTTATATACATTACAACTAGTTCCTTAGTGTCCCTCGGCAAACTTCGTGTTTCGTCAGTCGTCGAATTTCTATCGGTTGCCCATAGCACTTGGTGCAGACCGGACGCTGTCAATCGACTTGGAAGTATATAGAGTTGTTAATGCTCTTTTAACCTAATGTAATTTATTTAAAAAATGGGAGAAAAGCTCGGTTGTAGTGGAAAACACGATGATTGCCTAGGGACGATAAGAACATTTTTGTACTTTAAGTAGATCTAATAAAACACACGTATAAATTTTGTTGGTAAACATTTAATAACTAGATGGCGCCGGAATTTCCTAGCTGACTGATTCCCGAGAAGAAATACTTTCGGTAATTCTTCTCAAACTCTGAGGTCATGGTCACATTATATTATTGGAATTTTATGCGAATCTAACAGTGCAGGGCCATGTCTGTAAGGACCTTTTCAAGAAAAGCCATTGCTGCTTTGAGCTGATCTGTCCCAACAGACGACACGAATGTATCAGCTTTGACCTTTGAGAAGGACATATTGAAAACGGCTTTATGTCACTGGGTACTTCTCCTTAGCTTGTCGATTGCAATCGAGGTAGATTCGGCCCAGAATTTGGCAGCAAATTTGGCACTTTCATTAGCGTCCATCATCAGTTCCTGTAACGTGCAGACAACAGAACACGATCGAGAGACACAATTGGTACCGATTTAGAAGTAGACCAAGGAAGTAAATTGTTCACAGGATCCAGTGCTGAAGTATAGAATAATAGTTTTCTTCTTGGCAATGTCTAATTAAAGAACAGTGGTGACCCCGGTGGTAACGGCTGTGACTTGTGAGTCGCAGGTCGTAAGTTCGAACCCAGTCCGCTTCACTTTATGTAAATCACTTTGTCCATTGCTATCGAAACGGTGAAGGAAGACATCTTGAGGAAAACGGCATGTCCTTGAACTAAAAATTCGATGACATGTGATATCAACCCGCACTGGGCACGCGTGGTAGTTTACGGCCCACTCCCTCTCACTGTAAAGAGGCCTATTTCCCAGCAGTGGGAAGATCATAGTCAATTAAGCTTTTGAAAAATTCGCCACTGCAAATCTTTTTTTGGCTGTCTCCCTTAATTTATTGTCCACCCACAAACATCGACTACCATGATTTTCCCTAATTACTGCTGTAAAAAAGGAAGCCAAATACGAAACAGGAAACTTAATGGTAATTCAGAGACATATTTATTGTAATTGCTTTACATTGCCGCGTGTATTAACGTTTTACTATCCCGTTGGTCTAGTAGACAGCTGAGGTCCTGGTTTCGATTCCCAGATCGGGCATTATTTTGTTTTCCCATTAGAAATTTCTCAGATACATTACAGGCCAGAGTTTGGAAGTTGGCGGTGTGGTATGCCTCGAAAAGCACGTCAAGTCATTGGTCCTGCACCTGATCTATCTCCGGTCGCAGATTGCTGTCAAGCAATAGTCACTATGAAATCTCCCTCGTTGATGGCTAGTCTCCCATCCCAGGTTTAAAAAAAAACTAAAAAAAATACAATATAAATTTAAAAAAAGACTAAAAAAATACAATATAAATTTAAAAAAATACAATATTAATTTAAATAATACATTTAATTATATAAATTAAATTAAATTTATACTAGCTTTGCCAACGGCTTGACAACGTAGAGGTCGGAAATAATCCCACTGGAACGTAGTACTAGGATAAAAAGTATCCTAGGTGTTAATCCTGGTTTTAAACTAATGTTTCCTAAATTTGATCCAAATCCTTTCAACCTTTTTTGCATGATTGAGTAACAAATATGCAAACATACAATTTTAGTAGGATACTTGCTATTGTCATACGTAATTGTTACCCAAATCTATTGTATCGGATGAAAAGAAACGCTTGGAACCCACTCATATATCGACGATTGGTGGACCGACGTAGATTTATCGATGGATACTCCATTCTGGTTGTTTCGTCGAAACCCGGCCAGTACAGACAGATGGGTGACAGAGCAACCTACTCCGGAATTAATTGACCTCGGCGATTTTGGGTGATTTTTGCGTTACTTTTATTTTTGTAGTACAAGCTTTAGAATTTGGTAAATTTTAAAGGTAATTTCAAACGTGTATCATATCATATTGTCTATCTCATTTATGCTATACTAATAATAAAGCTGAAGAGTTTGTTTGTACGCGCTAATCTCTGAAACTACCGGTCTGAGTGGAAAAAGTCTTTTTGCATTTGATAACTAAGTTTTTAAGAAAGGATATTTTAAATCACGCTAGGACCCTTATAAACTGAGTAAAAAGAAAAAGAGAGAAACAACGCTAAGAGGAAATTAAGAAATAGTGCGGGCAGGTGCGTAGGCGATGCGATGTGACGAGGTGGGTCGGGGGAAGAAGAAATTTCACACGAACGAAGTCGTGAGCAGATGCTAGTTAAGAATATAATACGATGGGTTTCGGAGTTTATAACTATAGTTCGACTTTTAATTGAATTCAGTAACTTGACAGTTCAAAAGAAAATAATTTTATCATACTAAAACTAATAGTGTTGAGGTAGTGAACGATTTTGAGTAAAGAACGAATGATAAAAATGGTTTAATGTTAAATGAAACCATTTTTGAAAAATGGTTTAATGTTAAATGAAACCATTTTTATCATTCGTTTTAAACTTTAAAAATTCGTTTGTATGATGAGGAATTTAAGAATTATTAATACTTTATTAATAAAATTAACGCTTATTTTATTTTCTTCTCATAGAAACCAACTATAAATAAATTACCTACCTACTTATATAATAATTTTTATAAGTGCATAAATCATGTTTTTCAGAAAAGTTAAGTATTAAATTTAAAATTAAAAAAATTGCTTGTAAATACAGACGCCATCACATCAAGCAACCCTAATCTGTCAAATTTCTTTGATAGATTTTCATCGTTATTACATAAGCATAAGTTTCATGTTCAATTGGGAAAATTTGACAGTTTGGGGTAGCTTGATGAGCTAGCATCTGTACATTATTTCGAGTTCATTCAATTTCGTTCAATCATACACCACCTCAGTATCTTTTTTTTGTCAAAATCTGCTAACCGTTCAACTGTCATGTTACTGAATACAATTAAAAGTCGAACTATAGCTATATCATGATTTATCTGCTTATTGATCAAACTGAATCGATTTCAGTAAGTACCTATACATATATTAAATCTTATTTAAATTCAATAAGACTCAATTTTGAATGCATAAAGTAATGCTAGGTTAAACACGATTTTCCTCTTAATAATTGACAGCTTTAAAAAAATGTTTCGTTTATTGTTTTAGGCTTTTCAGTCAGTACTCTATTTGGGGTGTATGTCTTGCGTTTATTATGTTACATACTTATTGTACACTAAACTAGCAAATTGAAAGCTATGAACAAAAGAAAATTCTGGAAAATCTCAGCTCATAGCCATACATTTGAGCCTAACAACAATGTGTGAGGGAATGTGAAATTCAATTCAACAATCCAAAATGGAACGGCAACGAGTTTTTGCAAATACCATTGCGTATTGCATTTTACTCTGTTTTTAATCCTTTCAACACACTAAATCTAAAAGCCATATTTTTTTTGTACTTTTTCGGGTGGTTCTGATTAATTTTCTGTTCCGCTTTGAATTAAATTGTTCTACAAGTTCGAACGGAGTTAAAAGAGACCTAATTTCTTTATTTTTGCTTTTGTTTTTAAAAGTACAAGCCATTGGGAAATATATTAGCGTTATAGAGCTCTCGTTGTATTTTCTCTATTTTGGGGTGGAATGGAAACATTAAATACGTTTGACATCATTGGGGTGTTCGTAGTACTAGGAAGTGTTAAAGGGCGGGCGTTTTGGAGGACTGTTTTATATAATTTTGACATTCAAGAAGCTGGCGCTCAGCCTAGTATGAATAAATGACTTTTGATTTTGACATCGATGAGACCGTTAAGGATATACAGAGAGTAACAGGAACTCTATTGCTATCCTTAAGCACTTAAGATAACAGCTCGTATAGAATCACTATACCTAGATCGTTTCAGGTCAAAATAAAATACTCTAAGAATTGATACCAAATTTTCAGTTTCATATGTTTCTTAAATTAAAATCAACAAACGTGTCACCGCACTACGTAGGTCAATAACTTTCCACGTTACTTGCCAATATCACGATAAATCTCTTCTGAGTGATGTGTTTATTTCAATTTAAAAAGTTCGATCAATGTATTAAAAATTCTCATAACTTCCGAACATGTAGAGATAGAATTAAAAAACCCTTCCAATATCGTTTCATATCTTCCAGTGAGGCCGTGCCCTCGGCATATATATAACGGAAAGGGTCCGTTACACATTGTATAAACTGACTTGATCTATTGCTATTATATCAGGCAAAAAAACGGTGTGTTTCATACTAATAACCAGAGGCCTGATGAGGCTAATCAAATCACTTTTTAAATTCGGATAGGTATTAATCTACAATACACTAATGCAGCACCCAAATTGCGAAACACACTATCAATCAGAATCTGAATAATTTCGAAAGATATTGCTAATCAATTGCTTGATATATTCGAAAATTTCTGCTCAACATCGTAATGTTGTTGTCACGGTAGCCCGCTGTTGCAGCACTAACCACTTTCCATCGGCCTGTTCACCAAAGTAACGTAAATAGACCAGTTAGCATAAGGTTATCTACAGACTGGCGAATGCGCCGCTCACGTGCCGCCCGCATATTTGCGCACATATATTTCATGTTCGCCCGCCGCTTCTGCGCCGTCCGTGCGCCGTTCGCGCGCAAGCTATGCACCGCGCGTGAACGGCGCAACAGCCGCGCGCGTGAAAAAAATAGCATAATGACCACTAATTTGTTGGCTTTTCAATTCTGATACTATAGGTACTCCGTCTTCGTCTGTCAAATGCAATCTGCCACCAACGTCGCTTTCTTTTCTTCTAAACACTTCACTAATAAAATAGCTGATGCTGCAGTAATGATGGTTGCAATCGTGTTATCGTCTGCCATCGTTAAAAGCAAGTAACAAAGTGGGGGTCGAAAATAGCAGCGAACTGACGTGCATGCACGCATACTGCACGCGCGCGGCGCAATAGACAGTTGCAGTAATAGCACGCGTGCAGCACGCGCGCAGCAAGCGCGTCGCTCGCGGGCGGCACGCGAGCGGCGCACTCGCCAGATCTGTACACACCCTAACCTTCCTGTTAGCCCATCATCTCCCAACCACAAACACATCTTCCTCAGCTCTAAGACTCACAAACTTCAGCAATATCTCAAGCACATCAAACACGGATTGTGATGGACCTGAAAAATGTAGCCAGCGCGATGTAGCGGCGCATTAGGTGTCGCAAACTCGTATTTAAATGAGACAAATGACGGCAGTGCTCAAGTTATTGAAGGGACGAGGACACGGTGATGGTCGAGGAGCGGGTATTATTTTTGTGAACATTGAATAGGCTGCCCAACTGAAATGGGACTGGGCAGGACATAATTTAAATAAATATAACATCTTTATCAATAAATTGAAGCTTTCCTTGTTACCAAATGCTACTACAATATAAGCGAATACCTAATTGATAAATTATAAGTAACTTCCTATCTATTTGTACCTACAAATACCTACTCACCATTAAACATACCCTACTCACTCATAATTTAGGCTGTGCACCATCTGGTCTATCTATTCTGGTCTATCTATTTCAGTGTTTATGCAATTATGACGCGAATGCCGAAAGATGTGCTCGCCGTTCTGGTTGATACCCTGTGCCGTCCAGTCCAGCATCTTAAACATGTCCTCCAACACGTCGGTGAACAGTTTCGGTATCACATTCCCATTTCACCCCACTTAACAGTTGAATGGGGCTAGAAAGAAAGAAAGAAAGAAAAATAGATTTATTTCAAATAATTTAATTTTAAAATAATTAAAAAATATTTTTTTCTACAAAAGTTGCTTTACAAATATTCCAATAATGGGGAAGGTTGGTTATAGCTAGTTTGTACGGCCTGTAATAAATATGTCATTTTGTTCATAAAAATTTTTCGTGTATATTCATGAGTTAGGTTTTATTTTACTATTTCGTTATTTTCGGTGATTTTAAATCAATTATGTATTTGACATGGAAAATGTCTGAAATGAAATCCTTTAATATTTATTATACTTAATATACCTAATACTTATTTCTCGTAACAATCACTTCACAATGTTTCTGACGTAACCTCAATCAAACTCACGATGAAAAATATACAAATGACTAAGTCACAGTCTACTAATTTTACGGCATTTAGGAAAATGATGGACCCCAATTTCAGAGTATTTAGGAAAACAACAACTAGAAATTTTCACAAAGTAAATAAAACAGCTCACGCCTGTATTATTAAATTGTTTTGGGAGCTAGCTATCAGCGCGATTTCAACAGTTTTCTTCGTCATTTACCCAGGCGTCATTTAAATCCAACGTTAAACGAATGCATACGTAAACATTTAACCGCACTCATAACGCATGACAACGGAACCATTGACTGTGCGTGGGTCGACACGCACTTGCCGTACCGATATGTTGGTAATGTCCTGAACAAAGAATACATATGTCTCATCACTACAAACTGTATACATGTGCCGTTCGGACACTAAAATCAATAAGAATAAACTGTTCCACTGAAAGGCACGATACGAAATTTTGTTTTAGTGCCGTTAGTGGAAGTACTCACGTGCCGTTCAAGCACGTGCCGTTCAAATTAGTGCCCTTAGTGGAATACCTCTGTTTTTTTGCTTATAATCTGTGTTGTCAGATCAACACCGGCGTGGTGGCAATAGTGGCGTGTCAAATTGTTTAGTTATTCTCGAGAAAAGTGAATGATTGTTATTTAATAAAATCAGAGGGAACTCGTTTACAGATTTTTTGCATTGGTCCTATAATCAATTTTACTTTTACCGTTCTACGCATCGCTTACGTCATTAATTAACCCGCTAACCCCTCCCTCCTATGACCCCACCCTAAAACACCAGGAGCTCCGCTTTGAAAACTTGTTTGTTTCCACTCGAGAAGCGAAAGCGTTTGTATTTTTGGTATGAGCCACGTTCAAAACAATGTTTTCGCGAATTTCAGAATGAGCAAGTGAGCCGTAATGTATGACTTTAACTTTACCAAGTTCAAACGTAATAATATTTGAGTTAATTTTCCGTTATTCTGAATCATCATTTCCTTTCCTTTTTTGCCTTTGAGGGGCTAAAGTGCTTTCGGCTTAGTGTTATTTAGTTAAGTTTCTCATAAAGGATAGTTGATTGTTTTAATTTAATTATGCACGGAGTAAAATATAGGGGTAGTTCCAGGAGGTAAGGCGCAGTTATGACAGGAGGAGTAACACTATGACAGAGTGGCATCCACGGTCTGGAAGACGAGATGTCGGTCGTCTGGCGGCGAGATGGGCGGACGATATTGTTGCCATCGCTGGCAACACCTGGGGACCACCTGGGGGCCCATGAAGCTGAGATTACCTAATCTAGAAGCCGACCCTAACATAGTTAGGAAAAGGCCAGGCAAATTGATTGATATTATAACCTAGCTTTCCGTTACAGACGTAAAAAATCACTTGAGAGGTGTCAAGGGACACCCGGATGGAACGAAGTTCCTTTCGATTAATTAGTGAAGGAATTGTAATAACATTTTAAAAATTGTACATATACGTACACACACACACACATATATATATATATATAACATATTATATACATATTATATATTGTCTGTGTCGCTGTCTGCAGAGAAACACGCGCACGCCGCACGGCCTACAACAATGTAGCAAAAAGTGTCGTTACAACTTTTGGTCTTAATTTTTTCCGTCTAGCCCCCTTTCGCAACGCGCTATAAGGAACTTAGTTCCAAAACTTCGTTCCAAAACTTCGTTACAAAAACTGAACTACTTAATGCAATGTCCTACTTGGATGTTTGATTAAATTATAATTATAATACGAGCGCTAATCCTGCCGATAAACTGTCACGCAGTTTGCCTGGTGTATGGGGATTTGTACAAGTTTAGGTCTTTGGAAGACCAAACCGACCACCAACCACCATCCACCGACCATCTTTGTTTGGGTTTGTTTCGATCCGACCGATCCGATCCGACCGATCCGACCGATCCGACCGATCCGACCGATCCGACCGATCCGACCGATCCGACCGATCCGACCGATCCGACCGATCCGACCGATCCGACCGATCCGACCGATCCGACCGATCCGACCGATCCGACCGATCCGACCGATCCGACCGATCCTTCCTTCCTTCCTTCCTTCCTTCCTTCCTTCCTTCCTTCCTTCCTTCCTTCCTTCCTTCCTTCCTTCCTTCCTTCCTTCCTTCCTTCCTTCCTTCCTTCCTTCCTTCCTTCCTTCCTTCCTTCCTTCCTTCCTTCCTTCCTTCCTTCCTTCCTTCCTTCCTTCCTTCCTTCCTTCCTTCCTTCCTAGCAAAAAGTGTCGTTACAACTTTTGGTCTTAATTTTTTCCGTCTAGCCCCTTTCGCAACGCGCGATAAGGAACATCGTTCCAACAAAAAAAATCGATTTAAAAACCAGAAAACGTATCAACAAAACACGTATTTATTTACTCATCTCTTTCAATGAACCGTCGTCGCTCCGATTCTTACGAAACGATAATAAAACGGTTATTGTTAGAACCGTAACTGGGGCACGTTACTAGTTCAGAATGACAAATGGACGGACAGATGGACTGTTTTATAGTGTGTGACACAGCAGCCGAGATAATAATGAGAAGGTTTTTTATAAGGTCGTGTGGAATTGAATTAAATTTTCAATGTGAGAGTTGGGTCTGCGGGATGATTTTGTAACACAGTTACAGTAAGAATGGCTTTCATTTTGATAGTTTAACAACATCCATCCAGAGACATTTTGATTCTGACGTCTCGTAACGACTGTCAAAGATCCATAAATGACAGCCGCGACCAACAGTTTATGCCCGGTTCCTATATACAAAAACGAATCGTTTTGCTTACCAATTTTATTGCCAAACTTTGCATATAAATAGATTCCTGAGCCAATTTTACCTGTGATAACGACTTCCATACGGGAGGATCTACTATGCAAAGCTATGAGGCCGTTGCTTTACTATTGGTAAAGATACACGAGTCTTAATTTTAGCCAATAACGGTCCGTAATTTATAGGAATCGGTCATTAGTCTCGTGCAGACTAGCGCGACGCGACGATCGCGACGCACCCGGTTTTTCCGACGCAGGGGCAAGGGATCTTAGTAAGTAAATATGGTCACCCATCCACGGACCAACCGCGGCAAGCGTAGCTATTACTTAGCCATAATCCCCTTTCAAGGTAAGGTAGAATATAAGTCTTTTGCAAAGTTCAGCTCTGCAAGGAATTGTTATATTAAACTAGCTGACCCAGCAAACGTTGTTTTGCCTTATAAATTATTTAGGGGTGGACTACCCCTAACATTTAGGGGGATGAAAAATAGATGTTGGCCGATTCTCATAGATACCGGATAAGCACAAAAAATTTCATCAAAGTCGGTCAAGCCGTTTCGGAGGAGTATGGCAACGAAAACTGTGACACGAGAATTTTATATGTCGACGCAAGGCTAAATTAAAATTTAATAATATTAACTTTAAGTTAAAATTGTGCCGGACGGGCGTGATCGCTTGGACGCGAGGGGTGTGTGGTGAGGGTGTATGCCTGTCCCACTGTGTGTGTAGGGCTCCCGGTCCGCGCGGCGCTGACGTCCTGCACCTATAGATTCCAGATATCTTCAGGGCGGCTACTATCTTCCGGGCTTCATGACGTTACCATATGTACCAGTGTTACGACTCGTCTCAAAGAAATAGTTTCCAGACTTTCGTCTAGCAAGGGGGTGTTTTTTGACTCCGCTAAGGAGGGGGGTGCCTTACCTGATTAATAACACACGTTTTTATGTTTTACAGGAAGCAATTTCAGAACACTACTTGAACTATATCTATTAATTAATTTAAGAATTAAATAAAAATCTTGCCGATGACTACAAGTTGCTAGAAATTACACGTTTACTATCGTACTATGAATCTTTACCGTAACGAGAGCCGCAAATTGCTTCCTGTTTTTAAGTTTTATTTGTTCTAGATTTCATTACATTTATGACGGAATTATGCATATAACATCTCAATTTATTAAAATATACAAGGCATGTTACATATGGTTGCATTCCCCATGAAATTCCCCGTCTCCTGAGATATCCACATCAACTATATCTTTCCATACTGAAAGAATGTTTCGAGGAAACCCGAAAAAAATCTGAAAAATGTTAATAAATTTATTTTATAAGTTGATTTCCTCGAAAACTACTGAACGGATTTCAAATCCAATTATAGATATCTCAGGCTGGTCTGTAGACCTAAAACAATCAGATATTTAAAACTATACAACTATGGCTTTCAGGGCGTGACGCGCCCTGAAAGAGGGTTAGCAAAAACACAAATCTTAAGAATTACTTAACTAAAGTAACACGACATACAAACTCAATTAAGTGGGCTTTATCTTAGGTTTACATTATTGAAAGTTACGTCCAGGGCTAGGTCTCGGTACTAGGTTACCTGGACGCAACTAAAACTATAAGTTACTGCTATATAGCCCACTCAAATGAGGTTTGCAGGGGTGGTACTTACGGTTATCTTATACTAGCCGCTTAGTCACTACTGTTTATTGGTTTCACTATCACTCTTATCACTATGAATCTACGTTAATGTCAAAAACAAACTAATTAACTATGTAGTGACGCGTCGTCGCGAACATCTCTCCCGCCGTGCAGTGCAGTAACGACTCGTAGCGATGTCGGTGCGGCGCTGCATCGCACCGGTGAGCGATGACTGGAGTCGCGGCGCTCGCCGCCGCGACGCCTGCTTCCACGACGCTCGCCGCCGCGACGCTCGCCGTCTCAGCGCACGCTTTCGCGGCGCTCGCCGCCTGAGTGCTCGTCGTCGCGGCGCTCGCCTCAAGGCGCCCGCCACGGCGCTCGCCTCAAGGCGCCCGCCACGGCGCTCGTCGCGCCTAGGCGCTCACCGCCTCAGCGCTCGCCGTCGCGGCGCTCGCCTCAAGGCGCTCGCCTCAAGGCGCCCGCCACAGCGCTCGTCGCGCCAAGGCGCTCGCCGTCACGGCGCTCGCCTCAAGGCACTTGCCTCGGGGCGCTCGCCGTCTCACTTGGGTAGTGGGACGAGTTTCTTCACCGGACGCTTCAAGGTGCCGCCGGCAGTGCGCACCTCAGCGGTCCGGACTTCTCCGTCGGCCCCGGGAAACAGGGCAACTATACGGCCTCGCGGCCATGTGTTGCGAGGCAGCTGGCCGTCTGCGATGAGGATGGGATCGCCCACCTGCAGTTCGGGCCCGCGGGTGTGCGGCTCCCGCCGGTTTTGAAGCTCCGGCAGGTACTCTCTGACCCAGCGACGCCAGAACATATCGGCGAGTATCTGGGATCGTCGCCAGAGTCTCTTGCTGTCCACGTCTCGCTCGGTGAACACGCCGGGTGATGGTAGTCTCGCCGATCCACCGAGCAAGAAGTGGTTCGGTGTGATCGACTCGTCGTCTTCGCTGTCTACGGAAACATGTGTTAGTGGTCGGCTGTTTACAGTGTACTCTGCCTCACACAACAGTGTGGACAACACCTCTTCGTGCGGGTGTTTTTCCAGGAGCACAGTGCACAGCGCGGACTTCACGCAGCGAACAAGGCGCTCCCAGGCGCCTCCCATGAAAGGCGCTGAGGGCGTTATGAAGCGCCATACGACGCCTCGGCGACTGGCCTCCTCTCGAGAGGCCTCTCGGAGCTCCTTGTCGGCACCGTGCATGTTGGTGCCGTTGTCGGAGTGTATCTCGGCGGGGCAGCCCCGACGAGCAGCGAAGCGGCGCAGCGCCAGTATGGCGGCGTCTGCGCTGAGGCTGGCGGCGATCTCGAGGTGGACGGCTCTGGTGGTGAGACACGTGAATAGGGCTACGTACCTCTTCTGATGTTGCCGTCCGACTGTGACGGACAGTGGGCCGAAGTAGTCTAGCCCGGTGTACGTGAACGGCCTCTGGTGATGTGCCAGGCGCGTTCTCGGATGGTCGCCGGTCGCAGGCACGGTTGGTTGTGCCTTGCGAATGCGACACTGCAGACATCGTGACAGCACCCTCTTCGTTGTTGGTCGCATCTTCACGACCCAATAATGCTGTCGTACCTCGTTGATAGTGAGTTCTGTCCCACTATGCTGCAGGCTACGGTGTGTCCAGTCTATGTATAACTGGGTAATGTGATGGTCGCCGTGTAGTATCGGCGGACGCTTCACATCGTCTGCTATTTGTTCAGTAGCGGCTATACGGCTCCTCAGTCGTATGACGCCATCTATGATTTCAATTTGCAGCGGCCGCAGTCGACTATCTTTGTCTAACGTCTTCTGCTCTCGCAGTCTCGCCATTTCTAGAGCGAAAGATTGCTGCTGCACGACCTGTACTAGTAGTTTCTCCGCTTCGTGGAGGAACTCTGCTTCTATTATTTGCCCTTTTGGTCGAGAGTTGGATGTTTTTTCGGTTCGCTTCGGAAGAGGGGGCGCCGCTTTCTTCTGTTGTCGCCAGTCAGGATCTCGATCAGCGTTCTTTCTAGTTCTTTTATAGAACGTTTTCTCCCTTGATACTCTGCACAGAGATACGAAACGTAGAACGCTCGCCGTCGCACGGAGAAGTCTTTCCCACCTGGAGAACCTTGTCGGGTCTGGTATGGCTTCTGTTAGCTTTCGATCGTCTGTTTCTTCGACGGCGGTGAGTGCTCTCTCTTCTCCCGTCTCTTCTGCGACCGGAGGAGTCTCTGACGGCCATGATGATGGCTCCTCATACAGGAAATTGGGGCCACGATACCACTCATGTTGCGAGTCGAAGTGGTGCGGCACGTCACGAGTAGCTACGTCTGCGATATTCATTTTCGTAGGTACCCATCGCCAGTCTTCGACTCTACTATTCTCCTCTATGGCGGCTATACGATGAGCTACGAACGGCTTGTAGACTCGCGCTCCTCTTCTGATCCACGTCAAAATGGTCTTGCTATCTGACCAGTAGGTCACCGATGCGGGCTTGATGTCGTGTTCACGTATGACAGCTGCGGCCACGCGGGTTGCCATCACCGCTGCCTGCAGCTCGAGGCGGGGTATTGATTGCAGCTTCAAGGGAGCTACCTTCGCCTTTGCCATGACGAGGCTGACTCGTTGCTTGCCGTCTGTTGCTGTAGTTCGCCAATACACCGCTGTCGCATATGCCATCTCACTCGCGTCGGTAAACACGTGGACTTGTGTCTCTACCGCGTCGCTGTACCCCGGATAGCATCTTGGTAAGTTGACGTTTCCGAGCTGTAGTAGGTGTTGTACCCAACTTTTCCATTGAGTCGCTAGGTCTTGGTCTAACGGCTGATCCCAGTCGACTCCTCGCCTCCATGCCTCTTGCAATATTTGCTTGGCTCGAATGGTTACTGGTGAAGCGAGTCCGAGCGGGTCGTATAGAGACATCACTATTTTCAGCGCCTCCCTTTTTGTGGGCGCCTCTTTATCCAATATGCCTCTTGGTAGGCGTGCGAGCGTGAGGTTGAAGCCCAACGTATCTTCATTCGGTCTCCATATTAGCCCGAGTATCTTCTCTGTGTCATCAGTGTTTCCGATGCTGACGACTTCAGTTCGGATCTGTTTCGGATCTATATTTTCCGTTAACTGTGTGCTGTTTGATACCCACTTTCTGAGTTCAAACTTCGCCTGTAGGTGAATATTTTTCACAGTAGTTGCAATACGCGTCGCTTCTTCGACGGTCTTGTAACTATCGAGGTAATCATCCATATAATGATTCCGAATTATGGCTTCCACGGCATCTGGATGCTCATCTATATGCCTTTTCGCGTTCCAATTCTTCGCGAAAATGGCTGTGCACGGCGAGCTTGCCGCACCGAAAATGATGGACGTCATACGGTATTCTTCCGGCGCCCCCTCTCTTCTATTGCCTCTCCATAGGTATCGGAGCGCGTCTCTATCCTGACTTCGCACCTTCACCTGCATAAACATCTCCGCTATGTCACCAGAAATGGCTATGCAGTGTCTTCGGAACCTCATCATGACGCCGGGCAGGGACTGTAGCAAGTCCGGTCCAGTGAGAAGGAAGTCGTTGAGTGACAGCCCTCTTGATTTGGCAGCTGCGTCATGCACGATGCGGAGCTTTTCAGGTTTCATGGGGTTGAATACGTCGAAATGGGGTAGATACCACGTTCTACCCGGTGTGCTCGTCTTGGGCGCCTTTTCTGCGTAACCCTTCTGGATGAGAGAGTCCATCTGTTCTGTGTATCTATCTCGAAGGGCGGGTTTGCCATCGAGTTTTTTCTCTATTGAGACGAGCCTCTTGAGGGCTGTCCCGTAACTATCGGGCATTTCTATGCTTTCATTTTTCCACAGCATGGCTGTTTCTATGTGACCATCTTCTAACTGTTGAGTGTGACGAGTCAAAATATCTTCCGCTTTCTTCTCGGGATCGGAGTCTGGTCGTCTCGGGTTGATGACCAGTGATTCTAAGGCGAAGAATTTGCGAAGCTGTTCATCCATGTCTTCATTGCCCGCGGTGAGACGGTTGACGTAATGCACCCGCTGACCCAGGATTCTGGTGTGTGCGCCGTGTAGAGTCCATCCCATCGTCGTAAGTGATGCAACGGGTTGGTTCTTCGGACCTCTGCGGATCTCACTGGCCAATAATAGGTGCCAGTTATCTTGACCGATGAGTATTTTCGGCGCGCCAGTGTCGTATATCAGCTGTTGCCTCAGGTCATCCAGATGTTTGCAGTGCGCGACGTCCACTTCACTGACTGTTTGCGGGGCGAGGTTTAGCTTCGGTATGGTGCGCGCTCTGAACGGCACCCTATTCTTCAGCTGGCTCGCAAGAGTGACTGTGATTCTTCGCGAACATGGAGTGTCGATCGTGGTATTGCCGATCGCGCCTATTTTCAGAGGGTCTATTTGGCCTTCTGCCCCGACTTGCTTCGCTATGTCCTCGTCGATCAAGGAAACGGTTGATCCATCATCGAGAAGTGCGAATGTCGATACTTCTCCCGCCGGTCCAATTACTCGAACCGGAACCATCTTGAGGTATGCGTGGCTTGAAGTCGTTCGTGAGCTGGCCACTGTCTCCTTTGACTCCACATTGTTAGACTGCTCCTGAGTAACGGGCTTTTCGCTCTCTGCAGCGGGCTTCTTATTATAATGAAGAAGCTGATGATGCGTGGCTGTACACCCCTTTACGTCACACTTCTTCGGTTTGCATTTGTGATCGGGACGACGGCTTCGCAGGCAACGGAAACACAGGCTAAACTTCTTAGCGAGCTCCCATCTCTTGTCACTGGATCCCTCTTTGAACCTCTTGCAATCAGGAGCTTGATGTCCCTCCTTCTCGCAAATACGGCATTTTTGGGCCGACTTGTCTACAGCTGTATGGGTCCTTTGTGTGACACGCTTGCTCGTTGTTGCCTCAGCAGGGCCGATGTTCTCAGGTGGAGCGAAAGCACTGCAGAAACGAGCTTGCTCTGTGATGAATTCGCTGAATAGCGTAAGGTCCGGCAGCGACTGGTACTTTTCGGTGTACGTCCTATACCACTGTACACGTAGGGAGTTCGGCAGCTTCTCGGTGAGCGACCGCATCAGCTCAGCGTTGATCAGGTAGTGATCCTTCTTCAGCGCGCGCAGAGTGACCACACCGCTTCTGACTCTACTTGCGAAGTTGCAGATATCTTTAGGTGCTTCGCCACAGCGCGGCAATCCGCGCAGTCTGTCTGTTTCCGCTTGCGCGATCGAATCTGGACGGCCGAACTGCAGCTCGAGTTCCCTCATGATGTCATCTGGTTTGGCATGTCCGATGAGTTCTGAGCTCACTGTCTCTAGCGCTCGTCCCCGTAGGCTTCTTCTAAGTCTTGCTGTGTTTTCAACGTCGTTGAAGTATCTTCGAGTTGTCTCGTAGATGGCACGAAATGAAAGCCATTCTGTATGGGCCCCATTGAAGTTCGGTAAGGTCATGATGACCTTCGACGCCGAGGGGTGGTTCGGTGTCCCCTGTTCTGTTTTCCTGTCGGCTAGCGACGCTATAGCGGACGTCAACTCCGTTATGAACGGACGGAGTGAGTCTTCCCCCTTGGCTTCTATTTCCCTTGGTGGGATTCGATTCTTCACTTCATTCGCTGTAGGATGCGGCAATGGTACTTGCTTATCGAGGTCCACTATAGTTTCGAAGTCCACAGGGGGGGGCTGTTGCTCATGGCCTATATCACTATTGTCCCCCTCGGCGGCGTTGTCCCTCTTCTCCGGCTCAGGCTCAGGTGCCTCTTCAAGCCAGGAGCGCACGTACTCATTGTTTGAGTTTCTATCATCCATGTAACCGTTGGAATCTTCTTCCTCGGCTCTCTGAAGTGCTAATTGAGCAAGTTCCAACTTAATCTTCAATAAGTCTTCACGTGCTCTTGAAATTTTTCTATGTGACCGCGTCGTTCTATTCGTAGTCGACTGCGGCCTGCTATGTTCGGTACGGGCGTCACCCCGGGTAGTCATCGGTAAGGTTCGGCTGTAAGTTTCATCTAGTGTTCTTTCTATTCTGTCTGCAGGCCTCAGTGCTCTGTCTGCAGGCCTCAGTGTTCTGTCTGCAGGCCTCAGTGTTCTGTCTCCAGGCCTCAGTGTTCTGTCTGAAGACTGCAATGTTCTATCTGAAGACTGCAATGTTCTATCTGCAGGCTTCAATGTTCTATCTGAAGTTCCTTCCTTTCTGGTTCCCTTCCTGACCGTGGATAGCCGTTCGGCTTCTTCAGACCGCGCCCGTGCAGGTAAGTCTTTACTTGTCCGCGGAACTAGGGGGCACTGCGGCGGTGGCTCGGCTCCTTCAGTGGTGGATGGTGAATTCGGTGGCCGCTCATGGCAGATGGCCGACCTGCTGCGGCCTCTGCTCACCTCCACTGTCCAGGCTTCAGGGGCCTTGCCTTGCGATCTCGTTACCGGCATGTTGAATTCGGGTCTTCAAAACGGATCTTCGAAACGGATCTTCAAAACGGATCTTCAAAACGGATCTTCAAAACCGGATCTTCAACGGAATCTTCAGACCAGATCTTGAAAACGGATCTTCGAAACGGATCTTCGAAACGGATCTTCAAAACGGATCTTCAAAACCGGATCTTCAACGGAATCTTCAGACCAGATCTTGAACGGAATCTTCAAACCGTATCTTCAACGGAATCTTCAAAACAGATCTTCAAACCCGGATCTTCAACGGAATCTTCAAAACAGATCTTCAAAACGGATCTTCAAAAACGGATCTTCAAAACGGATCTTCTAAACCGGATCTTCAACGGAATCTTCAGACCAGATCTTGAAAACGGATCTTCAAAACCGGATCTTCAACGGAATCTTCAAAACAGATCTTCAAAACGGATCTTCAAAAACGGATCTTCAAAACGGATCTTCTAAACCGGATCTTCAACGGAATCTTCAGACCAGATCTTGAAAACGGATCTTCAAAACCGGATCTTCAACGGAATCTTCAAAACAGATCTTCAAAACCGGATCTTCAACGGAATCTTCAAAACAGATCTTCAAAACGGATCTTCAAAAACGGATCTTCAAACGGATCTTCAAACAAATCAGTCTTCTGTACTTCAAAGTATTCTTCAGGGATAAGTCTTCAGGAATAAGGCTTCAGGCTCTGACGTAACTCTTCAGTGATAAAACTTCAGAAATAAGTCTTCAGGAATAATCCTTCAGGAATAAGGCTTCAGGCTCTGACGTAACTCTTCAGTGATAAAACTTCAGAAATAAGTCTTCAGGAATAATCCTTCAGGAATAAGGCTTCAGGCTCTGACGTAACTCTTCAGTGATAAAACTTCAAAATTAAGTCTTCAGGAATCCGATAACTCTTCAGGAATAAAGCTTCACGAATAAGTCTTCAGGAATAATCCTTCAGGAATAAGGCTTCAGGCTCTGACGTAACTCTTCAGTGATAAAACTTCAAAATTAAGTCTTCAGGAATCCGATAACTCTTCAGGAATAAAGCTTCAGGAATAATCCTTCAGGAATAAGGCTTCAGGCATGTCCCGGACGGGTCTTCATGTATCTCTCCTGAAGAAATCCGGCTCGCAAGGACCAGCAGATGTGCCGGACGGGCGTGATCGCTTGGACGCGAGGGGTGTGTGGTGAGGGTGTATGCCTGTCCCACTGTGTGTGTAGGGCTCCCGGTCCGCGCGGCGCTGACGTCCTGCACCTATAGATTCCAGATATCTTCAGGGCGGCTACTATCTTCCGGGCTTCATGACGTTACCATATGTACCAGTGTTACGACTCGTCTCAAAGAAATAGTTTCCAGACTTTCGTCTAGCAAGGGGGTGTTTTTTGACTCCGCTAAGGAGGGGGGTGCCTTACCTGATTAATAACACACGTTTTTATGTTTTACAGGAAGCAATTTCAGAACACTACTTGAACTATATCTATTAATTAATTTAAGAATTAAATAAAAATCTTGCCGATGACTACAAGTTGCTAGAAATTACACGTTTACTATCGTACTATGAATCTTTACCGTAACGAGAGCCGCAAATTGCTTCCTGTTTTTAAGTTTTATTTGTTCTAGATTTCATTACATTTATGACGGAATTATGCATATAACATCTCAATTTATTAAAATATACAAGGCATGTTACATATGGTTGCATTCCCCATGAAATTCCCCGTCTCCTGAGATATCCACATCAACTATATCTTTCCATACTGAAAGAATGTTTCGAGGAAACCCGAAAAAAATCTGAAAAATGTTAATAAATTTATTTTATAAGTTGATTTCCTCGAAAACTACTGAACGGATTTCAAATCCAATTATAGATATCTCAGGCTGGTCTGTAGACCTAAAACAATCAGATATTTAAAACTATACAACTATGGCTTTCAGGGCGTGACGCGCCCTGAAAGAGGGTTAGCAAAAACACAAATCTTAAGAATTACTTAACTAAAGTAACACGACATACAAACTCAATTAAGTGGGCTTTATCTTAGGTTTACATTATTGAAAGTTACGTCCAGGGCTAGGTCTCGGTACTAGGTTACCTGGACGCAACTAAAACTATAAGTTACTGCTATATAGCCCACTCAAATGAGGTTTGCAGGGGTGGTACTTACGGTTATCTTATACTAGCCGCTTAGTCACTACTGTTTATTGGTTTCACTATCACTCTTATCACTATGAATCTACGTTAATGTCAAAAACAAACTAATTAACTATGTAGTGACGCGTCGTCGCGAACAAAAATTTATCAGTTAATTATGATTTTAGAGGTTTTCATTAGTTTTAATTTGATTGTTATAGTCAGTTTACTACTTTTCAATGTAAAAAGTCATGTTATGATTTGCGGTTACTATAACAGCAAACCATAACTGAAGGTTTATTCAAACGTAGATTTCAAAACAAGTTATCTATTGCTAAATTCATTTCTTGATTAATAAGCGATATGTGCGAGTTTCCAAATGATTTTTGTTTAATTTTTGTTTAACGTAAACAGTTGATTGAACTATTGATGGTCAAGCAGAAAATATGGCGCGTGTTTAAAATGTTTAAATGTTTTAAGTAACAGATAATTAATTCAATGTTAAAAACAAGTGCCAAAAATCGTTAAACGAATTAAGAAATTATAGTTTTTTACTTCAATCAATGTTACCTGCAATTTGTTAAAAAAAATAAGTGTAATGACTTCGCAACGACGACGCCATTTTTGAAAGGTATTAAAAGCATGGCGAGCCGCTGCGCGGGCACAGACACAATGGGAATTTTGTGAAGATAAGTTGATCTTTTACTGAAATATCTTGTGAGTACAATTTCTATTACTGATTATCTTAGATTTTAAGGCTGTTTTAAAATTGTGTTTACTAGTGCTAAGAATAAAACGTGAATCTAATTGGGTGTATTCATTTTTGCAATGAGTGAGCCTAACACTGGAGATGGTGATGTCAGCTCAGCTGACGTCACGATTTCTAAAAATCCGACTGGTCCCGGTTCTCCGTTATCAGAAGTGGGATTGACCCCCACTTCTGCCTGTCCACCTGGCTTGAATAATGAAAACGTCATCGCTTCTGTTAATGGGGTACCGACGGAGTTTTTCACTCAGATGTTGCAAATGATGAAGCACATGTCCGATCGCATCACGACACAACCAGATATGCCTAAAATAAAAATAAATGATGTATTTTTGCCGTCATACGATCCGGACACCAATATTGGGGTTAGAGAGTGGTGTCAACACGTGACCACAGCCATGGAAACTTATGGCCTGAGCGATTACGAAGTGAGGATGAAAGTTGGTAGTTTACTCAAAGGTCGCGCGAGGTTATGGGTTGATAATTGGCTTGTGTCTACCACCACGTGGCATGAATTGCGTGATGTTCTGATAACGACTTTTGAACCGGAGAATAGATACTCCCGGGACATAGCGCGCTTTAGGGAACATAATTATGATAATTCCAAAGACATCGCGCAGTTCTTGTCACAAGCTTGGGTATTATGGAGACGTATTACTAAGGATAAGTTATCGAATGATGATGCAGTTGAGGCAGTTATCGGTTGCATTGGAGATGAGCGGTTGAGAATCGAACTGTTGAATGCTAGGGCCACATCAGTACCCGAACTTATTTCGGTTGCTTCTTCTATACGAAGCGTTAAGCGACCTCAGCCTGGTACATTGGGTGCACATCCAGGTCCCGCTAAGCGACCACGCCTTGATAAGCCGTCGCTGTTTTGTCAAATCTGCAAAAAGCACGGCCATGATGCACGTGAATGTCGTTTCCGTGACAAAAATGATAATTCTCAACTGCGTCAACATGAAAATAAAACCGCATCCCAAATTGTAGGTAAACCTACGTGCACGTTCTGTTCAAGGACAGGTCACACTTATGAAACGTGTTATAAGCGAGAACGCGCAGTGGTTTCCAACGTCAACTGTGTAGGTACATCTAAATTAAATTCGATTCGAGTGGTAGTTGGGAACTTAAACATACTCGCGATTTTTGACAGTGGAGCCGAATGTTCAGTAATGCGCGAGTCTGTAGCTGCTAAACTTCCCGGGAAACGAGTTGATCGAGTAAGCTACTTGAAAGGATTAGGTCAATTTACAGTGATATCTCTTTCGACACTGACCACGATCTGTGTCATCGATAGTTTACAGATAGAACTTGAATTTCACGTGGTGCCGGACTACGAAGTGTGCTCAGACATTCTGGTAGGTATGAATCTAGTGGAGAAAAATAACTTAAGTGTGCTAGTGAACTCTCAGGGTGCAACTTTGGTTCATCAACCGGTTGTTTACCACGTGCGATCTCAGAGTGAAATGTTTGATAACCTAGATTGTGACTTGCCTAATGACGATCAAATCAACGAATTAAAAATTTTGTTGAACAAGTTTAAACACGTGTTTATTCATGGTTACCCTCACTCACGCGTCAATACCGGTGAGCTCGAAATACGCTTAAAAGATGATAACAAGTATGTCGAACGCAGGCCTTACCGATTGAGCCCCGTTGAACGCGAAAAAGTTCGGGAAATAGTAAATGAATTACTCGAGCACAAAATTATACGCGAAAGTAAATCACCTTTTTCCAGCCCAATAATATTGGTCAAAAAGAAAAATGGAAGGGACCGCATGTGCGTGGACTACCGCGAACTGAACAGAAACACTTTGAGAGACCACTATCCGTTACCGATCATTTCGGATCAAATAGATCAACTGGCGGGGGGTTATTATTTCTCGACATTAGACATGGCAGCTGGATTCCACCAAATACCTATTTCAGAGGGCTCGATTGAGAAAACAGCCTTTGTTACACCGGACGGTCTATATGAATATTTGACCATGCCGTTTGGACTCAGTAACGCGGTATCAGTCTATCAGCGTTGCATAAATAGGGCCCTAGCTCACCTTTTGAGCTCGGTGGACCACGTTTGCCAGGTCTATGTTGATGACGTTTTATCAAAATGTAGTGTATTCGCTGAGGGCTTAGCCCATATCGAACGCATATTGATGGCCCTCCAAGAGGCTGGTTTTTCTATCAATGTTGATAAAACTGCCTTCTTTAAACGCTCCATCGAGTATTTGGGCAATATAATTGCAGACGGACAAGTCAGTCCTAGCCCAAGAAAGGTGGAGGCTTTAACGAAGGCACCAATCCCGAAAAATGTCAAACAAGTAAGGCAGTTTAACGGATTGGCTGGTTACTTCAGACGCTTCATTCCCAATTTCTCGCGTGTGATGGTTCCTCTATATGAACTGACCAAGAACGATGTGAAGTGGGAATGGAACGAAAGGCATGATGAGGCTCGAAACCATATCATACAACACCTGTCTACTGCGCCTACCCTTACGCTATTTCAGGAAGATGCACCAATCGAGCTCTACACGGACGCCAGCAGCATCGGTTACGGGGCGGTGCTCGTGCAGACTGTCGGCGGTCGCCAGCATCCAGTCGCGTACATGAGCCAGCGCACCACCGACGCCGAGAGCCGCTACCACTCGTACGAGCTCGAGACCCTGGCGGTAGTAAGGGCAGTCAAGCATTTTCGGCATTACGTATACGGCCGAAAATTCAAGGTAATAACAGACTGTAACGCCTTGAAAGCGTCCAAGAACAAAAAGGATCTCCTTCCTCGAATCCATAGGTGGTGGGCCTTCCTGCAGAATTATGAGTTCGAGGTCGAGTATAGAAAAGGTGAGCGGTTACAGCACGCGGATTTTTTTAGTAGGAATCCATCTACTGAAATATCCTTCAACTTCATGACCAGAGACACTGAGTGGCTGCAGATTGAGCAGCGCCGCGACGACGTGCTACGTCCACTTATAGACACCATCAGCGGTGACAGACTAGCCGAAGGCTACGTCCTAGAAGAAGGCTTACTTAAGAAGACTCTCACGGATTCTATACTCGGTATACATAAACCAATTGTAGTCCCTAAGTCTTTCCAGTGGAGCCTGATAAACTCTTTCCATGTCGCTCTGCAACATCCTGGATGGGAGAAAACCTTACAGAAGCTGAGGGAAACGTACTGGTTCCACAAAATTAATACAACAGTCAGAAGGTTTGTGGACAATTGTGTTGTATGTAAGACCTCGAAAGGACCGTCGGGCGCCATCCAAGCCCAGCTTCATCCGATTCAGAAGCCCACTGCAGCGTTCCAGGTCATTCACATGGATATTACTGGCAAGCTGGGCACAAGAAGTGCTCAAGGACGAGATGAGTATGTTATAGTTACGATTGATGCATACACCAAATACATCATGCTTAGCTACTCAAATGACAAGAGCCCAAGCAGCAGCCTCGCAGCTTTGAAACGTGTCGTACACCTGTTCGGAACCCCAGTGCAAGTCGTGGTGGATGGAGGTCGAGAGTTCCTTGGGGAATTCAAAGTCTACTCGGACCGTTTCGGAATCGACATACATTCCATCGCACCAGGAGTAAGCCGAGCAAACGGACAGGTCGAAAGAATTATGGGCACTTTGAAAAATGCATTAACCATGATTAAAAACTATAAGACTGAACAATGGCAGACGGCGCTAGAAGCTTTACAGCTCGCATTTAACTGCACTTCACATAGAGTAACGGGCGTCGCACCGCTTACGCTTCTGACCCGCCGCCAACACAGTGTACCCCCAGAACTACTAAGGTTGGTAAATATTAATAACGAATGTATAGACTTTGACTTGCTTGAGCAACACGTGCAACAGAAAATTACAGCTGCGGGACAATATGACAAGCAGAGATTTGACAAGAGCAAGGCAAAAATGGGTCCGTTTCAGCGAGGAGATTACGTACTCATCAAGAACAATCCCAGAAACCAGACTTCTCTTGACTTGAAATACAGCGAGCCGTACGAGATATATAGGATCCTGGACAACGACCGATACATGGTGAAGCGGGTGACCGGCAGAGGGCGTCCACGTAAAGTCGCTCACGACCAGCTGCGCCGAGCACCACAACCAGGCGAACAGGAAACCGTGTCGACAAATAACGAAGATGACCCTCAGCAAATATCTGCCCGGCTGGCTGATGACTTATCGACGAACTTGGTCGGTGACACACTACAACAAACTACAACTCAGATCATCAGCACGCCGCCGTCGGAGGAGCCACAACCGTCTACCTCCCAAGTTGCCCAGTTGCTGGAATCTTAAGCCATGTAAGTTTCTCCTTTCTTACTGTTATCAATATACTAACTGTGAATATAATTTTGAATGACTTATAAGACAGCAACAACAGTAAGTTAAGGAGATCCGTTAATAGCCTTTGTCTTTGTTGACTGGCTCACACCATCATAAACTACAAAATAATAAGACTGTACAATCCGTATTCCCCGCTTCCCTCCTACACTCTTTTCAGAGCCTCTGTGGACCACGGTCAAAATAATAAGGCCTAGGCCACAGCATCGTCCTTTCCAAATCCTTTAGAGCCCCTGTGGACCACGGCGTACAAGACCGCTCAGCACCACAGCATCATTCCCGTGAGTTTTTACCAACAAAGATGCAATTTAAGTTTTCAGAGCCCCTGTGGACCACGGTCAAAATAAGGCCTAGGCCACAGCATCGTCCTTCCCAAATTCATTAGAGCCCCTGTGGACCACGGCGTACGAGACCGCTCAGCACCATAGCACCAAACCCTAACAAGCTGCATAAACAGCTCCGTAAAAACTTTCAATTCTATTTCCTTTTCTTTTAGAGCCTCTGAGGACCACGGTCACAAATATAAGGCCTAGGCCTCAGCACCACCCTAGTTTCCCTTTCCTTTAGAGCCTCTGTGGACCACGGCGTACAAAACCGCCCAGCACCACAGCATCATCCGTGTTTACGAAATCAAATCATGCATGTATGCGTGAAGCACTATTTGCATTCACATAACCAATATCTTCACTCACTTCCCTATTTACAGAAAAACCTATTTGTTAACTACTCATAGAAACTATTTGCTTTCCATATTTACTTCGATATCTATAACTTAGAATACCTAACTACATAACGTTATGTTTAAGATTAACAAGGTATAAAAGTAATGGCTGATAACTTGGATTGTTGGAATCGGTTTTCATTGAAAAGTTCAGGCTAGGTTATGCTATGGGACAGAACTTTTTGAACTCATTTTGAAACGACAGTAGCCTCGATCACAAACAAGTTGTCAGCTAGTGTACCTGTGAATGGATACCTAGCTCAGAAAAACATGTTTTCATTTTCAGAAACGCGACTGGTGCAGGGCACGCACACCGTCTCGCAGAATGGCCGTGTCGACGCAAGGCTAAATTAAAATTTAATAATATTAACTTTAAGTTAAAATTTATCAGTTAATTATGATTTTAGAGGTTTTCATTAGTTTTAATTTGATTGTTATAGTCAGTTTACTACTTTTCAATGTAAAAAGTCATGTTATGATTTGCGGTTACTATAACAGCAAACCATAACTGAAGGTTTATTCAAACGTAGATTTCAAAACAAGTTATCTATTGCTAAATTCATTTCTTGATTAATAAGCGATATGTGCGAGTTTCCAAATGATTTTTGTTTAATTTTTGTTTAACGTAAACAGTTGATTGAACTATTGATGGTCAAGCAGAAAATATGGCGCGTGTTTAAAATGTTTAAATGTTTTAAGTAACAGATAATTAATTCAATGTTAAAAACAAGTGCCAAAAATCGTTAAACGAATTAAGAAATTATAGTTTTTTACTTCAATCAATGTTACCTGCAATTTGTTAAAAAAAATAAGTGTAATGACTTCGCAACGACGACGCCATTTTTGAAAGGTATTAAAAGCATGGCGAGCCGCTGCGCGGGCACAGACACAATGGGAATTTTGTGAAGATAAGTTGATCTTTTACTGAAATATCTTGTGAGTACAATTTCTATTACTGATTATCTTAGATTTTAAGGCTGTTTTAAAATTGTGTTTACTAGTGCTAAGAATAAAACGTGAATCTAATTGGGTGTATTCATTTTTGCAATGAGTGAGCCTAACACTGGAGATGGTGATGTCAGCTCAGCTGACGTCACGATTTCTAAAAATCCGACTGGTCCCGGTTCTCCGTTATATATATTAGATATTAAATAAATGCATAAGTAGGGCCTACCTAGTCAAAAAATTATTATTGTAACTGCTTAATGTCTTAACAATAATCCCTTAGTAGTCGTTACGAAATCCATGGGAAGAATTAAGGTAGTCCATCTCTGCCAAAAAAACACAGCAATTACAAATGTATATGTATGGAATCCAAACTGTACGTACGTACACACACACATACCCAAAACATTTCAACACTAGAATCAAACAACTTAAGGCAGTAAACACATCAGACATGACAGACGCGCGTCCAACTCGCAAGTCTGTTTACATCCTTCGTTTCCTTTTCAAAGACACTGTTTAATGTTTATAATCATTCTTCTGTTTATATAGTGTGTTCCAAAAGAGTCTGATGAAAATGTAAACAAAGTGATCAGAAAACGTACCCAGTGGATGCCATTTTGGCGTGCCACTTAGAAATTGCGTGTATTGATTTGATTTTTTGTATATTGTTTCCCGAAATTCTAATTTTAAATCACTTTAAGGATGTTTGGAGGTTATTTTTGTCACCTCAATTTTCGACGACGATGTATTTTTTTCATTAGCCTACACCGCCCCACTGCCGAGCAAAGGCCTCCCCCAAATGCTTCCAGGCATCCTTTTCCAGGGCCACCACGATCCAGCCCTTACAATACACGTCCAGGTCGTCACGCCACCGTTTCTTGGGCAGGCAAGCAAAAATTGTTGGAAAAGTTGAAACCTTCTTTAACAGATGAACGTGTTACAAATTCTTTCTAGTGAGTGATTGCGTGAGAATTTAACCTAGAACATGGTTTGTTTACACTTTTGTCAAACACTTTTGGAACAGACCATAGTTGGTGTAAATGTTTATGTTTAATGTCTGACTGCTAAGCGATGTAGCGGTGAGTAAGGAAGGGAGTCAAGGCTTTTGGGTTTGTTTTGATATCAGTGTTCGAGTGTTTTGGTTGTACTGACATTGTAAATTGATATTGCGCGTACACGTGCAATTTAGTTTTGTACTTAGATTCTTAATATACCACTAGCGACTCATTAGATTTTCATTCGGAGAGTTGAGGAGCCAGCTTCGAGAAAGTTTTCAAGGTTTTTTGGGCGAATTGATGGATTGTGTTTGATTGATGGTTGAGTGTAAAATATGATATGGCTAGGTTAGAGAAGTATGGATAAAAAGACATGTTGCGTCGACCACAAATTAATTGAAGAAATGGCAAGAAAATTATCATGAGATTCAATTTCCCGAGAGTCAAATTCCCTCACAAATTACTCCCTCTAGCGGCAATGCCGGACACAATCCATCTCCACATCCTTGAAGGACTCCGAATGAGACCTTCACCAAACAAAAAAAAAACGAAAGAACCATTCAAACAATCTCCCACTATGACTAATCGTAAAACAACAGTGATTACGACATCTAACGAGAATAGAACCTGCGACCGTAACGAACCAGCCAATGAATGTAATGAGTGTTTTCATTCAATCTAGCGTGGGAACGGAAAAATATATATTTCAGAGTTATTTGTTTTAGATGGTTTTTCTTTCATTATATTAAAGTATGTTCTTGGACGTAGGTATATCAATTTAACTTTGTTTTCGATCAACAATAATATTATTGCCTATTTTAAGCTTTGGATTAGATTTTTGCTTACATTTTAGGTTTATCAAAACTAGATTGGGTAAGGTTAACTACCATTATTAGGCTAAGCGCGCACTACGAATTTTAATCGTTGCGATAAAAAGTCGCCAATCTGTAAACAAAACCAATATACTAGAGTAAGCGCACTGCGGTAAAAAATCGCTTGAGAATTACCTTGAAATTTTTTATGCGGATGCCATTTTATTTCGCACCAACACGCGATTATTAAAAACGCATCGCAGTGCGCGCTTTGTCTTACATATAAAACCTTTTCCTTTTAAATAAATATCATCATCATCATCTGCTTGCTTTTACCAACTATATTGGGGTCAGCTTCCAGTCTAACCGGATGCAGCTGAATACCAGTATTTTACATGCAGCCCTTTTTTTCTCAATAATAAAGAATATTTTATTTTTTAACATATCTTTTTTTTAATTAAAGATATTTTGTTTTTCAACTTATCTTTTTTTTTTCGAAAATAAAGACAATTTTGTGTCTAAAAACCCTTATTATCTAAATCTATCTACTTCTAGCATTCTATCTAGTAAATGCTAAATTAATCTATCAACTAATCTCTCACAACATAGTCACAGAGATAGGCAACAATATTCACACATTATCAACATAAACTGACAGTGATTTGCTCAACTGTCCACCACATCAGTTGTCAGACTGCATTGCGGCGCGACCGGTGCCAAGTATTTACCGCAATCAATTGACTTTCAGATAGTTAACGCGCTCCTAGACTATCTAGAGTGCAGATAGTAACGGGTGTAGGTTGTGGCAGTAATTTGTTTGTTGTGATAGAAAGATCTGGTGGTAATCTTGCTGTGGGATTTGTTGGTATGACTAAAGGCCGATTTAGGTTTTTAATTAAAAACAGACAAGGAGACTTCCTGTACCTACTAATGTACTAATGCAACCAGTTTTCGAAAGCCTTATTAATCTAAATCTTCCTAACAACAAAATAAAATTAAGGAAAAAATCTTTAGGAAACCTAGACTTAAAACCAAAATACTGAAGTCCTGAAAATGCAATGATAATTTGTTAGGTTAGTATATTTTGGGAAATTTTACCTGTTTATATTTATACCTTATTTTGAAATCTATACTTTACATTATGATCTCATTTTTATTTTATTTCAATTTATATTGTTTATTTTTTAGTCTTAAGTAAGCGGGCAAAATTGCAATAAGTATTGTAATGTCTTGTGATTTTATTTTCATTATTGTTATTAATCTTAAATTCAAGAACTACTTAGCCGTTTTTATTTTTATTTCGAGTCTTTATTTAGTCTTATTATTATTGTGTGTTATACTTATAACTTATTCATAAAATTGCTGGTTAACCTGTAATTGGCGACTGTGAAGTCTAAAGCTATTACCGCAATACATATACGGTCTTATTCATAAAAAGTTATCGAACGTCTAAACAGTTGCTAAAGTCTGGTTTTCAAAAAGTGTTATTCATAAACGCATTTTAGTACAAAAACGTTCTATAACCCTATTAAAGAGTTATAGAAGCCAGAACTCTACTATAACAATGTTTTAAGGAAAAAATGGCCGACTCTTTAGAGCAGCTGATTGATTACAAACAGAATGACATTTGACCATGTGACGTACAAATATTGACACACAATACATTATCGTGTGTCAACAAATGTCAATTTTCAAGCAACAAAAAACGACAGTTACAATTTCCAAGTATTTGTTAAATTTAAATAACAATGACGTCACCGCGTCAGAAGTGTCGAAACTGTAGACAATTAAATGGTTGCCAGTAAGTAATAATGTCTATGGTCACAATTATTCGGTGAGTAGGCAGACATTCTCGTTTGACGATTCGATGTGTTGGTCAACTTGTTGGATGACTTCATTAAAATGGCAACATTTTGATTTATAAACGTCAAATTAGTTTAGAGCGTTTGTGAATACAAAATGTTATCAAAGGTTTTATAAGTTTATCGAGCAGTTTAACTAATGAATGTCTCAAACCTTCGATAAGCTTTTTTTTTTTGAAAAAGACCGTTAATATATTAAACACAGAAGCTGATGGTGTACCTTGATGAATAGATAAATAAATATACTTATCCAAACTAATATAATAAATGCGAAAATGAGCTTTTTTGTTTGTTACCTTTTCACACTAACACGGCATTTTATTGTATTTTTTTTACAGTGTGGGAAATTACCAAATAACTTCTCCCTCTCTGGGTGGTGCAGGAGAGCGTGTCAGACTTTTACTGACTAAAACCCACCCGTGTTCCCTCAGTTGCCTGTGTGCTAGGGGCCGCGGTATCTCTTTCGCACCCCTGACAGGCATCGGCCCTTGCGGACCCCGCCAGTTGGTGCTGACATGTCTTTGAGGCGCGCGTGGACACAACGCGCCGTCGACCCGGGCTTGGTCCTTATCGGACAGCAAGCTACCCATTACTCGCCGTCCGCAAGCCTGCGCCTGCGGTGGCCGGGAATCAGCCTGGGATTCCCGACGCTCAGGGCGTAACCTACGGCGACTAGGGCCCTGAGGGCGCATATACTGCCTCTCCCTCACGTGCGCCGCCTCCCTCTCCGCGAGCATTACTGCTTCGCACAAGGAGGTGACGGTTACCCATGCACTCTCGCTCCGAACAATCGCCTGGACCAGGGCCGGACGCGAGAGACCGCCGCTGCCGATCGCCTCCACAAGGACACGGCGGCGCTCCGCTCAAGCCGGGCAGACCTCCGCCGTGACTCTAACACGGCTGTACGAAAGAAATTTAACACACATACCGACGCCCACCATGACCTGGGTAAAGACATAGGCCACTTTTCGTCCTAGATCGGGCAACAGATAGCACTCATTATAAGCCTGAAATCGGCAACCAGAAAGAAAATTATCCCACGGGAACGTACAACAAGGTTAAGACCCTATATGTTAATCTAGGTAATTAACTATCTGTGTGCCAAATTTCTTTCAAATCCGTTAAGCCATTTTCGCAGCATCCGATTATACAAACTTACACATTTATATTATTAGAAGGCTTTGCTAGAAAACAACAAACTTCTAAAATTCATTCGTAAACTTTCGGACTAAAAGTGCACGAACAAACTCACAGCAAAGGCTACGCAAATTACTTAAATGGTACCCCAAACAATAGAGTTAGACTCAACATAAATTTAAGTCTAGACTCAAACTACCCAGACGCATTCTAACAATCTAAGCAGGGAAATATTTCTAACATTTCCAAGTAACTTAGACGATTTCATTTCCATGGGATTTCCTACGAATCTGCATAACTTTGAACGTGAGCGATACGACGGCAATGGAACTACCATTTTACATGTAAATTTCACTTGCGTACGCATTCGCGTGGCATACATTACCGGTTTACTTCGCTGCGTTAGTTTAGAAGGCGATGAAGACGCGCAATGTATAATGCTAGATCTAAAGTTACGCTAAGTAATCCAGGTGTTTGGTGTTGTAAGTTGTGTGACACACGTTCATTGGGTTTAACAAGCCGCGATTTTATTAAATAATGCGGTACTATTTTATGAAATGTATGTGTGTATGTATTCTTTATTTTCGGACAACAATGATCCAGCGTGTTTGTAAACAATATTATAACTTGTCACTAGTGTTAGTAGTTAAAAACAATAGAGAATTCTGAATATACAGTATTGAGAAAAGGACATCCCCAAACTAACGATTAGTGATTGTCCTTCTCACAAAACCTTTAATAATCGGAGTCGATACTCTCCGCCATAGTTTTCAGAATGCTGTTGCCACTCGCCCGTAACCTTGACAACAGCGACGCGGTTTTCTTCGTCGTGGAAGCCGTCAGTTCGGTTTTGCGCAAACATAGTAGACGCGCTGCACCATCGTGGCAGTCCCAACAGCATCCTACATGCCTTAAATAGTGTTATTTTGACTAAATGGCTACACCGGGCGAATCTTCGGGCCAACATGTTACCTCGGACCGCCAGTGACCTACCTACGCTCCCTTTCAATATCAACATTGTCGTTAAGGTCGTCTGCGAAAAAATGCCCCAGATATTTGGCTTTTGTCACTCTTTTGAAGTTCAAGCCATTTAGGATAATTTTAGGTACATTATCTGGGGACCAATAGAATGACCAGAAATTTATGTTCAATATTGAAAGATACCTCGCTAGGAGAATTAATTGTAATATTCTGTAGACTTCCGATCGAAAGTTTTTTAATCGATTCGCATGAATTTAGGCGCCCGTATCGGGCGAAACGACAGCTCTTTTGTCAATTAGCACATTTTGATTTTATGCAATAAAGTTAGGAGAAAAAGGCACTAGAAGTAAATGTAATAAAATGCATAAAATTCAAAACGTGCTAAATTGCCTTATACGTATTACTACAGTAGTCTATTCGCCCATAAACAAATTAACTTCGTGCGAGTCATAAAAGAAAATCTGTTATTTCTTTAAGTGTCGCTTCGCCCAATTCGGGAGAGTAATTTCGTGCGAATCGACTCATAAGTCCGATCGAAAGCCTTTCGTGCGAATCGACAAATGAGCCCGATTGAAAGCCTTTCGTGCGAATCGACTAATAAGCCCGATCGAAAGCCTTTCGTGCGAATCGACTAATAAGCCCGATCGAAAGCCTTTCGTGCGAATCGACTAATAAGCCCGATCGAAAGCCTTAAAGTGCAAGAATTGTGTTCAAACTGTCTTCTGAGAGTTACCAAATAACTGTGCTGATTTCACAGAGACAGGGATAGCATCATTCCTTTACTTTATACACCACATATCACACAATTCAGTACACCAAGATCAACAATCTCCTTCACAATACTAGGGCGACTCATTAACAAAGTGTTCCCCAAGTCAGACATCATGAATATGGTTGCAAATCCTTTTGTGGCCATAATCCCTATTTCAAAGGCGTTGGACGCCTTTGATCGGGCAGTTGCGCACTTTACGTACCGAAGGACTAGCTTGGACTTGGGTCAAAGAATTAGCTTTGAGTTTCAACGTGACTTTGATGAGAGATTTTGCACAGTGACAGTAGAGTGATACGGATATATTGCAGATTTAAAATAAAATGCGAGTGCGAGCTTTAATGGGAGCCAACTATATTGGGTTCGGCTTCCAGTCTAACCGGATGCAACAGAATACCAGTATTTTATATGGAGCGACTGCCTATCTGACTTCCACAACCCCGTTACTGGGTAACACCACCCTTGGTAAGACTGGCGGTCAGAAAATTAGGGCTTTTTCTGACTACCCGTATTGACTTCCAAAGATCCACGAATGACAGCTGGGACCAACGGCTTAACGTGCTTTCCGAAGCACGGATGGATCTTGGTATGTAAAGATGGTCACCGATCCACGGACGAATACGGCAAACGTAGCTTAACCTAATCCATCGACCGGCTATTATTACTTGGCCACGACCCCCTCAAAGCTCCAGCTCCTGTTAAAATTCTTATTATGTTCCCTATTCCGTTCACAAAGACTCCCGTGTCCCCAACTAACTCGTCAGCATGTTCCTATAACTCTCCACCCGTATGCCCAACGAAAATCGGTGCACCGCCAAAGTCCGGGCATAGTTAGCAGCTCGCACATTTAAATAACTTGCAAATTATTCTGCTCGGCCGCGCGTCGTGAGCGACGCATTGTTTAAGAACCGTCTCTTTTACTCTGTGCCACCTATTTTACTGTTAGTTAACTGTTGTTGCACTGGTCGTGTGAATTTTTGTTGGTAGGCTGTGTCGTTTTTTTTTTTGGGTGGATTTAAACGTTTCGTTTTCACTAGAAATTTATATTCTAATCGAATGCAACTGTATACCAGAATTTTACTAGGAGCGACTATGAGCTAGTACAAGTACACTATGACTAGGCGCGGTCTCGTGTTACCCAGTAACTGGTTAGTGGAGTTTAGATAAACAAGCTCTACCTATACATCTCATCCATAGTTTGGCTAGAAATCGACCCAAACATAAATTTGGGAAAAGTCGAGTCAATAATTTAGTTAAAGATCTACACACTGGTAAATTAATTTGTTGACTATTCCAATACTAGCTGTTGTCCGCGACTTCTGTCTACGACCCAGCAGGCTTAGCACGAGCACCGATTTGTTGACGGAAGAATAGATATGACTATTAACTAAATGATGTACAATAGGAGAAGATAGCTATGTTCTTCTATAAATTATCACAGTTATGCATTCTAAACGAATCATGATTTTGTAGATAATCGTATATACTTTGTGGCCGTCGATTTGAAAGTTCGTTGTCAGTGTAATTTTGACAGGATGGGAAGAAATATTATTTCTGAAATAGTCTAAATATAAAAGGACCTAGACAAAGATCGTTAGAAACGAAAGACAAAATGACAGATTGTAGAAGGATATCTACAGTGCGATGTCAAAAATGGAGAAACGAAATATGCCTTTGTATGGAAAACGCACTGCCTATTCTTCGTAGAAATAGAAAGCGTCATGCTAAGTTTACAGGATGAAAAGTAGCCTATGTCCTTACCTAGGTCAGGGTCTATATGTGCGGCAAATTTCATTCCAAATCGTTCAGCCGTTTTAGTGTGAAAGCGTAACAAACAAAGAAACTTACTTTCGCATTTATAATATTGACGGCACGGTTGGCGCAGCGGTTAACCGATTGACTGCTGCGCTGCGTGTCGCGGGTTCGATTCCCGCACGGAACAAATATTTGTATGACCTACAAATAGTTGTTCCGGGTCTGGCTGTTTGTGTATGTGAGTTTAAATGTTTGTAAACGCACCCACAATACAAGAGTAATTCCTAGTGTGGGGCAACGATTAAAAAAAAAAAAATTATATTAGTTCTGATGTTAGAATGTCAGAAAAACATTTTCCCATTTAGTAATATCGAAGAATTCCATATATATTCATGAACATTACAATGCACATTGTTTTAATATGAAACAACTTCCTGTAGTACAGATATCACACAAGCAGTTTATGTAAGACAAGTTGTTGAGGATATGTAAATTTTGGTAACATCATATCGTGCTGCTCCATATATTGTCAACTATCTGCAGTGTTATGTAGTCCTGGTACTTGTAGATGTGATAAATGATAAATGATAAATGATTTTATTTCTGTAAGTAGGTTTGTACAAACACTTTTACACGTCAATCATATTTTTTTTAAACTAGATGAAGTCGGCGTTTCCTATCTGACTACTCTGAGAAGAAAGGCCGAAACAAACTCAGAGGTCACAGTCTCTTTTAAAGTCCAGACATAATCTTGGTCAGATTATGTGAAGACCATGTGGATCGGTGTCTGAAATGGTCTTTTGAGGAAAGAACCACAGATTGAGTGGACCTGTCCATTCAGTGCACGCATTTATCAGTAATCATGCAGCTCAACTCAGAACTTGAGGAGCTCAACGATTTGATGAACAATACCAAAGATAGGACATTTGGGTAGGCCGCATAAAGTACTCAAACTGCCAGATTAATACTAAAACTAACTGAGAAAGGATGAAAAAACATTTAAAAAAAATATGACCCTCATAGTCCTCACATTCACAATAATTAAAATAATAATAATATTATACTTCTCAAAGTAAATATTCATGTCAATGTGTATATTGTGTATGTGTGCGTGTATAATGTGTGTGTTGGGTTAGCTGTCTAATGTTAAAGGGGTTTATTTAAAAACGTTGCTTATAGTTGAGTAATGATTAGCGATTGTTTAACCATATATTTTTGACGTTTAAACATCTCTTAAATTTAAGCAATAATGTATTGGAATACTTGACTTTCATTTCCTGAATTTGAATTCCAGGTTTTGAAAAGTTTTATCAAATTTGGGGAGAATTTAAATCTACCTGTAGTGTTTGAATGGCAAATGACAATAAACTCGCCAGCGGTGAGGTGTCAATTTTTCTAAGAAAGAAGCCGAAGCGAAATCCGCCTAAACTTACTGACTTATGAATAAAGAATATTTACTATCATTCTAAAATTAATATCTATAGGAATGTAAAGAATTAAATACAATGAAATTGATCAGCTGAACATCAAATAAAATGTGCAATATTCCTCCATCTCGTTCTCGCTGACGCATTTTTCTATATCTGTCGCTATCATAACCCGTTGTACAGCGGCTTACTCTCGTCCATCCATATCAAGTGTTGCCACGTGACCTAAAGTGACATCATTACGGGATCGCTGTTGTATGATTTTTTAATTCCCGATTATAACGTTTTGGCGCCGGGTTAATTTAGAACGTTTTTTATTGTTGTAATACAAAGCTAAAAATAACCGTTTTTGTTGTCTGAATGTTAGGATGAATTAAATACATGTAGTGTAATTATATTTTTTGACAATAGTAGCCACTATTGACGTGCCATTTTTTAATAGCGTTAGAGTTGCCGATGCGAATGCCCGAAGGGAAGCCGGTCGGAATCGTGTTATTGGTGCTTTCGCCTATGAAGCTCGCCCAATATTAGATGGGAATTAAACCTAACTGGTTAAATGTGGTGTGTGGTATAACTCTGCCCAACTGTTCGAGGAAACAAGGCGTGATGTTATGTCATGTTATATATGCATACATAATTATATACCTACTTCCTTATCGATTTCGATAAGGAGGCTAGACCGAATTTAGTTGCAATAGAACTCGATTATTGGTACGAGTATGTAATCTATTTATTTTAGAGGCGTCAAATAAAGTAGATATTAAAAGATATTTTTTTGTGTTTGTTTAAACACTAGAATAACCATATTTAGAGCTCTACAGAATGACATCATGATGCATGCCAATTTTTTCGTCTTTTTTAAAGGATATGCATTAACTTTCCGTTTCGCCATGTATTCGTATGCCATCCTGGTATGCGAAACCACAAACTGACACAAACACCGATTGATATCACCAATCTTACTTCACATAACTCCAACAAAGCCTCGCTAAACCCAGGAAAACATCTGCCTGAATGCCAAAAATAATTTTGTCTCAACATCCATTTCTAACGACTAATTAGGGGTACGTGTCAAAGCGACTTTGGAAGTCGGCATAAAAGCCTTTTTATCGGCCGGAGACTGATTGCCCGGAATTACTCAAGGATTTTTTCCTTCCCTTGTCCTAAAGATTGACTACGCTGCATTAGTTAATGTTTTAGATAAAACAATTGATGCTGTAAAGTTTTGGAGTTGGCAACTTAGAATTATGATGCTGCAGTTAATTTTGGAGTTTGTAGCGGGAATTAATGAGACGGTTAACGGAGTTAGTTCAAGTGTCATCAAATTGTGTGTTTGTTTAGTTTATTCGTAGAGATCGTCTTATTTAAAACTGCCCGCCCCTCCACAAAAAAATATATATTTCACCGTAAAATTGTAAATACCGTTAGATTATAATCTATCTGGCGAGATTGTGAACTGTCGAAAGATTGTGAACCGTAACATACTTACAATCAGTCTTACCAAGGGTTATCCAGTAACTGGGCTGTAGAGGTCAGAAAGGCAGTCGCTCCATGTAATATATTGGTACTCAGCTTAACCCGGTTAGACTGTAAGCCGCCCCTAACATAGTTGGGAAAAGGCTAGGCAGATGATGATGTCTTGGATATACTGGTCACCGGGAAGACCTGGATGGGACTCGCACAGACACGGGAAGCATGTTATAAAAGGGAGGAAGCCTATTCTCAGCAGTGGATGGAACTAGGCTGCCAATGATGATAGTGATGACTGGTCCGATACTTAAGGCTTCTTCCAACAGGCGCGACGCGACTCTCGTAGAAAAATTTGTATGAAAACTTAATGGAAATTGTTCTACAAGTGCGTCGCGTCGCGCCTATTTGAAGAAGCCTTCAAGCTTTATCGACATCTAAGAATACGTCCTAAAATTTGACATTAAACGTAATTCACCCCACTTCACCCCCAAAAAGGTCAAGTTAATTCCGCCATCATTATCAACGCTTTCATGGAAACCTCTTTGTTTGGCCCTTTTTTAAAGAATTACATCAAAAACAGGGAAAAATTCGACACCGACGATCAGAACTTTTTGTCCTTTTTACGCCTTCAAAAGACCACCTGAAGACTTTAATTGCAGGAGTCCGTTAATTAATAAGGTTCTTCAAACTTTAAAACTTCAAAAGATTCGGGCAGGGCTGCCACGCGGGAGTTACGAAAGTGGGGCAAACACTTGATTGGATAAACATCAATAAAAGATGTTTAAAACCTTTTACCAATACCTATAACAGATCTTTCTTTGGTATTTTCTTCAGAGGATTTTTGGTCTTAATAAAGAAACCCATTTCAAGGTAACTTAGGACCAGATTTTAGGAGTCTACGTGTCGAGACTCTAATAACAAACTTCTTTTTTTTTTAAGGTGGGAAATCATCAAATAACTTCCCCCGCTCTGGGTAGAGCAGGGCGTGACAGACTTTTACTGACTAAAACCCACCCGTGTTCCCTTAGTTGCTTGTGTGCCAGGGGCCACGGTATCTCTTTCGAACAACCCGCACCCCTGGCAGGCATCGGCCCTTGCGGGCTCCTTCAGTTGGTGCTGACATCTCTTTGAGGCGCGCGTGGAACACAATGACCTGTCGACCCGGGCTTGGTCCTTACCGGACAGCGAGCTAGCCATTACTCACCGTCCGCAAACCCGCGCCTACGGTGGCCGGGAATCAGGGATTCCCGACGCCCAGGGCGTCTTCTGCGGAGGCTAGGGCCGTGATGGCGCATATACTGGTCTCCGTCACGCGCGCCGCCCTTCTTCGCGAGCATCACTGCTTCACAGAAGGAGGCCTTCTAATAACTAGCTTACGACATCTGTTCATGAGCAGTGGTGGGCCAGTGGTAAAGGCCGCGACTTACGCGATGGTTCGATCCCAGGCAGGCGCTTTACTTTGGGTAAATTATTACGTCAGCAGTGCTCTCAAAACGGCGAAGGAAACCGGCATGTTCTAGAACCAAAAATTCGAAGACATGTGACGTCTACCAACCCGCACTGGGCCCGCGTGGTGGATGACGGCCTGCTCCCTCTCACAGAGAGGAGGCCATTATCCCAGCAGTAGGAACATTATAGGGTTATTATGCTATGAAGTGTAATAATATAATATGTATGCTCCTTTACTTTAGCAAGTAGGTACACTCCTATATAATTGATCATATATGCTGAGATATTGTGAGTCTGCACAATACCTCATGTGCGCTTATTCTGTTATTACGGATTCATTAATTAGATAGTACTAAACAGATGTGGTAGTTTCCTTTGAAACCACCCCTTAGGATCCCCAACATTACACTATGCTGTTTATATTGTATCTGTACCAAAACTCTATCTCAACACTCACTATTAAAGATAGCCTCAGTCATGGAATAGCTACATATTTATTTATCAAAGACATTCGCCAATAATTCGGCCTTCGGGAGGATTCAAGATTCATCATTAAAACAAAAACCAGTATTCTTTATAATATAAAAAAACTTTTTCTGATAACCCTAATTTGCGCAAAAGACGATAGGACATCGCCGACTGAGCTTACAACACAGGGATCAAAAACTCTTTGTAAGCACAGGACACAAGTCAAAAGTTTTTGAGTAATTACCAGTTGATCCCTTTCGGCAGTTTGAATCTTCAATGAAAATTGGGTTAGTAATTATGGAAGGACCTTTTTTGAAGGACTGTTGAAAAGTTTTGACTAGGTGTTCTTTTAAATATTTTTATACACACCAGTGTTTGGTATCATTGGAAGAGGCAGAATTCAGCGTTTGGTGCTTATAATTTTTGACCCCAGTGAAGTGGTTTCTGGTTGGCAGCCAACGTTGAAAACTTAAAAACCTAAGATTTTATATGCACTTATGACATTGTACAATCTGTATGTTAACGTTAATCTCCGAAACGGCTGGACCGTCATTAACAGGTCGTCCACTGGCAGATAGCTGATGTTATAAGGAGTATGATGATGATTATGATGATGATGATGAAGGGACTCCCTTTTCCGCACGTAGACTGTTATAAGGAGTAACTAAGCCTACTTTTATTTAAAAAAAGAATTAGTTTTCCGCGCGAAGTCACGGGCACAGCTAGTGCACTCATAATATTGTACAGAGCCCAATCTGTCGAATTTCTTTGATAGTTTTTCAACTTCATTGCAAAAGAATACGGTTCATATTCAAATGGGAAAATTTGACAGTTTGGGATAGCTTTATGTGTCTGTACCTGTGTGTCTGTACAATAAGGTTCCACTAATTTCAGAGAAATGTTTTTTAATCGGTCGTATTTTAGACTCAATCTGTCAAAAATATATTACTCCAATACCCACAATCATGTTTTTGACATTGGTAGCCGCCAAGGCCCTATCTTAGGAGTGCGGGCGCCTGCCACGGGTGCGGGTTGTTGTTCGAAAGAGATACCGTGGCCCTGGCACACAGGCAACTGAAGGAACACGGGTGGATTTTATTTAACAAAAGTCTGACACGCCCTCCTGCTCCATCCAGAGCGGGAGAAGTTATTTGATGATTTTCCAACATCAAAATTAAAAAAAATAAACGTTAGATTATATTTTGAACGTTTTTAAATACGGTAATTAGCCTGCTGATGTCAACTGCCATGGAATTACTTGACAAAAGGCACATACAAATGTGCCCTTTATCAGTGGCGTGCCTAGGGGTCAAAATCAAGGCAAGCCGACAGATTTTTTACTATTTAAAAACAGCTAAGGGATTGGCTCATGTTCTCATGTTTGTTAGTATTACTAACACCATTATCTTAGTTTTGGTTAGAAAACCTATAAATACGAAGATACTAAATATAATAATTACAATTTTATTAGGGCAAGCTGGGCTTTTCGGCTTCTATGAAGGTACCGCCACTGCCCTTTATCAAGTAATTCCATGGCAGTTAATAGACAGCAGAAGGTTTGAAGAAACAGCACGCATGAATTAACACGCCCGAATAGTCACTTTTACATACCTAATTTGATAAAAGAAGTTATAGGCGACTCGCACGTATGTATTTTATATAATAGTGTACTTTTCCAATAACATTTCGGTGTTTCCTAAAAGTTTTATTCAAAACGTCCAAATCACCTAAAACGTATGTCTAGATATGTCGATTCACCCACAAATAAATAACTTCGTTCGAGGTGCCTATAGATTTTTTTTCAATTTTTTAGAAGTGACGACGCGAGAATTAACTCGCCCAAATCGGGCGATTGGGCTAGCTAATTCGTGCGAGACGACTAATAAGGCGAAGAAACCACAATGAAATTAATAAATAGTTAATGACAATAAATGGCTACAACTTAACTATCGCCTCAACTTAAGCTTAACTCAATGATTAAAAGCTTATTCGACTGGAAAGTGATAAGGTAAAGATTATAGCGATTATATTAGCTTTAAACAATTTACCTTATTGAAAACTAAGTCAAACAGGCTTACACAATCAATATTATCGTTCTAATTTGGTAATATTATTCTGTACATATTGTCAAGTTTACTTATGTTAATGGATGGGCCTGACCCGTCATGCGATCTTGTCATCAATTAATTATGAGGTCTGCAATAACTCATACATATGTGTTTTAATTAAAATTTATAGACAAGTCTTTTAGTCAATTAGATATGAATTGTACGATCATTAATGCAAAGTTATCACTGCATTATTATTAAACAAAGTCCCCCGCCGGGTCTGTCAGTCTGTTCGCGAAAAACTCCAAAACTACTGAACGAATTTTCATGCGGTTTACACCAAAATGTTTACACCACTCTGCCGAGTGATTCATGAGGAATGTCAAGAGCGTTTATTCTGAAAGTTGGCAACGTCGCAAATAGCTATTAAATATTTACCTGTTTTTATTAATTTGTTAATATTACTGTATGGAAATATGAAATATCGCTAACTAGTGACCTAAAGTATGAATAATGATTTGCAATTATAACACTGAATTTGATGTTGTAACCGTTTTAGGTGTAAAAAGGCATTTGGAAAGTTTCCAACTTCCCTTTTTACATCTAAAACTAAATATTCGATGTTAACTAAATGTTCGGTATCCAATAATATTAATAATATTGCCAAATTAATCAAAACAGTGAAATATTTGACAGATATTTGCGACGTTTCCCATTTTCAGAATAAACGCTCTTAAGGGCTAATTTTTCAATAGTCAGATAACTTTTATCTGAAGAATAAATATCTCAGTTTGACAGATTTTGTACACAAAATATGCCAAACTGTCAGGTTATATTTTGTTAAGGTTTTGTGTAAATTGGTTAACAAGGCCGAATTCGCCGGTAAAAGCTAGTTGGATACAAACGCTTTCTGTAATAAGACGAATTGAGTTAATGTAATGTTGTAGAAATTAAAGTGGCAACAACTGGCATATAATACACAAAGAAAGTGTCCTGTCAGTGATTAATTTACACGTCTATTTACATCGTTCTCACATTGATAATTTCAACATAATTGATGTAACCAAATTTTTGGAACAATATTATGATTTAAAAGAGTGTCCATGGAGTTACTTGCCCGTTCTTCTCCATAGGTACCTACGCATTGGAATGGGCAACTAGCTTCATCTTTTCTAATTTACCGACCTTGTCAATTCAAAAATCCCTGTAGGTATTTGAAATAAATGCTTTGAGATTGAGTTCAGTCTAAGAAAGTGGGAGTCACTCACCTCCATCCTCAGGAATATTGAGCAGCTTCTTCGCACCAGGACTGGGGCCCCGGACTGCTGACAGCGCCCTCTGCAGCGTCTCACTCATGGGCTTGCCTCCAGCGCATTGCCCGAACACAGTCACTATCACTAGACACCGCACTACACTAGCACTCAACCCCTGCACTCTCCGCCAGCTGGAATCTTGCTTGCCCATCTCAAAACGGATTGATGCCATCGGTGGTTTAGGGTCGGATTCAGCTGCTACATTTTTTGGGACATCTGTAACAAAAGAAGGAGGGAATTAATAAGGAAAGTTTAGACCATATATTGTTCAAAGCTTTGACATGTCGCGAATAACGTTTAATGGTTATATTAACATATTCCTATTTCAAAAAATATTCACTGATTTTTCAATGTTTAGAGATGTCAGCACCAACTGGTGGGGTCCGCAAGGGCCGATGCCTGCTAGGGGTGCGGGTTGTTCAAAAGAGATACCATGGCCCCTGGCACACAGGCAACTGAAGGAACACGGGTGGGTTTTAGTCAGTAAAAGTCCGACAAGCCCTCCCGCTCCGCCCAGACAGGGAGAATGCATTTGACGATTTCTAATCGTCAAAAAATAAAAATGTTTAATGTTTACACATCATCGATTTTTTTTTAATAACCATATTTTTAAAGTTTCCAGTAATGTCACTAAGGCGTTTCTTCGTAGAGGAATTGGCCGTAATCCACCGCTCAATGCTGGCAACTATTCAGTCATTTATAAGACCACTAGCTTATGCCCGCGATTTCGTTCTTGTTTTAACATAAAATATTTTTTTTTTTAAGTTCTTGCTAAATACAACTCTTTTTTTTGTAAATAGCAATCAAGAGTTTAAGCTGCAAACCAGCGCTTAGCAACCCGCTAGGGCGACCTAAGCATAATGCTGACGCTTAAACCTTTTGCTTCCGGTATTATAGTTTTGTGTGTAAGTGTACCTACTACCACTAAACACTAGCGTATTTAGTGGTAGTAGGTACACTTCTTGGTACGTATTTACATAGCTGTAATACTGGAGACAATAAACGTTCATATATTCTATGAAATATACTATACACCGTGACATTTTAGTCGTCTTACAAAGGTGGTCCACTCAATGTATCCGACATAAAATACCTACAGGCGCGATAAAAAAATTGTTACCATTAATTAAGATAAATAAATAATGCTTTAGAATTATGAAACTACTCCCTGTTAATAATGTTTACGTATCAAACGGTAGAAGATTTCTACCTACCTACCATAATACCATTACATTTCATCATTCATTCCATCTCCTTAACAGGGTGTTCAAAACTACATCATGTGTCTTAGTGAATTATACATTTTTTTCTAAATTATTATTCATATGTCCAAAATAAAATTGTTTTTTTTTTTTATAAATTTTTAGTAGTCATGGGATATATGAAGTGGGCTGCCGTTGTAAGACGACTAAAATGTCACGGTGTATAACATACACAATAAGTACTTTTCTTTCTTTCTTTCATAGATCAGATAACGACCAAAGTATGGTTTTTGACGATAGACACAGAAATAAACCCAAAGTATTCCAATGACAAAGTATCCTTGGAAATTTTAAAACACTTAAACTTTCACACGTAACAAAAGTCACCTAAATCGAAAGCGTACACCTCCATAAAATTACAAAATCCATTTACACGTAAAAACACCGTCGTAATCTGCTAATTAGTTAAATTAGACAGTCCAATTAATACGAAAATATCTCGCAAACGGCTAAACATGCCTTATTAATGTTAAAATGTTAACAAAATCTGCTTTGATATCGTTTTCATCTTTATTTAATTATCGCTTCTGAGTTTTGTGATTTAATTATTTATTTGGCTCGCTCGTAGGACGAGAAGGATCCAATTTCTTGTTGCTATGGGGTGTTTTACAAATTATAATAAAGGTAAAGTAGTGATAAATAGCAGTGAGGGTCTTATGGCTAAATAATAGCAGCCGCACGGGTCATTTTTCAAGGTTAAGCAAGATAGCCAAGGTCGGTCGGTGGTTGGGTGAGCATCCATTGTAGACTGAGACCCCTCCGTGCATCGAAAAGCACGCTAACCCGTTGCCCCGGCTGCCATTTGTAAATCTTTCAAATTCAAATGTTTATTGCTCAACACAGTACACAATCATACATTTCTAGATGTCAAGTATATGCGCAGTCCACTGTGTTGTAACAACTCAGGCATGCAAAATTATATTAAACCAATAAAATTATAACTATTTCATAAATTCACCTTAATACGTCCGTCCGTTTGACCGTAGTTACGGATAGTCACAAGCCCGAAAGTCAGACAACCAGTCATACCAATGGGTAACGTATGACCCAGTTACGGGGTTAACGGAGGTCAGCTAGAAAGTCAAAGTCAAAGTCCTAGTCAAAGCATTTATTTCAAATAGGCACTTAAAAGGCACTTTTGAACGTCAACATTTACATTAAAATAGAATTGATTCTAGTCGCCCCTTCTAAAATTTAGTTTCGTATGGAGAAGAATGGGCAAGAAACTCCACCGTAAAATCTGATACCCGGCTTCACCCGGTTAAATTGGAAGCCAAGCCCAACACAGTAAGGAAAAGGCTAAATTAGCTCACCATCATCATTTCAGCTGACAGGCGTCCACTGCTGGACATAGGCCTATCCCGAGCTTCGCCACTTTGACCGGTTCTGTGCTTTTTGCATCCAGCCTGTTCCTGTAGCCTGCACAAGGCCTTCCAACTCAACAAAGTCATCTTTTTTACAATCAATGTGCCCTGCACACTGCTACTTAAGTTTGGTAATTCTTCAAAAGTAGTGTACCAAATTAACCTCTTAAGAAGACACTCAAAAAGTCCTCTAGGCAGGTTTTGAAACCCCAACCCAGTGCTTGAAAATCAGCTTCTAAAACCAGGCACCACGATGCAGAGCAAGTTTCTATTCAAGTTTAAATAAGATAATATTAGAACGTATGTTAGCTGGTTTCCTTGCCATGGTAATACGTTCAACTTTAAACGATTTCAATAAGAGGTCTAGTTCCACTCGTACAAGTGGTATGGAAGCTGGGAACCTGCATTTATATTAAGATTATATTAGAGCAGAAATAGTTTCAGGTAAGGGGATAGCGGGACTGATTCGACTGGTTTTAGGGTTCCGTATCTAACAGGTGCCAATGGGAGACTCTTACTAAGCCTCCGCTATTCGTTCGTCTGTCCGTCAGCGGGCTGTATGTCATGAATCGTAATAGGTAGATAGTTGAAATTTCAGAGTATGAATTGTTTTTATAGCGACAATACTTGAAACGTGTCTTTTTGGCGTTTTTTGCCCTATAGTATGGAACTTTTCGTGTACGACCCTCAGTCAGACTTGGGCGGATTTTTAAAGATTGGTCAGTGGCTACATACAGCAATAAATAGGGTTAAATGGAAGGTGGGAAAGAAGGTATTTGCCCACAGAAGAGACACTGAAGTCTTATAACAATAAAGCAATCAAATAACCCTTTCAACTTTCAGTCCTAAGAGAATATGGTCTACGTTCAAGAAATTACGATGGTAGGTGCATTTGCAATATGGAATGTGCAAGTGGAATTCATCTTACGATATAGATTTCAGTTAAAAGAAAAAAGTTTAATTTTTCTGCGTCTAGCGGTGTCTTTCCATGCTCATGGAAAGATGCTCAAATACTTCCGTTACCTAAAAAGTCAAATCCCAAATCTTTTTCTGAATATCGTCCAATTTCCGTTTTACCATTCCTATCCAAAGTCCTTGAACGGTTGATTCACAATCAAATTAGCAGCTTTCTCACTAAAAATAATCTCCTCAACCCCTTCCAGTCTGGCTTCCGTCCTGGTCATAGCACCACCACAGCGCTTCTGAACATTACGGATGATATAAGGTCAGCGATGGAAAACGGTAATCTTACAGTTTTAGCTTTACTTGATTTCAGTAATGCTTTTAATACTGTTGACTTTGATGTGTTGCTTGGGATTCTATGTTCTCTTAATATATCTCCATCGGTAATTGACTGGTTCCGCAGTTACCTGTTTGGTCGCCGGCAACGTATTTGCTTTGGAGAGACCTTGTCTTCCTGGAGTAATACTTCTGCCGGTGTACCTCAGGGTGGTGTTTTATCTCCTTTACTTTTCGCAGTTTTTATAAACTCAATCTCCGACAAACTAATTTCTTCCTACCATCTTTATGCTGATGATTTACAAATTTACTCGCGAGCTCCGCTTGGAAAACTGTCCGAGGCTATTTTAACGATTAATAGTGATCTGGCCCGTATATGCGACTGGAGCAAAAGATATGGACTTATGGTTAACCCTATAAAAACGCAAGTTGTGGTGGTTGGCAGTTCAAGGACGGTCTCAAGGATTGACTGGACGACTCTTCCCCAAGTTTATTTTGACAACTCAGTTGTTCCTTTCAGTGAGAAAGTTAAAAACTTGGGGATATTTATTGATAAGAACTTCTCTTGGACTGCCCAGCTACAGGAAGTTAGCCGCAAGCTATTTGCATCCGCCGCGTCATTAAAGAGATTGCGTAACTTTCTTCCGATTTCCACCAAGATTGCGCTTGTACAATCGCTTCTTTTACCCATCCTTGACTACGCTGATGCCAGCTATCTTGACCTTACCCAAGACCAACTCGACAAACTTGAGCGCCTTCAGAATTTTTGCATAAGGTTTATATTTGGCTTGCGCAAATATGACCATGTTTCCGAATTTCGAGTGAAGCTCAAGTGGTTACCAATTCGCCTTCGCCGGAATGCTCACATTCTTTCCCTTTTGTATAATGTGCTTTTCTCCCCTTCCACCCCTCTCTATCTTAAAAATCGTTTTCAGTTTCTTTGTGACTCCCACACGAAATTCTTAAGGTCATCAGATAACTTGAAGCTTAAAATGCCTATGCATTCCACAACTTTCCTCGACCATTCCTTCACTGTCCAGGCCGCTCGGTTATGGAATGCATTGCCAGTTGTAATTAAACGCGCGCAATCGTTATATGTGTTTAAAAGACTCGTAAAGGATCATTACCTGTCGTTGTTATCTGGTTCTCTTACCTAGCTATAATTTTCATGTAAATTTCCATTTCAATGTAAAGTTATCATTTATTTTCTTTCCTTTTATATTTAGTATATATGTATTTATGTATCTATTATATAGGATATGTATATATCTGTGTATCTATTTTAATATATTGTATTTTTATTATTTGCGCCAACAACATCCCCATTTTATGTCCAGACCAATCACTGTCCATGCCAAGGTTGCCTGGAAGAGATCGCGGAAAGCGATAAGGCCGCCCATTGTATATTTTGTAGTGTACTTTGTTTTTTTGTTGTGTATTTTTTGTGGTGTACAATAAAGTATATATAAATAAATAAATAAATAAATTTAAAAAATTAAAAACCTGTGACCCAAACAAGAACCTGCAAAAAGAAAAATAAAAAATATTGGCCTTTGAGTTGTAGGTAATATTTTAATCAAAGCATTGTCACCATTCATTATTGCTGGGCATCCTCTATTTGGCGTGTTCATTGATCGTCCTCCGACGTGACAATGCTTTGATCAAAATATTACCTACAACTTAAAAGGTTGTTTGTACTTTTTGGAGGTTCCTGTTTGGCTAGGGTCGGTTTTTAAAGTTTTTAATTCAACTTTTATTTCCTGATTTTTAAACTTAATATAGTAATAGTAAACACGCTACGATCGACACATAATGTCACGGTTAAAACTGCGCAGCTTTACGTATGTTTCCCATAGTGAAGTTTGTATCTAATTGATCCTCATTCCTCGTTCTGATCACCATTTATCTATAACCTGTTATTTTAGACTTTTTTAATGAGCCCAAACACGATACTTCTGCTGTTTGTTGGTGAATAACTTGGGTATCCTGGAAATTCCAGGATAGCCAAGCATCAGTTCAAGGTTACTTTGTTCGTCTAATATCATTGAGGTAATATAATACCAAATTTCGACTCGATCAGACCCGTGGCAGATGCTCAAATCCCTTCAACAACCAGAAAAGAGCTGATAATCTTCAAACCTCAGAACCGGTTTTAATAAACATGTTTAAGAACCTCCGCTAGCAAACCTACTCTAAAATAACATAAACCGCACCCAAATCGGTTAACCCGTTTAAGAGCTACGGTGCCACAGACAGACACACATAGCGGCCAAACTTAAAACTTATAACACCTTTGTTTTTGCGTGGGGGGTTAAAAAAGGAGAACTCCCAGTCCAGGTTTCTCGGTTACCAGTGAAACTTTCGAAAAAATTCCCTATTAACAACTCGAATCTCGAAACAGCATTATAAATGTATAAACTTCAACGTATGGATGCACCCGACTTCAAACTTTCGAAGTCGTAACTTTTAAAGCCAAGTTCTCACACGTCGGCGCTTTGTTGCGGCTTTGTTAGCTTTTTCTTTTATAAAAGCTATCTTTTTTCCAAAGTTATCTTTTTTTTCGTTGAAGAGTAAGTACTTGAACGAAGTTTGAAAGTAGAAGGATTGTTCTCTGAATATATGAATTTCATAGGATACTGTTTAGTGAATTTTATAAGGCAGTGGTGACACTGAGAGTATTTTCATAAAATTTCAGTATGTATTTTACTTGTCACAGTACTAATGTTTACTACCTTCGCTCGTGTGGAGGTCGGAAATTATCCCGCGGCAATGTACTCCCGGGATAGCAAAAAGTAAGCTTTGTGTTAATCCAGGTTATAAACTATCTGTATACACGGTGCATATACCAAAATATTTTTTTTACAATTTTTGTCTGTCTGTCTGTTTGTTTCGGCTTATCTCTGAAACGGCTGGACCGATTTTGACGGGACTTTCTGTGGCAGATAGCTGATGTAATAAGGAGTAATTTAGGCTACTTTTATTTTAGAAATTTTATTTATTTTATTAATACATATAATATCATTAATAAATAAATAATTAAAAAAATACTATTCCACGCGGACGAAGTCGAGGGCACAGCTAGTAATATATATAAGTAAGAGTAGGATAGTAGGATTAGTAGCAAGTAGGATAGCTAGCCAACCTAACTTCTTATCACAGAATACGTGTGACTGTAGCAGCTACGGCCCCTGGCACACAGGCAACTGTGTGTGTGTGAACACGGGTGGGTTTTAGTCAGTAAAAGTCTGACACGCCCTTCTGCTCGACCCAAAGCGGGAGAGGTTATTTGATGATTTCCCACCAAAAAAAAAAACTCTAGCAGCTATCATGACAAATAATAAAAGTACTTAGGTAAGCTAAAGTAAGCTCTGCATTTGGCCAGGTCTCGTTTCTACGTTAGTTTAATTTATACATACATACAAACATAAAACTCAATCCTTCTTTCAAATCAGGAGGGCAGAATGTACAGCCACCAGCTACGATCCTTAGTTCAATTTAAGGTCCTTCTTTAGTTCAATTTAATCGTCTACCGCTGGACATAGGGCTCCCCCAAGTTCCTCCACTTCGACCGCTCTGTGCTTCCCGCATCCATCAAATTCCTGCGGCCTTCACAAGGTCATCGATCCATCTTGTGGGAGGCCTTCCAACGCTACGTCTTCCGGTACGCGGGAAGGTACCAAGGAACCCAAGCAACCGACATAGCCAAAATATCACCAAACGTAAGTGGCAGTGGGCAGGGTACATTGCTCGCAGAACTGATGGACGATGGAAGGTTCTGGAGAATTTCAATTTATTTTGAAACAATTTGTTTGAAACCCAAGCAGGAGAGTGCACGTCAAGATTTGCGGCTGATAACCAATGTGAGACTAATTTAAATAGTCGACAATATCGAGACACAAATCTAGGCCATTTCACTTTGTCTCTTGATGACGAATCGTTGTGCAATGAGAATGACATATAGGGCACGTCCATTAAAGATCAATAGGAGAACTGTTGTTATTAACTGTTGATCAAAAGGAAAGACTCATTTGAAGTAGCTCCCATAGTATGTTCTGTCAGAGAACTTGATTATTGGCCAAAGAATTAGCATTGCCACACTACATGGCTAAACTGGAATACGAAGAGTGGGAAGGCCTCCCACAAGGTGGACCGATGACCTTGTGAAGGCTGCGGGAATTCGCTGGATGTGGGAAGCACAAGACCGGTCGAAGTGGAGGAGCCTGGGGTAGGCCTATGTCCAGCAGTGGACGTCTTTCGGCAGAAATGATGATGATGATGATGGCTATACTGCCAGCCTGTGGGCAATTTTGCCTGTTGATACAATACGGACGATTTTTTTTGATGCCCTAAGATATTTTCTTTTTAACCGAAATATTTTAAGATAATGAAATTGTTCAGCAGTTTGACTAATTTCATATATACAAATACAAATACAAAACAGTTTATTGTGACAAATAGAAAATTACAATACGTTTAAACGTGTTTGGAGCCTCCTTTTAAGCAACAATGCCTGTATTAGAAGGCTCCGCTCTTTCGCATCATTATCGTACACTTGTACTAACTTGAGTTAATATAGCGTACCTTAAGAGGAAATATGCAATGTAAGTACATTTTTTTGTATTTAGGCTATAATTAATCTTAAGTAAAAATTAAAAAAAAAGTATGTAAGTAAAGTTGCAATTTAAATTGAAAACAGTAAAAGTAAAGTTTATAAAACTTATTCCTATACTAGTGCATGTGATGTAGTGTACAGTGTGGCGTAGTACGAGTAAGTAGTGCGGTGTGGTGTGGTGTGGTAAGTGGTGAGGCGCGTGATGTGGTGTGATGTGTGGCCAGGCGCGGTCCGAGGGGTCATGACCCCCCCCCCAAGCCGTAAACGTAAAGCTTAAAATAGTAATTTTTCGAAAATGTAATACATTTTCTTATTAATATGTACATATCATTTTATTCATTTAGCGATAGCTTAGCGTAAACGTTATATTGTTAGCTGTCAGCAATAAACCTTTTAAAGTTATTTGAGTGTTTAACTTGGCAGCGTAACGAATCCCACCAGGTACCACTTAGGTCGTGCCACTACATTTTGGTCCTTCGAGCCGGATTCAAGACTTTCACGGTTGAACTTTAGTTTTTCGGGACTGATGGTTCGTGAAGTGAACTTGAACTGAACTGAACTAGTGACACCTTGTATTGCAGTGTTTCTTAGCATGTTCGATGCAATCATTGCAATCGACCACGTTTGCTGACCTAGCAATCCAATACGGTCGCACAATAAAGACTACCTACATATTAATAAGAAAATGTAATACATTTTCTTATTAATATGTAGGTAGTCTTTGTCTGTGACCCCTCCCCTAAAGCCTTTGGCTGCGATCGCGCCTGCGTGTGGCATGGTGCGTGGTGTGGTGTGAGGTGTGTGGTGTGGGGTGGGGTGGGGTGTGGCGTGGCGTGGCGTGGCGTGGCGTGGTGTGGTGTGGTGTGGTATGGTATGTTTTGTGTGTAATGAGGTGTGTGGTGTGGTATGGTATGTAATATTTTAGTTATGGTGTATACGTATTATGTGACATATTTCGGCTACTCAACGTGTTCCAGGAGTGCCTCGGTTTCCTTACAGGTAAGTGGTTTTACGTTTGTAAGCTATTTTCCAGGGCCACGGTAACCATTTCGAACAACCCGCACCCCTGGCAGGCATCGGCCCTTGCGGGGTCCTCCAGTTGGTGCTGACATCTCTTTGAGGCGCGCGTGGAACACAACGCGCCGTCGACTCGGGCCCTGGTCCTTACCGGACGGCGAGCTACCCATTGCTCGCCGTCCGCAAGCCCGCGCCTACGATGGCCGGGAGTCCGCTATGGACTCCCGACGTCCAGGGCGTCTTCTGCGGCGAGAGACCGCAAGGATTGCCATACTAAACCAATCTGACTGTACAACACAGGTACCAAGGTATCTTACTGATTGTGAGTACTTAGGTACTGCTTATTCGGTTTGCCAAGGAAAGTAAGTAACAGATGTTTCAACATGTATCTCATTAACATGCCTTAGTTAAACATGTTCTAGTATCATTTAACACGTATAAAAAGTTTCTTTGTTATGCAAAAGTAGTGGAAACCAAAGCTAAGTACCTAGTTGTTAATGAAACATGAAATCTGTTGGTCTATTTTGTTAAAATCTCACCGTAAAATCTTATGTGAAGTGAGTTTCAAGTGAGCTGTCATCGTGTCAGATGCTAGAAATTGACACTATTAAGAGCTCACTTCAAGTTCACTTCACCTTAGTATTCATAGGCGCGGGCTTGCGGATCGCGAGTAATGGGTGGCTCGCTGTCCGGTAAGGACCAAGCCCGGGTTGACGACGCGTTGTGTTCCACGCGCGCTTCAAAGAGATGTCAGCATCAACTGGGGGTCCGCAAGAGCCGATGCCTGCCAGCCAACGCGCCGTCGACCCGGGCTTGGTCCTTACCGGACATCGAGCTACCCATTACTCTTCATACGCAAGCCCGCGCCTATGAAAACTAAGGTGAAGTGAACTTGAAGTGAGCTCCTAATAGTGTCAATATCTAGCATTTGACACGATGACAGCTCACTTCGAACTTACTTTACCTAAGTTTTCGGCTTATTAGTCGATTTGCCCGTGTTTACTCGCCCGAATCGTGTCGTTTTTAAATAGTGTCGTTTAATTTTCCATAGCTGACTCGTTTTGAATTGTACGCACTTTATTGCATATACAGTCACAAGCATTAATATGTATACATATAGTCAAATTCAATAGCGATTTTCTCTTTAATAATGATTGTAATGTTGAGATAACCTAGGTGTTTCATTATAGTGTGGGTTCCAAAATATTATTTTCATAACGACATAAAATTACAATCAGTAAAAGAGGAGAAAATCACTTTTAAAAGTTGGTAATCGTAATACATATTAGTGCTCGTGACTGTACTAAAACGGTCAAATTTTCCCAATTGAACATGAAACTTATTCTTTTAAAATAAAGTTGAAAATCTATCAAATAAATTTGGGGTAAGTTGGTGTGCTGGCGTCTGTACTTGCAGAGACCTTTTCTAAAAACTTTTCTCACAAGAAATTTTACGTCGATTTTACAAAAAAAAATCAGCTGTTTCATAGAAAAGTGCAATACACCTACGCAGTCAAAATGTATGGAACAGCGATTTTTTTGTATTACCGATGAAAAATTTCTGCGCTGGGGGGTCTAGAATGATATCCTGAATTCATGGTTACAGATTGGACACTGGTTAAAAGCAATTAACAATACTGACCATATTATAACTTATACAACAAAATTGTTATAATAAGCAATAATTACGGTGTATAACTTTTGTATAAATGAATATTCATATTCTATTTCTAGCTAAGTATTGTTATTATGTTGTATAAATTCTTCTTCTTCTTCTTCTTCTTTTAAGTTTATAACCTATTCATGTACCTATCTTATTTATAATTCATTCTGATATATTTTATAGTTTTTTTTTTTAAATCATTGTTCCTATCAGCCAAAGCACCTGCCATCTCTTCACCACCCTCGGTTGACTGGTAGAGAATGCCTAAGGCATTAAGTCCGCCTTTGTACCTTTTAGAGAGCGAGAAGTTTAAATAAATGAATAATAAATAATAAATTCTGAGTTCTCTCGGACAATGGTCACAAGAGTTGAAATTAAATGTATGTAGGATAATGATAATTTATAGCAATGTAAGAGATGTGTCGATGAACTACTTCAATACTGTTTCCATGGAGTTTCTTCTCCTTCTTCTCCATGACGACCTGGTTTTGCAACGGACGACTAACTTTCTGATTAAATACTGGCAAGCCTTATTGAAATAAATGTCTAGTCTTGTCTTTCTGTGGTTTACGTAATGAAATCCTTTCTCTACAAGCCTTATTATTCACAAGTACCTTCATATACAGTAAATAAGCAGTAACCATTCTGATATTAAAATCTTGATAGTTGTTTTATATACAGGGCTACTTGCAATTTGACGTATATCCGTCAGGAGCTGATAGAGGGGCCAGAATGGAACAAATTAAACCCCCATATGAATAGTCGAAATTGAATAGTTTTTGAGATATTTTACATTTAATTCCAAATAAATTTTACATTTAATTCCAAATAAATAAAAAACTAAAATGTGCCGTGTGGTGCCGGACGTACGTGGCAAAAGAATAGCACCATCCTATTTCTTCCCGTGGGTGTCGTAGAAGGCGACTAAGGGACTTACTAGAGAATGAGCAGCAGCGTTCTCTATGCATTTGACCACCATACTGCGATCGCCTACCCGTCTGCCAAGCGTGGCGATTATGGCAAAACCCACTTTTGGGGAAGGCTTATGTCCAGCAGTGGAGGTCTTTCGGCTGATATGATATGATGAAATAAAAAACTACATACTGAATGGGTACCATTAAAAAATGATATCGTAGCTGGCACTTCAATTAAGCTATGAACATAATTAAAAGTACTTAATTCAACTAAATAATTAAAATTATGAGCGGTTCAAGAATAATATCTTACAAATATTTTCAGTTTACGCTTTAAAATATCTAGAAAATTATTGAATTTCGGCCATTCATATGGGGGTTTAAGTTTGTTGCATTCGGGGCACTTATAAATTTATATAGCCACAACTTCTGACAATCTTCAATCTTCTGTGGTTTCAACAACCAAGCTTAGGAACTTGTGCAGATAAAGAATGATATTGTCTTGATATTGTTATTGATAAATAAAGCTAGATAATAACCTACACTGCACATGAACAACAACCCCGCCGTTTCACACTTATTTTTCAATACAAAGCCAGTTTTATTTCTATTTCAGTTTCAATTAAAAACATTTTTCAATAGTAAAATACCAACCTTAGCGCGTGAACACAATATCCAAAAACAATGCAATCCAAAAATCGAACACAACACAAGTTTTAAACTAAAATACACAACACTATCACTAAAAACAAAACAAAAACACTTATATGATACGCGTATTATGTACAGAACGCATTTAAAACTATTAATTCAATTAAAAACTCTACAAAACGCATCGCGTCCCCGCTAACTAAAGCAAACTAACCTAAAATTCTCTCGCTCGTTCATCGGAACATAAAAATTTGACCGCCAATAAACGATTTCAAAGGAAACTCGGACTACGGAGCAATTACACAAACGCACCACAATAATTCAAAGGAATATCGACCTTATTCTGTGTAGATAGAGCTTTAAATAGTATAATCTAAAGTATAAAAGTCTGTTTGTAGAAGGAACGAGGCGCGCTATCTTTTGTATTCATTTCTACCTGCGATCGGACCCTTTTTTGTAGGCCATATGTGGGAACTTGACAAAGATACCTTTAATATTACAATAGCACCTTAACACCTTTTATTAAAGCCGACAATTGAATAGAAGAAAGGTAAAAGTAAGTTGGTACGATATTGCAAGGAACGAAGAAGGTTCTTTCTATGCAGTTTTTAGAGAAATCAATCAACAAATACAGTTGGGGGGCAAAATTCCAATGATTCACTTTATTGATGACTAAAAGTCCTGTTATTGAAAGGAATAATAATGAAATATAATAAAATTAACATTTTAATGGAAAGGAAAGAAGGACCAAGTTTGTTGTGCACTGATCTTATGCCGATAAAAGTCAACATGTTCTGTTTTATGACATTTGTGGCCCATTGGGGGTCGCATATGGCCAACATTGGCACGACTTCAACGTTTACCGCAAAATGCTTATACACGAGGACAGCAAAAGTATGTCCAATACATCTGTACAGTAAACCAACATCCTATCAATATTGGTCCTTCGATACAGGGCTCAAAAGTTATTCAAAGTCAACAAGAAGTACCGATAAACGCCTCTTTCCTCCTTCTTTGTATTAAAATATTACGGAGTAATTTAAATTAAAGTAATTTTTGGCAAAACTGTATGTATTACGGCTTAACTCGGCACTTCCTTATTTATTAACTACTAGCTCTAGCCAGCGGTTTCGCCCGCGTGGTGATCGGAAATAATCCCACGGGAACGTACATAAAAGTATGCTACGTGTTAATCCAGGTTATAATCTATCTGTGTGTCAAATCCAAATCCCTGCAGCCATTTTTGCGTGATTAAGTAACAGACAGCTAAACATTAAAACTCCCACATTTATATTAAGCAATTTTAAAGAGATCTAGGCCGATTTATGCGTCTAGAATTTTGCGCAAAACCGAATAAAGAAAATTGAACAAATGAAATAACTAAGCTACCTTTTAACAATTAAATCAATATAAATTCAGGTCGTACTATAAACAACAAAAAAACTTTTTTCAAAAAAATAAACAACCGACTTCCAAGAAAACACTAAAAAGTGGAAAATAACTTTAATTTCGGAAGTCGGTGACTTTGGATATGTATTTTAATTTTTTGTCACCGCCTTCCGAAATTAAAGTTATTTTCCACTTTTTAGTGTTTTTTTGGAAGTCGGTTGTTTATTTTTTTGAAAAAAGTTTTTTATTTTTCACTTTTTAGTGGTTCACATGTGCTTACCCCTTCACAGCGTACCGGTGTGATGTTATGTTATTAACTGGTGTAAACAATTGACAGACATGAGATTTCAGCAATCCCTGTCCATTTGCTATCATTTATTGAGGAGTTCCGTTGCCTATCTCCGAAGTTCTTCATCTGATCTTCACCAAATTGAAATGGAACCACTTCGAGAAAGTACTCTTCCAAAAACTACACAAATTGCTTCAAGTGTGCCTATAAAATTTGAAGAGTTCTCTCTATTTCTCCAGAATCCCATCATCAGATCCTGACTTGATGATCATGGGACCACCTGGGAAGTATACACATTCAAACAAAAAAAAAAATATCCAAATCGGTCCAGCCATCTTCGAGTAATCGGGGAACATACATAAAAAAAAAAAAAAAAGGTTCCGACGAATTGAGAACCTCCTCCTTTTGGAAGTCGGTTAAAAATAACTAAGCTACCTTTTAACAATTAAATCAATATAAATTCAGGTCGTACTATAAACAATAAAAAATAACAATTTGATCAATTTTAAAATACAATTGCTAACATTCCAAATATCAAACAGATTCTACAATTATATCCCACATTTCAAATTGACACTACTCACACAAAACCTAGTTTAAATTACTAAACCAGCCGCCGACCAGCCAGTCTATTAACCCGAATTGAAACTGATTGGTTCACCAAACAATGTAGGTGCAAATAAACAAATTGCTAGTTCAAAACTAACCGAATCCGACCAAAAACGATGCCCGTAACTCGCTTAACGATATACCAAATATCGACAATGTATTACCAAAGTTGACAGGGATGGCCGAAATAATCTCGGTAAATAAATGTACACGTGGTTTCTTAGCAACGCATCTCATACGCTATTTATACCTGATTATTCTAATACCTTTAAGGGGAATCTAGTCGCGGGCTCGAACTCACTGGTGGGCCTGGCTAAAAAGCACGCTGTCTCACCAGGCATCGTGTCTGACAGAGGTGGTATCAGTGATGAGCAGTAAGACGCTAGTCTACTAGCACAACGATATTGAGTGAGGTGAAGGATTATTTATAGTAAAACAGGCGCGTAAAAAATTAAGAAAAGTCCTTCGGAAGATAGGGTTTTATGAAAAAACCACTGCATAAATCAATGACCAATAAAGTTTATTGAACTTCTCAATATTTGAGCTTTGTCGGTACAGACTTGGTTTTGGAGATTTTTATTTCTTAAACATGCCCAAAGTTAGGTTAAGTTAGCAATAAAAACGAATCTTTGTTGGCTCCTAACTTTTTAATGGCTTTTTATTTTAGTACCATGATTCCGCACAGACAATATTAATAATGAGACAAAACCATACCATGTTTAATTTTTGATGTACATTGTCGAACAGTAGAGTAATACACTCCCGAAGCTTGTATGGAAAAAATGTCGACTGGATTCATTATAAACGAGCAATTCTTATCTAAATGTATATACAATATACAATCTGAATCGCGGAAACGGCTCCAACGATTTTAATGAAATTCAATATGCTGGGGGTATCGTTGGCGATAAATCGATCTAGCTAGGTTTCATTTTTAGAAAAGGAAAAAAGAAATACCAGATATGATATTACATGAGCAATGGTGGCCCAGTGGTAACGGCTCCGACTTACGAGTTGTAGGTCGTGGGTTCGAACACATACAGGCGCTTTCAGCATATCAGCCGAAAGACGTAAACTGCTGGACATTAGCCTCCTCCAAAAGGGGGGGATTTGCCATAATCGCCACGCTTGGCAGACGGGTTGGCGATCGCAGTATGGTGATCAAATGCATAGAGAACGCTGCTGCCCATTCTCTAGTAAGTCCCTTAGTCGCCTTCTACGACACCCACGGGAAGAAATGAAATAAACATGACTAAAATAAAAATAAAATTCTTATTAAAATATAGAAACTAAATATACGAATTACAATAAGAAATATGTAAATAAATACGTAACTAACAATAATAATATACAATTTAATATATTAGTGTTCAAAATACAGACCAATATTAAGAATTTATAAGAAAATAATTAAAGCGCTCTTCCTCTATTCTAATTAGAATTTAAAATGTTGCTGTGCCCTACAGGGTCCATAATTGTTTCTACATATTAATACCCACCACCTGTACACATTATGGAATGCAATAAAGATTTGAGATTTGAGATTTGAGATTTGAAATGGGATGGTGCTATTTTTTACGTCCGGTACCACATGGCACAGGCACTTTACTTTATGTAAATTATTTAATCACCACTGCTCTCAAAACGGTGAAGGAAAACATCGTGAGGAAATCAGCATGTCCTAGAACCAAAAAAATTGAATAACATGTGACCTCTACCAACTTGCACTGGGCCCACATGGTGGATTACGACCTGTTCCCTCTCACGGAGAAGAGGCTTGTGTCCCAACATTGGGAATATTATGGGAGCTAATTAAGTCAGTAAGTGTTGTAACAGCAGATTATTATTTTTTATCGGTTTGATGGGGGTCTAGAAACCAGTGCTAAACTCATGGTTACAGTTTGCGCGTCATTGTTTCGGCCATCCTGTATACGAGCTTCTAAAAACATAACTACTCCTTTATAATACACTTCCTTTCAGTTTCAAAATACGCATGACAAAACAAATTCTTATTTATTTATTTATTTTACCATTTATGTACACACGTAAATAAACAGACAAGAAAATTAGAACAGAAAAATAGGTACAGAGGTGATGCTTATTTCTAAAGAAATCTCTTCCAGCATACCTGCGATAGGAGAGAAGATAAAGAGATGTAGACAGCGTGTGTACGAGAAAATATACTACATTTATAATAAAAAAACAATAATTCACTAAATAAATATTAAATATATTCTTGGCTTCAAGCCATCTCTTAATTCAACTAGCCACCATACCCTGAGACACAGAAAGGACATCTCACGAAAGATCAACCAACCAAACCACGTCCCCTTAATCTCCAAAATCACTCAACCAGCCATTAGCCACGAGCCCTCCACCAGCTAACAGCCACCTTAACCATCGAATGCCATTAAACGGAACGCGCCACCCCTGAGGTATCGAAACTGGGGTCACACGACGAACTTTAATAGAGTACCTAGTAATCCGCGTTCGAGGCCACTACATGTCATGATATTGCAATTTTGTACGTGTTGCCAATTTCATAGGTTTAACTGGTCCTGCTAACTATTGTTGGGGACATAATTACGGTTAGAATATCTGTAGGGGTGGGTAAGAGTGCCTAGTTTGTACGCTCCCATTATGCATAGCTTTTATTAGCAGATCCAAGGGGCTAACGGGCGCAAGCCCTCAAGCCAAAGGCATCTGAATTCTTCGTGACAACTCTTAAAGTGAAATTGATATTATTCTATTAAACATTTTAAACAACTACCTAGGGTACAATCATCCTTAACTTATGTACAGACGCCAGTACATCAAGCTACCCCAAATCTGTCAAATTTCTTTGATAGATTTTCAACTTTACCCGTCTGTACTAGCTTCTGCCCGCGGCTTAGCGCGGATAACAGAAATTATGCCACGGGAACCTGCTAGACAAAGAATAATATATGTTACTCCTTGTAACACCAGCCATCTCCACCTGTAAGTGTACATTATGGATTGCAATAAACGATTTGATTTGATTTGCCATCGGCCAGTGAAAGTCCCGTTAAAATCGGTCCAGCCGTTTCTGAGAATATCCGAAACTAACAGACACACAGACAAAAAAAAAATATACAAGAACCGTGAAGAATTTGCGAAATGAAAAATCCGAGGAGCCTTTTCATGTGTTTAGCACAGAAAAAAAAGCATACATTTGTGCTTTTTTTGTATTTACTTTGCTTCCTAACCTACCATCAGGTGGGTCTGCCTGGATTTACCACAGATAGCTTTCCTTCCTAGTCTGTGGGAGTCATGAATGGCGAAAAGACACGATTCCAACAAGATAAGACGATTCTTCTACAAAGCGTGGTGATTTCATTCATCTCGTTTTTAGGATAGAACAATTTATTATTGTTCAACAACAATAAAATTAAAAGGTCTATATTTGGCAGGAACTATATGAGGTTGAAATCATCGTCATGATAATGATTTTTCAATAGGCAAGCCTCCACGTGACTTTAGTAGTTCAATTTCCATGAAGACTTCATAGAAATTGTTCTATTAGAGTCGCGTCGCGCTGCGGGAGCCTGAAATCAAAGACAAGACCTGCCTGTTGCTACCTGAACATAAAAATGAAACGGTCTTTGTATTTTTTTATGCTTTTTCTTAATTACTTAGGAACTACTGCTACCCATTGTTTCGGTTGGTTCGGAGTAATCGGATTAAGATACGTCGTATTCTCATCTGTTAACCCAGATTATAATATTTTGTCGTAAGAGCTGAGTAAACTATAATACACCTAACTCATGGACAGTCCTCGAAACCGACAGTTAATAACTACCCCGAAAGTGTAATAACAAATTAATCAGTTAAAGTTAACCCCCAAAAAAATAACGTTTTTGTTGGTGTTCAACCAAATTATTGGTAAAAACTAGTCCTTATGTCGAATGAATAGAGACTTGAGTCTTAACAAAAACCCAGAGGAACTCCAACAAAGCCGAAGCAGCGAACTTCCGAGAAAACTCACCTACCACTCCCATGCAGACAACCAGCCATTAAAACTTCCCCAGTACAATACTCCCTAAATCTAATCAAGCACTCATGATAAGCAAATACAGTAGATTTCCATTATAGACGTACTTTGGGCCCCGATTTGACTGTCAAATTCAGCCGGCCCGGTGGTACATTTGCATTGAAGTGGGCCCCTGTTTGCAAGGTACTCGAAAAAGCAACTTCTTAATCCTTACTCTGTGTACTGTAAACATGGATGTATGTCACACCGAAGTGCAACTTTTGTCCTTCGAAGCGAAAGACATTTTACCATTCTCAACTTGTAAGCAATGTTTTTTTTTTTGAGGGTGGGAAATCATCAAATAACTTCTCCCGCTCTGGGTGGAGCAGGAGGGCGTATCAGACTTTTACTGACTAAAACCTACCCTTGTTCCCTCAGTTGCCTGTATGCCAGGGACAACGGTATCTGTTTCGAACAACCCGCACCCTTGGCATTTCTTGAACAATGGTGTTGATCACTATTTTGTACTATTAACGTCATAATTATCTAACCTTTCTCTGTCTTATGGTGAAAGCTCGAGGGTACAGCCCGCGAAATTTTTTTTTTTTCAATTTGCCGTTCCAGTACAAGGTTGTGTGTTGATTAAAACATGATTTGAACAAATGTAATTCTATAATCATCATCGACATCTGACTAGCTTTTTCCCAACTACTCTGGGGTTGGCTTCCAGTCTAATCGGATGCAGCTGAATACCAATAATTTACTTAGAGCGACTGCCTATCTGACCAGTTAAGCAATGTTTGATGTCAATTCTTTGGTGTCATAACACATCGAGTCCCTCCTTGCTTCGGAAATCACGTTGAGCCGTTGGTCCCGGCTATCATTAGTTGTTATGGTTAGCCAGAAGGCCAAAAGTCTGACAACACTTACTGAGTTGTGGAGTTCAGATAGGCAATCGCTCCATACAAAATACTGATATTCAACTGCATCCGGTTAAATTGGAAGCAGATCTCAACAGTTGGAAAAAGATTAGGCAGATTGTGTGATCTCATCCCTCATCTTCTTTATGTGTATCTTCAGAAGTGGCTATGTTCACCAGCTAGTTATGATAACATGAAAAGCTCATCAGCTCATCACGGCGCGGCATTACATAGCAAAGGATCGTCGTTAGCAGACATGATTCTGAATCTTATTGTCATACCCTTAGTACTCACATTTTGTTGATATCGTCACAAAGGGACTTTAGCATACCACGGGTTGCTGTGGTATGCCGCGGAAGCCTTCGGCATTTTAATGCTTTGCTGTACCATGCCACAAAGTGTATTGACTTAGGTGTATTGAATATTGTTTGTTTATAGTATACTAGCTTTTGCCAGCGGCTTCGCCCGCGTGGAGGTTGGTGTATTGTACATATAAACCTTCCTCTTGAATCACTCTATCTATTAAAAAAACCCGCATCAAAATCCGTTGCGTAGTTTTAAAGATTTAAGCATACATAGGGATATAGGGGCAGAGAAAGCGACTTTGTTTTATACTATGTAGTGATGTACAGGATAAGTTTTTATCCAGTGCGCAAACTGTAACCATAAATTTAGCATATCATTCTAGACCCCCAGAGCATGTTTTTTTTTTTGTATAACCGACGGAAAATTTCTGCGCTGGGGGTTTAGAATGAAATGCTGAATTCTTGGTTACAGTTTGCGCACTGGATAAAAACGTACCCTGAATATATCTCTGTATAATCCGTCACAATGTCACATCAAAAATTTCTCGTTTTTTTAAATTTTTTAAATTCATTAAATCTACAGAGGTATGAGGAACAGGGTGTAAAGTTCACTCATAGTCTATGGAAAAGGGAGGATCCTCTGACCAGATGAGTGTTGTGTCTGGTGGGCTACTGACCGACGGTTCATGTCGGGACGTCGTATGTACCAGCTGTGCGGTAAACTCTTATTGCGCGATGCAGGATTTGTGTGACGTCAGGTCATCGATGCGTAGTTCGCATGTGGCGTTGTAGATGCCGCCACAAGTCATTCAAGTTATGGAACTATAGAGAAGTGTCCTGACGATGCGTGGGCGTGCGTGACCCATCGTCGCCCGTTTGATGTCCATCGCGCACAGGATGGATGGAAAACAGCAAATGAAGGTTTTGTTGTTCTGCTCCCTTGGTGAAATTGCAGTATGGCGTTCCATTGGGAGGGGGAGAATAAGCACAAGTATCATCAGCCTACAATATTCCCGCTGCTGGGACACAGGCCACCTCTCGGTCAGAGGGAGTGGGCCGTATCCACCATGCAACCCCAGTGCGGGTTGGTACTTAGATGTGACATGTCTTCGAAATTTTGGTTCTAGGACATGCCGTTTTCCTCTCGAAGGTTTCTTTCACCGTTTTGAGGCCAGTGGTGGTTAAATAAGGTTCGAAACTACGATCTACAACTCGAGGTCGCGGCCGCTACCCCTGGGCCACCACTGCTCTAAGAGAAGAGAAGAGGGAGAATTAATAAATCAGTTTCTACAACAGTGGCCCGGGCTTGCGGACGGCGAGTAATGGGTAGCTCCCTGTCCGGTAAGGACCGAGCCCGGGCCGACGGCGCGTTGTGTTCCACGCGCGCCTCAGAGATAACAGCACTAACTGATGCTGCCCGCATGGGCCGATGCATGCCAGGGGTGCGGGTTGTTCGAAACAGATACCGTCGCCTCTGGCACACAGACACCTGACGGAACACAGGTGGGTTTTAGTCCGTAAAAGTCTGACACGCCCTCCTGCTCCACCCAGAGCGGGAGAAGTTAATTGATGATTTCCCACCCAAAAAAATAAATATCTACAACAGTTTCAGAAGTTATTAACCTATATTTGCCGTGCTAAAATACGATTTCAAAACTACGAAATCATCGCAGTCGATTGCAGCAAGAGCCATTTAGGCGATACACGTATCTATAATTATACTACGGTGTAACATGCGCCCCACAGGAAATAGCCTACCCACGTTCAAACGTTACAGCAACAGTGTGTTACAGTTTCGTATGAGCGAACGCGAAACCACTTTAAAACGCCGCACAGTGGAACGAATGTATGGGAGCGGTTGGACGTAGACATGTCCGAAAAAAAAGAGTAAAATTATGCCAAACTAATGATGCCATCTTATTCGATTACTTAATGCCTTCATAACTTGTGGTGATGAATTTCTTCATAACTCCCATATTTCGGGAGTAATTTGAGAAAATGTGAAATTTTACTATGAAAATGAGTGTATCGAGCTCTCTCCCTCCTGATTCCGGGCTTGTTTCAAGTAGCGGTCTCTAATATCATAATGCTAATACTAAGAGCTATATTTAATACTAAGACACATAGTGCGCCAAATGTGCACTTTCTGGGATAAAGAGTGATGTTTATTTTATAACACAATTTTTTTATTTTTTGTTTATTTTGTTGATTAAAACCGTTTTTCTAAAGGTTTACCTTATTACAATAACATTTCTGAGCAGCCAATTAGAGAAGATATAAGCTAATTAGGATATATAATTAGGGACTTAAGGTTTACATATAAAACTGATGCACTAATGATTACTGATAAGAACATTGCTATTATTTAATTACTAAATGGCTCTTAATACACTAATTTAGCATGCATCATTTACTAATTATCACAATAACTAATTACCTTGCAATATTTAACAAAGGATACCTGGGATACCTGGATTTTATATAAATAGGTCACTATTAGTAACTTTAAAATCAGTGTTGATTTACACCTCGTTGTATCCAAGCTAATCTCGCAATGTATTTTCCAAATTTTAATACAAATCTTGATATTCACGTTGCTTTATGCGCACGCGCACATAAAGATTTACGCGACTTTAACTATTTGTTCAGTGTTTTAAAAGATAACAGTTGTGTTCAGTTATGTGAAAGTGCTGAAACAAGTTTAAAAGACTGGTGTCGTCGATTTTGCTACCGCATTTATGCAAAATGGACACAGTCTGGAAGAAGCACAGATAAGTTTCGGAAGAAACATGAGATTTGGCTACAGGCTGCAATTCAATGGCCGGAATTACAGAATGAAAATATGGAACCTTCTACAGAAAATATAAGTGACGTCATCGAGCCCATAATTTCTCCTGCTAAATCTGATGCTTCAACTTGTACACATCCTAGTCCTCGTAAATCTTTTGAGGACCTTAGTAACCGGCAAAAAAGAAGACGCACTGAAGATAGTCTTTCATGCAGCAGTAGCAGCGCTGAAATTATGTTTTCGGCCGAAAGGGCGCTTCAAAAGGCAGGACAAAGCGATACAGCTTATGTTATGAAATACTTGACGGAGAATCCAGAAGAGGCCTCAAAAATCAAAGCCTTCATTGAAGGTAAATCAATTCAGGTACGGGAAATATCCCCTTTGAAGGCATTGGCTCTTTATGTATCGATGAACTTATCGAAATGGCGCTATAACACTCTTCGGGATTTCAACACTCAAGAAGGAGCTCTTCAATACCCGAGTTACTACATGTTGGTTAAAGAAAAAATTAAGTGCTATCCGGCCAAAGAAGATCTCACAGTTACAGAGAGCTCTGCAAAAATCAAATTACAAGCCTTGATGGATTTAACCTCAAGAAGACTTATTAGGTCGTTAGAAACCCCTGTTGATCCCAATCAACAGCTCGTATTGACCAGCAAATGGGGTTTTGACGGATCATCTAGCCAAAGCATTTATCATCAAAGGACGAGTGAAGATGAGCAAATCGATCTTGCTAGTAATTTTATGATTAGTCTTGTACCACTGCGGCTCGTCTCAAAAGGTGTAACAATTTGGGAAAACGAGCGACCATCTTCCACTTCATTTTGCCGGCCAATATTGTTTAAGTTTATAAAGGAAACCAAAGAAAATGTGCAGAGAGAGATGGCTGAAATCGAAGCAGAGATTGAAGCCTTAACTCCATCCACCATCACTGATGGAATTAGTGTCAAACACCAACTGCTGTTGACAATGATTGATGGTAAAATTCATTCCATTATATCCAATACAGCAGCTTCAGTGTGTGACATATGCAAGGCTTGTCCTAAAGAAATGAATAATTTAGAGTTAATCAAAGATAAACACGCAAACGAGGACATGTATAAATATAGCTTAAGCACCCTTCACGCTTGGATTCGCTCAATGGAATGCTTATTACACATTTCCTACAAATTAGACATAAAATCATGGCAAGTAAGGGGTGATATAGCAAAAAGGCAAGTTGATGACAGGAAGAAAAGAGTTCAAGAGGCTGTAAGAAGAGAAACGGGCTTACTTCTCGATGTTGTGAAACAAGGCAGTGGATCCACCAACAATGGCAACTCGGCAAGGAGATTTTTTGAAAACTACACTAAATCTGCTGAACTGACCGGAATAGATGCTATGCTTTTAAGAAAAATCTGTGTGATCTTGCAGTGTATTTCATCAGGAGAGAAGATCAACGTAACTAAATTCCGAGAGTTCTGCTTTGATACTGCTAAGCTTTACGTGGAGTTATACCCATGGTATTATATGCCTTCTTCACTTCATAAAATTTTAATGCATGGGCCAGACATAGTTCAGAACATGTCAATTGTGCCCATTGGTTTTCTATCCGAAGAGGCATCTGAGGCTAGAAATAAAGATTTTAGAAAATATAGAGAGGGGCATTCTCGAAAGCATAGCAGTATCTCATGCAATGAAGATATTATGCACAATCTTTTACTGTCTTCTGATCCACTTGTTACAAGTATCCGTCCAAAAGGAAATAAGTTTGTAAAAAAATCTTCTTTTAAGGAATTTTATGAGCTTACGGATTCTGAGAAAAGTGATATCGAATTTGTTAACATAAATGATTTAGCGGACATCGATTCTGAATTTGAATTAATTGATGATGATGATGATGACGAAGATAATTAAATGATGTTATTGTTTTAAAATGTGTAACTTAGTAAATTAGAGCTTACATCTTAATTATTTATTGTACTTTTAATGAAACTAGGTAATTTATTATCAACTTACTTAAAAGTCATACTCTCATCAGTTCTTGTGAATATTTTTGTTAATATATATTTCTGTATATATATATAATATATTTATAGACCTCTTAATAAGTCTGTCTGCGGTTTAAAGTAAATACAAATGGGGAAAAAACGTTTTTTTTTTTAAATTTTCATTTCCTTTTATCCCAGAAAGTGCACATTTGGCGCACTATGTGTCTTAGTATTAAATATAGCTCTTAGTAATAGCATTACGATATTAGAGACCGCTACTTGAAACAAGCCCGGAATCAGGAGGGAGAGAGCTCGATACACTCATTTTCATAGTAAAATTTCACATTTTCTCAAATTACTCCCGAAATATGGGAGTTATGAAGAAATTCATCACCACAATTTATGAAGGCATTAAGTAATCGAATAAGATGGCATCATTAGTTTGTCATAATTTTACTCTTATTTTTCGGACATGTCTACGTCCAACCGCTCCCATACATTCGTTCCACTGTGCGCCGTTCTCAATATGCAGTGTGCACTTGACATACAAACAACGTGTGTTTAGGTAAATGAAAATATTTATTTGTATATGTGAGTAGTTTAGGCTTGTTTGAAAGGGCTATTTATTTAGTGAAGCATTCGTAAAAGGTGATTGAGTGATTTATTACCTTGCTTTTACCAGCGGAGCTTCGCCCCTTTGGAGGTCGAAAATTATCCCGCGAGAACATATTACCGGGATAAAAAGTATTTTATGTATAAATCCAGGATGTAAACTATGCAGGGTAAGTTTTTATCCAGTGCGCAAACCATCACCACGAATTCAGCATATCATTCTAGACCCCCAGCCTTTACATTTTTCGTCGGTTATACAAAAAGAATCAGCTGTTCCATACATTTTAACCGCAAAGACAACTTTTCTATGAAACAGCTGATTTTTTTTGTATAATCGACGAAAAAATTTCTATGCTGGGGGGTCTACAATGATATGCTAAATTCATGGTTACAATTTGTGCACTGGATGAAAACTTATCCTTTGTGCCGTTTTTTCGTGGTTTAGTAACAAACATCCAAACATCCAAACTTTCACATAATAGCATTATCCGTCGAGAATGTTCTTGGAATGGGAGTTGAGAATGGGCACAGACTTCTTCTATTCAAGAGGGAGTGGGCCGTAATCCACTACGCGCGCCCAGTGCGGGTTGGTAGATGTCACACGTTTTTTTGGTTTCTAGGACATGTGAGTTTCCTCACGATGTTTTCCTTCACTGTTATAAGAACTATGGTGATGAAATAATTTATACAAAGTATAGCACCTGCCTGAGTTCGAACCTACGATACAACACGTAAGTCTTGCTAAGCAGTGTTTCCACCGTGCCGATTACCAGGACGCATTTGCGGGCGGTATTATAAAACCTTTTGATAACGTAAACGTATCCTTTTTGGACAGTTCAGTGGCCCTAGTGTGAGTTTTATTTAACCATCTCGATCAAACGCAGCGAGCGCGTTCGGCGCTCCGATTGGCCCTGGATCGGTGGAGGACCAATCGGAGCGCCGAACGCGCTCACTGCGTTTGATCGAGATGGTTAAATTAAACTCAAGACTAGGGCCACAGAATCTCTAAGGTATTAAAGATGCCCACTTAATATTACATCACGCCCGTACTTCAACGGGTTAGGCACAGGTGTACTGTACCTATAGTTCCTCCACCCACATTTTGCCCAGTTATGTTTAAGTCCCATGTATAAGGCGAGTCTATTGCCATCGTCAAATCCAGACTTCGGGCTACTACTGAGAAATTCCAGATAGAAAAATCGTATTTGCCCGACCTGGGAATCGAACCCGGGACCTCATGCTCTTGCGACCGCTAGACCAACGAGGCATATTTAACCAGCCTCATTCTTCCAACAGTATCAATACAGCCCTTACCGAAAACCCCTTAAAACTAAATACCCTATTACCCAAAATGGCTGACACGAATCCCATGCGTAACACAAACATGATACGATAACCCTAAAACCGATCCTACAAGCAAACTTAACATGTTGTTAAGCTGAGTCTAGACTGAGGGCGAAACCACTAATTTTCTAGTATAGATTAGTGTACAAAGCTGCAAAACATGGGCTTAATTTGTCGCCTAAAGTTTCCACTACCTAGACGGTAGACAAATTAGACACATCGGAATAGTGTGGAAATGGCTGGAAGTGGCAAGACTTTTTTTAACCCGACTACGACAAAACAATAAGAAGGGTTATGATTTTGACCCGGCACGTATGTATGTTCAGCTGTTCCTTCTAAACTAAACTACCGGTTTGGGAGACGTAGAACCCTTTGATGATGTGAAGAATCTCGTTTTAAGTTTCATGTAAGATTTCCACTTCGGGAAATGGTTGATTTGGAAATGTGAATTATGTATTAATTTTGATTAGACTCATATAAGTCCGCCATAAGTCTCAATGTCTTCTAAGGAAACTGGCACGTTTTGAACAAACCGTTAATTTAATTTTTTTTTAAATTATAATTTAAAATATACTAACTACTTTAATTACACTAAACGAAAAACATGCCCATTGCAATTGCATTTGCAATTGCAAATGCGCTGGAATTTTTGATTCGGCCACAAATTAATTAAGTTCGTGCGAGTCGCCTACAGAAAATATTAAAATATGTTTAAGTGACCATTCGACATATATTCGTGAAAATCAACTGATAAGCCATTACATAGAATTCATTGAAGTGATTGTCACTTCCATTCGTTCAGTATCTAGGCTTGTCCAGCTACCTTCCACTAATGAGATTGTACTCGCTAAGCTGAATATCGAATTTGTCCAGTCGATGTTGTACCTTATACATTTAGTTGTTTGAAAGTGACGAGGGTGCAATGGAAAACAGTACAAATATAGTGAATATAAAAAATTGTGAATCCATTGCAACGTTGGGACTGCAAAAAATAGTGAATCCATTGCAACGTTGGTTTAGAGAGACTGCAAAAAATCATTTCATTTATTCTTATTTCAATGGACAACGATACAAATGTAGAATCGATTGCAACGATTGTTTAGAGACTGGGAAAAATCATTTCATTTATTTGCATTTCAAAGGACAACGATACAAATGTAGAATCGATTGCAACGATTGTTTAGAGACTGGGAAAAATCATTTCATTTATTTGCATTTCAATGGACGACGGTACAAATGTAGTGAATCGATTGCAACGATTGTTTAGAGACTGGGAAAAATCATTTCATTTATTTGCATTTCAATGAACGACGGTACAAATGTAGTGAATCGATTGCAACGATTGTTTAGAGACTGCGAAAAATCATTTAATTTCATTTAATTTCAATAGACAATGGTACAAATGTAGTGAATCGATGGCAACGATTGTTTAGAGACTGCGAAAAATCATTTCATTTTAATGGACAACGGTACAAATGTAGTGAATCGATTGCAACGATTGTTTAGAGACTGCGAAAAATAATTTCATTTCAATGGACAACGGTACAAATCTAGTGAATCGATTGCAACGATTGTTTAGAGTTTTAGAGACTGCAAAAAATCCTTAATGCTTGCCAATATTGAGATGAAACGGAGCTCCGTGAGGTTTGAGTCGCTATAGCTCTGGATACGGAAGTCAATCCTTGCCTAACTTTAAACCCAACGATGGTAGGGTCGACTTCCTGTCTAATGGGATACAACGAGCAGACTACCTTTGACAGTCAGGATCAACGGTCTGACGTGCTTTCTGAAGTACGGAGGGACCTCGATAAGTAATGGATGATCACCCATTTACAAAGCGACTGCGGCAAACGTAGCATAATCTATTTTTATCCGACTACGGCGGAAGCAAAAAGAAGGGCTATGATTTTGACCGGTATGAATGTGTACGTATGTATTTATGTTCGTATATCGCGACGCAATGTATGGATCAGCTCATTTTTATTTCGCGATTTCAGGGTTGATCCCATAGTACAAATTGTTCATAATGATGAGTACAATGACCCTTTTAAAGGATTAAAACGATCAAAAAATTGCTATGTATACTGGGTGTTTGGCAGAACGCTGAACAAACGAAAATGGTGGATAGGTGGAGTGATCTGCTACTTACTCAGATCTAATTTATTTGGCCCTGGCTCCCTGGATATTTTTTATTATTTTTTTCTTTCTTCTAGTTTTACCGCTTTCTTAACTTTAAAGTGTCATTTTTATTAAAAATTAGTAAAACAGGCAATTTTTTTTCTAGGTATCATCTGAATAAAGCAATAATTTTATAAAATCTGCCTAAAAATTATACTTTAAAGTTAAGAAAGTGGTGAAACCAGAAGAAAGCAAAAAAAAATTAAAAAATATCCAGGGGGCCAGGGCCACATAAATTAGGGCTGAGTAAGTAGCAGATGACCCCCACCTATCCACCATTTTTGTATGTTCCACGTTCTGCCAAACACCCTGTATGTTCATCTCTAACCCCTTATCTTCTAAACTACTTTATACAGGGTAAGTTTGTGTCCAGTGCGAAAACTGTAACCATGAATTCAGCATATCATTCTAGACCTTGCAGCGCAAGAATTTTTCGTCGTGTTGCACTTTTCTATGAAACAGATTTTTTTTTTTTTGTATAACCGACGAAAAATTTCTGCGCTAGGGGATTTAGAATGATATACTGAATTCATGGTTACAGTTTGCGCACTGGATAAAAACTTTTCCTGTATATTTTGACAAATGAGGTATCGTTCGTTGGAAGCGTATTTATCGTAAGCTGTTACCCCAAAAACACTACATTCTGACAGTACTAAGCGATCATAAGAACAGAATACGTAATAGTCATAAGCTTAAGGGCAAAATGGCATACGACCACGGCTTTAAGATGAGAATATTTTCTTGTGTCACACTTTTAAGAGCGTAATTTTTCAGAAGTCGGGTTTTTGTTCTCATTGTCATTAAATGATCCCTACTAATATTATAAATGCGAAAATAACTCTGTCTATCTGTGTGTTTGTTTGTTACACTTTCAAGCCTAAACCACTGAACCAATCGTCATGAAATTTGGCAGAGATATAGCCTGGGATATGGAGAAGGACATAGCAAAAGCTAGTTATTAATAAAACATTCTTGGTATTCCTGGTTGATTATGCACCAGCTATCAAATGCTCCCCGACTGAACTTTGACCATAACTACCATTAAACAACCCGGATTTTCAAAGAAATCCCATCACTATTCAGGCAGTTGAATAAATCCATTCTCCTTATACCAGCTTATTAGATCAAAACACCAAACGGGTATCAAGTATCAAAATAACAGAATTCGTCACAATTTCAATTGTCCGCTCACAGCTGCGTCCCACCCTGATAAATATTCAGAAGACACGTTCTGTATCGGATACGGTTCGGACCGAATTTTGATTTGGTGACGGGAACCTTGTATTATGTATATGAAATGGTATTAACTGAATTTTAGAAAGGCTTTCCCTTCTGTGTGTGTGGAGGTAGTTATGTTTTTTTTTGGGGACAGCTGGGTGTTTCATTTTCTGCTATGTTTTAGGTATGGATAAGGTGATGTGTGGTGAATTCTAATAGGATCTTGTCACCTTCTGTTGATGTTGTAGAAGCAGCTGCCTAGCTTAGCAATGTAACAATATGATTGTTAACCAGCCCTATTTTTGTAAATTATTTGCCCTCTATTACAAGGGACTCAAACATAACTGTCGAAATGTGGGTGTACTATAGACAAAGATATGCCTCTGCCCAACCCTTCACGGATTACAGGCATGATGTTATATTCGTCGTGTGTATCGATCGTCTTTAGTACCAGATCCAGAATCAGCAGTTGGAAAAACGGAACAATTTATTATTATTATTTATTTATTTCAATCAACATTTGATCATACAATTGAACTTGATTAACAAATTACATAATTACATTTAAACTGAAAAATTATACAGAAATATAAACAAAATTAAAATAATACCTTAACATTGAGTACGTGAATCATGCAGCAGTGGTTCGTACTGACAGTCAAAACGTTCAGCAAAAGCGTTCACTGTTGCGGCTGGCCCGCACCCTCCCCACCAGGGATGTGCACCGCTTGTACGGCACATTGTGCCGTTTTATCCAACACTCTCCAAAAAGTCTTGAAAGGAAGACAAGAACCTAACTGTTCGAAATCTAGCTATCTAACAAGCTAACATACGATTGTTTTAATATTGCTTATTCTGTTAACGTCCTATCTTCCAATCCTGGACAACAGCCAACTACATACTTACCACCCACACCATTTTCTCATGGCGGCTGCCACTTTCTGTCATCTTACTGAAGATGGCCTCAATATGCCCTAAAAAGGCATCTAATTATTATTGTTACAACACAGGAAGACGTTACTCTTAGTCTTGACATAATTCACCAAGGAAATCCCAGAGAAGAATAGAACTAATCTGTCAAGCAGTTATACAACTCCCCAAAACGCACTTAATCTTAAAATTAACTCGCAAGAAGTTAATTTAAAGTGAGCACAACAAAAGTGGCGAGCAGGCGAAACGCGAAGGCGCTAGTTTCAAGTTGCAAGTTCACCTTAACGGACTTTAAGTTAGCCAAGTTTCTAACCGCACAACTTAGGTGGAACGAGGACGTTGATGCTACTGGAACAGACTAGATTAAGTGTTGGATTTTCTGGTGTATGGCAAAACGGAAAGGGAAGTTGACAAGGCGGAAAAAAAAACATAAAGATGGAATCACGACATTTATGTTGTCGGCATTGAAGTAGTAGGAAGTAAAAAACAGGGGTTTAAATAGGAAGGATATTAGGCCCAAAATTGTGTGTGCGTTGTAAAATAAACATTGACAAAGTGAACAATATCATGATTTATCATTAATCATCATAATATATCATGATTTATTATTTAGTGATCATGATATATCATGATTTATTATTTAGTCATCATCATATATCATGATTTATTATTTAGTCATCACCATCATATTATTTAGTATCACGAGATAGTAGGAAGTAAAAACAGGGGTATAAATAGGAAGGTTTACAAATATGAGGCCCAAAATTGTGTGTGTGTTGTAAAAATAATAAACATTGATAAAGTGAACAATATCATGATTTATTATTTAGTCATCATCAAAATCAGCCTCTAATATTCACATTCCACAGGGTTCCACTCTATGGGAGGGAGGAAGTGAAAGAAGAAGACATAAAAATGCGTTTATTAGCATTATATCATTTATAACAAACCTTAAATTAGTTAAACAGAAAAGAAAAAATAACAAAAAACAATGATAATAATGCCAAAAGAGCCTCAGCTCAGCATTATGTCAGATGGCAACACAGTATGCACCAGCTGACGCTGATCTTCAGCTGCAACCCACGAGTCCCATACGCTAGAATAATAAACACATGATTCTGTGTTGACCGACCGACCACTCCCTTTTCCAGACGGGAGGTTTGTGTCCCAGCAGTGGGAACATTGTTCACTGATTAAAACTGATAATGCTATGTCAAAGACATGAGTGACATCCATCTTCTCCATAACGGCCCACTTCCACTGTTAGAGAGGAGGTCTGTGTCCCAGGAGTGGGAACATTAATGGCTGATCCGTCAGATCTGCCTAACCTTTTCCCAACTATGTTGGGGTCGGCTTCCAGTCTAACCGCATGCAGCTAAATACCAGTATTTTACATGGAGCAAATGCTTATCTGACCACCACAACCCAGTTACTGGATAATACGATACCTCTTGGCAAAACTGGTTGTCAGACTTTCGGGCTTCTGACGACCCGTAACGACTGTCAAAGATCCACAAATGACAGCCGGGATCAACGGCTTAACGTGCTTTCCGAGGCACGGAGGCTTGGTATGTAAAGATGGTCACCCATCCACGGAACGACCGCGTCAAGCGTAGCTTAACCTGATCGATTGATCCGTGCGGCTATTATTTCTTAGCCACAAGCCCATGAACATTATAGGCTGATATGCTATGCTTATCCTACTGGACACTGTAATGTAACTTCACAAATGCAGTGCCTGATGCCTCATCCAGTAGGTCCTTAGCTCCACGTCAAAACACACACGCTTAGTGTAATTAATCAAATGGTTAAAGGTCTTGTGCACATGATCGATTTTAGGTCGAACAGCAATTTGATCGATTGTTAAAAATATGCAGGTTGGAATTGGGTCGTGAAAAATATATGAGGCGTTTTTACGTCTTAAATTCAGTCCTTTAGGAATTTAAATCTTTAAAGGGATAGTGAGGTTTCGTATTATACATATTATTTATGACGCATGTTATTGATATTAGTATGCATTACAATTTTTTTTTTCTCAAACTATAGTAAAGTACAATGGATTTTGTTATGGAAAGTCTATGTTTAAGGTGAATCTAGTACACATTTTTCCCATACAAACTTCGGGAGTGTATTACTCCACTGTTCGACAATGTACATCAAAAGTTAAACATGATAACTATGGTTTTGTCTCATTATTAATATTGTCTGTACGGAAACAGAATACTAAAATAAAAAGCCATTAAATAGTTATGAGCCAACAAAGATTCGTTTTCTTGCTAATTTAACCTAACTTTGGGCGTCTTTAAGTGTAAAACCAAGTCGTTACCGACAAAGCTCAAATATCGAAAAGTACACTAAACTTTATTGGTTATTGATTTATACAGTGGTTTTTTCATAAAACCCAATCTTCCGAAGGACTGTTCTTAATTTTTAGCGCGCCTGTTGTACTATAAATGATCCTGCATCTCACTCAATAATGTTGTACGTGTAGACTAGCGTCTAACTGCTCATCACTGATACTACCACTGTCGGACACGATCTTGGTGAGACAGCGTGGTTTTTAGCCAGGCCCATCATTGAGTTAGGGCCCGCGACTAGGTTCCTCTTAAAAAGCCACTCAATTAAAGGAGGAGAGGTCCGCACGGCAACATATAAAATTACATATTTCCAGTATAAGCTGCCTTCTCACTGTACGAAAAACCTATACAATGCGAAGTCAGCTAAAACTGGAAATATAGGTATACTACTTTGTGTTATTTATTTTCAGATACTAACAGAATCCCTTAATAAGAAATTTCAAAATTACAATATTAATGGCAATTGAAAATCGCAACCGACTTAGCACAAAATCGTCCTGATAAAAAAAGGTATTTTTCCAATAATTATTTTAAATTAAAAAATCAATAAAGCTTCCACACACACCCCTGTTAAGATACATAAAAGAAATGCAAGGGCTACCAGAACAGTTTTATGTACAGACCATAAGACTGAACAACTTTCTCCATGGGACCAACGTCGTAATCGCGAAAAAATAATCAGCTGTCCCATACATTTGGTTCGAGTAGGTATTGAAGTTTTGTATGGGACAGTTGATTTTTTTTCGTGATAACGACAATGGTCCCATGGAGAAAGTTATTCAGTTGATGGTCTCTACCACACCCTTTTTGACCACACCTTTCCGGTATACCCTGTATAAGGCCTACATTGAAGCTAAGTTTCGAGGTTTGACAAGTCTCGTCTGAGAACGGAGAGGTCAGAAACCTATAAAGCATTTGCAAAAAGCCTACATCATAATCTATAGCTTGAATAACAAAAAAAAACTCACTCTTAATAACTTATTCACACAAGCATGAATTAAAAAAAAAACACTCCTTAACAATACTGATTACATTCACATATTCACCATCTTACATTTTACGTTTACTATATCACCTGTCACTAATTAGACGACCTTATTCTTTACGCTTTAAGATTCAATTTCTAATAACAATTTCGTTAAATACACCTGTTTTTAAAAGGACTTTATTGTTCGGCAATTAAGGTTGAAATTTGATTAAGATCGTTTTGAGTAGTTTATTTTTATCTTGGTAGCGCCATACGGCGAAGTCAAAAGCGATGATCGATCAAAGTCGCGGGACTTCGGTTCTCCGTTCGATCAAAATGTTAGTCGGTACAGATATTATTAATTGTTTGTATTTAGGTACGTACATTATGTATTAGTGTAGTTATGTAGTGGTCAGTGTGTTTTTATACTGAGTATTTAATTTAGCTTCTCTTATTAAACAGCGAATCGGTTCGTGGATGGGAAACCAAAAATTACATATCAAGACCCTTCTTTCTTGGTGTCGAATCTTGCGGACGGCGAGTAATGGGTAGCTCGCTGTCCGGTAAGGACCAAGCCCGGGTCGACGGCGCGTTGTGTCCCACACGCGCCTCAAAGAGATGTCAGCAGCAACAGATGGGGCCCGCAAGGGCCGATGCCTGCCAGGGGTGCGGGTTGTTCGAAAGAGATACCGCGGCCCCTGGCATACAGGCAACTGAGGGAACACGGGTGGGTTTTAGTCAGTAGAAGTCTGACACGCCCTCCCGCTCCCCTCCACCCAGAGCGGGAAAAGTTATTTAATGATTTCCCACCCAAAAAAAAAAAGACCCTTCCGTGCCTCGGAAAGCACGTTAAGCCGTTGGTCCTGGCTGTCATTCGAAGACCTTTGACAGTCGATACGGATAGTCAGAAGACCAAAACCCCAACGAAAAACATTCACGCAGGAGGGGAATTTCCAGAATCATGTGCTGAATCCAAGAGAAAAGGTATTGCGTCGATGTCTTTGCCTGAAGGTACAACTTGTATATGTCAATCATCTTAAGATTCATTTTTACTTGCACCCTGACTATTTTTCTGACCACGGTAATGTCAACAATCCGACGTTCCGATCTAAAATGAAAATGACGGGAGGGAAAGGAATATGTTTGAACATTACTTAACAAAGGTATCTGTAAATGCAACTTATTGCATTAATTTACAAATAAAGAAACGGGGTTCCAGTAATTAGGTCCAGAAAGAAATATGTCTGACTTCGATTTACGGCCAGTTTCTTCAACAAAAGTAACAGCCAAAGTAACGTCATAAAGTCAAAGTAACGGTTAAATTTGTTTTTTCACAAGTTTAGCTGTTGCTTTAACTGTTACTTTTGCCCCTAACTTTTACTGCTCATTAAGCTGATGTGAAATCTAAAGTAATTGTAATTTTGTCAAAGTTGTACAGGGTCTGTTTGAGCTGTTAGCTTACATAAATCACTGTGCATTTATCTGTGTAATGAGTGGTAACCTAAATTTTACTGTTTTATTTATATTAAAATGGCATGAAGATCGCCCAGTGTTAATCAGACGATGAACTTATCGTGCGTGATTAACGCATAGGCGTAAAAGATTTAATAATCGCAAGGATCATTATTTTTGAGGCGTTTAAAAAATTATTAAAATTATAAATAATAAAACAACATAAATGAATTGAATATCTTGGTACTCATAGTAAATAGCTCTACGCGCTAAGCTACCAAGATAAAAATAAGTTTAGGGATATTTTTGTAACAAATATTACTTTATTAAAAATACAAAAACATTATGCACTTAAACTTTTACCAAACATCTAACATGCAGTATTTAGAAAACTGGTCACCTAACCGGTATGTTGTCATTATATTATTAATTTTAGGTGACCGCGTCAAGTTTATATCCATATTTTCTACATGAACCAATAAACTGCATATTCATCAAGATATATTCCAGATTAAAAAGAATTACTTCTTTTTTCAAATATTTCCATAACTTAAAAGCACGAAGCTAGCTCAAAGTCTTCAAATAATAATATTTATACCAGTAAATAAATAAAAAAATATTATTACATATTTATTGTATTGAACTATTTCAATCCAATATCAATAAAAACAGTACAGTACAAAGAAACTCATAGAAGAACTTTCACTTTGTCATCCGGCACCACTTGATAGTTAAATTGTGGCTGGCACTGCCATGTGTAAAATAAAACTCCCCTCAAGTTTTTGTACGAATTACGACGTTTGTGTAATGGCAACTATTTTCACCTTTACTTTAGCTGTTACCTGAATGAAGAAACACATTCGCCGTAGTATCAGTAAAGGTCAAGTAAATGCTTTTACTGATTACTTTAGTTGTTGTTGAAGAAACTGGCCGTTAATCAATAACAGCCAAGAGCTTACAATTCAAAGTAGTCCCAAACTAAAATAACCTCCTACACAAGCTACAAGAAATAACCAACTAGACCAATAAATTCACAAACAAAACGAAAACGAAACGGCAAACTTAAACAAAAAACGCGACCATTATGGGCGCAAAATTTTTAATTTCTCGGTTATTAGGTTTGTCCGGCTAAGCCGAAAGCCGAAACTGCTCTAGTTGGCACTACGCCAAGTACATTTGGCAAGAGTGGCCAGTACGCAAATTACTGTTTACATCAAGCTGTGTGCTATGTCTGTGATGTGACCGATATTGGGATGTGGTGATCTATTTAAACCGCTTTTTGAGTTATTGGTTAGGTGATGATGCATTTGGTTTTACACCTGGCGTAACAGTTTATTTTAATATGTACTTAAAAGGCATAACTTTTTATGTGAATTTTTACATCACTCTTAGGACACCGCTATCCATTGATAAACTGCGACCCCATACCAGTTAAATCGGTAAGGCAATTTTGGTCATTTTAAGAACGTCTTATCTCAGTTTCCATCTGTCAAAAATACCTCGACTTCCCATAAATTTTTGACATATTTGATTGTTGCCGAGATGAAATTGCGACTAGATTTTGACCGTTTTTAATCACGAGAATTGGTCTCCTTGTGTTGTGCACGGCTGGCAATAAAATAACTCTAGTTGCATCTGAATAGTCAAGCAAATTAAGATGTGGTATAGCCGAAAAACTGTAGGCGTGAAATGAGCTAGCAAGCGAAGATGACAAGATAAAAATAATAGATTTAAAAAATCAAAAAAACATGCTTTCAAAACGCAACTAAAAAAGCAGAAAACAATTTAAAAAATGCGTGGGGTGCTTTTTGAGATATTTATATAATCAATTAATATCAAGCACCCCACGCTTTTTTTAAGTTATTTTCTGTTTTTTTGCGTTTTAAAAGCGTGTTTTTTAGATTTTTTAATCTATTATTTATTTTCTATTTTTTGTTCTGCTAACTACAAAGGCGTGATTTTTCAGTTTTTTTTTTGTAAATTATTGAATTGTCATCGGTCCTCGATAAATCTACAACAAAGTTTAAATGAGATCTGACCATTTGAAGTGTCAAAATCAAGTCCAAAAGAGTCGTTTACAAACATGGTTACTGTAGGGGATTCTTATTGAAACACCTTATTACATACACTTTTCATTTATTAAGCCGCGCACTTATGGAATACTAACTTGTTTTACATTTCAATTTTTCTTAAGTAGTTTTCTACTAGGGTACAAGTAGCGGGTAGGCCCACTGATAATTATTTATATTTATTGCTTCTAAACCAATCAACAATAAGAAAGGCCGGGATATTTTGGTCAAGCATGAGTCTAATTCTCGACAGGTTTAGACCTGTTCGGACAAGTTTTTGCTTGCTCGAGGGCGATACCATTTGTTGCGTATGTGTGTGTAGGTGCCTGTTAATGTTTTACCTGTGTGTTTTTGTCGAGTTAGAACCTGTTTTATGGGTGATACCATTAGTTTAGATATTTATTTACCTTTTGAGGATATGTGGGGTGCTAACTACGTTTCTTATTGATTGGTTTATAGCTACATTAGGTATTGATAAAACTTATTATTAACTATGGGAGATGAAAACTATCCCTATGCTTAAGAATGTAACAACGAATTACCTATCTATTTTACCTATAAGAAAATGGTTTTTATTGTTTAATCAAACTCTTAATTATTAATCAGTTCTTCTTGTAGTCGCCAACAGTCTCCCCCTCAGTGCGTTGCACTCCATCTCGTTGGGGCGACGTTGCTGGTACGATCAGGACTAGGCGCGATGCTGGCCGCCGCAGGACACCCGCTGCAGTTCGCACGTCTACGATCCTGGTTCTTCCATCTGGTCCGGGATGAGTGGCGACTATCTCGCCGCGTGGCCACGAGTACCGTGGCAGGGTGTGGTCGACGATCAGGACTATGTCGCCCAATGTAGGGTCCTGATAGTGAGGACCTTGGTTGTAGCGTGGCGAGAGAGTTGGTAGGTACTCTCTCAACCACCTTGACCAGAAATGATCGGTCAAGCGTTGGGATGTCTTCCAGTTGGGAGAACCGATGAGTTCTGTGTCGTCGAAGGAGCCAAAGAGGGTAGCTCCGCATGAGCGCCCGATGAGGAAATGGTTCGGGGTCAAGGCTTCTTCTTCTTCTGGGTCGGTGCTGACGGAGAAGAGGGGTCTCGAGTTCACGATGTGCTCGGCCTCCAGAAGCAATGTGTGGAGTATTTCTTCTTTAGGTTGCCGCTCGTGTAGTGTTGCTGAGAGAGCGACTTTTACGGATCGCACCATTCTTTCCCAGGCTCCGCCCATGTGGGGGGCTCCAGGAGGGATGAACTTCCAAACGATGCCCATTTTGTTTACTTCTTTTCCCAGAGTCTCGATGGCTGCAGTGATTTCTCTGTTGGCACCGATGAAGTTGGTTCCGTTGTCGCTCAGGATAATTTTCGGTGTTCCTCTTCTGGCGATCATTCTTCGTAGCGCGAGGATCATGGAGTCGGTTGATAGGGAGTTAGCCAATTCTAGATGAATCGCTCTTGTGGTGAGGCACGTGAACAAAGCTCCCCAACGTTTCTCTGTACGTCTTCCAATGGTAACAAACATAGGTCCGAAATAGTCTACTCCTAGGCAGGTGAAGGGAGGGCTGGCCTTTGTTAGACGTTCAGGTGGCAGATCTCCTTGAGGTGTGATCTGTGGAGTCTTCTTCCGAATTCTACACCATCCGCAGTCTCGTGCTACCTTTTTTACCATGTTTCGAAGCGATGGTATCCAATATTTCTGCCGGACCTCATTCATCACGGTGTTGTGGTTCCCGTGATTGAAAGCTTCATGGAGGTATTTCACTAGCAGCTGGGTTATTCGGTGACGTTTATCCATCAGGATCGGATTCTTGTATGAAGCTATCAAGTACTTGGCGGCTCCGATGCGGGTGGATAGTCTGATGAGCCCGTCTTCTAATTTGATCGTGAAGTTCTTCAGGTTGGATGTCGAATTAAGGTCTTCTTTCTTACGTAGGGCAGCTAGTTCGTCTGGGAAGCTGTCTTCTTGCACTCTTTTTATCAGCAGTTGTTCCGCCTTTTCTATGTAGAGTGCAGATTTTGGTAGAAAGGCCGCTTCTTTTCTGCTTGGTCTCTTTTCCGACGGTTGGATCTTCTGTTTTTGTATCTTTTTCCAGGCTGGGTCTTGGGTTCTTCTGGTGATGAGTTTTGTGATGTTCACCTTTTTCTTTATTTTTCGCTTGAAAACGTCTATGGCTTGTAGGTACCTTGCTGTTGCGTGAAGTAGGCGTATCCAACTGGAAAATCTCTCTGGATCGGGCACGATGACAGGTATGACTTTCCTGACGCTTAACGTGATGGCGTTAGGCTTTTCCTCGCCCGTATCGGTGATAGAGACTTTTTTCTCTTCTGTAGGCCAATTTCTGGGATCTTCACGCAAGAAGGCTGGGCCATTAAACCATCGATGTGTTACATCGAATTTAGACGGGGTTTCTCTGGTAGCGTCGTCGGCTACGTTGTGTTTCGTCGGAACCCAGCGCCATTCTTTATGCTTCGTCAGCTCTTCTATCTCGGCGAGACGGTGCGCGACGAAGGGCTTGAAACGCCTAGGGTCTGATTTGATCCATGTCAGCGCTGTTCTGGAGTCGGTCCAGAAGTATCTTCGGGTCGTCGTTAAATCCATTTCTTGGCTTGTACTATTGGCCAAGCGGCTTCCCAGTAGACACGCTTGTAGTTCGAGTCGAGGTATTGAAGTTGGCTTGAGAGGTGACACTCTAGCTTTCGCCGTTAGCAGCTTTACTTCCACGCGATTGTCCGGATGTTGAGAGCGCCAGTACACCGCGCAAGCGTATGCCTTCTCACTGGCATCGCAGAATGTGTGCAGCTCCCCCTCGGTCGCGTCGTATGTGAAACAGCGAGGAATTCGAAGGTCTTCAAGTTTCCTTAAATCTTCAAGCCACTTTCTCCATTCCTGTTCTCTTGGTGGAGGTAATATCTCGTCCCATTCTAGGCCGGACCTCCACAAGTTTTGAAGCATCACCTTTCCCTGTACGGTTATGGGTGACGCCAATCCTAATGGGTCGAAGACCGACATCACTGCGCTTGTCGCTTCTCTCTTCGTCGGTGCGCGTTTTCCTTCCTTGGCTTCGTCGGGGGTGTTCCGTAGACTCAGAGTGAAATGAAGACTGTCTTCTTGGACGTTCCAATTGAGTCCCAAGGTTTTCTCGACTTGATCCTTAGGTTCTCCTAGCACGATGGAGTTTGTCTTGGTGTCTGCGTCGGTGAACTCTTCAACCGTCGAAGGGTCGTTGCTCGCCCAGCCTCTCAAGAGGAATCCCCCTTTCTTGTGGATCTCATTCACATCTCTTGACACTTTGGTAGCTGTCGCTGCGTCGGGAAAGCTTGCGATGTAATCGTCCATGTAATGGTTTCGGTTTATCGCTCTGACGGCTTCTGGACAGCAATTGGTGAAATCTTCTGCATTTCTGTTCTTTACATATATAGCGGTACACGGCGAGCAGGCGGCTCCGAATATTAATGATGTCATTCTGTATTCCTTATTTTTCCAAAGAAATCGAAGGCTGTCTCTATCTTCTTCATTGATTTTTATTCTCAGGAACATCTCTTTGATGTCTGCGACGACGGCTACTGCTTCTTGCCGGAACCGGAGCAGGACACCGAACAGTGATTGTAGCAAGTCGGGTCCTGCTAACAATGCGTCGTTCAGCGATTTTCCATTTGATTTAGCGGCGGCGTCGAAGACCAGTCTCATCTTCTTCTTCTGGGGGTGGACAACGGCGAAATGCGGCAGGTACCATGATCTTGAGGAGACGGGTTCATCTGTTACTTCCTCGGCGTATTTACTGTTGATCAGGTTTTCGACCTGCTCTTCATATTTTCGTTCAAATTCTTTGTCCTTTAAAAACTTTTTCTCCATTCCCCTTAGTCGTCGCGCTGCAGCTGTTTTGCTTTCCGGCAGGCTTTCTTCGTCCGTCTTCCAGATCAAACCTGCACTGAATCTTCCATCAGGTAATCTTTTCGTCGTGGAATGCAGCAGGTCAAGAGCCCGTTGGTCGATGTCGCTGGAGGGTCTCCTCGCGGCGATTCCTAGGGCTTCGATGTCGAAGTGGTTTCTAATCATCTTCTCGAGGCAATCATCTTTTCCTTCAGGCAATGTCACAAGATGATTCACTATTCGTACTGCAGTATTATTTCTTGACTTGGTTCCGTGCAAGACCCAACCCAACTGGGTTCTGGAGGCTACTGGCTTGCTTCGGTCGCCAACTTTTACTTCTTGAGACACGATCAGATGCCAATTGTCCTGTCCGATGAGTACAGTAGGACGAGCGTTTGGATATTTCAGTTGCTCTGCTATCTTTTCCAGATGTGGGCAGTCTTCCAGATCCTTATCGCTGACTTCTTGGGGGGACAAGTGCAAGGCCTTAACGGTGTATCCTGACATTTTCTCCATGCTGCGCTCGAATCTTCCTCTGATCTTGATATCGACCTTCTTTGACTTCTGGCTCATTCGATGACCTCCCACGCCCTCGATTCTTAATTCTTCTTCAGGGCCCTGGGCTCCGATCATGTTCACGATGTCTTCTTCTATCAGGGTCACTGTTGATCCTTCGTCCATGAGGGCGTAGACTTCGGCTTTGGCATCTGGTCCCCATAGTTCTACTGGCACGATTTTCAAGTAGGCTCTTGATATCGTCCGCGTTGCATTCACTGTCGATGCTACAGCTTGGGTATCTTGCGTGGCTGGCTTCGTCCTTTCTTCTGAATGTAACATCACATGGTGACTTCTCTTGCATTTTCCACACGGCTTTGCTTTGCAGCTGAATCTTCTATGTCGTCCCAATAGGCATTTGAAACATATGAAAGCTCGCTTGGCTTGTTCCCATCTTTCTTCTATGGAAGCGTTGACGAACTTATTGCATTTCAACAGTGCGTGTTCCCCAGCACATTCAGGACAGGCGATCTTTTCTGGTTTCTTGGTGTCGTCCTTGCATGAACAGACTGTCGCTGTTTGTGGTTCATCTTCTTCTTCTTCATCCGAATCTTCCTCGTTCGATGAATGTTCTTCTTCATTGTGCCGTGCGACTCGAGTGGCGTTCACGCCGCGGGAACCGGGAGGTCGCATGCGGTTTCTTAATCCTTCCTTCTTCACCTTGGTACCCATGAACTCGTGCATTTCGAACTGATCCACCATTTGGTTGAAGAAGTTCATAAGGCTGATGAGGATTGGTTCATCATCTTCTTCTTTGGATGCTCTGTAATCGTACCACCTGAATCGCACCAGGATGCACATCTTCTCAATTATACGATTCGCTATATCACTTGAGTGCAGATAACTTTGCTTCTTCATTTGTTTCACAACGCTGACTGTATTGGCCACTGCTCCAGCGTATCTCACCAACTCTCTTGCGTCTTCAGACATGGGGGTCAGCTTCTCTATGTTTTCTATCTCGCTTCTTATCAGATAAGTGGGTCTTCCGAATCGGCGTTCTAATGCAGTTATTACCTCTTCTGGATCCACTTGTGTATAGAGAAGGGACTTCACTGCTTCTTTGGCTTTCCCTTTTATTGCTCTTCTTAATCTTCCCATGTTCTCGATTCCACTGAAGAGAGCCTGCGAGTCCTTGTATGTTGCTTTAAAGGCCATCCAATCTCTTGCGTCGCCGTCAAATTGGTGTAGCTCGCTGACATACTTCGGCGCGCGTTGCATAACCGCTGTTGCCTTGCTGTCTGTTGCTGATTTGACTGCTTCCAATATTGCTTCGGCCAGCTGACTGGCAGGGGTCGTCGTGGGTGGCGTCGTTTCTGCTGTGTGCGGCGCTTCCTTTGCCTTTGACACCCATGCTTCAGTAGCCTTTTCAGCAGCGGCTTTGGTCGCGGTATCTTCTTCATTATCACTCAAGTCCGTATCGTCTTCGCAGACACGCGTTAATTCCAACTTGGTGTTCGCCAGCTTAGCTTTCATCTTGATTTCTTCCAATTGTAATTTCTCTAATTCTAATCTGGCTTCTATTTCTTTCTTCTTATTGCTTGCTTTGTTTGAAGTCGGCTTTGCCTTCTTTTTATTTTCTACCAAGGTAGCATCGGCTTCCTCGACCACGGTTGTGTCTTCGGTAAGCGCGCTGCCGTCTGTCACCTCTTCGGAGGTGGTAGCTGACGTTTCCGTAGTTTCTTCTTCCGTGGTCGAGCGCGTGCTATCTCCTTTACGGCTTCGCGTCATCATTATTTATTCACTTTCACAGCACTTATTGTCAATATTGTTCAGTAACTTACCGGTGTTTATATGTTAGTCCTTTAGCAGAGGACGCGTTGAAGCGAAGGCGTACACACACACTTCGACTTATACAGTACATACACACATTAACGCTTTAGTTCCGTGTCCTTTATGTACTCACTAAACACCGTTCACGTAATGCTTATGTACTCACTAAACACCGTTCACGTAACGCTTATGCACTCACTAAACACCGTTCACGTAATGCTTATGTACTCACTAAACACCGTTCACATAACACATATACTCATTACGCACGTTAACATAACACTTATGTACTCACTATGCACATTCACAAAACACTGTAACAAGCAGGGCTTCGAGTGACACTGGGCTTCGAGAGGGCGCGGCGTGGCTCGTAGTCGACCCTCCCAGCTATAATCTTCACTCGGCAGGTCGTGTGCCCGCCAACAGGTCTTCCGTGGAGGGCCTAGCTTCGAGAATAAGCGATCTTCCTAGTCGTTTATTCCCAGCAATAATCTTCGGCGGCACACGTAGGGCTTCGAGTGATACGGGGGCTTCGAGAGGGCGCGGCGTGGCTCGTAGTCGACCCTCCCAGCTATAATCTTCACTCAGCAGGTCGTGTGCCCGCCAACAGGTCTTCCGTGGAGGGCCTAGCTTCGAGAATAAGCGATCTTCGTAGTCGTTTATTCCCAGCAATAATCTTCGGCGGCACACGTAGGGCTTCGAGTGATACGGGGGCTTCGAGAGGGCGCGGCGTGGCTCGTAGTCGACCCTCCCAGCTATAATCTTCACTCAGCAGGTCGTGTGCCCGCCAACAGGTCTTCCGTGGAGGGCCTAGCTTCGAGAATAAGCGATCTTCCTAGTCGTTTATTCCCAGCAATAATCTTCGGCGGCACACGTAGGGCTTCGAGAGGGCGCGGCTCGTGGAACTAATCTTCACGTAACTTACCAAAATACGCAAGCTTCTTGTAAAACGCTGCTTATCTTCATACAGCGATATATCTTCAAGTAGCTTCTGTATTCTTCGTGTATCTTCAGGCTCAGGCTTCAGTTCTTCAATCCGGCTGCAGAAGGACCAATTCTTGTAGGGGATTCTTATTGAAACACCTTATTACATACACTTTTCATTTATTAAGCCGCGCACTTATGGAATACTAACTTGTTTTACATTTCAATTTTTCTTAAGTAGTTTTCTACTAGGGTACAAGTAGCGGGTAGGCCCACTGATAATTATTTATATTTATTGCTTCTAAACCAATCAACAATAAGAAAGGCCGGGATATTTTGGTCAAGCATGAGTCTAATTCTCGACAGGTTTAGACCTGTTCGGACAAGTTTTTGCTTGCTCGAGGGCGATACCATTTGTTGCGTATGTGTGTGTAGGTGCCTGTTAATGTTTTACCTGTGTGTTTTTGTCGAGTTAGAACCTGTTTTATGGGTGATACCATTAGTTTAGATATTTATTTACCTTTTGAGGATATGTGGGGTGCTAACTACGTTTCTTATTGATTGGTTTATAGCTACATTAGGTATTGATAAAACTTATTATTAACTATGGGAGATGAAAACTATCCCTATGCTTAAGAATGTAACAACGAATTACCTATCTATTTTACCTATAAGAAAATGGTTTTTATTGTTTAATCAAACTCTTAATTATTAATCAGTTCTTCTTGTAGTCGCCAACAGTTACAAACAAACATACAGGTGAAGCTAATAAAAAGCGTGTAAAATGTAAAAAACTTAACAACAAACTGTGTTTTAATTTACTCGTCCCATGTGCTATGAGGGTGAGCTTTGTTTAGTGGGAATAATTTCATCAATCCTGCTCTCAAAACCGTGAAAGAAAACGTCGTGAGGAAACCGGCCATTTCCAAGGACCAAAAAATCGAAGACATGTGACATCTACCAACCCTCACTGGGCATGCGTGGTGGATCACGGCCCACTCCCTCTCACAGAGAGGCCTGTGTCCCAGCAGTGGGAACAGGCAGATTAATGTAATATCTAGATCTGTTGGAATTGCCATATTATAGTCAGTAAGTGCTAAGGAAGTCGACGGAACAGCTATACGTATAGTTATGAATATCTTTGGACATCTTTAATTTGGTAATTTGATTGAGGATTTAGATACATAATTTAATCAGTTTCTCAAAAGGAAGTATCGAGGAAGGAAATACAAGTACCTACATAACAATTAATAAACAATTCGAGGCATGCAACTATCATCAAAAACAACCGGTTCCGGTCCTTGCCGGTAAAAGAAACACCGACGGTAGAGTATCGAATGCAATACGTTCATCACAATGACTCACGATAATCTTTTTTAAAGATCTTTAAGTCAATGAACTGTGGTTGATGTGTTTGATTGGGAGTATTTACTGCTGCTACTGTTAATCTGCATCATCCCGCAGCTGAGCAAAGGCCTTAACCATGACTTCTAACTCTTATAATCCAGGGTTGAAGTGGACCACTGGTCGCTTATTTTCTACAGGTTGCTCCGCCATCTTCCACGAGGTCTGCCATTTCAAATTTCTTGGTATATTTTTAATTAAAATTATAATTTTTATTGAAGGGATAAACTGCTTTTAAAGAGAATTAAGAGTTGACTTTGATGACTTTTCTGGTGCATTAAAATATGTTTAATTATGTTTTGAGTTCCATCACTGTATGCAAAAAAGACTTGAAAATATGATATTTTTCTTGCTTTCAAAATTATTATTATTTTTATTTTTATTAGGGTGGGAAATCATCAAATATCTTCTCCCGCCAGGCGGGGGGGGGGGGCAGGAGGGCGTGTCAGACTTTTACTGACTATAACCCACCCGTGTTCCCTCAGTTGCCTGTGTGCCAGGGGCCCCGCGGTATCTCTCTCGAAATTATTTACGGTTAAAGAGATACACTGCTTTAAAAAACCACCTTTTTGACCGTTTTCAAGAAATCTCCGCTAAAACGAATCGTTCGAACCATGTAGCTTTTATCACATGGCAACAAGCTCAGATTAGAAACAAAAGAAGATAGACCGTGCGGGACACCAAGAGTGAAGCCAAAAAACCAAATACTAAAGCGTTGCATTGTATGTAACATACAATGCAACGCTTTAGTATTTGTTTTTTGTTGGTTAAAACAAAGACAAATTGATAGACGGCGTGGAACACCAAGAGTGAAGCTGATCTACTAATCTGAGGCAACAAGCCAATTAATAATAAATATGTATAAATATTTCGCAGGCTGTATCGTATAAACAACAAGACAAGTAAACAATGTGTTAAACATAAGGATAATCAGCCTATAATATTCCCACTGCTGGGATACAGGCCTCCTTTGTGAAAGGGAATGGGCCATAATCCAACTACTGGGCCCAGACCGGGGTGGTACATAAAGAAACAAAGAAAGAGAAAATGTTTATTGTGCACAAACAAAACGCACATTACAAAAAATTAAAAGCCTCGTATTCAAGTCGAAAAAGTTACACAATATTGTCTATTGACTGCTAATGTCAGTCAAGGCTTGGGACCATAGACAATATAAATCACAACGACATCGAGGAAACTAACATCTATACACCGTAAGGACTATTAATGCTTGCATCGCTCAGCCGCTATAGTAACGCTTGCTAACAGATCTGGTCATTGTGTGCACGGGATTTTGTTTTCAAATTGGTCAGATGTACATTTCACATGTCTTCGAATTTTTGTTTCTAGGACATACTGGTTACCTCATGATTATTTCCTGCACCATTTTGAGAGTGTTAACTTTAAGATGTTAAGTCTTATAACTAAACTCTTTAAAGTTTTATAATGTGGCTGCGTCTTCGACCACCACACAATACACAGATGACTCAAGGGCCACTTGTAAGTCCATTGCTCTCTTCGTATACAAAAGACTTCGTTAAGTATTAAGTTACCTATTAATGAACGTTCAATGGGAGGAAGATCAATGCCCTTTATTGCCCATATCTGCTACTATGATCTGAAATTACCGTTAAGTCATGCCAGGCCGGTGTGGCTCAGTGGTAACGGCTGCGACTTGCGAGTTGTAGATCGTTGGTTCGAACCCAAACGGGCGGTTTTCTTTGGGTAAAATTATTTCATCATCGTGAAGATGACAAGATCGTGATCGTTTTTGTTTTAACGGTCAAATTTCATTTAAACTTTGTAGACTTATCGAGGACCAATGATAATTCAATTTAAAAAAAAACTGAAAAATCACGCTTTTGTAGTTAACAAAACTAAAAAATAGAAAATAAGTAATACACTCACCGGCACGGAAACTTGGCCACTCGTGATTTTGCTGATTATTTGCATAAAAAATTTGCATTTGCATTTATGACAATAAATTAAGGGTAAAGTGGCTTTAATACGTGTCTCTTATGCTTTAAGAACTTAGAAATTAAAAGATTACCTCACCAATAAATCAGTTTTTAAAATCACGCACTTTCACTGAAATTAGGAATTTTTCACTATAAATTTAAAAACACCACAAAAAAAAAATAAGGCCTTTTTCGTTATTGTCTATACGTTTTAATATCGGGTGTTTCCTCCTCTAGCCCTGATAACTGCCTGCATTCGATCTGGCATACTTTGGATGATGTTTCGGACATCAACTTGCAGTATACTGCGCCAAGCGGCCAGCGCTGCAGGTCGGAGCTGGTTTAGAGTTTCCGGCGGGTTGGAGCTGGACTTAATCTTTCTTTTGAGCATGTCCCAGATATGCTCAATTGGGTTTAAGTCTGGACTAGGAGCTGGCCATTGCAGTTTTTGTATGCCAACCTCTTCCAGATATTCTTCAACGCAATGTACAACGTGTGGGCGTGCATTATCGTGCATTAGGAGGAATTGGTCGTGTCCAATGAACCACGAATATGGCATTACGTGTTCCTGAAGAACTTCCTCGATGTATCGAACAGCTGTTAGCCGATTATCGACGATAACCAACTCTGTACGTGCGTCGGAACTTATACCTCCCCATACAATTATTGAGCCTCCATGGAAACTCACTGTTTGAGTGGTAGTAATGGGTAAAAACCGCTCTCCTCTTCTTCGCCACACTCGTTCTCGACCATCTGGTGAACGTAAAGCTATTCGACACTCGTCTGTGAACAGTACTCTAGCTCATTGCTCGTGGGTCCAGTTAACGTGTTCTCGTGCGAAGTGAAGTCGAGCTACTCGGTGCTGTCTGAGAAGTTCTGGACCTCGTGCTGGTCTACAAGCTTTTAAATTGACTTCCTCCATTCGTCTTCTCACCGTACGCTCACTAACATTAACGCCTCTCACAATTTGAAGCCGCTAGCGTATTTCAACAGCGGTCAGGTAGCGGTTTCTCAAAATCTCCAGGACAATAAAGCGGTCGTCTCGGGCCGATGTGCACCTTACGCCTCCACTGCCTGGCCTACGGGTGTACTGGCCTGTCTCCTGGTATCTTTTAAGGGCATACTGCATTGATGACCGTGGTACGTTAAGAGCAATAGCAACTTCACGCTGTGTCAGCCCTTGGTTAATTAACGCAATTGCTTGTGAAACCTGTGCTGGTGTTAGAGGCATTTTTATTGCTTTTAAAGCACCTTTACTTATTGAATTAAAAGCACAAAATCACAATAATTCGAAAACCGAACAGTAAACTTTTCACAACACACAAATTTAAAACGTGAACTTAGTCGCTCAAATGACCCGATTCAACTGTAAATTAAAAGTTTCGTCGTGGTGCACTTAAACATAATGGATTACCCTCTTGAACTAAAAGTAAACATTTTTTGACATACCTGCACAGCAAACATTCATCAGAAACACTTAAAACTTTTGCTATCGCGAGATAAGCGCTTGGCCAAGATTCCGTGCCGCTGAGTGTAGATAAAAAAAATCTAAAAAACACGCTTTAAAAACGCAACGAAAAAGCAGAAAAAAATCCAAAAAGGCTTGGGGTGCTTTTTGATGTATTTTTATAATCAACTAGCTTTTGCCAGGGGGTTCGCCCGCGTGGAGGTCGGTGTATTATACATATAAACCTTCATCTTGAATCACTCTATCTATTGAAAAAACCCGCATCAAAATCCGTTGCGAAGTTTTAAAGATTTAAGCATACATAGGGATATAGGGACAGAGAAAGCGACTTTATTTTATACTATGTAGTGATTAATGACAAGCACCCCACGCTTTTTAAAATTATTTTCTGCTTTTTTAGTTGCGTTTTTAAAGCGTGTTTTTTAAATCTTTTAATCTATTACTTATTTTAATTTTTTAGTTCTGCTAACTACAAAAGCGTGATTTTTCAGTGTTTTTTTTTAAATATTGAATTGTCATTGGTCCTCGATAAGTCTACAAAGTTTAAATGAAATCCGACCGTTGGAAGTGGGTCAAAATCAAGTCCAAAGGAGTCGTTTACAAACATGCTTACAAACAAACATACAGGTGAAGCTAATAAAAGCGTGTAAGAATTCAAAGACATGTGACATCTCCCAACCCGCACTGTGCCCGGTTGGTGGATTATGGGTTATTCCCACTCATAGAGGGAAGGCCTTACCTCTATGAGAGGGAATGAGCCCACCTTGGGAACATTATAGGTCGATTGATTGTGCTTATGCTATAGTCGCGGCTAATGCAGGGTTTAAGTCCTTTCAGTAAGAATCAAGCTCATCCCGCGATCATCACTTAAGGTGAATCTTGTCGACATTTTTTCTATTCAAATTGCGGGGGTGTATTATTCCAATGTTCGATTATGTTCATAAAAAATTAAACATGGTATGGTTTTGCCTCATTATTTATACTGTCTGTACGGAAACAGAATACTAAAATAAAAAGCCGTTAAAAAGTTATGAGCCAACAAAGATTCGTTTTTCTTGCTAATTTAACCTAACTTTGGGCATATTTAAGAAATAAAAGAAATGTAAAATCTCCAAAACCAAGTGGGTACCGACAAAGTTCAATTATCGAAAAGTTCAATATACTTTATTGGTCATTAATTTATGTAGTGGTTTTTTTCATAAAACCCGAAGGACTTTTCTTAATTCTTTACGCGCCTGATTTACTTTAAATGATCCTGCATCTCACTCAATAACGGTGTGCATTTAGACTCATCACTGATAATATCTCTGTCGGACACGAAGCCTGGTGAGACAGCGTGTTTTTTAGCCAGGTTCATTAGTGAGTTCGAGCCCGCGACTAGATTGCCCTTAGAACATATTTATAACAATACCATAATAATACAAAGCAATGGCCAATTATATCAGTTTAGCTCAGAACTGTGTACAAATGAGGACATCTCTAAGGCAATGTAGCTGGTTTTCTTTCATTGCGGCATTCATTTTCTAATACCGCGGGGAATCTGGTTGATAAATAATCTAACCGCGTCTGAGATAGCAGTCGCAATTAGGAAAAAAAGAGAGAAGTTCCACTCCAAACAATTCTCGAAAATTATTGGTTCTAATTCTCAGCGTAGTCATATCGTTCCTAGCGAAATGATTAATACTATGCATCTTTCACCCTTTTGGAAAATCTCGGAATCGCAGTTTACTTGGGAACAGAAAAAAAAGCGGTAGTATTGTGGCGGCATCTACAACGCCACAGGCGAACTACGCATCACAGTGACGTCAGTCAAAATCCTGCATCGCGCAAGCAGAGTTTACCGTGCAACCAGAATTAAACGTCCCAAAATCAAACGTCATCGAGTTGATGCACCCGACACAACACCAACCTGGCCGGAGGATCCTGCCTTTCTTCTATAGAGGTTGAATGAACTTAACACTGTGTTTCTCATACCTCTATCATATTTAGCCTTTCGCTTTAACTAACACGATAATAAACAACTTCGGGGAAAAAGGGCATGTCGTCGTGTTATGTTTTGAAAATTCAAATAAATATGTTTTTTTTTCTGCTATGCATTCAGCTTGATCCCATTTATGTGCAATACAATACTTTCGAGTGCTTTTAATTGAAAGATTGCAGCAGTGGACTGCGTTAGTCTGAGTTATATGACTGATAAGACTGTCGTCTTACGTCACATTAACCTCTCTCCTAGAAAATTGTTTAGAATGTAACTTCTCCATATCCCTGCCACATGACGATAACATCTTAATGGGTTCCCAGGAGTGGCTGTCAACTCCTGGACTCCAGCCAAACTGTCCAGATCACAATTATAGGTATTGTGAACAGATTCCATTGTTCCACCTAGATAGTCTCTGATACGATGTGTCTTTGTTTTGGTCCTCCGAGTGTTACCGGTAATCACTTGAGATTGAAGTTTGATTAGGAAGAGGTAGGACAGTTAGTGTTGATTCAGGTAACTAGATGTAATTATGGAAGGTATGACAACTGGTTTGGAGTTAAGGTATGCGTATATTTTTATTTTAATAGAACACGCATACATCTTTGAAGGTATAGTATGTTTGTTGTGATGCTAAATATCGTGAATAAATCGGCATGTCCTAAAACCAGAAATTCGAAGACATGTAGTCACACACCAGGGTCGTCGGATACAGTTGAAGTTATGTAAGAAAAAGATGGACGTTTTGGAATAAAATTTCATTTAATTAGTGGCAAACAAACAGTTAATTTAACAAATTAAATTTCATTCGAAAATATCCATCAGTACCTAGCCATGTTCAAGCAAATTATTGTTTGATTCGTTAGAATAAGTGTAAGGACTTAAACATTAGGTACATCGCTGCCTAACCTTTCGGAGAAATAAGGCGTGATGTTATGTAAGAATAAGTAAGTACAACTAGTTTTTAACGCGGCCAACCACGCACGAGTTACTTTTTGAGGGAAGAACAGTAGACAATGATCGTCTTTAAAATTCATTCAAGACTCAAGATCATCAACATCTCAACAATAACATTTATTTTATTGATCAAATCAAATCAAATCAAATCAAATCATTTATTTGCATAGAATGTAGGTATTGTACAATAAAGTTGTTATAAAAAATGTAGTGAGCCGGGTACATTCTGCCTGAGTTTTGGCATGCAAAATTTAACAAATAGATAAAGTCACATATTATGTTACTATTATTATAAGGTCATGAGCAAAAAAATAAAATAGTTATGAAGTAAATTAATAAATCATTTTAACTAGTTCAAATAGTGTGCAAGTGTTTCAAATTTAGTCAATAATATTAAACTGTTGAGATGTCACACATAGGGTCATTCAAAAAATCAGATAATGAATAATAACATTTCTGTATCAAAAAAGTCTTGAGTTTATTTTTAATAAATAAACTCAAGACTTTAAAACCCTTCAACAATTTTAAAAATAAATTGTTGAAGGGTTTCACTTTTGATGCTGTCGGGTAGTTTATTAAATATTATTGGACCCATGCAGAAAACACTTTTCCTAAGTAGTGCTGTTTTGTAGCCACCGATAATTAAGAGGTTTTTATATTGACTTCTAATGGGACCCTTCTTGGTGTCTGAGACCTTAGCTTTGATTATTAGTTTATTTCTGAAACGGCCCGAGACATCGGTGATGAAATAATTTACACATGGTAAAGCGCCTGTTGGGTTCGAACTAAGAAAGAAAGAAAGAAAATACATTAATATAGCACAAACTTTAAAGCACACTATATACATTACACAGCAGGGAAGAGTAAAATTAAATAAAAATTAAAAGTGTAAGGCTCGCGGCTGCACTAAAAATAGCTGCGACTTCTTCGACGTCCATATTGGAAATGAGCCGATCCAACCGTAAACCACGACGGTTTCGTTCCGGTTGCGGTTGCGGCTACCCGCCATCCGGATAACCGCACAGTGCGTTAGTACCCTTACAAGAAATCCCAGGCAACTCATACCAAAGCAACTCCGGCTAATTAAAAGATAGATCACTAAAACAGCTGTTAAACCAAATCTGGTGCCAGTGAGGTCACATTATATAGCTGCCGATCCAATTTAAGGCGACCTTTGAATATGAGTTTGCTCCGCATAGTCTGGTGTCGTATTACATTAGACAGGGAATGGAAGCTATGGTGATTGATTATACCGGAGTATAGGTGGGAGTTAGGTTTCACGGGTTGGCCTCATTAGGGTTGGTTTTCATTGTGAGGTTTGACTTGACACTAATATTATTAAGGCTAATGTAAGTCGTTGACTGTTTAATCAGTTTTATAGGTAACTAGCTTTTGCCAGCGGCTTCGACTGCGTTTTTATACAGCTAAACCTTCCTCTTGAAGACTCTATCTATTGGTGAAAACCGCATGAAAAGTTCCGTTCAGTAGTTTTTAAGTTTATCGCGGACAGACGGACAGACAGCCAGACGCGGCGGGGGACTTTGTTTTATAATATGTAGTGATACCAGCGGCTTCGCCCGCGTTGAGGTCGGAAATACTCCAACGGGAAGACATTACCGTGATAAAAGGTATCCTTGTGTTAATTCAGGTTTTAAACTATCTGTGTACCAAGTTCCATCCAAATCCGCTCGGCCGTTTTTTCGTGATCGAGTAACAAACATTCAAACATACAAAATCTAACATTTTGCATATTAGTGGCACAGCAAGTAGGATGAATTTCTTAATGTTAGTAGTATGTATCAATGTTGTATTTATTTTAAAATTCTTATCAAAATACTGCAGCAACATTACCAAACTGACGAAAACATACCTTTTAAACCAGATCGGTTTAATTCCATCCATATGACGATAAAATCTAAATAGGTCGTACGGCTGCCCCTCTGGCTGGATGGGCGCCAAATGGAAGGCTCCTAATGTAACGGGTACAAGGAAGTCTGCGGCTGATACATGGATGGGAGTTTGATGGGAATTTATATTTGTAAGGCAAGAAGGAGGAAAAGATGGAAGCAATTCTTCGGATCTAAGGATTTTTACGTTTTATTGGAGGTTATTGTTTACCTTCAGGTAAATCTAGTCGACATTTGTTTCCATACAAACTTCGGGAGTGTATTACTCCACAGTTCGACAATGTACATCAAACATTAAACATGGTATGGTTTTGTCTCATTATTAGTATTGTCTGTACGGAAGCAGAATAGTAAAATAAAAACCAATTAAAAAGTTAGGAGCCAACAAAGATTAGTTTTTCTTGCTAATTTAACCTAACTTTGGGCGTGTTTAAGTAATAAAAGAAGCGTAAAATCTCCGAGACCAAATCAGTACCAACAAAGCACAAATATCGAAAAGTTCAATAAACTTTATTGGTCATTGATTTATACAGTGGTATTTTCATTAAACTTGATCTTCCGAAGGACTTTTCTTGAATTTTTACGCGCCGTTTTTACTATAAATGATCCTACATCTCACTCAATAACGTTGTGCGTGTAGACTAGCGTCTAACTGCTCATCACTGATACTACCACTGTCGGACACGATGCCTGGTGAGACAGCGTGCTTATTAGCCAGGCCCACCAGTGAGTTCTAGCCCAAGACTAAATTCCCCTTAAAGTCCCACTTTTCTAATACTTAGTGTAAATAATAAATGATTTTATTCCTGTTGTACAGACCAATCATATTTTTAAAACTAGACGAGGTCGGCGTTACCTATCTGACTACTCTGAGACGAAGGGCCGAAACAAACTCAGAGGTCAAACTCTTAAAATCCAGACATAATCTTGGTCAGATCATAGTGTTCATAGTTATGATAACAATTTTTTTTAAATGTTTACTTATAATGACGTTTTCATACATTTTCCATTCTTTTTAAACGACTTCAAAAAGGAAGAGGTTCTCATTGCGTCTGTATTCCTTTTTTTTGTACGTCTCCAACTCAAATTCAAACTCAAACTCAAACTCAAAGCATTTAATTCAATTAAACCATTTACAGGCACGTTTGAATTGTCAAAAAGTCGATCAGTTGGAAAGTTGAAGCTAGTCGTTCTGGGGCACAACAGTAGCTCGATTTCAATTGATGTGAGGGTAAGTACCATGAGTAAAAAGTGGAAAAAAACCAACCGACTTCCAAAAAAAACACTACACTGTGAGAGAAAAAACTTTAACACTGGAAGTCAGTGTAAAAACCCTTTTTCTATTCTTTTTCGTTGAAACTACGAGAGCAACTTTTGAATTGACATTGGTTCTTCATTAAATAACCTACGTACTTCATGACACCACACAAAAACAATTGTTTTTTATTTGCGATAATTATCCGTGTGCAGATACAAGCTAAAACAAACAGCTACATTAAATAAAATAATATGGAAATCAGCAACCAAACATGCATAACAGTAACATGAAAACCAACACCATAAATCAAAACTTCAGGTAATATTCATACAAATATTTTTACACATAAAAAATCACCGTTTAAACATGATATATACGGTATTCGCTCACGAATTTGTGTAAAACAAACAGACATACAGACAATTTTTCATTAACCACACGACGCGGGTTTCAAGCGAGAGAATTTATAAAGGTGAGGGCACATTGGTGCATTTGCTTGTAACAAAACATTGAGCCGAACAAACGTGTGACGATGTGAACGCAGAGCATTCACGATGCTGGTTGTTGTTACAACTTCATTTTAAAATAATCTCTCTTCAGGGTAGTGGGCATTGGTATAAAAAAAACCAAGATACACAACCAACGTCCCAAAAACGTGCGCATAAATATAGCGCAATGTATATGGTGTCAGTCATCTATCAGTCAGTCAGTCAGTCAGTCTCTTTGGACATTGCTTTGTAAAAACCACTTTAAGTCATGCGCGTAAGGTTAAATTTGCAAAAAAAAATGTTTTATCATAAACAATAACCACTCACTTATAATTGTGGACAGTTTTGAGTGTTACTTGTTACTGTTTTTGAGTGTTACTGTGCTTCTTGTTTTTGTTTTGTATATCAATAGTAGTGGCTTAAAACTAAAAGTAAAATTGTATAACATTTCATCAAGAAAGGAGACGAGCGCGGGCAAAATTTATCTAGGACATGCAATGGATTGCCAAACAAAAACATATGTCATAACATAACGACTTCTTTCCCCGAAGGATAGGACAGAGGCGTACCTATAGCACATCCACATTTCGCCTGCTACTGACAAACTCCAGAAATAAAAACCAAAAACACATTCCCGACCTGGGACTTGAACCCAGGACCTCATGTTCCGCAGTGGCACTTAGACCATTAGACCAACGAAGCAGTATTTTACATGAAGCGACTGCCTATCTGACCTGCAAACCCCAGTTGTTAGGTATCACGATACCGAACATTCATTACACAGAAACACTCCTCAGAATATTCGATATATTCGCACGAACGTTACATCCATTGCTCAAATGCTCGAGTGTAAATCTACCTTTATAAACAAGAGAATTTATAAGGCAAACGGTTAACTTCTTATTTCCGTAATTTGTTTATAAACGAGAGAGATACGTTATTGTTTTACCTTTTAAATTGAGTGGGGTTTTAAATTATGCTGTGTTTCGTAAATTATCTTAAATGATAAATGATTTTATTTCTGTAAGTAGGTTTTACCAACACTTTTACACGTTAATCATATTTTTTAAACTAGATGAGGTCGGCGTTTTCTATCTGACTACTCTGAGAAGGAAGGCCGAAACAAACTCAGAGGTCACAGTCTCTTTTAAAGTCCAGACATAATCTTGGTCAGATCCTGTGAACACCGAAAATCTGAAATGGTCTTTTGAGGCAAGAACCACACAGATTGAGTGGACCTGTCCAATCAGTGCACGCATTTATCAGTAATCGTGCAGCTCAACTCAGAACTTGATGAGCTCATTAATTTGATAAACGGGGAATGTTATCGCTGCGAGCGTTTTAGTTGCAATATTACGAATATTTTATGCAGCGGTGGTGGCTCAGTAGTAACGGCCTCGACTTACGAGTTGTAAGGTCGTAGGTTCCCAGACGTGCGTTTTACTTTGTGTAAATTATTTCATTACCCACTGCCCTCAAAACTGTGAAGGAAAACATCGTGACGAAACATGTGACATCTACTAACCCGCACTGGGCCCGCGTTGTGGATTGCGGCCCACTCCCTTTTAGAGAGGAGGTCTAAATCCCAGCCGTGGGATCATTATAGGCTGCTTATGTGTATATTTTGCTGAATCTACGACGATAACTTTGTTCTTACAAGTTAATTTATAGTGAGAGGCTAAGCGATTAGCTTCTGCGTTACGTGTCGCAGCTAATAAATATATGTACGTGTGTACCCTGTAGGACTTATGCGCAAAAGTGTTTTTCGTATGGCTCCAACTGTCTACAATAAGTTGCCTAAAAGTTGGAAGGAGCTTAATAATGTACACTTGAAAAGAAAACTTAAGACATATTTAGTAAATAAGACATACTATAACATTAACGAGTTCCTAGAGGAAAGATTTGTATTTTGATTAGGTAGTCTTAATAATTTATTTTTCTTTTGATGTTCTGTTTGACTTTTTTGTTATTTTAATTTATTGTTATTTTAAGAGAATGTTTTAATTAAAAGTATTTGTTGACATTTGCACGTCACATCATGTGGCAAACATGTCTGTATTTGTTATTGTTGTTGTTACCATCTTGCATGCAAGTCTTTAATTTTATGTATGACACATGTTTAAGCAAATAAATATTATCTTATCTTATCTTATTATCTTATCTTATCACGCTCCGGGGTGCGTGGCTAAACGAGCCAAATTCTCAGTGCTTTTCCAGCGTTTTTATTAAATTTGTATGAAAATAATCACGCGCGGGGAGCGCGTTATCTGCGGCCCGTCGCGTGATGCGTCTGTGTGTGAATCGCCTAAGTGTTTGGGCATGTATTTTTTGTGTTACGCACGCACTAGATTGTTTTTTGTTTCGTTTACATTCAGATTTAACCATATCACATCTACGTCGAGTTCTAGACGTTCAAAAAGATTTACATCTGAGTTCCAAGATGCAAATGAAACCCAAGCAAAAACAACTAAATAACAAGAATAAATTATTATTGCAACTTTTAACCTTGATTCCTTGCAGCCGCCGACAAAACTTAGTATCCACTTCATTCCATTACAATGTACCCGTACATAAGGCTGGCTGCACGTCAACAGCTTGTCAGGACGCGCGGACTGACATCAGGCTTGTCAATTAAACTGACAGCAGACTTATTATTTCAATGCACGCGAGGGGATTCAATGCCCGGCCAAGGTAATATGTAAATGTATTCTTTTTAATTGTAAACGTATTGAAATTAGGCTCTTGTTTCTTTTTAAAGATTTCTTTTTGTGTGTGGTTTGGTTTTGCTTTCGGAACTTTTCGATTGGTGGGAATTAATGCTTTGAATTTGAAATGGAACAGGAATATTGACGACAACTTCGATTTACAATAGCTTTAGATTAAGGATTAGCAATAAAGTGGCCGCGATTACATATAGGTAACTTGATTTTAAACATAACATAGACCTTCAAGTGTCAAGTAATTAACACAATTACTTTTCTGTAGCGATTGGTCGTTGACGGTTTTCCGTTAACGTAACGTCAACATTAATTTACGTTCTTCAACTAGTTGATCAACTAGTAAAATTCGTCAACGATTTAACGTGCAACTAATGTCGACTTACAACGTAAACCATTCATTCATTGAACGGTTTTTATTCAATGTTGCGACGTTCAACGATTCTTATATTGGTATACTTTTCTTAAAATAAATATTTAAAAATCAACGCTTGTGTACATTACTTAGAGTTCAAATTCTACGACATGATCGTCGCTCGAAATCTATGATGGTATTTTCAACGTAAGTTTTTTACTCAGTTCGTTAGGTAACGTTTGCAAATTAAGTTTAGTTGATTATTAAACGAGTTACATTCATAAACGTCGTTGACAAATTCAACTAGTTGATTCATAAACAGTTAACGTTAATACGTTGACAGGAGATCAACGGTTAATTCAACTAGTTCGTTGATTCAACGCCCATCGCTACTTTTACTTTGCTATCAGACTTAATGGAGGCTGCCTAACAGCCGAGGGGCATAACATCACGCCTAGTTTCTCCGAAGTGTCGGGCAGAGGTATACCTGTAGTACACCCGCATTTCGCCCTTTTCCCATCAACTAGACACAAATCCAGACTCCAGGCTGTTGCTGAGAAAATCTAGATAGAAAAACCCAACTACTTTTAGATCGACCTGGGAATCGAACCGAGCACCATACGCTCAGCAGTAGCGCCTGCGACCACTAGACCAACAAGGCAGTCTTATCTATCGACGTGTCGTCGAAATGATTAAATAACGCCAATCACAGACTGTCCATAAACAAAAGTCCTTACACCTGTACCTATTAGTATTCTGCCGTCCTTTAACTAGAAAGCCCTTTGACTAGAAATGCCCTTTTCCGAGAAAATGGCTAAAAACGCGAGAATCGTTATTTCTTAATAACTGTGATACTTACGTTACCGATTGTAGGACACATCAATTGATATTTCTTCCTGTTCATCCTAAAGAATCCTTTCCAGTTAACGGCCTACAATTTTTTCATAATCTTGGGAACTATTTGTATTGTAAAAATGTTTGTCAGACAAAAAGATAGAGAATTTTGAACTCCCTTAGATTCTATTGAAAAGTAAAAATTTACGAAGTGTGGGTTAACGTCTTTCTAGTTAAAGGACGGCAGTATTTGAAATTGATATTCACACGTACGTAAAATAGTAACGCAGCGGGGTTTTTTTGCGCGCTCGATTTTCAATCGCATTGCTTAACGCCGAGAGATGAAAATCGAATACTGTGTACTTTCGACGCGCTGAGGCTCACTCGCGCTGGACTCTGTGGGATTCCCAATGCTCCGTTCAATACAGTTGAAAATCTAGTTCGCGTGAATGTCGACTCTAAATATGAATCCGTAAGTTTTCACTAAAAATAAGTTTAAAAATCTCGTATCGCCAATGAAACCTGCCAAAACTTTTATCTACTTCATCAAAATTAAAAATCAAAATCAAAATATTTTATTTCACATAAACCTGCAAGGGCACTTATGAAACGTCAGAAGCTAGGTGCACGGTTCCAATTTGTCGCTTCCTATGGAGAAGAGCCGGCAAGAAACTCCACGGTTACTCTTTTAAAAATAATTGGGTTTTACAATGTTTTCAAATTACAGTGATATTAGGTATGCGAGGACAGTGCAGGCCTGTCAATAAGTACCAGGTACTTAGAGGAATGTAAATAAAGAATAGAAACTGTAGGTCTACAACGTTCTCTCATTCACAATATGTAAAAGAATCTACCTATGTAAAATCAATCATCAACAACATTATCTGCCTAGCCTTTTCCCAGCTATGCTGGGATCAGCTTCCAGTCTAACCGAATGCAGCTGAATACCAGTATTTTACATGGAGCGACTGCCTATCTGACCTCCACAACCCAGTTACTGGGTAATACGATACCCCTTGATAAGACTGGCTGTCAGACTTTCGGGTTCTGACGACCCGTAACACAATCAAAAATCCACAAATGACATCCGGGACCAACGGCTTAACGTGTTTACCGCGGCACGGAGGGGTGTCTTGGTAACGTGCTTACCGCGGCAAGAGTAGCTTAACCTTATCGATCGACCCGTGCGGCTGTTATTACTTAGCCACAAGCCTGCCTCAACTTTTATCTACTTATCACCCACTTTTTGTCGACTGCACACACATTTGCTTATAATTATAAGCAAATACAAAATACCACTCTTAAATTACAAAGGGGCGTTTCCATGAATATCAAGACCCCAGCAACTCGAGACGATACCTTAACGACGAGCGAAATTGCGTTCCTGAACAAATTAATGATGACGCATCACAACAGGTGCGGCGAACACAAACACAACCAAAAATAAACTTTATAATCTTTGCGTTATGTCTTTATTTGATTGGTGAAAACTGGCGAAATAGCGGACGGAATTCGGTCAGCCCAAATTGACAGTATTTCGTTTCGATGTCTGTTTCTTTTGGGTGCGTTTTAATTTACATTATTAAAACTACTGTGTGTTCATTTATTGAAAGAAGCGAGATTGGGACTGTGAACGATTTTACATTACAGATTTAACTTGAAAAAGATAAATCTCGATGAACAGCTTATTTCCTTATAATACAGGATAAGTTTTTATCCAGTGCGCAAACTGTAACCATGAATTCAGCATATCATTCTAGACCACAGCGCAGAAACTTTTCGTCGATAATACAAAAAAAACTTTGCTGTTCCAAACATTTTGACCGCGTAGATATTGCACTTTTCTAGAATGATATGCTGAATTCATGGTTACAGTTTGAGATGGATAAAAACTTACTCTTGGATTGGATTTTTATTTAAAAATTCACTTTTGCCTTGATCACAATCTGAATCCTTTTGAAAGATATTGCCAATCCACTGCTTCGTAAGATGTCCGGAAAAAAAAATCTGCCCAACAATGTATAACTGTGTATTAACAATGTATGTGTATTAACTCTGAAAGGGATCCTTGTAACATTGCTAATATATTTAAATCTAATTTTAAGGTAAGTCCACTTGTGTCTTCAGTAGCGTCGCGATGCAGTCTCCAGCCAGATACTTCTTCTAGTATACAAATAAGACCTAAAGATGTTAAGAGTGTTATTGACAATATGACTCGGGGTAGATCGCCTGGACATGACAGCTTCAGCGTTGAACACTTACAGCATGCGGGCTGTCATATGCCCAGAGTGTTGGCCATGCTTTTTTCCCTGTGCATGAGTCATAGGTATCTCCCTCAGGATCTCATGAGAACAATAGTCATACCAATCGTGAAATGTAAAACAGCGGATATTTGTGATAAAAGTAACTATCGTCCGATCTCCCTGGCAACAATTCTGGCTAAAGTGTTGGATAGTCTGCTTAACAGGCATTTAAGAAAGAACCTGAACCTGCATCACGCTCAATTTGGCTTCCAACCTGGCCTTTCAACTGAGAGTGCTATTCTCTGTATGAAGCACACGGTTAGGTATTATTTGGATCGTAAGAGACCTGTTTATGCCTGTTATTTGGATTTATCCAGAGCCTTTGATCTAGTTTGTTATGAGATCCTGTGGGATAAACAGCGTAAACAAAATGTATCCCCGGAAGTAGTGGAAATCCTGAAATTTTGGTATGACAATCAATTAAATGTCGTTAAGTGGGCAGATTGTTTGTCTGAGGAGTACAAGCTAGAGTGTGGCGTGAGGCAGGGTGGAATTTCCTCGCCTACTCTTTTTAATGTGTATATGGATGGCCTGATTGGCGAGCTCAGTAGCATGCATGTAGGTTGTCATATTGATGGAGTCGCTGTCAATAATATAAGTTATGCTGATGACATGGTGCTGCTGTGCCCGTCAATTAGGGCCCTTCGTCATCTAATTAGAGCTTGTGAGCGGTATGCCGAGAGTCATGGTCTCAAGTATAATGTTGCCAAGAGAGAGTGTATGTTTTTTGATTTTGGTGACGAAACCCTTCATGAACCTCCTCCTATTTTTGTGAATGGTTCTCGTCTCAGTAGAGTAAAAAAGTTTAAGTATCTTGGCCACATTATCACGGATGATCTAAGGGACAACGAGGACATTGAACGTGAACGCAGAGTGCTGGCGGTCCGGGGTAATATGTTGGCTCGCAGGTTTGCTCCTTGCTCACCTCAAGTCAAGTTAGTGCTATTCAAAGCATATTGCCAATCCTTCTACACGAGCAGCCTGTGGGTTAATTATACTCAAAAGGCTTACAGCGCTCTGCGGGTACAATACAATAACGTCTTCAGAATGTTGTTGCGGTTGCCGCGGTTCTGCAGTGCGTCCGCTATGTTTGCCGAAGCGCGTACGGATGACTTTTATGCAATAAGACGTAAGCATGTGTCGTCACTGTTGGGCAGGGTACGTGGCAGCAGCAACAAGATTCTGAAGATAGTTTCCACTAAATATCAGTGTCCGATACACTCGCTCTGGGTAAGCATCGTGGTTGCGACGGTAAAATGAAATGTTTAGATTATTATTTTGATTACTGTTAAATATTTTGATTATTACGTATAAATATTGATATTCGTTGCTTACTAACATAGTTTATAAGCTCCTATTGTTACTAACATTTTGGATCATGTTATCTGACAAATAAATAAATAATAATAATAAAAATGTAAATAAAGCAATGAAAATTGTTGAACTGTCCAAACGTATGCCTGTGTGTAGTTCCATGTAGGTATGTTGTTTTTAATCGACTTCAAAAAGGAGGTTATCAATTCGGCAATTTATATTTTATTTTTATTTTTAACTGACTTCAAAAAAAGAATTCGACATGCTTTTTTTTTAATGTATTTTTGGGCATAACTCCGTCATATTTATATAGACGGATTTGCTAAATTCTTCGAAAGGGGATTATTCCGAAATGGTCCCATTAAATCTCATATAGATCTGATGATGAGCTTCGGAGACAGACAACGGAACTCTTCAAAAAATTGCAGCAAATCAACCGCGATTACTGCTATCGCTTAAATATGCATTGTTTTGACCACAAGGATGATGAAATTTCGAATTGGTGTGGGGTAGGTACTATAACTAAAAAGTGAAAAATAAAAACTTTTTCCAAAACAAAAACAACTGACTTCGGGAAAAACACTACAATTTTTTGTCACCGCCTTCCGTCGCGGTCGCAAAAAATTAAAATAAATATCCAAAGTCACCGACTTGCGCAAATAAAGTAATTTACCAGTTTTTTTTTTTTTTTTTGGAAAATTTAGTCTTTATCCAACTTTATTTTTTATTTTTTTCTGGATCAAACTTTATTTTTTAATCAATTCGAACTTTACTGAACTCTACAAACAAACGAAATTAGAAGTTGACCCAATTAAAACTCATAATTATTTGTAGATCCTTCCTCTATATTACAAATGTGAATGTTTGTGAGGATGGATGGATAGATGTTTGTTACTCTTTCACACAAAAACTACTGAACGGATTTGGATGAAATTTGGCACATAGATAGTTTAAAACCTGAATTAACACATAGGACCCTCTTTATGAGTGATGTACCGACTAGTCCGGAAGGCCGACTAGTTGGCCATATTTGTAGTCGGCGATTAGTCGGCGACTACTCGACAAAACCCTAGGCTATCGACCCATTTTTTACTCGTATTATTATGCTTAAATAAAATTGAAATCTTTACAACAGTAAAGATTTCAATTTCATTTCAGTCACCGTCTTCAAAATCAAAATAACAATTTAAATTTTATTATAGAATCAGTTTCAGTGCAATGTAGATTAGGATAGGAAGAAACGCCGGCTCGCACGTAAACAATAACAGAATAAATGCAAAATAAACAAAAACATATCCTAACAATTCCGCCTGGTCGCCGGGCGCCGCACACGCACCTACGAGCTGAAAGCGTAGTCACGAACATTACCGATGTTACCCGAACTCAATCGAAAGCAATAATCGGCTTGGCCGACTAGTTGGCCATTTTGCAGCCGAGTAGTCGGCTAGTCGGCCAAAGTCATAGTCGCCTTATCTCAACTTTTTATTCGACTAGTACGATCCCGTGGGATAATTTGCGACCTCCACGCGGGTAAAAGCTAGTTCGTTTATAATTCCGTGGTTTTATTTGCATGTCTTTAACATAGTAAATTTTACGTAAGAAATTGCCTATACGGTCGCTTTTATTTTAAAATCGAAGCCCTTTTTAGAGATAGAATGTTTTTCGCAGTATCTGCTCCTTTGGGATAGGCTGTAAGACTGGTAACCCAGACGGACTTTTTTAAAGTTCATGAATAAAACATACATAAGCATAAAAACACGCCTTTTCCCCATGGGGGTAAGCAGAATCTACAGAACGCTACATGTTGTTATTCTTACATAAGTAGTCTTTTCGCTTCGTCCGACCTTCGAAGGTCTTGCTTCTTTAAACAGACTTCATTGCCAGCTTTTATGAAGTCGGTTTAAAATGCAAACCGAGGGGCTTGTGGCTAAGAAATAATAGCCATTCGGGTGGATCGATCAGGTCAAGATACTCTTGTCGCCCATGTTTAAATAACAAGAACACTCCGAGTCTCGGAAAGCACGTTAAGCTATTGGTCCAGGCTGTCATTCGTGGATCTTTGACCGTCGATACGGGTCGTCAGAAGCCAAAATGTCTGGAAAACAGTCTTATCAATGAGTATCGTATTACCCACAGAGGCGTAACGAGGGTGGGGTAGGCAGGGCACGAGCCCTGGGCGCCTATTCGAAGGGGGGCGCGAAAAGTCGCAAATTATTAAACTCTTCAATAAACCGTTTCTGCCAACTGCCAAAAAATCAAAGGAGCTACTTGAATTTGTTGTGGAGTATGGGGATAAAAATGCCGTGTGGTGCCGGACGTAAATAATAGCACCATCCCGTTTCTTCCCGTGGGTGTCGTAGAATGCGACTAAGGAACTCACTAGAGAATGGCCAGCAGCGTTCTCTATGCATTTTACCATCATATTGCGATCGCCAACCCGCCTGCCAAGCGCGGCGATTATGGCAAACCTCCCCATTTTTTTTATGGAGGAGGCATATGTCCAGCAGTGGACATCTATAGGCTGAAATGATGATGGGGATAAAAATGTATTTCGAAATCTGCCGATTTCTATTCATAAATAAATAATGCTTTTAATTGCAGCATTGCAAGTTGTGAGCGATTTTACAATTAATACCTTCGTTATTGAAGGCTATGTTATGCGACCTAGCTTTACTCAGTGTAGACTGAGAAGATAATTTACAAAGGGGCGCAAATGTGATGCGTGCCCTAGGCGCCTTTTTCTATCGGTACGCCCCTGATTACCCAGTAACTGGGTTTTGCAGATAAGAAAAGCGGTCGCTCCATGTAAAATACTGGTATTCAGCTGCATCCGGTTAGACTGGAAGCCGACCCCAACATAGTTGGGAAAGGGCCAGAAGCCCTTAGCTACTTAGGGCTGGTTTTTTGATGCGTAGTTATTAACTCTACCAATGGTTAAAATAGTAACTAAAACAAGAAAGTCGTTGTACCCGATTGCACTTAACTTAAGAATCGCCAGTTGCTAAGGCGATGCTTATAAGCAGATAAATTGTAGCAGTCGGGACCCATTCTAGAAATGGAGGCTTAATGAATTGAGAGCACATATCTATATTACATTGCAGATTACTCCAATCTACGGACTAGACGACTGACTTTCTGCTAAGCACTGCTGGACATAAGCCTCAAGGGGGGATTTGCCATAATCGCCACGCTTGGCAGGCGGGTTGGCGATCGCAGTATGGTGGTCAAATGCATAAAGAACACTGCTGCCAATTCTCTAGTAAGTCCCTTAGTCGCCTTCTACGACACCCATGGGAAGAAATGGGATGGTGCTATTCTTTTACGTCCGCACCACACGGAATAATATAATATGAAGTCCTTACAATTAAATACTGGTCATCGATAACTCAATAACCAGAAGGAACAAAGTGGACGCGTGGCGCCCTCAGGCGATGAACCGGCGCGGTCTGTCATTATCTGGCAAATTGTAAGCTTACACGTGTTGCTACTGTACTTAGTTTATTTTGAGTAATGATTGGCATTACATATAATATAGGAAATGAAAGGACGCCATATTGAATTCAAAGAGACGTCACTTAGCTTATATAAGCGGACGATCAATACGCTTGCAACGCTGTCTCATTTGTCAAAATAGAATAAGCAGTTTGTAAGTTACTAGCTTTTGCCAGCGACTTCACCCGAGTGTAGATCGATGCATTATACACATAAACCTTCCTCTTGAATCCCTCTGTCTTTTGATAAAAACCCCATTAAAATCTGTTGCGGAGTTTAAAAGATCTAAGCGTACAGAGAAGAAAAGCGACTTTGTTTTATACTGTGTAGAGATGAGGGAACAGATGCACATACATACATCGCTCAAAATCCTCCTTTTTATGTATGTTCCCCGATTACTCGAAGATGGCTGGACCGATTTGGATTTTTTTTTTGGTTGAAAGGGTATACTTTCCAGGTGGTCCCATGATCATCAAATCAGGATCTGATGATGGGATCCTGGAGAAAAAGAGAGAACTCTTCAAATTTTATAGGCACACTTGAAGCGATTTGGGTAGTTTTTGGAAGAGTACTTTCTCGGAGTGGTCCCATTTCAATTTGGTGAAGATCTGATGAAGAACTTTAGAGATAGGCAACGGAACTCCTCAATAAATGATAGCGAATGGACTGTAATTGCAGAAATCTCATTTCTGTCTATTGTTTACACCAGTTCATAACATAACATGACGCCGGGACGCTGTGAAGGGGTAAGCATATGTGAACCACTAAAAAGTGAAAAATAAAAAACTAAAAAAAACACACTAAAATGTGAAAAATAACTTTAATTTCGGAAGGCAGTGACTTTGGATGTGTATTTAATTTTTTGTCACCGCCTTCCGAAATTAAAGTTATTTTTCACATTTTAGTGTTTTTTTTTTTTTGGAAGTCGGTTGTTTTCGCTAATTCCTTCATTTGCACACTTTAATGGCTCCTAAAACAAACCTTTGATACTTACAATAATCTTCTTCCACAGATACATTGAATCAGTCTACCTACCAAAAATAACCCAATCCAGTCTAAATTCAACCAACCCAATAAGAGGAGGACCTTGATATATCCCGTAAAACTGAAGCACATACATTCAATATTGTATCCAAATCAGCATATACACATAAGAATATACGGCCTGTATTCGCTCAGCATTAAATTACCATGAAACAGAGAAGGTTCAGAAGGCCCACTACTATACAATATGTAACAAAAACCCTGTTGTTCCTTCTACCCACGTTTTCAGAATCGGTAAACATACGTAATAAAGCGAGTCATTTGTAAAAACTGTTCAACAAAAATAATTAAAATAAATATGTAATTATGAATGTTTGTAATATTTAACTGATTTTGATTCGATCAAAGAAAGCCGCCGAGCTCGTAGTCTATTGTGCGAAATAAGGATACTTGTAAAATCAGATACTGTAAACATTTTTTTGAATGTGTTGATTTTAATAGTCATTTGATATTAAACTCTCGACTAGCCAAAGCTTATTTTTTTAAATTATAACTACACCAATGTTGTGCTTGTAGGTAAGTGTATACGACCCTAAAAGGAACAACAGGGTTTTTGTTACATATTGTAGAAAGATTAATACATAAAATAAAATATTAGCCATTAGAGTTACATTGCTGTGCGACGGCCACCCTACTCTCTTTCCACCTTTCTCTCTTCAAATTTTTCAAATAAGAACACTTTATTGAGATCAACGGCAACTAATTGGCATGGTTAGCTCACATATGCAAAATGATTGAATGTAATGTTCTGTGTCTTGTAATGTTGATTACTTTGCATTGTATGGAATCAAGTTTATCTAATTGAACAGACAGCTGTGCAGCTGGGGAGGTTGTTGTGCCAATTCTTTTTCCCAGCTAAAGCACTAGGAAGTGGTGAAGGGCGGGCGTTTCGGGGGACTGTCTGATTTAATTTTCACTTTCGAAAACTGCTGATTCATAGCCTAATTTGAATTAATGACTTTTGATTTGATTTTGATTTATTTCAAAAGGAGAAACAAATGTCCTTACTTGTTCTTATCTCTAGCCCTTGTTCTGCACAAAGTAAACTTTCTGCAGCTTATCTGCACAGTGCCATTACGATCTGTTTGTTGAACGTTATTAGCCATGATAGGGTACCGGCTGTGACGTCACGGAATGAATATCCGCCATCATTGGTATCGGGTTATATTGGTGTTGTAATTAACTATCTATGGGGTGTTGTAGTTCGAATAATAATTACGTGTAGCGTCTTGGTATTAATGCTTATTCGAGAGTGAGAGGATTAACGAGATAAACGTGAGCGATTTAAGGCTCTTACAGACAGGCGCTTCGCGACGATGCGACGTGGTTCTTTTAGAACAATTTCCATGAAGTTTACATAGAAATTACATACATAACATCAACTTGTTTCCCGAAGGATTGGGCAGAGGTGTACCTATAGGTACCTACACCCTCATTTCGCCAGTCATGTTTAATTCCCATGTAATAGGGGGCGAGCCTACTGTCATCAATCGGGCATAAATTCAGACACCGGGCTACTACTGAGAAATTCCTGATAGAAAAACCCAATAACATTTTGCCCGACCCGAGAATCGAGTCCACGACCTTATGCTCAGCAATAACGCTTGCGATCACTAGACCAACGAGGAACTAACTAGTTATTAATAATAATCAAATAAAACCTCGTAAACCAACATTTTCGCAAAGTAAAAGTCAAGTAATCGCTCAAGAAAAGACTCATCGACATTTGTATTCTTCCCATTCTCATGTATGGTTCTCAAACATGGTCTTTGAAAATTCAGCAGAAGTCCACGTTCGACGTTTGCCAGAGAGCTATGGAACGGAATATTCTGGGTGTCAACCTCGTGGACCGGGTTAAGAGTACAACAATCCGTTCCATTACGAAAATAACTGATATCACTCGGAAAGCTCCCACGCTTAAATGGAATTGGGCTGGACACATCTGCCGTATGTCAGACGATCAATGGGCCAAACATACGACCTAGAGTCCCGCTTAATGGCAAACGACATCGCGACAGACCCAGACGGAGATGGCGGGATGCGCTGGACTCATAAAGATTGGTCCTTGACAGCTCTGGACAGAGAGAGTAGGGAGGTCTTTGTCCAGCAGTGGGGCGTTAATTGCTAATAAACAAAACAAAAGCGTTATGTATGTTAAAAAGCAATATAGGTACACAATCTTAGAGCCTCTTGAAGCAAATAAATTATCGCCATTATTACAAAAAAAAAAACAATAAAAAATACTAATACGAACAATTAAACTAAAAAAGTTAATCAAGTGTAAAACATAAAGGGTCACCGACATCGCTTCGGGCATCGTAAAATGTCCGTTAAGGGTGGACCACACGCGTATGCCCGACCACAGGCCCCGTGGTGCTTGCCCGATTTTACGACTAAAATTACGTTCACATCCGTCCGCTTAGTGGGATTTCAATTTTTGGGGATCCGTTAAAAACGCAATCGGTGGGAAAAACTTTTTAAGATGTTCTTTTTTTTTTTTCATTTACCTAATACCTACTTAAAATAATAATTAGATACATAATAAAATATTACAAACTATTTATTTGAACTTCTCGCACACAAAAGAAAATACAAAGGCGGACTTAATGCCTTAGGCATTCTCTACCTTGACTGGTACCAAGGGTGGTGAAGAGATTAGATGGCAGGTGCTTTGGTTGAGAGCAACAACGATAAAAAAATACTAGTTAAATATGGCGTAATGAATTTTAAATAAGATAGGTATAAATATATCAATTACATGGAAATTAACAAATCACATTTATTATTCAAGTGTGATTTTAAATTGACTGGAATTCAGTCAATCATTACCTTTTAATATTAATCTATCTACATACATACATACATACATACATACATAACCACACGCCTTCTCATGTGGGTAGGGAAAAGCTACAGAACGCTACTTGGTCCGATCCTTAGATACTCGTTTGGCTTCGTTTACGTTCATCATCTGGTCATATACAAAAGAATAAATTACTTATGCATAGTTTAACGTCCTACGCTAAACTACCTAAGACTAAGTTATAACATTTTAGTTGGATATTTATATTTTAGGTGCGTATACTATCTATTCCTCAATTGGCTCCGTTCAGAATCGTACAAAGATGGGCAAAAGCAATTCAGTCTCACACATTGTGAACAATTTTTCAAATGAATCCCACAAAAATGCTGCTCATAAATAGAAAACGAAAATTGAAATTTTCTTGCACATAAAAACAATTTACGCCAAAAAAAAACTGTGACATAAATAAAAACGACGCGTACATTAAATAAGCAGCTTTTAAATGTAAGTATTCAATCGGAATAAATAAATCGGTTGATTATACAGGCATCTTCAATAGATAGGTTTGTAAAATCAATATTTATGAATACAATCCAAAATTAGACAGAACACATGAAAATCCAATTACCTCAAACATACGGAACCCACACATTTTACAAAGCGACATTCTTGTCATATTCACATAAATTTTAATTTAAAACACCACAGCCCATGCACCGAATAAAAATATTCTAGTTATAACCAGTTAAGAATACTTATAACTGCTTCAAACCAGTTTAATTCTAAAAATAATTACCGACATCAGCACACAGGTAATGTTTATTCTATAATTAAATTTAATTTTATTGGTTTCGGTAACTAATTTAAACGTAACTGATTTGTTTGTTAACATTTACATCAAATAAACAATAAAAAACATATTAACAGGCAATAAAATTCCCACTGTTGGGTAAGAGCTTTCAGGTTCTCAAACATTAATTTGCATATATATGAGTTGATTCGTAAATATTAACGTTGGGAAGTCGATACCTGTATAAATATTAATGCTATATTAAATGAAAAATGCTGTTAAAGATCTTATCTCATGCCCATGTATAGTAATTTCTGACAACATAGAGAGAATATGTGTTTGATTCTATGCCCAAAAAACCGTTAACAACTATAGTCTATTCGCGTTAAGAAAATAGTGTCTCATCGTTGTCACTCAGCTTAACCACGCCTCTTGACCAATTAGATCATAGTAAATTATAGTGTATGTCAGAAGAGCTTACTTCAACTGGTCAATTTGAACATGGCTTTTTAATTTACTATGATCTCATCGGTCAACGGTCGTGGCTAAGCTGAGTGACAACGATGAGTCACTATTTTCTTAACGCTAATAGACTATAGTTGTTAACGGTTTTTTGGGCACGTCCTGTTGTCTGCACGCTACAGGAGATGAAAAACTTAAAATTACTGGTAGGTTAAGCTTGGTCCGTGGATGGGTGACCATCGTTGTATACCAAGACCCCTCCGTGCCTCAGAATACACGTTAAGGCGTTGGTCCTGGCTGTCATTTGTGGATCTTTAACAGTCGTTACGAGTCGTCTGAAGCCCGAAAGTCTGACAACCAGTCTTACCAAGGGGTATCGTGTTACCCAGTAACGGGGTTGTAGAGGACAGATAGGCAGGCGCTCCATGTAAAATACTAGGCTAGACAGATGATGAAGATGATGTAAAGCAAAAAAATTATAATAATTGGTACCCCATTATTTGAGGGGTAGCACCACATTTACATTCCAGGGCGGAGGCATTTGTGAATGTCCACTTATACAATGACATATAGATAAGTCTATCCATCCTATCGACATTTAACTACAACATAATATCAACAATAAATCCTAAGAGACGCATTTAACGTCCACAGACTCAAACAGCTACAATAATTTCATAAACAAACATTAAAAAACACTCAAAAACTCTAATAAACATACCATAAAATAATTTCACTATATTTTAAGGATCATAATCCAATATGGCGGCTCAAGACGAATCCAAATATAGAGCTCGGTTTTAGTACTTAATTGACACGCTAAAATAACCCTTTTAACTAAATTACAGGCTCGTCGTTATTTCAAAGGCCATAAGTCTTGTATTACTATAAATCATTCATCGCGGTTAATAAGGCGAAGCGAGGCGGTCGCGTATTTCGTGAGTATGGTGTTCAAGTGCATTATATGTGCGAGAAATATTGTCGACACATATAATTTATAGAGTAGTGGTGGTGGCGGCCCCTACTTACGTGACGTAGGTCGTGTATTCAAACCCAAGCAAGCATATTACTTTGTGTAATTTAATATATCACCACTGCGGTGATGCGGTGAATCAATCACAAAACGGTAAAGGAAAAGTCGTGAGGAAACCGATATGTTCTATAACCAAAAAATCGAAGACATGTGACATCCACCAACCCGCACTGAGCCCGCGGGGTGGATTACGGCCCACTCCCAGATGGAGTGGGCCGTGGGATAAAGGGGAGTGAAATCCACCAAACGACCCCACTGCGGCTTGGTGAATATCACATGTCTACCTAAGAATTTTTGAGTTTAGTACGTGCCGGTTTTTTCACGATGTTTGTAAATGACCTACGACTCGTAAGTTGGGGCTGATACCATTGGGCCACCACTGCTCTCAAAAAGTATACCCCAATCTAAACCACGGCATATTTTCACACCTAAAAACCCTACTCCACCTCAGCGCGAGATTGAGAACTACGCAACAAATATGACACATAGCTTCTCAAGTCGCCGTCACGATACACGCTCAGTTAGCTTTACCCGAACCGATTCACCGTGTAATAATGATATATTGAATATGAACGTCTTTCATATACTCGAGGTTAATTTATGATTCATTGTTGGTGATACTGTTTAATAGTGTTTGTTACGTGCACCTAGCGAATTACTACTTCATAACAAAGTTATTCAATGGGAGTATATGAACTTAGAGCGTTCACAATCAGCATATATATTCCCATTGCTGGGATACCGACCTCCTCTCTGTGACGGGGAGTGGGCCGTAATCCACCACGAGTGCCCAGTGCGGGGTGGTTCAGAAGGTGTAACAGAAACCCTATTGCTATCCTTAAGCACTAAAGATAACAGCTGGTATAGAATCACTTTACATAGTTTCAGCTCAAAATAAAATACTCTAAGAATTGATAACAATTTTTCGGTTTCATATGTTTCTTAAAATCAAATCATAACAAACGTGTCACCGCACTACGTAGGTCAATAACTTTCCACGTTACTTGCCAATATCACGATAAATCTCTTCCGAGTGATGTTTTTATTTCAATTTGAAAAGTTCGGTTCCTGGTATTGAAGTATTAAAAATTCTCATAACTTCCGAACATGTAGAAATAGGATTCAAAACTCTTCCAGTATCGTTTGTTATCATCCAAAGAAGCCGTGCCCTTGGTATGTATATACCGTTTCCGTTACCCGTTGTATAAGGTGTATCTATTTATACATACACGAAATATCTGAAAGGGTCATCGTACTCATCATTAGTAACAACTTTTACTATGGGACCAAACCTTAAATCGCGAAAAAAAAAATCAGCTGTTCCCCACATTTATGTTCGCATAACCCGTCAAAATGTAGGGAACAGCTGATTTTTTTATTATACTTGACTTGCACTTTTAGATGGACGCTGTTATCTTACGCTTTTGAGTCTTAATGTATTTGACCAGGTACAAAATTGCTTTTGTCAACAACAAAACTACCGACCACATCGATCAATGCTAATTTACATTTGCTACGGAAATCTGTATTTTGGAACTGAGGCCCTAGTGTGAGTTCATTTAACCATTTACACCAAACGCAGTGAGCACGTTCGGCGTTCCGATTGGCCCTGGATTAATGACGGACCAATCCGAGCGCCAAACGCGCTCACTGCGTTTGGTGTATATGGTTAAATGAAACTCACACTAGGGCCTCAGGTCATTAAACATCTGAATACGACCAAAAGACCTCCTTAAAAATCAAAAACTTATTATAATATCATGTGAATTTGGTCTGAAACTTTTGGACGCCTTGTTTATAATCTTTTAAATGTATCTGACTAGTAGCACAAACACGTGAAAACTTGCCTTTGTCAACAACCAAACGATATCCTTCCACCCAACACAACAACTATATCGAATGCCCATCTAGCAAGCTCTAAACATACATGGACTCAAGAGTATCACATACGATGCACATCGATTAACCTACATTACCCAGCTCTGTATACATTAGGACGGTCGTTTGAAACTTTACATTTTCGATGGCGAAAAAATCGATCGGTCAGTTTTGTATTTAGATTTCAGTTGAGTCACTGTCTTGGTTTGGTTAGATTTGTTTATTTAGATCGTTGCGTTAAATTGGAGTCGTTAAATGTAGCAGTAACTAGCTGTTTGTTTACTATTAACTACTCAAGCTTTGCCTATATTGACAGCTTTTCACAACATTGTAAAAAATATGTCGTTTTTCAAGTACTAAAGCCAGTACTTGAAAAATGCAGTAGTAGATTTAGGATGGTTTAGGTGAGCCGTAATTCCGAAGGGCTTGTGGCTATGTAAGAGCCTCACGGGTCGATCGGTTAGGATAGGATACGCATGTCGCGGTTGTTCCGTGGACGGTTCACCATCTTTAGTTACCAAGACTCTCCGTTGCTCGGAAAGCACGTTAACCCGTTTTTTTTTTTTTTTCTTGGGTGGGAAATCATCAAATAACTTCTCCCGCTCTGGGTGGAGCGGGAGAGCGTGTCAGACTTTTACTGACTAAAACCCACCCGTGTTCCCTCAGTTGCCTGTATGCCAGGGGCCGCGGTATCTCTTTCGAACAACCCGCACCCCTGGCAGGTATCGGCCCTTGCGGGCCCCATCTGTTGCTGCTGACATCTCTTTAAGGCGCGCGTGGAGCACAACGCGCCGTCGACCTGGGCTTGGTCCTAATCGGACAGCGAGCTACCCATTACTCGCCGTCCGTTGGTCCCGACTTTCGTTCATGGATTAACAGTAATTACGGGTAGTCAGTTTTTCTTTTTCTTTATTTCTTTCAAGCCGACCCGAACATAGTAGGTCAAAGGTTAGACAGAAAGTTAGGCCATCTACTACGATTCTAAAGTAATCAATAAAATATTTAAACCTAACCTATAAATCAATTAACCTGCATTTGATCCACGGATATAGGATTGATTTACCAGAAGCAGAACGCGAAGAACTAATTACTGGAGTCAAACAATATGCCGTGAGTAGTGTCGTGCACACGATTAGTGGTGTACCATGATACGGGAAGCGGTTATCGATGAAGCGGTTGTATCACCGGGGAGAAGTTTGACGTAACTATTGTGTTTGATAGTTTCTAATCTCGATTGTTGTAATCTGCTTGAGTCTATACTACAGGTTGGCAAGGAAGTTCGGTGGGGTAATTCTGTAAATTGAATCTACATTTTTCCGTTTTGTTCTATAGTTTTTAACACAAAGTTTTCGCAATTTATGAGAGTCTCCTAGCAAGAAGCTGTGAACAAAACTTCGCAATAAAATGAAGTAAAAATGTTTATTTTTTCCTTATTTGTTTTTACGAATAGTAGTAGGTCCTCTGAAAATTGTGGAGAAGTAAATTGTATTTGCATAGACCAGGGTAACATGCCACTCAATGGAAGAGGCTTATACTTAGTGGAACAAGGCTGCCGATGATGACCATGATGATGAAAGGTTCTCTGGTGTGAAGAGTATGGGGGCAGTGATTTAGAACAAAAGTATTTGATAGTAGGTTGGCAACAAAATGAGTCGCTAGTTGTTACTATGGGTGGTGGTAACCATTTTAAATAAGGTTGTTTGCCGGTAATATAACATACGAGTAACATCATTCCTGTTATGTTTAAGTCCCATGTAACAAGGAGAACCAAGCCCAAATCATGATTCCGGGAGGCTATTGAGTTTTACCGGATTTGATTTACCAAATTATCTCTGGATTTTTTACATAAACATAAAATTTACCACACCGTGGCTTCTAAAACCAAGGTTAATATCCTCGTTTCTACATATGCCTTCTAAAGTAAATAATATTGACAATAGGAATGGCAAACAGAATTGTTTTATCAGTACTGTTTGCACGCGAGCGACTAATTAGCCAAGTTAAACAATAAGGTGCGACGCTGCTAGTGTCGCGAACACGAGGAGCTTGAATAGGGATGTGCTGATGTCGATAAAATTTATTGATGTTAAAAATAATTAGACATAAATAGTCACTGTACTCCGAAGATGAAGATGGAGAGGAAGACTAAAAAAAAGATGGATGGATTGTGTGAGTGATGCTATGATAGAAAAGAGAGTGAAATAATATAAATACTATAATAAAAATAAATTATAAAAATTGAGTCAGGGGAGAATGGAAGAAGAAAATGGGTTGCGCCGACCTCAAGTAACTTGGGGCAGGAAGAAATGTTTAATTTAATAAAGAAAACGATTGCATTGGAATTTCAATGCTAAATTATAAAAGTGTAATCAGATTAAGCAAAATAAGTCCAGCAGCTAAAGTTACTGGGTATGACTGTAATCTACCTAAGTATGTGGTTTTATAGGTACGAATACTTGTTCCACAAACGAACTGTCAGAGTATTATTATTTTACCAGTAACTACAACTCTACCTTAGCGCATGGAAAACAAACGAGACAGTTACATTGAAGTCAAAAATGTAATAAGTACCAACGTTATAACTTACCTAACTAAAACTTTATTAAAATCTGTTATTCATACTAACTTATTTACTTCAAAAACTTTTCCTTTCAACACACAGAATACGCGCTTTATTATATATATATATAACTTTATTCCACACAGCAACTTTTATCTTACAAGACTAAAAACAAAAACGGAGCTAACACAATCTATTAATACAGCATCGAACAAAGTAAAACTAGAGCTTACTTTATCGATAATATAGTCGATAATATAAAATCGGCGACGTCGTGAACACGCCTCGTCGTCGCATTTTATAGTGACGTGCATTTAAATTATCGATTATGTGGAAGGTAGACAAAGCGAGCAGTCTCCAAAGAATCTTGAACGATATCTTCGTGACATGTAGTGCACACGGGTAAATGCATTTTTTAGGGTTGTGGTTGTTATAGACACGATGTTTATATAAGTTTTTGTGAATTTTTGACACATTATTCACTTTTACTTCCGGAGAAGTTATATAACTTCTTATTACATACTTTTAAATTTGAAACCCGTTTCAGCTGTGAAATATATTATGAGAGCAAACCAAAATATGTAAATCATGAGGACTACAGCCCGACCCAGACACCTATTCAATTATTTTTTAATATTATGTTCTGAGAACATTAGAAAATAATCTTCTTACTAAGAAGATGATTTTGTAACGTTCTACCAGTGGCGAAAGCACCATAGAACACGATTCCTACCGACTTCCCTTCGGTGATTCACGTCTCTACCGCGTTTGAAAAATGGCACGTCAATAGTGATGTCAATAGTCGATTCTTTGAAACAGGCTTCCCATCGGCTTCTCTCTTAGCAAAATAGACACCTCGCCGCTGCGTTCTACTATAAGTGGTTGATCAATTAATAACGGGAGATAAATAAATTTACTTACTACGTACCTAGGTACTATAATTATAATGTTATTTGGACTTAATTAAATATAGCCTCATACAGTTATATTCCCAAAAACTAGGACAGAAATAATGTAAGTGACTAGAGGAAGTAGATTTATAATAAAATAAACTGTGAAAAATACTGAATTGCATTCAAAAACATACCTGACTCCTTGATCTTGAATATAATAAAACAAAAATTAATTGAACATTAATTATTATCGATGCCACGCTCCCATCCCTAGCCGTCAGCACACGACTAAAATAAGAATAACATCCCCGCAACAGGCGGTCAGGACATTTTACTTCTTTTTGTCCGCCCGGGCTAAGCACGATCTAGCCACGACTTAGATAATGTGTATTCAAATGGTTTCCAGCTCGAAAACCGTTGTAGTTCTAAAATAAATTCACTATCAGGCCTTGTTTGAGGAAAGTATAAAGTTGTGTTTTCGTTTGGTTTCGTTTTAGTCCGATTGTGGGTGTATTTTTAGAGTAATTTCGCAAATGGTGAAATTATGTTTTGGAGAGAAAACTGTGTAATTTGTCCTTGTGTCACACTGACAGATTCATAGCCAGAATAGAGCCCGTCTATTTAGTAAAAATCTAGATTTTTCGAAGACTAAAGAGTCTTCGTCGTAACGATGATTACATTTATACAGGATGGCACGGACATCGACGTGCAATCTATAGGTAACCATGAATGATTAGTCGGTCATTATAAAAAAATCTACAGTTTCATAGTAAGGTTTACTTCACGGACAAAAACGCATTAATACGCTATTTTTTTTCTTCAGCTTTCAGCGCAATCCCCACTGCGCTGAAAGTTTCCGTCGATTAAATTAAGAATCATGGACTAAATCTATGGTATTAGATTGCGCATCGATATACTTGCCAACCTCTATATCGTAAATAAGCTTTAACCAGAATTCGGCTGCTTCGACAGCGTTAGTATTGGCTCGGTTGACCAAAACCTAGATGAAGTCAGCTAGAAGTGAGCTGACATACCACTTGATGCCAAAAGTGTGCAATAGTGCTTCCCTGTGAGTAATCCCACTCGTACTCCTGCGAGGGAAACACTATTGCACACTATTGCCCCAATTCCAGTTATCACAAGGAGATTTTTACAGAATAGATCGGGATATCTTTGGTTTTCTTTGTAGTTACTGATGAGAACCTTCCTAAAAGGATGGAGATAAAATAATGGTACACATTAAAGGCTTTTCACTTGAAGCCTTAAAATATTGATGTATTGTATTGAGATCTTACGCTGCTTTGTGCACATAGGTTGCGATGTGATGGTTTACCTGAAAACAAAAAAAAAATATCTGGTTAGAAAAGAAGAAACAGACGAAGGTATACATTTATATCTTTTAAAGTAATAAAAAGCTATTTTTCTGTACCTATCTGAACATACATGAAAGAATCGAGACTGATCTTCAACATTTTGTAAAAAAAAAAAAGAAAGGAAACTATTTTAATTGGGACAAACAAGCACAGTAAAAACAAACAGTTTATGGAGCATTTAAAACTAACAAAATGTACAATTAAAACAAATAATAGGAAAGGACCTGTACAAAGCCAAAACGGTTCATCTCAACAATGCAAAATGGTGCGAAATTGAAAAAATATATTATACCGTAGCGCTGGTATTCTGATAGGGCTCCAATAATATAACAAAGCAGGGTACCGAACAGAATAAACTCAGTGGAAGGATCCTACAAATAGTGTAGCCTTAATTATTTGTACCCTAGTAAGTTTTGGACCAACTTTAATCAATTAAAATGCTTTTAATTAGAAATCCGGAGATATACGAGGGAACCACGACCTTTATTTTAGTCCAATGTTTGTGCCCATTCTAGATAAAATAGTAAAATTAATGCTAGACTAGAATTCTAACTAGAGATGCGCAGAATGTGTCAGTAAAAAGAAATGAATGAAGTATATCTTTTCGCTTAGCGAACTAGTCCACTCATTTCCTTCAGCACTTCATTTAGTTCAGCAAATCAGAACGAGTCCCTGTCGTAGGATAACGATAGTGATTGACAAGTTACGACAAATGATGCACTTCACTAGTTCAGTTTTATACCGAAGTAAATTTTTCTTCATACTTTGTACAGGCTTAGGACTGTCAACCTAGAAATATAAATTTAAGCAAAACTATTTTTACTAAGTAAGTAGTATGTTTTGTGTTTTTACTACTGATAGTTAAAAAATTATGTCTGGGCTGGCGTATTTAAAATTGAAATAGCGAAAAGAAAGAATGAACTAAGTGAAGTAGAGACACATTTGAATGACTACTGACTGAATGATAAGTTTATTTTGTGATATGAAGCAGTTCATTTCCTTCAATCGTTCGCGTACTAGCCATGTCTAATATAAACATTACATGACATAACATCACGCCGGTAATCTCTGAAGTGTTATACAGAGGAGTAGCTGCAATACTGTAAAGTTCCATGTATTAGGGAGCTAGTCTATTGCCACCAATCGGGCACAAATTCAGACTTCAGGCAGCTACTGTGAAATTCCTGATGGAAAAAACCTAATAAACAACACTCTGCCCGACCTGGGATTCGTACCCTGGTCCACATGCACAGCAAATGGGCTTGCGACCACTAGACAAACGACGCAGAATTTAGATTGTCGAATATGTAAGTTTTCTTGTTAAATCTTTCTATGCGTAAAAATGAAGATAACTGAATTTTTTTTGCCTGTCTGTTTGTTCCGTCCCTTCGCGATCGAATACAGAAATGATGAGATCCGTAGGAGAACCAAGGTTACTGACATAGCTCGAAGAATTGCCAAACTTAAGTGGCAGTGGGCAGGGCACATTGGTCGCAGAACAGATGGCCGATTAGGCTGAACGGTTCTGAAGTGGCGACCGCATACTGAAAGACGAAGCATTCTAACGCCACAAGGTGGACCGATGACCTGGTGGTGCTCAGGGGAGGCCTATGTCCAGCAGCGGACATGAAATTATGATGATGGCGAGGGCGGAACTGTGGGCACAGCTAGTACTTCATAGTTCGCATGTTCTCTACAGAACCACACCTGTTTAACCCTAACCAATCAATACAAAAACACGCACAGCCATTGAATTTTACACTCTCTAATTAAATTAACATCGGCTATTCACTGTTTCTGTATTAAATTGTCCATAGCCAGCGCCCACCACTTATGGCCGATTTCAATTAACTATTCATTCTGCTTACCCCGCTCATTTTATTGGCGTTTACCATGATTTTCGCTTCATATTTCATGTACGGGTAAATCGTTAATTAATTGATGAGGTATCTTCATTAATTATTGATAGTATTTTTGATGTTTACGAGAACGTATAGATGTAGGCCTTAATAAAACGGATGAGTAATTTTTTTTTGGAAATCAGTTGTGATGATCATATGAAGGTTTTTTTAGCCGTTTCACAATTAGATCAAAATTGATTCCAAAACATGACGCCATAAACAGCGGGCGGGTATTTTTGAGGGTGGGAAATCATCAAATAACTTCTCCCGCTCTGGGTGGAGCAGGAGGGTGTGTCAGACTTTCACTGACTAAAACCCACCCGTGTTCCCTCAGTTGCCTGTGTGCCAGGGGCGACGGTATCTCTTTCGAGCAACCCGCACCCCTGGCAGGCATCGGCACTTGCGGACCCTACCAGTTGGTGCTGACATCTCTTTGCGCGTGGAACACAGGCTTAGTCGATGTCACAAGTCTTCTAATTTTTGGTTCAAGGATATGCCAGCTTCCTCATAATGGTTTTGCTTCTCCGTTTTGGGAGCAGTGGTTTTGAACTAATTTACACAACGTAACAGCCGCAGCCTACAAGGTGTAGGTCGTCGGTTCAGACCCAGCCAGGAGCCTTACTTAGTGAAGTTTATTTTAGCACACTGCTCTGAAAACGGTGAAGGAAAACATAGCGAGGAAATAAATAATACCGTCTTACAAAACAGGGTTTTTCTTCAGGTATGGTTCAAACTAGGGATGCATCCGATACCGATACCGATGCCGATATATCGGCGATACTCGAAGTTTGCCGATATATCGGCATCGGCGATATTCTTATGGCCGATTCAACGATACTTTTCAAATTTCGTTCTTTAAAAATGTAATGTAAACGCGGGTGTTGTCTCGTCTATTTCGTTGCAAACGAGGCACGAACTAACTATGCTAATTATACTGTTAACTAATCTCAACCTGTCTATGTATACTATAAACGGTTTTATTTAGTTTGTCCTGTTATTTGTTCTTTTTATAATAATTAACAAAATAACTTGACTTTTTATTCATTTTACCTTCGTTTTTGAAATCAATAAGCGTATCGGTATCGGTATCGCCGATATTTTTATAAGAGCATCGGTATCGGTATCGTATCGGAAAAAAGGCGTATCGGGGCATCCCTGGTTCAAACCAACAAGCCAGTTTTTGAATTAGGGAAAAAAGAGATTTCAGATAAACCTATATGGACAGAATGCAGTTGCAGGTTTCCACTTGGTTGTTTCTTAAGGAGAAATTCCGACTAGATACTCCACACTTATTCATTTAAAAACAGTTGCCATACATATGTACATACATAAACTCACGCTTCTTCCTATGAGGGTGAGGCAGAAACTACAGAACGCCACCTGGTACGATCCTGATATACTCCTTTTGCCTCGTATATATAATTAATTGCCTAGCCTATAATTTCCATAGGTTGTAGCATATCGATCTATAGTTGAGGTTGACATCACACAACCTAGCTTACCTAATAATATCCCAATGACCAAACTGATTGATGCATACAATGTTTCCAGGAAAACCTCTGCCTTTAACAGGCTACCCACAGTTCCGCGAATTGCCAGCAGTGAAGCCTGACAGAGTACCAGGAATTCAGAGAGTGGTCGGAGTAATTACGTGTCAAATATGAGCACTCGTCGAGGCAATTTTATGTGTCAATACATCGGGAAGGTTGTATGACTTGTAAATTAAATGGATTAAAACCAGTGCAAATTGGTAAGACATTTTATATTTGGAGAAACGAAACGTAGGCTATCTATAGGTTTAGGTACATAGAGAGGTATGCTACAAGAACTATCCACCGGCAACCAGTATGTGTAAGTTTGTATGTTTCGAATTACGCCAAAACGGCTACACGGATTTGGATGAAATTGAGCAGACAGATAGTTTATAACCTGGATGCTTTTTATCCCGGGAATAAGTTCCCTTGGGAGGATTATCGACCTAAACGCGGGCGAAGCCGATGACGAAGGCTAGTGGTTAAATAAATAAATTTTTGTTTGTTTGTTTATTTCTCGCCACAATAAATAAGTGCAAATACTTAATTAAAACTATACATATTCATTGTTATATTGTGGGAAACTGGTGCCTAAGCTAGGCGTCAGGCCTGTATTTCAGGACACCAGGTCTCCACCCCGTCAGAAGCTGTTACATTTTAGTTGTATTATGCACTCGCACACAAATGCGGCAAGTAATAAGGAACTAAATTAAACTAAAAGAGGACAAATAACACTATAGACTATTACTTATTCTAGGGTTAGTATGTAACTTAATGTGCATATGTGTGTCCGTGTGTGTATGTGTGTGTGTCTTTACATGTTTCGAAATATGATAGGGAAGGTAAATGGCTAAATGCACAGGATAGTGATATGACTAAATGTTTTTATTTTTGTTTAAGCAGGTTAAGCCGGTGTAGATAGAAGTTCTTCAGTAGCTTCATAACTTAGATCCTGGAGCCAGCTCCTGACCTTCAGCTTACACTTAGTTTTGGTAAGATCATAAATGGAGAGCATCCTGTTTATTTTATTGTAGAGAAAGCGACCAAGGAAACAAAAGAAACCCTTGGAGAACACTGTACTACGAGGTGCATTCAATAAGTACCTAGCCTCATCGCCAGAGGGCGCTGTAGTTTCAAAAAAGTTTTACCACAGTGTAGCACATTCTTTTTTAATTCTTTTTTCAAATTTTCATTCCAATCCCTTCATTTGTTTTAATTTGACAACTTATGGAAGCGAACGTGTCGATCGGTTTTACAAAAATGGAAAAAGAGCAATATCGTTCGGTGATTCGATTCCTATTTTTGGAAGGGAAAACGCGCATCGAAATCAAAGAGCGCTTGGATGCTGTGTACGGTGACTCTTCTCCATCGATGGCCACCGTCAAGAATTGGTTCAACGAGTTTGCACGTGGCCGTACGTTGGTTTTTGATGAACCACGTCCAGGTGCACCGAAAACAGCTGCTACGGAGGAAAACATTAAAAAAATCCACGATCTCGTATTGGCAGATCGCCGATTGAAGGTTCGGGAGCTAGCTGAGACTGTAGGCATTTCAGAAGGAACAGTGCATCATATTCTTCACGAGGAACTCGGCATGAGAAAGCTGTCGGCGCGATGGGTGCCGCGTTTACTCACACCAGAAAACAAGCGCAACCGTGAGACCACATCGGAGACGTGTTTGGCGCTGTTTAAGCGGAATCCAGCGGAGTTTTTGCGTCGTTTTGTGACCGTCAATGAAACCTGGATCCACTGGTACACACCAGAGACCAAGGAGCAATCAAAACAATGGATCCAGACCGGGGAACGTGCTCCAAAGAAGGCGAAAACTGTAAAATCGGCCGGAAAAGTTATGGCCACCGTTTTCTGGGATTCACAAAGTGTGATCTACATCGATTACCTCGAGAAGGGTAAAACAATTACAGGGCTTTACTATGCCGATTTATTGGGCCAATTCGACGCCGAATTAAAGAAAAAACGACCCCATCTGGCGAAGAAAAAAGTGCTGTTTCACCACGACAACGCACCGGTTCACACGTCTGCCGTTGCCATGGCCAAATTGGTCGAATTACGCTACGAATTGCTGCCCCATCCACCGTATTCTCCAGATTTGGCCCCTTGTGACTTCTTTCTGTTTCCTAATCTGAAAAAATCACTCGCCGGGAATAGATATGGATCAAATGAGGAGGTCATCGCCGCCACGGAGGCCTATTTTGCAGAGTTTGACAAAAACTATTTTTCGGACGGATTAAAAAAGTTGGAGCATCGCTGGGCTAAGTGTATCGAACTAAAAGGAGACTATGTTGAAAAATAAATTCCCACTTTTCCAAAATTTTCGTTTACTTTTTGTAGGCTAAGTATTTATTGAATGACCCTCGTAAGTCGCTTACCGTGGCGATCTACTGGGTCGAACCGTCAATTTCTTCCTAACAGCGAGACGTCGAAGGAAATAGATAGAAAAAAATTGATGATATCCAAATGTATCAAGTGAGCAGTTTTGGCAGGTCTATTCGTAAATTATTTTTTTTGTTCGATTACTTCATTATTTTTATTTTCAATACCCAATATGACCCTGCCTAACAAAGAAAAGGTTTCATAAATGATTTTATGCCAGCTCCAGCGGAATGACTAAATACATTAACTTCCCTCGTTGCTATGTTATGTATTTTTAAGTAAATAAATATTCCCATGTGGTCCATTTCGGAAGGCGTGTAGTCAAACATAGGGAGCGTATGCAAAGTGCTGCTCTGCATTTGATGCATGCTCGCGATGCTTTAAAACCGAATTCTGTTACACCGTAATGTCATATTTGGTAATATAAAAAAGAAAAAAACAGCCAACAGTCTTAATATAGTCTCTTTATATCCTAGAAAATATCTTGTATGTTTGCAAAAACTTAGGTCCTTTCAAAAAAAGATGCGACTTCCATAATCTAAATACACGTAGTAAAGATGAAATTGTGATTCCAAAATTTAGATTAACTAAAACTAGCAAGTAATTTCTAATAAACAGTATCCGCTTCTATAACAAGTTGCCAAAGTCGGTTACAGAACTTAGCGATGGAAAGTTTAAAACTCACATCAAACGTGTACTTACCAAAAAAGCATATTATAAGATAATAGACTACGTTGAAGACAGGGAAGTTTGGCATTAATTCCTTCTGCATATGTGGCTTCCCTGGTACCTCATTAACAGCATAACTGTGACTGAGAGTCTATTAACTGTTCCCAAATTACAGTGTCAATTTTTATTCTTCTTATTTTTTAAATTTTCTGACATATTCTCGTCATTATTTGACTTATACATCACTTCTAGTATCGACATATTAGTGTTTCTCATGGAAATCATGGAAATCTTTTACATATTGTGAATAGGAGAACGTTGTAGGCCTTACAGACTGTAGATTCATAGACGATTTTCTATTCTTTATTCTCATTCCACTAAGTACCTGGCACTTATTGACAGGCCTGCACTGTCCTCCCATACCTATTATCACTGTAATTTGAAAACATTGTAAAACCCAATTATTTTTAAAAGAGTAACCGTGGAGTTTCTTACCGGTTCTTCTCCATAGGAAGCGACAAATTGGAATCGTGCACCTAGCTTCTGACGTTTCATAAGTGCCCGTGCAGGTTTATGTGAAATAAAATATTTTGATTTTGAGTCCTCCTTATCAATTTCGTTAACGGCGACCGTTTGCAATTATGAATTATTTTCTAGCGTAGGTATGCCCTAATATGACTCCCCATACCAAATTCTGTTTTAAATACCCGGTCAAAACTAATGCAATATCTTAACATTTCTCTCTGAAACGAATGATCATGATGCAAAATCACGGCTTAAATAAAACATGCCAATGATTTAGGAACTTTTCGTATGACTCCTTTGAAAGAGTCGACGTTTGAGATGCGTGCCTGTCCTAAACGGAGACTTAAAGATGACCTCAAAAATAATCTTATAGACCCTGGTATTTCAATAACAATAATTCATGATCAACTGGCGTTTTGCGTAGGTTTCACTATTCATTCTAGATGCCATTAGAAGGCCTATGAAGACAGTAAGACATAAAACACGTCTTGTTTTATCCCCTAGTAACATTGGAGATCAGATAGGATCAGGAAGATGATCTGATCAGAAGACGTTTACAGGTCAATAGGATTACTTACTAAACTTGTACAAAATAAACTTTTTCAGTCTTGAACTAAACCCTCGCATAGTACCCCTTAAGAGGGCCCTTCTCGGTCCGTCTATCGTCAACGCGAGCATGATTATAACGCTTGTCGTTTCACCCGACGCAGTGCAAGCGAGTGAGAACGCGATAAAATTTAAAGAAAATTGGTGCGCGGAGACAAAACTTGTTCCAGGAAATACGTGTATTTGACAAAGCCCTACAAGTTTTTGCAAACAAGGTTTGGCATTTACAATCTCCATTACACGTGCGAGGTTTCTATGAAGATCAATGTATAAGTACATTTTGAACTGCTAAACAACAGAATATTTTTGACCAGAAAAGCTAATATTCAGACGTCTTTACTGAGTTTGTGTTCCCAAAAAGTTTCATTATTATTTAAAAACCCAGATATAAAACACAAAACACCTGTGTGTTCAAAATATATGTTGGAAAATTTATTATACCGCCATAATCACGTACGAGTGTTTGTATCAGAATTATAACGGGTTGGCCGCTCTTAAGAACACAACCCTCCATTCGCTCCGGTGTAACAGCCTCTACAGTAACGCCTCACTTTAATATTCATGTACGAAGCTTATCCGCAAACGGAGCTGGAACGTTACGTCGAAGCTTGCCGGCGACTGTAATGCGCGTCCATCAACTCCTCATAAGTACGTACACAGTTAATAACCGTATTATTAATAACCGTAGTATTTGAATAATAATATAACATAAGATCTCGTCGGTATTCCCGGAAGGAGTAGGTAGACCTAGTACACCCAAATTTTGCCAGTTATTCGAGTTCTCAGTAACGGAAGACTAAAGTGGTGCTATTGTTTAGGGTTCCGTAGCCAAATGGCAAAAAACGGAACCCTTATGGATTCGCCATGTCTGTCTGTCTGTCCGTCCGTATGTCACAGCCATTTTTTCCCAAACTATGAGTACTATGCTGTTGAAACTTGGTAAGTAGATGTATTCTGTGAACCGAATTAAGATTTTCACACAAAAATAGAAAAAAAAAACAATACATTTTGGGGGTTCCCTCCCCATACTTAGAATTGAAACTCATTTTTTTTTCATCAAACCCATACGTGTGTGGTATCTATGGATAGGTCTTCAAAAATGATATTGTGGTTTCTAATATCATTTTTTTCTAAACTGAATAGTTTGCGCGAGTGACAAATCCAAAGTGGTAAAATGTGCCCCCTTCCCCGTAAGTTCTAAAATAAGAGAAGGAGTTTTTGGCGGGATCGCGTTGGAACATGTCGCACGAATTTTCATTTTCATGAAATTTAGTGAAATAGCGAATTCAATTGTATAATTTTGGTAGTGAATTATTCAATTTAGTTACGTGTAAGTGCACAAGTGTAGTGAAGGTGAAACTAAGTGACTAACGTGGACTTTTCGTGTTCCCCCCAAAAACTCCTATTAGGTTGTTGTAAAGTTACTACCGCTTTACAATAACTTTAACTTTGACTTGACTGACTAAAGACGACTATGACTGTTTTGTAACTTCGTGCCCGATATCGGGCCATTTACTTTATTGAAAAGAAAAATTACTTGACACTGGCTAAATGCACAAACCGTGTGGAGCCAAAACCCAAAAAAAAAAATAAGAGAATGATAAAACAAAAAAAATATATAATGTACATTACCAGTAAACTTCCACCGAAAACTGGTTTGAACGAGATCTTTTAAGTAGTTTTTTTTTAATACGTCATAAATCGTAAACCGCAATTTACCTTTCATTCAATCAACTCAAATATAAAAATTAAAAAAAAAAACATTTAGGTAATTTCATAAACATAAACCTTATGCATAAACCATTATTTTCTAATAATAAATCTGTAATAGGTGCCTAAGTAAATAATAATTATAATTCGCACATTACTTGCTGCTACGGCGGCTTGTTGCCTTCATGGGCGAGTCCAAATCACAGATACAAACCACGATGACGCGCCTCTCTCTGCCCCTTTCCTTTGTTTTTGACCGTTCTCAGTACAATTCTCAAAGAGTGGGGCGCGTCTCCATGAATTGAACTATCTATATGATGGAACGAGCTTGTGCAGAAGATACCTGTGCACTCTTGCTTTGAAGGCAGACATAAATGTGGAAGGGAATACAGGAGCTGGCCGAGAGTTCCACAATTTGGTTTTGTGGAAGAGAAGTGCTGAGTACGAATGGTCGGGTTATCAACCAATTGCGGATGGTACCCTGCATTACGTCTGGTAATCCAGTAGTAAAAGTGCGATGGTTGGATCAGATCGTGGAGCTCATGCGCACACTCTCCGGTGTACAGTCTGTAAAAGACTGACGGGCAAGCAACATTACACCGATGACACAGGCTATGAAGCCTAGCCACCAACGTCTCGTCGCTTATAATCCTTTTTACTCTGCGTTCCACCGAGTCTAAATCATCGTAGACGTCCACGTCATTGCTTCACGATAACACAGGGAAGTAAAATGTATAGAAATATAAAAAAAAAAATATATATAAAAAAATCGTCCACGACACAGAAAGAGAAAGAAAAAAATGATTATTTTGCCCAAACAAAACAAATATTTAAAATACATAAAATGCACACATACAACGTAGCCAACGCTTCGTATTCGAGTAGAAAATGTTTTACAATTTTGTCCATTGCTTGATGATGTCAGGGCTAGGGACCAAATACAATACAAAGCGAATTGCGTTGCGACACTGGCAATTATTGAATAACAATAAAAAGAAAAAGAAAATGCCAGTGCATAAATTACTATCTTGTAACGAACAAACCACAATAATAAGAACAATTAAGCCGTGCGTCGCATATCGTTATGATGTGCACAAAATGTCATACATTTAATAGACATGTAGTTAGAAATTACAATAGCGCACTTTGAAAACAATGAATCGTTTAATTTCGCCATCTTTTAATCCCCATGATTCACCGAATTTTAGGAAACGCGTCACCGCATGTCACTGATGCATTGACAGACAAAAAGACAAGTGACTACCTATGAAAAAACTTTGTTGAAACCTCCTTTATTGATGAATGAATCAGGCATTGACAACGAACTGAGTGACTGAGTGAAAAACACTACAAAATGAAAAATAATTTTAATTTCGGAAGGCGGTGACAATTTTTTTTAATACATATCCAAAGTCACCGCCTTCCGAAATTAAAGTTATTTTTAATTTTGTAGTGTTTTTCGGAAGTCGGTTGTTTTCTTTTGGATTTTTTTTTATTTTTCACTCTTTAGTTATAGTACCTACCCCACTAATTCGAAATTTCATCATCCTTGGGGTCAAAACAATGCATATTTATGCGATAGCAGCAGTCGCGGTTCATTTACTGTTATTTTTTGAAGAGTTCCGTTGTCTGTCTCCGGAACACATCATCAGATCTATATGAAATTGAAATGAGACCACACGGGAAGCACGAGCTTTCAAATAGAAAAGCTTTCAAATAAAGAATCATCAAAATCGGTTCACCCAGTCGAAAGTTATGGGGTAACAAACATAAAAAAAACATACAGTCGAATTGAGAACCTCCTCCTTTTTTTGAAGTCGGTTAAAAATCAGGAGAATGTCGTAAGAAGACGGTTGAAGAATGATTGGATTGTACGTGTGTCATACGTTTTATTTGAATGTTTAAAAAGGATGCACATTACATACCTACATATATTTCGACATTTTTACTCAATGATGATGACGAACAACAAGTGAATCATAGTCTTTCGACTTAACCTGCACTGTAAACAGTGACGTAGTTTTCTTAAGGCGCTGTCCAAACGTAGGACACCGTAAAACTCTGAATTTTGCCGCACAGGTAGGTGTATTGGTACCTACATATTACAAGCTAGAAAGAAATTTAGTGTATTGTCACATATTCAAATAGAAGACTTAAAAAAAGAACTTAAAAAAATGTTTAAAAAAACTAAAAAAAACACGCTTTAAAAACCAAACTAAAAAGTAGAAAATAATTTAATTCTATTAAATAGCGTGGGGTGCTTGATATTAATTGATTATAAAAATACCTCAAAAAGCATCCCACGCTTTTTAATAAAATAAAATTATTTTCTACTTTTTAGTTTGATTTTTAAAGCGTGTTTTTTTAGTTTTTTTAAACTATTATTTATTTTCTATTTTTTAGTTTTGCTAACTACAAAAGCGTGTTTTTTATATATTTTTTTTAAATTATTGAATTGTCATAGGTCCTCGATAAGTCTACAAAGCTTAAATGAAATCTGACCGTTTAAAGTGGATCAAAATAGCGTCCAAAGGAGTCGGTTACATACAAACATACAAACAAACAAACAAACATACAAGTGAAGCTAATATAAAGCGTGTAATGAAATAGTGTCATGATAAAACAATTATAATAAGGGGTGACTTCATTGAGATCTCGACTAATAGAGAAGGTTGGAAGAATAATACATGTTGAGCTGACCCTAAAGAAGTAAGGATACGGGCAGGAGAAAGATGATGATTCAGATAATCGGTCTTACAATGGCCAAAATCTCGCTCATAAAATGTGAAGAAACACCAACAAACAAACGAAAAATAACCTTAAAATTCGTCCAAGAGCTGTGACTTTTCTAACAAATACATTGACAGCCCCAAAACAGTCAAAAAATTTCAGGTGCCAATAAACCTTCAACTAAACGGTCCTCCATCAAAATTTTATCCTCCCTTCAAATAGAAATAAAGTATCAAGATTGGCAGTAAAAGCTAACTTTTACGGCTTCATTCATGTCCAGTGCAATTGGCACAAACGAAGCGAATGACAAAAGAAAGACCAGAGGTTTTAATTGGCACGTCCGGGACTCGGTGCTGCTTTCCCGTTTTCCAACTAGATAAGCACAGTGTATGTATTATTGCGTGTATTGTGTTCAATGATGGATGCAGTAACTGCATTAGTAAAGGTGAGTGCTAACTTGTCTTTTATATATGCACGTGTTTCAGTGACTGTTTTTTTTTTTTTTTTTTTTTTTTTTTTTTTTTTTTTTTTTCATTCCTTTCCTTCATTTGCTATCAGTAACTACCAGTTTCTGGAAGCTTGATTTAGGTAGGATCTAAACACAAGAGTTTTGATCCTAAATCAAGCTTCTAGAAACTCTTAGTTAGTAAAAGATTGGTTTATCGAAATAACCGATCAAACTTAGCATGTTATTTGACAACAAATTGAAAAGGCTATCATAAACAGGATCAAATGCCTATTTACCGACGATAATTTACTCCTAATTTCGGCTGACAAGACTTGCGGAAATCCCAATATCGGTTTGCCAGACCTGGGAATATGCATTAACCATTCTTATCTGCACTACATAAATGAGCAACATTTCTTATACCCACTTGAAACACCCGCAAGGCACACTCTCAGTGTCACCGTTTTTGTGAGCTAGACCTTACTGTGGCAGATGTTTTGTGACGCAATGATAGAGATTACTGTGCATAAATTAATGTTGATAGTAGCAGCTGTGAAACGGAAATAAGCAGAACACTTGGCTAGAAGTGATGATGGCATGTGGAGCAGGAGAAACGGTAGAAGGAGCGTTAGCAAACCAATATCCAGGTGTTTAAACGACCTATAATCGATCTCGGGTAAGTCCTGGATGACATTCACACAGACCAGGGGAGGGAAGCATAGCAAAAGGGAGGCGTTTGATTAACAAGGCTTCCAATGATGAAGATGATGATGCGGATAGTGTAAAAGTGACGTAAAATGATGAATGAACTCTTCCCGAGTGTCCTAGTCTAACACAGGAAACGTCAGACTTCGATAGAGCTTAACACAGACTACATAGAGATACTACGTATCAGACGACCCACTCCCATAGAGAAAAAATGGTCAGTAGAGATGTCAAAAGCTGGAAGTTTAAAACATGACAGTTCGTTTTTTTTTTTAATTTAGTTGTTGAGTTTTAGGCAAAGGCTCACACAGAAAGCCTCACTTACCCTATTGTAGGTACTGTTTTCAGATCTTTATTTTTGTTCGTAGCTCAAATCCAATAATGTAAAACTTCTAAATTACAGAGAACTACTGAGAAATATGTAAATGAAACAACAAATACTTTTATTTTTTAATTTAGTTTTATATTTATTATATGTATTTATAATAAATAAAATAAATATGCCTTAGGTTGCATTCTCGGAAGAGATTTTCCTATTAATTGGGATATATCTGTGCCTTTTATTATTTTATTTGTTATACAACACGAGTTGAAAATTACTAATTTTAACACATGGTCAAGGAAGGCCTTTTTAATTTATTTTTTAAGTGTTTCACAAGAAAGGAAGCCCAATGAGTACTTAGACTTAATTTGGCTTTTATTTTGGAAATGTTATTTTTAGCTGAACAGTGTTATATGTACTCATTTGCCACCAATGCAAAATATTACAGTTTAATCACTGAGAGGATAAGACAGTACGGAAATTAATTAACGCAAACTTCACTCGATCAACAACAAAACTGTAATGGCGGTATTTAAATAGCAGAAGCGGAAAACTGATAACATATTCGAAAACCGCCTAAATTTGACAGTGACATTTGTAAATGGTCTATGGTTTTGGCACCACTGGCGAAAGAGGGGTGAAGAATGATAGAAGGGGGTGAGGAGGCCTGTCTTGTTCGTTTCTTCCAACCATAGAGTATACGGTGTACATTTTTTGTTCTAAGTTTGCGTGCCGTGGAGCTTAACAAAAAAAAAAACCAAATCAATCAAATTGTGTCATAGCCTAAAGTGTCATCACTACACTTATATCATCCTTTCTTCTTTATTTTTGTATATTGGCACCTTGTTCTTTTAACGTAATTAGTTTTTATCTCATCGTGCTTTGTACGTTGTGTTGTGTCTTTTGTACGCACCAAATTAACGATTTATCTATCTATCTACTCCAATTCAAGTTAATGGGGCTTGTTGCTAAGTAATAACGTGCGCACGGGTCAATTGATCAGGTTAAGCTACGCTTGCCGGGGTCGGAAATTGGATGGGTAAACATCTTTACATACCAAGACCCCTCCGTGTCTGAAAGCACGTTAAGTCGTTGGATCCCGGCTGTCATTTGTGGATCTTTGACAGTCGTTACGAGTCGTCAGAATCCCGAACGTCTGATTACGTATTACCCAATAACTAGGTTGGGAAGTTAGATAGACAGTCGCTCCATGTAAAATACTGCTGCATCTGGTTTGACTGGCAGCCGACCGCAACGTAGTTGCGAAAAGGCTAAGCAGAATTCTCCTTCCATCAGCGGAGAGGTGTAAATTTTTCTAAGAGAGAAGCCAAAGCGAAGTCTGCTTTAACTTACTGATTTATCAATAAAGCATACTTACTATCATTCTAAACTTAATATGGAAATGTAAAAAATTATATATACAATAAAATGGAACAGCTGAAAACCAAATAAAATGTGCAATATTCCTCCATCTCGTTCTCGCTGACGCATTTTTCTATATCTGTCTCTGTCATAACCCGTTTTACAGCGGCTTGCTCTCGTCCATATCAAGAGGTGCCACGTTACGGCCCTTTCACACGGCAGTCCAGTTTTTTGCAGGATTCCGTTTTCTGCAGGATCCCGTTTGATCGCAAAAGAGACTATATATGAACACTAGCATATAATCTCTTTTGCGATCAAACGGGATCCTGCAGAAAACGGGATCCTGCAAAAAACTGGACTGGCGTGTGAAAGGGCCGTTACCTAAAGTGAAATCATTACGGGATCAGATTTTTGTTTTGTTGTATTAAAAAGCTAAAAATAACCGTTTTTTTTTTGTTTGAATGTTATGGTGAATTAGCAGCCACTATTGACGTGCCATTTTTTAATAGCGATAGAGTTGCCGATGCGAATCCCCGAAGGGAAGCCGGTAGGAATCGTGTTATATTGTGCTTTCGCCACTGCCTTCCATTCTGAACTGAAAAAATATATACAACTCAAAACGTGTGAATGAGAAAACCAATACTTTTCTTTTTCTCCACATTTTCGCAGCAGGGTGGCCGTTTCTGGTTTTAATTGTTCGTGCCTTCACAGACATCGTTATGACGGCTTGTTTAGTCATGTTAGCTTGTTCAACACATGAATATGCAGTTTCTAACTTGTAATTGCATTTGGCAATTCCCCTTTCGGTTTTGTACTAATATTTGTGAGGAAGAGAATTTGATTTAAACGTAAGTTGATTATGTGTTCAATGGGTGGGATTTAGATTTTAAAAATTACCGACGAAAAAACATTGAAGTATATATTAGATGGTTCTATATGTATGACCACGCATAGCTTCTTACTGAACACTCAGATTTTTGCAATTCTTTTTTATTTGAAAGGAAAATACTTTGAGTGAGTTTCATTTTACCATCTCGATCAAACGCATCGAGCGCGTTCGTCGCTCCGATTGGCCCTGGATTGGTGACGGACCAATCGAAACGCCGAACGCGCTCGACGCGTTTGATCGAGATGGTAAAATGAAACTCACACTAGGGCCACAGATGTATGAACGTCATCGAGTCAAAAGGAGTATGTAAGGATGGACGCAGGTGGCGTTCTTTAGTTTCTGCCTACCCCCATGTAAAAAATGCGTGGGTTTGTGTATGTATGTATTGTATTAAATAGTAGACCTAATTTATCTTACTTACCCACTCATAATTTTATATCTCTTGTTGAATCTACCTAATACTTATTTATACGTCTCATACAACATAGCATAACAAACGACACTTAATTGAACTGGGAGCCATGGGAGCTATTCTGAGCAAAATGAACACCACAACGGAGCCACGAGTTAGTTTAATTTTTTAAAGGCACGTGTACGAATTAATTCAAATTTGCGTGTTTTTTAAATATTACGTCAGAAAATTTTTGTTGGGGAGGGTATTAATTAATTAAATTAATGAAGCTTTTGGAGCTGTTGTGTTGTTTTGGGTTTAGAACTGAAAACTGAATACAGGGAGACAAATAATTATTTTTTATTATTTTGTAGAAACTTTATATTAGCAGAGGTGTAAAGGTTCTTTTACCTACCTGGGTAAATGAAAAACGAAAAATGTTTATTTGTCCCAAATCGGTTACCTTGTAACTAATTTGAAGCAAATAAACATTTTAAATGAGACATCCTCGGAAAGTAATTGATAATACTTGTGTTGGGGCTATCTCGGTCTTCCGTCAATAGTCTCAATATTGTTAATATTAAGTATTAACAATTTTGAGCCGATTGCTTGCAGAGGAAGGTGACAAAAATTAAATTTACGAAGAAAAACAAAAACATAAAATAATAAAAATAACAGTAAATTACTTATAAACTAAATTGCAGCTCTTTGTGTAACTGTAGTTGTATGATGTGAACCTGTATGTGCGTTTTTTTTTTAAAGCGGGAGTTTTGTTGTTGAGTGTGTATGTTTGTGTGAGTATGTGTTTGTGTGTGTGAATGTGTAAACGTAGGTCTTCTTTGAAGTGCCGAATTATATGAGCTATATTACTAGTTTTCATTTCGCCATTAACAAGGTCCCATAGTACAATATAATCGGCCGAACTTACGAGTTGCAGGTCGTGCTTTCGAACCCCGGCAGGTGCTTTAATTTGTGTAAATAATTTCATCACCACGGCTCTCAAGACGGTGAAGGAGGACATCGTGAGGAAACCACTACCTAATTCACTATGACCACTTAAGGTGAATCTTGTCGACATTTTTCCCATACAAACTTCGGGAGTGTATTACTGCACTGTTCGACAATGTATGTCAAAAATTAAACGCGGTATGGTTTTGCCTCGTTATTAATATTGTCTGTATGGAAGCAGAATACTAAAATAAAAACCCTTTAAAAACTTTAGGAGCCAACAAAGATTTGTTTTTCTTGCTAATTTAACCTAACTTTGGGCGTGTTTAAGTAAAAAAAGATGTGTAAAATCTCCAAAACCAAGTCAGTGTCGATAAAGTCCAATTATCGAAAAGTTCAATAAACTTTATTGGTCATTGATTTATACAGTGGTTTTTCATAAAATCCGATCTTTGAAAGGAGTTTTCTTAATTTTTTCGCGAATGTTTTACTATAAATGATCCTGCATCTCACTTAATAACGTTGTGCGTGTAGACTAATGTCTAACTGCTCATCATTGATACTATCTCTGTTGGGCACAAAGCCTGGTGAGACAGCGTGATTTTTAGCCAGGCCCACCAGTGAGCCCACCGCGACTAGGTTCCTCTTAACGATTCCTTTTTTTTTTTTTTTTTGGTTGGGAAATCATTAAATAACTTCTCCCGCTCTGGGCGGACGATTCCTTACTTCGAAACCATGTCAATTCCTTAGATCATACACGTCATTTGCTAATAAATATCGACAAATTGTCTTGGAACATACATAATATGACATTTCGATTCCTTCCCGTGTTACATTGGTTTCTACAAAACACGATATTGACGTAGTTTGATCGTAGTAAGATTCCGCGGGGAATTATTATAACCATACAGAATTGGGGCCCAGTATGTCCTAGAACCAGGGACTGAATTACCCAAAAATTAAGGTACCTTTAAATTTCGGTATGACGTCATACCGTTAAATAAGGGTTACCGAAATATTTCGATACCGTTTTTATTTGCAGTAGCGGAATTTTGAGTTTGGAAATGCATACCGGTATATTTCGGTAGCAGTACCGAAACCTTAATAAATAGGGGTTTTCTTTGATGCTCACCTGAGAAGCTCTGATTGGCTGATTGCACATTAGTATGACTCAGTTTTGGTTTTTATTTCCGATCGGAAGGACACGGCCGGGAGTGTAAACTGGACTAAGCCGAGTGCCTACCTAAGGTTTTTTATATTTCTCCTTTAAGGTTTTTTTTTCGTTCTTTTTATCTGACTGATGTAGTGGAAAAATGTTTTCTCATAAACATGGTTTCTATTCGTTTATGTAGGTATCTGCTCTATAGCAGATACCTACATAAACGTAAGTACCTACAGTTACATTGTTTTTTTTTTTGTGGGTCGCCTTCCCCCCCTCAAAAAAAAAATCATAGGTGAGTCATCTGAAATCTCAGATTCAGAAGACTCTATTATAAAAAATTAGACCTAGTCTCTCAGTCTCATAAAAGACATAAATATAATTATGAAGTAGACCCCGATGGCGCAACTTCAAAACTGGATTCCCCAAGTTCACCGGATGCATTTGAGACCGTCGAAGTAAATTTTTGTAATACCCTACTAAATCACGTAGGCATGCTAAATTGTACGTTGTTATTAGGTACTATGTGTCATTTCATCCCTAACGCCGCCGCTGGGTTGTTTGGAAAAAAAAATACGATACTTATTCTAACAACCAACAGTGAGACAGTAACAGGCTGATGACGATGAAGGAAATGATATTTTTCACCATGCGATTCCGCATTATGTAGGTAGCGAAAATTCTCAACGCGAAACGAAACATCCAGCTCCAGCGACGGCAAGTGCGTGGCTGGGCGTACGATTGAATCACTCCAAAACTGTAGACTATTAATGAGATTTTGAATGCGTGTAGAGCGGGAGTTTCGTTTCTATGGAACGTATTATTTATTTTTGGGTGACATATTCTACTGTCTACAGTGCTCTGTTTTCCAGGGCACACGCCCAGGATGCGTTGTTACCAAATTTTATTGAAAGCAGCGCAGACCTTTGCTATACACACTCAATCGTGTATTGCATAGCTGTTGCGGCATGTCAGCTCGTGTTAAATTTCTAAACTCTGACCGAGCTGCACGACCAAAAACCGCCGCACCAGCCTGGCAATGCAGGATTGATGGTCGTATTAATGAGGTCAGGGTACTCATCAGGAAGCTCATCTGCTTCAGGGAGGGCAATACACGCCCAAGGGTGATGCGTTTTGTGAAGCGGGCATTCTCGGGAACTACTATTAGTTTTCGAGACTATGCATCCCGCGTCACAGAGCGCATCGACTTCCTGAAGTAGAAAGTTTACACATGTGCAAACCGTATCCGTAGGTATAGGCGAAGAGTGGATCGGTACACTCAGAACCGCATGTTTCAGAACGATGAACGGTGGGTATACAGAGCTTGGGAGCAGCCCATATCCGCTCAAGGTGTGACTGACGCATCCACCGAATAATGATGCCATGGGTGCTTTTTGGTGAATCATTTGGTCGGTGCCCGTCAGTTACACTGATAGTGATTGGATGCGTGTTGTTGAGCGGGCGTGTAATCCAATACCAGACATGGAGGCTATTAGCATCGGTCAAAAATGCAAAATCAAAAGTCATTTATTCAAACTCGGTTGGTGTCAGCACTTTTTGAACGTCAAAATTACATAAGACAATCCCCCAAAACGCCCGCCCTTCACCACTTCCTTGTTCTTTAGCTGGGAAGAAGAAGTGGCGCAACAAATTCCCCAGCAGCACAGCTGTCTGTTATGTTAGCAGAACTTGATTCTATACAATAGTTACGTAATTAACGTTACGAAACATGAAATTAAAATATTTGCCATATGTCAGCTAGCACACGCCAATATATAAAAAAAATTGTAAAAAAAATTACTCAAGCAGAAATAAATAATAAAAACAAAAACAACAGAACTCAAAACCTAAATTAAAGCCTCTAGGCATAAAGGGCGTGCCCGCTTACGTATGCAATGCGGCGTTATGTTCACATAATTGTAGCTAAAAGTAACAAATGTTAAACTAGGACCTTCGGAGTAAAATAAACAGTTAAAACTATTAACAATAATAAAACTATGGTTAGCAAGACGACCAGTCACCACAAGCAGCACCCGTTCACGAGCATAACGCAAAGATCAGCCATAACCCCCTCGCCATATTTGAGGGAAGGAGGCAACCCGACCCCCGACGCTACCGCAAGCAGTGACATCTAAAGTAGCATGACAAACTTGCTGCCAGTTGCTCAGGCAAGTCCTCTGGATGTGGCCCATGCAGTACGTCTGTTGCCTAACTGGAAATCTCCAGGACCAGACGGAATGCACAAATTCTGGATAAAATGGCTACAAAGGTCACACGCCTGCTTAACCTCGCAATTCCAGTCATCTTTAGAGACTCGGTCGCTACCAATGTTCTTTCGACAGGAATAACCCACTTGCTCCATAAATCGGATAGTACTGCGGAATCTAAAAACTATAACCAAAAACATGTTAACCGACTGGCCATAAAGTTCTTACATCCTTTCTTAGAAAAAAAAATTGCGAACCATATTGATGGTAACTCACTTATGTCTGTATCTCTGAATGGATGTAAGAATGGGTCCCACAGTACTAAGGAGCTGCTCCTTATAAACGTGGCCATAACCCAACAGGTTCGTAGATATCGGAAGGATTTTTCGACATGTTGGATAGATTAAAAGAAGGCCTATGACTCGGTGATACATACATGGCTCATGAGGGTACTGGAGTAGTCATGTAAGTCGTGTATGAGGCAGTGGAGGATGGTCCTTCTCTATCCAGGATGTACACATAGCCGGACGATCGATGAACCGATCAGGATTGAGCACGGAATATTTCAGGGCGACAGTTTGAGTCCCCTTTAGTTTTGCTTAGCCTTGAATCCTCTAAGCACACTTCTGGAGGATTCAGCTATAGGCTATCGGTTAAGAAGAGGTGGTCAGGTGATTTCACACCTCCTTTACATGGATGATTTGGAACTCTTTGCCCTCTCAATTTGCGTCTGATGGAGCTACTGAAGGTAACAGAAATGCTCAGTAGCGCCATCAGGATCAAATTTTTTGTGGACAAATGTATAGTCATACATCGAAAGCGAGGAGAGATAACTCGTGGGGTCCGCAAGGGATGATGCCTGCCAGGGGTGTGGGTTGTTCCAAAGAGATACCGTGGCTCCTTGCACACAGGCAACAGAAGGAACACGGGTGATTTTAGTCAGTAAAAGTCTGACACACCCTCCCCCACCTCCACCCAAAGCGGGAGAAGTTATTTGATGATTTCCCACCCAAAAAAAAGCGGGATTATAAAATCCGTGGGAACCCAACTTACGGATTCTAAATACCTTAGATCCCTCTCCTCAACCGAAACGTACAAGTATTTGGGTATGTTGGAAGCATTAGGCATCAAATAGGTCGACATTAAAAAATCGTTGAAGGAGCGCTTCTTTGGCCGCCTGAATAAAGTGTCAAATAGTCTTTTATCAGGTGGAAACAAGGTGCGCGCCTTCAACGGTTGGGTCATGCCGGTTTGATGTATTCTTTCGGCATACTCAAATGGACTCAGACGGAACTTGACGCTCTGGATAAGAAGGTCCGTTCATTGCTGATGACATATCTGATGCATCGCCCACGGTCATCAGTGATGAGACTGTACATCCCGCGGAAGTGTGGAGGCTTTTTAAATGCTAGAACACTCTACAACCGCGAGATTTGCAGTCTCAGGGAATATTTCTATCAAACTGACGTGGGGATGCAACCAGATGTAGTCTCAGTGGACAAGGGCCTCACCCCAAACCTCTCTTCTTGGCGAAAGAGAACTAGCGCAAATCTGCAGTACTAAATACTAATGATCATAAGGAAGTATGGCAAGGCAAAGAGCTTCACCGACGCTTTTTCCGGGCTCTACATGGGCCTGATGTAGACTTTTAGTGTTGGTACCCTGGCTGCGTTTGGGCGACCTCTTCGGGGAACCGAAGGTTTTTTCTGTGCGATTATGGATGAATTTATCATGACGAATAATTATCGGAAATACATTGTCAAGGACGATACGGTTGACATATGTCGGGCATGCCACTGTTCCGGTGAATCAATCCGATATATCGTTTCCGGTTGTTCTCGTCTTGCTAACGGCGAGTACTTGCACAGAGCCACAGACACAATCTAGTAGCTAGGATTATCCACCAGCAACTTGCTTTGCAGTACAACCTTGTGGAGTCTGAAGTACCATACTACAGGTATGTGCCCGACCCAGTTCTCGAGAATGGTCACGCCACATTGTACTGGGATCGATCTATTAACACTGACAGGACTATTGTAGCCAATAAGCCTGATATTATGGTGATAGATCGACGAATACGTCGTGCAATGATTGTTGACATCGCTGTTCCTCATGACGAGAATCTCGTGAAAGCTGAGCAAGATAAGAAAATCAAGTATCTTGACTTAGCTCACGAGGTTGTCGACATGTGGGACGTGGACTCAGCAATCATTGTACCGATAATCGTTACAGTAAATGGTCTAATAGTGAAGTGCCTCAACCAACACCATAGGAGGCTCTCATTGCACGGCTGGATCAAGGGCGTGCCGTATGCGTGCCGTGTCCGGGTACCGCTTTCTGAATCAATTCCGAAAGCGGTACCCGGACACGGCACGCATAGTCAGGAGGTTCCTTTCTCTGGAGCCCTGACCACCGGCATCTTGGACCCTGCTCCTGATGCCCATGGGCCACTATTTTTAATATTTTTAAATGTTTTTGTATAATTTTTGTAAAAATATTAAAAAATATCCTTAATACGTAAGAAAAACAATAAATGAAATAATAATGTGTATAAAATTTTTTATGGTCTATATCTGAAATAAACGAACGAAGTATAATAATATTTTTACATAAAATATGACTATTGCATAAAAACATGACGTTTGCCCTCAAACATAACTTACAGACATTATAGAGATAAGTTCACGATTCCTATGATTACCAGTAATCACCAAAATATAGTAGGTAGCATTATTATCATTGGTTCTCGTCCATTTATTACGTTGACCAACGATCAGCGGTCGACAAAATAAAAACATATTACCCGGCGCACAGTCGGCAAGATACAAAGAGATAAGTAATAGAGGACCTACAGCAAAATGTACAAAATACAAGTTCTAACGTGTTCGACCGCCGTCTCGCTTGTTTTTCGGTACCGAATTCGTATAAAGGTTAAAACCGTTATTTAGCCCAACCTTTTTTTATAAAGGTTTCGGTATAGCTCAACCTTTATTTCAAATCGGTACCGATATATTTTTGAGGTATCTTAACCTCATACCGTAACCGCTTTCAGTCCCTGCCTAGAACCAAAAATTCGGAGACATGTGACATCTACCAACCCGCGTTGGGGCCCCGTGGTTAATTATTCGCTCACACCCTCTCGAAGAGAGGAGGCCTATGTCCCAGCAGTGGGAATATTATAGGCTGTGATGTGATGATGAATATAATATAATATATCATCCTCTGCCTAGCCTTTTCCCAACTATGTTGGGGTCGGCTTCCAGTCTAACCAGGTGCAGCTGTATATGTATGCTGCAATACCAGGATTTTACATGGAGCGACTGTCTATCTGACCTCCACAACCCAGTAACTGGATAATACGATACCCCTTGGTAAGACTGGTTGTCAGACTTTCGGGCTACTGTCGACCCGTAACGACTGTCAAAGATCCACAAATGACAGCCGGGACCAACGGCTTAACGTGCTTTCCGAGGCACGGAGGGGTCTTGGTATGTAAAGATGGTCACACATCTACGGACCAACCGCGGCAAGCGTAGCTTACCTGATCGATCGACCTGTGCAGCTATTGTTGCTTAGCCACAAGCCCCTCTATATGATATAATATAATATATTATAATATAATAAGGGCCTATTCACATTAACCCAGCACTAATCTAGACCCCGTTCCGTGTGGTGCCGGACGTAAAAGAATAGCATCATCTCATTCCTTCCCGTAGGTGTCGTAGAAGGCGACTCAGAGACTTACTAGAGAATGGGCAGCAGCGTTCTCTATGCATTTGATCACCATACTGCGATCGCCAACCCGCCTGCCAAGCGTGGCGATTATAGCCCCTTTTGGAGGAGGCTAATGTCCAGCAGTGGACGTCTTTCGGTTGATATGATGATGAATCTAGACCCCAGGCTCTTACTATGAGTTATCTATGAGAAAAAATTAAGTTCTGAAACTAAACCCACATTAAACATACATACCCTCCTTTTTGCTTCGCCGCAGTTGGGTAAAGATCAACAACACTATAACCTAACCCGGATCGAATCCAGGACTTGTTTACGACTCCACGCTTAGCGGTGGTGCTTTAAACCACAAGTCCATTGAGGTAGGTAGGCTATGTGGTTTATACAGGATAAGCTTTTATTTAGTGCGCAAACTGTAACCATGAATTCAGCTTATCTTTCTAGACCCCCAGCGCAGAAATTGTTCGTCGGTTATACAAAAAAAAAATCAGCTATTCTATACATTTTGACCGCGTAGGTATTGCACTTTTCTATGAAACAGCTGATTTTTTTTTTGTATAATCGACGAGAATTTTCTGCGCTGGGGGGTCTAGAATGATAAACTGAATTCTTGGTTACAGTTCGCGCAAATATGATTATAAGATCATATTTTTTCAATACAGCTTGAGCAATCGATATTATTACGCTACCACACAAAAGGGGCAAGCACAAAACCACATCAAACATCCTCTTTTCTTTCAATTTCAAACCATCTGCGTTGAAACCTTTTCATAAAACCCAAAACTAATAAAGGGTATTTAGCTCCAAAAATAAGCTTCTAAACAAATAACCCCAATTTGCGTTCACCACGAACCTTCTCCCAATCGGAATAAGATTCAAAATTATTTTTGTTTTGTAATAATTATGTTTGTAATCAAACCCTCATAGAAAACCATGCTTAACCATACATTTGCAGACACAGCAAACCATATTTCTTTAACATTACGAGTCAAAATTATTTGTGTTTTGTAATCTTTATGTTTGTAATCGATCCCTCGATGGAGACCATGATTAATCAGGGCTCATCATAAAAATATTATATTCCATAGAATTTTGGGTTCACCCCTATTGTATACGGTATTGTACGGCGTAGTTTGTCGATCAAGGGTTTGCGCAAACCCTCCTATTTGCGTTTGATGGGGTTCCAAATATCAAATGTCCGATATTTTTATTATATTTGAATTTTTTGTGGTGTTTTTTTTAGAAGCGACGACAGAATAACAATTGGATTTATTGCATCCCGATTTTATTGATATGTCCTTATGTCAGAAATTGATTTATAAAAGGTACTAGCTTGTGCCCGCGGCTCCGCCCGCGTGGTTGGCGGTTATCGCTTAAAAGGTCGCCTATGTCCTTATGCAAATCCCAGGCTATATTTCTGCCAAATTTCATAACGATCGGTTTAGCGTAACAGATAGACAGACAGAGTTAAATTCGCATTTATAATATTAATAGGGATTTTAGTTAATCCACAGAAACAGAATAAAAATACTTAAAATATTTGATACTACAATATGAGAGTTGTAGGCAATGAAGAATAGGATAGAATAGTTTTATTACGTAGGTACCTACTCACGGCTACACATTAAGCTATATATACCATTTCCAGTATAAGTTACTGATCTCGCAGTGTATAGGATTTCCGTAGACTGCGAGATCAGAGTAAACTGGTGTAGCTTGATGTGTAGCCGTGTTTACACCATAAAATTACAGATAGGTTTTTTTTACTTATAATAATTCAAGCTATACATTTAAAGTATAAGCTGATCTCGCACTGTGTAGGATTTCCGTACAGTGCGAGGTCAGCGTAAACTGGAAATGTATAGCTTGATGTGATGTACAGAGGTGTACCTGGTCTATAGTACACCCATATTTCGACAGTTATGTTTTAAGTTCCATGTAATAGGGGCAAGCCTATTGCCATCAACCGGGCAAACCCAGATCCCGGGCTGCCACTGAAAAAATTCAGATAGAAAAACACACCGTACCGTACCACCGTACGTAACATACAACAGATTCCGCGGGGAATCATTATAACGATACAGAATTGTATGGTTATCCCCGCGGAATCTTACTACGTTCAAACTACAAATTCCAACAACATTATTCACTATTTTTATCTAATACCTACATTTCATTTTAAATTTCCTTTAAATATTTATATTATTTAAACAGTCAACTACTGTAAATTTAAATGAATATGCTAAACAGTGCACAATTAATAATAATAACATTCTAGAAAATTGTATAAAATTGAAAATATATAGTTTATTATAATTTACAGTGTTAAAAATGTAAATCGTGCCATAAATAGTATAACAATATCTAAATATAACTTAAAACCAATTATATAAATACTTACTTACTACCATAAAAAACAAACGATACTATTTTAACGATACTACCTATTTTAAGAATTTACAGTGTTATAAATGTAAATCGTGCAATAAATAATATAACAATATCTAAATTAAAACCAAATATATAAATACTAGCTGACCCGGCAAACGTTGTGTTGCCAAAAATTGAGGATTGTATGTATTTTTGTATGTTGTATCATAAAAAAATAGAAATTAAAAATTTTGTCTAAAAAATAAAAAATAAATTTTAGGGGTGGACTACCCCTAACATTTAGGGGGATGAAAAATAGATGTTGGCCGATTCTCATAGATACCGGATAAGCACAAAAAATTTCATCAAAATCGGTCAAGCCGTTTCAGAGGAGTATGGCAACGAAAACTGTGACACGAGAATTTTATATATTAGAAGACTTACTACCATACAAAACAAACGATACTATTTTAATGATATTACCTATTTTAATTTAATATTTATTTTTTTCTTAACAAATAGCGCCTTCATCCTCCCCCCTCCTGTTAAAAATTAACTTTGCGGTGTCCGACAGGGTCCACAATTGATTCGATGTTTTAACATACCAACTGTTAGTACACATTATGGAATGCAATAAAGTATTTGAGTATTGAGTACGTCAATATCGTGTTTTTTAGAAACCAATTTAACGGTAAGGAATCAATGTATTCTGTATGTTCCTAGACAATTTGTCGATATTATTAATACGATATTAGCAGATGTCGCGTGTGATTGACACGGTTTCGAGTAAGGAATTGTTAAGTGGTCATAGTGAATTCAGGCCCTGAACTGAACAAAGATCACACAGTAATAAATGACCCAGTTATTACAACTTTACAAAGATATTGCAGAAAGAAAGAAAGAAAGTATTACGTGCCGCACGTGTTTCGCTTATCGACACATGTCTAACTACGTACGAGTAACTATATCGAAGAAGTATCAAAGTAAGAAGTTAGTTTGTGGAGAAAACAATAAGTGTGGAAACTGGCAACCGGGCGATCATAAGCTACTGGTAATGTATACGTAACTTTAGCCCAAAAAAATATTATTTTATCAATCTAAAGGTCAGGCAACCACGTGTTTATTTTTTTAACTAGCTTTTGCCCGCGGTTAATCCCGCGTAGAAGTCGAAAATCATCTCACGGGAACGTACAAACGAACTAAAAACGTACGAACAAATGTAGGTAGGTATTATTCATTAGATTACTATTGAAACGATCTTTTATGTTGGGCATTAAAATATTATTAGTTATTATTAGTATTTTAACTGTTAAGGTAAGGTAAGTCGAATTTTTTTCCACACAAAAATCGGGAGTGTATTACTCCACTGTTCGACAATGTACATCAAAAATTAAACTTGGTATGGTTTTGTCTCATTATTAATATTGTCTGTACGGAAACAGAATACTAAAATAAAAAGCCATTAAAATGTTATGAGCCAACAAAGATTCTTTTTCTTGCTAATTTGACCTAACTTTGGGCGTGTTTAAGTAATAAAAGAAGTGTGAAATCTCCAAAACTAAATCAGTACCGACAAAGCTCAAATTTCGAAAAGTTCAATAAACTTTACGGGTCATTGATTTATGGTTTTTTCATAAAACCCGATCTTCCGAAAGACTTTTAATATATGCATGCACGCAATCACGTTGTGCACGTAGACTAGCATCTAACTGCTCATCACTGATACTACCTCTGTCGGACACGATGCCTGGTGAGACAGCGTGCTTTTTAGCCAGACCCACCAGTGAGTTCGAGCCCGCAACTAGATTCCCCTTCAAGTATGTCTTTAAAAACAAGTAAATAAGCGGAATCGACAAAATTTCGTATACTTACGGCCTCTTATATAAGTTCAAGTATCGTAAATCAACACTAATATTATAAATGCGATAGTAACTTTGTTTGTTCTCTTTTCACGCCTATTATTGGTAGCTTGATACCTGGAGAAGTATTAAGGCTACATTTCATCGTGGATTGCAAACAGAGTCGCGGGCAACAGCTAGTCTTTAATAAATAAGTTGTTACCTCGTTACACACACTTTACTTTCCAAACTCTAAGCTAAATACAACTGCAAGAAGTTAAAACAATACAAATGTGATCATTACAACTACATGTACAGTCAGCGGCAAATATCAGTAAACATTCAACATATTACGTTACCTTGTGAGTGTTCGATTTGTCTGTGCTTGTTATACCAGATATTTAGAAATATATCTGTTTGTCTATGAGTGTTGTTACTTGGATTAAACATTTTTTTGTATTGTATAGGTAGCTTATCCGTATGGTCGATATAATATAAAAAAAATCATTAATACTTTTTGCTGTTATTAACTGTTTATGAAAAAAAAACTGTTAATGGCTATTTTTTAACCGACTTCAAAAAAAGGAGGAGGTTCAATTCGACTGTATGTTTTTTTTTTAAGTTTGTTACCTCATAACTTTCGACTGGGTGAACCGATTTTGATGATTCTTTTTTTTTATTTGAAAGCTCGTGCTTCAGGTGTGGTCCCATTTCAATTTCATATAGATGATGATGCGTTTCGGAGACAGACAACGGAACTCTTCAAAAAATAACGGTAAATAAACCGCGATTGCTGCTATCGCATAAATATGCATTGTTTTGACCCCAAAGATGATGAAATTTTGAATTAGTGGGGTAGGTACTATAACTAAAAACTTTTTCCAAAAAAAACATCCGACTTCCGAAAAAACACTACAAAGTGAAAAATTACTTTAATTTTGGAAGGCGGTTACGAAAAATTTAAATACATATCCAAAATCACCGCCTTCCGAAATTAAAGTTATTTTTCACTTTGTAGTGTTTTTTCGGAAGTCGGATGTTTTTCTTTTTAATCTCGAGTTCAACTTCATCCTACTAATATTATAATCCTACTATCCTACATCCTACTATACACCGTGACATTTTAGTCGTCTTACAACGGCAGCCCACTTCATGTATCCAATGACTACTAATCATTTATAAGAAAAAAATTGATCATTTTCATAATTAAAAAATACTCTTTTCACGCAAAAACGACTGAACGGATTTGAATGAAATTTGGCACACAGGTAGTTTATAACCTGGATTAACACATAGGCTACTTTTAATCCCGGTGCTACGTTCCCGAGGTATAATTTCCGAACTCCACGCGGGCGAAGCCGCTGGCGGAAGATAGTTATTTTAATATTATTATATTTATTTATATTTATATAAATGTGAAAGTTTGGACGTTTGTTACTTCATCACGCAAAAACGGCTGAACGGATTTGGATGAAATTTGGCAAAAAGATATTTTGTAATCTGGAATAACACATAGGATACTTTTTATCACGATTGTACGTTCCCGTGGGATAATTCTTAACATTTACGCGGGCAAAGACGCTAGCAAATGCTAGTTTAAATTTAAATCGAGCAGTATATCACAACAAACTCACATAACGTAACATCACGTCTGTATTTTGCGTTGAGTCAGGCAGAAGTGTACTTATACAATAGTACACTCAAATTTCACGAGGCATGTTTAAGTAACGGAAGACCCTATTGTCATCAATTTGGCACAAATCCAGACTCCGTGCTGCTACTGAGAAATTCCAGATTAAAAAGCCCAATAACACTGCCTGACCTGGGAACTGAACCCAGGACCTCAAGCTCAGCAGTAGCGCTTGCGACTACTAGAGTAACGAGGCAGTGGCAGAGGCAACGAGGATTCAGACACCGAATACCCTTGTGCATAAAAAAGGTTATCCTACTATATCCTACTATTATTAATTACTACTAGTTTTTGCCAGCTGCTTCGCCCGCGTGGTGGTCGAAAATTATCCCACGGGAACGTACTACCGGGATTAAGAGTATCCTACGTGTTAATCCAGGTTATAATCTATCCGTGCGCCAAATCCAAACAACAAACATCCAAACATCTACACAAACTTTCATATTTATAATATTATAGTAGGATTGATCCTACTAATTTTATTAATTACTAGCTGACCCGGCGAACTTCGTACCGCCATATTTTATTTCTCCAGTCGCGACTGGTCAAATCAGTTAGTCGATTGTTTCGTCAAAGATCTGTCAAAGTCTTCTGTCACGTACCGTCAATCACTTTTTGTATTAGATTGTAAAAATGTATTCTGATCAAATCTATATATTTTTTATAAATTTTCTTATATGAAAACCTTGTCCTGAGAATAAGGAACACATAAAAAATAAACATGCTTTTTGGTGCAGTCGTTCGGAAGTTATGCGCGTTCATACATTTCGGCGATTCATTTTTATATATATAGATTTAATTTACTAGCAGCCTACTAATACTACTGTATATCCATACCAAGGGCACTGCTTCTTTGGATGATATCAAACGATATTGGAAGGGTTTTTTAATCCTATCTCTACATGTCCGGAAGCTATGAGTATTTTTAGTACATTGAAACCGAACTTATCAAATGGAAATAAACACATTACTCCGAAGAGATTAATCGTGATATTGGCAAGTATCGTGGAAAGTTATTGACCTACGTTGTGCGGTGACACGTTTGTTATGATTTGAATTTAAGAGACAAATGAAACCGAAAATTTGGTATCAATTCTTAGAGTATTTTATTTTGAGCTGAAACTATGAATAGTGATTGTATACCAGCTGTTATATTTAGTGCTAAGGATAGCAATAGGGTTTCTGTTACACCCTGTAGATCCTATCTTACTAATATAATAAATGCGAAAGTTAGATGCGAGCGATGTGTTTAGATGTTTGGATGTTTGTTACTCAATCACGTCCAAACGGCTTAACGAATTTGAATGAAATTTGACACACGGATAGTTTATAACCTGGATTAACACGTAAGCTAGTTTATCCCGGTAGAACGTTCCCGTAGGATAAATTACGACGTCCACGCTACTGAAAGTGCTGGCAAAAGCAAGTTGCTTATAACAATGATCACTTTCTTGTGTCGCTGACTGTACATAATGCAAGTTTAACACTTCACACACATAAACGAGTGTTGGAAGCATGCGAAGCTGGTATCAGAGCCGGTGTGATGACATACGTTCAATGCGTGGAGTAAATTCGCTGAAGACGGGTGAGGGCATAGTGTACGAGCGGAAGTGATTAGCGGTTGAACTTTTTAACTGACAAGTCGATTAAAGGGGAAAACCGCCAGGGCAGCCAGCATATTTCAATTTTCTTCCGTTTTTTTGCAATTTACAGCAGTGGTTTTGAACAGTGGTTGCTCAGCGGTAACGACCTCGACTTACGAGTGGGTTCAAACCCAGGTAGGCGCTTAACTTTGTGCATATAACTTCATCACCACTGCTCGCAAAAAGGTGAAGAAAACACCGTGAACAAACCGGCATGTCCTAGAACAAAAGTCTCGAAGACATGTCATGACATGTCTTTTTCTTTCTTTCTTTCTTTCTTTCTATGTGACATTTACCAACCCGCACTGGGCCGGCGTGGTGGTTTAAAGCCCACTCTCTTCCGAAGAGAGGAGGTCTGTGGCTGATTATGATGACGTTTTTTTGTATATTACTGGCCGTATGACGAACAAAATCTGATTCACAACTGTAACACGTATATATTTACAGAACTATAATGGCACTGCTGCGGCTGCCTCGCTCCTGCAGCGCATCGGAAATGTTCGCGAGCGTCCGCATTGACTGTTTTTATGCCAGCTTGCGCAAAAGGGAGACCTCGATAGCGAGTAGAGTGCGGGGCAGCGGTAACAGGATTGGACGGGCCTTTCTTGCGGCATTGGCAAGCCTTACATGCACCCGTGTATCAGGCTTGGGGCAGGTAAAAATGTAAAATAATAATCATCAATTTCTTTTGTTTGCAATTTTATACATATAATCTTTACCTACTTGGTTTTTAAATATTTTGACATTTTTATATCACTTTATAATTTGACAATTTTATATTTTACATTTTATTTTGATTTTTTATACGATTCCGGCATTTTTAAAAGTTTTTTTTGTTGACAATTCTTTTTATAGTTTTCCGAGTTGTTGAATATTTTAAGTTTGAGTATTAGAGAATTTATTTATATGAGTTTGTAGCTATGGACGAATGTTATGTCTGAAATAAATAAATAAATAAAAATAATCATTAACATCATCATTATAGGTACACTCAAGCCTTTTATCAAGGCAGAAAGTTCATTGGTGCTTTGTCCTCAAAATTTGTTCCAAGCCTTAACCTTTTAAACTCATGCAATATCTTATTCAGAAATGCCAATGCTCTTGTTATGACACTCAAAAAGTTCTTTGTACAGATGACGGTGTTGAGCTGAGAAAAACATCATCAAAAAACCTATCAACGAAGTAAATCGCTCACGCCCCCGCTCCGCTCATCACCAAAACCCATTCCCAAAAGCTAGGGACGTTGCGCATTACAACTCAAAGCACGCGCGCTGCTAAGCGAGGACCTTATTACTCCACACGCGATTTGCAAGTGAGGTTTGTGACAGCCCTAACGCCCTGGCAACTGGGAAAGTGGAAACTGGGAGCTGGGAGCTATGTCGCTAGCTTGTGTAGGGGAATTTAAATTATTCCTCGAAAAAGGCCGAATGTATAAATATGTACCTATATCTCTTCATATACAGCGTGTATAAAAAAGTGTGGTCATATTTAAGGGTGTGGTATTCTTCAAGGGACCAACAGCGTAATCGCGAAAACAATATCATCTACCCGTACCACATTTGGTTTGAGTGGGTATTGAAGCAGTGGTGGCCCAGTGGTATTGCCCCCGACTTACTAGTTGTAAGTCCTGAGTTCGAACTTAGGCACGCAATTTAGTTTGTTTCATCACCACTGCACTCGAAACGGTGAAGGAAAACATCGTGAGGAAACCGGCATGTCCTAGAGCCAAAAATTCGAAGACCCGCAATGGGCCTGCGGAGTGGATTATTGCCCACTCTCTCTCATAAAGGGAAGGCCTGTGCCCCAGCACTGCAAACATCCCCCCCAGTGGGGTTCCCGCATTGTCGTTGCGGGGGGGCTCAGTAACCGTGGTCACCCTCCCACGGTGAAGCGAAGAGGAACCCCAAGGTGGGGCCGCTCGTCAGGGCTTGTGCCTCCAAGCCGACGACGTAGCGGCCAAAAAGTAGGTTGCGGTGAGGTGCATCGCAACTGAGGCGGGCCGCGATGTCGAATGGGAGGCATCGCGGCTGAAGGTTACAGGCTGCGGCGGAGGAGGAGTGCCGGTACTTCTGAGTAGCGCTCTTCCCTTCCGTAGCCTGGACGGGGCCGCCACCGTTTGATGGCGGACGCGGTGGGGCCGCAGGGGAAGAGGAGTGTCGGTATAGCGTTGGCCGCTCTCCCTATCCCCTGCGGCCGAAAAGTGGTTGGCGGTGGGGCCACTGTACTGACCCGTCGCAGGACGTCGGGTGGGTTTTAGTCAGTAAAAGTCTGACACGCCCTCCTGCTCCAACCAGAGCGGGAGAAGTCATTTGATGATTTCCCACCCAAAAAAAAAAAAAAGCACTGCAAACATTACAAGGCCGATTATGAATGTAAGGTATTGAAGTTTGAGTAGGACATTCGGGATTACGATGTTGGTCCCATGGAGACAGTTGTTCAGTTCCATGGTCTGTACCTACCACACCCTTAAATATGGCCACACATTCTTGATTCACGCTGTATGTTTGGTTCGGGGACAAATCCCAGTAAAAATAGCACGCAATATTTTTTTTTTTTACTTAGTTCCTTTGAAATGTTATTAAGACTCGTAGATTAAAATTTCGTGGAACTCGGAATATAATATTAAGTTTCTAGTTTTTAATATACTTACCTACTGTTCTCAATACCAAAGTGAGATAGTAAATGGTACTATCCTATTAATATTATAAATGTTAAAGTTAATTATGTTTCGATGTTTGTTTTTCAATCACACATCAACGGCGGAACGCATTTGGACGAAATTTGGCACACAGATAGATTATAACCTGGATTAACACATAAGATATCATCCCGGAAATACGTTCCCAGGGGATAATTTTCGACTTACACGTGGGCAAAAGCCCCTGGCAAAAGCTAGCGAAGAAATAAAATTGAAATAAAAATTAATTTTGCCCTAGAAGGACAAATAGTGACCATATCATGCGCAACCGGCTTGCATGTATGACCAGCAGGCTTAGCACTAGAACCGTTGAGAAGCGTTTTCTTGACGGAAGAGTAGACAAAAGTGACGTTTCCGTGTAGACTGTTGACAGTTTTGTACCGAGAAATGTAGACAAGTGATTTCTATTCTACGGTAGAGTAGAAATAGAAAGCGTCATGGTAAGCCTTATTTTCTATAGTACAGTCTCGCATTCTAGCTTTCTTTGGTCACGTTTCAAGACGTGATAGCCTTTCCATAGAGCGCTTCGTCATCCAGGGAAAAGTCGAAGGTACTAGACCGCGCGGGAGTTCACCGACTCGATGGACCGACCAAATTAAAACTTTTGTGGGCAGTTCCATAAACGAATGCAGTAGAATGACCTTCAGCAGAGACAGATGGCGGGACATCGTGAGGCGTATTCAATCTGCCCCCTTCATAAGTACGACTACGTGACGACCACGGCCGCTCTACCAAGAGCGTACCGACTAAGAAGAAGAAGAAGCCTGCTGCTGGGTAATTGTGTAACATACTAACTGTAGAAATGGCTTTCATTTTGACAGTTCAACAATATACTTACATTGCGTTATTTACGTTGTTGAACAGACAAATTTCTCAAACATATGAAGCGATGGATTAGCAACATCCTTCAAAATTATTCAGATGTTACGTAACTGCAGATGTAACAATTTAAACAAAGCAAAAGGAGTAGGTAAGGATCTAAGAAGGTACTCGGGTGGGTTTTAGTCAGTAAAAGTCTGACACGCCCTCCTGCTCCACTCAGAGCGGGTGAAGTCATTTCATGATTTCCCATCCAGAAAAACAGTTGCACTCCGGGACTGCCGACAGAAGTGAAAACTTGAACGATTACGTGTGTATTTTTTGAATAGTCAGGAAACATTTTTTGAATCGTCAGATTAATCAACGTTCAACGTTCAATGTACGTTCATGTTGTCAGTGATGTCGGTAACAGTATCGCGAGTTCAATTGTTTTTTTCCCATCTCAAAAATGCCCAACGCAACTAAAGAAGTTTTCACTTTAAAAAAAGCAGTTGCAGGGTGTTCTGTAGTTTCTGCTCTCCCCCCATGGGAGTTAGGCAAGCGTTTATGTATGTATGTGTTTGTAAAAACCTATTTGACATAGCGTACGATATGAAAGGGGCGATGAAAGCTAGATACCAATTTAAAATCAGTACATTTTCCACACATCGCTCCCTAAAGAATGTCAGAAAATATCCTGCTTACAACACCCCTCAAATAGGGACACTGGGTTCAATCAATTTTGGAAATTTTCTCCTCAGATAGAGCTTATGATTACGTACTTATTTTAAATGTAACATAACGATCTTTTTCAAAAATACGTTCTAAAGAAATATAATTTAGATTCCACGTCTTTTTTTACACGCTTTATATTAGCTTCACTTGTATGTTTGTTTGTTTGTATGTTTGTATGTAACCGACTCCTTTGGACGCTATTTTGACCCACTTTAAACGGTCAGATTTCATTTAAACTTTGTAGACTTATCGAGGACCTATGACAATTCAATAATTAAAAAAAAAAAAAAATGAAAAAAACACGATTTCGTAGTTAGTAAAACTAAAAAATTGAAAATAAATAATAGTTTAAAAAAAACTAAAAAAAAAACACGCTTTAAAAGCCAAACTAAAAAGTAGAAAATAATTTAATTCTATTAAAAAGCGTGAGGTGCTTGATATTAATTGATTATAAAAATACCTCAAAAAGCACCCCACGCTTTTAGACTTATTGCTTATTTCGTAGTGGCGAGTCTGAGTAAGCGGGCAAGAGCAGTGGTAACGGCTCCGATTTGCCGAGTAATAAGGTCGAGGATTCGAACCAAGGCAGGTGCTTTTATTTTTTTTTCATCGCCACTGATCTCAAAACGGTGAAGGCAAAAATTGTGAGGACACCAGCATATCCTAGAACCAAAAATTGGTATACATGTGATATCTGGCAACCCAAACTCCCGCTCGATTACGGCACAGTCACAGGGAGCAGGCCTGTGTGTCAGCAGTGGGAACATAGGCTGATTAATACGTATTCAAAATAACTAATACCTACTGAAAGACATGGCTAATAGAAAAAAAAATACAAGTACTCACTTACTATTTTTGCTATTGAAAAATCAATAAGCTATAATAAAACCGAGACACTAAAATATATGACCTCTATGACGAAAAGATGTGCAGGGTAAGTTTTTATCCAGTGCGCAAACTAACCATGAATTCAGCATAATCATTCTAGACCAGTAGCGCAGAAATTTTACGTCGGTTTACAAAAAAAACATCAGCTGTTTCGTAGAAAATTGCAAAAATGCAATCAATGCGGTCAAAATATATGAAACAGCTGATTTTTTTTTGTATTACCGATGAAAAATTTCTGCGCTGGGAGGTCTAGAATGATATGCTGAATTCATGGTTACAGTTTGCGCACTGGATAAAAACTTATCCTGTAGAACTAAAAGATATGACAACTAAACAATAACGTATACTTACATTTTCAATTAAAACTCTACTTGACAAACAAGACTCCCGTCAATGAGTCTCCCGTCCTTAGTTTTAAAGATAATCAACGGACAAACATACGCACACAATAAATGATCGCTTTTAACGATCGATCCTTAAATTCCTTTCATTATTTATTGAACTGGTAACATTACACCATACTACGGTAAGCTTGCAAGGCGCCTTCGAAATAATAAAATAAAATAATTACAAAACATTACAGACGTGCGCAACTGTGCCGACTTGAGTTTTTATTTTTTGTTAATGTATTTTTATTCATTTATTTGTTATTTACCAGGCTGTCATTTGTGGATCTTTGAAGGTCGTTACGGGTCGTCAGTAGGCGGCAAATCTGACAACCAGTCTTGCCAAGGGGTATCGTATTACCCAGTAACTGGGCTGTGGAGGTCAGATAGGCAGTCGCTCCATGTAAAATACTGGTATTCAGCTGCATCCGGTTAGACTGGAAGCCGACCACAACATAGTTCGGAAAAGGCTCGGTAGACGATGAAGATGTATAATTGTTTTATTTTTCTTTTTCGATCGACGATCGACCCTTAAATTCCTTTCATTATTTATTGAACTGGTAACATTACACCATAATACGGTAAGCTTGCAAGGCGCCTTCGAAACAGTGGTCTCGAACCTACCGATTTTTCGGTAGTTCTACCGATATGGGCTCTGTCCTACCGAAATAATTTTAATAAATATACGAATGTAATTGAATATTGTATTTTTTTTTGTCATATACCGATTTTTGGTACAAATTATACCAATTTTAGTGGCAACTCTACCGATTTCGCACTATGACGTTCGAGACCACTGCTTCGAAATAATAAAATAAAAATAACAACAAAACGTTACAGACGTACGCAACTGTGCTGACTTGAGTTTTTATTTTTTGTTAATGTATTTTTATTTATTTACTTTTTATTTACCCGGCTGTCATTTGTGGAACTTTAAAGGTCGATACGGGTCGTCAGTAGGCGGCAAATCTGACAACCAGTCTTGCCAAGGGGTATCGTATTACCCAGTAACTGGGTTGTGGAGGTCAGATAGGCAGTCGCTCCATGTGAAATACTGGTATTCAGCTGCATCCGGTTAGACTGGAAGCTGACCCCAACATAGTCCGGAAAAGGCTCGGCAGATGTCATTATCTGACAATACTATTATAATTTACTGTTTAATTTTTCTTTATTATTATTATCCTGTCTTATTTCTGAATTATATTAATTCTTGTGTAGGTAGTTAAAATTCTAATTTATTTCTCGCTTTTAATAAGAACAGCATGTCCTCCCTGATTGCAAGAGTGTTTTTCTCATAACTAAAATGGCTTATTTAATTCGTACGAATTTTACTCGCCCGATGCGGGCAAATTGACATTTTCAAATAATATAACCATTATTTTCCATAGGCGACTCGCACGGATATAATTTATTTGTTGTCGAATTAACAACTCCAGAAAGACGTATTAGCCAATTGGCACATTTTGAATTTTATTCAATAAAATTATGTAGAAAGGTCACTGAAAGTAATTATATGTAATAAAGTGCATACAATTCAAAAGGTGCCATTTGCTTAACACACGGGCCTGCCCGCTGTGTGATAGTGAGCCGTAATCCACCACGCGAGCCCTGTGCGGGCTGGTAAATGTCACGTGTCTTCAAATTTTTGGTTCTAGGACATGCAAGTTTCCTCACGATGTTTTTCTTCACAATTTTGAGAGAGCAGTGTAACATTAACAATGAATGCAATAAAACGATGATGCCCGCTAAGAGGGAGGCGGCGCACGTGAGGGAGAGGCAGTACATGCGGCCTCACGACCGTAGTCTTCGCAGGAGACGCCCTGGGCGTCGGGAATCCCAGGCTGATTCCCGGCCACTGTAGGCACGGACTTGCGGACGGCGAGTAATGGGTAGCTCGCTGTCCGGTAAGGACCAAGCCCTGGTCGACAATGCGATGTGTTCCACGCGCGCCTCAAAGAGATGTCAACAACGACTGATGGGGCCCGCAAGGGCCGATGCCTGCCAGGGGTGCGGGTTGTTCGAAAGAGATACCGCGGCCCCTGGCACACAGGCAACTGAGGGTACACGGGTGGGTTTTAGTCAGTAAAAGTCTGACACGCACTCCTGCTCCACCCAGAGCGGGAGAAGTCATTTGATGATTTCCCATCCTAAAAAAAAAAATTGATAGCAGTGGTGACGAAATAAATTACACAAAGTTAAGCGCCTGCTGAGGTTCTAACCCTCATAAGCAGTGATCGTAATAGGCTGACTATATTTGCCTAAACTTCGGAGAACAGAGACAGAAAGTGGAGACTTCCTTACGACTATATATTTTTCCCGGGATTCGGGAAAAATCTTCAGTAAGTTGAAAATCAGCTTTATTTAAGATGTGTAAAGGCTATTTTTAACTAAACTTGCAATTAACTAATCTTAGAATTTTTCGCTAAAACTAATCTTAAATCATGTATTAGAATTAGTCTTAAACTGACCGTTGTTGCATCAAATCTTTTAATACTTAACATTTGTCAATGTGTAACACCTAAGTAAAACTAATTTATAATTGCATTAAAGGTACTTCGTTCCGTACACACTTTAATAAAGCTTATTTTCAACTTACCTACTGAAGATTTTTCCCGAATCCCGGGAAAAAAAAAATTGTCGTAAGGAAGTCTCCACTTTCTATCTCCGTTCTCCGTAGTTTAGGCAAATATAGTCGAGCCTATTCCGATCACTGCACATAAGTCACAGCCACTACCACTGGTTACTATTTATCTATACAGGGTGACATTTTAAAACTGCGCGTTTGATTAATATTATTACGGTATCGGAGGATATATTCGGGTAAAAACTACCGAAATTCATTAAATGGCACAAATTTTAGTTAAGAGAGGTACCTAACTATTTTTATTATTTTTTATTTTTATTTTATTTTTTTGTAAATGTGTATGAACATTGTGACTTATAAAATAACCTTGGAGAAATCTGTTAAGCTGTTATAAATGTAATTTACATAAATAAATAAAAGATAAATCAGAAAGGGCAGCTACCTCAACCGTTCTTTCTTGCATTCGTATCTATGGCAAAACATTTGACGGCTGACCTGCCAACGGATAATTTCGCCCCATCTATAAAATATCTTTAGCAATGAATCTACGGCCCAAACTCCGTCCGTATAACTAGTGCAAGTTAACTATCAATAAGAGGATGTTTAATATTCCGTGAGCGTACATCCCCAATCCTGCGCAATCATCTGTATTGCCCACGAATGAACAAATATTGGCCAAGTTTTAGTTGGCTGATATGTGACTATGAATAGATATTTTGTGATGTATTTGTGAGAAAAATCATCTTACTTATATGTGGTGGAACTTTGTTGATCGTGTGTTTGATTTTACCAAGTCTCTTGAGTTAGATTACAAGTCTTGCTTGACTGTAAGTTAGCATAAAACTTTTTAACTGACCAGTAATGCAACCTATCATCTATTGGAGTCGTGCAGGGCTTTCTGATTTTTTTTTTAAGTATTTTTTGTATCTCCGATTTTAGTTGGCAGCATAGCTATTTTTTTAATAAAAGTCTATTTTATTTTATAACTTTTATGTAATCCAACTAACGATATCTTGTACGTTATTTTAATAACTCTGCTAGTGTTGCGCGTAAGTGACTAATTCATTATTCCTAAAACTGTTTGCGATTTTTGTTTGTGTTTGACTTAGTGATTAAATCGTTGAAGTAAATAAGTAAATCAATAAGTAAATAAAATAACTAAAATTTTATTTTATTCTAGTCAGATTTTTTCCCACAGATAAGTAGATTAATGGTCTAGCAAATACCTACTAACGAAATAAATACCAACTTAAATTGTCCGTACATTCAAATCACAACCGCCATTCTTTGACATGTTTATACAACTGTTGTGCAAATTAACATGCTACGTCATTGATGTAGGGTATTAATTTGCTTAACAATTAATTTCCCTGACTAAACACCTTTCCGTTCCCCGAAAACATAACAATATAATCAAAGGTACATTTCCGTCATACAAGCTTATATAAAAGTAAACACGATATTCTAAGGGATTTTTCCTTGTTTTTCGGTACATAATACATACTTGTTATCTAATACAATACATTGGCTTTACACAATAAGTAAAAGGGAACTGATCAGGAACGATATTCCGGTAAAAATATCAAATTTCACCGAAGCCAGGGCATAGAGCTATTAGATTACAGGGCGTTACTGTTGGAATTCGAATTTAGAGTGAGACTCGATGGCAACTCACTTCAGTAAATATTTGTCATTAATTCTAGGAGACTATATATATATCCTACTAATAAAAATATAAATGTGAAAGTTTGTATGTTTGTTACTCAATAACACAAAAATAGCCGAACGGTTTCAATGAAATTTGGCACACAAATAGATTGTAATTTGGATAAACACAGGATACTTTTTTATATCGCTAATACATTCAAGTGGGATAATTTCTGACCTCCACGCGAGCGAAGCCGTTGGCAAAAACTAGTCCAAAGTCATTCTTATTTCGGGATTGCTTGAAAAAGCAGGATTCGGCGGGAAGTAGACCTCTTCGGAATACTTCGGATGCAGTGACACATGTAGGTAATTATGGTCGAACTTCACTTTGGTAAGTTTTACCAAACTGAAGTTTGACGTTTTATAGTCCACCTTTGATGAACAAATTCAGTGTCAGGTTGGTCAGAAATTACCTCATTAATTTGTTTTGTTTGGATGCATATATTTGCTAGACGACGTTGTATGTACTATCGAGGAAACTTACATCTGACCAATTTGAAAACAAAATCCCGTGCAGACAATGACCACATCTGTTAGCAAGCGTTACTATAGCGGCTGAGCGCTGCAAGCAATAATAATCCTTACTGTGTACAGATTTTAGTTTCCTTGATAGTACAGCATAATCATCCTACAATGTTCCTACTGCTTGGACAAAAGCCTTCTCTCTAAAGGTGCGTCCAGACCTAGCGAGTGCGCCACGAATGCGCCGCTCGCGGACCTGTTGCGAACTGCGCGCATGCGCACATAGCTTCTTTCGCGTTTGAACTAAATATGGGGGCGAGGGAGGTGCACCGCGGGCAGCACGCGCGTGCCTCCTGTCCCGCTCGAGTACGGCGCGTAGCTTGCGCGCGAGTGGCACGCGGCCGGCGCATTCTCCAGGTCTGGACACACCCTAAGAGGTCGGGCTCTAAAACTACCACACGAGCCCAGTGCGCGTAGGTAGATGTAGTTGACTTTGTATCGACACGTGAGGTTTGCCAAGGGGTTTGTATATAGTAAAAAATATGAAAAAAAAATTCTCATCCATTTCTTTTATATCTTGTAAAAAATATCGAAAAAGCTCGATCGCAACTCACTCTCGAAACACGATCGTGAGTAGCGGTCGAGTTTTCCCCAAACAGAAATCGTAGTAGCACCGATACATTGGCATAATATAACCCCCGCCGATCTCCCGAATAAAGTATTACCAACTTATGACCAATTCAATCGGACAGGATTATTGTTTCGGAATACTTCGGCTTTTTTCGTGCGATTTCCGGCGGACAGATGGTAATCGTGGTCTTACCGGGATTGTACGTACAGTCATGTTTACCATATTGATATTTATATTATACGTTAGTGTTATATCGACTCTGCAAAATTCGATTTTCGTTAAGTTGTTTACTTTTCCAATAGGATATTCTGTGGCAGTTTTTGCTTGGCGTTGCCAAATTGTAAAAAGTTATCGACGGCAATTTTATTTAATGGAATAATTGACTATTAACATTCCTAGTTTCATTGTCATTACTATTTTTGAGCTTTTTTTTTTAACTAATACATACTACGCTACTGTGCGTGAGGTCCAAGGTTCGATTCCCAGGTTGGGCAGTATTATTAGGTGATTTTTCTCGTGTCGATGGCAATAGGCTCGCCCCTATTAAATGAGACTTAAACACCAACCACCACCAACCGCACCAACTGTGAAAAACTAGCTTTCTCCATAATTCTGAATAAATTGCGATACACTCAAAAAATATTAAAAAAAAATATTCACTACTTTTGCGGCAAATACTCAAAATATAATCACATTTGTACTACATTCAGTTGCTCTCCGGAAATTCGCTACGACTCGCTCATGCAAAATATAGGATATAGGCCACGTCCAACATCTGACAAAGAAACAGAACCAATCCCGAATTTAATGTCTGAATGAAATTAGTTATATTCGCACAAATTCTAGACTCAAAACTAGCACAGTAAAGCCAACAATATCGAGAATTCGGAGTCACAAGTAGACGGGCTAAGAGGTTTAATAACTGGGCCGGCTCGCTCTTGGACTGAGTCCCGTGATCCCGGGATTAGCTGGCATATCCATATGAGACCCCGGGATATTTTTGTAACATTTCTTAAACTATGATATACTAATATTGTAAATGTGTAAGCTTGGATGTTTGGATGTTATGTTTTTACTCAATCACCCAAGAACGGCTGAACGGAAAAATGAAGTTGGGCCGCCGTCGTGAACGGTCGCGTCTGCCCGCGCGCAGCAGATGTTGACTTACTTGCCCGACTTCGAAATCAAACCGAGTTTTTTGTGCGTCTCCGTCTGTGTCGCAATTTGTTATAGTAGTGTAGTATAAAACAAGGGAGCAAAAGTGATGTAAGTGCGCTTCAGCCTGCAGCGAAGACTGGCTGCTGGAGGACGAGTGACACGGCTGACCCCTGGCGGCTAAACCTGGTGAGATCGTTCCTAATATTTCAGGGATTTGTTCTATAAAACTGAGAACGACCGGCCGGCCGGTTCGTTGTGGGCCAGTGTGCTAACACTACATATAATAGGGCGGCACAAACTAATTTACGCTATTATTCTAGCGCAAAATACGGTACGTATCGCTCAAAACGCAGTACCTAAAGATTGTATTATTATAACTTGTAACGCCACGGTTACCGAAATTTGAGTCGGCCCACGGCCCACATGTGCTGAAGTGTACAAAAAAGTTACCCTTAACTCTTAAGTTCGCATAGCACGCTTTTGTTCTACAGATTAACCAAAAAAAAAAGGTCAAGTCAGCCTCAGCCCCTTTGCACGCGTCCTGGACTTTCACTACAAACAAAAGTGTTTTCAAAAAATAATTTAATGGGCTTAACACTCGATCATAGGATTGTCAGTCAAGATCTCGCCACATATATTTGGAAACATCGACAGGATGATAGAATTTTCCTATCACTTCTAAATAATATACATGATTTTCTCCCTAACAGCATTTTCTTCCAGGAATAAAGGATAGCAAAATACATAACCGCACAATCCCTACTAATATTATAAAGGCGAAAGTGACTTTCTGTACGTATGTTACGCTTTCACGCCTAAACCGCTGAACCAAGTGTCATGAAATTTGGCTGAGATATAGCCTAGAATATGTAGAGAGACATAGGCTACTTTCATATAGGAACATACGCTATAACCGACTTCCACGCGGCCGGAGCCGCGGTCAGGGGCTAGTTTAATATAACATTTTGTGGTGGCGAAGATATCATCATCGCTTTGTCCGAACACTATCTCGTAAATGTGCACAGAAACAACAGAAACGCACAAGGGTATTCACCTATTGGCGAAGTAGTACCCGCCAACAGCGACATCCTAAGTACAACGCTAAAACACCGCAACATGCCAATCCTTATAACCGGTAAAACACACGAGAGGAGCAAGAAAAATCCACGAAACCCCGGCCTCAAACGACCAGCCCCCAATTAGCGAACTCATTAACACCGTGTGAAGAACAAGAAGCAAGCTACTCACACCGTTATCAGTCGTAATCGCAAACGACACTGGATACACAACACCCAGAAACAGACCTTTACCGCAACTAAGCGCACTTGACCAGACCTGTGCATCGGCGCCTCAACACCAGCCAAAGAAAGAAAATCAAATAGACGCTGAACCTTCACGTAGCGGCATTCATATAGCCAACCTACAGGAAACAGGGTTGAACTCAGGAACATACATCTCCACACTGTGATTGGCACCCCTCAAGAAAAGCGAGTAACACACACCGGGGTCATATCAAGCACAAACAATGCAACTACGCAGCTCTCAACAGAAATTCTGTATAAATAAAATACGAAGACTGGATAACAAAAAAACTAGCAAATAAAGACATCATCCCAACGAGTAAAGACATCGAAATACCCTGGAACACAATAACGGAGGTTATTAAAACCGACCGCTGCTCAGGAAACTGATTCTTCAGCCAATTTAATCAAGAGACCATCGCTTAGCTCTTGCTAACCTACAAAGCGGGAAACCGGATAATCCAAATAGGCATAAAAATAATGGCAGACAACACTCCAAAAGGTTAAATATCAAGAAGAACAAAAACACGCAGAGCCCGCTTCACCGGACTGGGGACAATTCACACCGGAAAATGCAGGCAAATGCTCGACACGTTTTACAGGAACAACAAACAAAACGCCGAAGGAGATCCGCGTACATAAAGGTGTCCCCCAGGAAAACAAAAAAAAAAGGGAGCGAGGGCCTTTTCAGATACAAAATGTTAAAATAACAAAGCCGAAGAAGTAATGGTAATCATCAATAAAAGCCAAACGAGACAACTCCCGGAACGGACCAAGTGGTAACCGTGGTAACCAAACTTAACAAAACGATGCCCCAAATATAACAGGAAACCGCAACTATACACAAGAATAAAGCCTGGACACAGAATACAGTGCCGGACAAGTGGCTTGAAACCGCGCAGGTACTAATCCCAAAAATAAAAAACTAGAAGACGCGAACGAATATCGCTGCATAATGGTACTACAGAATTTACGCCAGATGCGTAGTAAAAACAAAAAAATAAAAAAATAGACGATGCAATAACAGGACTAGGCAACTACCAAGCGTCCCTTTTAAACAATGGATCAACAGATTACCACATTTTATGCACGAAAGGGTCCTAGACGAGGAAGGATTTGCAAGTAAACGAATTTACGCTCATAGAAAACACCAATGTCGACTTAAAGACATTAAGGCATTAGGATAATTATTGCAATGAACTAACAAATCGATGACCAACAGGATAATCAAGGTTTACATGAATGTAAGAACATGCATCAAATGGAGTGGCCAGCAAAGCAATTGGATTATAATTATCAAAGGAAAGGGAGTTAAACGGGGTTACCCTCACTCCTCTCGCCTTTTTACATTAGTCTTCGACGAAGTCCTTAGAACCCTTAAAGATGCAACCCATTTAATCAAACTAGATCAGGACCGCGTTTCACTCCCCCTGGTATTATCATTTGCGGACGATCTTATACTCATTGCAGATGATCTAGAAGGACTAGAGCGCATCTTATACCACACAAAACCTTTACTAAATACCGCAGGCCTCCAAATAAACGAAACAAAAACAAACAGTCTAATTAGGGACCCCATAACATCACAGCAAACAATCAACGTGACCCTCAACGGAATAAGTATACCAACAATGGACGAAATAAAATAGCTAGGCACATACACAAGCAGAAAAAGCACAATTAGAAAACGATGCCAACAGGCCACGAGAAACGCAAATCATTTCTACCATTCATACTATGGGCAAAGATGGACTGGAAGTTAACTAGACTTATGTATCGAAGAGTTATCGTACCTTGTATGATATATGACTTAAAAGTATCGACCCAAGGTGAACAGATTAAGACTCAGAAGATATGAACGAGTTATCATGAGAGACTTGATTAACCACATCAGGAATAAACTAATAATTAAGAAAATGCACCAAATCTTAGACGAAAAAACCGTAACAAAACGCATCAAGAATCACAGAATGTGCTACTTAGCACACGTCTTCAGACGGGATAAACCACACCTATTGCAGGTAGCAATCCAGTACAAGGCCAAATCTAAGAACCTCGGACGACCTATTTACCCAAGGAATGACAATCTAAAACAAGCAATGAAATACTTCGACATGGGAATCAAGTTTTGAAAGGACATGGCTGGAGACAAAAATAAGATCAAGAAAGCGGCTAGCGATATCTACAAAAAACCAGAAACTGTTAGCTGAAGCTTGAGCTTGAGCAGAACTCAGAATATTACTACGAAAACAACAAAACAGAACACAGCGAAGCAACGACATAGAAAAGAGCTAAGAAAACAATTGAACGTACCCAAAAAGCCCGACCTGAATCAACATGCCGGCGACGTCGTGAAAAGATGCCCTCCTATAAATAAATACCACCCGTCTCTCCACTAGTCCAATGCTTACTCAAGGATGCATATCCGGTAGGCTCGCAATCCTTTCCTATCCTATGGGCACGTCTACCTGACCATTACCGCGCCCCCCGGTCTACTTCTTGATATGCAATGGCCTCTGTAACACCATGAAGCATGAGGCTCCAGGGGCTAGTGCAAATCTTGGGGTTCATTCGATTTATCGAGTCTGGTCAAGCCACGCTGGGATCGGTGCATTTCATATTCATATTCATATAATCACCCAAGAACGGCTGAACGGATGAAATTTGGCACACATATAGTTTATAACGTAGATTAACACAGGATACTTTTTATCCCGGTAGTACGTTTTTGTAGGATAATTGTAGACCTCCACGTGGGCGAAGGCGCTAGCAAAATTAGAATCTTGATATTTTGACACGCGAAAGTGTTTGGCAATGTGAGTACTGAGATGCCAGCATCAATTGGTGAGGTCCGCAAGGGCCGATGCCTGCCAGGGGTGCGGGTTGTTCGAAAGAGATGCCGCGGCCCCTGGCACACAGGCAACTGAGGGAACACGGGTGGGTTTTAGTCAGTAAAAAACAGTCTGACAAGCCCTCCTGCTCCACCCAGAGCGGGAGAAGTCATTTGATGATATCCCAACCAAAAAAAAGGGATTACTTTTAGCTGCCACAAAACTACTGGAAGTAAAATCAAGGCTTGGTTTTTTTGGGATAACTCTTTGGATTACGACATCCTATTGGTTAGTTTAAAAGGAGGATGCGCTAAAGAAGCTCGCGAAATTCAATTGAATTTCAGCTCAGTGCAGGCTGTAAGTTGCACAAAATATGATTTGCGACCATAACATGTGTGTATTTACAGTATAATATTCATTTAAATCATCAATAAAACCCACTTAGTTAATTTAATCCCATACATTGACTTTTTCATGAAATAGTCATCGTGAATTGTCAGCCTGACACTCACTTGAAAATTGCAAAAAGCGTAAGAAAATCTGACACGAAACCTACTGGAATAAATTCTCTAAATGACAGTGAATCATCATTTAAGGACGTCTACTGCTGGACATAGGCCTCCCCCAGGCTCCTCAACTTCGAGCGGTCTTTTTCTTCCCAAATCCAGCGGATTCCCGCGGCCTTCACAAGGTCATCGGTCCACCTTGTGGGAGGCTTTCCCACTCTACGTCTTCCGGTACGCGGTCGCCACTCCAGAACCTTTCGGCTCCATCGGCCATCTGTTCCGCGAGCAATATGTCCTGCCCACTGCCACTTAAGTTTGGCAATTCTTCTGGCTATGTCGGTTGCCTTGGTTCTCCGGCGGATCTCTTCATTCCTGATTCGACCACTTCGAGCATAGCCCTGTCCATTGCCCTTTGGGTGACTTTAAGCCTTCTGATAAGGCCCATTGTGAGCGACCACGTTATAGTGACAGTGAATACCGCATCTTAATCCGTTGCGTAGTTCAGAAGAACAACGGGGTCACGCCAACATACACGAAAAGCGACTTCAATTTATGATGTACTAGCTTCTGCCAGTGGCTTCGCCCGCGTGGATGTCGGTATATTATACATATAAATCTTCCTCTTGAATCTCTCTAAGTTGAGAAAAACCGCATTAAATCCGTTGCGTAGTTTAAGATGGATCTTGTCGACATTTTTTCCATACATACTTCGGGATTGTATTACTCCACTGTTCGACAATGTACATCAAAAATTAAATATGGTATAGTTTTTCTCATTATTAATATTATCTGTACGGAAACAAAATACTAAAATAAAAAGCCATTAAACAGTTATGAGCCAACAAAGATTAGATTTTCGTGCTAATTTGACCTAACTTTGGGCGTGTTTAAGTAACAAAAGAAGTGTGAAATCTCCAAAACCAAGTCGGTACCGACAAAGATCTAATATTGACAAGTTTAATAAACTTTATTGGTCATTGATTTATGCCGTGGTTTTTTCATAAAACCCGATCTTCCGAAGGACTTTTCTTAATTGTTACGCGCCTGTTTTACTATAAGTGATCCTGCATCGCATTCAATAATGTTATGCGTGTAGACTAGCGTCTAACTGCTCATCACTGATACTACCTCTGTTGAACACGAAGCCTGGTGAGACTCCTAGATTCCCAATAAAAGATTTAACCGTACAACCACGAAAAGCGACTTCGTTTTATACTATGTAAGTATATAGATACGTACACAAACACGTGTATCATACACATTACACATTCTTGATAAAATACAAATATCAAAGTGTTATTTCCCAGAACTGAGCTCAATGTCTCTTGATATCATCCAACATGATCTCATATCGCTTCCCAGAAAATGTAACGCGAATATGGATGAATGATATTGAACACAATGGGGATAGGCACATTTAAAATATGCTCTTGTAATATAATTCTTGTTTTACCGGCTTTTATTTTACCCATTGTATACAGAACCTAAGAAGACGTCATTATAACCTAACGTCGGGATGCGAAAACGAACGAAGGTCTTCGATACCGGAAGGCGTATTAAGGGCGCTTTCACATTTTTTCTTGAATTTGAGCGTTTGACTCGAGATTTGATGAGTGATTATGGTTTAGATATAGCCGAAAAATAAGAATAAAAATATGTCCGAGAAAATTTGTTTAAGTATTTGTCTAGGAAGCGCTCAAAAAAAAAATTGTTTACATAAGTCAGTAAAACCCTTGTCTCCGCAAAGGATGTTTCATAAAATGTAACTTTCGGGCATCTTTTGATGCTTTTTACATGGAACATATAATAGTTTAGTAATTTATAAAAATGCCGTGGAAGGAATAGAATAATATTTTAATGTTTCATACAGTAATACACTCAAAATAATTCCGTAAAACAGAGTATTATTGATAATTTTTCGTCTGAAATTATATTTTTTATCTGTGTATGTTTAATCGAAATTCAAACATAAAGTATTTAATAACTGAGGTTACCAAGTTAACTTGCTTGAAAAAAAAAACAGTCTATTTAAAAGTAAAATAATATTTTAAAACAATTGTTGTATGCAACGCTATGAATCAGTAATAAATCTCGTTACGCGCGGGCTTTAGCTTTAAGTCCGCGCCGGTTTGTTCCTGGGTGTCCGAATCATAACGGTTAGCATGTCTGAGAAGCGTACTTCACTAGACACAAACGCGAGATCAGCTACCACGCGCCGTTAAATTTACCTAAAACTCAATTTGTAATAGCCCTCTTAAGGAACTCAAATGAATGCGGGCAGGATACCTAGCAAGGCGCAGTGATGACAGTTAACAGTTTGCAAATCCATTTTAGTTAATAAATAGTTCATCAAAACGATAAATTGCTTTATTTTTACGCTATAAAGAGGTAAGTAAAATGTGAGGTTTGTATGTAGCAGGTAATCTCCGGAACAACTGATCTGCTCTCGGAAATTCTTTCACTAGTGGGAATCTTCAGTAATAGTCATAGGATATATTTCATGGTTAAAGAATACATTTTACGCAGACGAAGTCGCGAGCTGTAACTAGTATAAAATGAAATCAAAACCAAAAGTTGCACGCCCTGTTTAAAACTTTAAACGATGTAAAAAATGGCTCACAAAGAGATCAACAATGGACGCAAGAACTTTAAAAGTAAGCGCTAGAATACATCTAAAGCCTAGACTACATCTAGGTTCACAACCCTGAGTGCTAAGCTAGATACACACAAACTAAGCTCTCTATATAATGCACTATACAGACTGTCGTATATCCGGATATATGGACGATCTGAAACGGAAATATAACCGCCATAAATATGGAACGAGTTTAAACTTCGAGCATTTTTGTTTTATTGTAAAATAGTCTTTGTGTAGTTCGCGAACGATGAACGAATAGGAACGGTTTCATAATACTGTACTAAAAGAAACGTTTCCGAATGCTGACTTGTAATCGGTCTATTAGTTCTAACAGCTCCTTGTACATTTACAAAGAGCCGCATCGTATGTCCGAACGAGAACGAGAATGACAGCGACTGATTTTATCGATACGTTAAATTTTTGCTCTGTGATCTTTAAAAGTACTACTGAGAGCGAAGACCGAATAGAGCTCATAGAACTAATAGAATGAACTAGTTCACTGACCGAAATGAACTAGTACGGAGCGATCTTAAAAATGACCGAGCAGGCACAAGACTACTGTACAACTGTTGGAAGTTTTGAGTATTTTATAAAGGTATATATGAATTTTGTTGACGTGTTCATTTACCGTAGTTGTGTCTACAGAACACATATGTTTTTAATACAGGGGCTATGGCAACTGGATAGGTACTATATACAATATGCTATTGCCTTTACCGTTGAGCTATTGCCATTTAAATTTAGTACTGAACAAATAGTAATTAAAATCAAAAGAGTGTCCATGGATTTTTTCCCCTTTTTTCTCCATAGGTAGGGAACTACTACGCTTTGGAATGGGCAACTAGCCTTATAATTCTGACTGACTGACTTGCCTGACAATTCAAAAGTGCCCGTAGACGTTCTTTTTTTAAATAAATGCTTTGAGTTTGAACGTATTATAATTTATTACCGGTTAACTACCGCGCGGCCATATAGGGGCCATACAATAGAGAATTAATTGCGTCTCATTAGCCGGGATTTAAAAAAAATTGCCAATTTGAAAATGCCAAGAAAATCATATGCTTTACTTTTTGTAAATGACTTCATCACCACTGTTCTCAAATCGGTGAAGGAAAACATCTTGAGGAATCTGCATATCCTAAAACCAAACAAAACGAAGACATCTACCAATCCGCACTGGGCCCGCGTGGTGAATTACGGCCCACTCCCTCTCACAGAGAGGAGGCCTGTGTCCCAGCAGTGGGAACATTAGAGGCTGATTATGATATGTCAGTCCTAAATATTTTCACTTACGACCCGTAACTCATACAGGATAAATTTTTAATCAGTAAACATGAATTCAGCAAATAATTCTAGACCCGCTACCAAATAAATTTATCGTCGGCTAAACAAAAAAAAATCAGCTGTTCTATACATTTTGCCCGCGTAGTAACTTTCTATGAAACAGCTTTTTTTTTTGTATAACCGACGAAAAATTTCTGTGCTGGTGTGTCTAGAATGATATGCTGAATTCAAGGTTACAGTTTACGCACTGGTTTAAAAAATTATCCTGTTAATATATGCAAGACACAAAAACTGACCCATCCCTAGTCATCTTGAAATGTTTAACATATTCTGGGAATTACTAAGTTTAGCAGAATTGATCTCTAGTTAGTAGTTATTATAGTAAATAGCCGGCGAGCACAGAACCTGAAACTTTTCAGTGCATAATTATTTACTAGCAAAACACAGAAATTCATAATTATTATTCTATCTCGAGGGTTGGAAATATACGGGAAAGATGTAGTGTGAGTGAGTGTCGCAATTTTTATTTAATCTATACATCTATAGGTACATACAAATAAAATTTGAGTGTCTGTTTGTAATATTAAAATAACCGCTTTTTGCTACATGCATATGAATATATATACGGTACATATACCAAAATAACATTTTTTACAGTTTTTGTCTGTCTGTCTGTTTGTTCCCGCTAATCTCTGAAATGGCTGGACCGTTTTTGACGGGACTTTCACTGACAGGTAGCTGATGTAATAAGGAGTAACTTAGGCTACTTTTATTTTTGAATTTTTGTTTGTTTTTATTGATATATAAATAATAGTAAAAAAACTATTCCGCGCGGACGAAACTGCGTGCTAGTCGAAATAATTTTGCTATTGGAGAGGTTACGTTCAACACTGAACGGCCGACGATAATGATGAGTAAAATAATCAAAAAAGCTTTTGCTAGATGGAGACCGAACCGAACCTACTAATCCTTACTAATATCCTTACTTTATTACTTTTACTAATTATAAAGCTGAAGAGTTCAAGATTCAAGATTCTTTATTTGTGGAAACATGAGTACACATACAGAGCATGCAAGTTATTAAATTCCATACACTTTTCGATGAAACAACTGATTTTTTTTTTGTAAAACCGACGTAAAATTTCTGCGTTTGGGGGTCTACAATGATATGCTGAATTCATAGTTAGTTTGCGCACTGGATAAAAACTTACGGTACCTATTACAAAAAAAAAAAACAATTTTATTTTTCTTTTTGACAGATCTACAACACTCATTGCGTTAGTTAGTTGTTGAACAGACGTATTCCGAACATCTGAAGCAATGTATTAGCAAAAGTACAAACTACCCGCTCAAACTACAGAACCCTATTTTTCCATCGCAAAGCGGTCAAACAAAGTTTCATAACAACCCCAAGTTGCATTTTCTCTCTTTTCGCAACTACTCGGCTTCTGAAGCCTGTACTTCAGCTAATGGATCGTTTTCATAGAACATGTCTTTATGCTTTATTTACTCACTTGGCAAATCAACTAGCTTTTGCCCGCGGCTCCGCCCGCGTGTATGTCGGTTATCGCGTAAAAAAGTAGCCTACGTCCTTCTCCATATCTCAGGCTATATCTCTGCCAAATTTCATGATGATCGATTAAGCGGTTTAGGCGTGAAAGTGTAACAGACACAGAAGGAGTTACTTTCGCATTTATAATATTAGTTGGGAAGTACTTAACTTAATAATTTCGATTAAACAATACCTACAGTGGTACATGGTCAGTACATGATTCTTTGAAATTAAAATTTTTCAAAGGAAGGTAGGTATTTAAAAAATATGCAGTTCCATAAATTTCGACCATACATATTGCACTTTTGTATAAAACAGCAGTTTTTTATATTACCGAAGGGGTGCTAGCAGAGGGGTACATAGTGCATCTCTTTTCGCCAGATACGTTTAAGTACCATGTAAAAAGGGCCGGGCCTATTGCCATCAACCGGCCACAAAACCAGACTCCGGGCTACTACTGAGAAAATCCTGCAAAAACCTAATAACACTTGCCTGACTTGAGAATCGAACTCAAGACCAGCAATACCGCCTGCGACCCCTCGACCAACAAGGCAGTAATATACATTTTCTAGAAACAGACTACACATCTACCCAGTTAAATAAATAATTTAGCCACCTAGCTACCCAGTTTAATAATAGGTGTATACCTATCTAACCTATTACGACCGGTGCTGTGCTTTTGGTTCCATGTGCGCAAAGCACAGAACCGGTTGAAGTGGTTGTGCTTTGGGGACGCCTAAGTCCAGCAGTGGACGTCTTTCCAAACCAGAGTAACTTTTCATCCCACGAGCGAGTCTTGTAGTTTCAGTATATGTTACTCCGATAAGACATTATTACGATGATAAATAAGAATGTTGCTTTTAATTTTATCATGATCATCAATCTCTTGCCCGAAATTAATTATCTCACCAGATTTCTCAGCATCAAAATTAAACGAAAAACCTTTAACTTCAACATCTCTAAACTTTCAGTTTAGATTAGTTTCTAATTCAAATCTATACGTGAAATTGTTTCGGAGAAAATCGTCTGTGCTAGACGGACCGACACTTGATGGTTTCCAATCCCATACACTAATGAAGCAATTACCTATAAAGTCTTAAAATTTCAAGTAAAGGACTAAATCGCCATAGTAGGTTCCAGGTATTAATTTGAGTCGTAATAAATAACTCTAAAGGGGTTTGTCCACCGCCATCGTCACCGTTCGAATACAGACAAGCCCTTTACTGTGTGTTAATAATTTCATAAGAACTGCTCTCAAAACGGTAAAGGAAACATCTTGTGGAAATCGGCATGTCCTAGAACCAAAAAATCGAAGACATATGACATCTACCAACCCGCGTTGTGCCCGTGCGGTTGATTACAGTTCCATCCCACTCGAAGAGAGAAGGCATGTGTCCCAGCAGTGTGAACATTATAGGCTGATTATAATAATGCACCGTCATCGGATGTCACCGAGAAAGAGAGGACGGCGCCGGAGTAGAAATATATACATTGACAATGGCCGCGTGTGCAACGCACGTCCGGCAAAAGTTTGGCGCGATCGAGATTATGACGGGCTGGTGTGCCGGCAATACAAAATACGTTTGATTTTATGCACACACTGCCGTCGATCGATCAGGTTAAGCAACGCTTGCCGCGGTTGGTCCATGGGTGACCATCTTTACATACCAAGACAGGGCCTCCGTGCCTCGGAAAGCATGTTATGCTGTTGGTCCCGGCTGTCATTCGTGGATCTTTGACAGTCGTAACGGGTCGTCAAGCCCGAAAATCTGACAGTGTTTCCAAGGAGTCGTTCTCGTTATCGTTTTACCCAGTAACTGGGTTGCGGAGGTCAGATAGGCAATCGCTTCAGAAAGGCTAGGCAGATGATGACTGCCGACACGGGCAACCCGCACTGGTCACCCGGTTTTTGTTTTCTCTATCATAATATTTTATCTATCATGCCGAGTTCGGTTGCGGTGGATACCCGATCGCCGTCACCACGTCACTTTAGGCTGGAATGGTATCGTTTCTCAGTGACGTCCCGTTGATGGTGGCGGTGGACGAACGCCCTTACTAACTAATGATCTCGTCTGATCTCGTCTGCAGTTACTAAAGATCTTTTAGGGTTAACCTCAGAAATCGAATAAAGGTAAGTTGTTAAGTTCTGATCTCTCATTATTAAACGTACTTGAATTAAATGGCTTAACGGTAATCTGATAAGTTTCGAAGAAAGTTGTATTTACTTACGAAATATTTCAAGACTTAGTTCTAGGAGAGATTTAAGTTGTACCTGAAACAAAAAATAATTTGGTTAGTTAAAATTTTAATGTATTGGGCGATGTGCTTGCGAAATCTCAGGTGCATAGTATTCCCAACCGGCGCGGCGTGCGTCTATGACGCGACCAGTGGCCCTAGTGTGAGTTTCGTTTATCCATCTCGATCTAATTGCATCGAGTGCGTTCGGCGCTCCGATTGGCCCTGGATCAGTGACGGATGGTTAAGGGGAACCTAGTCGCAGGCTCGAACTCACTGATGGGCCCGGCTAAAAAGCACGCTGTCTCACCAGGCATCGTGTCCGACAGAGGTAGTATCAGTGATGAGCAGTTAGAAGCACGACAACATTATTGAGTGAGATGCAGGATCATTTATAGTACAACAGGCACGTAAAAAATTAAGAACAGTCCTTCGGAAGATCGGGTTTTATGTAAAAACCACTGCATAAATCAATGACCATTATAGTTTATTGAATTTTTAGTTTTTTGAGCTTTGGCGGTATCGACTTGGTTTTTCAGACTTTACATTTATTTTATTATTCTGTTTCCGTACAGACAATATTAATAATGATACAAAACTATACCATGTTTAAGTTTTATGTACATTGTCGAACAGTGGAGTAATACACTCCCGAAGTTTGTATGGGAAAAATGTGGACTAGATTCACCTTAAATGAAACTCACACTAGGGCCATAGATCTTTGAATGTAAATGAAGAAAATGAGTATCTAAAAATCGTAGCTGGTGCCGTTTTGTGCCGCATGGGAAGAAGGCGTGAGTTTATGTTTAGTTATTGAAAGCCCTGGTTGAAAGCTGCGTTATTTGTGAGTGCGATGAGGCTATAAATTATATTTATATCTTGCATATTAGCCGAGCCATCACAATGTTTGTCTAACCAGGCGGATTAAAACACAGTTATTTGCATGCGCTGCCTAAACAATTGTATATAATTGAATAAAATGTATGAAACTTGGTCCGCCTTAATTAAATAGTTCTACAAAAAATTCCGCGATACCATATTTACCATATTTCTGTCTTTTATATTTTAGCAGATATAGTAGCTTTTAATTTTTTTTTTAGTATTTCGATTTACTTACTTACGTTTAGATGATTTTTTAAACAACCAAATATTCATACTTACCAAAAAAAAAATATGATCACAAGGATATCATAGAGATAAGATTTGCCCTTTACAGTATGTCGATTGGTTAAATGTTTTCGAAGATAACACGCGCTAAGGAACCTAGCTCCGAGCGTTTGCAGCGACTCGTTAGCCAAGTAGGAGAACATCTCAGGACCGTGCTCGGGAGTGTAGTGTATAATATGTATGTAAAATTAAAATAAGTGTCAGAAAGTTACTTTGATGTATGAAAGTGGATGAAGTAAATGGCTTTTACTACCGGACTACGAGACGTACTGCAGGGTACCATTCGTACTTGCTTGATATTCCAACCAGTCATACTCAGCGCTTCTTTTCTACATTCATTATGCGCACAACCAAAGTGTGGAACTCTCTGCCAGCGTCTGTGTTCCCTTCCACATTTAACCCGTCAGCCTACAAATTAACAGTGAACAGGCATCTTCAGGGCACGCTCGTTCCAGCATAGACCTCATTCATCGCTTTCCATGAGGCGTGATCGAGGTCAAGAGCAGGCCCATTCAGCAAAGAAAAAAATGTATGCTAGGATCGTAGCAAGTGTGGTGCTGTAGTTTCTGCTTACGGGACTGAAATAAATTTCCGAAAAATATTTTAAACCATCCATGTTTAAGGCAGCCTTCGTATCTAAAATCAAGAAGATTCGAGTAACAAGGTACGCATTAATACATCAATCTGAGTGCACAGATCTGCAAAATTAAACATTTCCAACAATATTCACGCGATCACGACAAAATCTCGATATTTTCCCGATTTTTTTTTACTGATTGCCGACCGCGATGCGCCCAATAATTGCCGAGTACCGGGTAATCGAGTAATCGATTGATATGCAAACAACTTCGCGAGAATATCGAGACGAATGGAATTTCATCGGGAACTTAACTTCGGTAACGACCATCGCGAATTCAAAAAAGGAACGCCCTTCCAGTCATGATCAGTATAAAACCAGTTAAAACTGGATACCGCGATGATGCCTATTGGTTATGGTTTTGGTAACAGTCACACCGTTATGAATTTGGCTAGTTTGTTTTTTCTTTCTAGAGTTTCATATAAAAATGGCGACCCGCGTAGTTTCAAGACTAGACAAAACATCACCTGGGTAATACGATATCTCTAGGTAAGACCCGTAACGATTGCCAAAGATCTACGTATGACAGCTGAGACCAACAGCTTAACGTCCTTTCCGAGGCAAGGAGGAGTCTTGATATGTAAAGATAGTCATCCACCTACGGACGAAACGCGGCAAGCGTAGCTTAACCTGATCGATCGAGCCGTGCGGCTGTTGTTACTTTTATTAGCCACGAGCCCCTTTTTTTTGGGTGGGAAATCATCAAATGACGCGTGTCAGACTTTTACTGACGAAAACCCACCCGTGTTTCTACAGTTGCCTGTGCCAGGGCCACGTTCATTATTTCGAGCAAATCCACTACCCTGGCATGGCCACAAGCTCCTCAGCCCGTTAGTCCCAAAACTGAACTTAAAGCTAATTAAAACTTTTCCAAACACAAAACTTTTTTTTAAAAACTTCGGCTTATTCCATTAATAGCGTATTCCCCTTTCACATTATCATTAAAAATAACTGAACTGCAATACAAGTACTTCTAATAACTATTATTTTAATCGTAAATCTTTGGTAATTTTACTAAGTGTATTGGACAGTACACTTGAGTTTAACGTTTAGTGTTATTTTACACTAATTATAGGCATTTTAACTCATTACATTTATAGTTAACATTACTGTACCGTAAATTCAATGTTACATAATTAATTAACTTGACTTTTACAAGTAGTAATTAGTGAGTTGGTGAGGTTTTTTTTTGGGTGGGAAATCATAATAAATCATCAATCAATAACTTCTCCCGCTCTGAGTGGAGCGGGAGGGCGTGTCAGACTTTTACTGACTAAAACCCACCCGTGTTCCCCCCTCAGTTGCCTGTGTGCCAGCAGTGATGCTCGCAAAGAGGGAGGCGGCGCACGGGAGGGAGAGGCAGTACATGCGCCCTCACGGCCGTAGCCTTCGCAGGAGACGCCCTGGGCGTCGGGAATCCCAGGCTGATTCCTGGCCATCATAGGCGCGGGCTTGCGGACGGCGAGTAATGGGTAGCTCGCTGTCCGGTATGGACCTAGCCCGGGTCGACGGCGCATTGTTCCACGCGCGCCTCAAAGACATGTCAACACCAACTGATGGGGCCCGCAAGTGCCGATGCCTGCCAGGTGTGCGGGTTGTTCGAAAGAGATACCGCGGCCCCTGGTACACAGGCAACTTAGGGAACACGGGTGGGTTTTAGTCAGTAAAAATCTGACACAAGAGCGGGAAAACTTATTTGATGATTTCCCACCCAAAAAAAAGACCCCTCCGTACCTCGTAAAGCATGTTAAGCCGTTCATCCCGGCTTTCATTCGTGGACCTTCTCTGTACGAGAGTGTTGTCGCCCTGACGCAGTAAGACAATCATCATCAACTGCCTATCTTTTTCCTAACTAATTTGGGGTCGCCTTCCAGTCTAACCGGTGCAGCTGAATACCAGTATTTTACATGGAGCGACTCCCTATCTGACCTCCACAACTCAGTCACTGAATAACACGATACCGCTTGGTAAGACTGGTTGTCAGCCTTTCGGGCTTCTGATTACCCGTGACGACTGTCAAAGATCCACGAATGATAGCCGGGACCAACGGCTTACTTAAATTGGTGCTTTTTTAATAGTTTAAATCATAAATCATTTGTTTATTTGCAAACATGCGTAATTAGTAGTTATATTTATTTCATAATACGCCTATTGTTTTGCCGTCAATTGGGTAAGCAAACATTCACACAAACTTACATTCACAATTTTTTTTATAAAAACTTGCTAAGTCACACGTGCCTACGTTACGGTGTAACAAAATCCACGATGACGGAACCCGATACTCCCAATTCTTAATCTCGATCCGTCCATCGCATCGAGTATCGATTAACTAACGGAATGCAGAATTCGCATCGATTCTCTCAAAAATTACCAAGACCTTTCCTTTAATAAATTACGGTGCAAGAGATCGGATCTTGAAAATTGACCGATGTCGATACATCGGATGTGATCCGGAGTTTAGTAATTAAGGGGAGTTTATGTGAAAGAGTTTTGATCTACGTGATCGATTTTTGTTAAGTAACAATCGATTTTCAATGATATACAGGATAAGTTTTTAACCAGTGCGCAAACTGTAACCATGAATTCAGCATATCATTCTAGAACCTCCCAGCGCAGAATTTTTTCGTCGGTAATACAAAAAAAATCAGCTGTTCCACACCTTTTGACCGCGTAGGTATTGTACTTTTCTATGAAACAGCTGATTTTTTTTTTGTAAAACCGACGTAAAATTTCTGCGCTAGGGGGAGGATCTAGAATGATATGCTGAATTCATGGTTACGCTTTGCGCACTGGATAAAAAGTTATCCTGTAAAGGTGCCAGTACAACGTGTTCCAAAAATGTGTGGTTATAAAGGATGATACGGCCCATCATCATTTCAGCCGATAGACGTCCACGGCTGGACATATGCCTCCCCCAAAAGGAAATAGGGGATTTGCCATAATCGCCACGCTTGGCAGGCGGGTTGGCGATCGCAGTATGGTAGTCAAATGCATAGAGAACGCTGCTGCCCATTCTCTAGTAAATCTCTTAGTCGCCTTCTACGACACCCACGGGAAGAAATGGGATGGTGCTATTCTTTACGGCCGGCACCATACTGCCCATTAAACTGAACTAATTATCCATGGGAGGAACATCTCAATCACAAAAAAAATATCAGCTGTCCTACGCAGAACTTCCACTATAACTGGACCGAGATAGGCCAACCACATCTTTAAAACATCATCTGTATAGCCGTTTTCCAACATGTTGGGGTCAGATATCAGTACAACCAAATGCAGCTGAACTTTATAAGAAACTATTGTATATCTGACTTCCACAACCCAGTTACTGGGTAGTGCGATACCCCTTGGTAAGACTGGTTGTTAGACATTCGGGATTCTGATGGCCCGAAACGACTATCAGATCCACGAATGACAGCCAAGACTAACGGCTTAGCGTGCTTTCTGAGGCACGAAGGGGTCTTGGTATATAAAAATCCACGGATCCACATCTGAGTAAAACAGACGTAGATATTATATAACATATCGTCTGCTTACGGGTAAAGAGTAATAAGTGCAGTCTGTGTAATTTCGAGTAAATGACATTTCAATGTTTATGTTTTAACTTGATCTATTTTAAACACATTAATCTAAAAAACTGTTAAAGCAAACTGTTGCACTAATTACCTAGATTAGATATACTCTTATCTATAAAATATTTGCAAAATTTGAGAAGTTATCATTTTTACAAACTTACTTTCTCAGCAGCCATTGGACATTGCATTTTTTTTATTTTACCAGTAGATAGCCCGAAAAAAATTACACGTGACTGCATTTTTAACTCGATTTAGTATAAAAATGTATTTAACTTGTTTTACCAGTAAGCAGACGATATACCAAACACACTTTATAATTAAATCCACTTTAACCAATTCTTTCATTCTCCACTACGAAAATAAAAGACCAATAAAATTATACCCCACATATTTTTATACACAACTACCCATAATATACGATATATTGTATTTAAACGCAGCCGGGACTCGAATCGGCAACATTAATCGTATCAAGTGTCCCTTTTGTTTTGTCCTAACTTTATTTATATCGCCCGATTGCGTATCTTATGTATTTAAGGGCCGGATTTGGGAGACATTTTTGTCCTTTTTTCTGGAATTTCGTGAGGATGTGCTTAAGTCAATGGATTGGTTTGTGTAGTGGCTGGTATTGGGTTCTGGCAATGCGATTCGATTCTTGAGATAACATAGCATCACGCATGTAATCCCTTGAGGGCTACGCAGAGGTGTACCTTTAGTGCGCCCACATTTCGTCAGATATGTTTAAGTCTCATGTAATAGGGATGAGCACATTGCCATCAACCGAGTCCAGACTCTGGGATGCGACTGAGAAATTGCTAAAGGAAAAATTGAATAACACTTTGTCGGACCTGGGAATCGAACCCAAGACTGCCATGCTCAGCAGTAGCGCTTGCAACTACGGGACCAACGAGGCATTCTTGCGCAAAACAAATGTTGGCTTTAAAACCAAATTTTTTATGTATTCAAAAAATGGAATTCTTCACTAACTATCACTTTGGTCCATAGCTATTCCATTAGGTACCTAATACTCACCCAAACTTTTAGGAGCAAACTAATTTTCAAAAAACATCGTCGGATTCAATGAATTTTCGCCTAGGCTTTATGGAGTGCTTCATCATCATTATTTCTGCCGAAAGACGTCCACTGTTGGTTATAGGCCTCCCCCAAGCTCCTCCACTTCGACCGGTTCTGTGGTTCCCATAACCAACGGATTCCTGCTACCTTCACAAGGTCCTTGGTCCGTCTTGTGGGAGGCGTCTTCCGGTACGCGGTCTGTACTCCAGAACCTTTCGGCCTCATCGGCCATCTGTTCTGCGAGCAATGTGCCCTGCCCACCGCCACTTAAGTTTGGCATACTGGAGTGCTTAATTGTTGCAAATGAATCACACTGTCACGTCCTGGAACGAATATGTCGAAGTACAAGTCACCCTGTAGACAAGAGGCACATTACTCATTCACTACAAATAAATTCTCATCACTTTCCATACAAAATACACAGAACAAAAATTGCCCTCTTCATATTTTCAACACTTCAATTCAAGTATTTTATCTCCCTTCACAACACTTTTATGATACCGTAAAATTACTGCATCAGCCTGTTTACAACACCATCTCATGTATTATTGAAATCTACTGAAAATATTGCTGAAATGTACCTAAGGCAGCTGTCCCACTGCTAAAGTGGAAGCGACAAGCTATCAACGATTTGTTCGCTCATGAAACGTACAAAAGTATTTATATATTCTTTATTGCACCACAAAAATACATTACAAAAAAAAAAACAAATTACTCTATAAAATATACAATGGGCGGCCTTATAGCTTTCCGCGATCTCTAACAGGCAACCATGGAATGGACAGTGATCAGCCTGGGCATAAAATGGGGATGTCATTGGTGCAAATAATATGTACTGTACTAAAATATTGAATGGGAGGTCCGACTTTTTTTCATATTTCGTCCCATGTTCATTGGAGAAAGTTGTTCAATTACACGGGTAATATCACCCTGACATAATTTAAACGGTGAATAAAAATTCGCCTTGTATACATATCTTAAATGATAGATACATAAATACATACATACAAAGTATGAAGGTCCCGTAAAATTCAAAAAATAGTTATTATTATTTATTATTATTTGGTTAGACATACTAGCAGCTAATTAGCTGATGCGTATGTATCAAAAAGCGTGGATATTTATTCTGTCTAATCTATTCTTGAAGCAGTTCAGTGTGGGAGCCATCACAAAATTTTCTGGGAGTCTATTCCATGCTGTTACAACTCTGTTAGATAAGAAGTGCTTCAAGTATTCAATAAGAAGTGCGGCTTTAACTGAGATGGATTTCCCATAACTTAAGAGAATGCCCACGCAAATGTTTGTATAGTATAATAGTACCCCACAAAATTTAAATTTTCGTACATTTTTGCTATTTGCAGGTCAGACTGTATGTTAAACAACATATGGTTAGCTACTGTTTTGACTTTTTCATTAAACAGTCATTCAATGTGATTAAATGAATTTAGAGGGAATTGAACTTACATTAAGATTTTGAATATTATTGTGGCGGCATCTATAACGCGGAACGCCACATGCGAACTACGCATCAAAAAGACTTGAAACACAAAAAGTGATGTGGCGCCATCTACAATGCCACAAGCGAACTACGCAAGACTTGACGTCACAGTATTCCTACATCGCGCAATCAGAGTTTACCGCGCGACTCGTATTTTAACAACATCCCGACATCAACCGTCGGGACCCCACCAGACAACACCCGTCTGGTCTAAGGATCCTCCCGTTACTATAGAGTATAAGTGAACTTTACACCCTGTTCCTCACAACTCTATATTATAATTCTGTAAATACATACGTGTATCTGACTGCAAATTGAATAAGAAAATTTGTATTTCACTGGCTACTCTGGAAATTCTCCCTTAATAGTTGATCGCTGACTGTTCACATTCCGGTGAGTACTCCTTTGTCGCAGGGACAAAAGTTATAAAAGAGAAAACTCGATCAGCGACGCTCACTTGGTGGAAAGAATACTAGCTGAGGGAAACACGCTTGGTACATACTAGCCACTCGCTCCTCGTTAATCGCTGGCGGTCGGACAAAGGTCTAAGGAGCGTGGAACAAATATGGCCGTAAAATCTGGAAGTAGCGCAACCTTGACCGACATTTTAGTGCTATGTTATTGAGGATTAAGACTTTTAGCCTCCTAGTTGTTTAATTATTATTATTGTTTTGTCCTAGTTATAAGTAATACAGTTTTATAAAAAAAACTAGCTACTGCCCGTGGCTTCATTCGCGTAGATGTCGGAAATTATACCACGGGAACGTGCTACCGGAGTAAACTGCCAGTGAAAGTCCCATTAAAATCAGTCCAGCCGTTTCGGATATTAGGCGGAACAAAAGTCCTGCATATACTTTCCTAGTAGTAACTAGGAAAGTACCTATATACAGGACTTATAAAATTACTACTACACTACTTCTACTCTTTATTAATATAAAAACAATATTTAAAATATGAAAAAAATCGTCTAGACTTTCGTGACTTGTGAGTTCGAAAAGTTACATAATTTTAAGACCTTTTTAGACAAAATAATTCATCTGACATTACAAACAAGTTTCCAGACACTTTTTAGACATAATTAAACAACTCTTTGCTTGAAGTCAATTAATTTAGAGTTGGCGGTTTACGATAACGAGACGGTTTTCTGGAATGAGGCGGTTTTTTCAACTATTTCGGTATTTCTCTTAATTCTTATTGTAAATGAAAGTTGTGTGGTTATGTGAATGTCTATTTGGAGCTGAAGGCAGAATTTTAATAATAATTAATGATATGAATGTTCTTAGGGTTTCCTAGATGAGTCCAACATTATGTAGCGATGATTAGATTAAATGTAACGCATAAACTGTCCGTGTGCCAATTTTCATCCAAATCCGTGCAGCCGTTTTTGCGTGGTTGAATATCAAACATGCGAACATGCAAAGTTTCATATTTATAACATAAATATGAAAGCTATATATTAGCTATTCATTGATATATAGTAGCTATTCGCCCACGTAGATTTTGTTTTTTCCTCTACAAAATTTAACACCACCTCAACCATTTTCAAAATAGTATTTTTCAAAAAATTATAATACCCTTCCAATCTGAATTCGTATTCGGGTCAATTTTTAAGTTGTTTTTTTTTTTTTTCTGGGTGGGAAATCATCAAATAACTTCTCCCGCTCTGGGTGGAGCGGGAGGGCGTGTCAGACTTTTACTGACTAAAACCCACCCGTGTTCCCTCAGTTGCCTGTGTGCCAGGGGCGGCGGTATCTCTTTCGAACAACCCGCACCCCCGGCAGAAAGTCAATTTTTAAGTTGATTGAGCATTGTAAAATTATTTTTCATAAAAAACTGTATTGCCTTGCCCATTTTCACCCCGAAACTAGATGAGTTTTATGTAGGTGTTCGTCAACAACATGTATAGAAAATACATTACCCCGTTGAGTGCGTCCCTGCACACATTCAATATATAATAAATTTATGAAACATGGTTCCGTGCACTTTATGCGTTATTGTATGCGCACAGCTTGGCTTTTTATTTGACGTTTACGTTAAGTAGTCGTAAACTAAAGAAATAACTTATAATTTTAACTGTACAGTACGGTCATTGCTATTGAATAGGGTTGTAAACTTCCCCGGTTTCTGATATTAAAGGCTTGACCATACACATGTACCTATACCTCATAATAATTTTGATTAGTTAATTTACCTTTGACTGAAAATTATTTGTTAGCAAAGAAACAGCATCAAACGAAAACAAGAATAAGAAAAAGCTGATATTTAAACGCTGCTTACATTATGATTACGTTTTGCAGTATAGTTTTTTTTTTTGCAATGACATCTTGCAGGTCAATCTAGGAGGTTGTCGATTGCTTAGCCGGACTCGCCGGTCTCCAGCCTGGGCTTTAAAACTTAAAACTAAACCAACTGCTCGCTTAGAGGCAGCACCCCCCTTGTCGCGTACGGACCTCGGCTCATGATAGTCGTTACTATGACAGAAGCGTTTGTCTTTTACGCGACGTGCAGTTTTCGTCCGTACGCCGGCCGTATTTTTGTTGAGGCGTCAACACCAGACTTCTCTCGAGGATAACCAATCCTGGCTACAGTCAAAGATCATCTCAACCAAATAAACAGAACGGGAAATATATACAGCTTAATAGGCCAAGAGAAAATACACCATTTGCGCCAAAAAGACAGCTGATTAGAACGAAATCCTCAATAAGCCCCGGTATTATACTCGGAAAGCCGTTGTCAAAACAGTGGGAGTTCAGACAGACAGCTGACCTGAACGACAAATAAATCAACACGATTTACAAGCGAAAGGTTGACAAACTCGCCCTGCTACGTTTATCAATTATTTGTCGGAGAGTGATTTATTAATTAACAAATGCGCAAATTAGGTAAATGTAGACTTGATCGATTCATTGTGAACTTTCAACTTACGTTGCTGGGTCGCTAGAGGGTCATTAACATTGGCATTCGGTAATTAATTTACACCGTGACATTTTAGTCGTCTTACAAAGGTGGTCCACTCAATGTATCCGTCATAAAATACCTCTAGGCGCGATTAAAATATTGTTACCATTAATTATGATAATAGGTACAAAGAAAAATAAATAATGCTTTAGAATTTTACTAAGAAACACCCTCCCTGTTAATAATGTTTACGTATCAAACGGTAGAAGATATCTACCTACCTACCATTACATTCTATCATTAAGTCCATCACCTTAATAGGGTGTTTCAAACTACGTCATGCGCCTTAGTGGATGATATTTTCATTTTTTAAATTACGCATATGTTCAAAAATTTCATTTTTTTTTAATAAATGATTAGTAGTCATTGGATACATGAAGTGGGCTGCCGTTGTAAGACGACAAAAATGTCACGGTGTATATAGTATATTTCATTACAAGTGCGGAAAGGCTGTCATTGCAAAGAGTTCCGACAAATGTCTACCCGAGCCGAGGCGCAGCCGAAGGCGAGGGTTGACAGTCGGAACAAGTTGCAATGACGGTTCCGCAGGTGTACTGAACGACTATTTTTAATACAGTTGCGAAAAAATGAAGCAATTTAATAAAATAATAAAAACACAATAAAGTCAACTAACTAATCATTTATTTCTTATAAAAGTTATAGTACACATGTACATTGAAATTGGTACAGTTTTTTAAAGTAACTGGGGAAGTTTTAGGTTGCATATTTACTGTTTGAGACAAACTATTATTAATTTCGTATGATTGTTCATGTATATTTGTCATACAATGGCGTTTGCTAGTTGATGGAATTGGATCTGATGAATTATCATTATCAACGAAGGTAGATGGACGAACGTTCTCTTCAACATGTGAAGAAGACGGACTGGACCTTAAATTAATGGATTGTGTGATTTTTTTCCCAGTTTCTAGTTTGTTGTTTAATGAATCACCAATATAGCTTTCTGCAACTTTGTCTGATTTCCAACCTCCTAGTCGCTTTAAGGACGTCAAATTGGCTCCTGAATCTGCCAATAATGTAGCAGAGGTCCTCCTGAAGCTGTGCCCAGTATAATACTCAGCATCCGGCAGACCAAGAAACGTTGCTATTTCTTTTGGCATATTACCAAATTTGTTTATCCCGATTGCTTGAGCTGTACACTTCCCTTTTTGGTAATTTTGAAAAAAACGGTCGGTTTTTCCTTTTTGGGACCGCTGATTCATATATTTTTGCACTATTCTAAGAAAATCTCCTTCAACCTCAAAGCTTCTCGGTATCTTATTTTTTGTGTTCGGAATCTTGATTAGTAGCATTTTTCCATGGGCTTCAATATCTTTTAAAGTAATATTGGCTAACTCCTCTCTGCGGCAAGCTCCAACAACGCCAAAAATCAGAGCAACCTACAAAAAAAGGGATTTGATTAATATTTTTTTAAATAATGTTTTGACTGTATTTTGCGATTTCGTAAACTGAATACTAAAGAAAAATATAAGTACTTATTAATAAATTACCTTTGTGGCTAAATAACGATCATCGGGAGCTTCGTTCAAAAACCTTTCCACTTCATTGGATGTTAATATTTTCGACTTTTTACTTGTAAAACCGTCTGATTGTCGTTTTAAGAAAGCATTTAATTTTGGGTATTCACTTATATCCACGTTGTTCCTTATTTTCAGCATACTTTTTATCATCGAAAATCTCGACCATAACGTAGACGGTTTTAATTTTGCTGAGAGTTCGGAGAAGTATGCCAACATAACATTTTCTGAAAAACTATTTGCTTTTTTCTCTTCTCTCCACGCAATAAATTCGTCGTATGTAGATATGTAACGACTTTTTGACTTTTCCGGTAAAATGTTCTCCGAAGCATTTTGTGCAATTATACTGAGTTCCGGTGGTGTTAATTCAAAAAAAAATAGGGTCGAAATTACTCATTTTGTGCAACAAACAACTAAACTCGCAAAGAAAATTTCTGGAAAATGGCGCCAACCGTATAATATAAGCAGAGTTTTTTTTTTCACCCATTTTGGTAGGCAAAGGGAACTATCCATACAGCTTAGTCTTCAGTAGATTTTTTTATTGATATGAAATGAAAATGAAATTTAATGAGATGAAATGAAATGAAACCTAACCTAACTCATTCAATTAAATCATTAAATCTGATATTGAAATAAATTAGTAGCTTCCTTTTAGAAATATACGTATTTGTATGAATCACAAAAACTCTTTAGTAAAAACTTCATGGTTGGTTTTTCTTTTTAATAGACATTATTTTGACAGTTGGGAAAGAGAACGCACGAGTTCGGGAAAGGTAAAAAAAAAGCACTAGTATGTAATAGCCCACATCCCGAACGCTATACGTCCCTGCAATACACCACTTTTTGAGCAACTGTATTAAAAAATACATACCTAAACTCATACCTTGGGCCAGTACGGATTGGTAGACGTCACGTGTCTTCGGATTGTTGGTTCTAAAACATGCCGGTTTCCTGAAGATGTTGTCCTTGCTCCGTTTTGGGAGCAGTGGTAATGAAATTATTTACACAAAATAAAGCGCTTGCCTGGTTTCTAATCCACGACCTGCAAGTGTCGCGGCCATCACTGCTGACACGCTAGTTGCGAGTACTTTTATGTAGTAAGTTAATTTCCTTTTTTTTTGTTGAGGCTAGGAAATCATCAAATAACTTCTCCCGTTCTGAGTGGAGCGGGAGGCCGTGCCAGACTTTTACTGACTAAAACCCACCCGTGTTCCCTCAGTTGCCTGTGTGCCAGGTGCCGCAGTATCTCTTTCGAACAACCCACACCCCTGGCAGGTATCGGCCCTTGCGGGCCGCATCAGTTGGTACTGACATCTCTTTGAGGCGCGCGTGGAACACAACGCGCCGTCGACCCGGGCTTGGTCCTTACCGGACAGCGAGCTACCGATTACTCGCCGTCCGCAAGCCCGCGCCTACGGTGGCCGGGAATCAGCCTGGGATTCCCGACGCCCAGGGCGTCTCCTGCGAATATAATATCCTTGATATATATACGTGACACTCATCACTGAAAAACTGTGCCGGCAACCAATGAGGGTAGGAGAATGATGATCAAAACCTAATAACTTTTAAGAGCACCCCGACCTTATGGCGCTAAATGAAGCGTGGCGGCTCTGGCTAGAATGAGCGGTTCGGGCGTTAATTAAGTATTTCCTTTGTAAGTATTATTAAAACAAATACACATTTTGAAAACATGTAGCTTCATTATTATTAGAAACTGATGACCTTCTGTCAAGTATTTACGTCGTACTAAGGGTTTATTTTGTTTTTTAGAGATCACTTTGGGTTTTATTTCTATAGAGGTAAAGTAATCGTGTTTCTAACGTGTACGATTTATAGATTGAATCCTTAAATACCTTATAGAGGTATGATGAACAGGGTGTAAAGTGGTGGGCAACTGCCCGACGATTGATGTCGGGATGTTTGTACATATGCAGATCACGCAGTAAACTCTGCTTGCGTGATGTAGCTGCGGTGTGACGTCAAGTCTTGAGTAGTTCGCATATGACATTGTAGATGGCGCAACTTTACTTTTTGTGTTTTCCACATTTGTTTCGTATGTGGGGCATTGTAGATGTCCGCCACAACCTTACATATTGATTGATCAAATAATAACAATACAGAAAGCGATGAAACGAACGCTTTATTTCTGAAATACGTATCGTTCCCTCGGTACGGTCTTATGTATTTGGGACTGATCCCAGACTTGAATCTTAGACAACATCCAGCCATAGAACCTAGTAGTCATAAAATAAACATTAAGCAAGAAACAACACAATTATAAAGTAGTTTCAAAGCAGAGCGCTGGGACAAACGAGAAGAGAGTATCTTATTTTGAACGGAAAATAAGATAGTTACGTAAGATTCAGCCAATCCCATTAAGTATACTTCACGCTGCGGAGCGAGATCATAATTATTTCACTTGATACCCCTACTACGGGTAAAAAAACGACAAACAGGCAACTTTAGAAACGCGAAAACCTTTTAATTTCTTGTCTTCATCTGTGTCTATCAAAGTTGTAAAAGTACTTACACGATATTCAATTAAATGAAGTAACAATTATAGGTCTAATCTAAGAATGTATCTAGCCAATGTTATCTGCTTAATGGCTACAGGTTGTGAGTTCGAACCCCACCCGTATTAAAATAAACCCACACCAAAAACATGGTTAACTACAGCAGGGAATCTAGAGCATCACAAATAGAAAAAAAATGTGTGAGGTAGAGGGAACACACGTCAGGTACGAAGTTCTTTACGTTTTAAATTTTCTTTTTGACTTCACTATCGGCTCAGCGCCCTCGATAACCATGAAAACGACACCCATTACGAAAAGTTTGTAAAATTTTGCAGCTGCCATCTTGGATTTTCATTTTGAATGGGTGCTGAAGTCAATTAATTGTTAGGCTATTGGCTTCAGCACCCTCGAAAACCATGAAAACTGCCTCACTCTTTTTGCCTCTTTCTATTATGCTTATTATTATAAAAAGTCGCATTTTTCGTTACGTGACGAACCGCAAGCTGCGTTCAAGAACTTCGTTCCAATAAATCTTTAAAGTCACAAACTCGCTCTCTTCTCACAAGCCAATAGTAGTGGTATATCAGTCAAAAACAAGGGGTAGACTTAATAGCTCTCTACTTTATTCTCTTTATCCTGCGCTCGCTTCAAACAGAGCGATTTGACGTAAACATCCTATACCGTTTTATAATTACTATTTGTTCAGTTTAGATTAACTTTGTAGAGTTAGATAATTAGCTGCAATAGAAACGCTTGAATAGCGTTTGTTTTGTTTAAGCTTCTCTTAATTTTTATTTGAATTTTCCCCCAAACTAGTAGTTAGAACTGTAGGTAAATACGGTCAACAAAAGAGGTAGGTAACCACGTAACCACGGTCGTTGGATGTGGTTGAAGTTTAGTAAGAAATCATATAAGAAACCGATGTTTTCGCATAAAACTCAATGTAATTAATAGCAGCAGCTTTGGCCCCGACTTACGAGTTTTAGGCTATGAGTTAGAACGAGTCATTGGATAATCGGGCGCTAATATACGAGTACCTACACTTCAATTTTATTCCCACGAAAGAATAATACGGACATGCTTTTCGGAATCCCGAATCCCGGATTCGTTTGAAATTCCTGAGATTGCTAAAAATGTTACCTGCATGCAAGATATAGTTTAGAACTCGTTGTGATATTGAAAAATTTTCATTGAATAATGCTTATTTACCTACTCGTACTTTCAAGACGGCTGTTCCTTGATAAACTCTTATTATATTTTTTTTAGATTTAAAACCGATTCTAATGGAAGTTTTAATTTACAATGAAAGTTTTTATGAGAACTGGTTTAGTAACAGGCCAGCAGCTTTAACTACTTATGCAATTGAAACAATTGATATTCCATTTGTTTTGAATAAAATAAATATACTAAATCTAAATCACCACTGCTATAATTTCATTAAGTTTGTTATAGTTGTTCAATCCCGAGAAACCAGCTTACTTATTTGTTCAGAAAGGAATTGAGTTGGATAATTAAATGCCAGTGTATATTAACACACAGTTTCTAACACGTCACATACAGCATCAGCAAAGCAACCCATCCTTTCAACAAGTAAACAAACAAGTAAGAAAATTACTCACTCGCTTTTATAAACAAATTCTCCCACTCCCAGTACGATTACGACACTAAGTAAACACACACACACGCACACGCATACCAAAGCAAAGAATATTAAAATTTTAACATAAGCACGACGACATATATGATTTAAAATGAAACCCTACAAACAACTTTGGGATTGCTCTTGAAAACCTCATAACTGAGGAAATAAAGCAAAGAGAGGATATAAAAATGATATTAGAACTGCATATTAGCTTGGATTTGTTTAAAGGAACGAGATAACGAGAATTTGTGTATGTGGATCAGGAGTTTTTCTGGTTAAAGATATTTATTTATTTCTCATAAAGAAATTTACATTTCACTTGCATGAGAACAGACTTAAATTTAAGTAAAAACTAATCAGTGTCCTTTGACACTCGGACCCACAATTAATCTACTTAATGTATTAATTATATATTATCAGTGTAAATTATTACTACAAATTATTTTGGTTTGAAGGTACTCCCAAAAATGTAAGTTGTGGCACTATGCGAAACCCTGCTTTGAGATAAAGAGTGCGGTCCCGCTGTCACAATGCAGATAAGTCAGTCAATAGTACAACATTTGTTTACAGCTGCTATTTTTCAGTTTTTTGTTTTTATTTATTGTAATAATTTTTCGTTTTGGGTTGATGTCGAGTTGGTAGAAAAAATCTTTTACGGTTAATTAATATTGATATTTTGAAGAACATATGTTTTTACTAAAGATGATTTTGAGTGGAGACCGCAAATCAACAAACGTAAGGTGTATCGCTCTCAGGATAGTTGCTTGTGTTGCTGCCGAGCTGTAGGAGCGATGCACTTCGCAGGGTGGCTGGTAGCAGTTGAATGAGAGTTGACGAGAGCTGAATGGCACGCACTTGGAGAGGTTTATGTCCAATAGTGGGCTGCTGTAGGCTGATGATGACAATAACTGATAGCAGCAAGTTCGTCATGCTCCCGTTGATGTCACTGCTTGCGGTAGCGTCGGGGGTCGGGCTACCTCCTTCCATCAAATATGGCGAGGTGAGTAATAGCTGTTCTTTGCGTTATGCTCGTGAACGGGTGCTGCTTGTGGTGACTGGTCGTCTCGCTGACCATGATTTTGTTATTGTTACTAATAATTACCTAACTGTTTGTTTATTTTACGTCGATAGTCCTTGATTATCATTTGTGGGCTCGATTTGTAACTCTGGTCGTATCAGCTATGTGAACATAATCCAGCATTGCATATGTAAGCTATCACGCCCATTATACCAGGAGGCTTTTATTTTGGTATTATACTTTATTTACATTTTTTCATTTTTATTCTTTGTGCTTTAGTTAGGTTTCATTTTATTTGTTGGTAATATTGGCGTGGCCAGCTGACATAATATGACAAATTATTTAATTAATGTTCTGTGTCTCGTAATACTTATTACTTTGTGTATGTATGTATAGAATTAAGTTTAAGTCTATCCGACTAAACAGACAGCTGTGCTGCTGGGGAGGTTGTTACGCCACTTCTTCTTCCCAGCTAAAGAACTAGGAAGTTGTGAAGGATGTTTTGGGGGACTGCCTAAGTATTTTGATGTTCAAAAACAGCTGATTCTCAGCCTAATTCGAATAAACGATATTTGATTTGATTTGAACTAGTCCTGAGCTGCAAGAGAAATCTTGGAATTTGGACAGAACTGCCATCTTTGGCAGTATCGTCCTGAGGTGATACCGTTTTTTGGAATAGATTTAAAACTTAACTTGTTGTTAGGCGTTCTCGATGTACAAATGGTTTATCAGTATACTTTGTCAGTTTATATTACAATTATACAATACAAATTAGGATCAGGTTTCTGAAATTGAACTGGACTATCTATTTTGAGTGATATTTTAAAGGAATCCAACTAAACGAACTAAACACAGTGCAACTCCCAAATTCCCGATCATATATGGACTGTGTGTACTTCAGTTGAGTCTGAATTTCCAACACTATAATAATAGTTGGGAAGACCTAAATCAAATGTAGGTTTATTTGAAATCAGGGGTATGTTTTATTCAGATAGTTTCATTGATATGAAATGACTTTTAAATTAAATATTTCAGTTAGTTCTCATACAAAGACATGCTAAAAAAAGGCCTTCCTGTCCTGCCCATTTTGCACCAGCAAAACCCGTTATTGAGACCTCTGTGCTGCCACCGACAATGCCGTGGAAGTTGCAAAGTTTCGGCCAAAAAACTTGAATATACGACGAAGAAGATATAAAAACAAATGCAAAAGAAAAACTTAAGAACTATGACACCATCTGACTTCATATTAACATTGTCAAAGCTATAAGCCATCCAACATTTCAACATCCATTTTCTCCAACAAAAAGAAATGTCAAATATATATAAATATCTCCCGACCTTCAACCTTCCATAACACTGAGAACAGAATTAGTATTCCCAATTCGTTCAAAATAGCGTCTGTGCCATAAAATCTCAATGGTTTTATAAAACATTTTGCGAAGTAGATGTGCTCGGGAGACACTGAAACGGAGCTGTAGCTGAAAATACAGGGTCTAGTGCACCGGCCATTTGACTAAGCCACTTTACTGAACTTTTGAAAGGATGGCTGAAGGGGCGAAATATAGCGGGTTGAAAATACGGAGTTGAATTCTCAAAGGCTACCGGCAAATACTAACATTCTTGACGTCTTGTGGAAACTATCTGTTGATTTACAATTAAACAGTATTACGCTTTATGGAAACAAAGAAAGAATGCAAATATATTTATTTAGCACACATTAAAAAGCAAAAGTAAATGTATTTAGCGTTTGCATAAATGGCCCTTTGGTTCTTAACTTTTTACCAACGGGTATCGTATTCACCAGTAACTGGGTTGGAGATCAGATAGGCTGTCTCTCTATTTTAAATACTGGTATTCTTCTATACCTGGTTAGACTGGAAGCCTACCAACATAGTTGGCAAAAAGCTGATGATAGTTTAGAAGTTTTTGTGAATGGTCTTTTTGTTACAAACTCTTTTTTAAATCGTCCAAGTTAGATATGTCCTTGCCTCTGACACAGTTAATATCTACAATGAAAACTATTTGTGCTTCAAAGTCCAGCGAAGACAGCGAAGACTAGATTTGTCTAGAAGAAAAATATATTAAAATATATCAAGGCCACAAGGTGGACGGATGAGCTTGTGAAGGCCGCAGTAATCCGCTGGATGCGGGAAGCACAGAACCGGTCGACGTGGAGGAGCTTGGGGGACGGACGCCTATGTCCAGCAGTGGACGTCTTTCGGCTGAAATGAGCATGATGATGATGATATATTTTATATATATAACGGCGCGTGACATTATTAAATAATGAAAATCAGTTAATTTCGAGAGTTGTAATTTATTTTGTTATTTTTTTAGTCATTGGTCATTATTCCGTTATTTTAACGATTAATCGATTTAAATTCAACTAAATGGTAATTTTAATTAAGAGCGGGTAACACCGAATGGAGTTGCGTCTGTCATGGCGGGCGACGTCGTGTCAGTTCATTAAGTTGTTGACAGCCGTTGCACGTGATGGTCACTCGCAAACCCATTGGCTCTAAATCGTTAATTATTGCTGCAATCCTTAATTGTTTAAGTCATTTAAGTGTCTGTAAAATTAAAATAGTGAACAGTCAACGCTACAGCGTATTTATTTCAACGTTTCCTGAAGTTTGACGCCCACTATGGATTCCCGTGCTGACGAAGTCACGAATCAGCAATCAGATGCAACAGCCCGGCCTTCCTGATATCCCGTTATTTATATATATATATATATATATATATAATAATGCAACCAACTCCAGCACCATTTTGCAAACTCACCGCCTCAGCCCATACCTTTCCCCACAACCCATATCGTTTTGTATGGACCAAATATTATGCAAGGGAATCAGTAACGAACACTTTATATAAGAAAACGATTCTTCAAATGGTCTGCACTCAGTATTTGCACATTATCTTTTGATGGCTCGAACGTAGTGCAGTAAGAGCTTCAAGCACTTTCCGATGCGGACTTAAAGTAGTGTTGTTTAGATCCACTTACGAAGAATTTTACTGCTTTACCGAGGTTGTTTAAGACTACCTATCTGTGAGTGCCTTATAAGGGGCTTAAGTTATTATGGCGAGAGAAACAATGATGTACTGGTTAAAACAGGTAAGATCAGAGGTAACCCAGTGGTAAGGGCCCCGACTTGTAGGTCGTGGGTTAACCCAGATATTCTCTTTGTGTAATTAATTTAATCAGCAATGCTCTCAAAACGGTGAAGGAAAACATCATGAGGAAACTGACATGTCCTAGAACCAAAAATTCGATGCCACGTGTAATAAATATAGGTTCTGGAGTGGCGACCGCGTACTGGAAGACGTAAAGTTGGAAGGCCTCACATAAGGTGGACTGATGACCTTGTGAGGGCCGCAGGAGTCCGCTGGATGCGGGAAGCACAGGACCGGTCGAAGTGGCGGAGCTTGGGGGACGCCTATGTCCAGCAGTGGACGTCTTGCGGCTGAAATGATGATGATGATGATGATGTGATATCTACCAACCCGCACTGGGCCTGCGTGGTAGATTTTGGCCTACTCCCTCTCACAGAGGGGAGACCTGCGTCCCAGCCGAGGGAATATTAAGCTAATATGTGTAATTGATATTTAAGTAATTTGAAAAATAAATGAGAGTCGCAGTCAGTCCAGTAATTCTTGAAATAATTATAGAAGAGATAGATGGACATACAGCAACACAATTAAATGTTGAAGACGTGTAACACAATGTCATAAAGAAACTAATATAACTTTTGCTTCACCGAGGGTCACACTTAAAACCTCAAGTGCATCATCGTCTAGCTCTGTAACGGCCATACTTATTTATCTTTTACGTTCTCTTCAACCGTTCTAAGTTCAAAATATACTAAATTCTAGAATTTTCCAAGTTCAAAATATAACTTATCTTTTGTTCACCGAAGTAATATTGTAGAAGGCCTAATCTGCGTGTTTCTTGAGCGAAAACATCAAGCCCTGTAAGAGCATATATTTAATCTTATCTTCATAAATCAGTGTGTTCGCTCGACCTTTTCGAAATTTCTTTTTTAGTGAAACTCCTAAACATTTATTACCTGTGAGAAATTGTACAACGCTAGAGGACCTGTTACTCATTGCTTTCACAGAGTGTTCGTTGATGTAGTAAGTTTTAGGCTCTTATTTCTTAGCGCATAGAATTGAAAATCGAACAGTGTGTTTCTTCGACGCGCTGAGATGTACTCTGTTGGATACTCTATGCTCGGTTCCACAGCCAGAGTCAAACATCTAGTGGGAGATAAAATCCCGCTGCAGGTATTTTACGTCCGTGTGAACCTCGACTTATACTTGAACGCCCCCGAAGCCAGAACGTAGGTTATATACAACCTAAATGCAAACGGATACCAATAACCTTTTGCCTTAAATTGGTTATTTTGCATCATTTTAAAACGTTTGACGTTTCTGTAATGTTTCTACTTATTTTATTTTGGCGGCGCTTTACAAAGGATGCCTAAACCTAAAGTCGCCGCCGGGACTTGGGGTTGTTTTTAAATGTGTTTAAACTCAAATAATGGTTCATTTAACTGTTCTCGCAGCATAGTGTACAAAAAATGCTAAAAAAATAAAACTAGATTTTTTGATGGTACTGTATCGAGAATCACTAGCCCTATCACCTGTCTTCGTTTTCGGAAGCGTTTCCCTTACACCCTGTATAGACATTTCTAATTTACTGAAACACTCTCCTTTTCAGTACAATATCTATAAAGCATCAGCTGCTCGGGCCGCCAAGACTCTTCCGTGCATCGGAAAGCACGATAAACCAAGCACTTTAAGCCGTTGGTCCGGACTGTCATTTGTGGATCGTTCTTGTCATGATCACAAGTCTGACAACCAGTCTTACTAAGGGGTACCGTATATTACCCAGTTTTGTGGAGGTCAGATCAAGACCAGAACCAGTCATTCCATGTACTAAAATCTGGTATTGGCTTGGCTTCTAGTTCGGACAAGCCTACGCAGATTGATTGATCTATAGAATTGATAAATTTGTGACTTTCGTAATTCGTTTCAGAGAAAATCGCTTAAGACTGATGAGCATCAGTCTTAGACTACAAATATGGAATTTCACAAATATAGAAGACACTATTTCAAAAATATCCGAAGTTCCTTGTTGGTAAATAACACTATTCGTCATCTCTAGAGGTAATTACGACACTAAATCGACACTCACTGGGTAAGGACATTACTTATTATTACACCTGTATTCCCCAAAGAGTGAACTGAGGTAGAAAAAGGACCTCAACAGAATTAGTTTTTTTTTGAGGGTGGGAAACCTTCAAATAACTTCTCCTATTCTGTGGAGAGCGGGAGGGTGTTGGTGGTGTGCATTTTACTGACTAAAACCCACTCGTGTTCCTTCAGTTGCCTGTGTGCCAGGGGCCACGGTATCTCTTTCGAACAACCCGCACCCCTGGCAGGCATCGGCCCTAGCGGACCCCACCATTTGGTGCTGACATCTCTTAGAGGCGCGCGTGGAACACAACGTGCCGTCTACCCGAGCCTGGTCCTTACTGGACGGTGAGCTACCCATTGCTCGCCGTCCGCAAGCCCGCACATACGGTGGCCGGGAATCAGCCTGGGATTCCCGACGCCCAGGGCGTCTCCTGCAGCGACTAGATTGCCTCTCCCTCACGTGCGCCGCCGCCCTCTTCGCGAGCATTACTGCTTCGCAGAAGGAGGTGATGGCTTCCCATGCACTCTCACTCCGTACCATGGCCTGGACTAGGTCCGGACACGAGAGATTGCCGCCGCCGATCGCCTCCATGAGGACACGGTGGTGCTCCGCCCAAGCCGGGCAGACCTCCACCGTGTCCTCCAGGCGATCGACGCAGTAGTAACACCCGGGCTTTTCCTTCCGCCTTATCCGAAACAGGAACCTCCCGAAACAACCGTGGCCGGTGAAGACCTGCGTCAGTCGGAAGGTAAGGACGCCGTGGTGCCTCACAATCCACTCCTCAAAGAGAGGACTTACCGCCGCAATTGTGGCGTGCCCAGCACTGGGTTGTGACAATCGCATACTCCATGACGCCATGAGATCCCGCCGGAGCTCTGCACGCTGTGCCGTGATTTCTCGCGGCAGCGGAGTTACGCCCCGGTTTTGCCTCCTCGCACCACTGTGTGCACGAGGACGTGCGGTATCCCCGGATCATCCGAATGGCCATGACCCTCCGGCAGGAGGCATTTGGACCCCCTAGATTGGGCAGGAGCCGCTTCCAGGCAGCCTCAGCCCGCTCCAGTCTGGGAGCTAAAAGTCGAAAATGCTCTGCGAAGTTCCACTGGCAGACTTAAGAGTTAAATCAAAACACATAAATCTAAATTTCGAGTGCCAGCAGTGAAAACAAATTCAAGCCATTGTTATTCCGTTGTATCTCACAGTTTCGATTCGTGCTCAAAGTTGATCCTGTTCTTTTTTGCATCGAGTCCAGTTTCCAAATGATTCATAAATTTAATTCAAGCTGGAATAAATTCGAATCAATGTCGCCTAGAAATACTCACGCTGAATCCAAAGTGCGGTGCGTGGGTTGTACTGGCAACCTTTGCGATTTATGAACTCCTCGTTTCTATATTTTTGTTTTCTAAGTTCGTTAATTTTGTGAATGTTTTCTTGGAGTTTTGTTTTGTTAGGGGTCAAGGATGAGTGCTAGGTTTTTTTTTTGTTTTCTTTGAGAATCTAGATACATACATTATTAATACGTGAAGCAAAATCTTTGTACCCCTCTTTACGAAGATGACGCCTTCGGAGGAGTATGAAAGGTACAGTTAAAGTTTGTTTGGAGAAGGAGCGCTGAAAACATATTTTTATATACATCATTGAAACTTAAAATTTTAATGAAAAATAGTCGAATTTCGACCACATTGAGATCACTAGTTTAAATTAATTCTTGCCTAGGACCTTTAAAGTATCCGTGGCTTAAAGAGCATATGGCATAGCATGGGCTAAGTGTCAATTATTTTAGTTCTAAGGACCACTGGAGGACGGTTGATGATGACGATTTTAGGGTTCCGTACCCAACGGGTAGGTGCCAACGAGACCCTACTGCTAAGGCTCCGCCGTCCGTCCGTTCGGCCGTATGTGACAGGGCTCTATCCTTTGAAGCGTAATAGGTAAACACTTCATTATGCTGAACTGGGCCTTTTCAGCGCAGCCGTGAGGCATACTTTGACGCACTTTACACGTTTTTTTGGTTTTTATCTTTATTATTTTGCTATATATTGTGTGCCTTTTTAGTCTGTGCATGCATTTTATTTCTTTATTTTTTATTTCTTTCTATCATATTTTCACAGGAGTGTATACTACTATGGCCGCTAAAACATGAAATAATAAAAATATTATATCCACGACCGGTTCTGTATACCGTACAATATTTTTATTTTTATACCGTACAGCTCGGTTAGTCTACTTTAGTTATTTTCACAGCGTTATGTCCTACGGTATTTTGCTGTGGGGCAAAGCTGCTGATATTCAAAATATATTTGTGCTTCAAAAACATGCTGTTCGAGCAATTTACCAGCTAGGTGCCAGAGTTTCATTGAGGGACTTTTTTAAAGAAATTGGTATTCTCACGGTAGCATCACAATTCATTTTTGCCAATATCTTATGTATTAGACAAAATATACACTTGTACACTAAAAAGAGTGATATTCACACCGTAAATACTAGAAATAAGGACAAACTACGTGCTCCTTTTCACCGGCTTCATAAGGTTCATAATTCATTTGTTGGGCTTGGTATAAACTTTTAGCTTCCCTCTGCTTTGCTAGATTTGCCTTTTGATGCGTTTAAAGCTCAAATAAAGTCCAACCTGTGTTTAAAGGCTTACTATTCCATCAACGACTATTTAAATGACAAAAATAGGTCGCTGTGATTAACTCAAGACAATGTTTATGTTCTTTCTCCAGAATCGTACCTAGAGACAGGTTATATGGGTTCATATAATTATTGATATTTATATTTTTATTGACTAAGTAATTTTTTAAATTATAATCTGTTTTCTCATTAGTTATTGACATGTTCTACTCATAACATTTTTTTTTATGAAGAGTTGTATGGCATTATGGTTAGCTAGCGACCTCGACAATTGATAATTCTATTCTTGCCTGAGTAACCGGCAGCAAGTTCGTCATGCTCCCGTAGATGTCACTGCTTGCGGTAGCGTTGAGGATCGGGTTACCTCTTTCCCTCAAATATGGCGAGGGGGGTAATGGCTGATCTTTGCGTTATGCTCGTGAACGGGTGCTGCTTGTGGTGACTGGTCGTCTTGCTGACCATGATTTTGTTATTGTTGCTAATAATTACCTACTTGTTTATTTATTTTACGTCGATGGTCCTAGGTTATCATTTGTAAACATAATCCAGCATTGCTTATGTAAGCTATCACGCCATTTATACCAGGAGACTTTTATTTTGGTATATGCTTTGTTTACTTTTTATTTTTTGTGCTTGAGTTAATTTTTAAGTTCTGTGTCTCGTAATGTTGATTACTTTGCCTATGTATGTATAGAATCAAGTCTATCCGACTAAACTGACAGCTGTGCTGCTGGGGAGTTTGTTCCACTACTTCTTCTTCGCAGCTAAAGCACTAGGAAGTGGAGAAGGGTGGGCATTTTGGGGGACTGTCTCATGTACTTTGACGTTCGAAAAGTGCTGATTCTCAGCCTAATTTGAATAAATGACTTTTGATTTTGATTTTGATTTTGATTATAATCGGACTCACACTTGGCCGTTTTTTATCGTTTTCAGAATTAAGTCTTATTGTTCGCATTGTGATTACCTACATACGTGCCAATTAAACAATTTTTGTTTTGCATTTCTGTCTGCTTGTGAATTGTCTTTCTATAAAATATTCTCATACAGTTACTTAGTTCGATCATCGTCTTGGCTGCAGTTGCTTTAAAAATTCAAATTATAATGAATACTTGGCCTTTAGAGTCATTGATTTATACATTCCTATATTTATTCAATATTATCAATAATACTACTCTATATCAATCGACCTAATGGCTGTACCTTTAATTTCGTTCAATAGTGCTCCACTTTTTACGTGACCGTATTTTCATAGTGCAGCAGGCTTCAAAGAGTTCAAAGAAATACGGCCAGAGTATCAATTCATTTGATATTGAAAACCTTTGCAAAGTCTTTGAGACTTGAGCCCACTTTTTTGCATCAGTGTTTAAAAAAAAAGAGATGTCTCTAACAAATTAAAGAGTAGCTGTTAAACCGGCATTTTTATGTCTACTTGAAGGTAATTATTTGACTATTTCAGACACAAAATAAGTGTAGTTTGGTCGCAGGTGCTTACGATGTCATGCTAAAACGGCTGAACTGATATGGATACATTTTGGCATATGTGTAGACCAGGACCTGGATTACGACATAGGATACTTTTTATCCCGATATTCCCATGGGATCAGGACATTTGCGGGGAAATCGCTAGGCACTGCTAGTAAATAATAAAAGTGGTTGGTCCTAGTGCAGTTGGCAGTAGAACCAACCACTTTTATGACAAGACGGAGTCATATGAAAAACTTGTTAAAGCAGAATCTCGTTTAATGTCAAAATAATAGGGGGTCGCATGGTCATAATACCATGATTGTACCAATTATAGCCAATTACTTACACTTTACGGCTTCTACCAACAAAGTTATGGCTCATAAAAGTTATAAATGTTGTAACTTGTAAGTATCTCGTGTGGAAATAATCGTGTAGCTTTTGTTTTTATTAATTATTATGTTTATTTGCAGTTAGCTGTAAATAGTTCTGGTTTGTTTTACGTTTTTAAGTGCAATTATAGTATTTTTAAATGCAGTGTTATTCTTTTTTTTTATTTTGGTCTGTCTTTCAATTGATTTCTTGCACTTTGCTATTGATGCTTTGTTTGATTTTGAATGTAAAAAAATTGGAAATAATACACACATAAACACACGCATTCTTCACACACAGGGGTAGGCAGTACCTACAGATCGCTACCTGTTACGATCTCTCCATTTTCCGTTTGCTTCGTTTACGCTCATACATCTGGTCACTCTCCAACGCCTTAAGCCACGGTTGAAGGAGATCAACATCATCTGCCTAGCCTTTTCCCAATTGTACCTATTTGGGTCGGCTTCAAGTCTTACCGTATGCAGCTGAATACCATTATTTTACATGGAGCGACGACCTATCTGACTTCCACAACCCTCAACCTAGTTACTGGGTAATACGATACCTTGGTAAGACTGGTTGTCAGACTTTTTGGCTTATGGTGCCCCGTAACGACTGTCAAAGATCTACGAATGATAGCCGGGACCAACGGCTTAACGTGCTTTCCGAAGCTCAGAGTGGTCTTGGTATGTAAAGATGGTGAGCCATCCACGGGTCAACCGCGGCAAGCGTAGCTTAACCTAATCGATCGACCCGGAGGGAGAGGCAGTATATGCGCTCTCATGGCCCTAGTCGCCGTAGGAGTGGCCCTGGGCGTCGGGAATCCCAGGCTGATTCTCGGCCACCGTAGGCTCGGGCTTGCGGATGGCGAGTAATGGGTAGCTCGCTGTTCGGGAAGGACCAAGCCCGGGTCGACGGCGCGTTGTGTTCCACGCGCGACTCAAATAGATGTCAGCATCAACTGGTGGGGTCCGCAAGGGCCAATGCCTGCCAGGGGTGCGGGTTGTTCGAAAGAGATACCGCGGCCCCTGGCACACAGGCAACTGAGGGAACACGTGCGGGCTTTAGTCAGTAAAAGTCTGACACGCCCTCCTGCTCCACCCAGAGAGGAAGAAGTTATTTAATGATTACACACCCTCAAAAAAAAAACCCGTCCGGGTTCTATAACTTAGCCACAAGCCTCCACAGTTCAAGAAGATACCTATTAACAAAAAAAAAAAAATTGCACTGTATATGAACGCACTCTCCCACATTGTCGAGACACAAGATTCAACCAAAGAATCCACCAGTTGTGAACTTACCACAGAAATTTAATATCACAGCTTAAATATTTCATAACATCACATTTTACGATCGAAATTCGACTTCACAAGCATTTCGCTGTAATCATTAAAATTCCTAATTAAAAAAATTCACCGCGGCTTTTGGTGTGGGGTACATCGGACCGCCTGCGAGCCTTTTAATTATTTCCCTTCGCTGCCTTTTTACTGGTTCTTTTGTAAGAAGGATTTGTTTTACGAATGACATCAGGCATTCTTTAATTTGGGCTCAAGTTTATTTGGAACAACGGTCGGTGATTACCCTATATTTGTACACCTGTTACTAGTAAAGAAGTAACAGATTTTGTCTGTTTTCTTTAAAAGTATTCTTGGGTTAAACTGTTCAATCCAATGGCTTGATATAGAGGGTTGAAGTTCAGTGACTAGGTTGAATCTTTTAGGGGGTATCTGTTGGAAAAAAATGTGTTGCTTATAGGCCAGATTTCGACTTATGAAGTAATTTAGATAAAGTGCCCATCAAGTGGCATTAAGTCCTTTTTGGACGAGAGTAACTTAGATTAGGACCTGCCTTAAATAAAACATAAACATTTTGAAATTGTTTATTTTTAATTATATTTTTTAGAAAATGTTTCTTTGCATAGCATGTAGGTTAATTAATAATAATAGACTTCCAGACCATATTTCAGCCATGGCAGCCATTTTCAAAGGAGACTTGCCTACAGTGCGGGCGATATTATAGGGCAGAAAAGTGTGTTTAGATACAGGTGCACTCTCTCTTCCCTCACTCTCATAATCCGATGGGACGGCAATCCGACACGACTAGTAAGAGATCAGGCGCAGAACCAGGTTCCGGGGCACAGGGGTATCACACCGCCAACTTCTAAACTCCGGACTGTTATCAAGAAATCTAATGGAGCCCATTGACTCTTTGCCCGACCTGGGATTCGAACCGAGGACTCCACGCTCAGCAGTCGCGCTTACGACCAGTAATGTAGGTACTGTATGTAGGGAGTTAACTTAGCACACATTATATTTAGAAGATATACAGGGTGTAAGGGAAACGAAAACGAGGACAGGTGATAGGGCTAGTGATTCTCGACACAGTACCATCAAAAAATCTAGTTTTTTTTTTCCAATTTTTACCAAATTTTTGTAGCATTTTCTGTACACTATGCTGTGAGAACAGTTAAATAAATTATTACGAACTACTAATTACGAAAGATGTCATATTTATCAATTCTATAGATAGATCAATCAATCTGCGTAGCCTTGTCCTAACCAGGTTAAGGTCGGCTTCCAGTCTGACCGGATGCAGCTGAATACCGAAATTATATTAATTGGTTTATATAAATATTATTTGAGATTAGACACATTTAAAAACGACCCCAAGTCCAGGCAGCGACTTCAGATTTAGGCATCCTTTGTAAAGCGCCGCCAAAATAATATAAGTACACACATTACAGAAGCGTCAAACGTTTTAAATTGATGCAAATTTAAGGCGAAAGGTTTTTGGTATCCGTTTGCATTTAGGTTGTATATAACCTACGTTCTGGCTTCGGGGGCGTTCCCCTTACAGCCTGTATAGACTCTCTATTGCTATCCTTAAGCACTAAAGATAACAGCTGGTATAGAATCCCTATACATAGTTTCAGCTCAAAATAAAATACTCTAAGAATTGATACCAAATTTTCGGTTTCATATGTTTCTTAAATTCAAATCATAACAAATGTGTCACTGCACTACGGCGGTCAATAACTTTCCACGTTACTTTCCAATATCACGATAAATTTCTTCCGAGTGATGTTTTAATTTCAATTTGAAAAGTTAGGTTTCTGGTATCAATGTATTAAAAATTCTCATAACTTCCGAACATGTAGACTTAGGATTAAAAACCCTTCCAATATCGTTTGATATCATCCAAAGAAGCTGTGCCCTTGGTATGTATATACCCTTTCCGTAACACGTTGTATATTGGAATTGTGTTTTTAAAAGCAATGACGTATATTCAGTAGATTATCTCTCATACCAGAAATATAACCTGAAATAAAATCATATTCAGCCTATAATGTTCCCACTGCTGGGACACAGGCCTCCTCTATGTGAGAGAAAGTTAAACCAGCACAGCGGGTTGGTAGATGCCACATATCTTCGATGTTTTTGTTTCTGGACATGCAGAAACCCTCGAAATGTTTTCCGTTTTGAGAGCAGTGGTAATGAATTACTTTACAAAGATAAGCGTCTGTCTTTGTTCGCACTTACGGCCAACAACACATACGTCGCAGCCGATATCACCGGCCATCACTGGTCCAGAAATATAAAATTTCCCGTTAAGGTGAATCTGGTCCACATTTTTTCCATACAAACTTCGGGAGTGTATTACTCCACTGTTCGACAATGTACATCAGAAATTAAACATGTTATAGTTTTGTCTCATTATTAATATTGTCTGTACGGAAAAAACATACTAAAATAGAAAGCCATTAAAAAGTTAGGAGCCAACAAAGATTCGTTTTTCTTGTTAATTTAACCTAACTTTGGGCGTGTTTAAGTAATAAAAAAGTTTTTCCAAAAAAAACAACCGACTTCCGAAAAAACACTACAAAGTGAAAAATAACTTTAATTTCGGAAGGCGATGACAAAAAATTTAAATATATATCCAAAGTCGCCGCCTTCCGAAATTAAAGTTATTTTTCACTTTGTAGTGTTTTTTCGGAAGTCGGTTGTTTTTTTTGGAAAAAGTTCTTATTTTTCACTTTTTAGTTATAGTACCTACCCCACTAATTCGAAATTGCATCATCCTTGGGATCAAAACAATGCATATTTACGCGATAGCAGCAATCGCGGTTTATTTACTGTTAATTTTTTAAGAGTTCCGTTGTCTGTCTCCGAAACGCATCATCAGATCTATATGATTGAAATGGGACCACACGGAAAGCACGAGCTTTCAAATAAAAAAAGAATCATCAAAATCGTTTCACCCAGTCGAAAGTTATGAGGTAACAAACATAAAAAAGAATTAAAAAAACACACAGTCGAATTGAGAACCTCCTCCTTTTTTTGAAGTCGGTTAAAAAGAAGTGTAAAATCTACAAAACTAAGTCGGTACCGACAAAGCTCAAATATCGAAAAGTTCAATAAACTTTATTGGTCATTCATTTATGCAGTGGTTTTTTCATATACTTAACCCGATCTTCCGAAGGACTTTTCGTAATTTTTACCCGCCTGTGTTACAATAAATGCTCCTGCATCTCACTGAATAAGGTTGTGCGTGTAGACTAGCGTCTAATAGCTTATCACTGATAATACCTCTGTCGGACACGATGCCTGGTGAGACAGCGTTCTTTTTAGCCAGGCCCACCAGTGAGTTCGAGCCCGCGACTAGATTCCCCTTAAATACACACAGCTTCTCATAATAATTTAAGCTTAACAAATCAGTCAGTCCAAACAGATTCGGATAATTATTAATGAGCCAAACTCAATAACTAAGGCTTAAATCCAATATTTACAGTGAAACAATTATATTTAGGATCAAAGAAGGCCGCTGAACAACGGTTGGGTCCGGAAGACCGAGGATACGTTTTAAGGGTTGTTGTCAAATTCGGGCTGGGTGTCCGAAAACAATGTTAAGATACAGTTGAGTCTGTATGGTGTAAGTCACAGGATTTCGGCGATTTCTTCTTAACGTGTCGATAACAATTTAAATACAGCCAGCTCAGAATTTGGCTACGAGCTTGGCACTTTCAGCGATGTCCATCACTCCAGTACCTTGCAGATAGCAGGACACGCTGGCCAAGATATTAAGTGCCTCATTGTTTGCGGGAAAGCACTACATTTACACTCCAAGGCGGAGTCATCTGTGAATCTCCTCCTTAGCAGGTTCTCTTTACTTCAGCCTACCTGAGTCCGGAGTCTATTTAAAGACTTACAGTGAAGCTAAGGCAACTCATGTCCAGGCAAATTGATTGTGGTACTTCAAATAATAATTAGGTAAGGGTTTTCTAGAGCAGTGTTGGCCCAGTGGTAAAGGCCTCGACTTACGAGTTGTAGGTTGTGGGTTTGAAACCAGGAACCCAGCTTTTACTCTGTGTAAATAATTTCATCACCACTGCTCTCAAAACGGTGAATAAAAACATCGCGAGGAAACCGGTATGTCCTAAATTCAAAAATTCAATACATGTGACATCTACAAACCCGCACTGGGCCCACGGGGTAAATTATAGCCCACTCCCTCTCGATGAGACGATGCCTGTTTCCCAGCAGTGGGGACATTGTAAGCTGATTTTGCGGTTTCTAAGGTTATCTGAATTCTCGGGGCAAAGTAACTGCAGCAATTTTGTAATGCTCTAACCAACTTCCATATAATGATTCTGTCAGTGCATTCCAATGTCCTAACCCAGGCTATGGTCTACCCATGTGCTGAATTACACCTAAAATCCATTCAGCCGTTTTAGAGTAAAAGTGTAACAAAAAACTTACTTTTGCATTTATAATATTAGATAGAATTTGTTTTGAAAACATGAGTACCTACTTACAAATAATTTTTTTTTTTCAATGAATGGGTCACAATACACGCCCAGTATTACACTCCTTCAAACTTTGGACTAGCTTTATTATAGCTGTACTGTAAGTTTCTGATTTTGGGAAGCAAATCTGACTGCTACATATATAATTTGGTATGTAAAGGTAAAATTTGTCAATCAGTCTTAATTCCCCTGGTATCGTATAACCCAGTTACTGGGTTGTGGAGGTCGGATAGGCAGACGCTCCATGCAAAATACTGGTACTCAGCTGCACCAGGTTAGACTGGAAGCCAACCCCAACATAGTTGTGTTAAGGCTAGGCAGGCGATGATTATGTAAAGGTAAAGTTTAAAACCTAATCTTATTTTACAGACAAACAAAATAAAATATCACTCCCGCAATAATCTCCTCACTTGCACCACAACAAATACAAATAAATCCCGTAACTGAGCAACAAATTCGCAACTGAACTGATTCGCGTTGGACTTTTTGATTAGGAGTATCCGTCGCAAACAGATTGATTACATTACTGTACAGCAAACACCACTCACTATATTGTTCTTATTTTCTTTTATTTTTATTGCAGAGTAATCATATTTATTTGGTTCAGTTTTTGGCAATATTTGATGTGGTTGTGAAAACGATTTTTTTTTGTACCGCCTAACATTGGTTATTGTCATGACTTATGTTGAAATCAGACAACCGAAATAAGCACTTTTTACTCTATTTAACTTTTTACAAAAAAATAAAAAAAATATTACAAAAAAATAGATTGGCCTTGACTAAAGAAGCTAAAGAAAAGAGGTTTCTATCATTAAATGTTAAACTGGTATTTTAATTTAATTCGACAAAAGAAAATGCACCAATTTCGATATTTGAAATAAGAAAACCTTGTAATAAAGTGCTGGCCTGTGCCAGTCAAACCTAATAAAAATATAAGTTTCTGACAGCTGTCAAATGATCGAAACGTCAAAGTGAATTGAACAATTATTTCTTATTAAAATAAATAAGTAGCTGACAGCTGAAAGGCATTAACGAGGGGTTCCTTTCAATTTTACTAAGAACCACGTATTTGGATATAAAGTGATTTTTCTTTAAGTTTTTACGTGTGGTCGTGAATAAATGTTAGAAAGGGTTTCTCTGCAAATAAAATAAGCCGTGAAGGGCTGAAAATAAATATAACACACGTATAACAATTTAATTCAGGGTGACTCGGTCGTGAGGGCGCATATACTGCCTCTCCCTCATGTGCGCCGCCTTCCTCTTCACGAGCATCACTGCTTCGCAGAAGGAGGTGACGGCTACCCACGCACTCTCGTTCCGTACCATGGCCTGGAGCAGGGCCGGACGCGAGAGATCGCCGCCACCGATCGCCTCCACAAGGACACGGCGCGCGGTGGTCCGCCCGACCCGGGCAGATCTGCATCGTATGCTCCACCGTGTCCTCCTGCGCAGTGGAAACAACCAGGCCTTTCAAAATCAAAATCAAAATAACCGTGTCCGGTGAGGACCTGCGTCAGGCGGAAGGTGAGGCCGCCGTGGCGACTCTTAATCCACTTCTCAAAGAGGGGACTTATCGCCGCAATCGTTGCGTGCCCAATCGGTATGGGTCTTTCCTGTTCTTCGCGCACTGCATGTTTATTATGTCTAAGTAGGTAACTACATGAATGGTTCACGCCGTTTTTGACTGCTCTAATGTACGTGTATGACGCGTCTATTTATAACACGTCATCGTACCAAACCCTTAAAAGACTCAAAGGTGAATTAGCTAGGTTGAAAACAAACCAGAATAATTTATTTTAATAAGTATTAGCATTCCATTGAATATTTCATACAAAGTTTTATAGGTGGATGAGGAACAGGGTGTAAAGTTCACTAAGACACTATGGTAACGGAGGATCCTCCGACCAGACGGGTGTTGTGTCTGGTGTGCAACTGCCCGACAATTGATGTCGGGATATTGTATATATGTAGATTGCGTGGTAAACTCTGCTTGCGTGATGTAGCTGCGGTGTAACGTCAAGTCTTGAGTAGTTCGCATATGGCATTGTAGATGGCGCCACTTTACTTTTTGTGTTTTTCCACATTTGTTGATTTTAAGTTTCGTGTGTGGGACATTGTAGATGTCTGCCACAGTTTAAAAAAACCCATATTACGTTGGTTCATGGATAAACTTAAGGATATATCCATCCATTACACAATAATTTTACTTAAATATTAATTTATCTTTATTGATGAGGTTCCTCAGAAAAGTCAGGTGCCTAGTACATGCAATTGGCGCGCGTGTATGTCCAACAGTGGTATTCTGTAAACATGTCACCGTGGAAACTTGAGTGGGAAACTTGAGTGAAGTGAGCCGTCAATAGTGTCAATCCCTAACATCAAAGTGGAATGACAGGTCACTTAGAGCTGACTTCACTTAATTTTCCTCGGTGGTTTTTTTTTTCAGAATAGACCGGCAGATGTAGTTATGTTCGTTCATCATAAGACAAAGCAAAAGGAGTATCTAAGTAGCCGTAGCCAGTGGCGTTCTGTCGCTTCTGTATATCCACATATAAAGATGGCGTGAGTTTATGTATGTGTATTAATCGAACTTCAGTATCAAAATCTTAAAAACAAAAAACTGCAATGAAAGTGAAATAAAATCGATTGAAAAGCAATCGATTGGACAGTAGGAAGGGTCCAACAAAAGGGAGCTGAAGTACCCTCATTAAGACAAGTATTTCCAGTATTGTACAACGAAATGAATTTCTCTCGACAGTGTAAACGCTTTTCAGCTTCCATTGTCTTTAACTTGGAGTAGGCTGAGCAGGAATAGACAATGCTAGCAGTTTTTTTTTATTGAAATATTTATAAAAGGTAACAGTGTCGAGTAGTAATTAGTGAGATGATGCAGACTCATTCGAATGAACTTTTCAAACATTCAAAATATATAATTATTACCCTACAGGAGTCCGCTGGATGCGGGAAGCACAGAACCGGTCGAAGTGACGGAGTTTGGGGGAGGCCTATGTCCAGCAGTGGACGTCTGTCGGCTGAAATGTTGATTACCCTACAGACAGTTAAAAGGGCTCATTTTGCCAGCGTCAGATCTCTCCTATTCTTGGAATAAAATTGACGTATGTTAGATTTTGTATGAAATTCAAAATTATTCCTCGGAGAAAGAATATTAACACAACTTAAATCTGCATTTTTATTTATTTGTTCATTATATTCGTCGCCAAAGATTGATAAAGATTCCGAAAATAAATTTTCTGAATTAAGTAATTGTTCTGTATTGTAAAAGGTATGATTGATAGAACTATTATTTAGCGCATGCCATTAGACATAAATATAGGTACTCTAGAATGAAATACATTGTAATGATTTGCACGTCAAATGTCTAACTATGTAATAGGAAACTTTTTAGGTACTGCCTTGACGAACAACGCTATTTATACCTATTATATACCTAAAAAATATTTTCATTCCAAACTTGATCATTATTGGGCACGCCACGATTGCGGCGGTGAGTCCCCTCTTTGAGGATTGGATTGAGAGGCGCCACGGCGTCCTCACTTTTCGCCTGACGCAGGCCCTCACCGAACACGGTTGTTTCGGGAGGTTCTTGTTTCGTAAAACGCGGGAGGAAACGCCCGGTTGTTTCCACTGCGTAGATCGCCCTGAGGACACGGTGGAGCATACGGTGGAGGTCTGCTTCGCGTCCGGCCGTGATCAATGGTACGGAGCGAGAGTGCATGGGTAGCCGTCACCTTCTGCGAAGCAGTAATGCGCGCGAAGAGGGCGGCGGTGCACGTGAGGGAGAGGCAGTATATGCGCCCTCACGGCCCTAGTCGCCGCAGGAGACGCCCTGGGCATCGGGAATCTCAAGCTGATACCCGGCCACCGTAGGCGCGGGCTTGCGGACGGCGAATAATGGGTAGCTCGCTGTCCGGTAAGGACCACGGGTCGACTGCGCGTTGTGTTCCACGCCCGCCTCAAAGAGATGTCAGCACCAATTAGTGGGGTCCGGAAGGGCCGATAGCCAGGGGTGCACGTTGTTCGAACGAGATACTGTGGCCCCTGGCACACAAGCAACTGAGGGAACACGGGTGGGTTTTAGTCAGTAAAAGTCTGACACGCTCTCCTGCTCCACCCAGAGCGGGACAAGTTATTTAATGTTTTCCCACCCTCAAAAAAAAACCTTAATCATTATAAACCTCATTATAACCATACACGATTACCATAACTTATTTCAGCCCTTCACTCCTTTGTTTTTCCATTCCTGCCCTCTCTATTCCAAGTCTTAGAACAACTATACCTACTATATTATTTCAGTGGGCTGTTTGCATAAGTTTTATGAAAACGCTCGCAATAAAGAGCCTCCCGACTCCTTATTGAGCCATTTCTTTAATATCAGACACTTTCAAATTTAAATCTTGGCGAGTTTATCTTGGTTGACGAAAATATTTGAATTTGGTATTATAGGTAGGGCTTTTTCGGCTGTGAGGTGAGCTTTTGAGGATTAGCATTGATAATCGTCCACCTAGAAATATAGGCCGCATTGGTAATAGGTTTTTGCTCGATTGGTGGTAGGAATAAATTGTTTTTTTAATGCAGGTGTTACGATTACTGACTCATCCAACACCCAGTGCAAGTGTGGTGCTTCTGATCAGACCATGCCCCACTTGCTGGAGTGCCCTAAGAGCCAATTCACTTGCACCTCAGAGGATCTAAATAATGCCATCATAATGAATAAACGTGCCCACCTACTGGGCGCAAACTATATTAAAAAAAAAAAAAATTGTACGAGTACCACACCATCGACACGAAAAGTTCACAGTCTGATCTCAGTCCCAATATGTCAAAAATACCTCGAGTGTCAAACGAGGATCAAACGTCAAAAACTTGTCAAAAATGTAAGGATCCTAGCAGGTGGCGTTCTTTAGTGTCTGTTTACCACCATGGGAAAAACGCGTGAGTTTTAGATTATATTGATTTGTAAATGCAGAAAAGCATTGACACTAGTTATTGAACTATAGTCCCTGTCACGAGAAGCTAGAAATTTTGTAAATATAGAACTTCTACCAATTTACGCAGCGACAATTCAGTCAACAACAAATAATCCCAAATTCAATCAACTCAAATTAACATACGTGTAATACGAAACTAACGAGCAATTTCACTTGGTCGGGTTATGTTTTAGCGATATACAGCGCTGTAATCTAATGTTTTGTGGTACTGGAACGCGCCTGACTCATTGAACGTAAACATTTGAATCCCTGAATGTGTGTTTACTAAATTTCTAGCTTCTCGCGACGGGGACTTTATACGTTTGTAACATGTCGATCATTTAACAAAATCCCAGTCCATTTTGGAATCACAGAACACATTCTTGGAATTTCATAGTATATCGTAGTTGCCCATATGAATACCCAAATCACACAAAATGAAAATATTCGAGAATGTTTTCTACTTATTTTTATTTCAGCAAAAGTAAGATTGCAAGTAATTTAGTCGAGAAGATACATCAGATAAAATGTGCAATCAAATTAGGTGAAATAGCATTTGTTTTGTCATAAAATTAGCAAAGTTTCGGAGTTATTAAGAGAGCGCCGTTTGTCTTATCTTTTGTTTTGTTTATATTTTCTGCTTCGTTCGTTATTTTTATTTTGTCTGCTTTTTTGAACGGCAGATTTTTGTTTATTTTTATCTTGTTCTTAAAATGATGTTGTGCGGATAAGGCTATTGGAAAAATGATTAATTGAACAATTCTTGGTTGGATTTACTACTATAATGAATGTTAAGATGAATTCAGTTACTAATAATATTTAAAAAAATATTTCACTGGTGACTAAAATTTCACGTTTTGCACCCTCACCCAAAAGTAGACAATGCGACAATTTACGAAAAAACGTCACTGCAAGTAGGTACATGCAATAAAGTGTATAAAATTCAAAAAGTGCCAATTGCCTAATAAGTTTTTCGGGGGGTGTTGATTCGCCCAAAAATAAATTAACTTCGTGCGAATCGCCGATAGCAAATAACATATTATTTAATGGATCAATTCGAGTGTTGCGAATTGCGTACTAAACCCAAAATACACATAACTAATGTACAGTACAATTCGTACATATTTAATTGCCATTACCATTTCTGCTAAGTTCTAAGTTGTAAACTAAGTAAAGCGTGTTATAAGCTAATAAGCGCTTGTCAAAGGAGTAGCTAAGTTGGTACAAGTTGGCACAATGTTGTTGATACGTTGCTTACTTGCGCGTGTATTCAATACTTAAAACTTAGTGCTAATTAGTTGTGTGTTGTGTTTACTTGATTTAGTATTTTAAGTATTATATCAATCTATTTAAGGGTGATGGGCCAGCATGCTGCTGCGCCCTGCTGTGCCTACGACGCAGCTGTACATTTCGCGTCTGCATCATTCCACGAAGATTGAGGAAATCGTGCAGTACATGAAAGTGAAGACCAACTGGACTCTGAGGGTCGAAAGGTTGGAGTCGCGCCACGACATCAACTTTAAGTCATTCGTGGTACGAGTTCCAACCCACCATCTACAGTACTGCTTGAAAGAGGACTTTTGGCCGAAAGGAGTCGTATATCGACGTTTCCGAGGACGGTTACGTGACACCTCGCAGCGAAACACGACGCCGTCAACTTTACGTGTTTAATTATAGTTTTCAGTTGGTTTTTAATATGTATTAGTTTGTTATTATTGTTTAAGATTATTTTGTGTATTTTATGTATGGGCCTTAGTTGCCTGATACTAAAATGATTATTATTATTATTATTAAAATTACCACCACATCTACGTGACTGTCATGGTTCAATAGTCTATTCCTCTGCTTACCCAACTTTTACTCTATTACAAACATCAGTGTTAGCTATAAACTAAATATAGCGGTCTCTACGTTACGAGCACTGACAGAATTATTGCTCCGTTGGAGTCGCCGCACACGATGCGCATAGAATATGCAGGAGAGGTAAGCGAAATATGCAGGTAGTGTGTGTAGCAACTAGTAGGGAACTTTATGCCCATGTTCTTGTACTTACCTACATGATAAGCAGTACTGTGACTGATTGACATTCGTAAGTCTTGTACTTATTATTTTATTTAATTAAATCTGCACAATTACTCCACAAGCGTCCCTTGCCCGCAGAAGTGCCAGCCCGCGCCGAAGCTGAGCAAGTAGAGTTAAAATCCTCATGATATAATAATAAGTAAATTGTTTGATCCAGCCTGTCCCCACTTGCTGGCCCCCGCAACAGTGACTCCCTGAGCCGAGGCTCGTACCCCACAGGGGGTGCCCTCAGTGCGCAGTCGCTATAGGTTAAGCGTAGTTTTGTAAGCCCTGGCTGGAGGCTCTTAGTCTAAAAGCTAATAGTCCCCACAGGAAAACCCGGTTAAGCAGTCACGGCCTCTCAAGGTCAACTGCGAGATGCCATACCCAAAAAAAAAAAGCACTATTACTTTTATTTACGTGGTCATTCGATTCAACTAACATCAAATGCATCGCTGTTTGCTGTTTTTTTTTTCTGTTTATTTCGCGATGCCCAACTGTTAAATATCAAAAAAAATGCTACTATCCGCGCCTTTATTATTTTATTATGAATTATCTAGGAAACGCAAAACAGTTATGTCAGGTAGTAAACTTGAACACTTATGAGATAACATTCACAGTCTGATGAAGTACTAACGGTCAACGCTAGTTATATAAATCCTGCGGGAGGGACATTCGCATCACCAGTCCTACCTAACCGCAGACTGTATGTATATACATACATACTACAAGTTCTATACATAGATGGACAGACGTCAACTGGTACACAAGTTTGGGATGATCCCGTAATCCCGGGATATCGCGGTGTAAAGGTCACGCCACAACAAACAGTCCCGGACACGAGACGGTTTGTGTGGAGGGGACTTTAAGAGGCTTGAGAAGTTTCGTCGTTATGCATTAATTATCCACAGGTATAGAATCAGAATCAGAAACTTTATTTGTTAAACACAGGTATTTACTTAATGGTGTTAGGTTTACATATTTGAGCGCTATGTTTTGCCGCGAAGGCATACAAATTGTAATTAAAATGTTATTAAAGAATCTAAAATACTTAAAAAAACTAAATAAAACAAACAATAAAAACAAAACCAAAAAACTAAAAAAACTAAATATTCAAAATTATCATTTATAAAATCTTGAACAGAATAATAACATTTTCTATTAATAGAGAGGTGAGAACTTTCTTAAATTTTGATAAGGGCATGTTTTTTATGCTATATTTTTGGAGATGACTAAAAATTTGGTAGCATATTGTCTACTTCAGAAACGTCCAATGCGTAGTACTTACTAGCAACCGGCGTGCGTTTACGACCAGTGGCCCTAGTGTGAGTTTGTTTTCACCGTCTTCATCCAACGCATCGACCGCGTTCGGCGCTCCTATTGGTCCTTTACCAATCCAGCAGGCTTAGCATGGCGTTTTCTATTTCCACGAAGAATAGACAGTGCTTTTACAATACAAAGTGACATTTCGTGTCTCCATTTTTGACATCGCACCGTAGATTTCCTTCTACAATCTGTCATTTTGTCTTTCGTTTCTAACGATCGTTGTCCAGGTCCTTACAAATGTAGACTATTTCAGAAGAATATGCCTTCCCAAACTGTCACATCATACTGACAACAAGCTTTCTACTCGACGGTCACAAAGTATATACGATTATCTACAAAATCATGATTCGTTTAGAACGCCTAATAGTGATAATTTTTACAGAAAAACATAGCTATCTTGTCCTATTGCACATCATTTAGTCGTCATGTTTATTCTTCCGTCGACAAATCGGTGAGCCTGCTGGGCCAATCGGAACGGCGATGCTTTAGATCGAGATGCTTAAAAGAGACTCACACTAGGGCCTCGGGTGTAGGAACGTAAACGAAGCAAAAGGAGTATCTAAAGGTGCGCTTACACGAGCAACTAAAATTGCTCCATCCTGGTCAATTGTCCTCCACTATGAAGTCACGACTACATTCAGCAATTTAGAGCAATGGCAACATCTAGCAACCTGTTGCCAGAGAAACGGCCACACAATACCATGCAATATGGAGCAACTTAATAAACTAGGCAATTCTGTTTTTTCTGCTTACCGCCATAGGAATAAGGCATGAGTTTATGAGTGTATTAGGTACCTTCTTTGCCTGTGCAATCTTTCACTAAAGGGAAACTCCAGTATTGTAATATAGGGTGACAGAGATCGCAATCTGTTACCGTGGCTTCATTCAACACACGATTTTAGACCTAACGTAGATATGTATGTGGTTAATGTTTAAGAAAAATCAGCTGTTTCAAGCTGTGCAATACCTACGCAGTCAAAATGTAAGGAAAAGTATTTATTTTTATAAGTAACTAGTTTTGCCAGCGGCTTGGCTCGCGTGGAGGTCGGAAGTTATCCCACGGGAACGTACTACCGCGATAAAAAGTATCCTATGTGTTATTCCAGGTTACAACTTATCTATGTGCCAAATTTCATCCAAATCCGTTCAGCCAATTTTGCGTGATTGAGTAACAAACATCCCAACATGTTCACAAACTTTCACATTTGTAATTTTATAGTAGGATATTTAATATTTATAATATAATGTATATAGTAGAATCGGATGATAAATTTCAACGCAGACGCCACCACATATTTTATGTTAAAACAAGAAATTTCACGCGGACAACGTCGTGGGCTGAACCTAGCATATATGATATAGTTAAAGGTTTCCAAAGATTCTGTACATCAATTTTAATCCTAAGCAAACCTTTCAACAAACACTCGTTTGATTTACGACTAACCAAGTGACCTACTGACCTACCAGGGTCGCACGACAGTGGTGCAACCCTGTCCATCCATCAGTATTAACTCTGCCTACCCTCAGGCTGCAGGATTATCGATGCCGACACTGATCTCCGACACTCTAGGTTGATACACGATTTATGTGTTCCGTGAAATTATCTGTAGAATAATAAAAACATAGCTAGCTTTAAAATAGGCGAAACAAATAAAATACTATAAAATTAGCATAAGTTTACATAGTCCTAGAGTTATTTTAAAACTTTATTCTGTCTCTAAGATCTTCAAACGAGTGACTGAAATATAACGATTTTATAAATTCGTTTAGCGCTAAACGTTTTTAGTGATGGTGCAAGCGGCCCTAAAATGAATACTTGTGTCGTGATTTCTAATATTACAATACCCACTGTGGCAACACTGTTTAAGCACAAATTATTAATATTGTAACAAAATTTTATAAATGTATTTTTATCCTGGCAACGAAATGTTTTATTGAACTTTGGTGAGACTTAGAAATAACTAAGGTTATGTATGATATTATCATTATTATTGAGTGAGGCAAGTAATTTTAAAATGTACTGAAGAATCATTAGTTGTTGAATTGTGAAAGAATAGTGTTATACGAATATAAAGTTTTAGCAAGTTTTTCATCATTCTTCATTTTGCAAGGAAGGTTATGTTTTTCGAGTGTATGTATGGATGTATATTTCGTTGGCACGCTCTGTAGCCTAAACGGCTTAATTGATTTCAGCTTGAGAGGTGCCGTTAGATTCGTCTTAATTATGAGAGGGGACACTGGGTATATCAAAATTGAAATGGCCGATTTTTGCGCCATATTGTATCTTCAAAATTTTCTATTATTAACTTAAAACTGTGTAATCAAAAAAAAATTACAAAATCAAAAAACCCGACTGCCTAATATGTGAACTTTAATTTAAAAGGATGGAAACAAGAAACTTGTTTTAAAAGGATGAGTTTTAGACTGAATACTATAAGCAATCTCATGCTGTCGGAGGCAATAAAGGTCTTTATTGCTAAATTCAAGAAGATGCCTCCGACTGCATCAGATTGCTTACAGTATTCAGTATAATAGTCATACTTTTAAAACAAGTTTCTTGTTTCAATCATTCTTAATTAAAGTTCACTTTTAGGCGGCCGGGTTTTTTGATTTTTTAAATTATTAGAGTAGTAATAGCAAATTGTGTTTTGTTCATACAAAAGTCAATTAAAAGGGCAAGCAATAACAATAGTAGTCGTAGCAATAAGAACGTAACAATAAAATTGACAACACCTCTATGTCGTAGGAGTAAAAGCGGTTTTCGTAGTTTATTCGAGTGTTACAGATCTGTGGTCGACTACGTGAATTATTTCGAATAATTAATTATTTATTGACGTTATCCTTCTGTTATGCTCATGGACGTCAATTAACTTTTATCTTACGATTAATTGAGAATGATGAATTTAGTTTATTTCGGTACGCACGTACATTGGCAATGGACTCAAATGATACGGGCGACTGGCGAGCTACAGGTCATGAGTTCAGACCGCACTCATTGCACTAAATAAACTTACAATGCAGTAATGTATTACTTGAAGGGAGATTCATCCACTTTTTGCCACTTATTTTATGGGTCTTGAGCAATAGAATCATCTGCCAGGGGTACGGGTTGTTCGAAAGAGATACCGCGGCCCCTGGCACACAGGCAACTGAAGGAACACGAGTGGGTTTTAGTCAGTAAAAGTCTGACACGCCCTGCCGCTCCACCCACAGCGGGAGAAGTTATTTGATGATTTCCCACCCAAAAAAACAAAAAAAAGCAATAGAATCATCACGTAGCTTTACCTGATCGATCGACCCGTGTGGCTGTTATATTTTAGCCACAAGCCCCTCCGTTGAACTGTAGGTAAGTAGGTTTGTTATTTTAAAAAGAACCGGGCAATACAAAGTGCAATAACAAAGGTTTACCCGGGACTCTGTTTTGGTAGTAAAGTTTACGAACCGTGATAATTGGCAACACTGGCTAGTTTGAGATATGTCACTGAAATGCACTCGGGTTCGTATCCCGGACTTATCTTGATCACCCGGAAGTTTATGGCCCTGAGCGCTCCAGTTAAAACCTGGTAAGTAGTGTGAGTGACTACAAAAAAATATTTTGTAACGTAAGACCTACTTTAGAGTGAAAACTAAGAAAGAAGCCGCAATTTTGAGGAAAGTTTTTTAAATTGTAATTGTAGTTATTGTAATAAAAGGTCGCAGGTACGTATAGGTATACTACAAGACATGCAGACGCACGGGTCGATATACCAGGTTAAGCTACGCTTGCCGCGGTTGGTCCGTGGATGGGTTACCATCTATACATACCAAGACCCCCGTGCCGCGGACAGCACGTTAAGCCGTTGGTTGCTGCTGTCATTCGTGGTTCTTTGAAAGTCGTTACGAGTCGTCAGAAGCCCGAATGTTGAATAACCAGTCTAACCAAGGAGTTCGTGTTACCCAGTAAGATCGTGGAGGTCAGATAGGCAGTCGCGCCATGTCAAAATAGTGGTATTCAGCTGCATTCGATATTTAGGCAGGTGATAATGAGGTGAGCATGGATATAGGTACTTTTATAGATGTTTAATCTTAGGAAAAACTAGTTAAGTGCGAGTCGAACTCGTGCGCCGAGGTTTCCGTACCTACCCATTATACCGCCATAATAAAAAAGATATGGGCAAATTTATATTATAGCAAAAACTTGTAAGTACCAAAATTTACCTTAATTTTCAACTTTTTTATTTTTTGGAATTTTTCCTTTATTTGTGCTTTAAGACCTTGCTTTTTGCAAAATTTCGTGATTCTAGGTCAACGGGAACTACCATATAGGTTTTCGACCCAAAACCCAAGGGTACTTCCGATTGATCTAGAATTGTCACACCTAGTAGGGACAATAGACCTCAGTATCTGGTTTAAATTTTAACTTGCTAGGTCCACCCGTTCCTGAGAAAAGCGGTGGTGACACACGGACAGACAGACGGACAGACGGACAAGAGAGTGATCTTATAAGTGTTCCTTTTTTTACCTTTTGAGGTACGTAACCCTAAAACGGCAATAAAATCGTTTAATCATAATTAAACAATACCATGGTTTTCTAGGAGGATGGATCGAGGATGTCTTCAAGGTTCTGGACTAGAGAGGAATTGGCATCAACATCAATGGCGATTACATCACTTACCTTCGGTTTGCCGAAGATATAGTAGTCATGGTTGAGACTATGGAGGACCTCAGTACAATGCTCGATGACCTCAGTAGAGCTTCTGAAAGAGTGGGTCTCAAAATGAACATGGACAAAACGAAGGTGATGTCGAATGCCCATGTAACACCCACTCTCATGAAGATCGAAGACTCTATACTCGAAGTTATAGACGATTATGTTTACCTACGGTAAACTGTCCAGTTAGGTAGGTCCAACTTCGAGAAAGAGGTCAATCGTCGAATTCGACTCGGCTGAGCAGCGTTCGGGAAGGTACGCAATATGTTCTTTTCCCATATCCCGCAACGTCTCAAGATGAAAGTCTTTGACCAGTGCGTGTTGCCAGTGATGACATATGGTACTGAAACGTGGTCGCTCACAACGGGTCTTATCAGAAGGCTAAAAGTCACCCAAAGAGCAATGGAGAGGGCTATGCTCGGAAATTCCCTACGTGATCGAATCAGGATTGAAGAGATCCGCAGAAGAACCAAGGCAACCGACATAGCCCGAAGAATTGGCAAACTTAAGTGGCAGCGGGCAGGGCACATTGCTCACAGAACAGATGGCCGATGGGGCCGAAAGGTTCTGGAGTGGCAACCGCGTACCGGAAGACGTAGCGTTGGAAGGCCTCCCACAAGATGGACCGATGACCTTGTGAAGGCCGCAGGAATCAGCTGGATGCAATAAGCGCAGAAACGGTCGAAGTGGAGGAGCTTGGGGGAGGCTTATGTCCAGTACTGGACTTCTTTCGGCTGGAATTATGAAGGTTTTCTAAAGATAAATTTAAATAGGTTTAACAACGGGTATTACTCACACAACTGCAAGGAAGTACTCTAACTTTCTCTGTACATACCTGGAACAAAAAGAAAATATAAAACATCAGTTAAATCTGTTACCACTTACAGCAAAAAGTAGAGCCGTGGTGGACCAGTGATGATGGTCGCGACTAACGAGTTTAAGGCGGAGATTTCTGGAAAACGCACAAAGAGGTGGTTTTTAAAGCAGTGTTTCTCTTTAAAAGTAAATAATTTTGAAAGTGATGAAACTCAAAACACAACTAAACATACTTTAATGCATCAAAAAATCATCAGTCTTAATTATCTTTAAAAGCAGATTATCCCTTCAACAACAATTATAAACATAATTAAAAATATACCATAAAATTCCAAATGCCAAACTGCATCCAGCGATGAATTATTTATTATTAAATAGTTAATATCTAATTGAAACGATTTTATTTACATTTTTACGACATACGCTTGCTCATTGGTTATTCGAATTTATTACAACAGATTTTAACCCGTAACAGATTGCAATAAGAACTATTATCGCTCAGATTTATATATTTAAAGTTAGGGCCTTAAGGCTGTAGGTTCGATCCCAGACTGGCGATATACTTTTTGTAAATTATTTCATCACCATTGTTCTCAAAGCTGTGAAAGAAAACATCGTGAGGAAACAAACATGTCATAGAACCAAATATTCGAAGATATGTGACGTCTACCAATCTGCACCACAATCTCGCCGAGAGGAGGCCTGTATCCCAGCAGTGGGAACATTATAAGCTGATTATGTTCAGACGCCAGCGCATCAAGCTATCCCAAACTGTCAAATTTTCCCATTTGAACATGAACTTTATGATTTTGTCGTAAAGTTGAAACTGTATGAAAGAAATTTGACAAATTGGGGTAGCTTGATATACGGGCCTCTGTACAGCAAAAAATATAGCATTTAGAAACCATCGTATTTATGCTTCATCAATGCGAAAATCAAACTGAAGATCCTTCTCATGAAAACTAACACATAACATCACGCCATGTTTCTCCGAAGGGTAATGCAGTAGTGTACCTATAGTACACCCACATTACGCCAGTTATGGTTAAGTCCCATGTAATAGGGGGCGAGCTCATTGCCATCAACCGGACACAAATCCAGAACCCGGGTTTTTTTTTTGAGAAAATCAAATAGGAAAACACAATAACTCTTTACACTACCTTGAAATCGAACCTTGGACCTCATGCTCAACAGTAGCACTATTAAACCAACAAGGCAATCCTACTTCCTGCTATAATAATATTAATATTATAAATATGAAAGTTTGTATGTTCAGATGTTTGTATATTTAGATATTTGTTAATCTTTCAAACAAAAACGGCCGACCGGATTCAGATGATATATGGCACATTATCATCATCATTTCAGCCGGAAAACGTCCGCTGCTGGATATAGGCCTCCCCCAATTTGCAGGGGCTTGCCATAATCGCCACGCTTTGCAGGCGGGTTGGCGATCACAGTATGGTGGTAAAATGCATAGAGAACGCTGCTGGCCATTCTCTAGTAAGTCCCTTAGTCGCCCTCTACGACACCCACGGGAAGAGATGGGATGGTGCCATTCTTTACGTCCGGAACCAAACGGAACATTGGCACACAGATAGTTTATAACCTGGATTAATATAATATAGGATACTTTTCATTCAGTACGTTTTCCGTGGGATAATTCTCGACTTCCGAGCGGCCGAAGCCGCTAGCAAAACCTAGTCTATCATAAAATTTACCTCACTGACATTATAGCTTGTATACGTATGGTTATGTCAATCAGTCTATTACCCTGCACCCCTGGATTTTAATAAAAACAAAGCCTACCCAAGCAAAATTAAACCAATAACACACACTACAGAACACCCAGTATATTGTAACAAAATCAAACCCCTTTTAAGTCAGGTGCAAAATATCAAAAACGACGTCTTTTTATCCTCGGGGGATCGCGTTATCGCTAACACCAGTTACTGGGGATTAAAGAGGGAGAAAAGGGGATGGCTGACGTAAATAGATGTATTTATCGTTCAAGTATTTCAAATTGAATTTGCAAGAGTGTTGCGAGTGGGAAAGTCCTTTTGAATCATTTGTTCCCAACGAGTAACACCCTCAAATGTCACACTGTTACTCGATGGGATGGTTGGGAATTTTTTCTTAAAAACATTCCCATCGAGTAACAGTGTGACATTTGAGGGTGTTACTCGTTGGGAACAAATGTTTTGAATTCACTTTTGAATCCAGTTTAGGATTCTGATACGATGGGTGGTAGCTATATGGCTAGTTGTTTCAATGTTCATGGTTTGGTACGAATAAAACTACCTAGTTTTTTCCTACTGTTAATATGATGGGCGCTCATGAAAAGACAGCGGTTCTAAAACAAACGCAATGCAAATAGTTGAGCAGTACCTATTCAAAAATGTTTGGAAACTGTTTTTTTTTTATATTCGACTCTGGGGGCCTACCCAAGCAGCACGCAAGCGTTTTCAACATACATATAACAGCCTATTTAGAACTTAGAGTTCCTTTAGAGACTTACAAGAGTGTCAAAAAATTATTCAATCTGTATTAAGGGATCCGCGAAAGCTTAGGGTATTTAAACAGAATATGAAAACTCCACTATACAGCTTAAGTATTTTGTGACACTTTAATCTGGTTTTATCGTTAAAGCTGTATACAAGCTGTATTTTGCATGTGAACACTTACTTATTACAGCTCTTAGTGTTATTATAGTATCACTTAAGACTTGTTTCTGTACAATGGTGTATGCGAACTCCGTTCTAAAACTTATTTTTATGGCGTAATTGTACACTCTTGTAAATACAGTGGTTTTATGACTTCTGTTTTTGAGGGTGTTTTAAAACTAAAAAAATAAATGACAGCTACAGTACAGCTTTATTTTGTATTAATGACAGTCAATCGGAAAGACTTTACGGTCAACGAAGAGGGTTCCGTAGCAAAAACATTAAACAGGGTTATTAATGATCATAACAGTTATGTTAAATGTGTAAATTTAATTCAACCTTTGGAACATGATTATGACGTTTCTTCATAAAGCAGCGCAAGTAGTTCAAATGATGATTGATTTGAACCATGAGATCTAGTTCTCTTACTGCTTCGTCATATGACGATAATGATAGTCTTTTCACACAGCATTTTGAGGTGGACCAATTATATAAAGGCCGAGATGTTTCATCCTTTACTAATTTGTTGACATCTAATCGCTTTCTTGGCCATCTTAACTTGCCTTTTGATTCCCACAAACTTGGTACAATGCAAAGCTTGTTTTGCCCTTTCTCAGTGGTGCCGATTCTCTTGTCACAAAATTCTCTAAACTAAACTAAAAATCACTAAAATTTAGTTTATTCCTGTCAAACGACGATTTCCCATTCTGAAATTGACTAAAGTGACACAACTTATCTATATTTTAGTTTGACAGCACATTGTACTGAGTTTTTAATTTAGTGAAAATGGTAATTTTGCTGTTCTGTTGTTGTCAAATTCATTATTCTATTCAATATAAAATTTTGATTTTCGAACTAAATCTGACTATTTTTAATCGCGATTAAAAAGGTGTGGAATAAAATTAGTTGTCAAGAACTAAAATTCACACTGACAACTCGACTTCGGGCGCAAATACAGTACTGTATCTTTTTTTTCTTTTCTTTTGCATATATCTCGAAATTGGTGTGTCCTATCGTAAAAATAATGAAAATTTCGACCCCCTTTATGAAACCCCATACACCTCTAAAACTCAACATGTAGGTAATAATTTTTCATATTTTCGATACAAAAAGTAAAAAAATCCATTTAAATCACGTTGAGGCCCCCCTGCGCGATTCCGGCTCTAATAAAAATCACGGGGTAGGGCAAACGTGGAGTCACGTTTGTCAAATTCGATTTTAGTTGTGTCAAAATTATTTTTAAATTTAGAGATATTTTTTTGCAGAATAGCTTTAAGATTCTCATAGCCAAAAGTAAGGAATTTTAGTGATAGTTTAGTTAGTTTAGTTCGGTGTACAACAGAATCGGCACCAGTGGTTGCTTAAATTTTAGTCGGCATATTTTCCTGAAAATAAAGTAAAACTGATATAATACATACAACAAACTAATAATGCTTTACAATAAGTTTACTTAGGTATAAAATACAAGGTCAAATTGAGAATCTCTTCCTTTTTTTGTTTTACTATATGTAGGTACGTATCATATTGAGTCTGCGTTTTTTATTTCTTTTAGGTAACCCTTATGAGCATTATAAGTTATGTATAGAGCACTGATATACAGCCTAAGTAATAAAAATATTCTATTATAAAGCTGATTAGCAGCCAAAAGCTGTACAATATAATCCATAACTTACTTAGTACAGCTACTCAGACTATAATACACTCGGATTATCGTTTAGGCTGTTTAGCAAATAGTCGCCATTTTCGTAATTTCGATTGTAGGTATAAAACAAAATATGAAACATAATTTAAGGAATATATAATGATTTTCGGCGTGATATGAGGGCACAATGATCACACTACCCTCACTTCTGTTATTATAACATTGTTTTTTATTCTAACCTTAAAACCAATATTGACTTACCATATAAATAGTATTTTTCTTTTATATCAGATCGATTATTTTGCTGGCGCTTGAATATTTTGACGGAAAACATAGACAGGTTCACAATAAATTTGAATCCGCAATTTCAATTCACCAATTAACACCTTCAGATATCTAAGTCCAAGATTACGTTTACTTACTAATAAATATTATAAATAACAATGTCGCCATTCATTGGAAAGAATTACATTCATTTTGTGATTCTCTTCAAAAACCTATTTAAAACTATTTTCTCTATAAAGTATTTATAAGATAATATCTGTAGTATAATGGTTTCTTTGTACACCGAATAACAGCTCTAATACAGCTATTATACAGCGCCTCTATGGCTTCTACAGCTATTATACAGCTATACTAGAGCAAAACGCTGTATAAAATGTGCCCATTTTTTACTTATAAGGGCTGTATAAGCGCTTATACAGCCCCTATACAGCCTGAATATACAGCTTCTAGTATAAAATCGAACTTAAATACAGCTTGTATACAGCTTGCAATGCTACTTGGGTAGTCTCTAAGTCCGTCAACAAAGATCGTCGCGTCCGAAACTGGTACGAACCTTAGGAATTAACCCTACTCCCGATTAACTAACTTTTTCGGACGGACCAAAACACGATCGGAATTACGGACAACTGTAAATTCGTGTTGTCATTAATTATTAGTTCGGGCCCCGAACTAGCCTTGTATCCGTAGGTGATACGGAATAGAACGCGTCCATAACTTCGGCCGAAATTACGGATTTCGTGCTAAGAGAGTAGACCCCCTGAACAGAGGGCTGATCTATTTTCTGGCCAAAAAATCATCATCACCAAAGAACTTAGCAATGCTGCCAGCCTTTTGGGCACATTTCTTGTTGACAGCCGACCGGACAATTTTTCCATATGCGTGTGATTTTTTTCCCTCTTTCATATACATATTATTCATATTATTTTAAGTCTGTTAGCATAGCATACTATTTTCTAACAGTAAATTAAAGTTTATAAACAAGGACGTTCAAGATCGAAAGCATTCTTCAACTTCTAAGCAAGACTAGTAGAAGACAGTCCTCTATGGGAATCAAACCAAAGATCAGCAAACGTTATTGCAAACACTGTATACATGAGACATTAAGAGCATTCATTCCACGCTGAGAGATAACAACGCATTTACAGTCGTTTTTCGTAATTATTTAATTAAATTCAAACAAAAGGACATTTTTGTTTAGCCAAGCATTAGATCGTTGGTATTTATAATTATTTTTAACATTTACTCTTTAAAAATGTAGTCGTAGTAAGTAATGCAAATAGAAAATAAGTGACGGTATGTCGATTTTTATAAGTAAATACCAAAATAACTGTAAAAAAAAATACCATACAAACTTGAAAATACCAATGATTTAGTGCATGGCTGACAAAAATGTTTACTTTTGTTTGTATTCAATGAAATAATCACGAAAAACTACTATAAATGCGCTGTTGCTAGCCTGCGTTGGATGAACGCTTTTAATCTTATAATAGCTCTAAAAAATAACATGTACGTATATTATATGTTATTAAAAACACATCGTACTGCTTTGCTGAACCAGATACCTTTTCACTTCATCTACAAACTGCGGCTGTTCCCTGTAGCCGACACTTCCACACAAAATCATACAATAACTGAAACATGAATTCGCACCACTTTCCGGCGATCCGTTTGCATCAATACTACCGAAATCACTCAGCTTGCACGTACCGGCACTACATGGGTATACAGAAGGTTAAGTCCATTGAAATCACTCTCAATAATTCGCGACGAAATAATACATCGAAGTAAATTGGATATTTCATTTCAAAGATGAATTAATAGGGACAAACAAACTGTCTACTTCTTTGATCAGTAAAATGTCACTCAAGTATTATTGTCGTAGACAGATTGTACTCTGTGATGTCACTGTCAATCTACCTTTTGTGTCCAACAAAACTACTCAAGGAGTTTTAATTCAGAGGCAAGTTCTTTACAAACTTTTAAATAAAGTATAGATACCTGCCACTATCACATACTACGCCATCCCTAAATATGAAGTGAAGCGAATAAAACGCATTGTCTATAAACCAATAAATGAATTGGGCAAGTCGCGTCGCAATTTGATATTCTAACTTGGCAGACAGATATGCTGCTTGTGAGTTGATTGCACCACTTGTAATATCCAGCTAAAACAAAAGGAACTGGTTAGTAGCGGGCGTTTTGGGGGCTGTCCATATAGTATAGTAATTGGAGCTTTAAATCCCCACTTTTTGATTGTGAAAATTACTTATCACATGTAATTTTGACGTCAAAATAGTGCAGATTCTCAGCCTGATATTTATTCAAAAATCAAAATCAAAAGTCATTTATTCAAACTAGGCTGAGAGTCAGCACTTTTTGAACGTCAAAATTATATAAGACAGTCCCCCAAAACGCTCGCCCTTCACCACTTCCTAGTGCTTTAGCTGAGAAGAAGATATTTCGATCATATGACGTAACTTACTTAACTTACTTGAGAGGCTTGTGGCTAAGTAACAATAGCTGCACGGGTCGATCGATCAGGTTAAGCTACGCTTGCCGCGGTTGGTCCGTGGATGGGCGACCATCTTTACATACCAAGACCCCTCCGTGCCTCGGAAAGCACGTTAAGCCGGTGGTCCCGGCTGTCATTTGAGGATCTTTGACACTCGTTATGGGTCGTCAGAAGCCCGAAAGTCTGACAACCAGTCTCACCAAGGGGTATCGTGTTACCCAGTAACTGGGTTGTGGAGCTCAGATAGGCAGTCGCTCCATATAAAATACTGGTATTCAGCTGCATCCGGTTAGACTGGAAGCCGACCCCAACATAGTTGGGAAAAGGGTAGGTAGATGATGACGTAACTTACGTACCGTATGCAGGCTAGATTGAACACATGACTTTATAACTCGTCTGGTGGTTTTGAGCATTTTGTAAATGGCCTACGCAAATGTCCTGCAAACCTGCATTGTTAGACTCACACAAAATTTAAATTATATAATGTTTGGACTTTAAAAGAGACCATGACCTCTGAGTTTGTTTCGGCTTTTCTTCTCAGGGAACAGTCGGCTAGGAAATGCCGGCGCCATCTAGTTTTTAAAAATATTGACCAACAAAATAGTGACGTGTAAAAGTGTCTTTTAAGATCTACTTACATAAATAAACATTTCATTTCATTTCATTTCATTACCAACTGAACTTTTGGTGCTTCTGTATTTCCCCTTACAGTGACCGCATGTTGTACAGCCGTAATCTAAATTGCTTTGCATCCACGTACCCAGTGAATATGTCATTAACGTTGTAACGGGGTTCGACTCCCGTGGGATCGCATTAACACTTACTATAGTCGGATATGGAACCCTATACACTATGTGGAGCAGGGTGAGATATTGTTGTGAACGTTTTTGGTAATATTTTATACTAGCTTTTGCCAGCAGCTTCGCCCGCGTGGAGTTCGAAAACTATCCTTCCCCGCTTTGGGTGGAGCGGGAGGGCGTGTCAGACTTTTGCTGACTAAAACCCACCCGTGGTCCCTCAGTTGCCTGTGTGCCAGGGGCCGCGGTATCTCTTTCGCACAACCCGCACCCCGGTGCGGGTTGTGCGAAAGAGATATCGCGGCTGGCAAGGGCCGATGCCCTTGCGGGCCTCATCAGTTGTTGCTAAAATCTCTTTGGGGCGCGCATGGAACACAACGCGCCGTCGACCCGGGCTTGGTCCTTACCGGACAGCGAGCTACCCATTACTCGCCGTCCGCAAGCCCGTGCCTACGGTGGCCGGAAATCAGCCTGGGATTCCCGACGCCCAGGGCGTGTCCTGCGAAGGCCACGGCCGTGAGGGCACATGTACTGCATCTCCCTCACGTGCGCCGTCGCCCTCTTTGCGAGCATCACTGCTTCGCTGAAGGAAGCGACTGCTAGCCATGCACTCTCGCTCCGTACCATGGCCTGGACTAGGGCCGGACGCGACAGAGCGCCGCCGCCGATCGCCTCCATGAGGACACGGCGGTGCTCCGTCCAAGCCGGGCAGACCCCACCGTATGCGTCCTCAGGAAGGGTGGGAAGTCATCAAATAACTTCTCCCGCTCTGGGTGGAGCAGGAGCGCGTGTCAGAATTTTACTAACTAAAACCCATCCGTGTTCCCTCAGTTGTCTGTGTGCCAGGGGCCACGGTATCTCTTTCGAACAACCGGCACCCCTAGCAGGCATCGGCCCTTCCGGGCCCCACCAATTGGTGCTGAAATTTCTCTGAGGCGCGCGTGGAACACAACGCGCCGTCGACCCGGGCCTGGTCCTTACCGGACAGCGAGCTACCCATTACTCCCTCACATGCACCGCCTCCCTCTTTGCGAGCATCACTCCTTCGCAGAAGGAGGCGACCTAGTCATTAGTCGTACGAATACAAGATAATGGGTAAAGGTGCTAGCAGCAGTAGCTGGTGGCGGTCGGTAGTGTCTGCCTACACCCTAAGAAGGCGTGAGTTTATGTGTGTATACACAAAATGTAATATACATGTGTGGCTGGGAATATCTATATCGTAACCGCTATAGAATTACGGAGCATAATATATTCGATGATGTATGTCGATGAATCTGAGAATATATTCGTACACCACATTAACCGCACCATGGTTTATGAAAACAATAGAGATCCATGAAATCCTCAATATTCTGATGGCCACTCCAATGGGAGTAACCCACATGCCAACGGAATCATCTCATCTGCTCATAGTCTTAAAGACTGATGGCATTACAATGTCGGAAAACAAGGTACTTATACATAAAGACGTTTCTAGTTAGACTGAATGCTGGTAACATACACAATTCTCCCTGTCACAAGTAAGCAAAGGTCTCAAATGATTCAAGATTCGACCTATTCTCAATGCCGACTGCCTTCTAACTTCACAATTACGTACCTAATATAATAACAAACAATAAATCACACAGAAATAAGGTACGTCACCCAATTAGCGTCCGCACCGCGCGGTTGACAAACTATGCGTCGCCTAATATCTAAGGAAATTATTCAATAGCATACCCGACACTCGAGAATTGAGATAGATTACTGTTACCTCGAGCACGGAAGCTGTTGACAGATCATCCAAGACGCTCCTTGCGCTGGTTGCGGTTGTCATCCATACCCGGTGACTGGGAATGTTCATTTGCGAGTTTGGATGTTTGGATTTGTGAATTTGTTGGGCAGTTTTGTGGATATTTGAGAAGGATTAGAATCATGCGCATGATTATCATTAACTAGCTTTTGCTAGCGGCTTCGCCCGCGTGGAGGTCGGATATTATCCCACGGGAACGTACTACCGGCATAAAAAGTATCCTTTATGAAACCAGGTGTTGTAAACTATCTGTATGTCAAATTCATCTCAATTCGTTCAGCTGTTTTGGCGTGATTGAATAACAAGCATCCAAACTTAAAAACTTTCACATTTGTCATATAAGTAAGATGAATGTTCTGTCACACTACTTGATAAACTTCAATTAACATATCTGGCAGATTCTTTGAATTCTGTTCCAGGATTTTCCCCTGTAAATAATAATGTAAAACAGGTCCAAAACCCGTAAAACATTTGGCAAATCATCTATTATATTCTATTTTGTATGGCAACTATGCCAATGACGACTATTCTACCTGCCAATGACAAATGTGGTACAACGTCATGGCTTGGTCAAAAAATATACAAAGAATTTGACAGTTCAGCTTGACGATCAATGATAATGACATTAAACGGGTGACAACCCTCGACACGTGTGCCTCGCCTTCACAATTCAAGCTAAATGATCGAAGGGGAAAGTCAATTATGAAATGGGGGTTTTCAATTAAATTAAGATGTTTGTCAATAGAAGAGTTTAGGGGAAACTTTACCCTTATGGGATATGATTTCAAAGTAGTGTCCTGGGACGAGTATTAGTGATACATGTTGTTTGGGCTTTTTTTTTTGTGTGCATTGTGAATTAAAGTGTTTATCCGATTGCAAAAAAAAAAAGTGGGAGAAATGACACACGACACGACCCAACACACATAAAGTTAACTCACGCCTTCTTCACACGGGTTTTTTTTTTGGGTGGGAAATCATCAAATTACTTCTCCCGCTCTGCAAGAGGGCGTGTCACACTTTTACTGACTAAAACCCACCCGTGTTCCCTCAGTTGTCTGTGTGCCAGGGGCCGCGGTATCTCTTTCGAACAACCCGCACCAGGCGAAAACTGGTAGGCAACGGGGCCACTGTGCTGACCCGTCGCAGGGGTCACGCGGGACACGTGGTCGTCTGGGGCCCTTATGCTATTGGTTCCTGGGGTGGTCACGGCGCGCCATGTGTCCTGGTGCGCCGGTGATAGGGGTTATTCCCCTCCGAGGAGGGTCCGGTGACGGACAGCCGCGGCGGGTTCGCGGATGGCTTGCGCGTTTCCGTGTTCCCGCCTCAAGCGGCACTGGAGGACACCGTGGAGTTTTAGTGGGTTACAGTCCCACATAACTGCGCTATCTCCTCGTGGTAGCGCAGTAGGCATTTGTCCACGTTAAACAAAAAAAAAGAAAAATGCGCGGGTCGACGGCGCGTTGGGTTTCACGCGCGCCGTCAGAGATGTCAGCAACAACTGGTGGGGCCCGCAAGGGCCGATGCCTGCCAGGGGTGCGGGTTGTTCTTCACATGGGTGAAGGCAGAAAGTAAAGAACGCCTCCTGAAACGATCCTTGCTACTCCCGCTACCTTGTATACGTTCATACACCCAGTCGTTCACGCATGCTGGTTGCTAGCACTAAGCATCTGAACTTTTGAGGGGAAACAGGAGTCAAGAACATCATCATCATTTCAGCTGAAAGACGTCCACTGCTTGTCAAAGACCTCCCTAAACACAGCTATTTCGGTTCTGTGCTTCCCGTATCCAACTAAATCTTGCGGCTTTACTAGGTCACCGGTCACCTCGTGGGAGGCCTCGCAACGCTACGTCTTCACCCCATCACATCTGTTCATTCTCTAATACCTAAATATATATTCTAATTGTATCTGATCATATTCTCACCGTTATGAAATATTCATTGCAACCGAATTACTGACTTGAAATTGACATGATCGATCATCAATTTCTATCTTGCCGGCTTTAGCAGTAGCTTTCCTATTAGTCCCAACAATTTGAAACGTGGATTACTATCCATTCCATAAGAACAGTTGCATCGAATTTTTACTGAGATCACGACTTATATTGGAATCATTTTTCTTTATATCAATAAATGTCTTATTTCTAAAGGGTATGCAAGGTAAATCTAAAAAAAAAACGTTGCCTTTCCCTAGGAATTTCTCCTACATCGTGGTTCGCCAAGGCTTTTCCCAACTATGTAGGGGTCGGTTTCCAGTCTTGGTAAATACCAATATTTTACTAGGAGCGACTGCCTATCTGACCTCCACAACCCAGTTACTGGGTAATACGATTATCCTTGGTAAGACTGGTTATCAGACTTTCGGGCTGCTGACGACCCTTACCTAAAGGTGTAACAAAGATCCATGAATGACAGCCGCGACTAACGGCTTAACGTGCTTTTCGAGGCATGGAAGGGTCTTGGTATGTAAAGATAGTCACCGCCATCCTCGGACTAGCAGCGGCAAGCGTGGCTTAAAGTGAAATCGCCAGGTTTGCCCACATAATTATTATTTTTTTACGACACTGACCTGCTAATTGAAAAAAATTAAATCAAATTAGAATTTTGTGAGCTAATTTAGGGCAACCTGATCGATGGACCGGTTTTTTTTTGAGGGCAGGAAATCATCAAATAACTTCTCCCGCTCTGGGTGGAGCAGGTGGACGGGCGTATCAGACTTTTACTGACTAAAACTCAACCGTGCCAGGGGGGCAGGGATCGGCCCTTGCGGACCCCACCATCGGTGGACCCGTGCGGCTGATTAGGTACTTAGCGACGAGCGCTAAAGTTATTTTTTTAATATATAAATCTTACTACAGTAGCTACTTAACACAGAAAAATGATTCTTGTCAGTTGTCATGTCTCTTTTATTCTAATATCAGACAAAGCAATTCCAATACTAGTAATATTTATATTTGTATGAGACATTACATATATTTCAATACAATTTTATTGGTACGTGTTTTATTACCCAATATATTTGTTGATATTTGATACCAGAGAACAATTTAGTTCTAGTATTGTTTGTTATTTTATTGAAGTTTTGTTTCGATTGATATAAAAACTCTGAACCGTTTTATTACGAAATAGGGTTTATACGGGAGGCGAAAATCCCATTTTTTTATTTCGAACATTATTCCGTTGAAATTAATGTTCTAATTCATTTGTAGGAACTTTTTTCAATCAAAACTATTTCTTTAAAAAAAAACGAATTTATCCGGTTATTCTTAGTATCATACAAAAGACCCATTCTTTACATTTATTTTTTTTAGATTATTTTTTTCAAAATAAAATAAATGTTGTCGTTAATAAGGTCCATTCTGGTCGTTCCAATTTTCGACGACGCGTCCGAGTGTTTCGAGTGGTAAATGGCGAATAGCGCGAGTAATGTTGGCTTCCAGTTGCTCAATCGTACGCGGCTTATCCATATATACTTTGGACTTTAAAAAATAAATAGTCTAGGGGTATGATGTCACAGGATCAAAGCGGCCAACTGACCGGTCCGAAGCGCGAAATTAAATGTTCACTAAAGTTCTCGCAATAAAGCCATGGTTTCACGTGATGTGTTGCAAGTAGCGCCGCGCCGTCTTGCTGGTACCAAATGTCCTGGAGATTACTGGCTTCAATTTCAAGCATCTAATAGTCCGTTATCATGGCACGATAATCGTCGCCATTGACGATTACGTTCTGGCCGGCTTCATTATTGAAGAAACATAGACCGATGATTCCACCGGCCCATAAACCACACCAAACCGTTGTTGTATCTGGATGTAATGGCAGCTCTTGAACCTCTTCAGGTTGCTCTTCAGACCAAATACGGCAGTTTGTTGGCATATCCGTTAAGCCAGAAATGTGCCTCATCAGATCACTTAACAAAATTTGGACCTTGTTAACCACAGTTACGGACAACATTTGAAAGAAATAATCTTTGGAAAATAAATGTAAAGAATGGTTCTTCTTTATGATACTAAGAATAACCCGGTAGATTCGTGTTTTTATAAAAAAAAAATTGAAAAAAGTACCTCTAAATGAAATTAAAGTTACTTTTCACTTTGTAGTGTTTTTTCGGAAGTCGGTTGTTTCTTTTTTTTTTTTTTGGAAAAATTTATTATTTTTCACTTTTTAGTTATAGTACCTACCCCACTAATTCGAAATTTCATCATACTTGGGGTCACGGCGGACAGAGCTCCAGCTGGATCTCATGGCGACGTGGAAAGTGCGATTGTCGCAACCCAGTGCTGGGCACGCCACGATTGCGGCGGTAAGTCCCCTCTTTGAGGAGTGGCTTGAGAGGCGGCATGGCGTCCTCACCTTCTGCCTGACACAGGTCCTCACCGGACATGGCTGTTTCGGGAGGTTCCTGTTTCGGATAGGGTGGGAGGAAACGCCCGGGTGTTTTCATTGCGAAGATCGCCCTGAGGACACGGTGGAGCATACGGTGGAGGTATGCCCGGCTTGGGCGGAGCACCGCCGTGTCCTCGTGGAGTTGATCGGCGGCGGCGATCTCTCGCGTCCGACCCTGGTCCAGGCCATGGTACGGAGCGAGAGTGCATGGATAGCAGGCGCCTCCTTCAGCGAAGCAGTTATGCTTGCAAAGAGGGAGGCGGTGCACGTGAGGGAGATGCAGTACATGCGCCCTCACAGCCGTGGCCTTCGCAGGAGACGCCCTGGGCGTCGGGAATCCCAGACTGATTCCCGGCCACCGTAGGCACGGGCTTGCGGACGGCGAGTAATGGGTAGCTCGCTGTCCGGTAAGGACCAAGCCCGGGTCAACGGCGCGTTGTGTTCCACGCGCACCTCAAAGAGATGTCAGCACCAACTGATGTGGTCCAAAAGGGCCGATGCCTGCCAGGGGTGCGGGTTGTTCGAAAGAGATACCGCGGCCCCTGGCACACAGGCAAGTGAGGGAACACGGGTGGGTTTTAGTCAGTAAAAGTCTGACACGCCCTCCCGCTCCACCTAGAGCGGGAGAAGTTATTTGATGATTTCCCACCCAGAAAAAAAAATCATACTTGGGGTCAAAACAATGCATATTTATATTTATGCGATAGCAGCAATCGCGGTTGATTTACTGTTATTTTTTGAAGACTTCCGTTGTCTGTCTCCGAAAAGCATCATCAAATCCTTATGAAATTGAAATGGGACCATACGGGAAGCACCAGCTTTCAAATAAAAAAAGAATCATCAAAATCGGTTCACCCAGTCGAAAGTTCTGAAGTAACAAACATTAACAAAACATACAGTCGTATGGAGAACCTGCTCCTTTTTAACCGACTTCCAAAACGAGGAGGTTCTCAATTCTGCGGAACCACTTTTTTTTCTTTTTTTTATGTATGTTCCCCGATTACTCGAAGATGGCTGGACCGATTTGGATTATAATTTTTTTGTTTGAAAGGGTTCCAGGTGGTCCCATGATTATCAAGTCAGGATCTGATGATGAAATAGAGTGAACTCTTCAAATTTTATAGGCACATTTGAAGCGATTTGGGTATTTTTTGGAAGAATACTTTTTCGGACTGGTCCCATTTCAATTTGGTGAAGATCTGATGAAGAACTTCGGAGATAGGCAACGGAACTCCTCAATAAATGATAGCAAATGGACTGGAATTGCAGAAATCTCATGTCTGTCTATTGTTTACAGCAGTTCATAACATAACATCACGCCGGGACGCTGTGAAGGGGTAAGCACATATGAACCACTAAAAAGTGAAAAATAAAAACTTTTTCCAAAAAAAAACAACCGACTTCCAAAAAAAACACTAAAATGTGAAAAATAACTTTAATTTCGGAAGGCGGTGACAAAAAATTAAAATAAATACTTATCCAAAGTCACCGCCTTCCGAAATTAAAGTTATTTTTCACATTTTAGTGTTTTTTTTGGAAGTAAGGTTTTTTTTTTTTAAGTGTTTTTGAAGTTGGTTAAAAGGCATGCATCTGTGAAGGCTTGTAATTAGCATTCTAGTTGCATACTATTGTTACTTGCCTGTAAGCCTATCCCCTAATTTCGGACGGTTCTTACCGAAAATGTGATAATAATTCCTAGGTACTTTGTAGAGAGCTATATTGAGCTGTGTTAAGCACACTGGCTCAAGAAGACATAGTTTTACATACAAAAGGCATTGGCCACATTAGCAAAACAAAATGGCTGAATAGCTCTTCCGGGAAAGCTCTTTGAAGCATCGATATCGGTTGGAATACCGAAGAATTGGGAACGGCCAATTGGTTTACTGGTAAATTTGTCCGCAAAATGTGAGGTGGTGATGGGTTGGTGTTTCAAGTCTCTTTACATTGTTCTCACATGTATAATCTCAACATGAATGATGTCACTAATATTTTGATATAAAACAACCGACTTCCAAAAAAACACTACTAACTGAAAAATAACTTTAATTTCGGAAGTCAGTCGGTGACTTTGGATATGTATTTTATTAAATTTTTTGTCACTGCCTTCCGAAATTAAAGTTATTTTTCACTTTTTAGTGTTTTTTTTGGAAGTCGGTTTCTGTTTTTTTAAGTTCTATTTTGCACTTTTTAGTGGTTCACATGTGCTTACCCCTTCACTGCATGCTGGCGTGATGTTAATTTATGATCTGGTGTGAACAATAGACAGGCATGCGATTTCAGCAATCCCAGTTCATTTGCTATCATTTATTGAGAAGTTCCGTTGCCTATCTCCGAAGTTCTTTATCAGATCTTCAACAAATTGAAATGGGACCACTTCTTTGAACAAACAAAAAAAAACCTCCACCTTTTTGAAGTCGGCTAAAAAGAGTATCCGTGGAATTTCTTGCCTGTTCTCCATAGTGTTAGATCACTGGTTAAAATAAGTCCACGTAATATCGTATATATGGTTTATTTTAGTGTAAATACAATAACACACTCTTTCTTCACTCAAAATAACACCATGGATAGTTCAACTTTTGAAACACCTTATCCCAAGGCGGGAAAACCTTTCACCAAAGACTACAATATATTCCCTTTTTTTTCTAAAATCAAGCAAATACGACTAACATATAAAATTGTATACAGAAAAATAATTTTGGCATCGATATTTAAAAAGATTCTTTTAAACGAAAATGTTATTAGCTGTATTAAATATGGATTAATCTTTTCTATAACTATTTACAATATTTTTACTATTTATTTTTACATTTTAATACAAGTCCTCATAAATGTTACCAGCAGAAATAAACTTTATCCTAAAATAAATATTTCATCAAAAGGAAATCAGGTATACTTTTCTTACACAAGCGTTTTAACAATAGGAATCTACTACGCTTTGGAATGGGCCACTGATTCATCTTTCTGACTGACTCCTTGACAATTCAGAAGTGCCTGTGGTTGGTTTTATTGAAATATATGGTTTGAATAAAAAAGTGAAACTGTCGACATTTTCGGGCACCATGGCCTGTCCTGCTGCAGGAGCGCAGGTCGCATAGCACGCCACGCCAGCATCAACGATATTATTCGTCGAGCCCTTGTCACCGCCGGCGTACCAGCGGTATTAGAACCAAACGGCTTGGTACGTGACGATGGGAAGAGACCAGACGGTATGACGTTATTGCCTTGGAAGATGGGTAGACCTCTGGTGTGGGATGCAACCTGTGTCGACACCCTTGCGCCATCTCATGTTCCTAGCACGGCGGGCTGTGCTGGTGCCGCTGCTGCGGCTGCTGAGACCCTCAAGCGGCGTAAATACTGTAACCTTATTGGTAATTACATTTTTGCGCCGTTTGGGGTCGAAACGCTCGGGTCATGGGGCCCGAGTGCACGTCTCCTTTTTAAGGAAATTTCTCGCCGGCTGGTCGACACTTCACGTGACCAGAGGGCTGGGTCATTCTTTGGCCAAAGAATTAGCATTGCCATTCAACGTGGCAATGCTGCCAGTCTTCTGGGCACGTTTCCTGATGACAGCGATGCGGACGAATACTTTGACGCCTAAGTCTCCTTGTGTTTTTGTATTTATTTGTTTAGTTAGATGATTAGTTAATATTTTTTATATAGTTATAATTTAGTAATTAGTTCTGTAATCAATATACTTTTTTATTGGTTTGAATTGAGCGTTTTGAGTCGACTTTTAGAGCTAGAATTGTCTTTTTTTTCATTTTAAAGTAAAAAATACTCATCATGGCACTGCCTACCTTTTTTGCATCTATGTTGGGGTTGGCTTTAACCGCTAGTACGCTTAACCGAATGCAGCTGAATACCAGTATTGTACCCAGTTACCAATGACAGCCGGAGGCAACAGCCACCAAAGCCCAAGGGAGGGGCTTAGTATGTAAAGATGATTACAGAACTACAAGCCACAAGCAGAGAAAAGCTACCAACTTGATATCAATTATACCCACTATTTAAAGTCCCTTGAAAAGTTAAGCCTTTATAATGGGTAATCCTTGTAAGGGTTACCTTTTTAGTGTTACCAAAACTGTAGGGTTAAAGGTGTTAATCTACACCAAAGTAATGGGGATGTTAACCCAACCCACGAGGTTTAGCTAATTGAAGTATTAAACTTACTAGTTAACACATAGGTACTTCATTTTGACGTCACTATCGGTTTCAGCACCCTCAAAAACCATGAAAACGACTTCGAAGATTTTCTAGCGCACACGATCTTTAACGCACTGCTTAGCGCTAAAAGTTGAAAATCGAACAGTGTGTTTTTTCGACGCTCTGGGATGCTCTCTGTTATATTCTTAATGCTCGGTTCCACACCGAGAGTTGATAATGTGCGATAAAATCCCACCGCGATATTTTTACGTCGCTGCAAACTGGTCTAAGAGTGTTCTTAATGCCTACTACTTTACCACTATTTAAAGCTGTATTTAATTCCTATAAGAGACTCAGACCCTGCCTGGTGTCCGGTAAACGACAAGAGGCAAGCTCGGTATTCCAAGGGACTTAAAATCAGTGGAGTGGTTATAATACCCGCACACTTCGCTGATTTGAAAGGTTGAATATTATTAAATACATTCACACTGTGAACACAATAATATCTACCTTTACTGACCTATTAGACCATATTCACAGAATATACGGACGTAAAATTATCGCGGCATTATTTTATCACGCACTGGATTTTTTCAAACCTCGTTATTAGAACGAGCATGGAGAATCTAACAGAGTGAACAAAACATACTGATCGACTTTCAACTTTGTTGAAGGAGACCAGCTCATCCCGCTATCTGCATGTGGTATTGCCGCGATGTCGCTTGTTATTAACAGTAGGTCCTGAGTTTGGCCCATATGACATGCGGCAGATGTGTCCAGTCCAATTTAATTTAACGTATATTTCATTGACGTATATAGCCCAATCTAGTCGATTCGCATTAATTTAATCGACCGAATCCGGCGAAAGTGGAAACGACTCTTTGAAATTACATTATTTTCTGTAGTTTTACCATTATATTGCGATCGAAAACCCGCCTGCCAAGCGTGGCGATTGTGGCAAAACCTCCCAAAAATGACAAGCCCTAGAACCCGCTGGATGCGGGAAGCACGGAACCGGTCAAACTGGCGCGGCGGAGCTTTGGGGAGGCCTATCAAAAAGAAAAAATAAAATATTTTTCAGTAACTTAAGAATATGTTTGCATTAGGCAGCACGTCCAGCAGGACGTCTTTTGGCTGAAATGATGATTTTCTGTAGACGACTCGCAAGACGGTAATTTATTTTTGGGCGAATCGTCAAATCCAGAAATATGTTAAAGACAATCGGTATGTTTTGAATAGTACGCAATGAACTTATGCAAAGATCACTGCAAGTACATGCAGTGAATAAAATTCAAAACGGGCGATTAAAGAACCCTTAAGAATTGTAATCAGAATGTTACCATTTAATGTAGCAACATTTTCCCACAATCAAAGCCAATTGAATATGTCAAGAACATATAAAAAGTTACCAACGACAAAACATATGTGATGATATATAAAGACACACCTCCTGTCATTAGATGAATGGCATACATGTTGTGTTGAATGCTATTCATCATGGCTGACCTCCGTTTGGATTGGGACATTGATGACAGGTAAAGAGATGAGCTTTATATGGCAAAGACGCATGGTGGACAGCTAAAGGAAATGTGCCGATTTTGGTCAGGGTCTGTCTGCAGTAATTTGCCCTATTTCCTCAACTCTGGTTAGGGTCGACTTACATAGGTTGAAGATATTTTTAATAAAATCTAAATTTTAATCTATTATATTTAGTATCTATTACTTAGTTTCAGACACTCTAACATCAGCTGTATATCTAATTTGTGAACCTTATGGTCTTTGTTTTTTTAAGTATCGTTAGGGTTATGAGTCGATTCGCACAAATTTACTAGTCCGAAACGGGCGAATCGACATGCTTAAATTAAAAACGTGCTAATTGCCTTATACGTATTTCTTATTTCTGGAGTTGCACAAATATATTATCTTCGTGTGAATCGCGTAGAGAAAGTAAAATATTATTTAAAAGTTCGATTCGCATATTTCGGGTAAATTCTCGCGAATCGACTAATAAGCCGATGAATCTCGGTCGCGCTCCATTTTGATTTTCTTTTCTCATACAAAAAACCCTAGAATGTAGTAAGTAGCTTAGTAGATTAATTAATTTATAGGGTTAATTTCATTGTGTGGTAACTCCCTTTGAGAACTCAACAAACACGCGGTATCAAGGATTCCCATTTAATACATGGAGGGACATTATTTGAGTTCTTCCAACTTAACAGACAGCTGTGCTGCTGGGGAATTTGTTGCGCCACTTCTTCTTCCCAGCTAAAGCACTACTCTTATGTAATTTTGACGTACAAAAAGTGCTGATTCTCAGCCTAGTTTGAATAAATGACTTTTGATTTTGATTTTAATACAGATGGGACTTTTCATGATGGGAAGTTTGAAATCACTAATACGCAGTGAGCAAGCGTCGTGAATAAACTTTCCCGGGGACAGGCGCGACGCGACACATGGACGCGAATTTTATAGACGATTTCTATGAAGGAATTTGTTCTACCAGAATCGCGTCGTACCAAACGCGTCATGTCTGCGGGAAGCCTAACGCTGATTCTTTCTGTGTATCTATAACAAAAGGCCATTGCTTTACCGCCTGGTGTTATTATACTGGCGCCACAATCATACTGTGTACAAATAAATACCCAAGTTATTTCGTCTCCTAATGTTGACAGGATCCTAACACCACCCACTTGCCATCAAAGTCAACATCACTGATTACCATAACTCATGGTGTACAACAAATACTTGGGATGGTGAGCCTAAGGACGGGTTTCGGAACGATAGGGCAGGCTTGAAAAAGGCTTTTATTAAAGTAGGTACGTACATTATCTCTTTTTTTCGGTAATTACTGACTCGGGTTGTGGATTTAAGTTTAACGTGAAATCTTAAATGTAAACACTTTTTTTTATTTTAAGCAAACTTTTACTTGTTAGTAAAACGATCTAAAAAGTTAAAAATAATTTAAAAAAAAATTAATAACCTCAATTATTTATATAAAAACTGTGTTACACATTTATATGCATAGCTATTATATATATAGACAGGTGAAACTAAATGAGAGCTTGTAAAATGCATGGAGAACGCTGTTGCCCATTCTCTAGTAAGATGGACCGATGACCTGGTGAAGACTGCAGGAATCCGCTGGATACGAGAAGCACAGAACCGGTCAAACTACTGGGAAAGCCTATGTCCAGCAGTGGACATCTTTCGGCTGAAATAATGTTGAATGTTCTTTCAGGCGTACAATTAAGTATTATAATAATATTAATAAACTACCGAAAAGCGTATGCCAAACATTAAAAGTCCTTATAGAAATACGAAACGCTTTGGACTGCCACATGGCCCACTGGCACTTGAAAAACTAGTCTAGACTCTAGGACACCAAGTTTTTTAAAGATATTATTTTTTACAATTATTAGATTTATTTTCTGTGGGTCGGTTCATCAAGGAGTGACAGAAGAATCAACATCAGTGATTAACATAAATCATAACACATGAGTTAAAGGTGTGTTCAAACCGGTTGGAGGAACCCGCTCGGGGAGACGTTTGTTGGGATAGTTAGGGTGCGGTTAAGTTGGTGAGGCGATAGCGATTATATTAATGTGGGGGAAAATAGGATATTTTTTAGTAAAAGTGATATGATACAGCACTCATATTTAATACCGACGTTGGGCTACATAAAGCTGTTGCAAGCCTACATAAACCCTCCCGCAAACAAGCGCGACGCGACACTCGTAGAACAGTTTTTATGACCATGATCTACAAGTATCGCGTCGCGTTATTGCGTCGCGCCTGTCCGTAGAAGCCTTAATTCGTTTCAATTCATTCAGTAGTCTGTATTTTTGATAGCAATAATAAATATTGCTATCAAAAACACAACATTAAACTTAATTTTGATAATAGATTTAAAAGAGAGAGAGAGATGATGATGATCATGTGATAAAGTAGTTTTTTTTTTATTAAAAAAGTTGATGACGTTTGACGATTTTCTAGAGAATTGAGCGAAGAGCTAATTTCAGTTAGACTTCGAATACGCCTAAATCTGTTTACAAGCACGGAGTAAAATTTGCTCTGTGTTTACAAGTATCATCAATTACTTACCTATTATTGTACAGAACACAGTTTTTCTGACTTAACATACAGCTGTGCTGCTGGAGTGTTTGTTGCGCCACTTCTCAGGCGCGGTCGCAGCCAAAGACTTTGGGGGGTCAGAGCCAAAGACTACCTACATATTAATAAGAAAATGTATTATATTTCCGATAAAATACTATTTTCAGCTTTACGTTTACGGCTTTGGGGGTGTCATGACCCCTAGGAACCCCCCCCTTGGACCGTGACTGCTTCTTCTTCCCAGCTAAAGCAGTGAAGGAAGTGGTGAAAGGCGGGCGTTTTGGGGGGACTGTCTTATGTAATTTTGACGTTCAATTAGTGCTGACTCTCAGCCTAGTTTGAATAAATGACGTTTGACTTTGATTTTTCATTTATACTTCTAAATTACCTTTATATCGTATAAGCAACAGACTATTGCTACTATGATTCGTCTTTGAAAAATATTCCTTTACCACACGCGTCAAAAGAATCAATTTAATACAGACTACAATGTATGTAATTAAAAGCTATAACTAATATCGCAATCTAATCCTAGCTATAACACTATCTATACACAAATTAAAATAAAACGTCGAAAAATTCATCCCCATCGCAAAATACACTTGAATTGTTATTTTTTTCCTTTTACACTTGTTTCTTTCGCGTGTTGTGTATAGATAACAGTTAGTTTAATAAACAAATGATGTAAATTATGTAACACCATCCGCTTCCGCTCACCAACATGTCCGTTACCAAACGCCGGCGGTGTCAGTGACACGACGCGCGCGCAGCCTTCGTCCGTCCGTGCTTCAGATATAACCACACTAGATCACAGCTACAATACTTTTATGTTCTAATACTTTTAGTAAGCCAAGCATACAGTAATTAAATGTATTATGATTAAAATATTTTGGGATATGCAGGATAAGTTTTCATCGAGTGTGCAAACTGTTACCATGAATTCAGCATATCATTCTAGACTAGAGCGCAGATTAAAAAAATCAGCTGTTTCATAGAAAAGTGCAATACCTACGCGATCAAAATATATGGAAAAGCAAATTTTTTTTTTGTATTTTCTGCGCTGGGTTTCTAGAATGATATGCTGAATTCATGGTTACAATTTGCGCACTGGATAAAAACCTATCCTGTATTGGGTTGTGAACAGACCTAAACATTTAAAATTGAAAAGACATTTTTAAGGAATATAATTTTAAGAATTTCAGGTACTTACTGTCTGTTGCAATGTTGTTTACGGTCGATTGATCAGGTTAAGCTACGCTTGCTGTGGTTGGTCCGTGGATGGGTGACCATTTTTACATACCAAGAAAAGCGTTGGTCTAGGCTGTTATTTGTGGATCTTTTACTGTCGTTACAGGTCGCCAGAAGCCCAAAAGTCTGACAACTTGACCTTAGACATTTGAATGACATGAACGACATTTTGAATTTTAAGGGCTGCCTTGGCGCTTCCCCTTAATGCTTTTCCTAGAACTGGTTTCGTGTTTAGAGTTCATTTATGAGACTGCGACAATCATCAACTATACAGGGTGTAACAGACACTCTATTGCTATCCTTAAGCACTAAAGATAACAGCTGGTATAGAATCACTATACATAGTTACAGCTTAAAAGAAAATACTCTATACCAAATTTTCGGTTTCATATGTTTCTTAAATTCAAATCATAACAAACGTGTCACCGCACTACGTAGGTCAATAACTTTCCACGTTACTTGCCAATATCACGATAGATCTCTTCCGAGTGATGTGTTTGTTTCAATTTGTTCTGGTATCAATGTATTAAAAACTCATAACTTCCGAACATGTAGAGATAGGATTAAAAAACCCTTCCAATATCGTTTGATATCATCCAAAGAAGCCGTGCCGTTGTTATGTATATAATATACCCTTTCCGTTACACGTTGTATATTCAATCACAGTTTACCAAATCGTGATTACTTCCTATAGCTTCTGCAACATCGTTGACTTCTCACAACTCGATGCATTTGCAAGTACAGTTGCGATAAATAGTGACACATAGCACCAATTTCCCCTGGCTCTGCGAATTGCAATCGATTACTATTTCGTAGTAAATGTTCGCAATTCCTTATAGGTAGTCCAATCATAGCTTGCAATCATAGTTTTTGCCTTGTTTTTTGTTTCACTTTTTGGGTTTTGTTTTGTTGTAGATTAAGTATATGTTTGTGTTTTATTTTTAAACAGTATCTGCGATTGGATACGGACAGTCTTTTTGTTGAGGCTTTTCGCAAAACTCCATAAAGGGGTTTTTTTTTTGTCTTGTTTTTTGTTTCACTTTTTGGGTTTTGTTTTGTTGTATATGTTTGTGTTTTATTTTTAAACAGTATCTGCGATTGGATACGGACACTGTCTTTTTGTTGAGGCTTTTCGCAAAACTCCATAAAGGGGTTACCTTTCCTTGTTAGCCGCATAAGTTTTTGTACAGTTGTACAGTACGCGTGTCCGCCCCCCACGTAGCCAGGTGTTCAGCTTGGACGTAAGGTAGGATTTTAGGGGACTGCAATCATAGTTACCTGCGTAATCTGTTGATGACTTCGTACCTCACTTTATTAGAGTTTGGATATTACTGAAATAGGTGACGGAAAAACGTAGGAGCTTGTGGCTTAGTAATAAATAGCCGCACGGGTCGATCGATCAGGTTAAGCAACGCTTGACGCGGTTGGTCCGTGGATGGATGACCATCTTTACATACCAAGACCCCTATAGTGTAGCACAGAGCCGTTGGTCCCGGCTGTCATTAGAGGATCTTTGACAGTGGTAACGGGTCGTTAGAAGCCCGAAAGTCTAACAACCAGACTTACCAAGGGGTATCGTGTTACCCAGTAACTGGGTTGCAGAGGTCAGATAGGCAGCCGCTCCATGTAAAACACTAGTATTCAGCTGCTTCGGGTTAGACTGGAAGCCGACTCCAACATATTTGACACGGAGCGACTCCATAATCCAATTACTGGGTAAGACGATACCCCTTGGTAAGATTGGTTCTAACTACTACTAACGACTGTCAATGATTTACCAATGATTTTGTTATGATAGCAAAGTAGAATAACAAAGATTAAAGCTTGACATTTACAAAGAAATGAAGATGGGATTTCATGAGAAGATCTTATTTCATTAGTAAAAGCCTTAGACAACAATCAGGGCCGGGTTAAGGCCACGTATAGTTCGGTCACTGACCCGGTTAGCCTAGCGTAGTCCATTCCAAGGGGGGTTTTGAGCCCACATTTTTTAGCCTAGTTGTCTTCTTTCATTTTTAGCGTCTATCAAGACGCGAAACAAATTGTTTTATATGCTTCGGTCATTAGATATACCTACGTCCTAGGTACATCTAAAGGTGCTGTTAAACGGGTAATTATTGATCAATTATTGCTCGGTAACACTAATGGATCAATCTGGATCAATTAAGTGGAGCAATCTGGAGAAACAACAATAAATTGCCAGTGTGATTCGGCAATATTGCTTCAGATTGCTCCATATATTTCATGAGTTGCCGAATATCCAATCGGTTTGGTAATTTTTCTTTCTATCTCTTTTGTACGTATTACTACGTCTCCTTTCGCGAGAGGAACCGGCCAGCGGCGGAGGTGGCGGGGAGCGCATTGCCTAGGTTTTTTAAGTTGCTCCATATTCTGTGGCCGTATCTCTGGCAACAGGTGGCTACATGTTGCCATTGCCCTAAATTGCTGGATTTAGTCGTGACGTCATAGTCAACGAGGATTGCCCAAGATTGAGCAATTTTAGTTGCTCGTGTAAGCGCACCTTAAGGAACGAAGCACTTAAAACGACATTTTTGAACGTTGCTTAAAGCAATGATTTAATCCATCAATTTTTTAACGTTTAAGCATAAAAATGGGACTGGGCGGGTAATGCCACCCGCATGCACAGTGATCGCTGGGCAACAGTCTCCACACAGTGGGTGCCTGAGGAGGGACGGCGCTGCCGAGGCCGTCCCAAGGAGAGGTGGCGATACGACCTAGACGCGTATTGTAAGAGTTGGTTCGAGGAGGCCCTGGAAAAGGATGCGATGAGGAAGGATTCTGGGGAGGCCTTTAAGGACGCATTCACGAATTAACGCGCTTCCATTCTATTTATTGAGTCTTACTACTGCACATGCACAGCTCACACACAGCGATTTGTATGAAGCGGCGAAATTATGAGTAAACTGACACGGCTTGATACTTGAGCTTACTTTTATTTAATTTTTAGCCATGTATTTTTTAATGCTTACGTTTATTATTATTTTTCAAAAAGTTTTGTGTTCATGAAAAGAGATTAATTACCATTTATTTAGTTTAATTGCACACTCATTGGTTGGTAAGCAAGTACTAGTTACCAAAGTACCTATGTATTTACAATTTTCGCGACAATCTGTTTGAAAATTAGTTAAAACAAAATAACACTCACACATAATATGTTATTTAGTATTTCTTAATTATAATAAATTTGTTATGGGATCAAATGCAAGTGGGTTCTCGAAAACAAAAGAGCATAGAAAGAAGAAAGAAAAGGCGTTTATTTGTCACACACACTGCCAATATACTTATACAGTATTCATTGCTTCAAAAATCTTTAAAAAATAGTTTGCACGCCAACAAAAACAATGCCGTGGATATTGTTGGACTACCAAATTGCAATGGATTGCCGTTCCAAGTGTGATACGTATTTAGGAAGCCGGGCTAGGAGCTAGTAAATGATAAAAAAGAATAAAACTAACGAAAAAAGCTTTTTTTTTAAATCAATTATTTGTTTTTATTATTATTATGACAATGTGAAGAATGTTCCCGTGGTTCCATATTTCTTTTGAATCTTGGAACGATCAATTCTGGAAAGAGGCAGTTCTTCTCTTCTTTGTTGCTTCTACAGGCACGAAGTTACTTACGAGATGTTTTCCCAAACGTCTTAGGCTTTGGTATCTAAAAAATAATTGCGTTATAAGGGGCCATCCATAAATTACGTCACACGTTAAGGGGGCCCTTAACGTGACGTAATTTATGGATGAGGGGTCAACGAAATATGACATTGTGTCACAAGGGCCAGGGGGGGTCAAAAGCTTTGTGACGTCACATGTTAAAACCGAAATACGAAAACTCTACTTACCTACTCTTACTTCTAAATGTAAAATTGCAAAATGTGTGACGTCACACAAGAGAGAGGGAGTTTTACAAGTGTCACCACTTGTGACAACTGACAAGGACGGGATCGTCAAAATTAGTTACGGTAGCGGTCTTTGAAGTAAACCTTCAGGTCATTCCATCTAGTCCGGAGGTAAGATCTCAACGTAACTAACAAAACGAGCCCAAACTCGGCACACCTAGCTCTGCTCGTCTATTAGTTCCAGTAGCAGATTTCGAAGTACACCTTCAGGTCACTCCATCAAGTCCGGAGGTATCTCAACATAACTAACAAAACGAGCCCAAACTCGGCACATCTAGCACTACTCGTCTATTTGTTCCAGTAGCAGTCTTCGAAGTACACATTCAGATCACTTCATCAAGTCAGGAGGTAAGATCTCAACATAACTAACAAAACGAGCCCAAACTCGGCACATCTAGCACTACTCGTCTATTAGTTCCAGTAGCAGATTTCGAAGTATACCTTCAGGTCACTCCATCAAATCCAAAACAATATGATAATATGAATTTATGATCCCTACTTCTAGCAAAAGTGTAAGAAATTGTGAATAAAATCTTACCTTGGTTGTCCGTAGTCCATAAAAAATTCGTGAAGTATCAAGTTTATTACGTCAATTATTTTGTATTCGTATTTGGATCTTTTTCACAACGAGCTGCTGCTTACAACCACAGACACAGTGTCCACTCACGACGGCGGCCGAGCGGAGACTAATATTTTATTACAAATTTTTGTGCAATAAATCAAGACAAGGACCAGTAAAATAACCCTTATTTCAATTCAATAAGACTCACGCGTTGAAGCTAAATATGTGAAAATAATAGATTCCATTTTCATTTTTTTCTGAGACAATTTATTACATTTTGATAGTTATTTTTTAACCTTTTTTGACTTGAACATGTCTGTTGAATTTAAGTAGAAAAATATGCCTAAACGCAACACAAAATTATTTTTTATAATTTAAATTTTACAAACCACAATTTTTGAGTACAAAACTTCACCCATTTGAAGATGTAAGGAAGAAGTAATCTATCTTTGGCAATTATTAGTTACATTTGGTTAAGTCTGATTTTCCCGCAAAAAGCACCGAAAAACCGCTTATATTTGTCAGATTTGCAAACGCGTCCGACGGACAGTATAGGCTAATTTATCTTCTTTTTAAGCTACGTTTAGATGAAGCAAGTTTGATGTATATTAATAAATCAAGATGAAAGAAAGAATATACATTGTTTTTTTTAAGGGAAAATATACAGTGTCTATATTTAAAAAAAAAGAAATCTTAACAAAAATCCTACGAACTACATTTTCCACAATTTTTTAGGCACCCAACATATTCCGCAAAAAAATAAACTTGTATTCTGCTGTTAAAAAAGCAGGAATGAGAGCAGTAGGTGTGTATATGATTTATTTATTTTTTGGGTGGGAAATCATCAAATAAGTCCTCCCGCTCTGGGTGGAGCAGAAGGGCGTGACAGACTTTTACTGACTTTAAAGCCCACCCGTGTTCTCTCAGTTGCCTGTGAGCCAGGGGCCACGGTATCTCTTTCGAACAACCCGCACCCCTGTGATCCTCTTTACTTACAATAAAATACCAAACCAACACTACAACAAAACCATTACCAACACATTAAAACAATTCAAAAATCCACTTCCCTTCCAAACCACGCTTTAATTCCCAGAAAACAAACGCCGTCTCTCTATTGTTCCTCAGTTACAAGGTATGTAAGGTACCAACCAGTTTCCCGGATACCGTTACCCAAGATTATCGTATAGCCTGGAGCATCAAACGGGCCTCGAACGTGAACCTTCGGTCGTGATGCCTACTTCACCTAAGGGGATGTGTCGTATTTAATTCGACTTCGGTTGATAATGGACGGTCTGATACGGATATCTTTTTGGAATAATTGTGATATTTAAGAGGTTGGTTAAGTGTCACGGTTTCTCTTCATTATCTGCCTAACCTTTTACCAGCTACTTTAGGGTCGGCTGCCAGTCTAACGGAATGCAACTGAAAACCAGTATTTTACATGGAGCGACTGCCTATCTGACCTCCACAACCCAGTTACTGGGTAATACGATACCCCTTGGTAAGACTGGTTGTCAGGCTTTCGGTCTTCTGACGACCCGTAACGACTGTCATAGATCCACGAATGACAGTTGGGACCAACGGCTTAACGTGCTTTCCGAGGTACGGAGGGGTCTTGGTATGTAAAGATGGTCACCCATCCACGGACCAACCGCGCCAAGCGTAGCTTAACCTGATCGATCGACCTGTGCGGCTGTTATTACTAAGCCACAAGCCCATCTTTCTCTTCACTATCACTACATATTATAAAACTAAGTCTCCCGCCGCGTCTGTCTGTCTGTTCGCGATAAACTCAAAAACTACAGAAAGTATTTTCGTGCGGTTTTCACTAATAGACAGAGTGATTCATGAGGAACGTTTAGGTGTTTAATTTGTTAAGATTTGCATAACGTGGGTAAAGCCACTCGCAACAGCTTAACTTATAAAACACTAGCTTTTGCCAGCGGCTTCGCCCGCGTGGAGGTCGGTGTATAATACATATAAACCTTCCTCGTGAATCACTCTATCTTTAAAAAAACCCGCATCAACATCCGTTGCGTAGTTTTAAAGATTTAAGCATACATAGGGATATAGGGATAGAGAAAGCGACTTTGTTTTATACTATGTAGTGAGTAGTGATAACATAATATCACGCCTAAATTCCTCGAAGGGATAGGCAGAGGTGTACCTATAGTACATCTACATTTCGCATGTAATGGGAGCGAGCCTGATGCATCCACCGGACTCAAATCTAAACTCCACCTGAGAAATTCCCATTTGCAAAAATACATTGTTCGTTCTGGGAATCGAACTCAGGATTTCATGCTCAACACTGCAGTAGCGCTGGCGATCACTAAACCAATCGCCCAGTGGTCGAAATTCGACTATAATTCATTTAAAACTTAATGTATTTCTAATGCATTATTAATATTATTATACAATGTGAATTTTTTATCACTGTTTAAATTTTACAAAAATCAAGTTCAATCAAGTTGTTCAATTTCACGGGTACTATCAAGTACCCGAAATAAGAAGAAAAAAAAATCGGATCTCCCATGCAAAATCAATAGTCAGCTGATCGATTTTGCATGGGAGGTCCGACTTTTTTTTCTTCATATTTCGCCCCATGTTCCTTGGAGAAAGTTGTTCAACTTCAAGGGTACTATAACCCTGAAAAATTTAAACGGGGACTAAAAATACACCTTGTATAAAAATATTAGCCTACTGCACTCTTTCTCCATACAAACTTTCACTGTGCCAAACATACTCCTCTGTCCGCGTAATTTTCGTAAAAAACGGGTTTTTGCTACACGTATTAATAATAGATTTCTCCGCCATATCTTAATTCCTAGAATATGTTAGGTTTCATCGTCATCATTTCAGCCGAAAGACGTCCACTGCTGGACATAGGCCTCCCCATGCTCCTCCAGTGTGAGTCCGATTCCAGGACCAGACTTCGAAACCTATCTTTCTGCAGCGAGGTGTGAGACAGGGAGACGTTATCTCTCCGAAACTGTTCACCGCTGCACTGGAGGATGTCTTCAAGGTTCTGGACTGGAAGGAGGCTGGCATCAACATCAATGGCGAGTACATCACTCACCTTCGATTTGCTGATGATATAGTTGTCATGGCTGAGACCATGGAGGACCTCAGTACAATGCTCGACGACCTCAGTAGAGCTTCCGAAAGAGTGGGTCTAAAAATGAACATGGACAAGACAAAGGTCATGTTAGGTTTAGTATCGGTGAAACTTACGAAACGGGTAGACAAATTTTCACTTTTGCGTTCGCAGTCATATAAGTGCGGATTAACGAGTAGTTGTGTAGCATCATATAAATTAATTAATCTTACACCCTACTACGTCAATTGGTAGTGTCATTGTCATTCCATGCAACAATTGAATATGCGAAAAACTTAACTCTCGATTACTATACAGGGTAAATTATTAACCATTAGAAGTTTTTCGTCCATTATACAAAAAAAAATCAGCTGTTCCATACATTTTTCCCGCGTAGCGTCGCACTTTTCTATGAAACAGCTGATTTTTTTTTTGTACAACTGATGAAAAATTTCTACGCTAGGGGTTCTAGAAAGATAATTGCTGACTTCATGGTTACAGTTTGCGCACTGGTTAAAATTTATCCTGTTAAACACTCGATTTACTTAACCAGGCCATTCATAATTAGGCCGCTAAAACGTATTTTTCTAAACTAAACAGTTATTTACTTTGTAATAAAATTTACTCTAGGTCCGCCAGCTATGACATAACTAAATCGAAACTTATTCCGTAAAATCTCAAAACTTATAACATTCCCCACAATTTCTTTAAAAATGAATCTTCAAATCAAAACGTATTACAAGTTCATGCGCGCGCGCAAGCCTCGCCGCATTCCCGATGCCGCCGAGATTATCTGATTGTTCTTATAGATATCGTAAGGTAACGGTAAAATAAATTGTATTATAGCGGGCATACGTCGGCCATTGTGGATATAAACAATGTGCTGTATAGCTAAATAATAGTTTGAAAAGGGATTTAATTTCAAGCGCTTATTTTTTGGGTTTCGTAGGTACCCAAATGGCCACAACTAGAGATGGGCCGACTATAACTTTGCCGATCATGGCGTTCGGTTGAGTTCGGGTGACATCGGTAATGTTCGTGACTACGCTTTCGGCTCGTGTGGTGGTGTCCGGCGACCAGGCGGAATTATCAAGACATGTTTTTTGTTTACTTTGCATTTATTCTATAATTGATTGTTTACGTGCAAGCCGGTTTTTCTTCCTATGCTAATTTCCTAACCTTTTCTAGATTGCACTGAAAGTAATCTGTTAAAACTGATTCTATAATAAAATAATAACAGTAAAGACTTCCAATTTCTTTTCAATCACCGTCTTTTAAATTTTTAAGCATATTAATACGAGTAAAAAATGGGCCGACTAGTCGGCGGTCTTAGCCGACTAGTCGCCGACTAATCGCCGACTACAAATATGGCCTACTAGCGGCTTTCCCGACCAGTCAGCGACTAGTCGGTACATCACTAGTTACAACCCTACTACCAAGCCCTCACCGTACGTCCGTTCGTTTGTCTATCAGCGGGCTGTATCTCATACACATGCCCGGTTTTTTCGGCTATAAGTATAGCCGAAAAATCAACGTAAACAGTAAGTACCTAGTTGCTTACTGTTTATTTTGATGACTGACCATTTTACAGTGCCAAAAGCGTTTTAGAGCCCTCGCTTAACTTTTACTTACCACGTTAAATTTTATTCATGTTTTATCCATCCATTTCATCATCATTATCTGCCTAGCCTTTTCCCAATTACGTTGGGGTGAGCTTCCGGTCTGAACGGATGCAGCTGAATACTAGTATTTTACATGGAGCGACTGCCCATCTGGTCAGATAAGCGGTCGCTGTGGTCGTGGTGCTCACCACAACCCTGTTACTGGGTAATACGATAGCCTTGGTAAGACTGGTTGTCAGACTTTCTTGACTTCTGACGACCCGTAACAAGTGTTATCGGTCCTCGAATGACAGCCGGGACCAACGACATCATGTGCTTTCCGAGGCACTGAGGGGTGTTGGTACGTAAAGTTATGGTCATCCATTCACGGACCAACCGTTTTATCCAACCATTAGTGTATGTTACGAAGCTGGTGATAGAAGAACAGTGGTTTTACGTCAACAGAGTTTTGTGTAATTAATTTACAGAGTTTAAACAAATAACGATCACAAAAACTATAATTGTATAAACAAAGGTCAAGTTTGTCTATCATCGCTATTTAATAAAGAAATTATATATTTTTTTATGAAAGAACACTGAATAAAGTCATTAAAATAACATCTCTGAAGTGTTGCTGTCAATTAGCAAAGCCCTTGGGTTATTGACGGGGGAAGTAAGTCTATTAAAAATGTCAACCGAAGAAAATCTTGGAAAGTTTCTTTTTAATTACGTGTTTTAATCTAATTTTATTGTTGAAATGTTGGCCTTGTCTTATTGTGGCGGACAATGACTAACACAATCTCATAGTTTTGAAGACTTATAAGTTTGCTTTAAAAAGGAGCCGCGCACTCGGGCCCCGTGACCCGAGTCTTTCGACCCCAAACGATTCAAAACTGTAGTTATTACTTTTAGCTAATTGTTATTTTGAAAGAGTCCATTTAAATATAAGCACAAATCCAATTTATACAGAACTTCTATCTGCCGTCACAACACAGGACATGGCTTTATCTACCCTCCACTATGGTCCATGACACGCCATGACACATAAGTCGTCGCTCGCCCACTGTTACTTAGCAATGCGGTATTAACGCCCTCCATAAGGATGTAGCGTCGTTTCTAATTCAAATAACGTCAGCCGATAGTCAGATGAACGTGGGCAAAGAGTAGCTTGAAGATAGGCGCCAGATTTTTTTGGACCGTAGAATAATATCTCGCATCAAGCCTAAGAAGAAGTCAAATGAAATCAACGCCAATTATGGCTTTGGTTTTATCTTGCAAAAAAAAAAAAAGATAATTTTTCTAAAGATTTTTCCTTTACCCTCGATAAATTGACAGCATTTTGGGAATAGATTAAGTGAATGACGCCAAAAAAAATAGAAATCAAGCAATGTTGTGCTAGTTTAGTTAGCAAGTTTCTGAGAAAATCTAATTCATATAACTATTCATACGAGCAAACAAATAGTCTTACATTATAGAAACCTTCAAACTCATTTCTTTTTCATTTTCAAAACTAACCAGGCAGAACCCAAGTTCCATGCTTTCCTATTTATACTATTATTTATTAAAACCTATCTTCTGCTCGCGATTTCGTCCGCATGAAATAAGATAGTTACAAGCATACAAGTACATTGAATCCAGGTTATAAACAATCTGTGTGCCAAATTTCATCCAAATCTGTTCCGCCATTTGAGTTTGAAATATACAAAATTGAGTAACAAATATACAAAATTATAGTGAGACTATAAATGTATTTGTATCTGGGACTTAAAACTATGACCAGACAAATGCCACTTCTACACCTGTATAATCTATGACAATTTACAACCATTATCCGTTGTCAATGTAAAAAGGCATTATATGAGGCTCATATCAGTTACTACCGCTCACAGAATTAACAAGTAGGATTAACATTATGCATGCAAGATACAGATGCAATTAGATATGGTTATGTATGTATCTTTTTTGAAGCATGAGGAATACTAATTTTGTTTGGTCGAGTTTGATAGGCATGTTTATAAATATCGTGGCTTTATATTTTGGTTTTGGGAGTTGGTTTAAGTTCTGTAGCGATAAAACAGGAAATTGTTTTTATACTGTATAGTGTTTATTGAGTTATATATTTATTTAAATAACATTTATAATACCTTTACAGATTTCTCCAAGGTGATGTTTTAAGTCACAATGTTTAATATTATTGAAATTCACAAACAATAAAATAAAATACAATATATTATGATTTTTTTTTTACAAATAGTTAGGTATTCAGACCTCCCTCAATTAAGGTTTGTGCCATCTTAATGAATTTCGGCAGGTTTTGTCCGAATATATCCTCCGATACTGTTATAATATTAATCATGCGTTCAGCTCGTGACAAGGGGGCAAACTTGAGCAGGTTAGTCCTAGCTGCGGGCACGTCCAATAGAGCGGGGAGGCGGCGCGCACCTACGCACCCGTCCGGCGAGCACAGCCGCAGCGCTGCCAGTACCTCCGGGTGGTGCAGCAACCCTACCATGTTGGAATCACTATGGAAATTTTATACTGTATTTGGTTTAAACCGAATTGGTATGAATAGTGGGATGTTAAAACTTTGAACACATGTAGGCCGAAGCAAAGAAAATCCGCTCCGGTGAAGATTCACAGATGACTCTGCCCTGGAGTGTAACAAACAATGGGGCACTTAATAACTTGTCCAGCGTGTCCTGTTGTCTGCACGTTACAAAGTTGATGCCCTCGTAACGCTAAGAAGAACTGGGACGTTGACGTGTCATCCCGACTTTAGACCGAAAATGTTCTACTCAACTGGTTAAGAACACGGGTGGGTTTTAGTCAGTAAAAGTCTGACACGCCCTCCCGCTTCGCCCAGAGCGGGAGAAGTTATCTGATGATTTCGCATCCTCAAAAAAAGAAGACGTTCGGCTCTATCGCCCTTCGGGGAAACAAGACGTGATGGTATGTTGTTATAAATACTGCCCAACTGCGTTATAATAAGCCAGTTGAATATTCCTAAAATACAAACACAATTAAGTCGAAATATGGTGCTGCAATATCAAAAAAAAAATCTCTAAATAGTTTCAATATTCCCAGCTTTGATTAAACGATCCTAAAACACTTCTAAAGGCTAACTCCATGAGATTAAAGCCCATATCCCTCGAAATTATGGCCTAAAAATAGTTTCATCCTAAAATAATGTACCCAAAACCGGGTGCCAAGATGAAATACAGCGTATTAAGTTTACACAAGGCGGGTAATGACTTCGGAGCTGAATTTTATCGTCGCTTTGACGGGTACGTACCCAATTTTGCTAATAGCCCTTTTGGAAGTTTTTGTTAAGTCATATCCAGGCATCCTACATGTTTGACCTGGATTTGAAGGCTTTTGTTCTTTGTTTTGTAAAAGGATGAGCTAGAAAGCGTTGTTTCGAGTTTAAAGTCAAGAACATTACGGAGTCTTTAAAGTTTTCAGACTAGAATGGTTGTCATGACAACCTTCAACTGTTTATCTTCGCTAGTGTTACATCGCAGTTAAAAGCGATACTCAATGTGTAAGTAAAAAATAAAAGAAATCTTCTATAAGTAGAAAGCTTTTTATAACCAATGTAGACCATGAGATTCCTTGATCTTGAATAGCTTTGAGGAACACCTAAATTTCATTGAAACTAGCAGTGTGCCCGATGGGATATAGCATAATTAGCCTTCAATGTTTCCACTGCTGGGTCACAAGCCTCCGGGCTGGTAGAAGTCCCATGTCATCAAATTGGTTCTAGGACATGCTGGTTTCCTCACGATGTGTTCTTTCACCGTCTTGAGAACAGTAGGGATGATGATAGCATTTACACAAAATATAGACCTACAACTCGTAAGTTGGAACCTTGACCACTGAGCCACCACTGTTCTCTCGATGGGATATCCCATAGGGAAATTTAAGATCTTTCTTTAGTTATAAGTACCTTCGTTAATAAAGAGTTCTCAGACAAATTTGCATGCTTCTAGCCCCAGCGGCTTAGACTGTGCGCTGTCTCCCAGTGAATAATTTTAGATTTTTATAAAGTTGAAATGCTTATGTTGACTACATATGTACTGGCCAAGGGTGTAATATTTAGCAAAGTTGGTAATGACATTGTTATCCTTGCAAATAAGGCAATTAATAAAGCTAGTTTATTCATCTGAACAAGCTATGCAGTTTGTACACCAACCATTTAAATACTGCTTAAATCAGGATCTCAAGCTAAAGTTCTGTGACATTAGTCTACTTAGCTTCGTAATGCACTTCTCGCTCAGAAACTGATTTAGCTAAGCACCTCCTATATTTGTACATATCAAGAGAATTAAGATGCAGCTTGGTAGATGATGAGTGTTTTTGGTACACACATTAGAGTTCTCTTCAAGAGCAGGTTTGAAGTGGTTTGACGATTGGCTTGTAATTGTGGCTGTGTAATTGTTACCATTGCAGATGATAACGAGAAGAAAATTATGGTATCCAAGGGAAAAACGTTGGTGAAAGTAAGCTAAGGAACCCGGGAAACGTTGGGTTCGCGTCCTGATTGGGAGAAAATGTTTGTCAACAATAGTCAGTCAATAATGCTGGGACACAGTCCTCTCTGTGAGAGGAATCTAATGATGATGAAAACAGTATTAATAACAAAATCCACGAGGATTGGAGCTAACTAGGTCGCAAAACAAGGTAAAACAGCGCCCAATAATGTCCCAAAGAATCTCCTTAAAGACCTCCCTAACGATACTTCGGCAAGTAAAATAAAACCTTTGGAGCAGCATATTAAGGTAACTCTTGGAGTATAAATTATCGGGAAGCGATGTACAGCCGTGTGTAATGGGCGAGTCGAGGATTATTTATCGCCAGCGCGTGGGGATTGGCGATGTGGGGACATGGTGGGAGCGGGGAGCGGGTTTGGTGTTAAAGAGCTATGTTGTATGGTGTCATTGGGGTTTTCTACTGAAATAAGTAAATGTGACTGTCATACATGGCAATGCCCTAATAACAGCGAGAACAGCTCTGAGACTGTTACTGTTAGCCCGCATCAACCCACTGCTGGGCGAAAGCCGCGCCCCATGACTTCCAGTTCTTTCGATCCAGGGATAAGGTAGACCACTGTGGTCGTGTCTTTTCTCCAGCTCGTCCCGCCATCTTCTACGGGGTATACCGGGACGCCTTGTGGCTTTGCCAGGGGTCCACGTGGTAGTTATTTTGGGGCACAGCTCATTGGGCATACGGTTGACGTGGCCAGCCCAGTCAGGCGCGGTCGCAGCCAAAGACTACACATTAAAAAGAAAAGAAAAGTAAATTAGACTTTATTGCACAAAAAACAGATTTGCGTTTACGGCTTTGGGGGGATCATGACCTCTAGGACACTCCGTCTACCGCGCCTGAGCCCAGTCCCACTTCAACTTAGCGGTTTTTTGAGCAACGTCAGTACTCTGTATTTTGTAGTGCAGTGTGTTGTGCGAATACGGTCTGTCAATTTGGCGCCTAGAATACTGCGCTCCCATTACGTTCATCCTGGACCAAGTCTATAGAGTGCAAGAAAATTATTTAATAAATATCGTGGGTTGGGTGGTTTGTAGACATGGGTAGTTCGCGAACGATTGAAGGAAATGAACTACTTCATATCACAAAATAAACTTATCATTCAATCAGTAGTCATTCAAATGTGTCTCTACTTCACTTAGTTCAGTCTTTCTTTTCGCTATTTCAATTTTAAATACACCAGCCTAGACAAAAATTTCTAAGTATCAGTAACAAAAAAACAAAACATACCTACTACTAAATAAAAATAGTTATGCTTAAATTCATATTTCTAGGTTGACAGTCCTAAGCCTGTATATAGCATGAAGAAAAATCGACTTACGTATAAAACTGAACTAGAAAAGTGCATCATTTGTCGTAACTTGTCAATCACTATCGTTATCCTACGACAGGGACTCGTTCTGATTCGCTGAACTAAATGAAGTACTGAAGGAAATGAGTGGACTACTTCACTAACCGAAAAGATATACTTCATTCGTTTCTTTTTACTGACACATTTTGCGCATCTCTAGTGGTTGGGTATGGGACTAATCAGACTCTTTGAATTAACGCAATCATTCCCGTGCTAGCTAAATAAAGCGGTAAACCCAGCAATGGATTCTAGGAAAACGGGTAGATCATTATCTTGTATCTATGTATCTATGTCAGATAGTGACTGGATGTTAATCTAAAAACGATTTGATTCTTCAAGAAAGAAATCTATCAAACACATAACCTCTCTCGCTCGCTCAAGCATTATGGCAGAACCCTAAGCAGCTTTAACAGCGTTAAGCTAAAGAGCGGCAGTAATGACAATATTGATGTACATACTTACGTTAATTATGTATACAATGCACGTGAATGGTGATATGGTTAATCGAAGTTATAATTATGCAGAGATGATAGCAATGGTGAACAGTGATATCGGCCCCAACTGACGAGTAGGAGGCCGTGGGTTCAAACCCAGGCAGCCAGGTAGGTATAACTCACTCAGGTATCCAATCTAATTACTTACTCTGTCTTTCATTTTATTTTATTATGTAACCATTGTTTTTTTTATGTTGTTTTTTATGTTGTTTCTCATTTTCATAATCAATTGTACACCTAGACTTAAGTTAGCAACTAAGCGGTAATTTGGCGTCTTCTGTTGTCAATGTTGTGTTTACCTGTAATTGGCATATATATTAGAATATAACCGTATGATTTAATATTTGAATGTATATGTATGTGCTGTGGGTGAACCTTTAAGTAAATAAATAAATAAACGCACACAACTGCCGTCCTTTAACTAGAAAGGCGTTAGGCCCTAAAAGTTGTTTCCGAGAAAATGGCCGAAAACACGCGAATCGTTATAACTTAAAAACTGTGATAGTTAACGTTACTGATTGTAGGACACATCAAATTGATACTAGATTATAATCATTTCATTCAGCAGTCAAAGTATTTTAAAGTACATTTAGCTTAAGAAGTGTGGGTTAGACGCTTTCAAGTGATGACATCAAACAAAAAACTTTTCATATCTTGGGAAGTATTTGTATTGTAAAAATGTTTGTTAGACAGAAAGATAGAGAATTTTGAACTCTCTTACGATTCTATAAAAAAATTAAAATTTACCAAGTGACGGTTAACGCCTTTCTAGTTAAAGGACGGCAGACAACTGCAAGATGGTTTGTAAATGTTTCCCTGGACACATACCTGCAACAAAAAGAAAACATGAAACATTAGTTAAATCTTACCATCCTGCTAATATTATAGACGTCAAAGTTTCTATATTTAGATATCCAGATGTTTGGATGTTTGTTACTCAATCGGCGAAGAGTAATCTTGTCGGTGTTCTGTCTGCCAGCAGTGTCTGTCGGCATTTAGTCGTAGGTACACTCAAATATATCAGTGGTAATTTCTAGATTTGACTAGGTATTTCTAGTTTTAACAAAGGCATTTAGTAAAAACTAGTTTTAACTAGGGAAAACGAGTTCTAACCAAAAACGGGTTTAAACTGTAACATATACAACTTTCCGACTACAACCAACGGGCAGTAGCCCACCAAACCCAACACCCGTCTGGTCGGAAAATTCTCCTAGGTCTATGCAGAATAAAGAACGTTCCACCCTGTTCCTCGTGTCTATATAGAGTGATGCCTCTTAATAACACTGGCAGGGCAACCTATACCCTGGAAAAAGAAACACACGTTTCGTTTGACGGCAGACATAAGTATGGTGGTAGTGAGTGCGCGTGTGTGTGTGTGTGTCTTTTATATGCTGACGCTTCTCGTCTTCACGCACACATCCGCATCCTTAATACACAGCGTATTAAGTGAAATTCGTGAGATAAAATACTGTATCAACACAAAGATGAATATTAACAAACGAAAAATTTGCTACCTGGCAAAAACACAGTGAACTCTTCATTCGGGTTTAAAAGCTTAAAAGCCCACCGTTGCATACAGAACCACAGCCTACGATAATAACCGTCCGGTACAACAAAAAGACGACCACAGCCTAACCCACAGAGTAACAGTTAATCCATAACACAGTACGAATCCGCCGCATTCTATCACAAACAAAATATACATCTACCCTTAAGTCATAACCCGTGTTTTACCTCTAAGATGAAGCGCAAACGATACGACAAAAGGAGAAATGTGTATGTACGATATATTAATTAGTTATATAATGTGTCTTTTACTCATTGCAACTCTCATTATTTTGAGGGTCTTGTGGCTAAGTAATAACAGCCGCACGGTTCGATCCATCAGGTTAAGCTACGCTTGCCGCGGTTTGTCCGTGGATGGGTGACCATCTTTGCATACCAAGACCCCTCCGTGCTTACATACGTTAAGCCGTTGGTCCCGGCTGTCATTCGTGGATCTTTTGACAATAGTTTTGGGTCGTCAGAAGCCCGAAAGTCTTACCAAGGCGTATCATATTACCCAGTTACTGGGTTGTGGATGTCAGATAGGCAGTCACTCCATGTAAAGCTGGTACCCAGCTGAATCCGGTTTAAGAAGCCGACCCCAACAAGTATCCTTCAATGGGTTAATATCAGCAGCAACAGATGGGGCCCGCAAGGGCCGATGCCTGCCAGGGGTGCGGGTTGTTAGAAAGAGATACCGCGGCCCCTGGCATATAGGCAACTGAGGGAACACGGGTGGGTTATAGTCAGTAAAAGTCTGACACGCCCTCCCGCTCCACCCAGAGCGGGAGAAGTTATTTGATGATTTCCCACCCAAAAACAAAAATTAAAAAAATGGGTTAATATAAATTTTTAGTCGCAGAACAAAAACCCCGCGACTGAATCGCCGCGACTGAAAGTCGCTCTAATGCGCCTTTCACAAAGTTTCAGCGGTAAAGTATCTATTGTGCGAACAGGCTTACAGGCGGGACACAGCAAGGGATTTGCTTCCACAATAACATGAAACCGTTGAACATTCTAACGTAAACCCGACACATTCTCGCTGAACTCAGATCTAGAGATGCTGGATTGGTACATTTCTCAGTAGAAATGACGTTTGAGCATACTTAAAACAGCAGCTGTTTTAAGTATGCTCAAACGTCATTTCGAAAATAATAATCCCTACTATCCTTACTAATATTATAAACGCGAAAGTAACTCAGTCTTTCACTTTTCATGCCTAAACCGCTGAAGTGATCGTCATTAAATTTTTACGCTATTACCTACAACCACGCGGGCGGAGCCGCGGGCAAAAGCTAGTTTAATAATAATGATTTATCATTTATTCGCTCTTCACAAAGCTGACTTAAAGTAAAGGTATACAAAACATGTCTCAGCTGTATGCCATTTTTATGAGAGACTGGTGCCTGATATAGGTTTTTGGAAAAAAAAACATGTGTTTTAGGTCACCAGGCCCCTTCCACGGCCTAGCGGCACGGCATAGCTTTTACAGAGATACCGTGCAAGAGCCGTGGTTAAACAAAAGTTAAATTTAAACAATATGCTTAATACAAAAAAAAAGGAAAAATTACCTAGGTAGCTATAATTCTGCAGAAGTTACTGAGTAATGTTGGGGGAAAAGTAAAGGCTGGACAATAAGACAAAGTCTTAAGGGGAATCTAGTCGCGGGCTCGAACTCACCGGTCGGCCTGGCTAAAAAGCACGCTGTCGCACCAGGCATCGTGTCCGACAGAGGTAGTATCAGTGCTGAGCTATTAGACGCTAGTCTACGCGCACAACGTTATCGAGTGAGATGTAGGATCATTTATAGTAACAAAGGCGGGTAAAAAATTAAGAAGAGTCCTTCGGAAGATCGGGTTTTATTAAAAACAACACTGCATAAATCAATAACCAATAAGGTTAATTGAAATTTTCGATATTTGAGCTTGGTCGGTACAAACTTGGTTTTGGAGATTTTACACGTCTTTTATTACTTAAACACGCCCAAAGTTAAATTAACAAATACTACTTTACTACTTTTTATTTTAGTATTCTGTTTCCGTACAGACAATATTAATAATGAGACAATACCATACCATGTTTAATTTTTGATGTACATTGTCGAACAGTGGAGTTATCGTTCATATCATTCTAGACCCCCAGCGCAGAAATTTTTCATTGGTTATACAAACAAAAAATCAGCTGTTCCAGACATTTTGACCGCGTAGGTATTGCACTTTTCTATGAAACAGCAGATTTTTTTTGTATAACCTACGAAAAAATTCTACTCTACGAGGTCTAGAATGATTTGCTGAATTCATGGTTACAGTTTGCGCACTGAATAAAGATTTACCCTGTATAATAACCCTCCAAAGCCATGCACTACTCAAGTAGATTTTCCGCCATTAAAAGTAAATAGCAAAAAAATTTTTACACAAAAATAACTGTTAAGTCTCTTCCACCAACCCCATATCCGCGGACAGTTCATACAATAAAATGATACAAAGAACACAATGAGATTCATAAGAAAAATACACAATGTCTCTAAAGAGGGTACTTACACGTAAATAATATCTACCTACCCGCCACAAAATAATGTAGTCGGTATGGTCTCCGTGAGTTATTACCTAAAATAATGATCAATTTGTCTGATACAGGCTTTTTAGCAAAAATATGTCCTATTACGAATAGAAATAATGTTTTTTCGGATAAATTATGTTAGTCCACGGTCACACGGACGTAATAAAACAGCGGCGGGATTATTTTACGCATTGGATTTTCTACAGTCGGTGTTGAATCGAGAATCCAAGAGATTGCAGCGCGAGTGAGTCGTCAGCGCGTCGAAAAAACACAGTGTTCAATTTTTTACTCTCAGCGCTGAGCTGTTGAAGAACCAGTGGGCGAAAAACAATTTTAATACGTCCATGGGACAGAAAGAAAGAAAATACATTTATTTAGTACAGACTTTAAAGCATACAATATACTTTAAATAGCAGGAAAGAGTAAAATAAAAATGAATTAAAAGTGTTAGGTGAGAAATCAGAAACTACATAGAATTATAGTGAGCCTCACGGCTGCGCTAAAAAGGCCCAGTTCAGCATGAATGCCAGACAACTAGTGCCTGACGCTGGTTTTCACCTGGACCTGACGTCAGCGGTCATCACCTCAGACGTCAGGTCTAGTTGATGTAAATCAGTTTTATACCAATACTGCAACGTGTGTATGCATACTTAAATGAAATAATAATATAAATTTGTGCCAAACAAAAAATAGTAAACATAAATAGTGTAATATTTTAATTTAATGCCCAGTGTAAATAGTTGTGTTAAGTATTCTAAAAGTAATGTTAGTAAACCAATAAACCTTTCAATATTACAGTATGTTATTGAATAATTCCACTGCAATAAAAACAAAACAAATGATGCATGAGAGACATTTGAACGTGAACGGGAACGTGGGCTTAAGGTAATCATGTTTTCGAATCAAGTCTGATCAGCCCGTATTTGCCCACAGCTGGGCAAAGGCCTCCCTCTCTCATTTCTATACAATTCTGTCTTTTGCAGTACTGACCAGTCCCTTCGGAAGGAGTCTAGCTCGTCCCGCCATCTTCGTCTCGGCCTGCCACGATGGCGTCGTGCGTTTAGTGGGGCCTAATCGGTGGTTCTTTTACCCCATTTGTCGTCTAACATGCGGCAGACATGTTCGGCCCAGTCCCACTGAAGCTGAGCAGCTTTCTGGGTAACGTCCGCGAACTTGGTTCTGGCGCGCTGTCACTTATTCACTATGACCACTTAACGATTCTTACTTCGAAACCACGTCAATTCCTTAAATCACACACGACATTTCGATTCCTTACCGTTACATTGGTTCCTACAAAACACGATATTGACGTAGTTTGAACGTAGTAAGATTCCGCAGGGAATCCTTATAACCATAAAGAATTGGGGCCCTGAAAGTCGACGAGCGAGCCATGGAGCACAGTATCCTGGGGGGATACTGCGCTCCATGGCTCGCTGGTTAACCTCGACCTTGAATCTCATGCTATAATGATGGTATTTCAAGAGAACCAGTTCATAGACCTATTAATTCACAGGGTGAGGGTACGTTGACAATTACGTAGTTAAGACATCAAATTTGATGCTCGTAGCTAAATGAGGACAGCCACACGGGTCAATCTATGGTGAAGCTACGTTTTTTGTGGGCTGTTCCTGGATGGCGACCATCTTTTACATATGGATACGCCATCATGCTTCGGAAAGCACGTTAAGCCGTTGGTCCCGACTGTTATTCGTAGATATTTGGTAGCCGTTACGGGTAATCACAAGCCCTAAAGTGTGACACCGGGTCCTGCCAATGGGTATCGTGTTACCCAGTAACTGGGTTGTGGAGGTCAGATACGCAGTCGCTCCATGTACTCAGCTGCATTCGATTAGAAAGGAATCCGACCCCAAAATTGTTGGCAAACGGCTAGGCAGATTAATCACGGACATTACTGAATTACGGTGAATAAAAACATGGGTAAGTAAGTAACCATGACTTATTACAGTACTTACTCACCATGATCTGAATCGTTTACAAGTAGTGAAAAAATTGGTTATTAACGCTTGTTTTTTTCTGTATTGAAACAGGTATTGGACCTCCTAGGAGACAATTAGGAATAGCTATTATAAGAAACGATTCTTAAAAGTATTACTTTAACAGTTTAGACGTTTTGATCTGTTGATGGCAATAGGTTTAGCCCCTATTACATGAGACTTAAACATAACTGACGAAACGTGGGTATACTATACTTACGACTCTGCCTAACCCTTCAGGGAATATAGGTGTTTTGTTATGTTATGTGTAATTTTTGTTATCTAGAAGCAAGGACCAAACGCCGACCCATCCGAAAACTGACCTCACAAAGCGCAGCTTAACTTTTCCATTCGATGGTAACTTGCGGTTGTTAATGTAACGAGCCTATTAATATTTACGTGTACGAGTAAGCATTATTCGTAAATAACTATCATGTTTCTGGAAAGTAATATTTCTTTTTATAACAAGAAAAATAAATAACTACAGCTGGTTTCAGAATAGTAATTGGGTATTGAACATATTTTGCTTTTATAAGAAACATATTTTTCTGCCGAAAATACACATTGTAATTTATAAGATAACAGTTATTATTTTTGTGGAGAAATATATTGTAATATAACATAATATAATTTTGGTCGGTTCAACTACAAAAAAATGTTGCCAGACAAAAAAATATTTCTTCCCATTTTATGTCAAGATTGGTAGTAATAAAAATAAACTTTTAAAACTACGACCCAACAGATCTAAAACACATTCTCCAACTCCCAAAAGCTAACACTACATTCCAAAAACTACTAACGAATTCAAAGGTTCAAACCTAACCCCCCAACTGCAGCAGTGGGTATAAAAGTCACAAAACGGTGTTATGTTTATTGTTCACTGTTCGGGTTACCAGGCGGCACATTAACATCGTCATACACTTCCCGGGCTTTCCGAGGTGGGTAATTACCGGGGGAAGGCAAAAAGTGCAATTAAAATGGTCCCACGTTGGGCGCCACTCGGGTAGCGGGTAGCAATAATAACACAGTAATGCAATTGTAACGCAATATAATTTTCGCAGAATGCCGGCTGTTTCGTGAATAAGTTTTACTTATTCGCAGTTTTGAAGATAATTATGTTTTACTGCTTTGTAGTTGGAAGTGCTCGTCGTTTGAGGGGCTCGTGGCTAAGTAATAATAGCCACATGGGTCAATATATCAGGTACAGCTACGGTTGCCGCTGTTGGTCCGTTGATAGGTGAGGATTTATACCGAGACCCTTCCATTTCTCCGAAAGCAAGTTCCCCCGTTGGTCCCGGCTGATATTCGCGATATCAAGAAATCCTCAGCACAGTACTGGTATAATGTCACCAGAATTTCCAACTTAGTTCTAAAAAACTAACACAGAATATCATCCAACCCGACACAAAAACGCAAAACCATTAAACCCATATAACCACAAATTCCCTGCAACATAAACTATTTACATAAAAATCTTAATGCCGAGAGCAATCCATCTTCTTTAAAAGGCGTTCTCAAAGCAACTTAAAATGTTCAACCCGTAAATGCGAACAGCGGTCCAGGCGGCCCCTAGCGGTGACGGCGCACAACTTTTAGTGTTCACATTAAAACTGATAAACCCTTAATGCAAATTGAAAGCGTGCGGGCGTGAAACATGCCGCGGTAGTCCGACGAGTCTGTTGGCTGTTCGGGAAAAATAGGTGTTTGGTTTTGAGACGAGCGGATAAAGGGTTGTTTAAATTGCGAGGGTAGTTTTAATTAGACATCTGCGTGTAGCTTGTTATACTTCTAAGGCACCTCAAGAAACGCCACATTATACTTTATAGGGTCATCACCAACACATCACTCTTTAACCCATTGTATTTGGGAACGGCACAGCGTGTCTTCTTTTGCTTATATTCATTTTTGGCTCGAGGGTGATTTAAAACAAACATACATCGTTTCTTATGAATGAAACGAGTTTTAACGCATTTATTAAACGAAAGTTTAATAAATGCGCCTCTTTTCAACAAAAACCATAATAAATACCAACAGTTTATTTGGATAATTTCTCTTCAATAGCGTAAAACCTCATTCAATTGACCAACTATTTGGTCGTCGAAAATCTCTAATATCTGCACTCTCATTCATCGCGTGGACCGCACTGAAACCGGGCGGTTATCCCGACTAAAGGTTATTATGAGCGCAGTACGGCAAGCCTCTATGCGGATATTCGGATAGATAGGCCACTTAGCGAGATATTCCCGACGAATTTGGTTAATGCAGTCGCTCCCGGAACATTTTGCTTGTAATATTTTGCAGGGTGTTTTGTTTTGCGTTTAAAATAATTTTGTAAAACATTTTTGTAAATATGCGGTGAATATTTTAATAATTAAAAACCAGGAGCCAACTGTTTTTTTTTTAAGTAAATAGGTTTAAAAAAATGAATGTGCTTAAACAAACAATGACAATGTACGCGTTAAATTATTTCACACTTTGATTGACAACCACAGTTATCAGTTAGTGAAAAATCCTTGTAACATGACCATCACAAAAATATCCGCCCACTCTTTAGTGCTTCATCAGGAGATAATAAATTAAACCAAACAACGAAACCACACGAAATTAATCAATCAACTGCATTCGACACGTTTTTAAATATATCATCGTTCGGTGCTTTCGACCGGCAAGGGTTAATTATCTGTAAATCGTGGCAGCAACATCTGACCGCCGAGCGGTGTCCTATCCGAAATTAAAATTTCAATGTTGATATGTTAATTGACGCGGATATTTTTTTATTAAAGTTGGTCGTTGTGACCCCGCCGCCGATGAAGGGTTGATTGAGCGGAATTGTATTCGAATAAATTGTTTACGAATTTAAAATTATGTTCTTTTTTATGTGCTGGCAAGCGTGAGTTCGCTGACAACTTGAGATGTTGTAGAGAAAAAACGTTATGATATTCAATTCGAAAGTAACTGTGTCCGTATGTTACCTTTACACGCCTAATACACAGAACGGACTTCGATAAAATTGAGCAAGGAGATAGGATCCTGGGAAAGGACACAGGCTACTTTTTGTCCCGGTAGCTCGTTCCCCTGGGATAATGTCCAACATACACGCGGGCGAAGCCGCGGTGAGAAGTTAGTAGTTAGTGTTGGCTGACTGGTAGAGAATGCCTAAGGCATTAAGTCCGCCTTTGTAAGTTTATGTGTGCGAAAAGTTTAAATAAATAAGTATTTAACTCGCTTTTATTATTTTTAAATATGGCTACTCTTTGCTGTCATAAAATTGATAGTTCAAACCTTCTTGGTAAGTAACAAAGAATGATTTGTAAAAAAGTTAAATGTAATGGTGATATTTTGCTTGCGAAGTTTTTAAAAATGAGCTAAGTTTCGTTAAAGTTAGTGCACATACATTATGCATTGAGTATCAATATGATTGATCGCTTCTTTGCAAATTGGCATGAATATCGTTTTATTCATTTTTATTTAATAAAAACTGATAGAGGTTTTTTTGTATTATTTAGTACCTAGGTGGAAGTATCTACGACGAGGGGGCTTGTGGTTTATTTATTTTTTAATTTTTTTGGGTGGGAAATCATCAAATAACTTCTCCAGCTTCTCCGTGAGAGTTCGCCGCCGCGGCCGCCGATCGGCTCCACAAGGACACGGCGGTGCTCCGCCCAAGTCAGGCAGACCTCCACCGTATGCTCCACCGTGTCCTCAGGGCGATCTTCGCAGTGAAAACACCCGGGCGTTTTCTCCCGCCTTATTCGAAACAGAGCGGGCTTGTGGTTGATTAAAAGCAGCCGCACAGGTCCGCGATTGATCCGTGGATGGGTGACCATCTTTACATAAGAAGATCCGTCCAAGCCTCAGAAAGCACGCTAAGCCGTTCGTCCCGGCTGTCATTCGCCGATCTTTGATAGTCGTTACGGGTCGTCAGAAGCCCGAAAGGACCAGTGTTACCAAGGGGTATCGTATAACCAAGTTATTGGGTTAAATAATTGCTTTGAGTTTGAGTTTGATTCAGGTGCACCCGAATAGACCCCAACATAGTTGGGAAAAGGCTAGGCAGATAATGATAAGGTACGACATACAAATCAGACAAATGTCTTTTTTGAAGAGATAAAATAAAGACATTATAGTTTATTTACACTTTCTACGTTTCAATAATGAAATAGCAAACAATCCCTTTTCCCTCCAAAGAAGCTTTATTTTCTCAAAACATGATCTTGTTTATCCCTTTAAGTGCTTTTTTTCAGGTTTTATCTAAAAAACCGTTTCACTTAACTCCAATTCTTTTTCCACACGACTTCAAGTCTTAAAGCGTTAGTATTTGCTTGTATTTTATTAATTAGCTCACGAATCAGACGGTACAAGGCTGGCTAAAAGCATTCGTGTGTCTGTTCCAAGTTGTGTACGGTGTTAGAATAATTACTTCTTCTATCCAACTGTATATAATAAGCTGAAGCTGTATTTTGTTTGTTTGAACGCGCTAATCGTTGGAACTGCTAGTCGGATTTGAAAAAGTATTTTTGCACATGATAGCCTATTTCTTGAGGAAGGCTATAGGCTACGTAACATCACGCTAGGAGCGTTAGGAGCCGATAACAAGAAACAATGTCAGAAAGGACTCTAAGCCAAAACAAAGTAATCTCGGCAAAAAGCTAGTAAAATATAAACATCCTTGGTGTGTAGAAGGAGAATAAAAATCGGTTCTATTGATATACATCCTTAATGGGTGGAATCGGAATAAAAATGGGTTCTATTGATATACATACTTAGTGAGTAGAAGGAGAATAAAAATGGGTTCTATTGATATACATCCATAATGGGTAGGAGGAGAATAAAAATGGGTTTCTATTGATATACATTCTTAATGGGTAGAAGGAGAATAAAAATGGGTTCTATTGATATACATCCTTAATGGGTAGGAGGAGAATAAAAATGGGTTATATTGATATACATCCTTTATGGGTATAAGGTGAATAAAAATGGGTTATATTGATATACATTCATAATGGGTAGAAGGAGAATAAAAATGGGTTCTATTGATATACATCCTTAATGGGTAGGAGGAGAATAAAAATGGGTTCTATTGATATACATACTTAATGGGTAGAAGGAGAATAAAAATGGGTTCTATTGATATACATACTTAATGGGTAGGAGGAGAATAAAAATGGGTTCTATTGATATACATCCTTAATGGGTAGAAGGAGAATAAAAATGGGTTCTATTGATATCTAAACACTGTCTTTACTATGTGAATTAAATAATAGGGTGCAAATTATTTTCTTATATCAAACTGTAGTCCTTTTCTCGTATCGGTTTATCCTCCTCCCGGTTTTACGGGAGGGTACGCTCTAGAGTGACATAACATAATGGTGACGTTGTTCAGAAAGATCAGTAGCTTAGTACCTCATTGCATTGTATGACCAGATATACAGGATACATTTTAACCAGTGCGCAAACTGTAACCATGAATTTGGCATATCATTCTAGACCCTCTAGCGAAGAAATTTTTCGTCGGTTATCCAAAAAAAAAATCAGCATTTCGCTAGGGGGTCTAGAATGATTTGCTGAATTCATGGTTACAGTTTGCGCACTGGTTAAAAATGTATCCTGTATGAACGAAAAAGAAACAAAAGGTGAATTTATAAGGATCGCAATCGGTGGCGTTCTCTAGTTTCTGCTTGCCCTCTTCGGAAGAAGACGTGAGTTTACGTAGGTATGTCTGAGGCCTTAGTGTGAGTTTCATTTAACCATCTAAACCCAACGCAGTGAGCGCGTTTGGCGCTCCGATTGGTCCGTCACCAATCCAGGATCGCCAATCGGAACGCCGAACGCGCTCACTGCGTTTGGTGAGGATGGTTAAATGAAACTCACACTAGGGCCTCTGTATAAAATAACCGTAACAAAAAATTTTACATAAGTTAGTAGGTAAAGAAAGAAAGATCATCAATATTTTTCTAGAGAATATCACGGGGATACAGGATATAGATCACATACGGCACCTCTTTTGTTTTTAAGGCAGCCAACAAAATAATAACAACAAGGACGTTTTCTTATAATTTCCTTACATTAATACTGTTATTATGTTATCACCCTGTGGTGATAACATAAATATCATTCACCATGACTGGGGACAGAGCATCCTGTATACTGTTAGAACAAAATGGCGCTGTAGCTTGTACAACAATTATTATTATTGTAGTCTGCAGGTGTTTCTGTAAGTCAGTCTAATTTAGAAGTGAGCAGCGATTTTATTTGATCGAAACATCATTTTATTTCATTTAATCTCGATTACTGCTGGACTTTTGGTCCTCAGATTATTATTTGGATAGTAAAGTGCTCTAAATCTGATAAGTAGCGAATGAAGAACCACGTGTCATGATTTCCAAACATTAAGGTGAATCCAGACGACATTTTTTCCGTAAAAACTTCGGGAGTGTATTACTCTACTGTTCGACAACGTACATCAGAAATTAAACATGGTATGGTTTTGTCTCATTATTAATATTCTGTATTTGACAGTTACCGTAAAAGTACTAGTTTTTAACGGAACGGAATTAACAAGTACGATGTTTAGAGCATTGCCTAGTTACAAAGTAAGCTCTCTTCGAACTTCGAAACCAAAAGGTAATGCTTCCCGCGTGGTCCCATTTCAATTTCATCTAGATCTGATGATGCGTTTCGGAGACAGACAACGGAACTCTCGAAATCGACCGCGATTGCTGCTATCGCGTAAATATGCATTGTTTTGACCCCAAGGATGAAGAAATTTCGAATTAGTGGGGTAGGTACTATAACTAAAAAGTGAAAAATGAAAACATTTACCAAAAAAAAAAAACAACCAACTTCGGAAAAAACACTAACAAGTGAAAAATAACTTTAATTTCGGAAGGCGGTGACAATAAATTAAAATACATATCCAAAGTCACTGACTTCCGAAATTAAAGTTATTTTTCACTTTGTAATGTTTTTTCGTAAGTCGGTTGTTTTTTTTCGTACTAGCATACACCGGTACGCTAGTACGACAAACAGTTTTTCGAACCAGCTTGTTCGCGACAACGTCATTCGATAAAGCGGTTTTCGACTCAAAGCGTTTTCGAACTGTCGTACCACTCGTAAAGTTTTTCGAAATAGCGTGCGTCGCATTATCGTAATTCGAAGCTACATATCACTGGTCACCTACTTACTTTTAACATAATTATATTTTAATTTATTACTTTTTAACTTGTACCACAGCGTACAAGTAGCATTAAAATTAAACTAATTAGCAGCATTTGCGTGAAGAAAAGACGGCGACGAACAATATTACTTGCTCGTATTTATTTGTAAGTAAAAAGGAGTATTTTCGTCATTATATTATCAACTTGCCAACAAACTTTTATGAGGGTAGTTTTTATTATGATCTTAACGGTTCTGTATGAGAGATTTTGTAATAATTGGGATGGCGGAAAAAACACTGCATCCTGATTACGTAATACGCTATTTCTTCAGAATCTGAATATTTTTTTAAGGATATTGCAATCCATTGCTTCGTATGTTCGAAAAATTTGTATGCTCAGCAATGTAAATATCGCAATGAATGTTATTGAACTTTCAAAATGAAAATCATTCCTAGTGTTAGTGGGTTATGCAATTAGCCCTCTGGTACCTGCACCATTCAAGCCTCAAAATCTTTGAAGAAGAAAAGCGATACCATTAGTAAACAGAATTCGAAACTATATATTTAATTTTTGAGTGTACGACTAAACGCCGACAGACGCTACGCCGACAGGCTGAACACCGACAAGACTTTACTTCGACAAGACTCTTTGCCGACGGGACACTTCGCCGACAGGACTCTTCGCCGACAAGGCTCATCCTTGCGCTATTACTAAATAGTCAAGTCACTGCCACTAACATGGAAGTAGCGCTCGCCGGCCGCTGCCTCGACACCGCTCGCTTCGCTTGCTTGGCTCGCCCGCGGTTGATCGTAATTATAACTTCGTCATACATCATCATATCAGCCGGAAGACGTCCACTGCTGGCGGGTTGGCGATCGCAGTACGGTGGTCAAATGCATAGAGAACGCTGCTGCCCATTCTGTAGTAAGTCTATTAGTCGCCTTCTACGACACCCACGGGAAGAAATGGGATGGTGCTATTCTTTTACGTCCGGCACCACACGGAACGGAGTTCTAACCTATTATAGGCAATAGGTAGGCCTGTTGAGCTCTGTCGGCGAAGAGCCCTGTCGGCGAAAAGTCCTGTCGGCAAAGTGTCCTGTCGGCGAAGAGTCCCGTCGAAGTAAAGTCTTGTCGGTGTTCAGTCTGTCGGCGTAGTGTCTGTCGGCGTTTAGTCGTACACTGTTAATTTTTTGCCTTAAATTTCAGACATAGGGTCAATTTCATAGTCATATGTACGTATCGTGTTATCCAATCTAGGTTGTGGAGTTCGCTCCATGTTAAATACTTCTCCTTAGCGTATTGATGGTAAAAAGTTCAAACATCTTTGGCCCAAAAAACAGTCGCGCGAACCCCGCTCACTGACGCAGTCATAACATCATCAAATGCACAGGTGATAGGGGCATGCGGCGCAGGATGGAAGATGGGCAATTGCCCAGTGCGTATTCACTTCCCCACAGACAATTGTCTGTGGGGAAGTGAATACGCACTTGATATCGGAGCCGTCGTTCAGCTACATCTGGTAAAGCTAGAAAGTGACTCCGATATAGTTGGGTAAACGCTAGACAGATGATGAAGAAGAGGTGAGGTAGTTGTGACTCACAGTCACGCCTACGCACATAACACTGGGTTCATTATTTGGCCACATAACCCTAAACTCCGGTGCGAAAACACTATGTTATTACGAATGTCACAAGGAAATGGGTTAAAATGAGGTATCAACCATGGCACTGCTTGCACGGGTTTGACATTAAATACAGTATTTAACTTAAAAATAATATACAATCTTAAGGCTAAGAAATGGTTACTTATCTCGTTTCTTCTTGTACAGTGTCGGAAAAACCGGTAAAGTAATTATTTGTATACTTAGTGAAGAATTGCAGACGCTACTGATTTACTTGAACATAGCTACTTCAAGAGGGCCCTTCCCGGTTCGTCTATCGTGAACGCAAGCATTATTGATGAGCTTATTGTTTCATCTATCGGATCACGGGAGACCGCGATAATACCGAATGATAATACATTATAAAAGGCTACAATGAAGTTTAAATTTGTGCAAAAAAGCAAATTTTTTATCGTCTTTACTGAATTCGTTTCTAAAAGTAGTATATTAAACCTAGATATAGACCACAAGATACCTGTGTGTTCTAAAATATATAGAGGATTTTTTATAACGTCATAGCCACGGAATGAAGATTTTATGATGACGGGTCGGCCGCTCTTAAGTTACTTACTTGGTTAAACTTAGTCGGGCAACTAGAATCAATTATATTTTCCATTGCCTTAGTTTTCTATTGCATTTCGAATCAAGTTTACAAATTTCTTTCACTTGATGATTTTAATTCCACAAAACAGGAAATCCTAATAGCCCTATTGCTACTATCCTATTCCTACTTTTCGTACTAATCTATAAATCTATACATATAAATAAAATTGGAGTGTCTGTATGTAATATTAAAATAACCGGGGTTTGCTACATGCATATGAATATGTATATACGGTACATATACCAAAATAACATTTTTTACAATTTTTGTCTCTCTGTCTGTCTGTTTGTTCCCGCTAATCTCTGAAATGGCTGGACCGTTTTTGACGGGATTTTCACTGGAAGGTAGCTGATGTAATAAGGAGTAACTTGGGCTACTTTTTTTTAGAATTTTTATTTGTTTTTATTCATAAATAGATAATAGTAAAGAAACTATTCCTCGCGGACGAAGTCGCGGTCACAGCTAGTATTATATAAATAAATGTGAAAGTTTGGATAATTAGATGTTTGGATGTTTGTTACACAATCGCGCAAAAACGGCTGAACAGATTTCGAAGACATTTGGCACACAGATAGTTTTTTGTTTTTTGTCTTGTTTTTTGTTTCACTTTTTGGGTTTTGTTTTGTTGTAGGTTAAGTATGTTTGTGTTTTATTTTTAAACAGTGTCTGCGATTGGATACGGACACTGTCTTTTTGTTGAGGTTTTTCGCATAAAGGGGTTACCTTTCCTTGTTAGCCGCATAAGTTTTTGTACAGTTGTACAGTACGCGTGTCCGCCCCCCACGTAGCCAGGTGTTCAGCTTGGACGTAAGGTAGGATTTTAGGGGGCGCACACAGATAGTTTGTTACCTGGAATAACACAAAGAATACTTTTTATTCCGATATTACGCTCTCGTGGGATAATTTTCGCACTCCAAGTGGGCGCAGCCGCTGGCAAAAGCTAGTCCTTCCTATAATTACGGCACTTATAGCCAGGAATGTATCTCTCCCATCTATAGCGTGTATTAATTAATACAAATCACACATTTAGCAACCAACATTAGGTAGGTACATTACGGAGACATGTTCATGCAAATCGGGCCATGTTCGCTTAGTTTGCCACGGGAGAGACAATTAGTGGTTGCTGGGTACCTGGTTGGTACTGTTGGTAGCGTGTAACCCGGGAGAATGTTGGTTGTTGCTGGTAATGTACGATAATGTATGTTATGATAATGTAAGGTTTTTAATTATGGACAAGCTAGTTAATATTAACGAAGCAAGACTGTTTTTATTATGATTATGACGTGTATTACTAATGAGATAACATTGATGTAATTTCATGATATTATTATGCATGTATTAGAAATATTTTCACCACTGATAAGTCGAATATAGTGTGACAAAATTTTTTTTACCATATTACCATATAAGTAGGTACCTATATTCTGGCAAATAAATAAATTTCAATTCATTTCTTGACATCGTGAAGTACGTGTACCAAAGGAAGAATTACGCGCCGAGAGTGCAGCTACTGGAGTCGCATAGCAACGTCAACTTCCTAAAGTTGCCACGCATAAAGACTTAGTGCAAATAAGTGATACTAACATAGTTTTAAGTTTTATTTACTAACACAAATTGTTATTATAATAACTGTATTTAGGTTAAGGTATATCTATGGGCCTTTGTAACCCGAAAATCAATGGTTTATTATTAAAACAGTGAATGGTGTTATAATTGGCGGTATCAAAAGGCGCTGAGAGTTGAAAATCGATCGATGCGCTTTTATTGGACAGTATGTACCTACATTAAAGTGTCGAGTGAACATCCTTACATACCTACAACCATTGATGCAGATTGATTGTTTATTTTTATGAAGTTCCACGTACTATTCCTTAGTTCGTAATCGAGCAATTCTGTAGCCACAAACTTCTCTGAATTAACTAATTAATTCTCACTATGCCTATTCCTGTAACCACATTAATCTCTAACAAGTATGTACTCCCAGGGGATCACTTTATACCAGTTACGTCTAATCCCACATCGATATTAATTTCGTATAATACAAGATCCTATAATTAGTTCTACAACGTTTATGATACGAATAATTAATTGTTTAAGGCGTGTTGGGTGTGGTTAACGTTAATTAAGTAAGGTGTTTTTAATTGTTTTTGTGATGTCAGTTTTGGGTGGAGTGTTAGAGGCGCTTTTTGAAGATTACGGCTCCGGTAGACAGACGCGACGCGAATATGTAGAACAATTTTTAGGAAAACTTCATGGAAGTTGTTTTACCAGAATCGTGTCGCACCGTCGCGATGCGCCTGTTGTGTTATCTTTTTTTATGTTACCATTATGGCCTAAATACATGTTGTATACAGGGTAAATTTTTAACCAGAGCGCAAACTGTAACCATGAATTCAGCATATCATTATTTACCCCTAGAAGCGTAGAAATTCTTCGTCCGTTATACAAAAAAAATTAGCTATTTCATAGAAAAGTGCAATAATACCTACGCGGTCAAAATGTATGGAACAGCTGATTTTTTTACAGTTTGCACACTGGTTAAAAAATTATCCTGTATATGCCAAAAAAGCTATTTAACTTTGCTTCGAAACCATTGCGGAAAAATTGTGAAGCCTTTGAACTATTTTACCAACGACAAAAATACCACGTTCTAAATACCTGTACGGAAACAATGTATGAAAACGACACTAAAAAAACTAGACCCCACAAGAAGCAGCAAAAAAAGAAAAGAAAAACGATAAACACACACAGCACACAGCCCTATCTTCAAAGCGAAATTAAAAATATTTCACACAATTATGAAACAAAAATGTTCACGTACAAAATTAAAATTGTTGTCAACCGTAAGCAGGGTTACCAATGTAAAAAAAGTTATCTAAACAACGACCAGCCACCCCAACACTTTGAAAACTCGTAAAAAAGAAATTTGCTTGTAAAACAAGACTAAAATTATGACAATAAATTTCAGGGGATCAACTATTGAGGGCAAAATTAGGATAACGGAAAAACACGTAACTCAGGTGATTTATTGATTGAGAAAAATGGTTTTGTTTGAAATTGCGGGCTCTTTTCGCATTTTGAGGTTATGTGCTTTTAAAAATAAAAGAAACCTTTTCCCGATGGGTCTTTTTTGATGATACCTAATATGCCTATCTGGCAGTCCGTACCACAGGCTTTTCTGAGTATTTAGATATCAGCCTTTGCGTACATCTTCTTAAGTAGATTAAACCTAAGCAAACCTAAATTTAAAGGAAAGCTTATGCGTAAATAAATGCAAATATTTGAACAAACATTTTCTCTAGCAGCTTTTCTAGTTCTATAAAATAAAAAGATGGATGCGTTCTGGGTTCTAACAATGAAACTTAGCAAAATAAAATATTTTGATGATTGCCAAGTATTAAAAAAGAATGCCAAGTATTCATTAGGAATCAATATTACCAAACTTTCATTGAAACAGTAATTTCACGAATTGGGCAAAGTTGTTAAAATCGTGCAGCAATTTCTTGAGATGTCAAGTTCAACCATTCATATTAATATTAATATAATAATATTTGGTTCTGACACGAAATAATATTAATAAGAAAGTTATATTAGTTAAACTTGGGATACTCGTTTAATATTGATTGGGTTGGTGACTTCGGTGTTAATTCGGTGACTGCCTGGACGTTTAGGGTATTTAAAGAACTTAAGGCTTCCCGCAGGTAGGCGCGACGCGATACTAGTGGAACAATTTCTATAAAAACTTCATGGAATTTGTTCTACCAGAATCGCGGAGCCTTTAGTAACCAGTGCCTGATATTTTGGTAAATATTACACAGAACTTGTTAAAGGCTAGATAATTTCGCTAAAATGTTTAAATACTCTACAATTAAACTATAGCAATCATAGGCATTTGTAATGAGTAGCTCGCCGTCCGGTAAGGACTAAGCCCTGGTCGACGGCGACGGCGGTTGTTCCACGCGCGCCTCAAAGAGATGTTAGCACCAACTGGTGGGGTCCGCTAGGGCCGATGCGAAAGAGATACCGTAACCTCTAGTGCACAGGCAACTGAACGAACACGGGTGAAAAAGAAAAGGTACTTAGAAATGAAAATTCTTAACAAAATTAATATCGAATAGGCATACAATTATTTCTTTGTAAACCACATTGTTGCTGGTAAAGACACGGCGAATTTTGACTAGAGAATTATCCTATTTTGTACTAATATTATAAACAAGCTGTGCCCGCGACTTCGTTCGCGTGCATATCGGAAAACAATAATGTGTCTCTTGGATGGTGTAGGTACCACTCCTCCAAAAAGGAAGAGTCTTCCGATCTAGCCTGGTAGGAACCAACCACAGCTTTCGAATGCAGTCACTGCGTCTTTAGGGTTTATAATGTTAATGCGACGAAGTGTCACTCAGATTTTTGAGAATAAATATAAATCAAGGCGCCTGATTGAGGCTTCTTTTTTTTTTTTTGGGTGGGAAATCATCAAATAACTTCTCCCGCTTTGGGCGGAGCGGGAGGGCGTGTCAGACTTTTACTGACTAAAACCCACCCGTGTTCCCTCGGTTGCCTGTGTGCCAGGGGCCGCGGTATCTCTTTCGAACAACCCGCACCCCTGGCAGGCATCGGCCCTTGCGGGCCCCATCAGTTGCTGCTGACATCTCTTTGAGGCGCGCGTGGAACACAACGCGCCGTCGACCCGGGCTTGGTCCTTACCGGACAGCGAGCTACCCATTACTCGCCGTCCGCAAGCCCGTGCCTACGGTGGCCGGGAATCAGCCTGGGATTCCCGACGCCCAGGGCGTCTCCTGCGAAGGCCACGGCTGTGAGGGCGCATGTACTGCATCTCCCTCACGTGCGCCGCCTCCCTCTTTACGAGCATAACTTCTTCGCTGAAGGAGGCGACTGCCAGCCATGCCCTCTCGCTCCGTACCATGGCCTGGACCAGGGTCGGACGCGAGAGATCGCCGCCGCCGATCACCTCCACGAGGACACGGCGTTGCTCCGCCCAAGCTGGGCAGACCTCCACCGTATGCTCCACCGTGTCCTCTGGGCGATCTTCGCAATGGAAACACCCGGGCGTTTCCTCCCGCCCTATCCGAAACAGGAACCTCCCGAAACAGCCATGTCCGGTGAGGACCTGTGTCAGGCGGAAGGTGAGGACGCCATGCCGCCTCTCAAGCCACTCCTCAAAGAGGGGACTTACCGCCGCAATCGCGGTGTGCCCAGCCTGATTGAGGCTTATTTTCTAATATCTGTGCAACTTCCATACTCAACAGTTCGACTGCGCGTCTGGTTGAGTGTGCTGAAGCGTTATTCTATTGTGTGTGAATGTTTGGATGTTTGTTAGTCAATCACGCAAAAATGGCCGAACGGATTTTTGGCACACAGAAAGTTTATAACCTGGATAAACACATAGGATACTTTTTATCATGGTTTAACGTTTCCGTGCGATAATTTCTCCATGCGGAAGAAGCCGCAAGCAAAAGCTAGTCTTAAATATTTCCTAACATCCTAAAATAATACTAGCCTATTACTGGCCCACCGCAGGCCAAATGTCTCTTCCCATACACAGAAGGCACCAGCATTGATCACCAAGAATAGACAAAGTTCTTTCTATCCGACTTGACATCCCTTCTGCCCGAGCCTGGGCCGACCCGTAGACTCGCGTTTCATTGAATACAACGACAGTTATTCTTTCCATAGCAACGGGGAGGTAGCTAATTGTGTAGCTTAGGTATAAGATTTTTTCATTAAATAGTCTTTGAATTGAATGAAATAGAGGGTGGAATTGAAGATTTTAATAATTAGGATTCTGCAAAAATGTTTCATTTATGACTATGTTAACCAATATTTTTCTACTTTTGATACTTGGGGGCAAGTGTCAAAACTAGAAAAAAAATAGGTCGTCATACTTGACATCGTAGTTTTGTCGACTGAAAAATAGGAAAATCTCTTCTCTTCAGTTTTAACATCGCCATGATTTGTATTGTACAGAGTCCGTTCAGCTTTCCGCGGCTGAACGGACCGGATGCGTAGGTAGCCATCTCATACAAAATCATTGTTTTCTATGTACAAAAGCTGAACAGAGCTGAATGTGAGTAGCCCCAAAGACGGTAGAAATCTTTCAACAATCTGTCATTTGGTCTATTCTTCCGTCGAAAAAATCCATTTCTATAGTGGCCTTGCTACGCATGCTGATCGATAGTCCCACGAGCGACTGTTATTATTTTTATAAGTTCACGTTTCCTAACGATGTTTTCCTTCACCGATATCTCAAATAAACTTTATTTATAAAACAAGTACAGTATGATTAACACTACACCACAATTACATAGTGTTGCCATAAATTTAATCAATGCCACTTCTACACAGTACAGCATTGAATGGGAAGCTTTTCATTAACACCGTAAGTTATGTGACAAGAGGGGGAGTGAATAGCCCTCCTATTTAAGTAGTAGGGGTGAGGATAGCCCCCTAGGTAAGCACTCTGTTTCTTTTATAATATTTGGAAATAATAATTATGGGTTAGGTGTGTTTGTGTATTGGGAGTTTTAAAAGGGGCTGTTTTGACCAAACTGTGTTACTACTTACTTAGTTTCTTTCCTACTTAATTAGAACTTAAAATAAATAAAAATCTATACAACATGTAACAAAAACCCTGTTGTTCCTTTTAGGGACGTATACACTTACCCACAAACACAACATTTACGAAGTTATAATTTAAAAAATAAGCATTGGCTAGTCGAGAGTTCAACATCAAATAACTATTAAAATCGACATATTCAAAAAAAATGTTAACAGTATCTGATTTTACAAGTATCCTTATTTCGCATAATAGACTACGAGCTTGGCGGCTTTCTTTGATCTAATCAAAATCAGTTAAACATTACAAATATTCATAATTAAATATTTATTTTAATTATTTTTGTTAAACAGTTTTTATAAATGACATGCTTTATTACGTATGTATACCGATTCTGAAAACGTGGGTAGAAGGAACAACAGGGTTTTTGTTACAAATTGTATTGCAGCCCCAGCCAAAATGGCATAAACATAAACTCGTCTCTTCTCTTGCGCATTAAAATATAAAAATACCATACATAGAATAAGACCGCACATTGTGTCACTTTATGTAAAATTTTCACATATTATACAGGGTGGCATGAACATCGACGCACAACCGTCCATTATTTTAAAAAAAATGCCCTCCACACATGTTGTACGCATAGGTATTGCACTTTTCTACGAAACAGCAGATTTTGTTTTTTATAACTGACGAAAAGTTTCTACCAATTTGTTCGTCGATATTCCTTCCCCCTTTATACACCGTGACATTTTAGTCGTCTTACAAAGGTGGTCCACTCAATGTATCTGACATAAAATACCTACGGGCGTGATAAAAAATTGTTACTATGAATTAAGATAGGTATTAAGAAAAATTAATAATGCTTACGTATCAAACGGTAGAAAATTTCTACCTACCATGAAACCATTACATTTCATTATTCATTCCATCCCCATAACAAGGTGTTCAAAACTACATCATGCGTCTTAGTGAATGATATTTTTTATTTTATTATTATTCATATGTACAAAAATATATATATTTTTTTTATAAATGATTAGTAGTCATTGGATACATGAAGTGGGCTGCCGTTGTAAGACGACTAAAATGTCACGGTGTATAGGTAGCTTGATAAAAATGAAATAAAACATATAAAGCAATAACCACCATAGTGCGACTAAAGATAGGCGTCTACACAGAAAAAAATAACGCGTTTAATTGAAAACTTTTTACGAGAGCAACGTCGCAGGACCAAGATAGAACATTAAATAAATAGGTTCCATGCTTCGTTGCCGGTGCTTATTGTATGTTGCAATTTGAGTGAAAAATATAAATAGGTTTACTTATCTGTGGTTTTTATTTACAGTTATAAATAGGAAAGCATGTCCTTGAAGTTGTTTTATGTTTTTACGATCTATGCATAAAAATTCATTCTGCTAGTCTGAAAACACCGTATAATAAAAATAGGGAAAATATTTCAAACTCAAAGCAATTCATTCAGTTAAACTATTTACAGGCTCTTTTTAACTGTCAGAGTCCCTCAGTCAGAAAGCAAGTTCCCCATTTATAAAGGATTTAAAAAAAAATCAAAACACAGATCAGAGAAAAACGGGCTGGAAAAGAGTGCTTTTTAAGCAAGATATTACAAAATCCTGGGTATAACTCTCTTTTTGCTTTCATATGTGAGAAAAAATAAAAACAACATAATATTTCCATTTATGAAGCCAAAACCTACGTCATGTGTAATGTTTAAATAATTAAAACTTGCTTTCTAGAAAACACACTTTATCTATGGATGACGCTTCGAAATGTTGCCACTACATAAAGAGTAAAATGTTTATTGAGGATGATATTTTCGTAGCACTTTTTTCTATTTCATTTTTATATTTATTTTTTCTTTATATTCTTGTATAATTTCTATCACATTCACATTAATTATATTAATTTTCAATAAGTTCGATGTTAATTGTTTGATGCACCGGGCGACGTCATTACGTCAAAGCCGGCTGTCGCTGAAAACCAGCGCTGGGGCTCTGTCTTGCATAGGGTTGCAGCAAAATGCTGAGCGATAGCCGTTTTGTGTGGATGTGACGCATGTTTCCCTCAACCTTTTTTTTTTGTGTTCCTGGTTTTTGCGTCATGTTTACCGCAAATAAATGTTTTTTCTTTCTTTCTTTTCTTTACATTGTGCAGTGAAACAGCTTCCGCAGACATTGAGTCCTAATATTATAATAAATAAATGAATTTACGTGTCCATAACTTATAATTTGCACAGCAATATTTGAAATAAGCTACAAGAGTGAGCTTTAAGTTTACCATGAAAAGTCCGAGAAATTCTAAGTTATGTTTTATTATAGGTTTGGTGTTACTGAATAACAGTGATTATAAGGTAGTGCACAGAAGATATGCCTTGCCTTGCAAAGCCTCTCGCAGACAAGCGCGACGCGACGGTACGACGACGACGACGACGACGACAATTCTGGTAGAACAAAATTTCAGTGAAGTTTTAATTGAAATTGTTCTACTAGAGTCGCGTCACGCCAGTCTGCTTTAAGTCGGATGATTGTCGAATTTGATGGCGTCCTGGGAAAGGATCACGGTTGCTTTTTCGCGATTTCGACCCTCTATTTTAGCCTACGACCTTTATTACTACAAGTCTGAGCAAATAAATATACTCTGTTTAATTAAAAATAATGAGTGAGTATATATTTTATCCTTCCATGTTATTAGTCCCTATAATGTTGTTTTTCATTTATAGCATAATTATAATTTATTTCCTTTATCAAGTCGGGTACCGACAGCCATTCGTCTACAACCCACCAACATCCCCAATTTGTATTTGTATTGAGCCGTAATAATTTATTTGTTGAAAAGGTTAACAACGCGACGTATAAAGTAGAACATTTGCATACCTACCCTATTTTTTGGGGAACAAAAAATATAAATTACAGGGGAAAACACGGTTGCTCAAACTTTTCGAGTTATAATCGTTAATTAAAACCCCCGGAATCCCCTGTGAGTTATTACATAAATCCCTCCCCTTGACATTTAAATAATGCGATCGCATACAAATTAGCGTTGCATTTTATTACGAAAAGTAAACAAATGTCTTTTGTTTTTCTTGTAGAGGCCATAAAATATACGCGTCAATGTGTAAATTTCTTTTATTTTTTGTTGGGACTATATCAGTTTTATTGGTGTACAATTGTACATGCAACTTTCAAACATTATGTAGTTAACATTGGTATGTATTAGTTTGAATCCTTATTGTTTTACTTAATTTTTGAATCCTTATTGTTTAAATCGTAGTTGCGAGCTTCACTCGTGTAATTTCATGAAATAAATGAACAACATTCAAATTCTATCACACCTTATATTTGGGCGATAAAGCAAGAAACAGGAAATATAAACAATACTTTCAGTAAAAAAAGTATACTTATAGTGAGTTTTTCTGGTGTTCTACCAGAAAAACTCACTTGTGTAGTTTTAAAAAGAAAAAAGTTCAAAATACCTAATAATAATAACAGCAAAAACAACGATGCTATGCAAAGTTCCCGACGTAAATACCCCAGGCTTTGCCGTGCATTTATATTCCATGCAAATAAGAGCGTTCCTTTAATGCCACTGCGAATGCAATTAACCAATAACTTAAAAGATAAATTTCGAACTAAATGCGAAAATAGACGCGTTAATTTCGTCCACATAAATCGTGAGATGGAGCACTGGGGATTTTATTAGTCAAACTAATTTATGATGGGTTTTTTTTAATAGATTTTGGTGACTGTGCAAATTTTAAATACGAATATTAAAGTTTGAATATCAAACTCGAAGAAAAATCATAAAACGTGGAATTAATTTCAAACCCACTCATTTCAGTCTGAAAAAAAAAAATATTCACTAGAAACTTTGACTAACTTTTCTTAAGTAAAAATGAGAAAGAAATTGAAAATATTAAACTAGGTTCACAGTTATAGTAGGTACGAAACCACCTTAGGCAATATTTTATATTGTAATGGAAAGTTAAATTGAATATAAGATGATTTTAAATGGAAAAAGCTGACTGGTGACATCGGACTTATTTTTTTTCTTTTGATTATTTCCTTACTTTAGTTAAAATGTGCTTGAGATACCTACCTAGTTTTAAGTTATTCGTATTTTTTTGTTGTTTTGTTGATAGTGTTGATACCTATTTACTGTTTTTACCCAACTGCCCTAGGTTAAGTTTCCCAAATTTAGGCCACTTTTTAAAGAAACTAAAATATCTAAGTATACAAATATTATAAAGAGGTCAAATTTGTGAGTCACGCAAAAACGGCTGACTGGATTTGGATGAAAGATAAAAAAGGGGTTATCATCGAAACCCCTGATCCGGTTCCAAAAATTTTCTTACTAATGGGAAGTAACTAAGTAACAGTATAGCCAAGCAGACTTTCAGACTGCAAAAAATATCCCAGGGGAACGTAGTGACCGTACTACCGGAATAAAAAGTATAGTTTGTTAATCGAGGTTATAAACTATCTGTGTGCTAAATTTCATCCAAATCGGATCAGCCGTTTTAGCGTGATGGAGTAACAAATATCTAAACATAAAACTTTCACATTTATAATATTAGTTGGACTTGTAGGATTATTTTAATTAGCACCGTAATCCCTGCTCACTCCAAACCATATGAATACCAATCAAACTATCGATTACAATCACTCAACACGTATACACACTGTTTTCGTACCATTAGCGACATGTACAGTCACCAAAAGAGGTAACCTGGGGGCCTACTTAGGGTTGCCAGCCTTTTTTTACAAAAAAAAAAGTATAAAATGGTTTGAATCGGAAAAAATAAAGTATTTGGAAGAATAAAAAGTATTTTTCAAATGTCATGTTTTTTTTTTGCCTTAAAAACGTATTTTTGTGTGCTTTTAGCACATGTTAATTATTTATTGCTATGTTTAAAAAATTCAAAACTTGTGACAGTAAAATTTAAATGCGCTGTCTATTCTTCGTAGAAATAGAAAGCGTCATTTTAAGCCTGCTGGTTACTAAAATCTTTTGGTGAGTGTACACGTAACTACATCAGATTGGTAAGCCAGGGAAATCGAATGTCAACATCGCCTTCTAATAGCTTTGTCTAAGGCGTCGGATTGTACATATAGTGTAGTCTGCTGTGTGATTATCTTAGTGGAGCACACATAGACGGTGATTAACAGTTATGTTTATTGGGGCTTAATTTTGTTATGGACTGTATTACAGACTAGCTTCTGCTCGCGACTTCATCCGCGTGAATTTTCGTTTTCGAGAATTGGGCTATCAAATACTCACAAAAAAAAAATCAAATCCGACAAGTCGTCAAATACCGTGTTCATTTTCATTTGACATCTACCATTATCTCCATGACTATAAAGCACCGCACACCGCACCGTTAAATTTGTATTTAAAAAAAAAAATATATCAAAATTTCCTATTTCAAAATGTAGTTTTGTGTTGGGAAGAATGTGCAAGATGTTGTCCTATGGGAACTCTGTCAAGTACGAAATCGAAGGATTATATTTAAAACTAGCTCTTGCCAGCGGGTTCGCCAGCGTGGAGGTCGGTGTAGTATACATATAAACCCTCCTCTTCAATCACTCTATCTATTAAAAAAACCCGCATCAAAATCCGTTGCGTAGTTTTAAAGATTTAAGCATACATAGGAATATAGGGACAGAGAAAGCGACTTTGTTTACACTATGTAGTGATGAGGCTATTCAAAGTCTATGATTTCAGATTTAGAATAAAATTCACTTTTAGTCAAGCTACTCCTAATTAAATCCATGACTCACAAACCCAATTAAATGCATACCTAATAGTTACCAAATAAAAAATATTAACAACCATTGTGTTTTTTTAATCAATCAAAACTGTCAACTGTCATTGTGACGGCTAAAATTAGTGTCATACCATAGTTTTTTTTTGTTACACAGTTGTTTATTTTTTATAGTAATGTAATGAGTATACCATGGTATTGCCATTATTTTATATAACTGTGATTGACAGATGAAAAAATAAAAGCTCGTAATATTTAGTTCACTGTGTAGGTCTATATTATATTTCAGTGGTTCTCGCTGACGTATAATGACTGATTTAATAATATAAGATGACAGGTACTACCTCATGAATAAGTCACAAAAAATATTTCCTATTGGAGCTCACATCATATATCCTTCTTTACGTGTGCCTGCGCATGTCACTGAACTCCTCATAAACGGCAGGACCGATTTGATAAGAGTTTTTGTTTGCGTTTGGGTGGGGGTCCCTGGATTGTTTAGATATACAATTGGACCCGGTAGGTGGCGCTGCGATCGAGTTCTAGGCAACAGGACAGCGTCTGTTCGGTGAGCTAGTAATTTTGTTAGTACAGTTTAGTAGAAAGTAAAGATGCCATAGTTGATGGCTTGAACTATAATTCCGGGACATGCACTTCTCCTACTGCTCTCTGTGCCGTTAAAAATGCAGCCATAACGAGCTCTGTGCTGTCCTCGACGATGTAGTAGACAGGCGCGGTCCGTGGGGAGGGGTCCTAGGGGTCATGACCCTCCCCAAAGCCGTAAACTTAAAATAGTAATTTTCCGATTTTTTTTACTAATATATAGGTAGTCTTTGTCTGTGACCCCCCCCCCCAAGTCTGGGGGCGACTGCGGCTGGCCATGGGAATAGTGAAGTTTTGGCCCTACAGAATTTAATACTACACAATTTAATGCACATGACGAAGAAAACTAGCTCATTCGTCTGCAAACACATCCCAAATATACAAATAATTTGCCAAAAAAAAAATCAACTTCTGAAAAAAGTACTCCATTTAAAACTTGTAAGTAAAAGTTAATAAGAAAATTTCCTTTCGTCCGTTCTGGAACACTTGAACATCTTATTAAAGTTCTACAGCAAATTATCCTGTCGGCCCTAATCCAGGAACCTCGTTAAAAACTCCGCCAGTCTGACCTCTCCGCGAATTTCTACGGCCGCTTCAATTTTTACCTGAAAAAGAGGAGAAAATTATAATTAATATTATTGGATTTCATTTTCGTATTGTGTGTAGGAAAAGTTTTGGAATTTCGTCTATTATTAATTTCGACATGGCTGTTCGTAACAGAACATTATACCTGTGCTGTTCATTTATGATAAATATAATAATATCTAATAAAAAGATGAAGACAAGATCCATTCTACTTTTATGATTTTATTACATGGCAAAATTTGTCACGGCTGCTACTGGAATATTTCTGGCATTTTAGGAAGAGTAGTAGAGGCAGGCGATATGAGGCATGTAGCGTTTTATTCTAATTCGCTCTAATCAATGGCATTTTTTATCGATTCGCACGAAGTTGAATTTTATTTAATAATTCTCATATTGACTAGCTAGTACTTACAAAATTAAAAAAATAAATCTTAACTAGGTATATTGCATAAAATTCAAATCGTGCGAATTCTGTAATACCTACGTTTTCAATACTAATATAGACTACAGTCATGTAATAATACACAAAAAAGCGCATATGTTTATTGCTAATGAGTTAAAATTATTAGGTACTACAAATGTTGCCGTGCCCTAGCCGGTTTTCATGTTGGAACATGCAATAAAGAATTTTTATTTGATTTGATTTCCTGGACTTGTCGATTCGCCCACAAATAAATTTACTTCGTGGGAATTGCCTACAGAAAAAAAAACGATTTAAAAGTGTCGATTCACCCGCTTCAAGCGAGTAGCGACTAATAAGGGCATCAATCAGTTAAAAAATAAATAATAGATAAAACAATCTAAAAACACGTTTTAAAACCAAACTAAAAAAGCAGAAAATAATTTAAAAAAAACGTGGGGTGCTTTTTGAGGTATTTTTATAATCAATTGATATCAAGCACACGATTTCTTAGTTTGGTTTTTAAAGCGTGTTTTTTAGATTTTTTTAATCTATTATTTATTTTCTATTTTTTAGTTCTGCTAACTACAAAAGCGTGATTTTTCTGTTTTCTTTTTTAACATTATGGAATAAATTTATAAAATTGTTGAATTGTCATCGGTCCTCGATGAGTCTACAAAGTTTAAATGAAATGTGACAGTTTCAAGTGGGTGAAAATCAAGTCCAAAGGAGTCGGTTACATACAAACACAAACATACAGGTGAAGCTAATAAAAGCGTGGTCAAAACTAGTTTCGATCTGAAATAATTAAGAGCATAAACCTAAGCACATCTAACCTTTATGTACAATAGCATGCACGGCTATGTAAATATATCACTAACTTATTCAGTAGTCAGCCATAACTTTTTCTTTATCATAAAAGAAACACACACACACAAACCCACATTTAATATAACAACAAAGTCTGAGAGTGTCGCATCACTAAAAAATTTATAACTTCATAAAAAGTCAGACTATCATATGGCAAGTTTTCATTTAACTTGCTAAGTTATAAAATAAAGAGTTGTTTTATAATAAGAACATAGCGATGATATTTGTAAGCTCGTGTAACAGTTATAGGATTGCTTTGAAAATTGCTAAATACGTGTTAAACTATGTAGGTACGTAAAGACTGTAACTAATTTCAGAAATTGCCTCATTAAGTAAGATTTCTAGAAATATTTTTGGGATAAGAAAATACATTAGTAATAGACTTAATGATAGACAGATAATTGAATTGAATTAAAATCAGTACGATGGCTGATCGTGAGCGTTTCATTTGGTATCTAGAAACTTATACAAAACCACACACAGACACGTAAATACCTACAGCACGTAGCCAATTATCACGAATTTATATACCATTACCTTTTGCTAGCAGCGTAACAAAACGCATCAAGAACCACAGGATGTGCTACTTAGCACACGTCTTCAGACGGGATTAACCACACCTATTGCAGGTAGCAATGCAGTACAAGGCCAAATCTAAGAACCTCGGACGACCTATTTACCTAAGGAATGACAATCTAAAACAAGCAATGAAATACTTCGACATGAGAATCAAGTTTTGAAAGGACATGGCTGGAGACAAAAATAAGATCAAGAAAGCGGCTAGCGATATCTACAAAAAACCAGAAACTGTTAGCTGCGAGAACTCAGAATATTACTACGAAAACAACAAAATAGAACATAGCGAAGCAACGGCATAGACAAGAGCTAAGAAAACAATTGAACGTACCCAAGAAGCCCGACCTGAATCAACATGCCGACGACGTCGTGAAAAGATGCCCTCCTATAAATAATTACCACCCGTCTCTCCACTAGTCCAATGCTTACTCAAGGATGCATATCCGGTAGGCTCGCAATCCTTTCCTATCCTATGGGCACGTCTACCTGACCATTACCGCGCCCCCCGGTCTACTTCTTGATATGCAATGGCCTCTGTAACACCATGAAGTATGAGGCTCCAGGGGCTAGTGCAAATCTTGGGGTTCATTCGATTTATCGAGTCTGGTCAAGCCACGCTGGGATCGGTGCATTTCATTTCATTTCATTACCTTTTGCTAGCAGCTTAGGTTAGCTCGCGTGGAGGTCGGAAATTATCTCACATGAACTTATTACCACGATAAAAGTATCCAGGTTATAGACTATCTGAGTGCGAAATTTCATCCAAATCCATTGAACCGTTTTTGCGTCGTTGAGTAAGAAACATTCAAACATAGAAACTTGAAATTTATTTATATCTATAATATTAGCAGGATAATAGAATTGTTATTTTCGCTTACTAGAGAAGCCTTCGTAAAACTAAACTAAACAATCATTCTTTCCTTTAGTTGTACCAATTCAAAAAAAATATGTATAAAAAAAAATAAAAAAAATGTATATGTGTGTGTGTGTGTGTGTGTGTGTGTGTTATGTTTTCAATTCTTCTATACTAATATTATAAAGAGGTACAGTTTGTGTGTGTGTGAGGTTGTAGGGAGTAATCTCTGGATCTACATTTTGTAAATTCTTTTACCAATAGAAAGTCACGTAATTTGTGAGTGTTATAGGCTATATATTAACCTGAAAAATGAAAAAACATTTTCGTGGTAGTAGGATTTGCAAAGTAAGTCGGAGAAAAATGGTCGAACGAAAACGTTTCTTACGAATGCTGCCTTAACGATGAGAGATATATGATTGAGTTCTAGAGAGAAGTTGTAGAGCTTGATAATGCCTACAAAAAAGTCAGCGACAGCATATGTTTAACTAGTAGTTTTTTTATAGTAGGGGAGATACGCCATGAAACGGACGTTTAACTTTGAAGTATTATTACTACTGTAGTTAAAAAGTTAGGAACTCATTAATTGTCCTTAAGGAATTCAGAGGTAATATTGTATAATTATTCATAAACCATATTTTGTGAAAATTGTATTTATTGTAAGAAATATTATGTTTTCTTCTAACTCATTTTTGTCCGTTTCATAACACAGGTAGCATTGAATAGGACAATGGGTGTCCTGAAACGGACTAAGAACCAATGCCATACTTTGAGCCATATGAATACTCAATGTTTATTTTTTTTGCTTTTACGCAATTTCTTTAATTTAAATAAGTCAAACATTTTGATACAACATAAACTGAGATCATAAAATAAACAATTACAAAAAAAAACAACATAAATTATTAGACTCTAAGCTATATAAGTAGGAATCAATTTTTTTTACACAATAACACTTATTTAAATAAGCCAAACATCAAATCAAATCAATCAATGAACAACATAAAATAATTAGACTTTCAATTTCTAAGTCTTGGTTTCAATTTGGAAACAATCTAATAAGTAGGTATCAAACACATTCTTTAATTAATATTAAGACTGATAAATCACAAACTGTTTTCATAAATCCTATAATTTTTACCTACATTTGAAAAATATTCTATTTCCAATATTGGGATTATGAGTGAACTTAGTTGAAGACCCTTTAGCTTTCTTAACAATATCCGCCAAATATGATTTCGATATTTTATATGCTGATGCAACTGAGCGAGTAGACTGTCCTTTTTTTAGTACTTCTTCCACAGCAGATTCTATTGCAGCTTTTTCTGGACGAATCCTCTTCTTTGGCGGCATCTGATGGTGATGAATAAATAAAAACAGGTTTTAAGAAACTACAATATGCAGGAGTAATGAATCGGAGAGGCACTAACGCATTGAATCGGACGTCCGTTTCAACGCGACGGTACCCGTCCGATTCATTGCGAGTGTAACCTAAAAACATTTAAACCAAATTCCAAATAATTAAGTATTGATAAGATTATAACTCACCATTCCGTATCTTCTTGAGAATATGTCACAACAAATACAACCATCACACTTGTAGCTTAAGTTACTATAGAATTTTAAATCAGTTTGCAAATTTACGATATTTTTTACAAAACTCATGCGCTTCAACAACGTGCGAAAAAGTTATCAAAATAATGGTTGCCGGAATCTGTCGTTATTGTGGGTTTATCTATGGTCATCAGTGCTACCAACAACCAATAGACATTAATATTTTCTTTCAGAAATTTTAAAGATATCTATAGTGTCCGTTTCATAACGCGTCCGTTTCATTGCGGATTCCCCCTACTAACCGAACCACACTCATAATTTCATCCCAATTAAAAATGTTTACCGCCCAACGAAGTGAGCACAGGACAGCTAGTAATATACAGGATAAGTTTTTATCCAGTGCGCAAACAGTAACCATGAATTCAGCATATCATTCTTGAACCCCCAGCGCAGAAATTTTTCGTCGCTTTTACAAAAAAAAGAATCTACTGTTTCATAGAAAAGTGCAATACCTACGCGGTCAAAATGTATGGAACAGCTGATTTTTTTGTATTACCGAAACGGAAAATTTCTGCGCTGGGGGTCTAGAATGACACGCTGAATTCATGGTTACAGTTTGCGCACTGAATAAAAACTTACCCTGTATAAAAGTATATGTATAAAAAGAAAAGAATCATAGGGCATCAAAAATTACATCCGCTTCGTTGTCAAGAGGCTCTCAAAACGGTGAAGGAAAACATGCATCGTGAGGAAACCAGCAGGTCTTAGAACCAGCACTTCGAAGACATGTGACATCTACCAACCCGCACTGGGCCCGCGTGGTGGATTACGGCCCACTCCCTCTCACAGAGAGGAGGCCTGTGTCCCAGCAGTGGGAACGATATAGGCTGATTATATTGTCAACAGGAATGGTGCCCAAAAGGCTGTCAGCATTGCCACGTTGTAAAGCAATGCTCATACTTTGGCCAAAAAATAGGCCAGCTCTCTGGTCACATGAAGTTTCGACCAACCGCTTGGCAATGTATCGAGAAACTAAGTGGCCACTTGTTCAAACCCAAACGCCACGAACATATAATTTCCAATAAGATGGGAATATTTGCGCTAAAATAGTGCTATCGTAAAAGTTTGTTTCACATTTTTTTTTTTTACAACGTTGCCCCACACTAGGAATTTCTCCTGTATTGCGGGTGCGATTACAAACATTTAAGCTCACATACACAAACAGCCAGACTCGGAACAACTACTTGTAGGTCATACAAATATTTGTTCCGTACGGGAATCGTCGAACCCGCGACACGCAGCGCAGCAGTCAATCGCTTAACCACTGCGCCAACCGTGCCGTCAACATTAATTTCAACCCTTGTCTAATTTTTAAACAAGAAAAGCACTCGGTATGATGCGGTTACAATATTCATAGTCAAGTCAACAGTGACACGCTAGCAAAAACTTAACTATTTTACAAAATATCCAAGCTCGCACTGACTTCGTCAACCAATTTTCCCATCCACCATTTTTAGCTAAAGGCCGCATCCACTCTTTTTACTCTTTTTTGTGTCCACAAAGAGGCCCGTTACCCAATATAAACTTGCCTACTAGGGTATCCCGCAGTTAACCCAATCTTTTTACTCGTTCAACGGAAATTAAATTTAACTGTGGTACTCTCATAACTTTTATAATGGTCGTTCTTTTTGTAACTTGAAACTGTGAACTGACAGGGAAATCGGCTCAGTTAAGGAAGGGGACATCAAAAATATTATGAAGAAGATTTTTAAATCAAGGAATGTTGGAGAAACTAGATATGACTTCGTTCATGGGACTTGGCAGCTACTGCTGAGTCGTAAAGGACACTGAAATATGCAGGTTTTATTATTTTTTCTGTTTTATATATAGCTTTTTGTGGGACGAGGAACTCCTGAGCTGACATTTACTCTCCGTCGTTTTTCTTTTGTTTTTTATTAGCTTCCGCCCACGGTAACACCCTCATGGTGGTCAACTATACTGTAAAACATACCCGAAAACCCTCGGCAACAGTGTATCTTATCGTTATCTACCAGTGAAAGATTTTCCAAATCGATCATATGTCATTGATTACCTACATCGAAACTTACAAACTTTACCTCTTTAAAACATTAGATTTTTTTGTGCCGTAAATGTTTCTTTTCGAAAATGCTACCCGTAAAGCATTTCTGTTAAATTTTCAGCAAAAATTGAGCTAGGTAATTTGTCTTTTCACTTTTAATAAAACGACATTTAGTAGGTACCTAATAAAATGTATTCATACGAATTCGCGCCCTAAACCGTCACAGCGGCCATTTTGTAACCACATTTCACGCCATTTTGAAAGCTAGTGCCATTCACAACGACATAAAAACTAATATACACGATAGAATTTTAATTAAAACACATCAAACAACGTTGTTCTAATTAACATTTCTATTAAATTAGTAATCCAGACCCGAAATTGTAGAACAGGGCAACAAATTGGCCCTCAAAAAATTTAGTAGGTCAAACTTCTAAAATTCTAACTGAAATGAGTCAAGATATTCCAATTAACTAAATTACTAGTATCTAACCTACATATAGCTAATAACTTGAAATAATTAATAAGTTGTTTACTAACGAAGTGAATTCAAGGACGATGGACGTGGGTTTTCGTGAATTTTTAAACACCCAAATGTAGGGTGGGATTGATTTTCCTAAGTGTTCATTGCTCTACTAACCTATATGCAATTGGCTTGGGAATATAATTACCTATATACTTAAGTAATTAGTTCCTATCTGGCTATCTACCAACCACCTGCTGCATGTGCCAAATGAATGTGATAAGGGTGTACTTTGTAGTAGCAGCAGAACTCCTGGTCAAAGGAGTTCTGGACGCAAAGATACGAGTGTTATAAAAGCATCCTCATTTTCACCACAATCTAAATCATTTTGAAGGATATTTGCTAATCCATAGCTTCATATTGGTGTTCAAAAAAATCGCCATGCCTTACGCCACGCCATAAGCCGTGCCTACTTTAGAGCGTTACGGAATTTGCCCTCAGGTAGATGAGATTTTATGACATAAATACAATGTGAACTGTTTGTTACAGATTTTTGCTGAAGTTGGTTCCAGAGATAATGAGAAACCGCTTCACAATAAAGAAAGAAACATTGTGATAAAATACACTAAAGCAAAGTAGCCAAAGGCCTCTTTAAAAAAAAACAATAAAAATGAAAGAGGAATTAAAAAGTTAAAAGTTTTCCAGTTCCGAAGGACAAAATGTTAGGTGCTAGTTTCCCAAAAAACCCGCACATAGCAACAATATAATATACTTAATAATAAACAAGAAAATAGCAAAACAAGACACACATACTAATATGAAATTATCATTCCGTCGTCCTGTTCCGGCGATAAATTAGAACCAGGATGAAATCTGCCTTCCCCTGGGAGAGTCGGATGTAATAACGACACAAGGATACTTGGAGGTCATAGTGTCTAGTTTACACTATGAGTAAGTGGGCTAGATTTATTATTAGCAAACAATTTGGCTGTGATAACAGTTTGGCACTATTAGTGGACATTTGTGCGATTATTTTGTGAAATTCATAGAAAAAAAAACCGCCCAAGTGCGTGTCAAAATATGTCACATAAATCGCCATATTGTTTTATTACGTTGACATAGAAGCTTGATTTTTTTATAGACGTCTGAAGGGATCGTAGACCGTGCATAATCAACCTAAAATGCTCCCACCGCATGCTGGGGTCGCAGGTCACACAGGCCTACCCTCTTCGGGCCCTGAGTGTGTTTTCATCAACCACGCGGGCCCAGTACGGGTTGTCATGTTCAGGATATAAGTAAAAGTTTTCTTCAAATATCACCTCAAATTAAAACTGTATTTTCTCATTTGCAAATGAATACGGCCACTTTAAAATATGTTAAATTTCAACAACAAATCTTTCAATTGGAACCCTAAACGTGAGCCATAAAATCTAATTCAAACTTTCAAAGTATAAATCTATACCCTTTTTAATTTAATTAACTCATTCCCGGCCCCTCAATTTACAGCGTCAGTCAGCGCCATACGTCATTCGGCACGCAGCAACGTAATGTCGCTAAAAGCCCGTAGATCACGCGAGATGGCGCTACTAGTCAAAACAAACAAATCACGTTCAGTCGGACGGCGACCTCCGCCGGGGCCGCACGTTATTTATGTAACGCTCTTAAATGGCGATTGACACGCAAACGCTGTTAGAGTTTAGGATTTTTTGGAAATACCGTTTCGCGTCTGGTTCTAAATGTGGATTCGGAATTGGGTTGTTTTCGGTGTTAAAACTATTATGTCGACAGAATGGGGATAATATATTACTTGACTACCTTTTCAGTATTTTCTGATTAATTAACTATTACCATTGTCTTTCTTAGTAGAAGGATGGAGGGTGGAGGTATGCAGATGGCGTTAGGTAGTCTCTGCCAACCCGTATTAAAAGGCGTGACTTTGTTTATTTATTTATAATATATGTACTTTATTGTACACCACAAAAATTCTTATCTCGAGGAAAAAGCCTTATCGCTTTCCGCGATCTCGAGTTTATGTACATTATAAGAGTGACCGAGTCATGGCGCTATCGTGGGGAGCCCAGGTTACCATACATCCTAAATCTCTCCAAGTCATAAACATGACAGGATATACATACTTATCATTGGATCGAATTAAGCTACTGATGTTAGTGTACCCCAAGATGTTGGTACAATCAGCTCCAATATTAAAGCAATCTGTTTACGTAAACAACTAAAGCAGTAAAGTAAATACATGAAGCCTTGTATTAACTCGTGATTGGCACTTAATTAGCAAATCTGTATTGTTCCCTATAGGAAATCTGGTAGCAATTGTGTTTTCACGTAACAAAGCCGATACTGCGGTGTTTCGCATAGTTTCCGACAATGTTAAGCCAACTCTCTCTTATTAGTCTTTTGGCCGTTGTGACTAGGCGCCTAGGACACCTAAATGAAAGCGCGCTGTTGAGTTTTCAACACTCGGCTCATCGCAGAAAGTTGAAAAGCAGCCCTTGTCGTGAAACCTGAAGTGACGACGTTGAGAGGAGGGCACCTCTAATGGACTTTGTATCTGTTAACAAATTGCATTCACAGAGATCGCAGAAAGCGATAAGGCCCCCTTATTGTATATTTTGTAGTGTACCTTGTTTTTTAGTTATGTATTTTTGTGGTGTACAATAAAGTACATTTAAATAAATAAATAATTCACAAATCCGTTGTAAACCATGGTTATTTGGTGAAATTTCGCCTTTGACTTTTGATGTAGCGAGCGGAGGGTATTTGTTTTAGTTTTCTGTGATCATTAGAACGGTTGCGTTTGTGACGGTATTAAAGCTGGTAGCACATTGACAACTATCCTGTCGGCGTTAAAGCCGTTTGCGCTATTTATCTGCTGCAGAAAGACAACCGACTTTCCGGAGTTCTCAGTCCCGCTATCAACCTCTGCTGGGACACGGGCCTCCTCTCGGTGAGGGAGTGATAAGTTAGTGGTAGTGGGAGTGGTAATCCGCCACGTGGGCCCAGTGCGAGTTGGTTGATATTACATGTCTTCGAAATTGGTCCCAGGACATGCCGGTTTCCTCACGATGTTTTCCTTCACCGTTGTGAAAGGGTGATGAAACCTACGACTCGTGACGACGACAACTCGTAAGTTACGGCCGCACCTCTTGCATAACCGTAATTCAGCCTTACTGGTACCACTGATGGCACACAGGCCTCCTCCCTGTGAGCTCCCAGGCCATCGCTAACCTTGCTGAATCGATCTAATCACTTGACCATGTTATTATATCCTGCCAGGGGTGCGGGTTGTTCGACAGAGATACCGCGGCCCCTGGCACACAGGCAACTGAGGGAACACGGGTGGATTTTAGTCAGTAAAAGTCTGACACGCCCTCTGATAATTTCCCACCCAAAAAAAAAACACAATTATTATATCCTGCCAGGGGTGCGGGTTGTTCGAAAGAGATACCGCGGCCCCTGGCACACAGGCAATTGAGGGAACACGGGTGGGTTTTAGTCAGTAAAAGTCTGACACACGCTCCTGCTCCACCCAGAGCGGGAGAAGTCATTTGATGATTTCCCACCAAGGAAAAAAAAACACATTAATATCATGGACTATGCAGGATAAGTTTTTATCCAGTGCGCAAATTGTAACCATGAATTCAGCATATCATTCTAGATCCCCCGGCGAAGAAATTTTTTTATCGGTTATACTAAAAAAAATAAGCACACAGCTGATTTTTTTGATAGAAAAGTGCAATACCTAGGCGGTCAAAATGTATGGAACAGCTGATTTTTTTCTAGAATGATATGTTGAATTCATGGTTACAGTTTGCGCACTGGATAAAAACTTATCCTGTATATACGAGATTAGAAGATATTATTACGAAGTTTAATCTTAAAACCATGTTACTCTTAACCACGAAATCTTCAGAATCTTCATTCTAATATATTTTTTTATGAAATGACGAGTTGAGTAGGTACCTCAACCTTTTTTTTATGCTCAGTAAAAAGATAATGTACTCGAGATGTCTGTTCAGACGGGCTCAAAAGTTTTAAGTATAATATAAAAGTGAAGTGGGACAAATTCTTGGCGATTTGTTATCGCAAGAAACTTGGCCTATAAACGGCGCCGTGGAGTCATTACGTTATGGTTTTTGAGCGGCTCCGAAGTTTGGGATTAGGGATTTTGAGGTCTTAAATTCGTTTGATGTGAATGGTGGCGGATATAGCTGATTAAATGGGGTCATTTAGGCTTTAAGACTTCGTTCCGTCTATGGAGCCATGACATGCAATATAAAAATTTCGGCAGTGATCATCTACTACCTGCTGCTTCAAGATAAAATTATACTGGCTGGCACCTACAACTTAAATTCAGGATTGTTATAGGGGTATATCGTTTTTACTTGGGGAATTATTGTTAGTCAACGTAGCTATTTACTCGAAGCAAGCGACAATATTTGCACGTTTGCACTATAACTCAGATAAACTGGAAAAGATTTGCACTTCGGTAAGTTTCCTGGTTCCGAATTAGTACGAACTTCGCGCAAAGCAAAAGCAAAGATTTTGGGTTTCTTGCCACGCTTTTGCGTAGTGCACCTATAATTGCGTGTTTTAATATTAAGTAACTTGTATTTATTTAAAGGTTTCCCTCGGTCGGGTTACCTAGTCCAGTCGCTGATGACGATCTGCAATCTGACATGTCGAGATCGTTTCGGCCTTTTTTCTCAGCATATAGGAAACGCTGACCTCATCTAGTTTTAGAAATATGATTGTCGTGTAAAAGTGTCTGCTGACAGAAATAAAATCTTGTGTTTTACCCGACCGCTGTCTTCGTAGCTCTACACAAGGCAACGCCCATCTCAGCGCTTTGCCCTCAGATCTTTTATGACAAATGTATAACGTCTCAGAATTCTGAATAACTAACTTGTGTCTGATGCAAACTTGTGAGTTAGTAGCTGACAACCATTTTATTATTATCACCTTCACTGTTTTTAAGTAATTTGTAAGCAATCATTGGTGATCTTGGAAATGGTTGGTTTTATTGGGGAATTTAATCTTACAAGAATTAGTAAGAAGAAGTGGCGAGACGACCTCGACAAATATTGCAAGGGTTGGATCGAGGTGGCCTTGGAAAAGGATGTCTGGAGGAATTTGGGGGAGACCTTTCCTCAGCAGTGTCGGCTAATTAAAAAATCTTTGCAGGTAAAGGTTTTGTGGAAATAGAATTTATTAAATAACTGTTAGTATTTAAGGGGCTTGTGGCTAAGCTGACTAACAATAGATGCACAGGTCGATCGATCAGGTTAAGCTACGCTTGCCGCGGTTGGTCCGAGGACTTTACATACCAAGACCCCTCCGTGCCACGGAAAGCACGTTAAGCCGTTGGTCCCGGCTGTCATTTGTGGATCTTTGACAGTCGTAACGACTGAAAACCAGTCTTACCAAGGGGTATCGTATTACCCAGTTACTGGGTTGTGGAGGTCAGATAGGCAGTCGCTCCATGTAAAATACTGGTATTCAGCTGCATCCGGTTAGACTGGAAGCCGACCCCAACATAGTTGAGAAAAGGCTAGGCAGATGATGATTTAAGGGGCTAGAGCAGACTACACAACTGCAACTTACGAGTTGTAGTTCATAGGTTCGAAGCCTGACAGCCGCTTTACTTTGTGTAAGTTGGTGGTGACGGAAAACATCGTGAGGCCACCGGCATATCCTAGAACCAAGAATTCGAAGACCTGTGACAACTACCTACACGAACTGGGTCCGCGTAGTGGATTATGGCATCCTCCCTCTCACAGAGGCCTGTATCCAAGCGGGAGGAACATTACCTATAGGCTGATAATGATGAAGATGAGTGCCAAGCAAATCTCGATTATCCTAGCTTCATAATAGGTCTCATAAGAAGGCTGAAAGTCACCCAAAGGGTAATTGGAGGGCTATGCTTGGAGATTCCTTATGCAATCGTATCAGAAATGAAGAGATCCCTAGTAGAATTGTCATACTTAAGTGGCAGTGGACAAGGCACATTGCTCGCAGAACAGATGGCTGATGCGACAAAAGGTTTTGAAGTGGCGACCGCGTACTGGAAGACATAGCGTTGGAACGCCTCTCAAGGTGATCCGATGACCAGGTGAAGGCCGCAGGAATCCGCTAGCTACGAGAAGCACAGAACCGGTCCAAGTGGAGGTGATTAGGGGAAGCTTATGTCCAGCAGTGGACATCTTTCACCTGAAATGATGATGATAATTAAATACGAACGCGTACTTCATTATCATCATCATCAGCACTTTGAGGAGAGGCACCACGGCGTCGTTACCTTTCGCCTTACGCAGGTCCTCACTGGACACGGCTGCTTCGGGAGGTATCTGTTCCGCATTAGGCGGGAAGAAATGCCCGTCCATAGTGTGGATCGGCTGGAGGACACGGTGGAGCATACGGTGGAGGTCTGCCCTGCCTGGGCGTGCTGTGTCCTTGCGGAGACGATCGTCCGCAGCGATCTCTCGCGTCCAGCCCTGGTCCAGGCCATGGTACGGAGTGAGAGTGCATGTGAAGTCGTCACCTCTTTCTGCGAAGCAGCAATGCTAGCGAAGGAGGAGGCAGAGAGCGTGTGGGAGAGGCAGGGATTGCGCCCTCGCGCTCCTAGCTGCCGCAGGAGACGCCTTGGGCGTCGGGAACTTGGGAGTCCATAGCGGACTCCCGGCGGTAGGCGCGGCCTTGCGGACGGCAAGCAATAGGTAGCTCGCCGTCCGGTAAGGACCAGGCCCGGTCGATGGCGCATTGTTCCACGCGCGTCTCAAAGAGATGTCAAGAAAAATTGAAGGGGTCCGCTAAGGACTGCCAGGGTCGCCGATTTGTTCGAAAGAGTTACCGTGGTCCTGGCACAGACAACCGAAGGAACACAGGTCTAGGGTCTAGGGTTTTAGACAGTAAAAGTCTGACACGCCCTCCCGCTCCGCCCAGAGCGGGAGAAGTCAAAAATACGAACTTACCTTTAGGTATAAAGTAAGACTCAAACTACAAAATACGTCTATCTCAACGAAAGTTCTCGAACTATCCCAATTAATCTCAAAGAAAATTAAAACAAGAGAAAATAAAACCAAATCACCCCAGCCTTAATGAGGTGTCACATCTTAAAATACTCTCTTCTTAAAATTCAATACATTCTAGACCTCTAGACCTTAGGGAATTTCATTAGTACTAAACCTACGTTCCAATTAACATTAAAAACAATGACCTCAGCTTAATTGTATTTCTTAATATGCTATTTCAACATACACTGGTGTTTTTGTAGGGGTTTACTTGTGTTTAACATTTGTTTTAATAGAAGACATTAGGAAAATATCAGGCTGTAATTGTGCTACTTCTGGGATTATGGTTCTTATAGCTAGCAAGAATTTTAAGCTGATAATATTTATTATTTTTATAGGTATATGACTAGCTTTTGGAGTTAGGAAATTATCCCGCGAGAACGTATTACCGGGATAAAAAGTATCCTATGTGTTAATCCAGGTTACAAAGTATCTGTGTGCCAAATTTCATCCAAATCCGTTCAGCCGTTTTTGCGCGATTGAGTAACAAACATCCAAACTTACACATTTATAATATTATTATAGTAGGATTAATATCATGCACACCACGGTTTTTTCATTAAAATGAATTAATTTATTAATCATTCTATGCTTTGAATTTTATAGAAAATATTTTTTTACTTTTTTGGTTTAGTTTTATAATAAAGCGTTATTTTTTAAAACTATTATTGTACAGGGAAAAGACAAGACAATATTAGCTCATGCCGAGGTCAGAGGAGTAGCCGGTCAACTGGTTGGTAGCATGGCTGACTGTCCAGAGTTGAGGAGACAAACGAAGTACTGTCACTGGTTTACGCCTTCATTGAAATAATCACCATCATTATCTCCTTACCATATAAAAAGTAACACCTTAAACCGGCAGAAACACAGACTCTTGTATTTCTGCCATTAATACAGATTCATCAACATAAAAGTCAACGCTAATGAAGCAAAACCTTAATATAATTAAATAAATACGCCCGACACGGCAACGTAGAAATTAACATCAAAACAAAACATAATCCCCAAAAGTTTTTTTAGCAAAAATACACTTAATGTTTTCGGTGGCAAGCCTAAGCCGGAGTTAGTGGAACCCCACTTTAATGTAGTCTTTACAATATTAAACACTGAATATTAGGTTGCGGTGGCACCGGTAGCGTTTTAAAACACAGCAAAAGACTCAAAACGCGGGAATGTACTTTTTAACGTCAAGACGAAAAGCGAACATGGTAGTGATGTTCTTTAGAAGAAGCGTGCGTGTACGACCAGAGGCCCTAGTGTGAGTTTCATTTAACCATCTACACCAAACGCAGTGAGCGCGTTCGGCGTTCCGATTGGCCCTGGATTGGTGACGGACCAATCAGAGGCCCTAGTGTGTTTCATTTAACCATTTACACCAAACGCAGCGAGCGCGTTTGGCGCTCCGATTGGTCCGTCACTAATACAGGGCCAATCGGAACGCCGAACGCGCTCACTGCGTTTAGTGTAAATGGTTAAATGAAACTCACACTAGGGGCTCAGAGCGCCAAACGTGCTCACTGCGTTTGGTGTGGATGGTTAAATGAAACTCACACTAGGGCCTTAGATGGATGTATGAACGTAAACGAAGTAAAAGGAGTATATTAAGGTCGTAGCAGGTGGCGTTCCGTATTTCCTGGCTTCTCCATGGGAAGAAGACGTGTGTATACATAAGTATGCATGTATCACGAAAGACGTCCACTGCTGGACATAGGCATCCCCCAAGCTCCTCCACTTCGACCGGTCTTGTACTTCCCACATCCAGCGGATTCCCGCGACCTTCACAAGGTGATCAGTCCACCTTGTGGGCCTTCCCACTCTACGTCTTCCTGTACCCGGTCGCCACTCCAGAGATCTTTCGGCCCCATCGGCCATCTGTACTGCGAGCAATGTGTCCTGCCCACTGCCACTTAAGTTTGGCAATTCTTTGGGGTATGTCGGTTGCCTTGGTTCTTCTGCGGATCTCTTCATTCCTGATTCGATCACGTAGGGAAAGTCCGAACATAGCCCTATCCATTGCCCTTCGGGTGACTTTAAGTCTTCAGATAAGGCCCATTGTTAGCCACCACGTTTCTGTGCTATAGGTCATCACTGGCAACACGCACTGGTCAAAGACTTTCGTCTTGAGACACTGCGGTATTTGGGACGAGAAGATAATGCGAATCCTCCCGAACGCTGCCCAGCCGAGTCGGATTCGACGATTGACCTCTTTCTCGAAGTTGGACATACCTAACTGGACATTTAAGCATGTATAAACCAAAAAAACTATTGCACGATCACCTAGGCGTTCCGTAAATTCTGCTTAAACTCATTGAGAGTTTGTGTAATATTAATATCAGCACCATACTATGAACCACCAATCACGAGTGAATCACGAGAGAGAAACCTGGATCTGGAGGTCAGATATGAAGTCGCTCCATGTAAAATACAAATCTATTCAATTGCAGCGGGTTAGTCTGGAAGCCGACCGGAACATAGTTGGGAAAAAGCCTAGTTACTTAGATGATTATGATCAACGTGATTGGAACAAAGAGTAGGGTTGTAAGGATCGTAGCACTTAGCGTTCTGATATTATCATTAGTCATTAAATGAAATATGATAGTTCACGCACAAAACATTCTGTGAAAATTTCAACTGTGTACCTATTACGGATCCTGAGATACAACCCGCGGACAGACAGACGAACGGACGGACAGCGGAGGCTTAGTAATAGGGTTCCGTTGGTTACCCTTCGGGTACGGAACCCTGCGAAAGCATCGCTTTTACCTCCGTGCTTTTACCAATAAACTAATCAATTTAAAGCTATCGCTCCACCCTGACAGTAGCACCCAACTTATCATGAAACAAAGGCCACCCCAGCAGTTATTAATGAAAATACCCTTGTAGGCACAAACGTAATATTTTATTTACCGTAAATTTCACCTTCCCTCAGTGTTCAATGATCTATAAACTTTTATGATAGTCGGTGTCTTTTCGTTAACGAATATAAAATAATGCGATGGGCTGTCTCAATGCGCTAAGGTTACTATTTGGACGAACTGAACGGATATTATTTTTTCTTTATAGTATTTTTATTACCTAAGTGCCCCCTGTTTTTAGACCAGTTTTTTTTATAATGTTTCTTTTCGCTCGTGTCGAAGCGAGAATCACAAGAATATTTCAAAGAGTTCCGGGTCCCGGCTGTTATTCGTAAATCTTTGACAATCGTTTTATGGGTCGTCAGTAGCCCGAGTGTCTGACAGCCAGTCTTACCAAAGGGTGTCATATTACTTACCCAGTTACTGGGTTGTTGGAGCACTTAGTGGATAAGATAGACTCGGCTTTTGCCGGGAGCAGCAAACACAGATAACTCCGCCCTGGAGTGTAAATGTGGTGCTGTTCCACAAACAATGGGGCACTTAATATCTTATCCAGCTTTACCTGCTGTCTGCACGCTACAGGAGTTGCTGGACGCTACTCAAAGTGCCAAAATCGTAGCCAAATATTGGGCTGACTGTATTAAGATTGCTCGATGACACGCTAAGAATAAGAAATTTAAGGAATGGAAAAAAACATTTGTTAGCAGGAGATTTCAAGGTCTGCAAATCATCTCATCGAGGTAATCAGCGAATGTTGAGGTCAACAATACTCCAAAATTAAATTCAAATTCTAACCGAAAATCGTAACCAACTGCCACAAAAATTCAAACATCGAACCACTCTTAACCCTGAAAACGCCGCGCGGGAATTTTAGATAAAATTAATACAATTATTATTTTATTATGTACCCACATTTACCGTAGCACAGAATACGTAATGGAAGCGTACAGAAATTCTACCACTTTGTTGATTAAAATAGGAATTAATTAAGTGAGTTGTTGAATTGTATTTTAGATACGATTAATGCGGGGAGTAGAATATTTGAGGCGTGAAATGGTGATGGGTTGAGTTTGTGATAAGTTTGAAGCATTGCCTATGAACGCTTTTGAGAGCTTAAAGCCTAGAGAGATCATAATATTTTCTAGTGATCTGTCATTAAATAGTAGCTCTCAGTAGGATTTCAACTAACATTGTTTGCTGTTCTTAACTTTAGATTTGGCCAATCCTCAATCGGGCGCAACTCAGATAGTTTATAACCTTGATTAACACATAGGACGTAGGTACGTTCCCTTGGGAAAATTTCATACAACCACGCGGCCGAAACCGCTGGCAAAAACTAGTAAATAGTAAATGAACTTATTGTGTGAAGCTGTAACCAATTTAGGTCAAACTAACCAAAAAGAGCCGTTATTTCCTTCCCGACTAAAATGACGCCAATCAAAGCAACTTCCGACTTCAAAAACTTGTAAACAATACTTCCAAGTGATTTGGACAATAGGAGTGCGCTGGAGTGTGTCTGACCATTAAAAATGAAGCTATAAATCGGGGGTCTTAATGACCATTGTGTAATGGTGCGTTCTGGGCGCGCCGTTTGAGGGTTGAATTTGACGTTCCTAGTATTAATGTTGGTTAAAAGGTTTAATTTCTACTGTGGGGTGTAGTTTTGAGTTAAAAATGTATTCGTGTATATTTCCCAAGGGAGCAGGCCTAAATGCTTGTAAGGTGTGCAAAAATGTGCGCTGAATATAATTATTGTTTTAACGCACGCCTGAGTGCTATATTTTTTATAATTATTTTCTTATATTGATATTGCTGTAGAGGAAATCGTGGTTATGTAATAACAGCCGTACGGGTCCATCAAAGGTCCATAAGCATACCTAAGCTACGCTTACCGCGGTTGGTTGGTGGATGGGTAACCAAACTTAACATATCGAGACTCCTCCGTGCCTCATAAAGCAAGTCAGGATGAAAGGTAATTCAGAACCAGTTAAATTACAATGAAAAACCTGTTTTACACCAACGTGGAGGCCTTGAAGACTTACTCAAGAGACCTAGAGGTATAAGACATGTGATATTTATATACCTACAAACATAGTTGAAGGGTTTGATATTCAAGGTGTACGTACGCTATACAATCAACCAGACAACCAGTCTTACCAAGGGGTATCGTGTTACCCAGTTACTGGGTTGTGGAGGTCAGACAGGCAGTCGCTCCATGTAAAATACTGGTATTCAGCTGAATCCGGTTAGACTGGAAGCCGACCCCAACATGGTTGGGAAAAGGCTAGGCAGATGATGATGACGTACGCTATACAATATGTAACAAAAACCCTGTTGTTCCTTTTAGCCACGTTTTCAGAATCGGTATACATACGTATTATAGCAAGTCATTTATAAAAAACTGTTCAAAAAAAATAATTGAAATTAATATTTAATTATGAATATTTGTAATGTTTAACTGGTTTTGATTAGATCAAAGAAAGCCGCCGAGCTCGTAGTCTATTGTGCGAAATAAGGATACTTATAAAATCAGATATTGTTATCATTTTTTTTATTGTGACGATTTTAATAGTTATTTGATATTGAACTCTCTACTGGCCAATGCTTATTTTTTTTTAAATTATAACTTCATCAATGTTGTGCTTGTAAGTAAGTGTATACGTCCCTAAAAGGAACAACAGGGTTTTTGTTACATATTGTATGTAACAAATTACATAATATCAAAAGTCAAAAAAAGTAGATTCAAAAACCCAAACCCAACTTCTGAAAATTCACGCTCTAAAAAGTATCAAACAAGAAAGTATTTTCATCTGAAAGCCGTGGTCGTATATTCTCGCTTACTAATTTTAGAACTCCGTGTAGTGCCGGAGTTCCGTGTGGTGCCAGACGTAAAGAATAGCACCATCCCATTTCTTCCCGTGGGTGTCGTAGAAAGCGACTAAGGGACTCACAAGAAAATGGGCAGCAGCGTTCTCTATGCGTTTTACCACCCTACTACGATCGCCAACCCGCCTGCCAAGCGTGGCGATTATAGCAAACCGCCCCAAAATGCTTGGGGGAGGCCTATATCCAGCAGTGGACGTCTTCGGCTGAAATGGTGATGATGAAGAACATTAGAACGTATTGTTTAGGTGGCACAGTCTTTTTAGCTCATCACTTTATGTCCTCTAGAGGGCGCAATATTAATTTAACGCCACATAACCTATAAACCAGCAGACGTTCAAGACGCTTCCAACGATACCTTATTTGTCATTTGATGGTAAGCAGTTTAGAAGTTATAAGGGAACATATGAATGATCCCCTCCTCCTTTTTGCTTCGCCGTAGTTGGGTAAAATTTTACAGCAATTTTTCCGGTGTATAAGTGCAAACTGGCATTTCCGAGAATAAAATTCGAATACATGTAACGTAGTACCAATCCGCACTGGCCCCTGTGGTGGATGACAGCCTACCCACTCACAGAGAGGACGCCTGTGACCAAGCTTATGTAACGTTATCGATACGACATTCTAGTATTACTTTTTAAAACAGTTTTCGTTACTGTCTGTCTGATCGCGTTGTGCTCCTAAACTGCACAAACTGCAACAACAACACTGGATTTTGATGCGGTTTTCACCACCATTTACAGAATTTATTCCGGAACTATAGAAATACCTAAAAAAATATTCCACTGAGCCGTTTAATTTAATGAAAACTGCAAAAGTTACTTTAATTTTGGTGGACATTCGATTCAACTAACATCAAACGCAGAACGCATTGAACCTTACTTGTTGCCGCGATGCGCTATTGTCACAAACCGAAAAATTTTCTTCCTACCTCGCCTTAAGTCGTCCAACCAGGGGCGGGTCGCTAGTTTAGTTATGCAATTAGCTCTGTATGACTAGTTAAAGGAAACCGCAGTAATTCATCGCACTAAAACCAATCCAATTCATAATCTTGCCAAGAACATCCACTTAAAAACCGATACACAACAGCAATAAACCAGTACAACATACTTGGTCAATTTAAAACAACATCGGGCAATAATTGTCACGGCTGGGCTAGCGCTAACCGTCCCGGACTAAAGATTAAACAGTTTGGCACGGTTACCCAAACGGAACCATTTGTGCTTAATAGTATTCGGGTTATTGGTATCAATTTGGGAATGTCCTGAAAAGTTTGGCTGTTTGAACTCAATTGAGCAATCTTCTTTGTCAAACTTTTTAGTTTTATACAGTGATTATATTCCCTTTACATGTGTTACCGGCGCTTATTATTGGGTGATTAAATTACCTTTATATGTGTTACCGGCGCTTATTATTGGCAAGATAACTCCTAGGTTATTTATTGTCTGTAGTGTTATTAGTCATGTACCAATTACCATTCAGTGACGTGGCGACGCGCTAGTGATATAACTAAATATATTTGTTTATCTCTTTTTTAACAACAGGAATCGGTATGGGTTTTTTTTTTGGGTGGGAAATCATCAAATAACTTCTCCCGCTCCGGGTGGAGCGGGAGGGCGTGTCAGACTTTTACTACTTACTAAAACCCACCCGTGTTCCTTCAGTTGTCTGTGTGCCAGGGTCCACGGTATCTCTTTCGAACAACCCGCACCCCTCGCAGGCATCGGCTTTTGTGGACCCCACCAGTTGGTGCTGACATCTCTTTGAGGCGCGCGTGGAACAGAACGCGCCGTCGACCCGGTCTTGGTCCTTACCGGACAGCGAGCTACCCACTACTCGCCGTCCTCAAGCCGGCGCCTGCGGTGGCCGGGAATCAGCATGGAATTTCCGACGCCCAGGTCGTCTTCTGCGGCGGCTAGGACCGTGAGGGCGCATGGACTGCCTCTCCCTCACGTGCGCCGCCACCCTGTTCGCGAGTATCACTGCTTCGCAGAAGGAGGTGACGGCTACCCATGCACTCTTGCTCGGTACCATGGTACCGAGGCCGAACCTGGACCAGGGCCGAACGCGAGAGATCGCCGCCACAGATGGAAGGACACGGCGCGAGGTGGTTTGCCCAAGCCGGGCAGACCTCCACCGTATAATCCACCGTGTCCTGCTCCGCAGTGGAAACATCCGGGCGTTTCCTCCCGCCTTATTCGAAACAGGAACCTCCCGAAACAAGTGTGTCAGGTGAGGACCTGCGTCAGGCGGAAGGTGAGGCCGCCGTGGCGCCTCTCAATCCACTCCTCAAAGAGGGAACTTACCGCCGCAATCGTGGCGTGCCCAATTGGTATGGGTCTTTCCTGTTCTTCGCGAACTGCATGATTATATGTACTAGTAGGTAGCTACATTAATGGTTTGCTTTTTTTTGGGTGCTCTAATGTTCGTGTATGACGCTTCTATCTATAATACGTCATTGGTTCACTACAGGTAATTTAAAGAAACGTCTGGCCCTGGGATCGATTCCCAGGTTTTTATGCGATTTTTTCCTACATTACGAAATTACAATTAAAAGAAGGGCTTGTGGCTAACTAATAAAAGCCGCACGGGTCGATTGATCAGGTTAAGCTACACTTTCCGCGGTTGGGCCATGGATGGGTGAAAAAGATAGAACGATTTCTAAAAACTGAAAACTGAAAACTTAAAAAAACACTAAAAACTAAACTAAACTTAACACAAACAACAAAACACAACAACAACAACAACAACAACAACAACAACAACAAAACAACAACTCAACTAAACTTTTTGAAAACTTAATGCAAAATGTTCTAAATAAATCACGTCGCACCGTCTGTCGCCCCCTGTATGTGGGAGCCTTTACATAACTTTGTCAGGAGCGACGCGACTTCGGTAGAAAAAATTCTATGAAAACTTCATGGAAATTGTTGTAACAGAGTCGCGTCGCACCGTCGCGTCACACTCTTCTGTGGCAGCTTTTAAACAACTTTGCACGGAGGAACTAAGAAACGCATCACTTTCAAGTACAAGTTTCTCATCTTTGCATGAATAAGAAAGTTTTCTATAAAGTGTTTACTGCTTTCAATATTTTGAAATTCTAAACTTCCTATTTTATTTACCTATTTTTACTACACTATGACGTGGGTAGTTTAAGATGAGTTCTGTTTACGAATCGATCGTTTTACTATGAAACTCATATCATAATATACTAGATACCGCCTGCAGCTTCGCCGCCGGCGTTCAAAGTATCCATCAAAATCGAGATTCGAAGATTAGCCGGAACAAACAGACAGAAAAACAATTTTAAAATGTTTTATAAGTTTTTTTCCAGGAGTTGTTAGTACAAAAAAAAAATTCGCTGTTCCATACATTTTGACCACGTAACTAGGTATTGCATTTTTCTATGATACAGCTGATTTTTTTGTTTAACCGACGTAAAATTTCTGCGCTGGGGGTCTAGAATTATATGCAGAATTCATGGTTACAGTTTGCCCACTGGATAAAAACTAAGAAAATAACTGTTACTTTGATATGACACGGAACAGTCACTACGATTGTAGCGAACGGTAGACGCGATCAGCACCCGCACTCACCCTGGGACTTCTCCCACTATTGTTGCCGTGCGCTTCCCTACTTACTGAACCTAGCGGCTCTGCTGGCGGCACACGTCACCGCGCACCCCTGAATGCGTTGTGTAGGTACGACGGTAGGCGTCCCCCACAAGGACCTCGGGGAAACGGAGACTTTCAGAGGAGGCAGAAATAAAAACTTCTTGAATATTTTCCAGTCTTGTTCGCATCGTTCGTTTTGTTTCTTCCTTTCTTGGTGTTGCCTCTTCGGCGGCTGAGCTGCGACTGACTTGCGCTTTTTTTTTGTATGGCGTCTCGCAGTTGACCTTGGGAGACCGTAGCTACTCAACCGGACTTTCCTGTGGTTGCCATTAAGTAAACTTAAAGCCTCCAAGCCAAGGGCGTAAAACTACTACTTAAACTAAGCGACTGCACGCTGAGGGCACCCCCTATGGGGTACGGGCCTCGGCTCAGGGTGTCACTGGTAGGGGACAGCAAGTGGGGACAAGCTGGATCAAAACATTTTCATTATTATTATCAATCGGGGAATTTAACTGGCTCAGCTCCGGCGCGGGCTGGCACTTCAACGAGCAAGGGACGGTCGGGGGTCTCATCGTTAACTCGGGGTCATCGCGGGGCGCGAGGACCTCGGCAGCGAGGTCGGAATGACGGTTGTCTGTGTTTGTATGCTGTACTGGTGGCCTTACTGCTTTCTTAGAGGAGAGTAATGGGTCGGAAAGAATATGTCTCGGCCGGCGAATTCTACTAATCCTACTGGGGACATAAGAAACGGCTGGCTTGTGTTGGCAATCGCTCGCCTTTTATATGGGCCACCTTTACCTCACAGAGGCTCGCGATTGAACCGATTTTGCGTGTCATTTTCTCTTAGTCGAAATCTTTGGTGCCTTTCCTTATTTATAATTATTTATCGTGCGATCCTTACAATTTTTACGTATTTATATTCCGTATGTATTTGTTATGGATTTCTTTTTGCATTATACACTTCTACATACTTACTAAAAGGGTTTTTGTACTATAATTCTGCTTTTTTTCCAAATCCATCCCAATATAAATTAAACCTATCGCCAAATAGGAATATACATTTCAACGGTTACCAAGATAAACCCAAAAACCAGCGGTCACGAACATTTCCAAACACCGATAACAAAAACTCTAATTAAATATTCGATTCCCATTGGAACCCGTCTTAAATCGATACATAATCGCTGCTAACTCGATTCAAAAACATTACCATTTTCCCGCAATGACAGCTCAGATAAGATCAGTAAAACACTGTTATATTATGCGAATAAAAACATGTAAACTCGGTATCGATATCGAGTTATCGAGTAATCGGTTACCAAAGCTCACACGTCATCGAGACGACTTATCGCTATGTAGCGCCCCGGGTCGTAAAGTGGGTACACTTGCGGCCGAAGTAACGTGTAAACATGTTTCTGGGTTGATATTGTCGTGTTTGAGGATGTTATGAATGTTCTAAGCTGGGTTTTGTAGCTGTAATAAAACTGGACTGAAATCTTTTTGATAATAATGTTTTTAGAAGTGGTGAGGTTTATTTTGTCTTTGAAATATGCTGGTTGACGTCAGGGCTAGTTAAGAAACTGTTTCGCTATTTCAAGAGTTGTTGCTCTTCCTTCTTATTAATTAAGTGTTCGTATAATGAATATTAGTTAATCAGGTAAGTTTTGTAAACAGTAGATAAAAACAACATTGAAATTACATACACATATAATCAACCTATAATGTTCCCACTGCTGGGACACAGGCCTCCTCTCGATGAGAGGGAGTGGGCCGTAATCCACCACGCGGGCCCAGTGCGGGTTAGTATATATCACATATCTTCGATTTTTTTGGTTCTAGGATATGCTAGGATGTTCTAGGATTTACTCACGATGTTTCTTTCGTGTAATTAAAAAAATCACCCGAAACAATAATATTTACTTACTTATAATAATCACAGCGTACCACAGCGTTCATATCGCAGCTTCTTTTTCAGTTAATAGCAAATGCATAAAAAATACACCAAAACTTTAAAACCGAACACAAAAATTCACGCCATCGAAAGTAAATACGCAACACAAAACAAAACACGCTCGAAAAGTTTTATCGCATTGAATTATTTCGATACCGTTAAACTGTATCGTTAAATGTGTCCCCGAGTGTAAAGAGCACATTATAAAATATTCAACTTGATGTTGCCATACGTTTTCACGTGGCAATCGGCTCTTTATGCCTGGGGTTGCCAGCCTAGCTGGCGTTTTTAACGGCGTTTCGCTGCCAAGTTGCCAGCACTTAAAATATGACGCTGAGCTGAGATGTTTGAACATAATTGTGAGTAAATAATGTACTTGAGTAGGTGGAGTTAAGTGCTCTCTTGGAGGTAAGTGTTGGATTGTTAACTTAGACATTATTGCTGATAATAGCTGGAGTTTTCCTAAGCATATTATTATAAAACAACCGACTTCCAAAAAAAACACTACAAAGTGAAAAATAACTTTAATTTCGGAAGTCGGTGACTTTGGATATGTATTTTAATTTTTGTCATCGCCTTCCGGAATTAAAGTTATTTTTCACTTTTATTTTTTACTTTCTTTAATAAACAAGCATGAGATTTCAGCAATTCCAGTACATTTGCTATCATTTATTGAGGAGTTCCATTGCCTATCTCCGAAGTTCTTCATCAGATCTTCACCGAATTGAAATGGGACTACTCCGAGAAAGTATTCTTTCAAAAACTACCCTAATCGCTTCAAGTGTGCCTATAAAATTTGAAGAGTTCTGCCTATTTCTCCGGGATCCCATCATCAGATCCTGACTTGATGATCATGGGACCACCTGGGAAGTATACCCTTTCAAACAAAAAAAAAATCCAAATCGGTCCAGCCATCTTCCAGTAATCGGGGAAAATACATTAAAAAAAAGTTTCCGACGAATTGAGAACCTCCTCCTTTTTGAAGCCGGTTAAAAATAGTTTGGCGACTGACTAATAGACGGACTAATGATACAAACTCGAAGGAAGAACCGTTTAGAAATTTGTGTTGTTTTTTCTTACGTCCCAAAAATATCGTGAGGTAATCTGGACTATTAATAGTTGGACATTTACAAAAGCAGTTATCTAGTTTATGTATCTAGGAACTGTTTCTTCCTCGTTCCTTTATACACGAACGGCTTCCACAGTCGGGCGTGACGCGACGTTACGGCGTGACGCGATTCTGGTAAAACAGTTTCCATGAAGTTATCTTAGAAATTGTTCTTCTAGAGTTACGTCGCGCTGTCGTGTCGCGTGTCTGCGGAAGCCTTTCGAGTAAAAAGGAACGAGTAGGGATAAAAAATATTATTTTCAACACATTTTTTCCTTAATTTTTTTCTTGTTTTGTCTTTGTTTAAAATGATTTTCGTTCAAAACGGTTTATTTACAACTATAACTTATTTATTTTCTGAAACTATTACAGAAAACAGAAATTGAAAAAAATTACGCAGAAAACATTAGATACTTAGATAAAACTACTTTAAACTACGACCCAACGAAGTAAAATGGTCGAGTTAGTTCATATTCATGCCTTTTGTATTTGACGTTAGAAAATGAATAACAACATCAAAGAGCTACTAATTTCACCCGCCCTTGTAGTATTTACACACGGTTGAGAAAGTTTGTAAACGTAATTACTAGTTAACTCCTGTCTCCACTTCACTGGTTCTAAATAAATTAAATGTGGAAGAGACTAAATATGAAAAATAAACGTAGAAGGGTTTGTGGCTACGTAGTAACAGCCGCACGGGACAATCGTGACACGACTCGTTACATAACAAGCACGTTAAGCCGTTGGTCCCGGCTGTCATTTGTCTTTGACAGTTATTGCGGGTCGTCAGAAGCCCGAAAGTCTGACCACCAGTCCTTTCACCACCATATCAGCCGAAAGACGTCCACTGCTGGAGATAAGCCTCCCCCCAAAAGGGGAGTGTTTGCCATAATCGCCACGCTTGGCAGACGGGTTGGCAATCGTAGTATGGTGGTCAAATGCATAGAGAACGCTGCTGCCCATTCTCTAGTCAGTCCCTTAGCCGCCTTGTACGATACCCATGAGAAGAAATGGGATGGTGCTATTCTTTTACGTCCGGCACCACACGGAACCACAGTCCTACCAAAGGATGTAATATTTCTGCGCTCCAACACCCTAATAACTGGGTGTTGGAGGTCAGAAAGGATGTCGTCATCATCATTTCAAAGAAAGACGTCCACTGCTGGACATAGGCCTCCCCCAGACTCCTCCACTTCGACCGGTCTTGTGCTTCTCACATCTAGCGGATTCCTGCGGCCTTCATAAGGTCATCGGTCCACCTTGTGGGAGGCCTTCCCACTCTTACGGTACGCGGTCGCCACTCCAGAACCTTTCGGCCCCATCGGCCATCTGCGAGCAATGTGCTCTGCCCACTGCCACTTAAGTTTGGATAGGAAGTCGCTTTATGTAAAATAAATAATAAGTTAGACTGGAAGCCCACCCCAATATAGTTGGGAAAAAGCTAGGAAGATAATTATGATGATGTGGAAGAGACTTAGACTGAACCGTTGGTCTACTGGTCGCAGGCACTACTGATGGTCTTGGGAGGTATTTGGTTTTTCTAGTAGGAATTTCTCGCCCGGAGTCTGGATTTGTGCCCGATTGATGGCAATAAGTTCGTCCCCTTTTATACGTGGGACTTAAATATAACTAGTAAAATGTGGATGTACTATAGGTACACCCCTACCAAACCTTTCAGGGAAACGGGGCTGTGATGTTATGTATGTATGTAACTCTGATTGTATCTGAACTTTTAAAAGCGCAAACCAGTGAACGGATATCAATGAATGAATGAAATGCACCGATCTCAGCGTGGCTTGACCAGACTCGATTAATCGAATGAACCCCAAGATTTGCACTAGCCCTTGGAGCCTCATGCTTCATGGTCGCTACAGAGGCCATTGCATATCAAGAAGTAGACCGGGGGGCACTGTAATGGTCGGGAGACGTGCCCTTACGATAGGAAAAGATTGCGAGCCTACCGGATATGCATCATTGAGTAGGCAATGCCTACTGACTAGTGGAGAGACGGGTGGTATTTATTTGTAAGAGGGCATCTTTTCACGACGTCGCCGGACGGCATGTTCATTCAGGTCGGGCTTCTTGGGTAGGTTCAACTGTTTTCTTAGCTCTTTTCTATGCCGTTGCTTCGCTATGTTCTGTGTTGTTGTTTTCATAATCGTCTTCTGAGTTCCCGCTGCTATCAGTTTGTTTTTTTTTTTTTTGTAGATATCGCTAGCCGCTTTCTTGATCTTATTTCTGTATTTAGCTATGTCGATAAAATTCGGCAAGGTGTTAGATAGTATTCTGGGGACATACATAGACGTAGGACTTTTTGCCCTAGTAGGTAGCTCGTTAGAAAAACGCTGGCATTTGACATGATAAACACAAACTTCAATTTAATTGAAGTAAAAACTTCTTTCGGCGCGTCGGTAATTTTTTGAGATGGGAAAAAAACAGTTGAACTCGCGACACCGTTACCGACACCACTGACAACACGAACGTACGAACGAACAACGCTGAACGTTGAGCCTTGTTTAATCTGACTATTCAAAAAATATTTCCTGACGGTTTAGAAAAATACACACGTAATTGTTCAAGTTTTCACTTCTGTCGGGACTCCCGGAGTGCCACCGTTTTTATTATTTCTTTATATAGATGATTTTACACTCTCTAATGAAGACAAGTCTTCAAAAACGACACTGGTTTGGAAACTCGGGTATCTCCTTCTAGACAAATCCCGTCATACAGGCTCTTCAAACTAACATACGGTGTGTATATTAAGCGACATTAACAACACAAAGTGCGCACTCTGAATTATGTATTAAAAGCTCAATCGAAACGGCTTTTATCTTCGCTGGAGGGCAATTGTGACCTTACTAGTTACATTTTAATCCTTTTTGTATATCTAGCTATCCTGATATTGATATCCTTCCCTTCTGCCTCTTATCTATAAGTACAAAGTGTAACAGAATAAGTGCAAGTGCCGAAAGTAGTTTGTTCATTTTGACTACTGAATCGATTTCAGCAACTTTTTTTATGTATTTTGGTCAATGCTAAGGTCAACACAATTTTCTTAATAATAAATAGTGAGCTATAAGAGCAAGATAAGAAAATCAAGTATCTTGACTTAGCTCACGAGGTTGTCGACATGTGGGACGTGGACTCAGCAATCATTGTACCGATAATCGTTACAGTAAATGGACTGATAGCGTAGAGCCTCGAGCAACACCTCAGGAGGCTCTCATTGCGCGGCTGGATAAAGGGCTTCAGAAAGCAGTACTCCGAGATACGGCACGCATAGTCAGGAGGTTCCTTTCTCTAGAGCCCTGACCACCGTCATCTTGGACCCTGCTCCTGATGCTGATGGGCCACTATCTTTATATTTTTAATGTTTTCGTATGATTTTTGTAAAAATAATTAAAAAATAGCTTTAAAAAAATAGTTTAGGTCATTGTGTTTTTAATTCAATATTCTAATTATGTAGGATGTATGAGGTCTTGCGTTAATTGAGTTACACGTTGTATTTTTAAAAATATCATTAAGTTTAATCGTCGCCCCTCGGTCTACTCGTTGATATACAATGGTCTCTGTAGCGTTATGAAACATGAGTTTTAGTCCGCTTCAGGGGCTAGTGTCTAATCTTGGGGTTCATTCGATTAATCGAGTCTGGTCAAGCCACGCTGGGATCGGTGCATATCATTCGCATTTCATTCATTCATTCATTCAAAAATTTCATAAAGTTTAAGAATTCCCTTGGGATCTTCTTTACGACTTCTCTCGGCACATGCTCTTTCCTTTTAAACCATCTAGCTCCTTAAGATTGACAAACAATGCACGGCGTGAACCACTAAAGACAGTCGAAATGCTTTAAGGTGCGCTTACACGGGTAACTAAAATTGCTCCATCCTGGTCAGTTCTCGTCACTATGACGTCACGACTACATCCAGCAATTTAGGCAATGGCAACATGTAGCAACCTGTTGCCAGAGGTCCGGCCACACAATATCATGCAATATGGAGCAACTTAAAAAACTAGGCAATACGCCCCCCGCCGCCGCCTCCGCCGCCAGCCGGTTCCTCTCGCAAAAACGAGACGTAGTTATACGTACCAACGAGATAAAAAGAAAACTGGCTAAAAATTTCCAACCGATTAGATATTCGGCAACTCATGTGATTTATGGAGCAATCAGAAGCAATATTCCCGAAACATATCAGCAATTTATTGTTGTTGTTCCAGATTGCTCCTCTAAATTGATCCAGATTGATCCAATAGTATTGCCCGTGTAAGAGCACCTTTATTAGTCGATTCGTATAAATTTACTCGCCAGAATCTGCTGAGTCAACACTTTGAAATAGTATATACTTAGTTAATTTATTTGAGTGTACAATTTATTGTACACTTTATTGCATAAAATTAAGTAAATCGGATAAATTTCGTGCTAATCGACAAATAAGTCGTTGAAGTGTGTTATACGTCTCCACACACCCGTTCAGGGAACACAAACTAGATGTCCCAAGTAAGTCGAGGACATCAGCTAGTAAGATAATCCATTCAACCCAAGCTACATGTGTACATTGTCCCAGATTTCTTTGTGTTTGATGTCTCCAGCCACTGGTTCTGAAGTGGAACGCGTCTCCGCCGTCACGGCTTAGTTTTCTAGGCCTGTCGACGAGGCCTGAGCGTATTATAAGTAGCTAGGGCCTCTAGAGTGCCCTAAATTCATAATTTCTCTAGAGACACTTAAAAATAGATTCGATCAAGAAAGTAATGGTATCAGAATGTAATCTAAGATTAAAGGCAAACGGGAATTTGTAGGTAGGTTGAGTTTATTTCCGAAATAAGGTATAACATTTTTTATAAGTTGGTTTGCTTGTCTGTTTACGCTTCACATAAAAGCAATTATCAATGTCTACTGGAATTTTTTACAGAACAGTAGCAGCTTTCTATGAAATGGGACTTAAAAATAATTACAGAAATGTGGGCAATCTATAGGTACACCCAACACTTCGGGGAATAGGTCTTTTTTACATGATTAATGATCTAAGCAACAGCGTCGAAAGCACCATATAACACGTTTCCTACCGGCTTCCCTTCGGGGATTCGCATCGGTAACTCTATCGCTATAAAAAAATGGTACATCGATAGTGGCTACTATTGCCAAATTGCAAATTAAGTCGGCGCCAAAACGTCATATTCGGGAACTAAAAATTCATACAACAGCGATTCCGTAATGACGTCGCTTTAGATCACGTGGCACCGCTTGATTAGGACGAGAGCAAGCCGCTGTACAACAGGTTATGACTGACAGATATAGAAAAAAGCATCAGTGTTGGCGACTACAAGAAGAACTGATTAATAATTAAGAGTTTGATTAAACAATAAAAACCATTTTCTTATAGGTAAAATAGATAGGTAATTCGTTGTTACATTCTTAAGCATAGGGATAGTTTTCATCTCCCATAGTTAATAATAAGTTTTATCAATACCTAATGTAGCTATAAACCAATCAATAAGAAACGTAGTTAGCACCCCACACATCCTCAAAAGGTAAATAAATATCTAAACTAATGGTATCACCCATAAAACAGGTTCTAACTCGACAAAAACACACAGGTAAAACATTAACAGGCACCTACACACACATACGCAACAAATGGTATCGCCCTCGAGCAAGCAAAAACTTGTCCGAACAGGTCTAAACCTGTCGAGAATTAGACTCATGCTTGACCAAAATATCCCGGCCTTTCTTATTGTTGATTGGTTTAGAAGCAATAAATATAAATAATTATCAGTGGGCCTACCCGCTACTTGTACCCTAGTAGAAAACTACTTAAGAAAAATTGAAATGTAAAACGAGTAGTATTCCATAAGTGCGCGGCTTAATAAATGAAAAGTGTATGTAATAAGGTGTTTCAATAAGAATCCCCTACAAGAATTGGTCCTTCTGCAGCCGGATTGAAGAACTGAAGCCTGAGCCTGAAGATACACGAAGAATACAGAAGCTACTTGAAGATATATCGCTGTATGAAGATAAGCAGCGTTTTACAAGAAGCTTGCGTATTTTGGTAAGTTACGTGAAGATTAGTTCTACGAGCCGCGCCCTCTCGAAGCCCTACGTGCGCCGCCGAAGATTATTGCTGGGAATAAACGACTAGGAAGATCGCTTATTCTCGAAGCTAGGCCCTCCACGGAAGACCTGTTGGCGGGCACACGACCTGCTGAGTGAAGATTATAGCTGGGAGGGTTGACTACGAGCCACGCCGCGCCCTCTCGAAGCCCCCGTATCACTCGAAGCCCTACGTGTGCCGCCGAAGATTATTGCTGGGAATAAACGACTACGAAGATCGCTTATTCTCGAAGCTAGGCCCTCCACGGAAGACCTGTTGGCGGGCACACGACCTGCTGAGTGAAGATTATAGCTGGGAGGGTCGACTACGAGCCACGCCGCGCCCTCTCGAAGCCCCCGTATCACTCGAAGCCCTACGTGTGCCGCCGAAGATTATTGCTGGGAATAAACGACTAGGAAGATCGCTTATTCTCGAAGCTAGGCCCTCCACGGAAGACCTGTTGGCGGGCACACGACCTGCCGAGTGAAGATTATAGCTGGGAGGGTCGACTACGAGCCACGCCGCGCCCTCTCGAAGCCCCCGTATCACTCGAAGCCCTACGTGTGCCGCCGAAGATTATTGCTGGGAATAAACGACTAGGAAGATCGCTTATTCTCGAAGCTAGGCCCTCCACGGAAGACCTGTTGGCGGGCACACGACCTGCCAAGTGAAGATTATAGCTGGGAGGGTCGACTACGAGCCACGCCGCGCCCTCTCGAAGCCCAGTGTCACTCGAAGCCCTGCTTGTTCCAGTGTTTTGTGAATGTGCATAGTGAGTACATAAGTGTTATGTTAACGTGCGTAATGAATATATGTGTTATGTGAACGGTGTTTAGTGAGTACATAAGCATTACGTGAACGGTGTTTAGTGAGTGCATAAGCGTTACGTGAACGGTGTTTAGTGAGTACTTAAAGGACACGGAACTAAAGTTTTAATGTGTGTATGTACTGTATAAGTCGAAGTGTGTGTGTACGCCTTCGCTTCAACGCGTCCTCTGCTAAAGGACTAACATATAAACACCGGTAAGTTACTGAACAATATTGACAATAAGTGCTGTGAAAGTGAATAAATAATGATGACGCGAAGCCGTAAAGGAGATAGCACGCGCTCGACCACGGAAGAAGAAACTACGGAAACGTCAGCTACCACCTCCGAAGAGGTGACAGACGGCAGCGCGCTTACCAAAGACACAACCGTGGTCGAGGAAGCCGATGCTACCTTGGTAGAAAATAAAAAGAAGGCAAAGCCGACTTCAAACAAAGCAAGCAATAAGAAGAAAGAAATAGAAGCCAGATTAGAATTAGAGAAATTACAATTGGAAGAAATCAAGATGAAAGCTAAGCTGGCGAACACCAAGTTGGAATTAACGCGTGTCTGCGAAGACGATACGGACTTGAGTGATAATGAAGAAGATACCGCGACCAAAGCCGCTGCTGAAAAGGCTACTGAAGCATGGGTGTCAAAGGCAAAGGAAGCGCCGCACACAGCAGAAATGACGCCACCCACGACGACCCCTGCCAGTCAGCTGGCCGAAGCAATATTGGAAGCAGTCAAATCAGCAACAGACAGCAAGGCAACAGCGGTTATGCAACGCGCACCGAAGTATGTCAGCGAGCTACACCAATTTGACGGCGACGCAAGAGATTGGATGGCCTTTAAAGCAACATACAAGGACTCGCAGGCTCTCTTCAGTGGAATCGAGAACATGGGAAGATTAAGAAGAGCAATAAAAGGGAAAGCCAAAGAAGCAGTGAAGTCCCTTCTCTATACACAAGTGGATCCAGAAGAGGTAATAACTGCATTAGAACGCCGATTCGGAAGACCCACTTATCTGATAAGAAGTGAGATAGAAAACATAGAGAAGCTGACCCCCATGTCTGAAGACGCAAGAGAGTTGGTGAGATACGCTGGAGCAGTGGCCAATACAGTCAGCGTTGTGAAACAAATGAAGAAGCAAAGTTATCTGCACTCAAGTGATATAGCGAATCGTATAATTGAGAAGATGTGCATCCTGGTGCGATTCAGGTGGTACGATTACAGAGCATCCAAAGAAGAAGATGATGAACCAATCCTCATCAGCCTTATGAACTTCTTCAACCAAATGGTGGATCAGTTCGAAATGCACGAGTTCATGGGTACCAAGGTGAAGAAGGAAGGATTAAGAAACCGCATGCGGCCTCCCGGTTCCCGCGGCGTGAACGCCACTCGAGTCGCACGGCACAATGAAGAAGAACATTCATCGAACGAGGAAGATTCGGATGATGAAGAAGAAGAAGATGAACCACAAACAGCGACAGTCTGTTCATGCAAGGACGACACCAAGAAACCGGAAAAGATCGCCTGTCCTGAATGTGCTGGGGAACACGCACTGTTGAAATGCAATAAGTTCGTCAACGCTTCCATAGAAGAAAGATGGGAACAAGCCAAGCGAGCTTTCATATGTTTCAAATGCCTATTGGGACGACATAGAAGATTCAGCTGCAAAGCAAAGCCGTGTGGAAAATGCAAGAGAAGTCACCATGTGATGTTACATTCAGAAGAAAGGACGAAGCCAGCCACGCAAGATACCCAAGCTGTAGCATCGACAGTGAATGCAACGCGGACGATATCAAGAGCCTACTTGAAAATCGTGCCAGTAGAACTATGGGGACCAGATGCCAAAGCCGAAGTCTACGCCCTCATGGACGAAGGATCAACAGTGACCCTGATAGAAGAAGACATCGTGAACATGATCGGAGCCCAGGGCCCTGAAGAAGAATTAAGAATCGAGGGCGTGGGAGGTCATCGAATGAGCCAGAAGTCAAAGAAGGTCGATATCAAGATCAGAGGAAGATTCGAGCGCAGCATGGAGAAAATGTCAGGATACACCGTTAAGGCCTTGCACTTGTCCCCCCAAGAAGTCAGCGATAAGGATCTGGAAGACTGCCCACATCTGGAAAAGATAGCAGAGCAACTGAAATATCCAAACGCTCGTCCTACTGTACTCATCGGACAGGACAATTGGCATCTGATCGTGTCTCAAGAAGTAAAAGTTGGCGACCGAAGCAAGCCAGTAGCCTCCAGAACCCAGTTGGGTTGGGTCTTGCACGGAACCAAGTCAAGAAATAATACTGCAGTACGAATAGTGAATCATCTTGTGACATTGCCTGAAGGAAAAGATGATTGCCTCGAGAAGATGATTAGAAACCACTTCGACATCGAAGCCCTAGGAGTCGCCGCGAGGAGACCCTCCAGCGACATCGACCAACGGGCTCTTGACCTGCTGCATTCCACGACGAAAAGATTACCTGATGGGAGATTCAGTGCAGGTTTGATCTGGAAGACGGACGAGGAAAGCCTGCCGGAAAGCAAAACAGCTGCAGCGCGACGACTAAGGGGAATGGAGAAAAAGTTCTTAAAGGACAAAGAATTTGAACGAAAATATGAAGAGCAGGTCGAAAACCTGATCAACAGTAAATACGCCGAGGAAGTAACAGATGAACCCGCCTCCTCAAGATCATGGTACCTGCCGCATTTCGCCGTTGTCCACCCCCAGAAGAAGAAGATGAGACTGGTCTTCGACGCCGCCGCTAAATCAAATGGAAAATCGCTGAACGACGCATTGTTAGCAGGACCCGACTTGCTACAATCACTGTTCGGTGTCCTGCTCCGGTTCCGGCAAGAAGCAGTAGCCGTCGTCGCAGACATCAAAGAGATGTTCCTGAGAATAAAAATCAATGAAGAAGATAGAGACAGCCTTCGATTTCTTTGGAAAAATAAGGAATACAGAATGACATCATTAATATTCGGAGCCGCCTGCTCGCCGTGTACCGCTATATATGTAAAGAACAGAAATGCAGAAGATTTCACCAATTGCTGTCCAGAAGCCGTCAGAGCGATAAACCGAAACCATTACATGGACGATTACATCGCAAGCTATCCCGACGCAGCGACAGCTACCAAAGTGTCAAGAGATGTGAATGAGATCCACAAGAAAGGGGGATTCCTCTTGAGAGGCTGGGCGAGCAACGACCCTTCGACGGTTGAAGAGTTCACCGACGCAGACACCAAGACAAACTCCATCGTGCTAGGAGAACCTAAGGATCAAGTCGAGAAAACCTTGGGACTCAATTGGAACGTCCAAGAAGACAGTCTTCATTTCACTCTGAGTCTACGGAACACCCCCGACGAAGCCAAGGAAGGAAAACGCGCACCGACGAAGAGAGAAGCGACAAGCGCAGTGATGTCGGTCTTCGACCCATTAGGATTAGCGTCACCCATAACCGTACAGGGAAAAGTGATGCTTCAAAACTTGTGGAGGTCCGGCCTAGAATGGGACGAGATATTACCTCCACCAAGAGAACAGGAATGGAGAAAGTGGCTTGAAGATTTAAGAAAACTTGAAGACCTTCGAATTCCTCGCTGTTTCACATACGACGCGACCGAGGGGGAGCTGCACACATTCTGCGATGCAAGTGAGAAGGCATACGCTTGCGCGGTGTACTGGCGCTCTCAACATTCGGACAATCGCGTGGAAGTAAAGCTGCTAACGGCGAAAGCTAGAGTGTCACCTCTCAAGCCAACTTCAATACCTCGACTCGAACTACAAGCGTGTCTACTGGGAAGCCGCTTGGCCAATAGTACAAGCCAAGAAATGGATTTAACGACGACCCGAAGATACTTCTGGACCGACTCCAGAACAGCGCTGACATGGATCAAATCAGACCCTAGGCGTTTCAAGCCCTTCGTCGCGCACCGTCTCGCCGAGATAGAAGAGCTGACGAAGCATAAAGAATGGCGCTGGGTTCCGACGAAACACAACGTAGCCGACGACGCTACCAGAGAAACCCCGTCTAAATTCGATGTATCACATCGATGGTTTAATGGCCCAGCCTTCTTGCGTGAAGATCCCAGAAATTGGCCTACAGAAGAGAAAAAAGTCTCTATCACCGATACGGGCGAGGAAAAGCCTAACGCCATCACGTTAAGCGTCAGGAAAGTCATACCTGTCATCGTGCCCGATCCAGAGAGATTTTCCAGTTGGATACGCCTGCTTCACGCAACAGCAAGGTACCTACAAGCCATAGACGTTTTCAAGCGAAAAATAAAGAAAAAGGTGAACATCACAAAACTCATCACCAGAAGAACCCAAGACCCAGCCTGGAAAAAGATACAAAAACAGAAGATCCAACCGTCGGAAAAGAGACCAAGCAGAAAAGAAGCGGCCTTTCTACCAAAATCTGCACTCTACATAGAAAAGGCGGAACAACTGCTGATAAAAAGAGTGCAAGAAGACAGCTTCCCAGACGAACTAGCCGCCCTGCGTAAGAAAGAAGACCTTAATTCGACATCCAACCTGAAGAACTTCACGATCAAATTAGAAGACGGGCTCATCAGACTATCCACCCGCATCGGAGCCGCCAAATACTTGATAGCTTCATACAAGAATCCGATCCTGATGGACAAACGTCACCGAATAACCCAGCTGCTAGTGAAATACCTCCATGAAGCTTTCAATCACGGGAACCACAACACCGTGATGAATGAGGTCCGGCAGAAATATTGGATACCATCGCTTCGAAACATGGTAAAAAAGGTAGCACGAGACTGCGGATGGTGTAGAATTCGGAAGAAGACTCCACAGATCACACCTCAAGGAGATCTGCCACCTGAACGTCTAACAAAGGCCAGCCCTCCCTTCACCTGCCTAGGAGTAGACTATTTCGGACCTATGTTTGTTACCATTGGAAGACGTACAGAGAAACGTTGGGGAGCTTTGTTCACGTGCCTCACCACAAGAGCGATTCATCTAGAATTGGCTAACTCCCTATCAACCGACTCCATGATCCTCGCGCTACGAAGAATGATCGCCAGAAGAGGAACACCGAAAATTATCCTGAGCGACAACGGAACCAACTTCATCGGTGCCAACAGAGAAATCACTGCAGCCATCGAGACTCTGGGAAAAGAAGTAAACAAAATGGGCATCGTTTGGAAGTTCATCCCTCCTGGAGCCCCCCACATGGGCGGAGCCTGGGAAAGAATGGTGCGATCCGTAAAAGTCGCTCTCTCAGCAACACTACACGAGCGGCAACCTAAACAAGAAATACTCCACACATTGCTTCTGGAGGCCGAGCACATCGTGAACTCGAGACCCCTCTTCTCCGTCAGCACCGACCCAGAAGAAGAAGAAGCCTTGACCCCGAACCATTTCCTCATCGGGCGCTCATGCGGAGCTACCCTCTTTGGCTCCTTCGACGACACAGAACTCATCGGTTCTCCCAACTGGAAGACATCCCAACGCTTGACCGATCATTTCTGGTCAAGGTGGTTGAGAGAGTACCTACCAACTCTCTCGCCACGCTACAACCAAGGTCCTCACTATCAGGACCCTACATTGGGCGACATAGTCCTGATCGTCGACCACACCCTGCCACGGTACTCGTGGCCACGCGGCGAGATAGTCGCCACTCATCCCGGACCAGACGGAAGAACCAGGATCGTAGACGTGCGAACTGCAGCGGGTGTCCTGCGGCGGCCAGCATCGCGCCTAGTCCTGATCGTACCAGCAACGTCGCCCCAACGAGATGGAGTGCAACGCACTGAGGGGGAGACTGTTGGCGACTACAAGAAGAACTGATTAATAATTAAGAGTTTGATTAAACAATAAAAACCATTTTCTTATAGGTAAAATAGATAGGTAATTCGTTGTTACATTCTTAAGCATAGGGATAGTTTTCATCTCCCATAGTTAATAATAAGTTTTATCAATACCTAATGTAGCTATAAACCAATCAATAAGAAACGTAGTTAGCACCCCACACATCCTCAAAAGGTAAATAAATATCTAAACTAATGGTATCACCCATAAAACAGGTTCTAACTCGACAAAAACACACAGGTAAAACATTAACAGGCACCTACACACACATACGCAACAAATGGTATCGCCCTCGAGCAAGCAAAAACTTGTCCGAACAGGTCTAAACCTGTCGAGAATTAGACTCATGCTTGACCAAAATATCCCGGCCTTTCTTATTGTTGATTGGTTTAGAAGCAATAAATATAAATAATTATCAGTGGGCCTACCCGCTACTTGTACCCTAGTAGAAAACTACTTAAGAAAAATTGAAATGTAAAACGAGTAGTATTCCATAAGTGCGCGGCTTAATAAATGAAAAGTGTATGTAATAAGGTGTTTCAATAAGAATCCCCTACAATCAGCGAGAACGAGATGGAGGAATATTGCATATTGTATTTGGTTCTCAGCTGTTAAATGTTATTGTATTTAATTCGTTACATTCTTATGTTTATGTTAGAATCATAGTAAGTATTCTTTATTGATAAGTCAGTAAGGTAAAGCCGACTTCGCTTCGGCTTCTCTCTTACAAAAATTGACACCTCGCCGCTGGTAAGTAATAATTTTGTAACTACATATACACCGTGACATTTAAGTCGTTTTACAAAGGTGGTCCACTCAATGTACCCGTCATAAAATACCTCTAGGCCTAATTAAAACATTGTTACCATTAATTAAGATAGGTACAAAGAAAAATATATAATGATTTAGAATTATGAAACACCCTCACTGTTAATAATGTTTACGTATCAAACGGTACAAGATATGTACCTAGCTACCATTACATTCCACAATTAATTCCATCTCCATAACAGGGTATTTCAAACTACGTCACGCGTCTTAGTGAATGATATTTTCATTTTTTCAATTAAGTATGCAAATGTTCAAAAATATTTTTTTTTAAAATAAATGATTAGTAGTCATTGGATACATAAAGTGGGCTGCCGTTGTAAGACGACTAAAATTTCACGGTGTATAGTTAATTTAAAAGAGTTTCCATGGACATTTTATCAAGTTATCTCCATAGGAACTTACTACGATTTGGAACGGACAACTCACTTCATAATAAAAAGTAAAAGCTTGAGTTTCAATGCGTTTTCTTATGTTATGAAAAAATAATAGATAAAAAAATCTAAAAAACACGCTTTATAAAACAAACTAAAAAGCAGAAAATAGTTTTAAAAAGCATGGGGTGCTTCTTGAGGTATTTTTATAATCAATTAATTAATATAAGCGTGTTTTTTAGATTTGATTTATTATCCATTATTTATTTTCAATTTTTTAGTGCTGCTAACTACAAAAGCGCGATTTTTCAGTTTTGTTTTAAACTTTTTTTAACATTTTGGAACAAATTTATAAAATTACTAGCTTTTGCCAGCGACTTCGCCCGCGTGGAAGTCGGAAATTATCCCGCGGGAACGTACTACCGGGCTACTAAAGTATCCTATGTGTTAATCTAGGTTATAATCTATCTGTGTGCCAAATTTCATCGAAATCCGTTCAGCCGTTTTTGCGTGAAAGAGTAACAAACATCCATCCATCCATCCATACTTACAAACTTTCGCGTTTAAAATATTAGTAGGATTGAATTGTCATCGGTCCTCGATAAGTCTACAAAGTTTAAATGAAATCTGACCCTATGAAGTGGGTCAAAATCAAGTCCAAAGGAGTCGGTTACAAACAAACATGCTTACAGACATACAGCTGAATCTATAAAAACGTGTTAAAGTCAAGTTAAAGACACTTCTATAGCTACCTACCATAAATACTTCACATTCCATTACCTACCCATTAAAACTCATTTAAAATTAATCGACAGGAAACAACGAAACTCATCGACGTCAAAACGTCGTTCCGGAACACTTTACAGGAACTTCCGTCGACTGAAAAAAACAACACTTACAGATTTCCGTTACAAACAGAGACACACTATTGCCCCCTTGCCCCCTAGGACGAGCGCGGCGGCAACATCAAAAAACAATTTCGGCCAATCACAAAGCAGTTAGTCACAAAATAGATGCACTCTTGTAATTGAAAGCACATTCACACCATTTTTAATTCGATTGCACGATTAAAATCGTAGGCGTAGATTAATGTAATAAGTTTAAATTGAATTATTTTTACTGATATCCTAATGTGGGTGGGACGAGCTTTTACCTTTAATTGGATAAATACGAATGACAAATGAAATCAATAAAAACGTGTCAGTCTGTAATTTAGTATGAGGAAGGTGTGATATATTAATTTAATATTTAAATTAGTTATCTTGTTTCGTTTAAGTGTATGTCGTTAATTAAAGTCACAGAAATTGTTGGTGTAATGCGAAGCCATTCTTTTTAGGTTTTTATTAATGTTTTCTGTAGTTTCGACTGATTGTTTATAACCTACACGGAAAGCTGCTGTGAAAGCGTGCGAGCACATATAATTTTTAATCGACTTCAACAAGAAGGAGGTTATCAATTCGTCATGTTATTTTTTATTTTTTTTATGTATGTTGGGCATATCTCCGTCATATATACAAGGATTTGCAATTTTTTTTTTAAGAGATTTATTCCTAAATGGTCCCATTCAAATTTCATTTAGATGCGTTTCGGAGACAGACAACGTAACACTTCAAAAAATGACAGCAAATCAACCACGATTGCCTGCTATCGCATAAATATGCATTATTTTGACCCCAAGGATGATGGAATTTCGAATTGGTGGGGGGTAGGTACTATGTCTAAAAAGTGAAAAAAAAAACTAAAAAAAAACAACCGACCTCTGGAAAGACACTACAAAGTGAATAAAAATAACGTTAATCACGGAAGGCAGTGACAATTTTTTTTAATACGTATCCCAAGTCACCGACTCCCTCCATTAAAGTTATTTTTCACTTAGTAGTGTTTTTCCGGAAACCTGTTGTTTTTTTTTTTTTGGAAAAACTTTTACATTACAGAAACATTTGTACTCAAAAGGAATGCGTTCAGTTTATTTGTTGTCACGCAGAATTTAGAAAGCTCTTTCGTTACCTAATTCATTTTTGTTTCGGACTCTTTTCTATTCTGTAGAAATCTTAACAGGGGTGCAGAATTTCAGACTACAAGTGCTGCACCACGTAAATATAAACAACTTCAATAAATGCATTAGCATTAAAAACGGTAGCGCAATCTGCTAAAAGCTATGACTAAAAAACGATTGACAAATCAATAAAACAAATTACAACAACGATTACCAATTTCCCCAGCATTATCAAACAATTGTCGCTAATAAAAACTGTCAATCCAAGTCTTATCTCGATCAAGAAACTTACAACAAAAAAAAAACTCAAATAATTTATTTAGGGGCGAATGCGATCGCCGAAACGCGATAACGGTTTTGAGGGGTAACTAAGTACAAGGGAAATAAGTTATTAACTGAAATAACACGATATCACTTTGTGGGGATCGGAACAAGATGAAGGGATAGATAAGGGATAGGGAGGATAGCGTATCACTCCCTCTTTATAGTGAAATTTCACCCTTGTGGCGATATTAATGATTGTTGTTTTTAGTGAATGTTGTTAATTCAACTCTTAACAGAATGTTCGATCGTCGACAGCACTATTGTTGGTTAGAGAATTCCATTGATCTTTTACATCACTTTATGATAAACGTGGGGCTCGTGGCTAAGTCATAACAACCGCTCAGGTCGATCATGGATCTTAACATACACACGTTAAGCAGTTGGTCCCGACTGTCATTCGTGAATTTTTGAGAGTCGTTACGGGTCGTCAGAATCCCGAAAATCGGCCAACCAGTCTTGCTATATTACTATGTAGTTCTGGAGGAAAGACAGGCAGTCGCTCCATGTAAAATATTGGTATTCAGCTGCATCTGGTTAGACTGGAAGCCGACCCCAACATAGTTGGGAGCTAGGCAGATGATGAAGACAACATGATACTAGTTAGGTAAAGTAGGTACTCGACGAGTGTTATTACAATGAGAATGCACCGAGCTTTTCAAACGATCCCAACAATCTCACTGCGTAAATCGCCCGGAGGACACGGTGGAGCTTACTGTGGAGGTCTGCTCGGCTTGGGCGGAGTACCGCCGTGTCCTCGTGGAGGTGAACGGCGGCGGCGATCTCTCACGTCCGGCCCTAGTCCAGGCCATGGTACGGAGCGAAAGTGTATGGGTAGTCGTCACCTCCTTCTGCGAAGCAGTAATGCTCGCGAAAAGGGAGGCGGCGCACGTGAGGAAGAGACCCTAGCCGCCGCAGGACACGCCCTGGGCGTCGGAAAGCCGAGGCTGATTCTTTTGCGGACGGCGAGTAATGGGTCGCTCGTTGTCCTGCAAGGACCAAGCCCGTGTTGACGCGTTGTGTTCCACGTGCGCCGCAAAGAGATGTTAGCAACAACTGTTGGGGTCCGCAAGGGCCGATGCCTACTGTGGTGCGGGTTGTTCGAAAGAGATACCGTGGCCCCTGGTGCACAGGTAACTGAAAGAACACGGGTGGGTTTTAGTCCGTAAAAGTCTGACACGCCCTACCGCTCCACCCACAGCGGGGGAAGTTATTTGATGATTTCCCACCCACAACAAAAAAAAATCCAACAAAAAATCACATATAGACATTGAATTTCATAATTTACATCACTACCTATACCTATCAATTAAACTAACAGTGATAACAATGGACTTTTCTTCTGGAAGGCCACGAAAAACTTAAGTACCTCTCAAAAGATAAGCTTAGCGTCATCACCACCTGGGCCATCCCCACAAGATAAAAGATCCCGATCAAATGATACAACAATAAGTTTTTAATTAACACCGCACTAATTGATGATACTTATCATAAAATTATTATAGTTATTAGTCTAATTAAAATAATTGTTTTTAAGGGGGTTTATTATTGCTTCATCATTTGGGTTAGGGTAGGTTAATGAGGTCAATATTTGGATGGGCTGCGATTCCTATTGTTCTGTGTTGACCTGAATTTGAGGGTGATAATTAATTTTCGCTTAGGATATATTTACAGTTAACAGTGTATTATTTTTAAACATTGTATTTGTCAGGGAAGGAATCACGTGCTCGGAAAAAAATCTTGTTTACATTAAAAAAAAACAACAAAATGAAATATATTATGTATTTTTTTCGGCGTCTTTTGCCTTATGGTTTTTTTTTTTTAGTGGGAAATCATCAAATAACTTCTCCCGCTCTGGGTGGAGCGGGAGGGCGTGTCAGACTTTTACTGACTAAAACCCACCCGTGTTCCCTCAGTTGCCTGTATGCCAGGGGCCGCGGTATCTCTTTCGAACAACCCGCACCCCTGGCAGGCATCGGCCTTTGCGGGCCCCTTCTGTTGCTTCTGACATCTCTTTGAGGCGCGCGTGGAACACAACGCGCCGTCGACCCGGGCTTGGAACTTACCGGACAGCGAGCTACCCATTACTCGCCGTCCGCAAGCCCGTGACTACGGTGGCCGGGAATCAGCCTGGGATTCCCGACGCCCAGGGCGTCTACTGCGAAGGCCACGGCTGTGAGTTACGACTCGCACTACGCCCGTTTTTTTGTTTTTTTTTTAAATATACTAAATTATCATGGACTATGGACGAAGCGTTAACCATAACCCATATTAAACCAAACAATAGTCCACAAAGTTGCTCAACCCTGTCACCAAACCACGATTATTCCGTCACGCGCCCACACGTGACAATTAGCGGCAAATTACCACCATTTCAAATATTAATCAAATCTATTACAACATCCATTTTATCTGGAACCCTTTACAACTACGGAGTTCATATAAATTAATCAGTACGAGAGTCCTATTTAGGTTGGCTACATAAATCAATCGATCACCGTGTCGGCGCCGATTCGGTTCTAATTGGCCCAACGAGATCGGAATTAGATTTAGATTTGATTTGTTCATTTACCATGGGGGTAGGTGTACATTTGATGGTTTTAGATTAAACCGTGGTTGTTTTGTGTCGAAAGCTGTCAGTCATTGAGTGTGTTTTGAAAAGAGAGCACGCTTTATACTGTTTCTCTCGACCTTTAGTTGCGTTACCGGGGCTCAATATTGGCAAGACAAATGCAAGGTAATTGCCTGTCGTGTTATTAGTCACGTACCATCCAGTGACGCAGCAACACGTTAGTGACGTAACAATTTTTTTATGTTTATCTCTTTCTAACAACAGGAATCGGTATAGGTTTTTCCTGTTCTTAGCAAACTGTATGGTTGTGTTTACTAGTAGGTAGATACATTCATGGTTTACTCTGTTTTTAAGTGCGTAGGCTAATACGTCATTGGTTGCTCAACGATTACTTCACTATATCACTAGGTAGTCAGACCTACATAATATGACTAGGGATGTAGGGACTGCCTCGTTGGTCTAGTGGCTGCAAGTGCTACTGCTAAGCATGAGGTCCTGGGTTCCATTCCCACGTTGGGCAAAGTGTTATGGGTTTTTCTATCCGGAATTTCCTAGTTAGGGACTTAAACATAACTAGCGAAATGTGGTTGTTCTATAGGTACATCTCTGCCCAGCGCTTCGAGGAAACAAGGCGTGATGTTAAACACCCATACACTCACACTCGCGCACACACGCACACACACGCAAACACACACACGCGCACGCACTCATACACACCTCCGCAAGATAGCACATCTTTAATTAATTATTGCTTTGTTTTAGATTCCTTTATATTTTTATAACTTTTTTCTAATACCTACTATAATGGAATATCTGTTCAATAGCATATACTGCAAGTTGTAACTAGTAGAAGAGCGGAACTTCCGAACAAAAGTATATTTCTTACTTAAATAAGTAAACGTATTTTTAATTTATTGAAATAAACATTTTTATTTGTTCTGATGCTATATTGTGTGTGTGTGTGTGTATGGTACCTATGATTGTTTGACGACTTCAATAACGCTCCAATGTATGTTATATTATCTAATAGGTACTTATCACTCAATTAATATCAGCCTGTCTACAGCTTAATAAGAGGCTCTTAATGACACTGGACCATCAAAAATAAAGTGTCTTATTAACACGCTTAATAAAAATAAAAAATAAAAAAGTATTGGTGATCGTAGTTTGTTTTGACTAAATAACTACCGCCGATACCATAGAAAATCAATTGTATCTCATTAGCAGGTGTTGACAGGTTAAGCAGACAAAAAGTTGTTCCTGCCCAATGAGAAAAGGATTGATCCTCTCAACGTAATCCCATGCTAACGCTTTACGACACCCATTTGTGCAAGAGTTACTTATTCTCTGCAAAAACTCAAATAGAATTCCCAAAGAAATAACCAAAAGTTGTTTATTCCCTACCCACCACTTTATTGAAATGACACCGAAAATTGACACAATTCCTGTCAAACCAATTACCCTCAGAAGCAAGTTAAAAAGTTCGGAGTACATCAATCAAACCACGATTCCGATCCCGTTACAATTAAAATCTTATTTCGGAGGACCCATCGGCGTTTTAAAAACGAATTACTGGCGGGCAACCCCTACTTGGGTATGCGTCAGGGGATGCCAACGTTCAAGATTCGCGGAAAAAATTGGGTACCGCAAGATGATTTAAAATTCTGAAGATGTGACAATAGTCTTGTTATTTTGGGTTATCTTTTTATACCAAGACCCCTCCGTGCCTCGGTAAACACGTTAAGCAATTGGTGCCGGCTGTCATTTTTGTCACCATTGAAAGTCGTTACTGCCCGAAACTCTAACCAAAGGGCTATCGGATGCGCCTCAAAGAGATGTCAGCACCAACTGATGGGGCCCACAAGGGCCGATGCCTGCCAGGGGTGCGGGTTGTTCGCAAGAGATACCGCGGCCCCTGGCACACAGGCAAGTGAGTGAATACGGGTGGGTTTTAAGTCAGTAAAAGTCTGACACGCCCTCCCGCTCCACCCAGAGCGGGAGAAGTTATTTGATGATTTCCCAGCCAGAAAAAAAAAAAGAAAAAAAAGGGCTATCGGATCTGCCACGGGTGCGGGTTGTTCGAAAGAGATACCGAGGCCCTGGCACACAGGCAACTGAAGGAACGGGTGGGTTTTACTCACTAAAAGTCTGACACGCCCGCCCTTCCGCTCCACCCAGAACGGGAGAACTTATTTGATAATTACCCACCGTCAAAAAATAAAAATAAAAAAATGGGTATCGGATTACCCAGTAAATAGGTTGTGGAAGTCAGATACAATGCAAAATAAGGTGTTTGACTTTTGAAAATACTAAGTACTTATTTATTTATTTATTTTATAACAGCTTAAACTATCATAACAGGGTTTACCCTAATGCGACAGTTAAGAACGTAAAGTAATAACCTAAGCTATTTACTTTCAATAACTAAATTAGAAATTTTTTAACTGTTTTTAGTTAAAATTTAAATCCTTTAAAACACAAAACATATTACATTTAACATAATTACTTACATAACAATACAAACAGAAACACAAACATACTTTACTTAAGAAAAAAATTAGGTATTATTTTGCTTGTGGTATAACAGGGTAAGTTTTTATCCAGTGCGCAAACTGTAACCACGAATTCAGCATATCGTTCTAGACCCCCCAGTGCAGAAATTTTGCGTCGGTTTTCATAGAAAAGTGCAATACCTACGCGGTCATAATGTATGGAACAGCTGATTTCTTTTGTCTAGATTGATATGCTGAATTCATGGCTACAGTTTGCGCACTGGATAAAAACTTATCCTGTATAAAATTTATACAGGATAAGTTTTTATCCAGTGCGGCTGCCCCATGTCAAAAGCTAGTAACTGTTTTTGACCAAATTTTACAGGAGAGCGTAAAAACATGTTTTAGGCTAGCCCTTCTAAACTATACATTGTCTGTTGAGAATTTATTGTTAAGAAGAAGAAGTAGTATGTAAACCTTAACTTGTTATATAAATTACCTGTTCATAATATATTGTACACATTTTATAATCCAAATTAATATTTAAAAAAATCAACTAAGAAAAATTTTACACTGAAAACCACTTCAAAACCTAGTAAGAAGTCTTACTAGATTTTGACCTGGTTCGAAAATATCATCTATAATCAACTTGCCCGGATCAAAACATAGCAAGAGTTATTAATAGTTTGTAATCTAATTTATAATTATGATTACGTAGAATCGTTTTTGTCTAGACCAAATATGGTAACTATAACAGGAGTAAAAAAATTACACAGGTAAGTAATACAAACCTAGTAATAAAATCAGATTTATTTACTCATTATCAATCAGAAAACTTCGAAAAAAAGATTTAAATTGCTTCCATTTGGTCAACAAATGACAAATTTGCCGATTGATTATTTGTAGGCAAATTACGCCAAAAAGATTTTCTTGATTCTGGCATCATCGGTAGTAATTTAGAAATTATTTCATTCTTCTTTATTTCTTTAACTCCTCTCGGTTCCTCGACAGTGACCACTGGAGATTGGACATCAAATTTTTTTTGTAAGAAATCCAGTTCTTGCAAATTTTCATCAAACCTGAAATAAAAACATGGAATATGTAATTATATAAAGTTTTGTATAATTTTGTAATTAGTAACAGGATTTTATTAATAAAGCTAATGTCAATGAAAGACCGTTAAGAAAAATAAATATGTTCAATGAGATTCGACATAGTAATATCTAGCTAAATGTGATCTAATTGAAATGTAGCTTAGTTTTTTTTCTATAGATTTATTAACTAAAACTTAATACACCTGGTTTTATAAAAAAGGTTTTTTGAACCCTTTACAAATTTGGCCTGAACTACAGATTTTAACTGAAACTCTCTGAGTGGTTCACCTAAACGCCCAGCTCTCTTTTTCTTAGGCCAGTTGTGACGATGTAGAATTTCTAATATTTTGATATTTTTTCTTGACCTTAACACACAATCCTTAAAATCGCCAAAATCGTAAATATTACGTTCGCGTCTCATTCTTTGCTCGATGTTTGCATGAACGGCATCAGCAGCCATGTGAGTGTGCCCTTTAGTTAAATAATTTATTGTGATTGACTTACTTCGTTATTTACTACCATGACCATAGCAGTGAACAGCGTCCAATTTTTATTTTGGGCTGTACAGTTATCAGCCCAGAGGTGAAAATGTTGCACATCCCTCTGATTATCTAAAAAAGCTTTGATAGCATCTACAATATTGCTGGCATCTCGACCAGCAATTGCTTCATGCCACAACACACATATAGCGGGATCAAGTAATTTTTTTTGAATAGGGGCAAAAGTTAAATTAAATGTTATTAATCGACTTAAAAAGAAAGCATCCTTGTATTGAGGCATTTCCGGAATTAATACCACTTTTTGCAAATCCATAGAAAAATACTTTATTCTCCTTTCATTTCCTTTTGCTCCATCTAATCGGTATCTCTCTATAGCCAAATTAACTTTCTCGTTATGTTCTTTTTCCTTTGTTCTAATATCTTCTGGCACTTCGTCACCTTTTTCTGTGTATCTTTTGCTTTCTTCTTCGTAGAATGAACAATCAGCACATTTATCACATTTCGGCATATTAAATGATATGTTCAGTCTTTTAATCGTTTGCCTATAAACTTCCAGACCACAGCGAAAATTTGGATGAATCCGTTTAAAATCTTCATGCATTTGCTTCAGAGTCAGATAACGTGGTAAATATCTTACATTTGGAGCATTGTGTCTTCGATAATGGCTTACTACTGGTTGATAGCTTAAGATATGTTGCTCAATAATTGGAAACGCCTTATAATAAAATACAACAAGTAAAACTCAGTAACTCGATATTTTAAAAGGCTTGTGAAAAGCAAAAAATCAATATTTAATACAATATTTCATTTCATAATCTAGTATGAAACTTTAAACATTTCAAAAAAATAGTAAGTGCTTACAAATACTATACTTATGAAATGGTTATATGACATACTAGGTTTTGAAATGGTTTTGAATGTGCGTTTGATGAATTTAGATGCTCTTACTAGGTTTAGGATACCCCATAACTTTTGTTTTAAGTGTATTTTTAATGTAGGTGTTTTTGCATTATGTAGGGACTACTTAGAAAAGAGTTTTTAGCTAAAAAACACCTTTTGCCTTTTTTGTAGACTTACTAGGTTTTGAAATGGGGCAGCCGAAATAGTAACACCGTTGCGAATTCACTCAAACAACATGTAAACAAATCATGTCAAACACAGTAGAGGTGACAGGTATGTATGTAGGTAAATAGACTATTTGATTATAGATATTTGCTTTGAGGACAAAGATTGTTTTGAAGAAACGTTTGATTCGGTCTATTTCATAATCAGCCGATAACGTTCCCGCTGGTGGGACACAGGCCTCCTCTCTGTCAGAGGGAGTGGGCCATAATCCACCACGCGGGCCCAGTGCGGGTTGGTAGATGTCACATGTTTTCGAATTTTGGTTCTAAGATATGCCGATATGTCTCCTCACGATGTTTTCCGTCACCGTTTTGAGAGCACTGGTGATTAAATAAAATACACAAAGTAAAGCATCTACCGGGGTTTGAACCTACGACCTACAACTCGGAAGTCGCGGCCGTTACCACTGGGCCTCCACTGCTCTGCTCTTTTACTTTTAAGCATGTTTTGTTTGCGTTTTGTATGTGCAAAATAATCATTTTTTCTTTTATTACTTAATTTATTTTGCAGGTTTTGGCATGCCAAGAAATCACATGGATGCCTGTAAAAGAAAATGATTGAATATGTAAAAGTAGAAATGCCCGGCTAAAGACAAAACACACGTATTAGTTTCAACAAATGCTTCAAAGACGATAAATACATTTTTAATAACTTTAGATCGAATATGGTTTGCCTACACAGCTCCAACTCTCCATTTCCAAACTCGGATAGGCAAAAACCGCATACATTTCAAAAGTAATTTCAAATTAAATCTCACCTACAGGACCACGGAAGCTTCCCTCCTCGATTTTTTCACAAGAAGACGAGTAACCCTCACCCGCCGTGGGTGACAAGTTTAATTTAAACTTCCCGGGTCCAATAGGCCCGCGGTCGAGTTTGAACGATTATAACTTTCAAGTGTTATTTTTAATGAGTTTTTGTGGATTTTGATATTATTAATGCATTGGATTTCCAAGTGCTAACTTACATAATTCAGTGACTTAGCACTTTAAGTAAACAAAAGTAATTTTCGGATTTAAGTGGTCATCTGAGGATTGGCAGACGGTGTTATATTTCATAAGGATAAAAAAGTAAAGAAATAAATGTTATGTTTGAAGATTTTTGGAAAGAAAATTCCTTTTCGCTAGGTATATTAAACACAGAAACGGAATAAATGACTGTGTTTTATTAGCCGCACCGTCAAATCTATTAAAGACGACAAAATATATTCAACACGTGTTGTTAAACATCCAAAATCTATTAATATAACAAATTATAATATGTAGTTACATACTACATGAATGACTAATTACCTACAAAACGTGTAACTCTTATGTTAATCTCAATCATTAAACTTACGGCTTCAATAGTGAATAATAATTAATATCTTTCATTCCTTACATATACCAGATGCCTCATTGATTCCATATGCTACTATAATTATATATTTTATATCAGAGACTTAAGGATGGTTTTTGAATAGCATAGTTTTGTAGTTAGTTGAATAAAATCGGGTTGGGGTCAATAATACCGTGGACAAGTAGTGATAGGGTTAATATGATGGCAATAAAAAATCTGTAAGGTCTTTGTTTGAAAAATTTTAACAGATGTACAGCTAGTTATGTGTAGTTTTTTTTTAATAACAGCATCTGGCATACCTTTTATGATTAAAAGCTTTTAGGGCCTGGAAAATTAAAAAAAATATCTATGAAGAAACAGATTGTTTGCTCTTCTTATTTTTATCACAATATCTTTTTATTTTAACAATGATAATACTGACATGCTTTTTTACATAGTTTCTTTTAATTTATACAGGGTGGCAGAGGACAACGACGCGAAAACTGAAACCATGGATTCAGTATACATGATTTTGTAACAATTTTATTACAAAAAAAAAACCTGTTCTATTCATTTTGACCGCGCAGGTAATACTAGGTATTGCACTGTTCTATGAGACAACTTTTTTTTTTAAACCGACCAAAAATTTCTACGCTAGGGGGTTCAAAATCATATGCTAAATCCATAGTAAAAGGTTATGCGTCAATGTTTCTTTATAATCCCCACCCTGTATAATCAAAAACCGCTTGCAATTTTCCCGCAATCTAAAAACAGCTGGCATCAACTTCAACTCACTAGGTATCCAAACAAAGTTATCGATAAATAAAAACAAACAAGTAATTATCAAACAAAAATTCGAAATTAATTCATTCTTTCCTCAAATAAACACACATATCTTACGAAAACATTTAACTCCACCTTTCCATGCTTTTCAGTCCCGGTACGAAATCCCGGGATTATCCGGTTGGCAGGTGGAAAAAGTAAGAGTATCGTGTACAAAAGTTTAAAGGGAAGTTCTATCTGCAGTATGCGCCACTCGCTGAGTTAAGGCGGCTGTCTGCGACTGGAGTTACGATTTAACTGCATAAGTTGGCAACGTAGATATGTCCTGGAGTAAGTTTAATGTTGACATGGATTAAGTTGGTGCACGTATGTGTGGATACTGTTATTTAAAATATTTGGCGTGAAATCTGGATGAAGACGCCCATCATCTTCATCCAGATTTCACGCCAAATATTTTACTTCTGCTACATTTTCCGCACTTAGAATCTCATTCAGTCAATTGTGCGAGGGGGTTCTGGCTAACATAGCCAGCCAAGCTCCACACAAAAGCGACGTGAAACCTTTAGACGCGTTGAGTGTGGGCAGATAATCTCTGGAACTACCAGTCGGATTTAAAAACTTATTTTTGCATTTGATAGGCCAATTCTTAAGCCAGGTCCAGGCTTCGCGTCTAAATCGCATGCCAAAGGCTTTGGGTATAGATACGGGCAAGTAGATAGCAATGTATCTTTTTCAATTCATATGTAAGTACTTTCTGAATTTATCTTCGTCATTACTAATATCGGTAAAGGAAAACATCAGGAGAAAACCAAGACTTATAGCTAATATAAGTCTGAAATCACCGTCGCAGGAGACGCCCTGGGCGTCGAGAATCCCAGGCTGATTCCCGGCCACTGTAGGCGTGGGTTTGCGGACGGCGAGTAATGGGTGGCTCGCTGTCCGGTAAGGACCAACCTCGGGTCGACGGCGCGTTGTGTTCCACGCGCGCCTTAAAGAGACGTCAGCACCAACTGATGGGGCCCGGAAGGGTCGATGCCTGCCAGGGGTGCGGATTGTTTAAAAGAGAGGTTTTAGTCAGTAAAAGTCTGACACGCGCTCCTGCTCCACCCAGAGCGGAAGACTTCTTCCGCTCTGGGTGGAGCAGGAGCGCTGATGATTTCCCACCCAAAAAAAAAACAAAAAGTCTGAAATCACCGAACCGTCTAGCAAGCGTGGTGATCAATTTACGTGGCTTATCTGTATAAGACGAGGCCTTTGGCACTGCAGACTGGGGCAATAATAGGCTGGTATGATAACAAATGTTACGAGTTGCAGATCGTAGGTTCGAACGCTGATAGGCACTTTTCATTGTGAAAATTATTTAACAGAGGCGATTTGACAGTTTTCCCTACGCATGATGTGTTTTTTCTCGTCTGAAACATGAATTTAACACAAAGTAATTGATCCGTCAACACAATGACGGATCAATTACTTTTGGACGGGCCCGTATCTTCGTTGACGGACTAAAAGACTGATTACGTATGAGATTAGATTTTTTTCTTTAAAGATTTCCATGGTGCAGGTGTATTGTACCAGTGTTTCATTTTCAAGTTTTCTCTTCCACACAAATTACTTTGGCAATTTTACATAAAGCTCTAAGAACAGTGGTGGCTCAGTAATAACAGCCGCGAATTACGAGTTGTAGGTCGTAGGTTCGAACCATGAGCTAGAAGCTTTACTTTGAGAACATTATTTTATCACCGATGCCTTCAAAACGGTGAAAGAAAATGGCATGTCCTAGGACCGAAAATTCAAAGACATGTGACATCTATCACTGGTGGCCCGCGGTGTGGATTACGGCCCACTTCCTCTCATAGAGAGGAGGCCTGTGCCCCAGCACTGGGAACTTTATAGGCTGATAATGCTACAACACAAATGAAACAACCGATAGTATTTCCCAAATCAATAGGGTTGTTGCTAACCGAGGCATGTCGAATACCGACCCAGATAGTCTATTAAGGGTAATGATAACTCGGTTAGTGACTCTGGCAACCCTAACTAAGTTAGTTTGGAGTTCATCAATCAAACGAGATCCATTTGAGTGGAACAGAGTTAGGTCGATAAAAGAGTTGCCAAATCCAATCAATTTTGGTTGGCCATTGGTCGCTTTTAAATATACTGGAAATATGATAAAACTAGCTTCGAGGCAAGCCTCGCCTGAAATGGTACAGTTACACGAAATTGTATTGAAAAATTCGGAACGAGATCCTTCCAATTCAAATGTTGAACAATTGAATTTGAAGGATCTGGGAATTAAACTTTAGACCATACATACCGAAATGAATAAAAACATTGCTAAGGTCTGGACCCCATCTGCATTAATTGTAAATAATTTCATCGCTTTGGTTTGTACATCTTTGACCGTCGTTACGGGTCGTTGGAAGCCCGCAAGTCTATCAACTAGTCTTACCAAGGGGTATCGTTGTACCCAGTTACTGAGATTATGGAGGTTAGATAGGCAGTCGTTCCCTGTAAAATAATGGTATTCAGCTCGGTTATACTGAAAGTCGACCCCGACATAGCAAAAGGCTACAGGTACCAGCAGCACAACTAACGGACCCAATAATCCTAGCATGGACCATGGATTCCCTAAGCAGTAGCAGCCGAAGTTACGGGCATTTCCAACTCTCTATCACTTACTTCCATAAGATTAGTTCGGAGCCCGAACTAAGAACGAGTAACAACAAAATGGTTCGGCTGTAGAATTCACTCCGAAGTTTCTAATTACTTTCGGATGAGCCCGTAGCTTCATTGACGGAGTCGGACCTCTGAAGCATTAATTCCAGTGAATAATGTCCTCAAAGCCAAAGGTGCTGATGCATCTCAGCACAAAAGAATCACATCCCTCACCCGCTGCAGACAACCGACCAACTAAAAATCTCGACCAACAAAAAACGACACAAAGGAGAAGTTGCAAAACCGAAATCCGCACTTTCTGCTCGTGTAAAACTTATCTATTCATTTTTCACTTCCAGCATAATGGTAAACTAGTTAGGGAGCCTTTGCGACCCGTAGCTAAGTTAGTGGAGTCTTTGTAACATCTATCTAAATCGAATTATACTCTGGGACGGTCGTGTACCCCGGGGCGCTGGACTGGACCGCGTTTGGGTTGTGAGATGTGGGCGGGGATGGTAGTTTTAGAATTTTTTTTTAGCTACTGGGTTAGTCATCAACTGCCTAGCCTGACCCTGATCCCACCTATGTTGGGGTCGGGTTCCAGTCAATCCGGATAGAGCTGAACACCAGTATTTTAGATGGTACCACCGTAAGTATTTGGCTTTCATTCTGATCAATCGCATTAAGTAAGTATAGTCTCTAATGGGACAACCGTACAGATTTATAAAGTAAAGTGGCAAATTGTTAACTGAGAAGTATTAAGGCATTAAACCTAAATCTATACATTACTAGCTGACCCAGCAAACGTTGTTTTGCCTTATAAATTATTTAGGGGTGGACTACCCCTAACATTTAGGGGGATGAAAAATAGATGTTGGCCGATTCTCATAGATACCGGATAAGCATCAAAATCGGTCAAGCCGTTTCGGAGGAGTATGGCAACGAAAACTGTGACACGAGAATTTTATATATTAGATAATGTCACTTACATATACTACAAAGTTCTTCATTTTCTTTGCTAAGCACAACTGTAATTTTTGATTTAAGGCATGGTCGGCGTTAACGCAGAATGGCGCTTGTCATGACGTCATCTATGGCGATTCACGGGGACATCGGGCTTCGTTAACGGGTGAATTGATTACAGCTCAATACGGAATGCACCCTTAGACTGGCTGTTACCTAAATCGTAACCAACTTCTTCTAACTTACGCCAACACCCAACAATGTTTGTAACAACACTTGTAAAGCTATTTCCATTATATCTTCGGCAAGTGGTTACTACATTTCCACGTGTTTAGCCCGCCGTGTATTCAGTGGGGCATGTTTAAGTTTGGAGTTAACTAACGAATTTTAATTAACCTCAAACCGAGAGTAGTCTGAGTTTTGTTCTGTTATTTAGTTCTGCTAAGGGAATGTGGCTATGAAAAGTTATAGGTGAGGTTGATTTTTGAAAGAATGTTTTGATAGTTTGTTTGGAGAATCATTTTTTTTTTGGACTGTATGGTCCAACTGCTGGGACTGCTACTATCTTATTACTTAAATTTTTAAACTACATTTTCCCAGACTTTAGCAGACATAACTGCACTGGAATTTCTAACTGATTAGTTCAATACGAATCAATGAATAATATCAACACACACTCATCATCGTTATCATTTCAGCCGAAAGACTTCAGGCATAGGCTTTCCCAAGCACCGCCACGGTTCTATGCTTGTCCGGTAAGGACCAAACCCGGGTCGACGGCGCGTTGTGTTCCACGCGCGCCTCAAAGAGATGTCAGCACCAACTGATGTGGCCCAGAAGGGCCGATGCCTGCCAGGGGTGCGGGTTGTTCGAAAGAGATACCGTGACCTCTAGTGCACAGGCAACTGAAGGAACACGGGTGGGATTTAGTCAGTAAGTCTGACAAGCCCTCGCGCTTCACCCAGAGCGGGAGAAGTTATTTGATGATTTCGAACACCCAAAAAAAAACAAAACCGGTCCACCTTGTGGGATCACTTCCAACGCTACGTCTTCCAGTACGCGGTCGCCACTCCAGAACCTTACTGTCCCATCAGCCATCTGTGATACACACTAAAGGAGCTCTATTCATGAATCATTGCATATTTCGTAATATAAAATAAAAAGTGAATTTGAAGTAACAGACATAGAAGCAACAGGGTCACCATTAGCGTTTTAGTCAGTAGCCGTTTACATAACCCTTTGTTGTCTTTAGAGTGAAAGACAAAGATTTCCTCAGAAAAAAAATTAGCATGACGACAGTTCTCTCACATATTTAAACAAATTCACGCTCTCGTTTCAAAAACCAACATTGTCCTACAAATTCCCTCACACACATATCACTGGATCTCGACACCGACACGAACCTAAAACGGTTCCCCGTATCTACCATCACCTGTTCGCAGCGCGCTCTGAATTAGAATTGCTCCTGACAGTTTAAAAAAAAAACGATCTCAGATTGTGGTACAGAGGTGTAAAAAAAATCCTTGTGTTGCATTTAGCTGCTTCGTTTAAGGTAATGTTTGGCTTGACTTCTTGTAAATGAGATGGGTTTGCTGATGAGGGATTTAGAAGCATAGTTTAGTTAGACTTGGTCTTGACTATCATTGGTGTTGTGTGGAATTTAGTTGAAATTTACTCGTTTACATGGAATAGTCGTCCAGACCGTATCTCGGCCTTGGCAGCCAGTATCAACAGAGCCTAGCCTTCTCCACTAGTTCAACATAGATATTATGGTGCGCAGACAAAAGAGAGTGCACCTGTACACCCAGTTCTTCTCGCGACTTCGACGTGCCATCCCATCAGACCATGAGAGAGATCATAGTCCTATGGGACAGCACGCAATCCAACACGACAGAAAACAGATCCAGCGCAAGACCAACCGCTTAACGTGCTTTCCGAGGCATGGGGTGTCACACCGCCAACTTCAAAACTCCGAGCTGTTGACTAAGAAATTCCTATTGGAAAAACCCAATAACACTCTGTCTGACCTGAAAATCTAACCCAGGACCCCACTATCAGCAGTCCCGCTTCCGACAACGAGACCAACGGGGCAGGGAGATTGACAACAGCTGATCTATTTTAAGAAAATCTCACTGTATGTGAAGTAAGCTGTCAATAATGACATTACAGCTTCACGTGGATTTACAGTTCACTTCAAGCTCGCTGCATCTAAATTTTCACGATTGCATTTCTACAGAACAGACCGGCCAATATCTAACAATGCTAATGTTGGAATGTGCAGTTTATAATGTAATATAAGTACCGCTGGGAGACAGGCCTCCTCTCCGTAGCGGTGGTGATAAAATAATGTAGGTACACAAAGTAAAGCGCTTCTCTGGGTTCGAACCCACGATCTACAACTCGTAAGTTGCGGCTGTTACAAAGGGGCCACCACTGCTCACAGTTTCTGGGGAGCTGCTTGAATCCTGCGAAATCCTCTTGGGGGCTATATACTATGGTTAAAGAAACTTGGTCGTTAAAATACGTATTTTAACGACTTTAGTTTGACCATTAGTTGCGTCTACATTTGGGATGAGATATGGAACCGAAACGTGGTCGCTCACAATAAGGCCTCATAAGAGAGCTTAAAGTCACCCAAAGGGCAATGGAGAGGGCTATGCTTGGAGTTTCCCTAAGTGATCGAATCAGAAATGAAGAGATCCGTAGGAGAACCAAGGTAACCGACATAGCCCGAAGAATTGCCAAACTTAAGTGGCAGTGGGCAGGGTACATTGCTCGCAGAACAGATGGCCGATGGGGCCGGAAAGTTCTGAAGTGGCGACCGCGTACCGGAAGACGTAAAGTTGGAAGGCCTTCCACAAGGTAGACCGATGACTTTGTGAGGGCCGCAGGAGTCCGCTGGATGCGGGAAGCACAGAACCGGTCGAAGTGGCGGAGCTTGGGGGAGGCCTATGTCCAGCAGTGGACGTCTTTCGGCTGAAATGGTGACGTTTTGGATAGCCACAATGCTCTTTTTCTTGGTACTGCGTCTATAGTTTTTGTGGTCCAATTTTCAACCTACTTCATAATCTATCAATTAACTTAAGGGCTTACCAAGAGATTTACGAAATTATTACGTTCGTTTGATCCCTTACTGCATTGTTATTACTTAAGTAAGTTAGTTTAGTTTAGTTAAGGATTCACTTTATAAATCGTACACTTTAGAAACACGATTACTTGTAATTTCCTCAATACACAAAAAATCCATAGTAATCTCTTAAAAACAAAATTAACCCTTAATACGACGTAAATTCTTCACGGAAGTTCATCACTTTTGTTTAATAATTAGCAAAACTAAGTACATGTTTTTAATGTATACGTGTATTTGTTTAAGTAATACGAAGGAAATAGGTACCTAAATAACCGCACATTGTAGCCAGAACCGGTAAGCTTCAGCTCGGTGCGCCCTTAATATCTTGAGTCGCAAACACTCCATCAATCGCAAGCATTTGGTTGGTTCTAGTTTCGTATTTCTCAAAATCCTTACATAATCGTAGGTGTTAAAAATAAGTATTTCATCCCGCAGACCCAAATTACCGAAACAAATAAAATTGTAACAACCAACGAACCGTACACACCTAAATGCCGTAAAATTTTTAGGACTCCGTATTCTCATTTGTACACCAGATCAGAATATCTTGTTTATCCAAGATAGGGATACAAATAAATCAATAGAAACCGTTATTTCTGATGCAAAACACGTTTATATGCTCTTAAACTTCGTTTGACGTCCAGTCGGGGACATGAAGATGCAATTGAGAGCGGCTTCGGCTTCTTTACGGGCAGAATAGCCGTTGTTCAGACGTTTTTTCCTCTATAAACATTGACCGGGTCTACTTCTTGCCTGGGCACAAGTAATGAGCGAAAATCTTTTGTAAAATTGGGGACTGATAAGCCGATTGTGTTCGCTGATTCAGAAAGAGTGTGTACGATATGAATCGTGAATAAGTAAAGGTTTATGAATGCTTGAGAAGTAATTTATCTTTTGTGTACGGATTTGTAAGCGTTTTGTAGAAAGAGTTTACAATGTATTCAGGCTGTTGACGCAATTGAAGTGACATTTATTTTTGGAAAGGTGAGCGGTTCACGGCTTATTGTATTCAATCAGGTTACTCGTGTTCTTGGTTTTAATAAAAAAACCTGGTTTTTTTTTGTACGTAGGTATGTTTGTACAAATAATTTTACACGTCAATCATATTAAAAAAAAAGGTAGATGACATCGGCGGACTTCGGCGTTTCCTATCTGAGTACTCTGAGAAGAAAGGCCGAAACGAAGTCACAGGTCGCCATCTCTTTTAAAGTCCAGACATAATCTTGGTCATATCATGTGAAGACCATGTAGATTGGTGTCTGAAATGGTCTTGATTGAGTGAACCGGTCCAGTCAGTGCACGTATTTGCTAGTGATAGTGCAGTTAAACTCAGTGCAGCAATCATCATGATTTGCAGACGCATTAGACATTAAAAAAAAATACCTCCAGACCATATTTTGGCCATAGCGACAAAACTTCAGCGGAGACAAGCTTCAACGCAGAAGATATTTTAGTGCAGAAGTGTGTGCGCGCAGACATGTGTGGCACCATCTATTGATATCACAGATAATGTTGACCCCACTTCCTCTATTAGACGACGTTCTTCCCAACTCTGTACACGATGTCTTCCGTTATTTATCTTTACACCACCGTTGATTTTAAACCAAACGTCGAAATAGGGAATATGCATGATTATTTTTAATTTCTTAAATTAATCATTTACATCTTTATAACATAGAAAAAAATACAAACAGGCTCGAAAAGAGTCAAATTATTTTTCAAAGTCAAATTTTAAACATTGAATAAATTTGAGCCGTTCAAACGCCACCATTTAGCGCGCGCTTTTGATGACATCATTGGTTGTGTCCCGTGTTTGTTTACTATAGCGTTTCATTTACTTCATAATTATTTTCAGTTTTAATTGCTATACAAATCATGGAAAAAGTTAAAAAACCTTCTTACAAGTATTGTATGGTACCTAAGTGCAAAAACACTGTTATTAGTACGCCTGATAAAATGTTTTTTCGTATTCCACGCGATATGAAAGCACGAAAAAAATGGTGTAAGATTATGAGAAGGGATAATGTATCTCCATTATTAGTTGTATTTTGTTGTGAAAATAATTTTAACGTAAATATGCTATATTTATGTACAGTTTGGAAGATTCGGTTTAATTCTCTAAAGAGTTTGCTTATTCCTATTGCGGTTTTACGAAATTTTGGTGATTGATGATTTATTTCCAGTTAATTATATTGAATAAAACATAATGAAACAGAAGGCAGAAAAATATAATCTACGGTTAAAGAAAGGAGTTGTTCCTCGTATATTTTTGTGTCAAAAACGAATTTTGTGGCACGACCGGTTGAAAGAATGGCCGTACCTAGTTAAAAGGCGAAGAATAGCACTGGTAAATGAAGCTCCTTCAGAGTATGCTATTAAAAGTAGTAATATTTTAGAAATTGTGAAAACCTCCACAAATAAATCTTAGTACTTCCCATACAAATACTAATCAAGCAGGACCCAGTACTTCCCGTATTGAAGTATGTGATGATGATCAAACAGAGCCCTGCACTTCCTATGTTGAAGATAAATTACAGAGTGACCAAGCTAACAAAACCAGTTTCTTTCATAGTCCTACATTGAGTACAAATATATAGTCACAAGTATATATCACACAGGAATACAGTTTTAAACAATTTTTTTCTAAAACACTAATAACAGTATCAATATTATAGTAGCAGTATTTATCGACGCCGATAAATCCAATGACGTGACGTGACCATTGACGTCACGTTTCGTTTCGACCAATGGTGACGCGTTTTATAAGTTTGAGTTTCCCTCCCTTATTTTTCACTTTTTATTTAATATTTTCTAAGTTTAAATAATAACTAAATAAAAAAATACCTTTTAAGTACAATGTAAAGACAATAAAGAACGTAGAAAAAAATATTTGAGACAAATTAAAATTTTATGCATATTCCCTATTGTCGTACGGCCTAATGCTGAATCTACTCCCAAATATTTCTTAAAGGTTTAGGTTTAAAGGTCAAGAAAACACTAATCCACCGCTTCCTGCTTTAACTTAAAACTGCCCTCCATCGTATTAGAAAGAGTGGGGAGGTAGAAAGTAAAAAAAACGGAAGCCCCCAGCGGTAAGGGGAATACAAATCGAAGTATCGGATTCTGTTATTTTTTACCATAAAATCCTCGGGACGTAAGGTGAAACCGTATTGAATAAAGGAAATCATTTATTTTTATGTTATTTTTACGAGAGCCCCCTATTATATTGTTTTGTCGCAATAACTGGGGCGCAGTTGTTGTCTCTTCATTTTTATGTGATTACAAGTCACGTATGAGTTTTAGCTATTTGTGTTTTGATGTTGCTAACCAACTATTATATGTAAAATAATTTTTATTTGTAATCTAAAAATTATTCACATAAAAACTACAAAATGCGTACTTACTACTTATTCATTGTATATTCAAGTCTATGATACAGACTATAGAGTCTACATCTCTATGGTTCCGTGGAAAAGCACTAAAATAATTTAATTATGGCGCCATTTTGAACTGCCATCATATTAAAAAAGGAAACTTACTTTTACCCCAACGTTTTGTACCAAGTATCATCTGCGTAACCTTTTTCCAATTATGTTGGGGTTGGCTTCCAGGCTAAACGGATGAATCAAAATACCAGTATTTACATGGAGCGACTGCTTATCTAACCTCCACCACACAGTAACTGGGTAATAAAAAAGAAGACCAAAGGCTTAACGTGCTTTCCGAGGCACGAAAAGCACGATAAAGTGACTCATTTCAGTTACTATGTACATATATAACCCAATCAAATTCAAACAACAAAAAGCTGCATTCCACTTATGCATATCATTTTAAAACCCACCCGTCAAAACGCCCGAAGACGTACGAACTAAACCGAACTGACACGATCTTGAGTCTTGACACGAACGCGCTGTGTCATCACGGGAACTCGCCGTCTGTTTATTTACAAGACACGGGAAGCAAAATGGATTTAGAATTGTAGACGTTGCGAAGGGTTTGTTCCTTTTTGCAACCTTGTTTGTATTCAGTAACTTAACAGTTGAAGGGGTAATTACCAGATTTTGACAAAAAAAAAGATAGTAAGGTGGTGTAAGAATAATCGAAATTGAATGAACTTGAAATAATGTACTTACATGCATTTTTTACTATTTTAAATTTAATAACTTGTCTTAAAAACATGATATGCACTGTTAAATTGTACATTTTGTTTTCAGTAGTTAGGCAATTAATATATTGTTTGTTTCTATTAGAAGAAAATAAAAAAGCATTACTTTTATTAATAAATTATTAATTATTGTTATATTCCACATCTTACAAACGATTTTTTAAAGTTTTATAACGAATGATGAAAATGGTTTTATTTCAAATGAAACCATTTTTATCATTCGTTCTTTACGCAAGGGTAGTAAACGATTTTGCGTTGCAACACTATTAGTTTTAGTATAGTAACATTATTTTTCTTTGAACTGTCAAGTGACTGTTGTGAAGTTTATGGGGCAGTGTAGATGGCCGCCACAAATACAATTAAAATTCGAATTATATATTACTTTTACGTCATGAAGCCGAGACTATGATGACGAAGAATCGCCTTCATTCTTAGGTACTGATAAGGTCAGAGTCCAGAAATATTTTACAACAATTTTTATACAAAAAATAAAAATTGGTAAAATACAAATCTTAGAAATAATATAGGTAAAGTGTATTATATAGATCGAATACCCTTTATTACAGATATATATGTAGAAATTTTACAAGGGGTGTTATATGAAAGTTATAAAAGTATATACGGTACCTACTTATTTAAAAAAAAAAAAAATGTTTGTCAGTCTGTTTGACCCACCTAATCTCTGAAATGGTTAGTTCGATTTTGACCGGGCTTTCACTGGCAGATAGCCGATATTATATGGAACATCATAGGCTCTTTGTCCCCGAAGCACGTTCCCGTGAGATAGTTTCCAACAACTACGCGGGTGAAACCGCGGGCAGCAATTAGTTATTATTAAAATGAAAGAAATCTCGCAACTACCTCGTAACATTTTTTTATATGCGTTTTCACCCGACGGAAAACATTAGGAACATAAAAACTTTTCCTTCAATCCAAAATGTGAGCTAATCCAGCCTACGGTCTTGTAGTACAACACACGATAAACTCAGTGTGGGCGTAAATACATACAGAAACAGTTGGAAGTCCCTAATCTCGGATTATGAGCTCCCTTTGTTTGTCGGGAGCAGACTGACATCACTAATTTCTGTTGAGAAATCAGATAACGGGAACGTATTCTGAAACTGACAGGCTCGAGTTCGTTAAGTGGTACTATAATAATATGTAGGATTTCCATAGCTATCGATTCTTATATTTGTCTGGAACTAACAGTAGAATTTGACAAAATAAAATGGCCTGGAAAAGTACCTATAGGCTATTGAATTTCTCGCTACGACCTTGAAGCGACGAGCAAAAAGAAAAAAAAGTAAGAAATAACACTAAGCGAAAATGAAGTAGGTAATAATAGCGCCTGTAAATAATGTATTAAATTATCCGATTTCCATTAAATTCAACGGCGGGTGAAACCGCTGGTAATATATATAGTTTTAGATATAGCGAGAGTGATACCTTTTTGATTACAGGTTTTTTTTTTCTGGGTGGGAAATCATCAAATAACTTCTCCAGCTCTGCGGGAGCGGGAGCGTCTCTGGAGCGGGACAGACTTTTACTGACTAAAACCCACCCGTGTTCCCTCAGTTGCCTGTGTGCCAGGGGCCACGGTATCTCTTTCGAACAACCCGCACCCCTGGCAGGCATCGGCCCTTGTGGGCCCCATCAGTTGGTGCTGACATCTTTTTGAGGCGCGCGTGGAACACAACGCGCCGTCGACCCTTTTGATTACAGGTTAGTTTGTTGTTGCAACAAATTTTTAGACATTGTACTTATATGCAATGGACATTATAAGAAAACTAAATATTTGGTGAATTATTGTTCAAATTCGCACTTGCGTGAAGTACCTTTAAATTAAAAATATTTGGTTTTGGGTCAAAATATCTTTACCCTCTACAAATCAAAGTAGGTACCTGCCTAATTCCTTAAATTTTCTTTTAGCTTTCGGATAAAAACTCCAAACTGAAGGTTGTATACATACCTAGACGTCTAATCAAAGTAGCCCCTTTTTACACGCTTTATATTAGCTTCACTTGTATGTTTTTTTTTGTATGTTTGTTTGTAACCGACTCCTTAGGGCGCGATTTTGACCCACTTCAAACGGTCAGATTTCATTTAAACTTTGTAGACTTATCCAGGACCGATGACAATTAAAAAATTAGAAAAAAAAATAGAACAAAAACAAAAAAACACTTAAAAATCACGCTTTTGTAATTAGCAGAACTAAAAAATAGTAAATAAATAATAGTTTAAAAAACTAAAAAACACGCTTTAAAAGCGTGGGGTGCTTGATATTAATTGATTATAAAAATACTTCCAAAAGCACCCCACGCTTTTTAATAGAATTAAATTATTTTCTACATTTTAGTTTGGTTTTTAAAGCGTGTTTTTTAGTTTTTTAATTATTGTAATAGCCAAATTAATGCACTGAAAAGTGTAACTAACGCTCAGTCGTAAGTAGAACAAACCCTCTGTATTCGTGCAACACTCTTGTTCTCAATGACACGACTGTTTTGTTTTCGCTCTCCAACGAAACGTTATTTACGTGAACACACGTAAAACGTACGACGTGCAACGTTTTAGATGTACGTCCGTTTTGTATGCAAGATGTACGTGCATTTTGCGATTATTATTTTATTTGGTAGATATTTTTGAATGTGGCTTGTGGCTAAATGATGACAGCCGCACGGGTCAGGTTACGCTTGCCGCGGTCGCTTCTTGGATGGGTGAGCATTCATTATATATCGAGACCGCTCGGAAAGCACGTGAAGCCGTTGGTGACAGAACGTGACTTCTGAGTTTGTTTCGACCTTCCATCTCAGAGTTCAGCGTAGTCAGATACGAAACACCGACCTCATCCTGTTATTAAAATGTGATTGACGTGTAAAAGTGTTTGTACAATCCTACTTCAATCTCAATCTGCCTACCGTTTTCTAATCGTATATAAAACAACTTTACCACTGAGATTAATTTGATCTAATATGTTTAACAATTTTATCAATGATACCAATTTTTTCAATGAATTTTAATTTTATGTCGAACATTTTTAATCTTATTATCATACATTTTAATTTTATCTCTTTTTATACACCTGCCACTGTTAATAATTAATTTACCAATTTACAATTTTATTATAACTTTTAATTTTATTTTACCAATGTTGTCAGTGTCATAATTTTATGAAATTTAATTATGTATTCGTTTTTCACAAATTTTATTTTCATTATCATTTACAATGTCACCATTTTTTAATTTATTTGAC